>JAQPPZ010016887.1:1278912-2557825 GCA_028583015.1 Wollemia nobilis | reverse complement strand
GGGTCTTACCCAAAAATGGCATCCCTATTGGGATGTTTTCCACAAATAAATAAATAATATATATATATATATATATATATATATATATATATATATATATATATATATATATATATATATATATATATATATATATATATTTCTCAATATTCAACTTAAGACAAAAATAAAATATATCTTAACCACCTTATATCTCCCAACTTAAAATTGTATTTCAAAATAATTAACACATCTTATCCAAAAGTAATGCAATTTACTTTAAAAAATAACTAAATTCTTCATAACCTTAAGTTAAAATAAAAACCTTTTCATCACCTTATATCTCCCTAGGCACTCAACATACGACTTTAGACCACATGCACATATGAAAAAAATGAAGTACCTTTGCACTCCTCAATGGGATTTGATCCCAAGGCAATTCGTCGCCTAAGCTAGGCGCTCATGTGAGAGGTAAAAAGCACTTTGAGCACTTTGTCTCTTCCATAAGTGCCAAACCCACCAAAATGCTTTGTCCCTTCGTAGCTACCAAGACTCAAATGTGGGTCCCTACACCTTACATGCCAACAAATTACCAATAACCCACCCGCTTGGTCGGTATTAAGCCTTTATGCCCTTATCACTTTAACATTCATGATTCGGCTGCAAATAAAAAATAATTTCCTCTTGTCTTGTTTTGCTCACAAATTTTTTCACATTCCACAACAATCGCATGTGCTCTAAGATATTCAAAGACTTGCATTTGTGAGATAAATTTTATGGTATTTATACTATATGCTTCTATCCTTCGAACATCGATGGGGGAATAAAATTTTAAATAAAATATGTGCCTAACCTAAATTTGGGTTTTAATAATATTATTAATTATTTATAAATTAGCTTAGGCTTTAATTTAACCTTTTATATTATAATAAAATATTATAATATTATTTTCATTGGGCCTAGGTATTTTCTCTTTCACCCTTAGACCTTTTATGATCACATTTAATATTATAATAACAAATATTATAATATTATTTCATTTAGGCCTTTTCTTCAGGGTATTTAACCATCCTTTTGACCAATCATGTGAAGCTTTTAAACCAAATCTCTTGGGCTTAAAATATAAATATTTTAACCCTTTTTTTACCAAGTCCTACATTGATTCCTGACACTAACTCTTGACATCAATGACAACACAACTAACTCAAAATTTCCAACACACTGAGTCAAACCTTGCTGGTAGGCTCCTTAGTATCTTCTCCACAATTCTTTAGTTCTCCACATTCTCGCCATTCAACCTCATCTAGTTTGTGATACTTGTTGTCTATGTAAAGAATTCACTCATGGACTCCTACTCATTCATATGTAGATTTTTAAATTTTCTTCTTAGCATCTGCAACCTCACCAACTTCACTTTATTGGTATATTGGAAGGATCTGACTACAATTTCCTATCTCCTTTGATTTTGTTGCTACTACAATTCTCAATAAAATGGTTTCCTCAATTGCCTACATTATGTAGAATAATACCTTTTGGTCCTTCTTCTAATTCTCCTTCAAAAAATATGACTTCACTTGGAAGAGAGCATTCAATGCTACTGCATCTGCTAGTTTTAGATAGCCATTCTACACCAAGTCCCATAGCTCCTTAGACCCAAATAGGATCTTCATATAGATTCTCTAGTAATCGTAGTTCTTTCCATTGAAATGTGGGATTTACAACTACAAAGAGTTACTATCGGAAGCCATTGTAGGTTCTGATACAAATTCAAAAGTTTTTTATACCTTGCACTACACAAAACGTAGTGGGATAGCACCAAGTGGGATGTTGTATGTTGTTAGCTCATACACTAGGATGTCAGTGGATTAGAACATGTACGTAAGCCGCTGGTAAATACAAGGAGACATAAATGAATTAGAGATAAATCAAGATCTCTACTCTACACCACTCCTTAGAATTATCGGCGCATCTTTGGATACCTTTAGCCTAGCAGGCTATGACAAGAGTGGATTAGACAAAAATGGCATGAGTGGGGTAAAATAAAACTGGACTTAATTACTAGATAAGCCTGTGGTATGAAGTAAATAAACATCGACATTAGAATATTGCACAAGGGCAGAAATACATTAGAATATTGTATATATTACTTAGCTTTGGAAATACATCCAAAAATGTTAATTTCGAAATACATCGACATAAATCTGTAACTAAACTAGTTTTTTGGATATATCCACAGTAGAGTTTATGAATAATATTGCTTCAAGTCCTAGATTTTCTCTACACTTTCACTGCACTGCTCTTCTCTCCTCTACTCCGCTTTCTTCTATTTTCACTGCTTTCTACTACTTTATTTTGTTTACGATATGATGTCAATTTATATAGCCAAATATAGGAGGGAAATGCTTACCAGTATTCTAACACGCATTATATTCAAAGCTAGAGTTTCTATCCAACCGTCAAATAACTGCAACTACTGGTGGCAATAACTGCGCACACTATAAAATACGGTGATCGGATTTGAAAGATAAAATCTATCATAGATCTATCAGTTGTGATATTTGGTTTAATTTCTAATAGAACAAGCAAAAAATTTTAGCCATTGGAGTACGGAATGGCTCAGGCTGGAGAGGCCTCCATGGTTGGGAAACACTTCGTAGTGTGTATCTCATTGAACTCGACTAGCAAAACCACATAGGTATGAATGATCACCTAAGTGATATGGGAATACAGATTGTAATGGAACGACCACCCTATTGACTCTTGCTGTCACCAAATTTGGGTCTTTGGAGACAGGCGCAAATGAGTTCAATACTCTATTTTGTCAGCTCTAATTAACCAGGCAAGTCGGAACTTGTTTTGACAACTTAGTTGATTTTGCTATTTTTCATTCAGGAAAGAATGTTGATTCGGGCGATAGTGGAAATCTCAACTTATCTTTCTCGTTGGTGATATATTTCGAATCCTTTTTAGACTATAGGCCGCTTTTCAAAGAGTACATAGACCTTAAACCTTCCATTTGTGGAGTACAACTTCTTGTTGCTGGAGAGAATGAGTTTTCTGAAGAATATGCAACGCTGTCAAAAGAACTACGGTGGCTTCGCTTGTTTAAGTTTCAGCATTCATGTCTTCCGTCATGGCTTTCATTAGAAAATCTGAGAGTTTTAGAGATTTATGATGCTCCTCATTTAGAAGAATTGTGGCAGGATAATATGCAAGTAAGTAATTTGTTTTGCTCTCCAGGTCTGTAAATAGTATATTTCCAATCTAACAAATGCTGCATGTCTTTTGTTTTAACTCCAATGAAAATTGGTTGCAGCAACCTCCTTTGCAGTTGAGAGAGCTGATTATTGATCTTGGATGAAAGAAATGTAGTTTCCAAAGATTTCCAAGGTCAATAAGACTTCTTGGACATTTGAAAAAGTTATCTTGCATTGGGGGAAGATACCTTCAAAATCTGCCAAAAGAGTTCTGTAATCTGCAGTCACTGGAGTACTTGGAATTACAAGATCTGGCGGGTCTATCATCACTACCCAGCCGTTTCGGAGATTTAACAAACCTAAGGCATCTAAATCTTAATTGGTGCAACATGTTGAAGATGTTGCCTGATTCCTTCAAGCAGCTGAAACACTTGCAATATCTTAACTTAGAATATTGTAGCAACCTCACATTTACGTTGCATAACGTGGATATGTTGGAGAACATCATAAAGCTAGAGTACTTAGTTTTAGAGGATGCAAGAGGTTGCAAGTGTTGCCTCTTCAAATCACAGAGCAGCGTTCTTGAGAGAGGAGAATTTGGAAGGAACAAGTTTTAGCGAGCTTCCAAGCAGCATTGATCAGATTGAGAGATTGGAAGTGCTGAGTCTACTGACAATAGGCTTGAAGAAGTTGGGGTCATTGCCAGATTCTCTAGGAAATTTGTCTAGCTTGGCTCATCTTAAAATTTTTTTTTTTTTTTTTGAGAAGGTGACATATTTGCCGGAGTTTCTGGGGGCATGTTGTTGGTTAAAATTTATAGAAATATTCTCTACAAGAGTGGAGACTTTACCGAAAGCATTTGGGCAATTGACCAATCTTCAAACTTTATACATTAATGGTTGTGCAACGAGACAATTATTTTATGAGTTCGAGAAGTGGTCTTCATTTCCCAGGCTCAAAATCATAGATCTTGGATATACTAGCATGTCAACCATGTCCATTTCTGAAGAGTTTTAGCCCAGCCTTGAAACTCTGTGTCTGTCACAATGATGATTTTTTTTAGAGGATATCGGAACCCTACCGAGATCGGTCAGGACTATATACTTGTCGCATTGTGAAAGGTTGAGGGATATAGTCACATGATGAATTTTTTTTATAGGAGATCAGAACCCTACCGAGAACAGTCAGGACTATATACTTCTCGCATTGTGTAAGGTTGAAGGATATAGCGGGCATTGGTAGTCTGGGAGACCTTCAACATTCTCTTAGATTATTGGTTAGATAAATGGACTTAGGGCTAATTATTAATATCTTCATAAGTATTGGTTCAGATTTAAAATGATAGTAGATGTTTACAAATGCTGGGTTTTATATACTATCAAAATAAATTAAATCAGTGATTTTTAGATTAAAAGAATGGAACAAAAATATTTTGGAAATATTTTTGAGAAGATATAATAATTAAAAGATAAACTTTCAAAGTTCCAAAAAGTTGATCATATTAATCCAAGCTCGAAGGAAAGGAAGTTAGTGAATATTTAGAGTAAAGAAGAGATATTTTGGAGATTAAATTCATGATAGACTTTATTTAACGTAATTCCTTGGTTCTTGATTTCAATCAAAGTAAAAAATACAATTTTGAGGAAAGCAAAAGATTCATGAAACATACAAGAGAAAATTGTGGAAATTCTAGAGCTTTTTATAGAGTTTGAAGAAATTAGGTTTACACATACATTAAGGGAAGGGAAAATATGTGTAGATAGGCTAGCCAATAGAGGATTTTTAATTGAGGATCATGAAGTTAAATTATTTTTTCTTTGGTTAGAGGAAGTAGTAAGTTTAACTGAACCTGATAAAAAAATGTTGATTGTATAAATCAAACAATGAATAAGATTTACTTTAATATTTTTCATTGGTAATATTTTCTTTATTTTATAAAATTAATGTGCTTTCATATAAACTATGTATTATATTTTTTATGATTTTACTTGTGATTCAGTAAGGAAACTAGTAATCCAATTTGGTAAAGTGGGCTATGATAGTGCGATGTTTTGGAAGCATTACTATACTAAGATGCAATGCATACATAGTAGAGGTGATATTTTGGTATTGTTAAGGCTATTGCAGGAAAAATTCAAGAAGGATTCTAAATTTGTGAATATTTGTATTCATATGGAAAATTGGAAAAGTTTTCAAAAATAAAAATAAAAAATTCAAACATTTTACATTAAATGATGTAGATTTTTAGCTATAACAATTCATTTGAGATGAGAATTGAATTTATTTGTAAAATTTAATGCTCTAAATAAAAGAGTTGTGATTTTCAATGGTGGGGGACTTCAGTACAACCCCTTGTTCTGTAGCCAAAAAAATAATTGTGCCTATAACACAAGTGGAGGTAGCTATCTCAATTTTACCTTTTATTACAATGGATAGGATTGGTTTTTATATTTCTTTAGTATTGAAATATGATTAATGCTCAACCAAATTTCTCATAGTAGAGGGTATCAATTGCCCTATATTATCCTTTATAAGCTGACAAGTGATACAAAGTGCTAAAATATTTTGATAAATTGACTTGCTTTTTTATGGTAGACTTTCCAAACATAAAATAAGATATGTCATTTACAGCATAATTAAGTTGATACATCTTATCATATTTTTAATATTATAGGTATTAATCGAGGGCATCGAACTAGGGTAGCCAACGGATACACAACCAATGGGCATCGAACTAGGATAACCAACTAATACATAGTCAATAGGACCCTGATCAAGCATCGAACTGGAGTAGCCAACGGATACACAGTCAATGAACCTCGACCCTCAAAAGCATCGAACTGAGATAACTAACTGATATATACTCGATCGCTACCATCCAACCTATCCCTTATAAGTATGTAATGATTTGAACCTTGGACAAAAAAGAGCCAAATTCTTAACCACTACACCATCCTTGTGAACATAATATTTTAATAAGTATATCTATCATAATATTTGGTAATTGTGGGCCTTTGGAAAATAAACATCTAGAAATACAAAGGTAACACAAGAAGAAGAATAAAATGCAAATTTAAGCAAACTAATAGAATGTACAACCTCTGAACGAATTTGTGGTCGCCACATCACGGTGGACGTTGTAAATTCTTAAGCTTCTAGGCAACTCCGTGGACGTTTGTTAAGACAAGTGTAAGGAAGAACATGCTTACTTCCACTGCCTCTTTTATTGCATCTACCTCTCACCAGGGCAAGGGTCATTTCATTGAAAGCAATTAACAAGCAATCAACGAACGAACCTCGAATTATTAGGGATACGTCAGCAGTCAAGAGAGCGAACAACCTTTATCCAGGTTAAAGACTTGGATAAAGGTGCCTGGTAATGTCAATCATTGGAGATGATAAACCAGTTCCAAAAATAAAGACGCTTTATTAATTTGACATGTGTTATTTCATACAACTTCCTGTGATGTTAAGTCAACAATGTGATCCTTATTTCTGTCGGATTGACTCTGAGCAAGGTCGCCCACATGATGTAATATCCATCGTGCATTCTCAGAGTCAACAGACTCCAGCAGCTACGGCGCATGCAAGATGGTTTAAAACAAAACCGAACCCCAAATGTGTTTTGGTCAAGTAATCTCTAGAAAATAAAATGCGTATGGCCGAAATCCCATCAAAGGACAAGGGGGTTCGTTCCCGTCTTTTGAAGGGGAGAAAGCCTGAGAGGGAGCCCCATGGCAGGAAGACACAGAGGATTCCTCACTATGGGCTCATTGGGAATCTGAGCCGTCCATCTGTATCTCTTCACTAGATGATGCATCGTAATGAGGATCTCCATCTTCGCATACTCGTTCCCGGGACACATTCGAGGCCCTCCCCCGAACGGCAAGAAACAGTAAGGAGGCGTGCCAGACGAGCCATCGAATCTTGTCGGGTGGAATTTCCGAGGCTCCGTATAGAATTCTTCGCGAAACACCGTCGAATAGCTCGACCAATACAGCTGAAATTAAACATAACCAACATTCCAGAATTACTTGCGGCGAAATTGGAACACAACAACCAAATAAAAGAATTTAGAAAATACTTACAGTACATCCTTTTGGAATGGTGTAGTCTCCGTACTGGATGTCCGTGGTGGCCTTTCTGAATATGCCGGATATCGGAGGGATGAGCCGGAGCGTTTCCTGAACCACCGTCCACAGATACCTCATGCGTTGAAGATCCTCCCGTTTCAGTTGCTCCTCCGATAGTAGAATCTCTTGACTCTCTGCACGAAAACCCATTTCTTAAATTTGTGCTTTCTTATTAATTAAAGCATCAGGAAGCAAAATTCTAGACTTATAACTATAGCAGCAAGCAGAATTCTAGTCTCATATATCTTATTTTTATAACTATACCTCGAGCTATTTCTTCAAAGCAGTGGGGATTGGCAGCAAGCATCTTGCACACGAGAGCAAGGGTCATGGCGGTCGTCTCGTGGCTGGCGATGATGAGCAGAGCGATGTTGTCCTTCAATTCTTCGTCGGTGAGAAGAGGTTTATCGTCCTTGTTGGTCATGCTAACCAGACTCGAAATCAAATCTTGTTCCGGCTTCAAGCGACCGAGTTGAAGATCCCGGCGCCGATCGGTTATCATTGTGGACAAAATCGGATCGCTGTGCGACCTGGCCCGCAACGCCCGGTGGAGGCGCGTCCCCGGAAAGCGGACGGAAAAGCTGTAAATCCCCTCCATCGCCACCTTAAAAAACTCGCAAAGCTCTTTCACCTCGTCCCTATTGTGGATGCCGAACAGCACGTTACACGTGACGGAAAACGTCCCGAATTTGAGCAGTGGAACGGCGCGGACCTCGTCCCTGTCATCCCAGTAATCGTCCAGATGCCGGCGCACGGCGGAATCGATCTTTTCAAGGAGGTCTCGGTGAGAATCCGGAGACAAACTTCATCAGCTCCGTCCGTATCTGCCGGTGTTTTTCTCCGTTCATATCCAGCAGGGAGTTGGGGCCGATGACGGCCCGGTGAGGCCCGCGGGGGTTACTGTGAAACAGCTTGCCGTCGTTCAACAGCCAGAAGCGGTTACCCTTCGGCCCCGTGAACACCACCGTGGGTTGGCCAAACAAAGACGTTTTGAAAACCGGGCCATATCTGACGGTCCGTTCGCCGATGAATTCGTCGATTTTGTTCGCCTTGAAAGCGCGGAGGAACCGGATTGTTTCTCCTACGAACGGTAGCCCCAGGCTTCCAGGCGGCAGCCTATCGTAACGCCCTGGTTCTATTCTTTTCTTTGAGAACCACAGTAATGCTAATCCTAACCCCACACTACAAATCGCTATCGTACTTAGAAACAATACGAAATTATTTTTAAGCGGCAGAAGCAGCAGCAAGAATTCGCTTGTCTGCATGGATCTGGACTGAAAGAAATAAGAAGAGCGGGAGCTACTCCGGTTAATTGGAGATCCAACACTAGACCGCAGCAACCGGAAGGCAAACGCGAAACAGAAAGTTGCGCCCAACAGATTTTTGGGAAACCAGACAAGATCAATAACCAAAGAATGAATACTATACCACGGTAACCAGAGCACAAACTGAAGACACAACAACAGGAAACTATTCTTTTCCGGGGCTACTCCAGTTACCGGAAAGCAGATACACAGATAATGTCCGGTTACAAGAGATGCACATGCATTAAATTGCTGGAGATTAAATATAGTACCAGACAACCAATTTTTTTTTGAGAATATGCAATAATAATATATTTTATATTATATTGTCAAAAGTGGCTGCTGCTCCAGCTGTTACAACCAAATCCATCGGATCCTTTTCATAACAACCGAAGTCAACCAACGTAATTGTGAGAATAGGTGAAATATATATATATATATATATATATATATATATATATATATATATATTATATTATATTATATTATTTTATCTTGTTTTTATATGTAGTAGTTTTATTTGAATCCTAAGGTTCTTTTCACGTGGATAATGAAGTGGAATAGGAGTTCAACAATAACAAGGAGGTGGAATAGGTTTGATGGTAACAGACTATATATTTTGAACCTTACCCTTTTAATTATTAAAATAATGTAATTATGATCAACTTCTTTTATCTAACCAAAATATATATATTTGATTATCTTAACTTATCAAAATTGGCTGCCGCCCTTATTACTGGAAAAAAACCAAAGTAATTATGATAATATGAAAATAAATAAATAAATATTTTATATTATACTGTCAAAAGTGGCGGCTGGTGCAGCTATTACAACCGGATCCATTGGATCCTTTTCATTAAAACGGAAGTCAACCAAAGTAATTGTAAGATATGAAAAAATAATATATTTTATATTATATTGTCAAAAGTGGCTGCTGCTCCAGCTATTACAACCAGATCCATTGCATCCTTTTCATAAAAACCGAAGTCTAGTTGTCAACTCTGTCCAGTTGCTTGTTCTTTTTATCGGATATCACTTCAGTACTACTGAATAGCTTTCTAGAAGTTTTTTATTTTGGAAGTCTTTGTTTTTTGTTTCTTTTTCCCTTCGGAATGCTGCAACTTGCGGTAGCTGCCAATCTCCTCCGACAGCTCAGCAATCTTTTGCTTCCGTTTAACCTCTTGAAAGCACACCCGGCAATTATATAAATAGTTTATATATAGCTGACGAAGGAGAAGCTTAGCTAGCGTATTAATTTATAGATGCTTTAATTTCAGAATAACTACCATTATCAAGAATAAATACAAGTGCTCCAAATCTAACGATCAATTTTAATATTCGTAAAAAGTAAAATCTGTCAAAAATAAGTCTTGATTAATTTCGGACAATCTACCAACAATTGCGGTATGCCAAATGCTAGATGACATAGCGCTACGTTTTGAAATCGGCCTGGCAGGCGCTTTGGTCAACCATGACGACCACCGACAGTCTAAAAAACCACTAAAATACACCGGTGGTGCTGTGCTGGAAAAAGTCCATTCTACTGTCGACGACCAACCAACGATCCCTCGTCCCCCCGGCCGCCTCAATTTTCCAAATCGGAACAACGTCGTTTACTTTTATAATATTTTCTCTTAGTTGGATGTGGTTTTCAACTTTTCAACGTCTGACGATAGAGTGGTTGGTGTTCGAAGTTAGATGAGCTCCCAAGTTTTGCAGAGTTCGCTTCCATCAAAGCAATTCGCATCAGAGAATGTCAAATGTCTGGGGATCAGGTGAGGTCATTGGAGACACTGGAAGTCGACACCCAGTGGAACGCGCAGAGATTGAGGAGATTACAACTTTCAGCCGACAACATAGGGGCTCTCGAACCTTGCATAAAGATATGGAAGGTAACAAATGTTTATTTTAATATGAAACTGTTATTATTATTATCATCATGGTCTCCGACTCTCCATTATTGGCCGAATGTTTTGGAACAATTCGCAGAAATGGCCAGGCGAAGTGATAATATGCGCAAGGGCATTGGGTGGTGTGGAGTCACTTGTCAAAGCTTTCACCTCTTCCAATCTTATCGTCGTTGAAGCATGTGCTGATGGTGATGACGGGGCTTACAGGAATGATTAGAGGGCTCACGAGACACATAGAAATGACGAAGCTGATGTGTATGCCGAGGACGATGAAGATGACGGGTATGAGGAAGAAGCTGAGGAGGATAATCTAATCAAATTTGAGTTGACGAGGAATAACAAACCCCTTTGTCTATTTAGTTTGTTATGCCTGCTTGGGTATGTTGTGTAACTTGTGTTTGGCAAAATTGTTAGGTTCACGTGGGGCAATTTAACATGATGCCAAATTTGGTTTGTTTGTATATGGTTTCTACTAGGTTCACGTGGGGCAATTTAACATGATGCCAAATTTAGTTCTAGTTCCAATAGATGGGGTAAATCCTAGCACTTTACCACCATGAGAGATCAAAGCTACTTTTTCATAACTTTTGACATATTTGTTGATCTACCTTCAATCATCTTACTCTATATGTGGAAAATAGGTAGAGGAAGATATTGTAGCTCTCATACTACACCCAGTTTCAAAGGTAGTGGACCCCTTCTCCATAACGTTGGAGAATATTTTATGAAAATCAACTTCCATTAAATTTATGATGGAATATCAAATACCTTTAGTTAGTGGAGATAGAAGGATTTTCCATGGCCGAATTATTTTAGTGGAGATATGAATTGCATTTTATATTAGTAACAACCAACAACGAAGATATTAAAATTTAAACTCAACAACCCCATCAACAACCTCTTTCAATGGGATGTTCATTGAAAAATCATTATCCAAACTCAACCATTGATGTATTTTAGTAGTGAATCATGATGGTTCATTGTCAGTCACATGGTGATTAGGTCACATGGGTATATAAGCATCAAAGATATATTTTCTAGAAACTTAGGAATGTATCCATCCTTGACAACTATTTGTGCTATAATTTGATGGTCTATAATATCTAACTTTTATTTTAGTACCATTGGAAGGTAGACATAAAGTGCATATCAATTATATACTACACAATTCATTTCTTTGATAGCGAATTAAATATTTCAATTATTAAATACTAGTTACCAATTCAAAATTGTGATTGATGATAGTGATTTTGACTTTGATAAGAGTTAAAAACTTCAATTATTTGTAATATTTTCATCTAGTTGCAAAATTATTCATATAACCACTTATTTTATGCATTTACCCTATAGGATCAAAATTGGTGTAGAATGGATAAATCTTATTATTAGAAGGAAAATTCACACAAATCGGTGATGACACATAGTATTCCAACCACTACACTTATCAAAAATATGGTTGAGTTTTGAAAAACTTAATAACATATCATTATCTACCTCTAATCTACCTTCCATACAAAATATGAATTTAAAGTGTAGATTGAATCTCGTGATCCAAAGATCATTTCCAATTTTATCTTAGACATGGATACATGGTGCAGGTACATCAATGTTGTAAAAGGAGATAAGGTACTATTTATCAAATTAAAGCTAATTTGTATGGCCAAAGTCATAATCATATATAGTTAGGACTTTAAGAAGCACATCAATACGTGGGATGACCTTGTTATAACTCTCATAATCATATTCTTGTTAGCATATATGTCTTACATTATTGATGCAAAAATGGTAGCGCACATAGGTGCTCTCTAGGTTGGTTTAATAACCACCAAGTTGGTTTCATAAACCAACTTATTGTAATATTTATAATTGATATCAATCAGAATGAATCATTGCTTCGTGAAACTTTACATGGTATCAGAGTGCAAGGTTGGGCAAGGTGGTTCGATGGTGGTTGGGCAAGGTGGTTACTAACTACTCCTCCATTCACGAATACACTCCAAGACGTAGGCTTTGGGAGAGGTACTGAAGAGACAAGACATAGACGAGAGGCAGTGAAGAGACAAGACATAGACGAGAGGCAGTGAAGAGACAAGACATAGATGCGACCAGACCATGTAAGAAAAGACACAGATGCAACCAGACCATGCAAGACATAGACGCGACCAAACCATGCAAGACAAAGAACAGATAAGGGATAAGATGTAGATGCAGAGCACTAGACCATACATGGGGTATTTGTGGATGAACGAGTTACGGGGCACTAAGAAGTTGGTTCTTCGAACAAAATGGTGAACAGGTGACCGCCCGAAGGTAGTCACCTTCAAAGAAGGCTTTCGCAGTCTTTATATCACTACAAGTGCATCCTTCGAATGCATGTGGGATAATCCCACTTACATTTTTTTTTAAATGTTTCTCCGCTCTTTCTATAGGAAGCGGGTGGTGTTGGTTCATTCACAGTGCCCATTGTAGCGCAGTTGGTTGGGTTGTGTACTGTGTTGCACCCGGTCTCAAGTTTGAATACCACTATGGGATAACAAAAAGGACTACATATTTTTTTTGACATCTCTCCATGTTTTTTGATGCCCGACACCTCTTTTTGATGCCCTATGCATCCTTTTGACGCCTGGTGGATGTCTTTAATGTTTTGCGGGTTTGGTTGACACCTACGCATTATATTTTGATGCCCAGAGAAGCATTTTTTCGCCTATTCTATCCAAAATTGACACCTTAAAAGGCTTCCATCAACATTTTTTGGATTTAAGGTATAAATTTTTTTTCTTCCTTATCTATTTTTGCCAAATGAAATGGGGACAGTCTTCACATGATTCATTTGCACAATTGTCAGATAAAGGGGGGGAATCAAAATATTTGTGAAAAAAATCTGCTAGATTTGTAATAGGTGTTTAAATTTGTGGGCATTTGTGATTTGTTTTGCATTTAAATATTTTGTTTTCTTGCATTAACAATCATAAATTATAGATAAAAATAAGACCCAAAATTTATACCCTATTTGTGCAATTTATTGCATAGCAGCGTTTGGTATTTGAGATACCTCTGGTCCACACTTACAGGTAATGTTGTCATGCTTTAGACTACTGTACTCACTGCCTAATATAGCTGCAACAATGACGTCTGAGCTTGTTCTCTATTAATCATCAGGGATAAATAAGACAAACCAGATCTATTTTTTTCCATTTCATACCCACATCGTGATTGTTGTTAGGCATAAATCTTGACGAAAGTTTTTTTCCAAAGTGTTTACGAGAAGTTACGCCCCACGCATGAGGAATAAAACTTTCTATGGTAGGTGTCATTAACAACACGATGCCCTTTCAGTATTGCCTATGTTTAATATATTGTGCTTCTCATATGTACTTATAGTCTCCCTCACATAAGGGCGGGTACATATTGAGTAGTATACTGTTCATATATACCTATAGTCTCCCTCATGTAAGGGCAGGTATATATTGAATGGTTATGATATAAATATCTGGTAGGTATAAAGAAAGGGAGACCAATTGGTGATATAAGGAACCTTCATAATGGCCAAAATTCACAAGTATCTCTCAGATTCACAGTTGTTGAAAGGTCCTAACTTTGTTCCATGGAAAACAAAGATGAAAGCCATTCTTTAGTTGGAATATTTATGGGATGTAGTGATTGGCACTGCACAAAGCACCCTCAGACAATAGGAACATATCAAGATACTTGGGATAAAAAGGACAAGAAGAGCCTCGTGTTTATTTTGCTTGCTACTACAGATGAGGTGTAGCCTCATATTTGTGATGCAAAAACTAGTAAGGTAGCTTGGGATGCCTTGATCACAGTATATGAAGGAAAGAATCAATCCACTATTCTAAACCTTCAAACTCAACTACATACTCTTAGTATGAATTCTGTGGAAATAGTTGATATATTCCTTTGCAGAGTGGCTGACTTGAAAAATAAATTAAATGCCATGGGAAAACCAGTGGATGATGATATCTTGAAATCTATCATCTTGAGAGCATTGCCATATTCCTACAAGATGTTGATGACTTCTCTCAATGTTTCTGGTAGACAAGTATTATTTGTGGAGCTGGTAAATTTGCTTCAAACTGAGGAGGCAAATAAGGTTCAAAAATATGACGTACCATATAATGCCCTTTCCATACAACAAAGTGGTAAGAAACAAGGTCAGTTTCAAAAAGTGGATCCTTCTTCCAAAGGAAAAGGGAAGCAAAATCAATAGAAGTATAAAAAATATTGCAATATTTGTGATATGAATAACCATGACACCAAGAGGTGTTGGTTCAAAAATAAGCAACAAAATGATCAATGTCCTAAGAAGAAGGAAAAATACAGACAAAAATACAACAAGAAACATAATCAACCTAAAGGCCATGTTGCTTATGCTGACTCCAATTCAAACTCAGATTCTCCTGGGTCCGATTCAAATTTTGACTCTAAAAGAGCACACAAGGTGCTCATGACCCATACTTCGTCTTCCCAGATATATGTTGTATGGTATATTGATTCAGGAGCTAGCAAACACATGACTGGGGACAAATCATGGTTTGTACTTTTGCGAAGAAAGGAGGTAAGCCAGTCACAATTGTTGACAATAAATTCTATCAAGTAAATGGAGAAGGAGATGTTTCTATGTCCCTTTTTGATGGTAATTTTCAAATTGATAAGGTTCTATGTGTTCCAAGATTAGCCAATAATCTACTCTCAATCACACAAATGTTGGATATAAACATGGATGTCATGTTTTGAGTTGTCAAAGCCAATAAGAGATGTTTTATCACCCACAATGGTAAACATGTTGCAACCAGATTCCACAAACATGTCTTGTTCATTCTAGATGCTCTTTCAACTCCTCATGTTGCTTTGGCTGCAACTACAAAGGATGCCACCTCTCTCTGGCATAGACATTATGGGCACCTCAATTTAGGATATTTGCTTGAATTACATAGATATGGGATGGTGAAAGGTCTTCCTCCACTCTCATCTATCTTACCAGTGTGCTCGGATTGCTTAGCAGGGAAGCAACACATAGTACCTTTTGAAACTATCTCCTCTCAAGCTACAAACCCTTTAGAGCTGGTACATACCGATCCGTGTGGTCCTATGCCAACCAGCTATGGTGGAAAGAAGTATTTTCAACTATTTTTTGATGATTACTCACAAAAGATGTGGGTTTTCTTTCTTCAGTTAAAATCAGAAGCATTTCTCTACTTTCAACAATTCAAGAAACTTGTCGAGAAGGAGTCGAGATGTTTCATAAAAACCCTTCACTCAGATCGAGGGGGGAATACACATCTAAAGAGTTTTTAAATTTTCTTAAGAAACATGGGATCAAAAGACAACTGACTACAGCCTATACACCTCAACATAATGGAGTTGCAAAAATGAGAAATCGTTCCATTATGGAAATGGTTCGATGTATACTAAAGGGAGCACATATTGAGGATCAATATTGGGCAGGAGCAGTAAACACAACATCATGCCTCCTAAATAGAGCATCCACTAGATATCTACAAGGGAAAACACCACAAGGAGCTTGGAGTGGTAAGAAACCCTCCATTTCTCATTTAAGGGTGTTTAGATGTAAAGCATTCATGCACATTCCAAAATAGAAAATGAGGAAGTTGGATGAGAAAACCCTATAGTGTATCTTTCTTGGCTATGATGAGTATTCAAAAGGTTATCGATTGATTGATCCTAAGACTAAGAATACACATGTAAGTAGAGATGTTGTTTTTGATGAATCTTTCACATCAAAAGAAACATCTACAGCTGTATACCTAGATGAAGAAGAACCTAAGAAGGAGGTTCAACTCCCACAACAACAACAGAAAGTCCCAAAATGGTATACTAGCACTTTGAGAGATGCTAATTTGAATTACATTCCAGATCTATCTCTAGATAGGCCATGTACTCACAGTATGACTCAGTAAATGAGAGCAGAGGAATCTACTCCAGAGGTTGACGAACATTGTCAACACTTTGATGATTTGTCAATGGGTACAGAAAATAATAGAGAAGAAGATGAGGCTGAAGAAAAGGTTTATATGTCTACATTGAATGCAAATTAACCCATAACGGTTCAATATGCACTTGATAAACCATAGTGGAAAGAAGCCATGGATGTAGAACATAAGTCTCTCATAAAAAATAATACTTGGAAGTTAGTCGATCTGCCAACAAGAAAGAAACCCATAGGCTAAAAATGGGTGTTCAAAGTTAAGTATAAGGCAGATGGATCTATTGATAAGCATAAATACTGACTTGTTGTGAAGGGTTATGCTAAGAAAGAAGGCATAGACTATGAAGAGACTTTTGTCCCTACTACAAAAATGACTACCATTTGATTACTTTGTGCCATGGGAGCTCAATTTGGGTGGAAGTTACATCAGATGGATGTTAAAAGTTCTTTCTTGAATGGTGACTTATAGTAAGAAGTATACATGACTCAACCAAAAGGATTCATGGTCGATGGGCAAGAACAAAAATTATGCAAGTTGATCAAATCCTTGTATGGGCTCAAACAAGCTCCTCGAGCATGGTATATCAAGATAGACACTCACCTTGTGCAACATGGATTCAAAAGAAGTGCTTTAGATATAAATCTCTATATTAATAAAAATGGTTCTGATATAGTGATTCTTGTACTTTATGTAGATGATCTTATCATAACAGGAAGCTCAAAAAGAATGATTGACTTAGTGAAAAATGATTTGAAGCAATCCTTTGAAATGACAGATCTAGTACTTTTGCATTATTGTCTTGGTTTAGATGTTACTCAAAAAATATTTCATATTAGTGTAACACAAAAGAAATATGCCAAGACTTTAGTAGAAAAATATCGGATGACTAACTGTAAGTCAAAATCAACTCCAATGGAGCAAGGACTTAAGTTATCATGACATGATGAATCACATCAGGTAGATGGTACTCTCTATCGCCAATTGATTGGGAGTCTCCCATATCTAACAAATACCAGGCCAGATCTCAATTTTATTGTGGGCTATCTTTCAAGGTTCATGCAAGAGCCTAAGATGAGTCACTGGAAAGCAACAAAAGGAGTTCTTCATTATGTTCGTGGTAGTACAAATTATGGTCTGGAATACAAAAAGAATAATAAGTTTTTCTTACTAGGATACACGGACTCAGATTATGCTGGATCCATTGATTATCGTAAATCCACTTCTGGATATGTTTTTCATCTAGGATCTAGACCTGTCTCATGACACAGTAAGAAGCAGCATGTGGTTTCTTTATCTTCTACAGATGTAGAATATCATGCAGCTAGTGAAACAGTCTGCTAGATAATGTGGTTAAGTCACATTCTTACAAACATGGGTCTTCCAAAGAATCTTCCTCTTCATTTGTTTTACGATAACCAAGGTGTTTTGAATCTTGTCAAAAATCCAAATTTTCATGAACGTACCAAACATGTTGATACCAGATGTCATTTCATTCTAGATGAAGTTCCAAAACACCATATACAACTTCAATACATTACTACTGATGCGCAAGTTGCAAATATCTTTACCAAAGCACTTGGATGTATCAAATATGAAAATTTTTGAGATACTATTGGAATTTGCCAATACTATAATAGGGGGGATGTTAGCATATATGTCTTACATTATTGATGCAAAAAGGGTAGCGCACGTAGGTGCTCTCTAGGTTGGTTTAATAACCACCAAGTTGGTTTCATAAACCAACTTATTGTAATCTTTATAATTGAGATCAATCAGAATGAATCATTGCTTCGTGAAACTTTACAATTCTTTCCATATTATTACTACAAATATTTGGGCATTAAATGACTTTGTTTGTAATAAGGATCTAATATTTATGTAAGACTACATCTACATGTTTAATAATGTATAAATCATATTGAATATCATTTAATAATGCAACAATTCTTATCCTATAGTTTTAAAGTGTCTTATAAGATACTTGTATTAGGAGGTAAAATATGTGACCATTTACACACTTGATTCTACATTCAACCAAGCACAATTAGAAGAAGCTAATATTTCTACTCTATATAGAGACTTGTATTCTTATTTTTCATGTGATACCTTCATATCATCATTTTCAATACTAATATAATAATGGACAATAGGTAGATGGTTGTTTTCTTTTTTATTAAGGCCTTTCTCTTTACCAAGAAGATAATATTTCTCTCATTCAAGAAATCGATCTTATTCTTCTTCTTGTTATTTTGATACCACAAAATTTGGCAAGTTTTATAATCATTGTAATAAGTTAGAACATGTTAGGTCTATGTGTTTTAGACTTATAGGAGAAGATCTTGATAATATCATATCTTAGGATGAGTGAATGAGTAATATTCCCATTGAGACCCTTAGTGAAGATAGGTCATATGAAGAATTGAAAGGTTGAATCAACAAAGCGACCTTGTTGCATCACCATTCAACTATGGGAGGAAATATAGTTTATTTGTCATTAATTTATACATTACATGTGGTTTTTCAATGGATTGTATAATTGATAATATTTTGTAGAAAAACTTAATTGTAATATTCATAGTTAATAAACTACATTTATGTTGGGAATTTTCCTAGATAATTTCACTAGTCTCTTTTCTAGGATAAAAAATAAATCTCATAAAGGCCACTCATAGAATAAAAATAATATTTCACATATGTCTCACAATATTATCCATAAATCAATAATTTTGAATACAAACTTTCACATATGTTTCTCAGTTGTGTGAATTTAATTTTGAAATTTAGTGGGTTTTCCAATACGTATATCATAACTCTACATAAAAATTTCATTTTATTTCAATCAGTATTGGTCGATTTATGATAAATTTGGTTCTTGAGATTTTGGTAAATAAAAAAAGCTATGTATTGTTGCAATCATAGGAAGGAGGTGACTGTGCAGTAAAAGAATATCTATTGTTGCTCTTTATTGTAAAAAAAAATATTGTATTAGCAACTATCTACATTATTCCAAATTTTTGTTGATTGGCATAAATGGTTGCCAATAACAACCTACCCATTCCTGAGTTTAATGGCCTGGATTATGAGTATTTATATTTCAAGATGAAGACCTTACTCATTGGCAAAGGATTATGGAATATTGTAGAAGAAGGCTACACTGAACCAACATATTAGACCACTTTGAGTGCAGCTGATAGAACCAATAAAAATGATACCCAAAAGAAAAACTCATTTACTCTCTGCCATATCCAAGTAGCTTTGGAGAAAAGTATCTTTCCAAGTATTGCTTCTTGTTCAACAAACCTAGAAGAATGGACAACCTTGAGAGATAGCTATCAAGGGAGCAATCAATTGAAGCAAGTGAGGCTTCAAACCTTGAAGAGAGATTTTAAGAATCTCAAGATGTAAGATGATGAAAGAGTGGGAGATTATTATGTGAGAGTGAAATTAATTGTAAACAAAATGGAGACACTTGGTTAAGACATAAAAACTGAAGTGGTTGTAAAGAAAGGGTTGAGAACACTTCTTCATAAATGGAATAATATTGCTACTGTTATTGAAGAATCTAAAGATTTGTCTACTCTAACTTTTGATGCTCTAATTGGTTATTTGATGTCCCATGAAGAGCAAGAGGAAGAGGTAGATAAAGAGGTGGCTACCAAGGAAAAGGAAGAGGAAGAGAAGGTGATAAATCAAACAAGTCTTGTTTTCATTGTGGCAATATTGGTCACTTTGCAATGTATTGTAGAATAAAGGCTTCTCAAGAAGGGAGAAGTAATAGTTATGGAAACTATGAAGATGAGGAAGGAACTTCTTCAAATTTGTTCCTCACATATGGAAAATTAGATCAAAATATCATTGAAACTTGGATTTTGGATACTGCTTTGTCAAATCATATGAGTGGTAAAGAAGAGTTATTTTCTACAATGGATTCCACATACAAGTCCAAGATCAAATTGGGATATGAAAAAGCACTACAAGTTGAAGGTATGTGAGCCATGGAGGTTCCAACAAAATAAGGCACAAATAAGGTGAACAATATCTATTAAACTCCTAAACTCCATCATAATTTGCTTAGTGTTGGACAAATCATGGGAAAAGAACTATAAACTTGTTTTTGAAGATGGAAAATGTGTAATTTTTGACAAACACAATTGTAATAGAGTTGTCACAAATGTACCTATAACAAAGAATAGGTTATTTCCTCTTAAGTTTGGGGAACAAGGAGGTTCTCAACTTGCTAGTGTGGCCATAGAAAATCCAAGTGTGCTTTGGCACTTGAGATATGGTCATATTAACTTTGCAAGCTTGAAGTTGTTGACTTCTCAAGCCATGGTGTGTGTACTTCCAGAATTTGAAGAGCACAAGGAGGTGTGTGAAGTATGTATTTTGGAAAAGCACTCAAGAATAAATTTTCCAAGAGGTCAAGCATGGAGAGCAAGCCATCCACTACAATTTGTACATTCGAACATTTGTGGTCCAATGCATACGAAAATATTGGGTAACAATTCTTACTTTATCACTTTCATTGATGATTTCTCTAGAATATGTTGGATTTATTTTTTTTTAAATAAGGATGAAGCTTTTGAATGTTTAAAGAATTTCCAAAATAATGTAGAGAACTAAAGTGAGTATGTTGTAAAGAGATTAAGGACCGATAGAGGAGGGATGTTTTGTTCAAATGCATTTCTTAAATATTGTAAATATTTTGGGATCAAAAGGCAATTAACTACTACCTACACCCCACAACAAAATGGTGTGACTGAAAGGAAGAACCACACTATTGTAGAAATGGCTAGATCAAATCTTCAAACAAATAAACTCAGTAACATGTATTGGGTTGATGCTGTTAGGACAAGTGGTAAGATTTTGAATAGGAGTCCCACTTCTAGTTTAGATGGGATAACTCCCTATGAGGTTTGGTATGGCAAAAAGCCAAATGTAAAGAACTTCAAATTTTTTGGTTGTATTGCATATGCACACATTCCTGATGAGACAAGAAAGAAACTTTACCCCAAAAGTTAAACATGTATTTTCATTGGGTATTGTGAGTCTTCAAAGGCATATAGACTCTACAATCCAAAAATACACAAAGTTATAATTTCCAAAGATGTGATTTTTGATGAAGGCAGAGTATGGGGTCATAAAAAAAATTATTGATGATGGATCTAAAGATGTAAGCTCCTCTCAGGTGCAGCCCATTAATAAAATCAGCCCTAAAAATCCTCCTCCAAGTCCAAATAAGAGTTCTACTCCAAGTACAACAAGTGCTACTCCAAGTTTTTCTCCACAAAGATCAACAAGTTCTTCTCCAATGCCAATGGAAGTAGATTCACCATATGTAAGATAACACTTCAGTACCATCACTCCTACCATATGATGGACAAGAAGTTTCAAAGAAGATACACTAGAAGCCAAGCTAGTGAAATGAAAGAAGTCTTGAAAAGACTTGAAAATTTGCACATGTATGGTGATGAAGACTCTCAAGAGCCTAAGGAAGATGTTGTAAACTATGCTTTAATGACTAGCGTAGAACTAGAGTCATCTAGTTATGAAAAAACATATACACATGATGTATGACAATAGGCCATGAAAGAGGAAATGACCTTTATAAAAAAAACTGTGTATGACTTTTTTTAGAGGATATCAAAACCCTGCCAAGATCATTCAGGACTATATACTTGTTGCATTGTGAAAGGTTGATGATATAGTCACATGATGGTTTTTTTAGAGGAGATCAGAACCCTACCGAGAATAGTCAAGACTATATACTTCTCGTATTGTGAAAGGTTGAAGGATATAGCAGGCATTGGTAGTCTGGGAGACCTTCAAAATTCTCTTAGATTATTGGTTAGATAAATGGACTTGGGCTAATTATTAATATCTTCATAAGTATTGGTTCAGATTTAAAATGATAGTTAATGTTTACAAATTGTGGGTTGTATACACTTTCAAAATAAATTAAATCAATGATTTCTAGATTAAAAGAACGAAACAAAAATACTTTTGGAAATATTTTTGAGAAGATATAATAACTAAAAGATAAACTTTCAAAGTTTCAAAAAGTTGATCATATTAATCCAAGCTCGAAGGAAATGGAGTTACTTAGTGAATATTTTGAGTAAGAAAGAGATATTTTGGAGATTAAAATCATGATATACTTTATTTAATGTAACTCCTTGGTTCTTGATTTCACTCAAAGTAATAAATGCAATTTTAAGGAAAGCAAAGGATCCATGGAACATACAAGAGAAAATTGTGTAAATTCAAGAACTTGTTATAGATTTTGAAGAAATTAGGCTTACACATACATTAAGGGAAGGAAAAATATGTGTAGATAGGCTAGCCAATAGAGGATTTTTAATTGAGGATAATGAAGTTAAATTCGTTTCTCCTTGGTTAGAGGAAGTAGTAAGTTTAACTGAAACTGACAAGAAAATGTTGACTGCCTAAATCAAATAAAGAATAATATTTACTTTAATATTTTCCATTGGTAATATTTTCTTTATTTTATAAAATTAATGTGCTTTCATATAAACTATGTATTACATTTTTTGTGATTGCACTTGTGATTCAGGAAGAAAACTAGTAATCCAATTTGGTAAAGTGGGCTATGATAGTGCGATGTTTTGGAAGCATTACTATACTAAGATGCAATGCATACATAGTAGAGGTGATATTTTGGTATTTTTAAGGCTATTGTAGAAAAATTTCAAGAAGGATTCTAAATTTGTGAATATTTGTATTCACATGGAAAATTGGAAAAGTTTCCAAAAATAAAAATCAAGAATTCAGACATTTTACATTAAATGATGTAGGTTTTTAGCTATAACAATTCATTTGAGATGATAATTGAATCAATTTGTAAACTTTAATGCTCTAAATAAAAGAGTTGTGATTTTCAATGGTGGGGGACTTGAGTACAACCCCTTGTTCTCTAGCCAAAAAAATAATTGTGTCTATAACACAAGTGGAGGTAGCTATCTCAATTTTACCTTTTATTACAAGGGATAGGATTGGTTTTTATATTTCTATAGTATCAAAATCTAATTAATGCTCAACCAAATTTCTCATTATAGAGGGTATCAATTTCCCTAGATTATCCTTTATAAGCTGACAAGTGATACAAAGTGCTAAAATATTTTGATAAATTGACTTGCTTTATGGTAGAATTTCCTAAAATAAAATAAGATATGTCATTTAAAACATAATTAAATTGATACATCTTATCATATTTTTAATATTATAGGTATTAATCCAACCATCATAAATTGCACTGTGGTCATACTAAAATGGGCATGGGATACAATTAAGAAAAGAAGATGGAGCACCAAAATTTTACAAGACCACTTACAGGAGCATTGTTGGGAGTCTAATGTTCCTCACCAACACATGGTCGAATATTCAATATGTTGTTTCTCTAGTATCAAGGTATATGACTAAACCATCTGAACTTCACCTACAAGCAATTAAACAAATTTTGAGATATGTAAAGGGTACAATGGATTATGGGATCCATTACCACAAAAATGATGATGTATAATTAGTTGGCTTTAGTGATAGTGATTGGGGCAGCAATATGGATGTTAGGAAATCTACTTTAGGGAATTGTTTTAGTCTTGGATCATGACTAATTACTTGGAGTTCTAAAAATAAAACTATTGTAGCACTATCATCTACTGAGGCTGAGTACATAGCAATCACAAATGCTAGTACCCAAGCCTTATGGTTGAGAAAATTACTTAAAGAAATAGGTGAAAGACAAAATGATCCTACCATATTGTATTGTGACAATATGAGTGCCATTCAATTGGCACATAATCCTATCCACCATAGCAGGTCAAAACACTTCAACATGAAGTATCACTTCATTAGAGATATGGTGGAGAAAAAGGTGGTTGAGCTAAAGCATTGCAACACTTTGGACAACATAGCAGATATCTTCACCAAAGGAGTTGCTAAAGCTTAGTATATAAAGTTGAGAGACTGACTAGTCAACCCTCTCAACTTTAAGGGGGAGATTGTTGGACTTTGAATATTATTGTTTCTATGTAGTTATTATTTAGTTAGCATTGAGAGAGCATATAGGAGATATGTCTAAATTAGCATTTGTCTATGTTAGGATTTGATTACATGAAAGTTGTAAGCCAACAATATTGAGCCCAAATTAGTTTTGCTCAAACTTATAAATTGTAATCCTGTGCAAGTTTATTTTAATATAATGAGTTTTCAAATCTCAGTTCCCATGGAACCTTTTGAAGATGACATTTTCACTTGTGGAGTGCACCATAGATAGACTATTAGTGATGGCTTAGGGTATGAGGTTATTTGCACAACTTTATGATGAGTTGTACAAGATTCATTGCCATGGGCATAAAGGATTGGGATGCAACTTTATACAGTAGGTGTGGGGATGAAAGCACATTGTTGTAGATCCACCATGGAGAATACCTTAGATGACACAAGCATAACTTACATATGTAGAGATCGGCTATGGGATCCTCTGTTAGTGAGACCAGGAGAGGGGTCGGAGTTATCCATATGGAGGTATGATTGATCATTATGCACAATCATTTGCACATCTCAGGGTAGAGGAGGTTATCTGGAGACCATACAAGGATTTTCTAGCATGGCTTGAGGTTGAGGTGTAGCTTTTACAAATATGGTGAAGGAGATGGTTAGTTGGTCGACACAGGACCGAGCGAGAGTATTTTCCATATGCTCGAGTAATGCAATAGTTTGGGCTACATCAGATATTTCTTAATGGGCCTATGATCTACCAATACTGTGACGATGAGAGGACACTTACTTGGCCTATATTTGAGGTAGTTGGAGAGGAGGTAGATCCTATGGAGAGCGTCTTTGAGTTAGATGATGTAGGGACCACAATAGAGTATGACTCCTAGTGGGTGACACACCAGTGATGAGGGGAGGGGCTTCTAGGAGGTGGTATAACTGTGGTGATAGAGTGTTGTGACCACTTCATAATGCTCCAAAATAAATTGGGGACCCACTTGGAAAAATTTGATTTTTTTTATAAATATGTGATATCTTGTTATTTAGTCCTATTGGATGGTTTTTTTATATTTTGAGCATGTGTTAATATGTGGATAGAATACTCTTATTTTAGTATATATGAAGTTTAAATTGTTATTTGTGTGTTGTAATAAAATGTTAGGTGTTATTGTAGATTTGTTTTATTTGTTGTATTGTTTATGTTTATTTTGATTTAATAGTGTCTATGTATGTTAAAGTGTAGTGTTATGATTATTAAAAAAGAAGAGTATGTATTAAAATAAAAGAAATATGATTTAAACATTTTAAAACATTTTATTTATTTTTAAATAATATAATAGTATTTGATATTAATAAAAGATTTTGTTTGTTTCACATGGACTTGGCATTATTTTCGGAATGGTCTATGGTCTACGAGGTAAACCCGGTGGTGCTAAAGGTCTATGCTCTACGACCGGTGGTGCTAAAGATCTATGGTCTACGACCGGTGGTGATAAAGGTCTATGGTCTACGAGGTAAACCCGGTGGTGATAAAGTGAAAGTGACGGTTTATGGTCTACGAGGTAAACCCGGTGGTGATAAAGTGAAAGTGACTCTACGAGGTAAACCCGGTGGTGATAAGGTGAAAGTAAGATTGAGTCAAACAACAACAAAACAGATTGATGAATCAAGAGGCGCACATGCTAGGTGAACAACTAGTTGACAAGTATTGTGTGAATTGGCTATTTTGAAGCCTTCATTTCCATTTGTAGGATGTATGTGGGACAAAAAGATACACTATTTTAATTACAAATAGATCAACATTTAAGGGGAACAAAGCATGGTATTACGAGTTTAATGGAGGATCCTTTACATTAATTTTTGCCACCACGAATGTGAATGAGGATAGCAATGGAGTTTTGTATTCGAACAACGACTTCAATGATTTTTCTGTTTGTGCAATTTCGAGTGAACTTCTAAACAGTGGATGGGGTGATATTCTAAAGACTGTTGTAGAAAATAACTAACGAATAGGCTCGTAGTTTGCAATAAGTGAACTTTAGCAGCAAAGACCAGGCTTCCTTCAAAATTTATGGGCATGGCTCAATGACGATAATTGGTTCAGAACAGTGTTAGGTCAGCCCATAGAGGGAGAATACACGGATTGTCAGCAACGAATTTGGGTATTGCAGGTTAATTGCAGAGTGCAACAGTGGCAACATGAAGACCATAGGTGGACGTATTCGATTGGAAGGATATCGAGACATTGATAGTGTTAGGATTAGATCATTATGAGATTTGTCAGCACCAAGCATGGGTGATGGTAGCTACCCACTGAATGTTGATGTGAATGTAGAAGAAAGGTATTAAAGTGGAACGAAATCCCAATATATCAATTAGATTAACTGAGCATTGAAATTGAGATAGGTAAAGCAATTACTGGGACGTCACCGAGAATGAGGTGAACGGCAGTGTGAAGCTCCAGAGTGGATGACTTGATGCTAACACATACTCAGCATTGTTTGTTACATGGCCAAGAATTATTTTTACGGGATATTGTGGTAAACACAGCAATGAATGAGGACCAGATAGTTTTACCCACCGGTGTCAAGACAGTGATAAAAATATCTGAGATGAGTTGAAATTGTAATTTTTTAGCGCAACACAGTGGACAGCTTGTGAAAGCAAGGATATGACATGGATTGATGTGTTAGCAGTTATGTGGTGCGTTGATAGACGAACTTGATGCCGGAAGATTTGTTGATGAAGAATGATATGGATTGTTGATGTAGACTCACGCACAGCACAGTGATATTGTTAGTGGGTAGTACTTGACATGACGCATAGACGGGGACCACATGTATTTGACACCATTGATCATGCGCAGGCGGCCACCCAAATAATCCAAACACTACCGACGTGGATATGTTAAAAGGCCTTGTGGTAGATTTTATCGAATATAGATTTCAAACATAGACTATACTTGGATTATTTGGTATTGTTTTACATGCAACTTCTATAAGGGTACAATTCATGATTAATCCAATAACAACAGCACCGGATGATAGGACATTATTGAATTGATAAGATGGAGCCTAAAATTGGCTAAAAATCAAAATTTTCTCTCTGTTTTGGTAAAATTAGTCTAGCAAAAGCCATAATTGATGGGTTTATCTTTGGTGTTTAATTCTAAGATAGAATCTATAAAATTAATGGTTGCATAGAAATCAGTGTGTGATTTTTGAGAGGGACAGTGTATGTGGAGATGATTTCTTTGTTTTGAGATATTGAGAGGATGTGTACAATGGTTGGCTATTGGTGATTCCCTCTTGTGGTTGGAGGACTTAATAAAAACTGGAATTATTCTCAGAGGACGTAGCCGACATAGGGTGAACCTCGTTATATACTGTGTCAATCTATTGTATGATTTGTTGGTTATTTTATTTATGTTCTTTTGAAAATTTTGTTTGGATCAATTGTTCAATATTATTGGTTTAATAATAGGTAAATATTAACAACTGGTATCAAAGCTTATTGTTGAGTGCTCAGAAATAGGGAAGATTAGTTTCGAGTGGGAACAATGGTAGAGAATTCAAAGTTCTAGATAGACAATTTTAATGGGCAAAACTTTGCATTATGGAAAATGCAAATTGAATATTATTTATTATTGAAAGATTTGTATCTTCCTTTGGGTGGAAAATTAAATCAATTGTTCGATGTAATAGATGAGGCCTGGGAGTTGCTAGATAGAAAGGCTTTGGGGACAATACGTTTATTCTTGGGAAGGCAGGTTTCTTTCAACATCTCAAAGGATAAAACAACAAAATATGTAACGGATGCCCTTACCAGGTTGTATGAAAAACCTTCTACATCTAACAAAGTTTTCTTGATGAAAAATTATTGAATATGAAAATTAATGAAGGTGAGTCCATGCAGGACCATCTTAATAATTTTAATGAGGTAAAAAATCAATTATGCTCTATTAAAATTGAATTTTTTGATGAGGTCAGAGCTCTGCTTATCTTATGTTCTTTGTCGAATAGTTGGAATAGTCTAGTTATGGTAGTTAGTAATTATTAACAACTGGTATCAGAGCAGGGATGTTGTATTTAATGAGAAGAGTTTGTATAAGGATATGTTGCAGGTAAAGAAGGATGATTCTTAGTATGTTGAGCTTGATGGTGATCCAATAGTACCAAGAGTACAAGAAAATATCCACGAACAGGAGCCACAAACTTCACCACAAAGAGTTCAAGAATAACAACAACTAGCACCTCAATATCCTATAGGTGTTGTTAGAAAATCAACCAGGACAAGTAGAATTCCCCAACGTTTTTTTGATTATGTTATGTCTACAAGGGTAAGTAAGTTACCAGACTGTTATTTCCCTACACTTAATTATGTGTTATATATTGATTTTGGTGAGCCAGAGTACTTGTATGAAGCTTTACATATGAGTACTAGCAATAAGTGGGAGCAGGAAATGAATGAGGAGATGTGATCTCTTCTTCACAACCAAACATGGGAGTTGGTTGAGCTACCTACAGAAAAAAGGGCACTTAACAACAAATGGGTATATATATTCAAGGAGGAGGCAGGAGGCACCAAAAGGTATAAAGCTAGAATTTTAGGAAAAGGTTTTTCACAGAAGAAGGGAATTGAATTTGATGAGATTTTCTCACCAGTTGTAAAAATGACCTCCATTAGAACAATTTTAAATTTAGTTGCTATTGAGAATTTGCACCTTGAGGAACTTGATGTAAAGACAACTTTTCTTCATGGAGATTTTGAGGAAGATATTTACATGCATCAACCAGAGGGCTATGAGGTAAAGGGTAAGAAAAATCTTGTGTGTAGGTTAAAGAAAATCTTATATGGTCTCAAGTAGGCACCTAGGCAGTGGTACAAGAAATTTGACAGTTTTATGGCTGAAAATGAATTCAAAAGATGTCAATCTAATCACTGTGTATATTTCAAGAGAACTAGTGATGGTGCCTTCATTATTTTGTTACTGTATGTAGATGACATGTTGGTTGCAGGGTCTAACATGTAGGACATAAATGATCTGAAAGGAAAATTGGCAAGCATGTTTGCCATGAAGGATTTGGGGGTTGCAAAGCAAATCCTTGGAATGAAAATATTAAGAGACAGAAAGAACTATTTGCTTAAATTGTCACAAGAGGACTATATTGAGAAGGTGCTACAAAGGTTCAACGTGGAAAATGCAAAACCAGTAAGCACACCTTTGGCAAGGCATTTCAAACTAAGTAAGGATTTATGTCGAAAGACACAAGAGGAGTAAGAATACATAACAATATTTTCATATGCTTTAGCAGTGGGAAGTTTGATGTATGCCATGGTTTGTACAAGACCGGATATAGCCCAAGTAGTGGGATTTGTAAGCAGGTTCATGAATAATCTAAGAATAGGGCATTGGCAAGATATTAAGTGGATATTCAGGTATTTGAGGGGTACTTCTAAATATTGTTTAAATTTTGGTGGTACTAATTTGATTTTGCAAGGTTTTGTAAACTCTTACATGGCAGGAGATCTTGATGGTGGAAGGAGCACTAACAACTACATTTTCACTGTAGGTGGAGGAGCAGTGAGTTGGATATCAAAACTCCAACAAGTTGTAGTCCTTTCAACCATGAAATTTGAATATGTTTTTGCTTCTGAAGCAAGCAAAGAGATGATATATTTGCAAAGACTTATGGAGGAGTTGGGAAAAAAGTAGGAATATAGCAAGCTATGGAGTGATAGCTAGAGTGCTATCCATCTTGTGAAGAACACAACATTCCATTCAAGAACCAAATACATCAAGTTGAAATATCACTTCATAAGGTCAATCATGGAGGATGGATCTCTGAAATTGGATAAGATTCACACTTCCAAGAATCCTGCAGATATGTTTACTAAAATTGTTTCCAGGGAGAAGTTGAGATTTTGCTCAACTTTAGTTGGTCTAAGGGAATAGATCAATGTTATGAGAATATTTTAGTTCCTTATTTGTAGGATGTTACATCGGTTTAGTCTCCAAGTGGGAGATTGATAAGATGGAGCCTAAAATTAGCTAAAAATCAAACTTTTCTCTTTGTTTTGTAACTAGTTTCTTTTATGCATGGACACTTTCTAAACTGAAAAAAATCAGTCTAAAAAAAGCCATAATTGATGGGTCTATCTTTGGTGTCTAATTACAAGATATAATCTATAAAATTAATGGTTGCATAGAAATCAATGTGTAATTTTTGTGGGGATGGTGTATGTGGATATGATTTCTTTGTTTTGAGACATTGAGAGGATGTGTACAATAGCTGGTTGTTGGTGATTCCATCTGGTGCTTGGAGGACTTAATAAGAATTGAAATTATTCTTGGAGGACGTAGCCCACACTAGGTGAACCTCGTTACATACTGTGTCAATCTATTGTGTGATTTTTTGGTTATTTTTTTTATGTTCTTTTGAAAAATATGTTTAGATCAATTGCTCAATATTATTGGTTTAATAATAAGTAAATATTAATAACTGGTATCAGAGCTTATTTTTGAGTGCTCAAAAATAGGGAATATTAGTTTCAAGTGGGAGCAATGGTAGAGGATTCAAAGTTTTTGATAGACACATTTAATGGGAAGAACTTTGCATTATGGAAAATGCAAATTGAATATTATTTATTATTGAAAGATTTGTATCTTCCTTTGGGTGAAAAATCAAGTCAACTGTTCGATGTAACAAATGAGGCTTGGGAGCTGCTAGACAGAAATTCTTTGGGGACAATATGCTTATGCTTGGGAAGCCAGGTGGCTTTCAACATATCAAAGGAGAAAACAAAAAAATATGTAATGGATGCCCTTACCAGGTTTTATGAAAAACCTTTTGCATCTAACAAAGTTTTCTTGATGAAAAAATTATTCAATATGAAAATTAATGAAGGTGACTCCGTGCATGACCATATTAATAATTTTAATGAGGTAACAAATCAATTATGCTCTATCAAAATTGAATTTGCTGATGATGTTAGAGCTCTACTTATCTTATGTTCTTTGTCGGATAATTGGAACATTCTAGTTATGGCAGTTAGTAATTATTAACATGAATGAAGGCAGATGGATAATTATGCAATAATTTAGTGGTAGTGATAATATACCAAATATACGAGATTTGAATTTTACTATGAAATGTATTATTGGCATGGTATTGATAATGTTGAGAATGTTCAAATAATTATTATATCAAACAAAGAAGAAATATTACCAAAGCTTTTGTAGTATTTCAACAGACTAAAAATGGAAGAAATTACATTTTATACCCTTTAGTAAAGGCGGTAGCATCTGGATGAATGGAAAGTGTTGAGGCTATACATTAAATTTGGATTCAATGTTAAATTGGCAAAGAAAAATGATTGTTATTATGAATGCATTGAAGGAGTTCATTTTAGGTAGCCCATTATTATTGATGATGAAGTATCTCCACAAATCGAATAAACAAAGGCATCATGTGATATGAACAACAACGAACAACCTAGTGGAGAATGTTGTGTGAATTTTCATGATATATTTGATGTCTCTCAAATTCGTGTTGTGTAAAGGCACATATAATACATTCGTAAATTTTAGGAAATTTGAACATGGACAACAGTGGGTTTGGATACATTTGATATAAAATCTATTTATTCAAATTCATTTAGTGGATATGATAGGTATATGTTACGAAAATATTTATTAAAAATATTGTACATTGAGCTTAAAATAAAATGTATGAATGATTATAATATTAGTTACCAAGCTTATCAGGTAATGATGCCAATTGTAAAACCAATTGAAAATTAAATGAAACTCAAGTTATAAATAGCTCAGGAGAAGCCAAGAAAAGGGGTTGGACAAATTGGAAATAAGATCGAGAGAGAAGGACACTTTGGATCAAAGAATAGATTGCTTCTTTGAGATATGTCATCAATTGTTGCACGGTTTAAGGTTTTTTGAAAGTTCAATTATTTTAATTGAAATATCAATTACATTTTGGTCTTATTGTTTCATTTAATAAAATTATGTATGTTGATGGTGATTTTATTAAATATTTTAATAGGTTATTAATTTCATTCTCTAGAATATTGCATCTATTTTATTGTTCATAGTGCAAATGTAGATCATAGTAAATTATGTTATGATTTTTAGAAAAAAAAATTCTGCAAATGCAATATTAATTTTTTTCTATTCCAATTTTCTGCATATTTTATTTTTATTTCCCTAACCCTAATATTTTTTTGTTTTATTTTGATTTTATTTCACGTATAAATCAAAAACCTAAATTTGAATATAAATTTTTAATATAACTTTAGGGTTAAATGTTTATTTCTTTCATTAAACTCACAACAATGCACATTTGTGAAATAAATATTAAAATTACAAATTGATTAAATTCTTCCAAATAGAGTTATTAAATTGTAAACATTCATCATTTGGAATTACTTAAATCAAAGTATTTACTAATGGTATAATTAAATATTTACAATTGACAAGGTTGATTATAACAATATTTAATTATTAATTTTTGCATTCTGATAATAATTCTTTGAATACGAGGTTGAATTCTATAAATTGAGTATTTACAAGTTAGGCCCCTTGTTAACAGTTGCTCATAAATCACTAAGGTAATCTAAGAACTCATTTTGACATATTTTCATGACATATAAACACATTAAGTGAAAGGACCCTTAGAGAAATTTTCATTTCTTTGCAAGAGAGGGTTTTCTAACCAAAATCCTAACTGTGAGTGTGATTTCACAACTAGGTAAAATTATACCTCAACATAATTGGTGCTAGAAGGAGGGCCTGAAAGGTAATATTTTTAATTTTCAGCATTTGAAATTGTTCAAATTTATTATGTAAAAATAAAATTATCAAATTTTCTAATTTAAGCTGCATTAATGTGAATTTTCTATAAATTAAGAAAAATGGTTATGATTCAATTTTTCATACACAGCCTTGCATGTTGAATTTGGTTCAATGGCATAAAATTATTTACCCTATTATAAGCATGATGGAACGATTACGACTGAGGAACATATTCAAGCATATAAAAACATTGTGTTTCGTTATCAAATTATGCATGAAGTTATTATCTGTAGAATATTTCCATACACATTGGATAAAGTTTCTCATAATTGGTTTATTAAGTTAACTGCAGGTTCTACCACTTCCTGGGATCAATTAGAAGAAATGTTTCTTGAATATTTTAGAAAATTGGTTGATACGGATATGATATCAAATCAATTTGCCTCTATTTGTAAAGAGCCTAATGAGTTCATGAGTTAATTTATTGATAGGTTTCATAAGTTATATACTGAAATAGAGACACATTTCATCATTTTAGAAGAAGTCATTCAAATATACTTGGAAGCCTTAGATCCTTTTACTGTTAAGTTTTTAGAAAACTTCTTAAATATTTATCCTTGTCTAATGCCTATGGTGGGGCAATAGCTGTAGAACAATGGTGGATTTCTAAAGGGGTTGATGTGGGTAAATTATAATTACTTAACCCTAAGGTTTCAAATCAAATACCACCTATGAGTCATGATGCATATTTTTCTTTCATGTTAAAAATATTCCTCAGGAGTTATGGATTCTAATCATTGTCAATCATCTAATATGGCACCCTCGAATCAAATGTGGTTCAATGTAAACAATCAATATGATGAAATTGAATGTCCTAGTTTTACAACCACTTTCAATATTATCCAAGACAAAGTGTAAGTTTCAAAGCCAATATCCATCAATGAGGATTATGGTAATCAAGTTTATCAAAATGTAGAAATGCATGAGTCTTCAGACATTAGAGAATTTCTAGATCTAACTAGCTTTGAAACATATGATAGAATTGAATCTTTGATAGAGTTGAATGAAACAATTAAAATTCCAGAATTAAAATATTCTAGATGTGATGTCATTATGACTAATCATAAAATTTTGTTACTTGAGGAAGATGAATTTCTTATTGAAGATAAAATTTTTGAAATTGATGAAAGTGAATTTGAAAAGCATTCGATTGTTGAATTTACAGATTGTGAATAAGTGGTTAAACATCACACCGTAATTTAAGAAGATGATTATTTTTGGTGGAATAAATGGGAGGATTTTGCCTCTCTTTCTAATGAAGTACTCACTTCACCTAAAATGCAGGAAAAGTTGTAAAGGTTAATTTTATAGCTTAAAAGAAACATTTCTCAAGTATAGGGATAAATGCACCAAGATGCATATCTTGATAATTATATAAATCATCCTCATGAGACAAAGATCAAAGATACTAAAAGTGATATTCTTTTAGATAGTAGAGTGGACTAGTTTTGAAACATATGACAAATCAGGATCTTCCATAAATTTGGATGAATTTATTGAAAATGAATATCAAAATTTTTAGTATCCTCAAAATAATGATCAAGAAGAAATGAAGGAAGGGATACAATCTCATCAAATGTTTCAGGAATATTATTATTATAATTGTTGGAGAAGATATGAGGAATTATTTGTTTTTCACTATCCTTTTGATGAATTTTCCATTTCACTTGATATGCCGGATGTTGAAACCTCTATCTTGCATGAAGATCTGGTAATTTCTATCCAACTGGAAAATGATGTGTCAATTTCAAAAATAGATAAGGTTCCAATATTTGATCATTTTGAACATGAGTTTGTGGAACGTCTTGTTGAAATAGAAAGGGAAGAAATGGTAAATTTTTATTATGATTCAACTGTTTTAGATGAAGAAGAGGTAAATATTTTCTTTCATTCTCAAATGCTTAAGATTTGAGTGAAAATTTTCATGATTGTATTGAAGATATAAATAAAGAAACTTCATATGTGGATTATAAAGAATTAGAACTTTCTATTCATCTTAAAGAAAATATTTCTTTATTTGATCAACAAGATTCATGGTTTCAAAAATACGAACATATTCTTAATTGGATGCCTAATTGTGGTGCTTTTTAAAAATAAGTCATTGATGAAGGTAAAGGAATATGAAATGATGATGATGGTAGATACCATGAAGAGAAATAAAAGACTACAATGGCTCATCAAGTAGTGGTAAATAAAAGTGTACAAAAGGTAGAATCTTATCCTTTATATACAAACATCCAAAAATCAGGTAAAAGTTTGCATAATCATTTATTTGATTTAGATGTTTTTTATAATGAAATGCCATTGGAGGTTGCTGAAGAATTAAAGTGGATTCTTCTTCCCACCATAAATAATATTGCTTTGTTAAATTAAATAAAAGTAGATATGCTTGAGTTGTTGAACCAAACTCATCAACAGTTAATAATTCAATCTAGGATACAAAATTGTAATGTTTCTCATTTTGTAAATATCCTAGATACTTGTAAATTGTTGCATGAGTATGATTGGATTAAATACATGGATGATAAATTTGATTTAAAATTTTCAAAAATAGCTTCCTATTTGAAGGAAATCTTATATGCTTATGAAAATGAAAACTTAAGTCAAAGTGAAAAATCAGATTTTGAAAGTTTCATCTCATTAAATAAGCAAAAGATAATCAAAAATCATGTTTTCACTTGTAAGTTTAATGAATCAAATCTTAAACATGGAATTGCTTATAAAATTGAATCAAATTGGTGGGATGAAAAAGATAAAATAAAATTTACATTGTTTGGTTTAATCTTACTTTGGTTGGATTTCTATAAAAATTGGCATGCATATCATGATATATGTCTTCTAAAGTGTGCTAATCATATTTAGGATATAGGTAAGTAATAGCATAAATTTTGCATCATCTTGTACATAGTGTACATTTTTGTAAATAACTTTTTGGGTTTTTGTGTTTTTGTATTATTTTGTACATAATTTTTTGTTTCGTGAAATTTTGTTATTTGCTTGTTTGTTGATGTTTTGGTTTTGTGAAATTTTGGATGTGTTTTATGTTTGTTACAAATAAGTTGGCTTAGGCCAAATTTTGAATTTCAATTCATTTTATCAGTTTTGTCGCTTAGCTTTGAGAAATTTTTGGTTTTGTCCTCTTGATTGAGGTATTTGTGATAGTTACAATAAAAATTTGATGAATTTGTTTGGTATTTGTTCTTGTGTCATTCAAGATAAATCACCTATTTTTGAAAGCATGCAAAACATAAAGAAAAGGAAGGTGAGATGATTAGTATATATCCTTATGAATTTGGAATAAGATAGTCAAACATGGAACACTGGAATTTTTTTACAAAAGCTCCATAAATACTGCAACACATTAAAATAATATTCTTTGAATTCTTGAAGAATGAAATTATTTAATTTTGCAGATTAAGGTAAAAATCCAATGAGCTCAATTTTTAGACTTACTTGAACTCTAACCCAATTGGTAGGTGAATTTTGCAAAAATAATATAAAGCTTGAATAAAATACAAGAAAAACAAATACAATGGAAAGTAAAGCTTAAGTAAAACACAAGCAAAGCAAATACAATGGAAAGTAATGCCGAACTAGTCACCACAATCTAGATAACCTTCACCGGGGCTATAGATGCCTAACTAGAAGTGGAGCTAGGTCTAGACTAAAATAAAGAAAAGAAGCAAATTCAAAATTCATCTAAGGCTTGGGTGATTCAGATAATCTCTATCAAGGCTATAAATGCCTGGTTGGTAGTAAAGCAATATTTTCAAGAGAGTAATACAAAAGTGCATTTAAAAGAGCAAATTTGTATAGCCTAGCTACAAAGTTGATAATGGAAATATCGATAGTATCATGAAAATAAATGAATCACAAAGCACACATCGAGCAAAAGCAAATGTTTCAGTTGTTTCAATTTGAACTTATTTATTCACATTATTTGGATATTATTGATGCTCATTTGTTTGATGTTTAGGTTTTGTTGTTTTCAACATTGTTTTCTTAAGTCTGAAATATCTAGGAATATTTCCTAGTAGAGTCATTATTTGTTGTGCCCACTTCACAATGCCCCAAAAGAAATTGGAGACCCACTTGGGAAATTTTAAATTTTTTTGTAAACATGTGATGTCTTGTTGTTTAGTCTTGTTGGATGGTTATTTTATATTTTGGTCATGTGTTAAGATATGGATAGAATACTCTTGTTTTAATATGTATGAAGTTTAAATTATTGTTTGTGTGTTGTAATAAAATGTTAGGTGCTATTGTAGATTTGTTTAATTATTGTTTTAATTATATTTATTGTTTATATTTATTTTGATTTAATGGTGTTTATCTATGTTAAAGTGTCAGTGTTAATATTATAAAAAAAGAAGATTATATATTAAAATTCAAAAATATTTTAATTTTGGATTACATACATTTTAAAAGAAAGATGATTTAAACATTTTAATACATTTTAAATTTATTTTAAAATAAAATAATAGTATTTGATATTAATAAAAGGTTTTGTTTTTTTTACAAGAGCTTGACATTATTTTTGACATGGTCTACGAAGTAAACCCGGTGGTGACCTGGCGATCAAGCAGAAGTGGGTCAACCTCTAGCACAAGGTATCGATAAATGGATTGATGAATCAAGAGACACACATGCTAGGTGAACAACTCATCTAGAAGAGTTGTGTGAATTGGTGATTTTGAAGCCAATATTTCCATTTGTAGGATGTATGTGGGACAAATAGATACATTGTTTTAATTATAAATAGATCAACATTCGAGGGGAACAAAGCATGGTATTATGAGTTTAATGGAGGATCCTATACATTAATTTTTTCTACGATGAATGTGAATGAGGATAGTAGTGGAGTTGTGTATTCGAACAATGACTTCAATGACTTTTTTGGTTGTACGATTTAGGGTGAACTTCTAAACTATGGACAGGGTGATATTCTAAAGACTATTGTTGAAAATAACTAATGAATAGGCTCATAGTTTACAAAAATTAAACTTTGGCAGTAAATATCAGACTTCCTTCAACATTTATGGGTACATCTCGATGATGATAGTTGGTTCATAATAGTGTTAGCTCAACCCATAGAGGGAGAACACACATATTTTTGGCAATGAATTTGGGTATTGTGGGTTAATTACAAAGTGCAGTAGCGTCAACATGAAGACCATAGGTGGACGTAATTGATGGGAAGGATATCGAGACATTGATAGTGTTAGGATTAGATCACTATGATATTTGTTAGCACTGAGCATGGGATATGGTAGTTGCCCACTAAATGTTGATGTGAATGTAGAAGAATAGGTATTAATGTGGAAGGAAATCCCAACATATGAATTTTATTAATTGAGCATAGAAATTGAGACAGGTAAAGCAATTATTAGGATGTCACCGAGAATAAGGTGAAGGAAAATGTGAAGCTCTAGAGTGGATGGATTGATGTTAACACATACTCAACATTATTTGTTACATGGCTACAAATTATTTTCAAGGATATTGTGGTAAACACAACAATGTATGAGGACCAGATAGTTTTACCTTTCGGTGCCAATACAGTGATAAAGATATTTAAGATGAGTTGAAATTGTAAATTTTTAGCGTAACATAGTGAACAACTTGAGAAAGTAAGGATCTGACATCGATTGATGTGTTAGAAGTTAATGTGGTGTGTTGATAGATGAACTTGATACTTCAATATTTGTTGATGAAGAATGATATCGATTGTTGACGTAGACTCACACACAACATAGTGATATTGTTAGTAGGATGTAGTACTTGATGTGGTGTGTAGACAGGGACCACATGTATTTGACACCGTGGCTCAATCGTAGGCAGCCACTCAAATAATCTAGACACTATCGATGTGGATATGTTAAAAGACCTTGGGGTAGATTTTATCAAATATAGATTTCAAAACATAGACTATACTTAGATCATATGGTATTATTTTACATGCAACTTCTATAAGGATACAATTCAAGATTAATCCAATAACAACAACACGAGATGATAGGGATATTATCGAATGAAGGCAGATGGATAATTATGCAATAGTTTAGTGGTAGTGATAACATACCAAACATGCAAGATTTGAATTTTAGTATGAAATGCATTATTTACATGGTATTGATAAAGCTGATAATGTTTAAAGAAGTATTATATCAAACCAAGAAGAAATATTGTAGACACCAAAACAGCACCAATCCGATTATGTGGCTACAAACACTGATCGCTTTGACACACACAGCCCCCATGGTAGTCCTCAGAGGTTAAACATTGGTCCTAACCACTTTTGCAGCAATTTTGGAAGGTCAAAAAGCAATTTGGCACCTTCAGACACTTTGCTCAGAATTCGTCCCACCCTAGGACGAATTCAAAATGGGATCCACCCCACCCAGGGATGAATTTTGAATCTGTTCCTAGGTAGGACGAATTCCAGGTTTAATAGGTAAAAAGAGTAATGGCGCCAAGTGGCAGTCGAGGACAATCAATTAATGCCTCCTGCCTTGCATGCACGTGTAGGTGGGAAGATTGGACGTTAGAGGACTATCACAAGGGCAATCATGGAAGCCCAAGTCATGGAGGACTTTCCTACCTCATGGGAAGGCATGACTACCACATGGCGCTTATGCATGCCCCTCCAAAGAGACCCCCTGGGTCTATAAAATGGTGGAATTTCCCACCCAAAAGAAGACAAGTGGGAGGAATTTTCAAGCAACGAAGTGCTGCCAAATTGAATACCACATTTTACCCTTTTGATTCACCTCTTCCACATCCTTGATCTCTTTCGTAAGAGAGGTTATTGGGTGGCTATTGGAAGTGTGAATCCAGACCCCAAAACCTGACATTTGACCACATTGATCTACCAATTCACCGACAACCCATTACAAGAGATTTTGGGCCCATCCCAAGTGGATTGGTGTCAAAATTAGGTTCCAACGGTGGGCGGCCCACCCGGGCGCCCCGCATTGATGCGAGCCTAATATTCTTTTTAGAACGATTAGGAATTCATGGCAGATTGTTCCTTTTTGTCACTTGTTTATCTTGCATTTCATTTTATGTTGTTTCAATAGTTTGTAATTCCAATTTTATAATGTTGTGATCAAATCTTATCATGTTTCGTCGCTTTTGTTGTCCCCACTAACTTGCAGGTAGCGACATAAAACTCCCATTGATGGAGGTCAAATTGGGGAAATCCGACCATCTGGGTCGTCCCAAAATGCCCCCAATTAGCTAACCCCTATGTTTGTAGGTCTTTTGGAGATCTCGAGACATGACATTTGGGCAGCATCACTTCGGCGCTTTGTCGTAGGCGAATTCGTCCTACCCGAAGATGAATTACAGTAGAATTCGTCCTGCCCAAGGATGAATTATAGTCAAATTCAAATCGACGACTTTTTTTCTGACTATTTTGATGGCAGTGGCCCTCTGGTAATGTTCCCTGGTCCCTGTCAAATTTGCAAGTTGTTTAGAATCGGTTTATTCATCGCTGTAATCATTCTTTTGCATGCATCTTTCATTATTTTTAGAGAACAAACATTTCATATTTGCAGTAGGTGCTACTAACAATTTTGTTGTTTCTTTGAATGTAGGAAGAGCAGCAAAGATCAAGGATTCATTTACACAAGCGGTGGCAACACTTTGGCCCACCCATTTTGCATGTGGGCACATGGAAGAGAGATGACTTTCCATTGATGTGACCAAGAGACAAGTTTGATGCTCCTTTCCCCTAAAAAGGGAGGAAGCTAATTGTAACCAAATTCGAAATACATCAATAAAAGAAGAGGGTTGTTTCGTTCCATTTTGGTTCCCATTTGTCTATGCTTTCTCCATTTTATGCATTCCTAATTTGTAGCATCTAGTTTAGTTTCATTTTTTGCATCGTGTTTGGAGTTTTCCCTTTTTGTTTTCCAGAATCTCGTGCTTTCAGTGGCGATCACGATGGGACTTTGTCCCCTGATTTTTTTAAGATCAATAAACTGATCAAAATTTGTGTTTTTGTGCTTATAGGTACCATTTTTTGAACTCTGACTGTTATTTGTTCCTGCCTGTGGCGAATACCTTACTGTAATTCGTCTGACCCTGAGACAAATTTTAATTCATATAAGACTAGGACGAATTCTATTCTATAATTCGTCTCACCAAGGGATGAATTTATATCTATGCATTTTTAGGACCGAGGATCAGAAACAACAAGTCTGAGCAGAGAAAAGGTAAGGGTCCTAAACTGTTCCTATCATTTTCTACTTTTCTATTTCTATTTTCTATCAATTTTGCCTTCTTAATGAAAGTAGTTGCTCCTGCTTGTTTTATTTTTTAATAAAAAGAACCACACACACATCACGTGGCATTTTTAAACCGAGGAGTTGGTCATAAGACCCCAGCCCTTTATCAAGACCAACGGTGGGTTCATCACCACCTTGGCTTGATTTTTGCATCCATTTACACCGATTGTCACTGTTGCTCGACGTAAATCCTGACAAAAGCTGACCGAGTGTCATTGGGGTGATTCCCAACATGTGAGGATAAGTCTTCTATGGTAGGTGTCATAAACAAGACAATCCCCCTTTCGTACAGCCTATGTTCCACGTACCATCTACTCTCACGTACCTATAGTTTCCCTCTCATAAGGGCGGGTATATAGAGAGGTTGGTATATCGGTCCGGCAATGGTATATTGAAGGGGCAACCAATTATGGGAGTCATATGAGCCTTCATTATGCATTTAAATGTTCTTCAAAACTTTCAAAAAAAAAAAAAATAAAAAACACACTAAACCAGTCTAGGACACACCATTAATATTTAAAAGAGATAATCACCGTTTGTGTATGCGTGTGTTCATTTTTGCTTAGTGTAACAAAAAAAATCAAAAAAATCATAAACAAAAGATAAAAATCCACGCATTTTGTCACTCGCTCCAAAATCTCCAAGGATTCCCGCAATCGCTTGGTCACTCCAAAATGCCCCAAAGGTGTCCATGAACCCTTTGGTCAACCCAAAAGTTCCCCAAAGGTGCCCATAAGTGATGCACGACCATCCAACAAAATATGGAAAATCTTATTTTTTTTTCCTAAATTTTAGTGCATTTTGTCGGGGCCATAACTTCTCAACCGTAGCTCTGATTGATGTGAAATTTGACAGGGAGCTATTTGGGAAATTTTTAAATAAATACAACTCTTTGGAGTTGTATTTGTCTAGAAAACTAGTTTTCGGGGCCAAATTCCATCATCTAGTGCCCCAAAATTAGGTTTTAAAATTGCTCACCTAATTTTTTATGCTTTTTGAGTTGTTCGAAGGTTAATCTCTCCTAATGTATTTAGAGTTAGGACTTGAAACTTTATTTATGGCTTATCTATTGTAAGAGGGATGCGTAACCCAATTTTGGGTCCCATCTAACTCATTTCAATTTTAGGGTTTTTAGAGAGACATCGTCATGGTGCTCATCCGCAGCCAAGCCCAATCACGGGCGGACGCTGTGGGGAATATCCAAGGAGGCACAAGTCACCTCCGGTATAGCCCAAAGGATTTTTTCATACCACCTTTGCGGCCTGACACACAAGGCAGACCCCTCCGTGCCCTAACGGAATGGGACTATAAGGGCACCCCTTCTAGGGGCACTCCCTACCAGCACAACACCCAACACACACCCATTCAGGAGAGGTATACCCATGGGAGAACTCCCTTGGACACCCGCTATAAGTGGCCACTGTATGATGAAGCACTAGAATGGTATGGGGTCCATAAGGGGGGGCCACATGACTATGCCATCCCTCCTACACCTCGCATCATTATTAGCAACAATCGGTCAAATATAGAGTGCACGACTCTTTAGGCAGGGCGAGCCAACTCCGTTCGTCCCTTTTTCACTCATGAAAGAGAGCACGAGGAAGACCCCTACCTTCCTCGAGATCAATATACAGTGTGGGAGCAATACGCCTTCGCACCTGCTATCTATCAGGACCACTCACTGAGGCCAAAGCCCCGAGGGAATGCTGCTACCCCCAACAGAGGGAGGCGGCCTATAGAGATCTCGGATCACCATGACCGAGATAGATATGTAGGAGAGGCGTCTAGCCCTTTTAGACATGAGACTCTGGGACCAACTATCTTAGAATTTTCCAAACATGTCACCCGCCGGGCGTAACTCATGCAACTTGAGATAGAGCGACTATAGTTAGAGGAACTATACCATATTAACAAAGAGCACCTTCAGCGCCAGAAGGATGAGTTGTTCCAACACACTATGTAGGAGAGGACTCCAACCCCTCACACACATAAGACAAAACATTATGAGAGGCACAAACCTTGGGTGCGACACAAGTCTCCACGACCTTATCAAGCACCACCCCCGACGCCTCCTAGACATGAGCGGGAGGCTACTCCTATAACCAATGATGGGCGCCTTCCTCAGGAACCCACTTAGGTTTATGGGCCACTCTTAGAAATTCATCAAGAAGCCTCTGAGGAATCAGAGCGAGAAGAAGTGCGGGATGAAATGCCCTACCAAGGCATGGGGGGTGCTATCTGGCCACCCCTCCATAGGCCCCAATTTCCTCAACAGGAACCAACCAAAGAGGAGGAGCTCAAATCCCCCAATACATGCAAAGCGCTAGAGCACTTCGAGTCGGTAGAGACAAATATTTTGGAGCTCCCAAGGCCCAACTTACATGAGGCTCCTTTTGAAGAGGATCAACCTCTAACCGTAGGGCTACCTGATGATGCAGTCTTCCATGTCTTAGAATCACCAGATTCTGATGAGCTGGACTCACTGGCCAAAGGTGACGATAAAGTAGAGATGGCCCACAACAATCACATGCGACAACATCAACACCCCATGGATATTGATGATGCACTTCAACAATTAAACATAAGGCCAAGTCATGAGTGGCGTGTTAACCCAACGCAGTGGAACCAACTGTTGAATCCACCACTTTGGGCACACAAAGATCAACTTCCACCCAGAGACACCATAGAAATATTAGTACCGAGGGTAGACCCTATCCTCCTATCCGTGCATAGGGCCGATCCATTCATGCCAATCCCTCCAGAGTGAGATCTGGAGCACAAATATCATCAATCTGGGGGTACATCTATCCCCTGAAGAGCAAGCCAAAAGCTCCAAGGATTATCGCAATCACTTGGTCACCCCAAAATGCCCCAAAGGTGCCTACAAACCCTTTTGTCACACCAAAGTCTCCAAGGATTATCGCAATCTCTTGGTCACCCAAAAATTCCCCAAAGGTGCCTACAAACCTTTTGGTCACACCAAAAGCTCCAAGGATTCCCGCAATCGCTTGGTCATCCCAAAAAGCTCCAAGGATTATCGTAATCGCTTGGTCATTCCAAAAAACTCCAAGGATTATCACAATCGCTTGGTCATCCCAAAAGGCTCCAAGGATTATCGCAATCTCTTAGTCAACCCAAACGCTCCAAGGATTCCCGCAATCGCTTGGTCAAACCCAAAAGCTCCAAGGATTATCGCAATTTCTTTGTCATCCCAAAAGGCTCCAAGGATTATCGCAATCTCTTGCCAACCCAAAAGCTCCAAGGATTATCGTAATCACTTGGTCATCCCAAAAAGCTCCAAGGATTATCGCAACCGCTTGGTCATCCCAAAAAGCTCCAAGGATTATCGCAATCGCTTGGTCATCTTAAAAAGCTCCAAAGATTATCGTAATCTCTTGGTCAACCCAAAAGCTCCAAGGATTATTGCAATTGCTTGGTCATCCAAAAATGCCCCAAAGGTGCCTACAAACCCTTTGGTCACACCAAAAATCTCTAAGGATTATCGTAATCCCTTGGTCACCCCAAAAGCTACAAGGATTATCACAATCACTTGGTCAAGAAAATCCAAAAACAATCAAAATCATAAAAAATAAAAATAAAAAATCTACATTTCAATTTCATGCATACTTCAAAAATCAAAATACAAAATAGCTGCATAGACATTGCATCCATCCATTGCATATTGTTGATCACACAAGGCAAAGACACCATAGACTGTCATTACTTGGCAAATCCACCACCTTTAACATTTTCCATTTTAAACAAAAGTACACCATAATAAATGCCATTCACCATTTCAGTTGTTGACCAAAAGTATCTAGTGGTTCATCATTCAGCTATCTTTAGATCTCTGTAGACACAAAAATAGCACCAATCTGATTATGTGACTGCAAACATTGATCGCTTTGACACACACAGCCCCCAGTGCAGCCCTCAGAGGTTAAACAGTGGTCCTAACCACTTTTATAGCAATTTTGTAAGGTCAAAAGGCAATTTGGCACATTCAGGAACTTTGCTCAGTATTCGTCTCACCCAGGGACGAATTCTAACTGGGATTCGTCTCACCCAGGGATGAATTATAGTTAGATAAATTTAGAATTTGTCCCTGGGTGAGACGAATAATGAGCAAAGTTCCTGAATGTGTCAAATTGCCTTTTGACCTTACAAAATTGCTATAAAAGTGGTTAGGACCACTGTTTAACCTCTTAGGGCTGCCCTGGGGGCTGTGTGTCAAAGCGATCAGTGTTTGCAGTCACATAATCGGATTGGTGCTGTTTTGGTGTCTATATATGCCCCTTTTTGGGATGCGTTGTGCATGGCGCAGCGCCAAGCAAAAAATAGATAACCAAAGCACTAATGATTAGGGTTTCTTGGTAACCTAACCAACTTTTGATGCCCCAAGCATGGAAAGGGCATGCATTCTTGAATCCTTGCTTCTGACGAGCTAAGGAATTTGATTTCAAGTATTAACCTATTTTGGTGAGGTGTGACTTGAGCTTGGTCATTGATCAATCATGAATAGGCAAAGGACGCAACCTTTTGTCCACAGGGGGAAACCTTGTGTTCATGATTCGAGAATGCCAAGTGTTTGATCAATTTGTGATAATTGCTTGTTTACTACCCCAAGCAGGAGCGTGATTGTATTTGTCAATGATTCTTTGAGTGCATGTCACTGCCTTGATTGGGTGTGTGTTTGTTGATTGGTGACTAAGTGTGACTACCCCCTCAAGCGACGAATCGATGAGGGAATGACCTTTGTGAGAAAAGTGACGAGTCACTTGACCCAATATGACTTGTGCAAGGGTGCCTTTAGATGGTTTATCGTTAAGCATGTGCAATTTTTCCAACATTTAGACTTGTTTTTGGTGGGTGTTAACCCTTTTTGCGATGCTGTTTGGAGCTGAAATTGGCAAAAATTTGTCTTCCCATGGAGCGGTATGGCTAAGATAGCCTTCTTAGGGAGTAGGGTAATGACAATTTGTGACCCCAACGTCTATTTTGTATGCCCGGGATGTCAAGTGCAATAGCACTCTCATCGGGCAAATTTATTATTGATTTTAATGCATTTTTGTCCAATTTTTGATGTTTTTGAAGTTTCTAGCCTGAATTCGTCCTAGGGTGGGACGAATTCCATATTTAGAATTCATCCCTAGGTGGTACGAGCGCTAACCAGAGCGCTCATCCCAGTGAAGGATGAATTCCAGCTCAAAAGTCCTATTTAAGGGCCAAAACTTGAGCTTGGGCTCATTTGCATCTAATTTTTCTTGCGATTTGGAGCTCTGGGGAGGAGGAGGTTAATTCTACGAAGCGAAGCACTGCCATATTTTCCCTGCCATCATGAGTACACAAACTGGTTCGAGCGGCGGAGCCGAAGCGAGGCCAGTAAGTGCTCCCTAGAGTTTATTTTTTTTTAGAATTGCAATTGTTTTATTTGATTATTTTTGTGATGATGTTTTTCAAACTTTTTAAAACTTAAACCCTGAAACTGAATTGAAGACAACTAAGACTTAGTTTACAACTAGACGTAGTGTAAAACCTGGGTAAAAAATTTTACAACTAAACCCTAGGATAACGGAATGTAAAACCCTAAGACATACTTTTTGTGTTTTTGAATTTTTTTATGTTGTTTTTAAATTAATCAGTTAAGATTAGAAACCTTAATACTGAAAAATTATTTTTTTTAAATTTTGTTTCGTTTTATTTTTTGAAATTTATCAGTTAGGATTTAGGAACCCTTGAACTGAAAAATTGTTTGAATTTTGAATTTTTGTTTGTAAATTAATCAGTTAGGATTAGAAACCCTAGAATTAGAAATTTAATTTTTGTTTGAATTTTTGTGCTTGTTTTTTGCTGTATAGTTTTTTTCCATGATTTTAATTAATTTTTTTGGTGTGTTTTCTTATGCAGGTTGTTAGGAGCCGGTACCATGTACCCACTGCTTTCACTAAGGCATGCGGGGCAATGAATGAAGCTGATTGGGAGTGGCTTGATGCCCTTGGGCTCAAGCAGGTGGATCAACTAGAGCCTGTGGTCCCGGATCAAGCCTATTTGATGACCCTGATCAAACTTTGGGATCTGCAGACCAACACCTTCCATCTCCCGACAGGGGAGATGACTGTGACTCTGGAGGATATCTATCGGCTTCTTTGGATTTTGATAGATGGACTGCCCATCAGGACATCGCCGCATGATCAGCGGACTACTGTACTAATGAGATGCTTTAGGCATGGGGAGTGGTTGGGCGTAGAGAGCCCAGTGGAGACGATCAAGGTGGACTGCCAGGTTGGTAGGATTTTGGTTGGATGGTGGCAGGATAGGTGGGTGTTAGGAGTGAGGCACGCATTTCTTATGGGCCCCATTTCTAACATGTTATTACCTGACTCGTCAGACGCGAGGTTCCCATGGAACCTGCTGGATTTGGTGTGGCAGTTGGTAGAGTGCCTGATAGAGGCACCGCTGATCCTGAGATGGGGACAGACACTGTTGGCACAGCTCTACGGGGAGCTATATGGGGTCCGCTGCCAGTAGCAAAAGGGGGTCAGCTACAGTTATCTATCGCAGTGCTAGGGTTGGCAGCACATAGCAGTTGAGAGGCCAACCGGGTTACCATGGACGACTCGGGCAGCGATGGAGGATAAGGAGATAGGTTATGTAGTTTTGTGGCAGCGGTCCGGAGAGCAGGGGTAGAGTCGACGGTGGGCAGGTGTCGTAGGGCACTATGCTGATGCCTTCTCTCGGCTCACTCTATGGGAGGTGGTTTGGCACCCTTATCGGGACTATCCAGCCTGGTCGAAGGCTGGAGAGTGGCTCCGACGGGTATGCAGGGAGCGGTGGTTGATTGGGCGACATGGGAATGAGCACGAGTTCTTCTCATATAGCTGGGTTACATGATATTTTGGGGTGTGCTAGGGGTTTCCTGGTGAGCCCATGGTCTATCGACACCAGGGAGATGAGAGGACTCTATATCAACCGGTCATCGTGCCATTGGGCGAGGATTCAGATGTGGTGATTGACGTCCCGGAAGTGGATGACGTCGGGACTACCACTGAGTATGACTCATGGTGGGTACTGCAAATATGGCAAGGAGAGGGGCCACTGGGAGGCACAGAGGTGGTAGCGGAGGGTGCTGAGGCACCAAGGGGTGATTGGGGAGCTCTGTTGGAGGATGCAGACATGGTTGAGGTGGGGGGTGAGGATATAGATTTGGGAGCTCCAGATCAACCGGACATGCAGGACATGGTGGAGCAGTGGGAGCCAGAGCAGGCTACTATTCCAGAGAGTCCTGTGCTTCAATAAGATATGGAGGAGATGGAGTCTGGGATACATGTTGAGAATGTGCGATTGACAGAGCTATTACGGATGCGGAATCAGGAGCTAGGGGATGCACTGTGGGAGAGGGATCTCCTGCGAGCTCAGCTAGCAGAGTGGGATAGGGTTTTGGCGCAGTGCGACGATGCAGTAGCTTACTACCATTGGCGAGAGGCAGAGTGGTGTCGACACCAGCTAGATTTGGAGAGGGAGGTCATCCGCATTGGTGGGCGACTACCTAAGCCATCGGGAGGTGGATCTTTGCGTCAAACGAGGGATAGTGCTACTAAGTAGTCAACATCATCTCGTCACAGGTGATTGGATGAGGGAGGCGATAGTAGGCATGATGTGGGGGCTAGCAGTAGCCGTCCTAAGGGGTCCCATAGTACCCACACCACGGGGGGTAGTTCTTGTCGCACCGATCCTGCGTGATCATGGTGGTCGATGCCTTAGGTTGGGTGGTTTTTGTTATATGATTGTGGGGTCTGAGTACCAGTTTTGTAGCCTGTGGACATTTTTGACGATATATATATATATACCAACTTTATTGTGGTTATGCATATGTGATGATTTGATATTATGCATTATGGTTGATGAATATGGATGTATGCATGTTTGTTTATTTTGATGGATGCATATGCTATGATGAATGCAAATGTTTTTGATTTATATGTGATGTGCAGAAATGAAATGGATGAATGAGATTTGTGATGTTTGGCTTTGGCACCATAGACTATTTAAAACTCTGTTATTTTGTTTTTAGGCGATTGCTATGATGCATGACTTTGTATGTATACATGTGATTTTTCTCTCTTTTTGTATTTTTTGATGGTATTGCAAAGATGAAAAGTAGCGCAGTTGGTTTAGAAATGTAGCTAAGGTTTTATGAGACTCAGACAATTTTAACTCACTAGCCATGACTGTACTTTGTCTTACAAGACTTTTTGGACAAGGTATGAATCGAACTCATTTTTGACCAAGCTATTTCACATCCCTGTGTGTGCAATTGAGTTTATTTATGTGGTATTTGTCAGGATACCACCAGTGCCAGATGGGCTTTCAATCGAACCTGTACTGAGGATCACCTAACTAGCTCCACTAACTCCTTTGTTGTATTTAGTTAGATTAATCTGTGGTGTTATCTAGGATACCGTAAGCTAGCTCATCCTTATGCAAACATTGTTTTGCATATACGCAAAGCGAATGTGACAGACATATCATCATGCGGGTAGGATACCACCATTGCCAGATAGGCTGTCAACCAAAACCTGTAATGAGGATCACCTAGATGGTTTTTCAAATGCTGAGAATTCCAAAAATTCAAGTTCAGGTTATTTATTGGCTGAATGATTTGGGAGACTTGCTCATCTATATAGTGATGCATATCACTGTTTATTTTTCTATTTGTTTTTCTTTTTGAGCAAGGATTTTATATAGTGGTGATAACCACTGTTACTTGATTTTTTATTTTGAGCGGTGTGAGTTTGAGCTTGTGAATGGCTTTGATCCTTGTGGCCTTGGGGATGACTACCCATCCTGGTTAGGGGCGGATAGTACGAATCCTTACGACGTTGGGGACCAAGGGGATGATGGAGATTATGAAGTAAGGGCATTGATCTTTTAGGCCTTGGGGATGACTACCCATCCTGGTTAGGGGCGGATAGTACAAATCCTTACGACTTGGAGACCAAAGGTGAATGGAAAGTGTTAGGATGATGATTTATTGGAATTTTGTTCGTGAATGGCGTTGATCCTTTTAGGTCTTGGGGATGACTACCCATCCTTGGCAGGGACGTGTAGTACGAATCCTTACAACTTTGGGAATCAACTATGATTGGGATTTGGTAGTGGTAAAAACCATTATATATTAAGGTGAATGAATAGGGAAGAGCTCATCCTTTTATCAATTCTCAGCATTCTAGAACCATTCGCATAGGGGGATGAGCAAGATAACCATTTCGCTTATGGTGACTTGGGTTACTATGCAGGTTTCATCTTTCGTTCACACAACTTGGGAATTTTTATGTGTTTTAATTTGTGTTGGGATGCTACGTAACAAGGCGTATTTCAAGTGTAACTCTACCTTCGTAAAATCTGCTCGACTCGGTACATTACGTGGCTAAAGAGCAAAATGATGACTGAATTACGAAAACTCTTGATACATTATAAGACCACTGACTCTATTGTGGTAAACAATAGTAAATTGCGTTTGTTTATTGTTTTGTAAAATGGAAAAATGTGGAACAAGATGGACTAGCAGAATAATTACAGTCTATGGTGCCTTTGACCTTTATGACCACAAATATGCAATGTATGGGTGTGATGCTTAATGCAGCTACATTTTTTTTTTGTGTTTTTGATGGATTGATTTTTGTGAATATGAAGATGAGATGTGAGAAGTGCTTTTTAATGAATTTGAGCATGCCTAGAAATGAGATGCAAATTTTTTGTTATTTTTGATGATTTTTGAATTTTGACTTTTCTTATTTTTGACCAAGCGATTGTGGAAATCCTTGGAGCATTTTGGGATTTGACCAAGCAATTTTAGGGATCCTTGGAGCATTTTTGGAATTGACCAAGCGATTTTAGAGATCCTTGGAGCATTTTGGGAATTGACCAAGTGATTTTAGAGATCCTTGGAGCATTTTGGGATTGACCAAGCGATTTTAAAGATCCTTGGAGCATTTTACGAATTGACCAAGCGATTTTAGAGATCCTTGGAGCATTTTGGGATTGACCAAGTGATTTTAGAGATCCTTGGAGCATTTTGGGATTGACCAAGCGATTTTAGGGATCCTTGGAGCATTTTGGGATATGGCTCTCTTAGATATGGAATGGTCACAAATGACTGATATTCAAGGGTTCTATTTCCTTGATCCCGTCAAGAGAGGCTAGCTGGTACGTCTCGGGTCCTATTTTGCTATCAATGACATATGGACCTAACCAATTTGCCACGAACTTGTCCCTTAGGTGGGACGAAAAATTGGAATTCTGTTGGTTTTCCTTCAAAACCAAATCACCAACCCAAAAGTCTCTAAGGTGAACTTTCATGTTGTAAGCTTTCTTAAGTCGCTCTTGATAAATACGTAAATGCTCAAGAGCATTAACGCGTCGTTCATCAAGCAACGTAAGCTGGTCTAACCGGGCCTACCATGCAGTGTCATCATCGATGAACTCCTACATTGATATGCGTAGGGAAGGAATCTCAAACTCTAGAGGCATGACTACCTTGGAGCCATACATGAGCAAAAATGGAGTGGCCCCAGTGGGTGTCTAAATGCTAGTGTGATAGTCCCATAGGGCAAGTGGGATTTGAATGTGCCAATCCTTATGACTGTCTACGACGGTATTTTTGAGGATGGCAACTAGCGTTTTGTTTGACGCCTCTGCTTGCCCATTTGCCTGCGGATAATAGGGTGTCGAAAAATTGTGCTGAATTTTGTACTTTGTGGTTAAAGCATGCACGTCTTTGTTCTTGAATGGTGTCCCATTATCCAAGACTATTTTGGATGGAATTACAAAATGACATATGATGTTATGCAAAATGAACTCCACAATGCGGGGTCTTGTCATAGAGGTAAGCGAAACTGCTTCCACCCACTTGGTAAAATACTCTATGGCCGTTATGATGAACGTGTGATGGCCTGACGATGCAGGGGAGATATTTCCAATTAGATCGAAGCCCCACTACAAAAATGGCCAAGTAGACTGGACTGTCTGCAAGGCCTGGGAAGGTACGTGCATCAAATTGGCATGATGTTGACACTTCATGCACTTCTTGACATAAGCACAGCAATCTCGCTCTAAAGATGGCAAATAATAGCCAATGAAAAGAATGTGCTTTGCAATGGCCATACCACTAAAGTGGCCACCACATGTACCATCGTGTGCTTGGGCGATCGCCCAAGTGGACTCTTGTTGGTCCAAGCAACGAAGGAGGATTCCTTCATAGCTATGACGGTACAAAATGTCTCCTATCAAGACATACTTAGCCGCTTTCTGCTTGAGTGCTCGTTTTGTGACATGCATCAATCCAAGCGGGAGATTACCTAACTTGAGATATTCTCTAATGGGTAAATACCAGTCCTATTGATCAGAAAGCTCAAAAATATGAACAGCCAATCCCTCTTGAAATTCATCCCTAGCGAACGTTGAATGGGATAGAACCTGTAAGAATAGTGTTGTGTTGCTATTAATGGGAGTAGGGTAGAAAAAGGACCCCCAATTTGTGCGTTTCAGATGATCTTGGATTCGAGAGAACTTATCCGAGGATGGTTCAATCTGGATCATGTGGATTCCTGGCATCAAGTCTGAGCTTGCACGCTCCATCACGGATTGCGATAATGTTTTGACTTGAATGGTTGTCATATCACCGGAAAGGTCTTGCGGGATTAGTGACCCCAAGGAGGCCATTATGTCTGCAAAATGATTTGATGATCGAGGGAGTGCCTCGAGGTCATACCACTCAAGTTTTGTCAGGCATTTGTCCACAAGGGCTTTATAAGCCTGTAGAACTGGGCATTTGTATTGGAATACCCCTTTGACTTGATTGACTATTAACAGTGAATCACCAAATATGTTTAGTTGTTTGATGTTCATGGAAATTGCTATCTGAAGACCTATGAGCAAGGCTTCATATTCTGCATTACTGTTGGTGCACGGGAAGTTTAATTTAAATGACAGGGGCATTGGAGCGCCCTACAGTGTGAAGAATACTATTCTTGCGCCACCAACTTGCTCACATTTAGAACCATCGAAGAATAGGGTTATGTCAACCTGTGACTCAGGCTCATCAGAGTCTGGCGATTTTGAGACATGGAAGACACCCTCATCAGGTAGTTCTATGACTAGAGGCTGATCGTCTTCAAGAGGAGCCTCCGCTAGTTTATCGGCTATGACCTGTCCTTTGATAGATTTTTGTCCAATAAACTCTATGTCAAATTTCGTCAACAACATGATCCATTTTGCCATGCAACTACTATGATAAGTACGACTCATCATGTATCACAATGGATTCTCCTTAGACACAACATACGTAGTGTTGCTCAGCATGTAGTGGCATAGCTTTTTGGTAGCAAACACCACTGCCAAGCAGAGTTTCTCAATGTATGCATAGTTAAGTTCATAACTAACTAGGGTGCGGCTAAGATAATAAGTAGCCTACTCTTTATGAAGTTCATTCTTCTGGGCTAGCATGGCGCCTAGTGCCACCTCAGTAGCTGAGATGTATAAGTAGAATGGCACTCCTGGTCTAGGTGGTGCCAATACTGGCGACGAAGCCAGGTATTGTTTGATTTCGTCAAAGGCTAACTGGCACTCATCATCCCAGTGAAATGTAACCCCCTTATGCAATAATTTGTTCATGGGTCGGCACTTGTCAGATAGCTATGCTATGAAACGGTTAATTGACGTGACCTTTCCTTGCAGACTTCTAAGCTGCTTGATGGTAGTTGGGGGAACCATTTCAAGGATTGCCTTGACTTTCTTTGGGTCCACCTCGATGCCTCGCTTTGAGACTATGAAATCCAAGAGTTTTCTAGATGTGACGCAAAATATGCACTTCTTGGGATTTAGTCTAACTTTATGCTCCATGAGGCGATCGAGGATCTTGCTTAAGTCATCGATATGATTTGTGTGCAAAAGAGACTTGGCTAATAAATCATCCATGTAATATTCCAAAGTTTTATCCATGTAGTCATGGAAGATGTATGTCATGGCACGTTGGTAGGTGGCGCCAGCATTTTTAAGGCCAAAAGGCATGACCTTGTAACAAAATGTCCCCCAAGGCGTTGTGAACACCATTTTTAGTTGGTCTTCAAGATTGATACGAATCTGATTGTATCCTAAGAAACCATCCATGAGGGAGAGCATTTCGTGACCTACTGTAGTGTCTACCAATGCGTCGATGCTCGGCAAGGGGAAATCATCATTAGGACTCACTTTTTTTAGATCTCAAAAATTAGTGCATATGCGAATCCTCCCGTCGGGCTTTTTGACGGGTACCATGTTGGACATCCATGGCAGATAATCCACACAGATGACAAACTGTGCATCCAGCATATTTTGCAATTCGTCTTTGACCATCAATGCCACTATTGGGTGCATCTTACGTAGTTTTTGCTTTACATGCTTGATTGTCGGATCAAGCGTTAAATTATGCGTGACTAGTTGTGGGTCTAGTCCTGGCATATCCTTGTATGACCATGCAAAAACCTCCTTCTTCTCTTTGAGAAGGGCAATGTAGTCGGCTTGCTCTTCGGGGATAAGCTTACCCAAAGCTTGATAATCTATGGATTCATTGGATCCAAGCCAATATCTACGTCAATCGTCTCCTTGACTGACATGTGGGATCCGTCCTCCAACTGATGTGGAGTCAGGATAAAATGGATATCATTAGCTAAATTTAAATCTGTGTTGGGAACAACGGGTTCCTCTTCATCCTAAAAAATATCCTAAGTTGTCCCTGGGGTAAAATGAGGCATTTTACCGAAATGCCAGTACTCTGATGCTGATAAAGGTGAGTTGACGTGATCCCAGTCGATGGCATATGTGTCTAGATGCAATGACCGTGCTGGATCGTCCAGATTGCGGATGGGTGTGGTCAAATCAATGGAGATCATGTGGATGGAATGAATTTGGTCTCCATTACCACTAGTATGATAACTTGAACATTTTGGATGCTCCCTATGCTCTGGATCTGGCTCTAAAGGGACAGGCACGAACGGATCTACCCTATGTGCTGATAGGAAGACAGGGTCTTCCCTCGACACTGATGTCATTATAGGGTCTCGGGGTGGACGATGCTCATCGTAAATTTGGAGCCATGGATCCAACACTTGGTCCCACCCCGCTAGGTCTACATACCACTCATGCCCTGGAAGTATACCCATATGTGCAAATAAGTCATTAATCCCTAAGGGACGTCGTTGTTGCACTTGTTGCCTTTGTTGCATTTGTCGCATGTGGTTGAGATAAGCCATCTCAGTCTCATCTTTCGAATCACTATCGAAGATCCAAAAATGTTCATTTTCTTCCACAACTACTTGCGACATTAAGGGTTCACCTTGTTCTAGCAAATTAATCTGATCCCATTGCGGTTGTTCCACTCTTGGTGGAGGGACCTGATTCTATTGACACTGCATTGGCTCAACTGGAACCTCTAAAGGGAACAGTTTCAAAAAGATCTCTGGACATCGTTTATGCTCTCTTTGGGACTTAGTGTCCAAACTTTCACCTCTCTCTAGCAAAGGAGAGGGATTACTGATGTTACCAAGGGTGTTTGTTGACCATGGGAGGTAATCTCCCAATGTATATTTTGTATTTGGGTTGGCATAAGGATCTGATGCCAATCCACCCTTGTTGCCTATTCCTAGGCCTTGCATGTTTTCCACCAAGATGTCTAAGGGCAGGGGGTGGTTGAACCCTACTCCCGACTTATCATATGGCATTTGGTATCTTGGCTGGCGAAGGACACGCACCCTTTGCTCATACCTGCCTAGCCCGTATCCATGCCAATTGCATTGGTCGAGATATCTTAGAGCGAAGTCCGAGTTCGACAGATAATTGACATTTTCAGAAAAAGGCTCTTCATCCTCATCCTTTTGCTTGCATGGTTTAGCACCATGATCAAGGCCCCCATACACAAAATTAGTCTAGTTTTGTGGGTAACATAAAGGAACAACTGTCCCTATGGGAAGGCAAGGTCTCCCCATGTCCTGCACAGATTCTAGCGTGGGCGTTGCCACAACATTCTGCACTAGATACTCCCCCAGGCCCCGTACTGGCCATTTCAACAGTAATTGTTGACGTTTGGTAGGGAGGGAATGGGAGGCCTTCCTGAGTCCATTCCATGTTTGGTGGGTTAGGAGTCTCAGTTTCTATTGTGCTAGGTCTTTCTTCTGTTGAGACAGTTGATATCGTTGGCAATGCCTCTTCTAGGGGTTGAGCCTCTTCCAAGATCTGTTTTCCTTTGTCCTTCTGTTTAGCCATGATAGGTGGCATTGGTAGTGAAGTAACAGATGATGAAGACTCACCTGGCTGGGATTTTGATGGTTTAGTCACCAGTGGTGCCCGCGGTATTGGACCTTGTCTAGATGGATTTAACTTGGAAATCCAAATGCGTTGAAGGGAGGGTCGATTGAGGCATTAATTGCACTGCATTGAAATATTTGAAGGGTTCTAAGTCCATCAGGACTACATGTACTTCTCCTTCAAATGCATACTTTAGACACTGGTGAGCGATCGAAGGGACACACTTCATGTCCCTGATCCATGGCCACCCTAGCAATATGTTATATGCCATATCGCCTTCCAGAACATGGCACAATGTAGGTATCGTATTTTGTCCTACCTGGACGGGCAAAACAATTGTGCCAACTATCGAGCATATCGCATCGTTGAATGCTCTTAGTGTGTATGTGGAAGCCGTGATATGAGATGCTGGCAGCTTCAGATGTTTTAATGCTACGGTAGTAATGATGTTACTGGACAAGCCAATATCTACCAACACTCTCTTGTACGGGATCCCGTTGACCCGCATGATAACGTGCAGGGGTGGATCTGTCGTGTCATTCGATATTGTTTTAACTTCATCCTCTCTGAAGGTGATGACCGGCTCCATACATCGTTTCACATGTCCCATGAAGTTATTGAAAGAATTTTCTTCATGAGGCTGTAACTCGATGGCTTTCAAAATTTCCATGAGAGCTTCTCTATGGGGTGCTGACTACTGTATAAGCTCATAAATGGAAATCCTAGCCGATGTGGTCTGCAAACTCTGCATGAGTTTGGTCTGTATCGTGACCTTGGGTCTAGGCAGAGGCAATTGCACAGAGTGTTTTTGAGGTTGTGACGTTGTTGGAACTTCTCTTGTGGTTGCCGCGGGGGCAACTCCTGGGTACTTTTTGTTCCTGGTCACTATGCTGATCATTCCCACAAATCCTTGCATAGGAAGATTCTGTTGCACCTCATTGACCTGAAGAGGTTTTGCCTGTGCCTCGTGGGCAGGCAAAGGGTCCTTGAATACCCCCATTTTTTGATTATTTGGCACTATGGGTTTGTCCACTGCCAATGTTTTTTTATCAATCAAATCTTGTATTAATCCCTTGAATTTCCAACATCCATTCAGGTCATGTCCCCTTCGACTATGGAACCTACAATATAATTCCTCTCTGTATCCCTTAGGCTTGGGAGCATTAGGATCTACGATTTGGATTTCTGGAAGGGTGATTAAATTTGCCACTGACAAGCGGTCAAATAGAGAGTCCCTGGACTCCGCATAAGGGGTGAATTGTGGCCTAGGGTGACGCTACTGATTTTGCTCCTATTTTTTATTTTCTCTTTCATAAGTAGGAGGCACTACCTAATAATTAGCCTTTTGGGGTTGTATTTCTTGCACAGGCTTGGGGAAATTTATCACAACTTGATTAACCGCAGCGGGTTGTGATTGCGTAGTCCCGGTCTTAGTGTTTTTGTTCCACTCTTTCTTTTTAGGCTTGGCGATTATGCCCTCCCCTATTTTTATCTCTTCTATAACTCTGGCTTGCACCAAAGCTTCTTCTAGGCTGGCATATTGCTACAGCTGCAATAGCCCAGAGATCGATTTCAAGCAACTTCATGTAAACATTTGTGTGAGGTTAGACACAGGGGGAAGGTAGGGTAGCTTAGAAAGCAAAGCCCTCCATCGGTTCCCATACGTTGCCATTGTCTCTTTCTCATATTGCCTGAGGCTGTCCAGATCACTCAGTGATGCCTTCTTGGTGTTGAAGGAAAAGCATTCAAGGAACACATCTACTAATTGATCCAATTTATTTATGTTGTGCTTTGGAAACTATGTGAACCAATCTGAGGTAGGACCTGTGAATGTGGTTATGAAGGTCCTTAGCAACAGTGCATCATTATCCTGAATGCCAAAGCATTAGATCAGGAATCTTGTCACATGCTCTTGAGCATCCTCTTCACCCTTAAATACTGCCAACTGGGGCAACTTGAAATGTTTAGGGTAAAGAGGTGTGGGCACTGAGGGATGCACTAGATGACTGCGGAGTTGACGTAACATGGGCTTTTGATGCCCAGAAGCTTTTGTCTCCACAGACTCTAAATGCTCTAATAGCACTTTGTATGCATCAGAAGATTTAATTTCTTCCTCTTTTGTTTGCTCTCGTTGTGAGTTATGGGAGACTGGAGGCCTATGGGGGGGTGGCCGAATGGCAGCCCTCCCGCCTTGATAGGGCTTTTTGGCCCTTTCTATTTCTGGTTCATGTTACTCATAAACTTCTTGAGGAGTCTCTAGGCGAGGCCTAAGACCCTGAGTGAGTCCCCACTGAGGGTACCCATCATTTTTTTGGGGAGTGGCATCCCTCTCAGGTCTATAAGGTCTCAGAGGCAAAGCTTGACGAGGTCGCAGAGACCTGTCCTACACCAAAGGATTATACCTCTCATATTGTTCCGTTTTTTGGGTGCAAGGGGTTGGCCCCCTCTCAGGTATTTTATAACGTAGCTCATCCACTTTGTGTTGCATGCGCTCTTTATTAAGGCGATATAAGTACTATAACTCTTGATGTCCTTGCTCAAGCCACATGATTCGGGCTTGGCGGGCGGCATGTATGGCGACTGTCGGGTCAATTTGTTCTACCATATTTTGCTCAGGAGGCTTGAATGTTTCTCCTATGTATTTGCCTTGGTCTTGATGATCCGATATTTCAATGGGTCACTTCCCTCTGTCGAGGTCGGTGACATTTACTTGAGGATCTGGCCTCGATGTGTGACCATGATATCTAGTAGGTGCAGAAATGCAAGGCTCCCACACTATATGTTGTTCTTGAGGAATGCAATGGTCTTCCTCGTACTCCCTTTCATGGGTGTGAAAGGGGCGGGTGGAGTTAGCTCGCCCTATGTGGAGAGCCTTGCGCTTTAGGTTTTTTCTTTCAGTTCTAATGGGAGGCAAAGGAGAGGTGCCATATTCATGCTTTCTCTCCTCATGGACACTGTGCCTCTCTAGCACTTCATCACACTATGGCCACTCAGATCTAGCCTCAAAAGGCGGTTTTCTATTTACGTTGAGTGCTACATGTAAAGCTTCTTCCCGAAAGGGGCTGTGTTGAATGGGCATACCCCACAGAGGGGGGTCCCAATAATTCCTTCTTGATGTGGCATGATGTGGACTCTCTTGTAGGCCATACCGCCAAGGCGGTATGGCCAAGTCCTCAGGGCTAAAGCGAAGGTGACCAGCGCCCTCTCTTTGTGCACCTTTCACAGCATTTGCCCTTGATTGGGCTTGGCTACGGGTGTACACCATTGTGGTGCTCTTCTACTAGCTAAGTAGATTTTTATCTTGTTTATGATGATTTTTTTTTGTTACACTAAGCAGAAATGAACACACACATATACAAACAGTGATTATCTCTTTTAAAGATTAATGGTGTGTCCTAAACTAGTTTAGTGTGTTTTGATAGTTTTGTTTTGTTTTTGCAAGTTTTGAAGAACGTTTAAATACATAATTTTGGCACATATGACCCCCATAAATGGTCGCACCTTCAATATACCATTGCCGAACCGATATACCAACCTCTCTATATACCCGCCCTTACGAGAAGGAAACTATAGGTACGTGAGAGCAGATGGTATGTGGAACATAGGTGGTACAAAAGGGGGATTGTCCTGTTAATGACACCTACCATAGAAGACTTATCCTCGTGCGCATGGGAATCACCCCAGTGACACTCGATCAGCTTTCATCAGGATTTACGCCTAACAATAGTGACAATTAGGGGAAATGGATGCAAATTCAAGCCAAGGTGGTGATGAACCCACCGTTGGTCTTGCTCAAGGGCTAGGGTCTTACGACTAGCTCCTTGGTTAAAAACGTGCCACGTGATGTGTGTGTGGTTTATTTTACTTAAAATTGAAACATGCAAGCAACCACTATTTTCCTTAAGCATGCAAGAATTGACAGAAAGTGAAAGCAAAAAATCAGAAAATGACAAAGACAGTTTTGGAACCCTTACTTTTATCTGCCCAGACTTGTTGTTTCTGATCCTCGACTCTAAAAATTTACAGACAAAAATTCATCCCTCTGTGAGACAAATTACAGAACATAATTCGTCCCTGTCTGAGATGAATTTGAATTTGTCTCAGGGTCAGACGAATTATAGTAAAGTATTCGTCACAGTCAGAGACGAATAACAGTCTTCTTTAAAAAAAATTGGTACCTGTCAAGCACCAAACACAAAAATGGATCAGTTACTTGATCTTAAAAATGAGGGGACAGAGTCCCACCGTGATCGCCACTGAAAGCATGAGATTTTGAAAGTTTTTGAAAGGAAAACTATTTCGATGCATTCAAAATAAAACTAACGCTTAAGTCCTAAAAATGTGAAGTGCATTAAATGAAAGAGGCAAATTTATTGAAATGAGATACAAGAATTTAGATAAGTCACAGCCCTTTTTTTTAACTCTTTAACATCGGTTACAAAATTGCCTCCTCCCTTTTTAGGGGTTAGGAGCGTTAAATAGATTTGGTTACAATCGTGATCAATAATCCCTCTTCTGCATGTCCACATTTGAAATGGGTGGGCCAAAGTGTTGTCATCGCTTATGCTGATGAATCCTCACTTCTCGCTACTTATCCTACATTCAAAGAAACAATGAAAGCGTTAGTAGCACCTGCTGCAAATAGGAAGAGTTTGTTCCTTGAAATTAATAAAAGATGCATGTAAAAGATTATCGAAATCAGTGAATAAAATGAATCTAAATCACCTAAAAATTTGATAGAGACCAAAATACCTTACCAGAGGGCCACTTCCATTGAAACAGTCGGCCAATCTGCATTCAACTAAAATTCGTCCTTGGCCAGGACAAATTCTACTGTAATTTGTCCCCGGGTGGGACGAATTTGCCTGTGATGAAAATCCGAAGTGATGCCATCTAAATATTGAACGTCGGGACCTCTATAATATCTACAGATAGAGGGGTTAAGTAATTGGGGCCATTTTGGGATGACCCAGATGGTCGGATTCTCCCAATTTGGCATCTATCCATGGGAATTCGACGTCGCTACCTGCAAGTTAGTGAGGGCCACAAAATCGACAAAGCATGATAATATTTACTCAAAATCTTATGGAATCGAAATCAAAAACTACCTAAACAACATGGCATGTAATAGAAGATAAACTAGTGATAACATAATAGATTAAAATGAAACTTAAAAGAAAAGTGTGGGGCACCCAAGTGGGCCGCCCACCGTTGGAACTTGATTTTGGCACCAATCCACTTGGGATGGGCCCAAAATCTCTTAGGATGGGGTGTCAGAAAATTTGTGGATTAAGGTGGTCAAATTTTGGGTTTGGGTTCGGATCCACACTTCCAAAATACACCCGATAACCTCTCTTGCGAAAGATATTAATGGATGTGAAAGGGTGAATCGAAAAAGGGTGTAATAGGGTGTTCAATTGGGCAGCACTTTGTTGCTTGAAAATGCCTCCAACCTGTCTCATTTGGGTGGGAAATTCCACCATTTTATAGACCCATGGGGTCTCTTTGGAGGGGCATGCAGGGATGCCATGTGGTGGCCATGCCTTCCCAAGAGAGAGGAGACTCCTCCTTGACTTGGGCTTCCATGACTGCCTTTGTGACAGTCCTCTAACTACCAATCTACCCACCTACACGCGCATGCACGATAGGAGGCAATAATTGACTATCCTTGGCTACCACTTGGCGGCATTTTTCTTTTTGCCCGTTAAACCTGGAATTCATCCTGACTAAGGATGAATTTAGAATTCGTCCTTGGGTGAGACAAATCCCAGTTAGAATTCATCCTTGGGTGAGATGAAGACTGAGCAAAGTGCCTGAATGTGCCAAATTGCCTTTTGACCTTACAAAATTGCTATAAAAGTGGTTAGGACCACTGTTTAACCTCTGAGGGCTGCCTTGGGGGTTGTGTGTGTCAAAGTGATCAGTGTTTGCAGTCACATAATCGGATTGGTGCTATTTTGGTGTCTACAATCTCTAGCCAAGAATTGTACAAATTCAAATGGATGTTACAACGATAGAGTTTTACTTGAAATACACTTTGGTACATAGCATCCCATCACAAGTTCAAAAGCACGTAAAAACAATTCCCAACTTGTGTCAATGAAATATGAAACCTGTAAAGCGATATAGGATACCATACAGTGAAAAATGTTACCTCACTCATCCCCCTATGTGAATGATGCCAAGAATGCTGAGAATTGGCAAAAGGACAAGAATCTTCCCTACCCAATTCCCCAAGAATCCCAAAATTCTCAATAGTTGCAAAACATCAAAATTTTGCAAAAGTCAAACATTACAAAAATTGAGATCAAATCCCATAAGAGTGCACACATCAAAAGGCACAAACAATAGTGATTCTTGTTACTCCATATCCAAATCCCTTACTCAAAAGAAAAACAAATAAAACAAAAATAAACAGTGATTTTTATCACTACAAAGGAGCAAGTATCCCAATACAATTAAAGAAAAGAAGGGAGTTGAACTTGAATCCCTGGAACTCTCAGCATTCAGAAGGTCATGAGGTGAACCTCAGTAACGGTTTGGTGGATAGCCTATCGATCACTGGCGACAAGCCTCCCACATGACGATATATTTGTCATATTTACTTGTGTGCAGATCAATGTTTGCATGTGGATGAGCTAGCTTATGGTCTCCTAGATCGTAAAATAGATTATTCTGACTAAATACAACAAAGGAGTTAGTGGAGCTAATCAGGTGATCCTCAGTACAGGTTTGGTTGAAAGCCCATATGGCACTGGCGAAATCCTGACAAACACCACAAAAATGAACTCAATCACACACACAGGGATGTGAAATAACTTGGTCAAAAACAAGCACGATTCATACCTTGTTCAAACATCTTGTAAGACAACAGTATAGTCTTGGCTAGTTAGTTAAACCATCTGAGTCTCAGAAACACTTAGCTACATTCTACGCCAAATGTTGCATATAATCCATCCCTATATCACCATCAAAAAAAAAAAAAAAGAGCAACATATATACACAAAAGCATTTACCACAGCAATCACCCAGTACACAAAGCCATAAGTCCTGTATAGTCTATGGTGCCAATGCAAGGTTATCAACAAACCATTTCATCCATTCCATTACCTATCATATAAATCAACAACATTCGCATTCATCATACCATATGCATACATAAATATAAAGTAGCATGCATCCATCAACATCAATCATTGTGCATAACATGAAATTATGACATATACACAAAGCAAGAAAATCAAAACAACAAAAACAACAAATATCCACAAACAATAGCAATAAAAGTGTCGAACAAAGGCACCTTTGCGCCTGACATTCAATGGCATAGAAAACTGATGTCGGGGTTTACATTGTCACTACCCTACTCCCGAAGAAGGCTACCATAGCTGGACCGCTCCACGGGAGGACAAATTTTCGATAATTTAATCCCCAAATGGTGTCACAAAAAAACAACAAAACAACAAAAAATGCAACACAAACACACAACAATAAAAATTTCCGGACACAAGTGCTCTTGCACTTAACCTCTTGGCATAGAAAATCGATGTCGGGGCTCAAATTGTCACTCTCCTACTTCCCCAAGAAGGCTACCATAGCCGGACCGCTCCACGGGAAGATGGATTGTCGACACTTTCACCCCATTATGGTGTCGCCAAAAGGGTTAACACCCACCAAAAATAGGTCCAAATGTCAGGAAACTGCTTAAGATTTAAACGATAAACCATCCGAAGGCACCTTGGCACAAGTCATCTTGGGTCAAGCGACTCATCGCTTTTCTCACGAAGGTCATTCCCTCATCGATTTGTCGCTTGAGGGGGTAGTCACACTTAGTAACCAATCAACAAACACACACCCAATCAAGGCAGTGGCAAGCATTCAAATAATCATTGAAAAAGACAATCATGCTCCTTCTTGGGGTAGCAAACAAGCAATAATCACAAACTGATCAAACACTTGGCATTCCCAAAGCATGAACACAAGGTTCCCCCATGGACAAAAGGTTGCGCCCTTTGCCTATTCATGACTGATCAATGACCAAGATCAAGTCACACCTCACCAAAACAGGTTAATACTTGAAATCAAATTCCTTAGCTCGTCAGAAGCAAGGATTCAAGAATGCATCCCCTTTCGATGCTTGGGGCATCAAAAATTGGTTAGGTTACCAAGAAACCCTAATAATTAGTGCTTTGGTTATCTATTTTTGCTCGACACTATGCCATGCACAACGCATCCCAAAAAGGGGCATCTGTAGACACCAAAACAGCACCAATCCGATTATGTGACTGCAAACACTGATCGCTTTGACACACACAGCCCCCAGGGCAGCCCTCAGAGGTTAAACAGTGGTCCTAACCACTTTTGCAGCAATTTTGGAAGGTCAAAAGGCAATTTGGCACATTCAGGCACCCTGCTCCAAATCCGTCCCACCCTGGGACGAATTCAAAATGGGATCCGCCCCACCCAGGGACGAATTCTGAATTCGCTCTAGGGTAGGACGAATTCCAGGTTTAACGGGCAAAAAGAAAAATTGCGCCAAATGGCAGCCGAGGACAGTCAATTAATGCCTCCTGCCTTGCATGCGCGTGTAGGTGGGCAGATTGGACGTTAGAGGACTGTCACAAGGGCAGTCATGGAAGCCCAAGTCATGGAGGACTTTCCTCCCTCATGGGAAGGCATGACTGCCACATGGCGCTTATGCATGCCCCTCCAAAGAGACCCCCTGGGTCTATAAAATGGTGAACTTTCTCACCCAAAAGAAGACAAGTTGGAGGCATTTTCAAGCAACGAAGTGCTGCCAAATTGAATACCACATTTTACCCTTTTGATTCACCTCTTCCACATCCTTGATCTCTTTCGCAAGAGAGGTCATTGGGTGGTTATTGGAAGTGTGAATCCGGATCCAAAACCCGACATTTGACCACATTGATCTACCAATTCATCGACAACCCATTACAAGAGATTTTGGGCCCATCCCAAGTGGATTGGTGCCGAAATCAGGTTCCAACGGTGGGCGGCCCACCCGGGCGCCCCGCATTGATGCGAGCCTAATCTTCTTTTTAGAACGATTAGGAATTCATGGCATATTGTTCTTTTGTCACTTGTTTATCTTGCATTCCATTTTATGCTGTTTAAATAGTTTGTAATTCCAATTTCATAATGTTTTGATCAAATCTTATCATGTTTTGTCGCTTTTGTTGTCCCCACTAACTTGCAGGTAGCGACGTCAAATTCCCGTTGATGGAGGTCAAATTGGGGAAATCCGACCATCTGGGTCTTCCCAAAATGCCCCCAATTAGCTAACCCCTAAGTTTGCAGGTCGTTTGGAGATCCCGAGACGCGACATTTGGGCAGCATCACTTCGACGCTTTGTCGCAGGCGAATTCGTCCTACCCGGGGACGAATTACAGTCGAATTCGTCCTGCCCAGGGACGAATTACAGTCGAATTCGGATCGACGGTGTTTTGTCCAACTGTTTTTATGGCAGTGGCCCTCTGGTAATGTTCCCTGGTTCCTGTCAAATTTGCAAGTTGTTTAGAATCAGTTTATTCATCGTTGTAATCAATCTTTTGCATGCATCTTCCATTGTTTTTAGAGAACAAACGTTTCATCTTTTGCAATAGGTGCTACTAACAATTTTGTTGTTTCTTTGAATGCAGGAGGAGCAACAAGGATCAAGGATTCATTCACACAAGCGGCGGCAACACTTTGGCCCGCCCATTTTGCATGTGGGCACGCGGAAGAGAGATGACTTTCCATTGATGTGACCAAGAGACAAGTTTGATGCTCCTTTCCCCTAAAAAGGGAGGAGGCTAATTGTAACCGAATTTGAGATAGATAAATAAAAGAAGAGGGTTGTGCTTCATTCCATTTTGGTTCCAATTTGTCTATGCTTTCTCCATTTCATGCATTTCTAATTTGTAGCATCTAGTTTAGTTTCGTTTTTTGCATCGTGTTTGGAGTTTTCCCTTTTTGTTTTTCGGAATCTCGTGCTTTCAGTGGCGATCACGGTGGGACTCTGTCCCCTAGTTTTTGAGATCAAGAAACTGATCAAAAATTTGTGTTTTTGTGCTTACAGGTACCATTTTTTGAACTCTGACTGTTATTCGTTCCTGCCTGTGGCGAATACCTTACTGTAATTCGTCTGACCCTGAGACGAATTCTAATTCGTCTCAGACTAGGACGAATTCTGTTCTGTAATTCGTCTCACCCAGGGACGAATTTTTGTCTGTGCATTTTCAGGGCCGAGGATCAGAAACAACAAGTCTGGGCAGAGAAAAGGTAAGGGTCCTAAACTGTTCCTGTCATTTTTTGCTTTTCTGTTTCTATTTTCTGTCAATTTTGCCTTCTTAAGGAAAGTAGTTGCTTCTGCCTGTTTCATTTTTTAATAAAAAGAACCACACACACATCACGTGGCATTTTTAAACCAAGGAGCTGGTCGTAAGACCCCAGCCCTTGATCAAGACCAACGGTGGGTTCATCACCACCTTGGCTTGATTTTTGCATCCATTTACCCCGATTGTCACTGTTGCTCGACGTAAATCCTGACGAAAGTTGACCGAGTGTCGTTGGGGTGATTCCCAATGCGCGAGGATAAGTCTTCTATGGTAGGTGTCATAAACAGGACAATCCCCCTTCCGTACCGCCTATGTTCCATGTACCATCTGCTCTCACGTACCTATAGTTTCCCTCTCGTAAGGGCGGGTATATAGAGAGGTTGGTATATCGGTCCGGCAATGGTATATTGAAGGGGCGACCAATTATGGGAGTCATATGAGCCTTCATTATGCATTTAAACGTTCTTCAAAACTTTCAAAAAAAAAACAAAATAAAAAACACACTAAACCAGTCTAGGACACACCATTAATCTTTAAAAGAGATAATCACCGTTTGTGTATGCGTGTGTTCATTTCTGCTTAGTGTAACAAAAAAAAATCAGAAAAATCATAAACAAAAGATAAAAATCTACGCATTTTGTCACTCGCTCCAAAAGCTCCAAGGATTCCCGCAATCGCTTGGTCACTCCAAAATGCCCCAAAGGTGTCCATGAACCCTTTGGTCAACCCAAAAGTGCCCCAAAGGTGCCCATAAGTGATGCAGGAGCATCCAACAAAATATGGGAAATCTTATTTTTTTCCCTAAATTTTAGTGCATTTTGTCGAGGCCATAACTTCTCAACCGTAGCTCCGATTGATGTGAAATTTGACAGGGAGCTAGTTGGGAGATTTTTAAACAAATAAACTCCCTAGAGTTGTATTTGTCCAGAAAACCAGTTTTCGGGGCCAAATTCCATCATCTAGTGCCCCGAAATTAGGTTTTAAAATTGCTCACCTAATTTTTTATGCTTTTTGAGCTATTCGAAGGTTAATCTCTCCTAATGTATTTAGAGTTAGGACTTGAAACTTTATTTATGGCTTATCTATTGTAAGAGGGATGCACACCCCAATTTTGGGCCCCATCTGACTCATTTCAATTTTAGGGTTTTTAGAGAGACATCGTCATGGTGCTCACCCGTAGCCAAGCCCAATCACGGGCGGACGCTGTGGGGAATATCCAAGGAGGCACAAGTCACCTCCGGTATAGCCCCAAGGATTTGGTCATACCACCTTGGTGGCCTGACACACAAGGCAGACCCCTCCGCGCCCTGACGGAATGGGACTATAAGGGCACCCCTTCTAGGGGCACTCCTTGCCAGCACAACACCCAGCACACACCCGTTCAGGAGAGGTATACCCATGGGAGAACTCCCTTGGACACCCGCTATAAGTGGCCACTGCGCGATGAAGTGCTAGAATGGCAGGGGGTCCATAAGGGGGGGCCACATGACTATGCCATCCCTCCTACACCTCGCATCATTGTTAGCAACAACCGGTCAAATCCAGAGTGCACGACTCTTCAGGCAGGGCGAGCCAACTCCGTCCATCCCTTTTTCACTTATGAAAGAGAGCATGAGGAAGACCCCTACCTTCCTCGAGAGCAATATACAGTGTGAGAGCAATACGCCTCCACACCTGCTATCTATCAGGACCACTCACTGAGGCCAAAGCCTCGAGGGAATGCCGCTACCCCCAACATAGGGAGGTGGCCTATAGAGATCTCGGATCACCATGACCGAGATAGATATGTAGGAGAGGCATCTAGCCCTTCTAGACATGAGACGATGGGACCAACTATCTTAGAATTTTCCAAACATGTCACCCGTCGAGCGCAACTCACGCAACTTGAGCTAGAGCGACTACAGTTAGAGGAACTGTACCATATTAACAAAGAGCACCTTCAGCACCAGAAGGATGAGTTGTTCCAACACACTATGCAGGAGAGGACTCCAACCCCTCACATGCATAAGACAAAACATTATGAGAGGCACAACCCCTGGGTGCGAGACAAGTCTCCATGACCTTATCAAGCACCACCCCCGATGCCTCCTAGACATGAGCGGGAGGCTACTCCTATAACCAATGATGGGTGCCTTCCTCAGGAACCCACTCAGGTTTATGGGCCACCCTTAGAAATTCATCAAGAAGCCTCTGAGGAATCAGAGCGAGAAGAAGAGCGGGATGAAATGCCCTACCAAGGCATGGGGGGTGCTATCTGGCCACCCCTCCATAGGCCCCAAGTTCCTCAACAAGAACCAACCAAAGAGGAGGAGCTCAAATCCCTTGATACATGCAAAGCGCTAGAGCACTTCGAGTCGATAGAGACCAAGATTTTGGAGCTCCCAAGGCCCAACTTACATGAGGCTCCTTTCGAAGAGGATCAACCTCTAACCATAGGGCTACCTGATGATGCAGTCTTCCATGTCTCAGAATCACCAGATTCTGATGAGCTGGACTCACTGGCCGAAGGTGAGGATAAAATAGAGATGGCCCACAGTAATCACATGCGATAGCATCAACACCCCATGGATATTGATGACGCACTTCAATAGCTAAACATAAGGCCAGGGCATGAGTGGCACGTTAACCCAATGCAATGGAACCAACTGTTGAATCCACCACTTTGGGCACACAAAGATCAACTTCCACCCAGAGACCCCATAGCAATATCAGTACCGAGGGTAGACCCTGTCCTCCTATCCATGCATAGGGCCGATCCATTCATGCCAATCCCTCCAGAGCCAGATCCGGAGCACAAATATCATCAAGCTGGGGGTACATCTATCCCCTGAAGAGCAAGCCAAAAGCTCCAAGGATTATCGCAATCACTTGGTCACCCCAAAAGCTCCAAGGATTATCGCAATCACTTGGTCACCCCAAAAGCTCAAAGGATTCTATAATCGCTTGGTCAACCAAAAGCTCCAAGGATTATCGCAATCGCTTGGTCAACCCAAAAACTCCAAGGATTAATCAGCTTGGTCAACCCAAAAGCTCCAAGGATTATCGTAATCGCTTGGTCATCCCAAAAAGCTCCAAGGATTATCGCAATCGCTTGGTCATCCCAAAAGCTCCAAGGATTATCGCAATCTCTTGGTCATCCCAAAAGCTCCAAGGATTATTGCAATCTCTTGGTCAAACCCAAAAGCTCCAAGGATTATCGCAATCGCTTGGTCATCCCAAAAGCTCCAAGGATTATCGTAATCTCTTGGTCAACCCAAAAGCTCCAAGGATTATCGCAATCGCTTGGTCATCCCAAAAAGCTCCAAGGATTATCGCAATCTCTTGGTCAACCCAAAAAGCTCCAAGGATTATCGCAATCGCTTGGTCATCCCAAAAAGCTCCAAGGATTATCGCAATCGCTTGGTCAACCCAAAAGCTCCAAGGATTATCGCAATTGCTTGGTCACCCCAAAATGCCCCAAAGGTGCCTACAAACCCTTTGGTCACACCAAAAATCTCCAAGGATTATCGCAATCCCTTGGTCACCCCAAAAGCTCCAAGGATTATCGCAATCACTTGGTCAAGAAAATCCAAAAACAATCAAAATCATCAAAAATAAAAAAAAAATCTGCATTTCAATTTCATGCATACTTCAAAAATCAAAATACAAAATAGCTGCATAGACACCGCATCCATCCATTGCATATTGTTGATCACACAAGGCAAAGGCACCATAGACTGTCATTACTTGGCAAATCCACCACCTTTCACGTTTTCCATTTTAAACAAAAGTACACCACAATAAACGCCATTCACCATTTCAGTTGTTGACTAAAAGTATCTAGCGGTTCGTCATTCAGCTGTCTTTAGATCTCTAGCCAAGAATTGTACAAAGTCAAATGGATGTTACAACGGTAGAGTTTTACTTGAAATACACCTTGGTACGTAGCATCCCATCACAAGTTCAAAAGCACATAAAAACAATTCCCAAGTTGTGTCAATGAAAGATGAAACCTGTAAAGCGATATAGGATACCATACAGTGAAAAAGGTTACCTCGCTCATCCCCCTATGCGAATGACCCCAAGAATGCTGAGAGTTGGCAAAAGGACAAGAATCTTCCCTACCCAATTCCCCAAGAATCCAAAGTTCTCAAAAGGTTGCAAAACATCAAAAATTTGCAAACGTCAATACTCCAAAGATTGACATCAAATCTCCCAAAGTGCATACATCACAAAGCACAAGCAACAGTGATTCTCATCACTCCAAAATTCAAAATCCCTTGCTCAAAAGAATGAAAAAGCAAAAATAAACAGTGATTTTCATCATTATAAAGAGCAAGTATCCCAATACAATTGAAGAAAAGAAGGGAGTTGAACTTGAATCCCTGGAACTCTCAGCATTCAGAAGGTCATGAGATAAACCTCAGTACCGGTTTGGTTGATAGCCTATCGGTCACTCGTGGCAAACCTCCCGCATGACGATATATCTGTCACATTAACTTGTGTGCAAATCAATGTTTGCATGTGGATGAGCTAGCTTATGGTATCCTAGATTGCACCACAGATTAATCTGACTAAATACAACAAAGGAGGTAGTGGAGCTAATTAGGTGATCCTCAGTATAGGTTTGGTTGAAAGCCTATCTAGCACTGGCGGTATCCTGACAAACACCACATAAATGAACTCAATCGCACACACAAGGATGTGAAATAACTTGGTCAAAAACAAGCACGATTCATACCTTGTTCAAACATCTTGTAAGACAACAGTACAGTATTGGCTAGTTAGTTAAACCATCTGAGTCTCAGAAACACTTAGCTACATTCTACGCAAACCATTGCATATAATCCATCCCTATATCACCATCAAAAAAAAAAAAAAAGCAACATATATACACAAAAGCATTTACCACAGCAATCACCCAGTACACAAAGCCATAAGTCCTGTATAGTCTATGGTGCCAATGCAAGGTTATCAACAAATCATTTCATCCATTCCATTACCTATCATATAAATCAACAACATTCGCATTTATCATACCATATGCATACATCAATATAAAGTAGCATGCATCCATCAACATCAATCATTGTGCATAACATGAAATTATGACATATACACAAAGCAAGAAAATCAAAACAACAAAAACAACAAATATCCACAAACAATAGCAATAAAAGTGCCGAACAAAGGCACCTTTGCGCCTGACATTCAATGGCATAGAAAACTGATGTCGGGGTTTACATTGTCACTACCCTACTCCCGAAGAAGGCTACCATAGCCGGACCGCTCCATGGGAGGATGGATTTTTGACAATTTAATCCCCAAATGGTGTCACAAAAAAATAAACAACAAAACAACAAAAAAAATGCAACACAAACACACAACAATAAAAATTGTCGGACACAAGTGCTCTTGCACTTAACCTCTTGGCATAGAAAATCGATGTCGGGGCTCAAATTGTCACTATCCTACTTCCCTAAGAAGGCTACCATAGCTGGACCGCTCCACGGGAAGATGGATTTTTGAGAATTTCATCCCCAAATGGCATCGCCAAAAGGGTTAACACCCACCAAAAATAGGTCTAAATGTCGGGAAACTACTTAAGATTCAAAGATAAATCATCTGAAGGAACCTTGGCACAAGTCATCTTGGGTCAAGCGACTCGTCGCTTTTCTCATGAAGGTCATTCCCTCATCGATTCGTCGCTTGAGGGGGTAGTCACACTTAGTCACCAATCAACAAACACACACCCAATTAAGGAAAATGGCATGCATTCAAAGAATCATTGACAAAGACAATCACGCTCCTGCTTGGGGCAGCAAACAAGCAATAATCACAAATCGATCACACGCTTGGCATTCGTGAATCATGAATTCAAGGTTCCCCCATGGATAAAAGGTTGCACCCTTTGCCTATTCATGACTGATCAATGTCCAAGTTCAAGTCACACCTCACCAAAATAGGTTAATACTTGAAATCAAATTCCTTAGCTCATCAGAAGCAAGGATTCAAGAATGCATGCCCTTTCCATACTTGGGGCATCAAAAGTTGGTTAGGTTACCAAGAAACCCTAATCATTAGTGCTTTGGTTATCTATTTTTGCTCGATGTTGCGCCATGCATAACGCATCCCAAAAAGGGGCATCTGTAGACACCAAAATAACACCAATCCGATTATGTGACTACAAACACTGATCGCTTTGACACACATAGCCCCCAGGGCAGCCCTCAGAGGTTAAACAGTGGTCCTAACCACTTTTGTAGCAATTTTGGAAGGTCAAAAAGCAATTTGGCACATTCAGGCACTCTGCTCCAAATCCGTCCCACCCTGGGATGAATTCAAAATGGGATCCGCCCCACCCAGGGACGAATTCTGAATTCGCTCCTGGGTAGGACGAATTCCAGGTTTAACGGGCAAAAAGAGAAATTGCGCCAAGTGGCAGCCGAGGATAGTCAATTAATGCCTCCTGCCTTGCATGCGCGTGTAGGTGGGCAGATTGGACGTTAGAGGACTGTCACAAGGGCAGTCATGGAAGCCCAAGTCATGGAGGACTTTCCTCCCTCATGGGAAGGCATGACTGCCACATGGCGCTTATGCATGCCCCTCCAAAGAGACCCCCTGGGTCTATAAAATGGTGAACTTTCTCACCCAAAAGAAGACAAGTTGGAAGCATTTTCAAGCAACGAAGTGCTGCCAAATTGAATACCACATTTTACCCTTTTGATTCACCTCTTCCACATCCTTGATCTCTTTCGCAAGAGAGGTCATTGGGTGGTTATTGGAAGTGTGAATCTAGATCCAAAACCTGAAATTTGACCACATTGATCTACCAATTCGCCGACAACCCATTACAAGAGATTTTGGGCCCATCCCAAGTGGATTGGTGCCGAAATCAGGTTCCAACGGTGGGCGGCCCACCTGGGCGCCCCGCATTGATGCGAGCCTAATCTTCTTTTTAGAACGATTAGGAATTCATGGCAGATTGTTCTTTTGTCACTTGTTTATCTTGCATTCCATTTTATGCTGTTTAAATAGTTTGTAATTCCAATTTCATAATGTTTTGATCAAATCTTATCATGTTTTGTCGCTTTTGTTGTCCTCACTAACTTGCAGGTAGCAACATCAAATTCCCATTGATGGAGGTCAAATTGGGGAAATCCGACCATCTGGGTCTTCCCAAAATGCCCCCAATTAGCTAACCCCTAAGTTTGCAGGTCGTTTGGAGATCCCGAGATGCGACATTTGGGCAGCATCACTTCGGCGCTTTGTCGTAGGCGAATTCGTCCTACCCGGGGACGAATTACAGTCGAATTCGTCCTGCCCAGGGACGAATTACAGGTAGAATTCAGATCGACGGTGTTTTTTCTGACTGTTTTGATGGCAGTGGCCCTCCGGTAATGTTCCCTGGTTCTTGTCAAATTTGCAAGTTGTTTAGAATCAGTTTATTCATCGTTGTAATCAATCTTTTGCATGCATCTTCCATTGTTTTTAGAAAACAAACGTTTCATCTTTTGCAACAGGTGCTACTAACAATTTTGTTGTTTCTTTGAATGCAGGAGGAGCAGCAAGGATCAAGGATTCATTCACACAAGCGGCGGCAACACTTTGGCCCGCCCATTTTGCATGTGGGCACGCGGAAGAGAGATGACTTTCCATTGATGTGACCAAGAGACAAGTTTGATGCTCCTTTCCCCTAAAAAGGGAGGAAGCTAATTGTAACCGAATTTGAAATACATCAATAAAAGAAGAGGGTTGTTTCGTTCCATTTGGGTTCCAATTTGTCTATGCTTTCTCCATTTTACGCATTTCTAATTTGTAGCATCAAGTTTAGTTTCGTTCTTGCATCGTGTTTGGAGTTTTCCCTTTTTGTTTTTCGAAATCTCGTGCTTTCAAATATTACCAAATATTTTGTAGTATTTCAACATACCAGAAATGGAAGAATTTAAATTTTATACCCTTTAGTAAATGTGGTAGCATCTGAATGAATGGAAAGTATTGAGGCTATACATCATTAAATTTGGATGCAACATTAAATTGGCAGATAAAAATGATTATTATTATGAAAGCATTGAATGAGTTCATTTTAGGTAGCCCATTATTATTTATGATGAAGTATCTCCACAAATCAAATAAATAGAGACCACAGGTGGGATGAACAATGACGAACAACCTAGTGGAGAAAGTTGTGTGAAATTTCATGATATATTTGATGCCTCTCAAATTCATGTTGTGTAAAGGCACATATAATACATTCATCAATTTTAGGAAATTTGAATAGGAACAACAGTGGGTTCGGATACATTTGATAGAAACTCTATTTATTCAAATTAGTTATATAAGTGATATTTTATAGATTCAGTGGATATGATAGGTATATGCTATGATGGAATTTATTAAAAAGATTATACATTGAGCAATAAATAAAATGGATGAATGGTTATAATATTAGTGATGAAACTTATTAGGGAATGGTGACAACCATAAAAATGAATTGAAAACTAAATGAAACTCAAGTTATAAATAACCCAAGAGAAGCCAAGAAAAGGTTTTAGACAAATTGGAAAGAATATCGAGATAGAAGGACACTTCAGATCAAATAATAGATTGTTGCTTTGAGATACGTCATTCATTGTTGTAATGTTTAAGGTTTTCTGAAAGTTCAATTATTTTAATTGAAATATCAATTACATTTTGACCTTATTGTTTCATTTAATAAAATTATGCATGATGATGGTGATTTTATTAAATATCTTAATAGGTCATTAATTTCATTCCATAGAAGATTGCATCTTTTTTACTATTGATAGTGCGAATGTAGATCACAGTAAATTAGGTTATGCTTTTTAGGAAATTATTTTTCTGTAAATACAAGATTGACAAATTTCATTTTAGTAATATGTCTATCTGTTCCAATTTTTTGCACATTTTATTTTTATTTTCCTAACCCTAATTTTTTTTGTTTTATTTTGATTTTATTTCATGTATAAATCAAAACCCTAAATTTGAATATAAATTTTTAATCTAAATTTAGGGTTAAATATTTATTTCTTTAATTATACTCATAGCAATGCACATATATGAAATAAATATTATAATTGCAAATTGATTAAATTATTCCAAATAGAGTTATTAAACTGCAAACATTAATCATTTGGAATTAATTTAATTAAAGTATTTTCTAAAGGTATAATTAAATATTTGCAATTGAGAAGGTTGATTTTTAACAATATTTAATTATTAGTTTTTGCATTTGGATAATAATTTTTTGAACACCAGGTTGAATTTTGTAAATTGAATATTTACAAGCCAAGCCCCTTGTTAACAGTTTCTTGCAAATCACTAAGGTATTATAAGCACTCATTTTGACACATATTCATGACATATAAATACATTAAGTGAAAGGAATCTTGGAGAAATTTACACTTCTTTGCAAGAGAGGGTTTTCTAACCAAAATTCTAACTATGAGTGTGATTTCGTAATTAGACAAAACTATACCTCAACACATAGTCGGCTCATGGGGATTCTCCAGATGATGAACATGATGAGGCTCCAGATGAGGAGGAGCCAGAATTAGGTGAGCAACATGTATGTTTCTGGGTAGATGATGAGTGGATGGATACCCTAGATATGGAGGATCCATAGGATGATTATGTTGAGGATGACTTTGATGAGCAGTGAGTGTAAGCATAGTTGGCAGTATGGGATAACACCATTGTTGAGCTATAGGACAAGATGATAAGAGATAGATAGGAGTGGAGGGAGTACATAGATTATAGGCTCTCCTATAGACACAGGTGCATACTGCACAAAAAAATATTGATAGGCATGCAATAAAGTTAGTCACTCTTTGTCATAGGTTAGAGAAGGGAACTTGAGCCATGGGGTACCTAGTAGTGGTAAGATGGCTAGGCTATGGAGGAGGTGATACAACTCTAGACCTTACTGAGTGACTACCAGGATCATCATTGAGAGGATGCAACATATAGACAAGATTTGAAGGATGAGATAATGCACCTTAGAGGGTGTTTACCAGCTCGCTCTTCTACTAGTGGTCCCAACAAAGTAGGAGTGGTACAGGGTAGTCATCAATGAGGATGGGGGCACCTAGATCCATGAAAAGTGTAGTTAGGGCCAAGGAGAGTAGATCTGGGAGCTCTAGATGAGCGCCTACTGAGGATAGGGGTGAGAGTCATGGTGTCGGTCCTGCATGACCATGGATTTTAAGACTCTATGGTTATTTTTGAATTTTGGTAGCGTGAGGTCTGAGGACTCACTTAATTGTAGTCTATGGGTAATTTTTGTATTATGATGTATCTTTTTACCCCATACACACACACACACACACATATATATGTGTGTGTGTGTGTGTGTGTGTTTCTATTATTATCATGTGTTTCTTTACTACTTTATTAGATGTATGCAATGTTTATTTTTGCTTTACTGATGCTTTTATGGATGCTTATCATGGATGCATGTATTGTAATATGATGTTGGTTTATGATATGTACATGTGTGTATGCATAATTAAATTAATGAATAGTAATATATTATAGAATGTCCTTGAGGTTTTCCTGAGACTCAAATACTCTAGTGACCTAGTAAAAAATTGTATATTAACCATGAAAGACTTTTTGGCAAGGTATAAATATGCTATAATAACCAAGATATTCAATATCCCTGTGTGTACATGTGAGTTCATTTCTATGATAATGCATAAAGTTATCCCAATACCAAATAATATTTATGCAGCCCATATGTACTAAAGATCACCCTACGAGTATCATGATCCTAAGTTTTGTACGTAGTTGGATTAGACCACTAGGCAATACAAGCTACCAAAATCTAGCTCATCTACATGCAAATATTGATTTATACAAAAGCAAGTTGCTAATATGATAGAAATATCATCATGCATAAGGATACTGCCATTAATAGGCAGGCTTGATGCCACCCAACCTATAATTAAGATCACCTTACGATTGTCAAATGCTGAGAATTATAGGGATTCAAGTTCGGTTTTTCTTTCTTTTCTTTTATTTTTGAATTGTTCCAAGGATTTTCTCATTTTTGTTTTAGTGAGCAAAGTATTTTTTTAGTGGTGAGAACCACTATTTATTTTAATTTTTCTTTTGATAGTGGTAATAACCACTTTTTAATTTGGGAATTTTTGCTTTTGTTAGTGGTAAAAACCACTGTCTATTTTTATTTTCATCTTTGGATACTTGCCTCGATTTGGAATGGGCAAGGGATTTTGATTGCTTTGGATAGGTAGGAGCTTGTCTTTTTGTCAATTCTCAGTATTTTGAACCATTCACATAGGGGTATGAGTGAGGTAAACTTTGCACTTAGGGTAACACATACCACTTTGTAGGTTTCATTTTTATCTGGGCAAAACTTGGATTTATTAGTGTGAAAATAGGTTGGGATTATGACACATACAAGGTACAATCAAAATAGAACTCTATCTTCTATTAGCTAGGATAGCTTTCTAAAAAATATTAAAATAAAATTAGAGATGGTTGAGTGACCAAAAAACCTAATGATGCATTATAACAAATGGCATAGGTGAAGGTAAATATTCACTACTACGAAAAGTAGGAAATGTGTATGGAAATGATAATTGAAAGGTAGACAAGTACAAATAATAAATTTTGACAAAGTTGATTTTGAAGGATGACTAGTGTATAGACATGGTGCTAGACATGTATGATCAACTCTAAAATGCAGAATGCAATTGTGGGTATGCCTAATGCAAGTGATTGTATAATGCAGCAAAATGAAATGTAATGCAATGCAATATTTTTATTTTTTTGATATTTTAATGATGTTTTTGGATTTTGATATATATATATATATATGACCAATGAGCTTAGTGGATGCCATTGGGGAATTTTGGGTGACCAAAGGATTTATAGATACCTTTTGATATTTTTGGGGACCAAAGGGTTTATGGGTACCTTTGGGGCTTTTTGGGTGACCAAAGGGTTTATAGATACCTTTGGGGTTTTTAGGTGACCAAAGGATTTATGAGATACCTTTGGGGATTTTTGGTTGACCATAGGGTTTGTAAGTTCCTTTGCAGATTTTTGGGTGACCAAAGGGTTTATGGGTACCTTTGGAGTTTTTTTTTTATTTTGGGTGACCAAAGGGTTTATAGATACCTTTCGATATTTTTGGGTGACTAAAGGTTTTATAGATATATTTGGGGCTTTTTGGGTGACCAAAGGATTTATAGATACCTTTGGGGATTTTTGGGTGACCAAAGGACTTATAGGGACCTTTGGGGCTTTTTGGGTGACCAAAGGGTTTATAGATACCTTTAGGGTGACCAAAGGATTTGTAGGTACCTTTGGAGATTTTTGAGTGAGGTTTTATAGAGTACCTTTGGGGTTTTTTGGGTGACCAAAGGGTTTTTAGGTACCTTTGAAGCTTTTTGGGTGACCAAAAGATTTTGTAGATACCTTTGGAGCTTTTTGGGTGACTAAAGGGTATATAGATACCTTTGGAGCTTATTGGGGACGAAAGGGTTTATGGGTACCTTTGGGGATTTTTGGGTGACCAAAGGTTTTATAGATACCTTTAGAGATTTTTGGGTGACCAAAGGGTTTGTAGGTACATTTGGAGCTTTTTGGGTGACGAAATGGTTTATGAGTACCTTTAAGGCTTTTTGGGTGACCAAAGGGTTTTGTAGATAACTTTGAGGCTTCTTAGATGACCAAAGAGTTTGTAGATACCTTTGGGTATTTTTGGGTGACCAAAGAGTTTATAGATACCTTTGGGGATTTTTGGGTGACCAAAGGTTTATAGATTCCTTTGGAGATTTTTGGGTGACCAAAGGTTTATAGATACTTTTTGGAGTTTTTTGGTGAGGGCATGACACTTTAAACATGAAAAGGCCATAGGTGAAGGATATTCAAGGGTTCAGGATCCTCACATCCTTCAATGGAATCTAGGTGATAAGTTCCAGGTCCAATATGACTAGCGATAATGTATGGACCAAACCAGTTTATCGTAAATTTATCTCATATATGGAACAACAAGTTAGAGTTTTGTTGGTTCTCTTTTAAAACAAGTTCACAAACTTGAAAGTCTTGAGGATGAACTTTCATTTATAGGCTCTCTTAAGACACTCTTGATAAACATGTAGGTTCTCAAGAGCATTAACACATCATTCATAAAGAAAATTTAATTGGTCCAGGAAATCCTATCATGCGGTGTCATCATCGATGAACTCTTGCATGGATATCCACAACAATGGAATTTCTAGATCTAAAGGCATGACGACCTCGACACCATACACTAGTGAAAATTGAGTTGCCCGAGTGGGTGTCCAAATACTAGTGTGGTAGTTCCAAAGAGCAAGAGGTAATTGATTATGCCAATCTTTGTGATTATACTTAATGATTTTATTTAAGATTATAATTACTATTTTGTTTGATGCCTTAGCTTACCCATTTTATTGAGGATAATAGGGTGTATAAAAGATGTGCTAGATGTTATATTTAGTTGTTAAGCATGCATATATTTATTATTGAAAGGTGGCCCATTATCTAAAATTATTTTGGATGAGATACCAAAATGATAAATGATATTATATAACATGAACTTCGCAATGTGAGGTCCAATCATAGTGGTAAGAGGAATCACTTCCACCCATTTTGTGAAAATACTCAGTGGTTTTAATGATGAACATATGACAACTTGAGGAAGAGGATGGGATTTTATCAATTAAGTCAAACTCCCATTGCAAAAATGGCCAAACTAGTTGAATTGGTTGTAAGGCATGATAAGGTACATGTTTCAAAGTATTGTGGTGTTGACACTTTATGCACTTATTAACATAAATGCAGTAATATTTCTCTAATGTTGGCCAATAATAGCCCATGTGAAGAATATGCTTTATGATGCTCATACCATTGAAATGGCCACCAAATATACCATTATGTGTTTGGGTGATTGCCCAAACTGACTCTTGAGGTTCTAACCAATGAAGGAGGATACCCTTGTAGCTTCGACAATACAATATGTCTCCAAGTAAGACATATTTTATGACTTTTTACTTGAATATGCGTTTAGCGGTATGTAACAATCTAGAAGGAATGTTAACAAGATTTAGGTAATATTTTAACTAGATGGACCAATATTGCTTTGAAGAAGCCTCAATTGCATGAACCGCTTGATCCTTTTGAAGTTCCTCTCTCATGAATTTTGATTGGGAAATAACTTGTAAATATAGCATTGTGCTACTATCAAAAGGAGTTTGAGGGAACAAAGCCCTCCAAGAAGAATTATTTAAGCAATTGTAAATTTGAGAGAACCATTCATGAGAAGGTTCAATTTGGATCTTGTGGACTTCTAGAATGGAGTGAAGCTGCTCAAATTTAGTTGCAAATCATGATAGCATTTTGACTTGAATGGTTGTGATATCATCAGATGGGTTCTACAGGAAAAAGACCCTAATGAGGCCATTGTATCCATAAAATGGTTAGATGAATGAGGGAGTGCCTCAATATCATACCATTCAAATTTTACCAGAATTTTATCCACAAGGGCTTTGTAGGCTTGTAATACTATGCATCTACATTGGAATATTCCCTTGACTTGATTCACTATGAGTAGAAAATTGCCAAAAATTTTGAGCTTAGTTATTTTCATGGTGATTGTCATTTTAAGGCATATGAGAAAAGCTGCATACTCAACATTATTGTTAGTTTATGGGAAATTGAGTTTGAATGATAGAGGTTTTGGAGCCCCTTGCAGTATAAAGAACACAATTTCTATGCCACCCCATTACTCGCACTTAGAGCCATAAAAAAATAGTATGTTCTTCAGGCTCTTCAAGATCAGGTGATTCTGACACTTGAAAGACTCCACCATCAGGAAGCTCTATGCTAAGAGGTTGGTCCTCCTGGAGGGGAGCCTCTATGAGTTGATTGGCTATGACCTAACCTTTAATTGATTTTTATCTGATGAATTTGATTTCAAATTCCATAAAGCATAAAAAATGGTGCACCTAGAAAAGGAAAATGAAATGCATCTATTTTCCTATATAATCATTCAAAAGGGACATTTAAAGTAAGCAATAAGTGAAAAAAAAGTGAAAGAAATGGGGGGTTCTATTTAAATTTAATTCATTTTCAAAATATGTGGTTACAAAATGTCCCCTTGGGGGCTCTCAATTGATACAAATCTTTAAAATATTAAAGGATCCAATCCTTTCAGAAACTCAAAGTATGCTTTCAGTGTCTTCCTTACAATTACGATTGACGAGCAATATTTTCTACTGCTGCGATGATATATACATGTTAAAACTTGTAACTCCTTCCTTACATTATGGAATACCTGGATCTACACACAAGAAACTAAAATTGATTAATAGCATGTGTGTATTAAGATGAAATTATAAATATGCTTGCAACATTGAGTACACAAAGTGCAATAGATGATGCAAAACTACTCCAAATTGTACCAAAACTTTACATAATGTATATTATCTACTTTAGGAATAATTTATGTAGAAATTGAAATGAAATTACAAGCCAAATCCATGGCCATCCTTGGGTGTTCCAATTGGTACTATCATCACAAAAAACCTAATTGAAGGTCCAAAACTGCTCCAAATCTCACCAAATTCTAGTATGATGTATGAAAAATAATTTAGAAATGATATACACTAAAATCAACTCAAAATTGTATGCTAATTCATGGCCATCCCTGGGTGTTTCAATATGTACTGTTAACCATCCCAGGGGGATGACCACCAAATCTAGTGGTTTTTGCCACCAATTCCTTTGGGATATGGTCTAGAATACTCCTAGGGGTGTTGTCATCAAATTTGATAATCTAAATAATATAAATGGATGGGATTCAGAATGGATGTACATATTTGAGGATGTCTTGGAAACTCCTTCAATTGATGAAGATTCCAAGGGTAAATACGAGGGTAAAAGGGGAGAGTGAATATCTATAGCACTTAGTGGCAAATCTTGAAAATACCTCTCTCTAAAATTGGTTAGAATACCTTCATTTATAGCCCAAGAGGGCCACAGGACCAAAGGGCCAAGTTGGGGCATGCAAGGCAGGTGTTATCACTTGTCAAAACCCTTACCATACATTGGGTGGAAGAGACCTCCATTTTACATTTTGTGATGGCTTAGACAGGCTCTCAATCTATCATAAGTCATTGGATAGGATAAATGGTATAATTTGATTACCATTTGTCCTACCCTTGCATTTTTTATGGGCCTAGGCCATGGCTATCCCATATAGGAATGGTTGCTAGTGGTCGTCCCTCGGTGGAACAACCATGAATTATGGTTGTCCTCGGTGGGACTACCATGGCTACATGGCCCAAAACTTCCCAAAAGTGGTCTAAAAATTCCCAAAAGTTGTTAGTACCCCTATTTAACCCTTGAGGGTTACCCAATGGGGCCATATGGTGTTGATAAGAGTGCATCATTGTAGTCTAATCTAATTGACATGATTTTAGTGTCTACAAATACTGATGCTTGTTTCTTGCTTAGCCAAGAGACTAAATAATATCTAAAAAAGAATGCTCCTCCACTTGTACCTTTTCTATAATCAATAATACATACCCAATCCACATTTGTATATGTAGTGAGTGTGAAATTATTACATTTGGGGTACCACAGTCCAAAACTCATAGTTCCTTTAAAATACTTATATATTCTCTTTACTATGTGTACATGTGTTTCTTTTGGTGTAGCTTGAAATATTACCATCAATTCAACTGCATACGTTATATATGGTGTAGTAGCTATGACATATAGTAAAATTCCAATCATGGATGTATACAATGTCTAATTTTCTTTAGGAGACTCATCATATTTACTTAACTTATATCCTATAAACATGGGGGTACTCACAATATTACAATCCTCCATCCTAAACTTTTTCAACATTTATTTCACATACTTGGTCTGAGAGAGAAATATACCTTTATTTGATTGTGAAATTCGCAACCCAATAAAGAAAGATAACTCACCAAGCATGGACATATTAAATTCATTTTGCATACACTTTGTAAATTTTTGACACATCTTTTCATTACTACCTCCAAAAATGATATCATCCACATAGTTCACTATAATCAACAAGTTATTTCCTTCATTTTTGATGTATATATTTCTATTAGCTATACCTTTTTTGAAACCCTATTCTCGGAGATACTTATACAATCTTGAGTACAAATTCCTAGGGGCTTGCTTTAGCCCATAGAGATATTTCTTTAATTTACATACATAGTCCATATTATCTGTCAGTATGAAACGATTTGGTTGCTCTATGTAGACCTCTTCCTTTAGCTAACCATTGAGAAAAGGTGATTTTACATTCATTTGATACACCTTGAAGTTTTTTAATTTTGAGAAAATGAGAAACATTCTTATGGCTTCAAGACGTAAAATAGGAGTAAGTTTTTATTTAAAGTCAAACCCCTCAACTTGTGTGTAGCCTTTTAACACAAGTCTTGCTTTGTTTCTGATAACCTAACCATCATCACTGAAATTATCTTTTTAGATCCATTTGGTGCCAATTACATTCTTGTATTTTGGATGTGGAACAAGTTCCCAAGTTTCACTCTTTTCTATTTGGTCTAACTCTTCTTCCATTGCTTTAATCCAATATTTGTCTTCTCTTGCTTCATTGAAATCCTTGGGCTCAACTTTGGATATCAAAGAAAAATTTACATATTCACCTATTCCTATTATATTCCTCCTTGTTTGTCTCTTATCTTGATTCCTAATAATCAGTTCTCTCAGATGATTCTTTTGCACATACCTATATGGTGTCTTTGGTTGTGCCCTTTGTGTCTCATATTCTTTAGTTTCTTCACCTTCTTCTTCTTTAGAACTTTATCCTTCTTGATACATAATTTATTGAGCTGGTTCTCTTAGATCTATTTCTTCAACAAATCTTACATTTGTACTTTCCATAATTTTATGTGATATTTTATTGCAACATCTATAGGATTTGCTTTTAGTGTAATAACCAAGGAAAATATCCTCTTCACACCTGAAATAAAACTTACCTAGATTTTTCTCTTCTCATATAATGTAGTATTTGCTTCCAAATATTTCAAAGTACTTCACTGTAGTTGGTCTTCCCTTACAAAGCTCATATGGGGTTTTGTGGTGATTTAATCTTATTTGTTCTCTAATGATAATGTAAACATATGTATGAATTACCTATTTCCAAAATGCATTAGAAATATTGGACTTATTTAACATAGCCCTAGCCATACCTTGAAGAGTTTTGTTTTTCCTTTCAACTACTCCATTTTGTTATGGAGTTCTTGTTGTTGAATTTTATATTTTTATTCCATGTTGTTCATAGAATTTTACAAATTCACCTGAAGTGAATTCTTCTCCTGTATCTTATCTTAGAAACTTGATATTTTTGTCTGTTTCATTTTATACTAGTGCCTTGAATACCTTGAGCTTTTCAAATGCTTCTAATTTTTCTTCTAATAATGTTACCCAAGTCATTCTAGAGAAATCATCAGTAAAATACATGAAGTAACTCTCACCTTGTAAACACTTTGTCCTTGTAGGACCACATAGATCAATGTGAACTAGCTCCAAGGTTTTCGATGAAGAAAACTCCTTTGATTTGAAACTTGATCTTATTTTCTTACCATGTTGGCATTGTGCATAAATCATTCTTAGGAATTTTACTATTTTGGTAAAATATTTGACTGCCTATTTGTTGCTTATTTTCACTATGTTGTTAAAGTTCAAGTGACCCATTCTTCTATGCCATAACTAGATCTCATCCTCTTATGATAAAAAGCATTTTCCTCCCTTAATTTCACTTAACATGTAGAGATTGTTTATGCTTATATTGACATTTGCAATAAGCTTTCCTATCTTGGATTTACTGATCTCACATCCATTTGGCTAAAATGTGAGTATGTGCCCTTGATAACATAGTTGAATTATGCTTAGTATATTGTGCTTCAATCCGTCAACATATAACACATTTTATATCCTATATTTTCCATTATCCAAACTTAAAGTCCCTTTTCCAATAAATTTGGTAGAAGCATTATCAAAAAATTTCACTATTCCTCCATTTATTTTATTGAGAGAAAGAAATTTACTTTTGTCACCTGTCATATGGCTTGAACAAACACTAATAATGTATCATTGATTTTCTTTTTTTGCACATGAATAGAAGTTTCTACCAACATGGACTTTTCCTTTTCTTGTTCCTTTTTCTTTTTCTAAACTTTTGAGAACATCTCTTTATAAACTATTTGACTTTCCTCTTTCTTGATTAATTTAGGAAGTTTAGGAAATACAGTTTTACACCATCTAGCTTTCTGCCCAAAATTATTACATTTGTAACACATGACATTGTTATTCATTACAGGTGTAAACAAATTTTTATTTCTATTGATGATGCCAACATTCTTTTTTCACATAGACCATGCAATGTACAACGTTATGACCATATTTGTTACATGAAAACCAATAACCATGGAATAAATTTTTAAACTTGTTAGATTGCCTTGAATGATATGGTTGCATGGTTCTTTTATTTTTTTTCCTATGATTGACTTCTATCCATGATGATTCTTTATATTCTTCCTCCTTCAATACATCAACATAGGTCATGGTCTCCTGTTTACTTTCTTTGATGTATTTGTTCCTTTTGAGCTTGAATCCTCTTTTTGTTTCTCTAACCTTGTATTTTTCTACAACTTATCCTTATATTTTTCTACTTCCTTTCTTAGAGAGACAACTTCATGTTCCACTTTTTCACATTCTAATTCTTGTCTTTAATTTCTCAACCATAACTTCTTCAAAAAAATTTGTCTCTTCAACATTCAATTTTAAGTCTATGAGATCTTGTTGAAGCTTTGTCTTTGTTTCCTCATCCTCTTGAACTTGAGCCTTCAATCATAAATTCTTCTTTCTAACCCTTTTCAATTCTCCAATAGCAGTAATAAGTTCCTTTTCCATATATACTATGGTTTACTCTTCCTTTTATGAATATTTCTTGTTTATTTCAACCATAGAAGCATCTACTATCACTTAAGTGGCCATGGGTGTTCTTGTACGATCTTCCTTCAAGTTTTTAGGATTTCACGAAGTAACCCGCTCTGATACCAATTGAAGAACACAAGCTTATACTAAGAGGGGGTGAACAATATAAGATAAAATTTTTTACTTTTATTTCCAAAGTAGTATTATCAAATATTATCAATTGCAATAATGAAACAATGCACAAATCATTACACACATAAGAGATACAAATTTAACGTGGTTCACCCAATCTAGGCTACATCCACGAAGAAAATATTTCTTATAAATTTTCTCAACAAATCTCTTGGGAACCAATTACCTATTATAATTTTTATGGGAAACAACCCAAAGGAGACACCAATCCCAAATGCTCAAGTTCGTGGACCTCTATCCATAGGAGAAAATCCCCTTTACTCTGGTTTGTGGACCTCTATCCATAGGAGACACCAATATCCTTTGCTTCGATCTACTCCAATACCTACTCTCAACTTTTCTCAAATCTTATCCAAGCCTACACACAAGGCTTGCTCAAATTTTCTCACCAAAACCTGCTCAAAGATGCTCCAAGCCTACACATAAGGCTTGCTTAAATCTACTCACCAATCCTACTCAACCTGCTCAACCTACTCAAATCCTTCTCACAAGGCTTGCTCAAATTTGCTCATAAAACCTTCTCAAATATGCTTATAAAACCTACTCATAAACCTAATAAAATATACTTCAATACTGCTCACATAAATTGCTCAAACATTCATAATTCTTGTATATAAACAATTGCATATAACTTTCCTAAAAGTGCTTTCTTTGAATAAAGCAATTCAGACATATTCTACCCAAAATTATTTTTTCATGAATATATAGAGAATGATATGCATTACAAATGCTCAATATATTCTTCTCACATTCATTAAGTCTATGGCTTTCACATGTTTCATATTCATTGCATTCAAAAGGATACTCCAGTTTAGCACTTGATAGTTAGCTTTCTTATGTACTTCCAAAATTAATAAAAACCAATGCACATACTTGATTCACAAAATTGGTCTATAGCCCTTGCAAGTTCATTCCCAATATGACTCAAAGTTAATGCACCAATTTTCTCTCAAACCCTTCCTAGTATATTTTCAAACCCTTGCACATATATTTCCAATTTCGTTCAACAATAATGCACAACTTTGTTCTCAAACCATAGCACATATATTTCCAATTTCATTCAAAGCGATGCACACTCAATAAATACTTATACCTCCAACCATATGACATCAAAGTACTTTATTAAAACAAAAACCACCCTCTAGAAAGAAATTAAATCATCATACCTCTTAGATCTTCCTTAAAAATTATAATCTTCCAAAACCTATCTTGGCAAAATAATTCTCCCTTTGATCCTTCAAAAATTTGGTTAGTGATTTTCAATTTCTAGTAGAGATAGAAAATAAACCATACAATTATTTCCCAAAATATCCACAATAAATCTAGAAAATAATACCTTATTTCTCCTTTTTAATATCTCAAAATAAAATGTCCGAGGTGTAGACCAATTGGTTCCTCCAAACCTCATAAGGGGGGTAGAGGTCCAAGGTTCAAATCTTGGGCCTCGTCGGACTGAACACTTGTCCCTTTCCTGGTGCTTTCAATGGCGTAAAAGGTTTAAAATGATTGTGGGATGGCAGTTATAGGGGTAGACTACCTGAAGTAGCTTCCAGGGTGGACAGCGTAGAATACTATGGCAGCCATAAAAGCTGGACAACCTGCCCAAATTCATGGCGGCTACCGATTCTACCATTTAAAAAAAAAAAAATCTCAAAATAAAGCCTTCAAAAATCCTCAAAATTCCACTTTTCTATAAGGAAAAATTACAATTAAAAATAAATCATGTCACACTTTATTACTGCTTTTCAACATAAAATAATTACAAATATTAAATAATCCACAATACACCTTATTACTCTTGTTCTAAATTAAACATAAACAAAAACCTTTGCCATTAATATTTAAATCAACAAGTCCAACAAACAATTTTTTTTTCATATAAATTTATACAAAAAAAATTTCCGCTAATCAAGCCCAGTGAACATGAAGGGAATCGAACTCACAACCTTTGCCAACATAGTGCCCTAGCAATAGCTAGGAATCCAGTTGGACTACCCTAGTGGGTAAAACCTACCATGCACAAGCAAATCAAATTTTCCTCTTTGATGTGTCACTGCAAAACAAAACACTATCTCCGCTAACCAAAAAAGCTCTGCGTGATTTGACCTTGCAACCTCTGGTTTGGCAGTGCTTTAGTGCTAGCTAGGCAACTTGTTGGACTAGCCACCAAGTTGGATTTCTAAACAAGGTACATTCACGATAAAATAATTTTTCTCACTATTGCCAAACTTTCTTTCCCTTTTGTTCTTTTTATCAGCGTTGAATTTCACACTGAGAGCATTTGAATAATTATTTTCACATTCAAAAACATAGTCTCAATGAAATATTTGTGCCCCTTTTATATGTTTTTTTCCTTATATCAAAAATTTGGCGCATATATAATTTTCAAATTGTTTTATTTCCTCCATTAACTTTGGTGCCTCCTCCCTTTTTAAACCTTTATATTATAATATTTTAAATATTATAATATCAATTCTTTAAACCTTTGTCCCTCACAATATAAAATTTTCTTTTTATCCCATGCAATTTAAACCTTTTGTCCATCTCTTTAATTTTTAAAACTCTTTGTCCCATGCAACTTTAAAACTTTCTCATTATAATATTTAAATTTAAAATTTAAATATTATAACCCTTTGCTTGAATATTTTCTTGCTTTGCTATTTACCAAGTCCAATTGTTGTCTTAATTGATATTTTGTCCATCCGTGTAAACTTCTCATATTTGAGGAATATTTTTGCCTTAAGTACCATGCACCCTTTGACATCAATGAAAACTCAATATACTCAATATTTCCAACACAAACATTAAAGGTAATTGAATTCTTCAAAGGAAAATGTATTATAATTTTCATTGATTCAATATAACAACCTAAGTCTACTCACCTAGTTGTACCACACAAACAAGCCAAGCAATTTCTTAGGGTAATTTTTTTAGTTTATGTTTATTGTTTAACCTTAAAAGTGCTTTCATGTTCATAGCAATTATGTTTCACCCAATGAATCATTAACACAAATTTTTGAATTATTGTAGGCATATAATACCACTTTTAGTTTCAAACAACTACAAATCATCACCCAAGTAGACAAGATTGGCCAAATCTCATGAAGTTGCCATTTTGTGAAATTGAATTATCTCATTTGTCATCCTCTTGTTATAGCATGAGGTTGAACCATGATTGGGATCCTCTAGGGACCATAAAACCTAGAGGGTGGATGCATACTTTCCCCATTCCTTAGCATACTAAACCCTGACTTAATTGATCAACTTGTTCAAGCTTGTTATGTGAAGAGGGATATCATACATATGCCTAGTTTCTAGATGATTATACTACTATTCAAAGTTAGCTAGAGCTATGAAATTACCCTGACACTGGTATTAGTCTAAAATGCCCACTTTGTTTCACAACGCTTTATCCCATACCAAAATTTATGGTAAAACTAGCTTCCACTTTCATGATAGCTCTCTTTAACCAAAGTGAAACACAAACATATCATTGTATTCCTAGGAAACAACCTAAAAGTGAAGTATCATACCGTCCTTAATTATTAATTTTTACAATATCACTTGATTTGACCCCTTCTATCAAAAAAATTGTTACTCTCGAGTCATGTTGAATGCTTGCTCATATTCCAATGACATTGGGTGTTAAGTTTTACTAATCACTCATGGTGTTATTTGGAAAATGAATCGTTGTTGACCAAATATTTTATATATTTTTATAACTTATGTAATCCTTTCATTGACCAAAATATTTAGAGAGTTCTTTGATTTAAATGATTTGGTTCTCATTTTACTCTAAGAGATGCCATAACCATTAATCCAAGAATTACTAGATATTTCCTAATAAAATATAAAAAGTTTATCTACAATTTAATTTATGCATACAGTGGATATAGATATTTTAATTCATCCATAACAAGAAATATGAAACATGCACTCCAACAACACACAAGCTTATTCTTGAGTTTAATTTTTAGATACATATACATGACAACATAACTATGAAATACCCTTCACTCACCTTTCAAAGTCAATGATATTATTACAACGCAAGGCGATAGTTATAACTATGATAAAACTGAGAAAGAACAACATAAAGTTTTATTCTTAAAGAAGTAATATATTACATTGTGTTGACATCACTTTTTTTTTTAATTTACAATACCAAGAAACTCCTTTTTTCTAGAATTTATCAAGATGTACATCAAATAATAAATTGGGAAAAAATCAAGTACTCTATTGATGCAATTTTAAACATGCAACTGGATAATAATAGCTTTCAATAAGCTAGTCACTAGTAGTTTCAAGTGATACATCTTCATACCAACATCATGCTCAGACGACTAACTTAATTAAATAATAAATAAAATAATTAAGTCTGTAATACGTTCAAGACTATTAATTTTTATTGCCTCTTTTTATCTACTTTTCAGTGATAAAAACATAATTCCTTCAACTAGATAAATACATTGAACATACAAGTTACAAATTCTAATGATTTCAAGCCTGCAATATATTATAATTAGACTAGGTTTCTTCTGACCACATATATAAAATATTCCCTTCCTTTCACTCAACCATAGTGTTCGTTGCCCATGCTATATATTCATCTTCATTGAATTGCATACCATCATGAGAGTGCTTAAGGAAATTATGGGATCAAAATAAACCTTAGGGATCAATACATGTATACTAATTCCCATTACCCATGTAGTCACAAATTGAATAATCGAATTCCAAACATAGTTACAAAATCTAAAAATAATATGAACAATAAAGAATTAACCACATTCCAATTCACACATAAATCTTCTTCTAATATATTTATTTCCATTTACGTTTTAGTATCTCAACTTAGAGCAAAAAAATTGTTTAAAATTTAAACTAATTTTCAATTCAATCCCTCCCTTTGGTAATTTAATTACCACCCGAAGTATACTATTCTATAGTAAATAAATTGGTACAATTTTCATGTACTCTTTGGTGACCAATTAAAATTTAGGAGCAAGATAATATGTTAAACAAAATCCCATCTAAAGTGCAACCATATATCTTCAAAAATTTAATCATGAAGTAAAGATGGACTCAGAACATTCAATGTTCAATATTCAAACACCTAAACAAACATTAATATGTAAGTAAGCATAAAATATAATCCCATCTAGAACACAACCATATATCTTCAAAAATTTAATTATGAAGTAAAGATAGACTCAGAACATTCAATGTTCAATATTCAAACACATAAACAAACATTAATATGTAAGTAAGCATAAAATATATGAATGATTTTGTTCAAACGATTGCACATATGCACAACATAATTTTTTCTTCACATGTAGTCATTTCTATGAAAATAACATAGTAATTTGTTCTTCTATTTGCTTTAACGTAAATATATAGAAATCAACTATTCCAATAATATTTCACAGCACATAGTATTCACACAATTTTTAAGATAAAAAAATTAAAAAATTTGATCTGATTCTTGTGTCTTTGCTTTCTTTTTTCCTTCTTCAAACTTACACAATAAATTCTAGACCAGTAGAACCAAAAGTCAACACCCAAAATAAATAAGAATACCCCCTCTCTTCTTCTCTGTTTTCCTATTTAATTTCCCACTCTTCCCATAACAATAAATTTTGGAAAGCATATCTCTTTTACATTGCATGCACTTTTCTAGATGTGGGTAAGGTTACAACAACTAGAGTAATCACATTTCAGCAATCATGACAAAACAAGGTAATCTAGCTTTATTCCTTATCAACATTGGCATACATATATTAGAGCACCTTATAAAAAGAATACATGTCTAAATATAAAAATAATTTGATGTTTTTATTTAATAATTTTATATTTAATTAATCCTATTCTCTTCCTAATTATATTGATAACGATAATAATATTAATTCTATTCCACTACAATACAATTTAAAGTATGTTTCCCATGCCATTGGCATCTTCATTAACTTGGAAGGTTCTAAGTGAAAACCATTTGTCAAAAAACAACAAACATAATCCAAACACAAAGCACACTCAATTGTACAAATCATTTCCTATGATCCTACATGAAGTTCAAAGTGTGAGGATTCATGTACTCACGACTGAATCATCACTTCCTTTTACCTTTTTTGTCGACCAAATTTGTTCGTCGAAGGCATATCCTTGGTCGTGCATGCATAGTGACTATCAGAAGTATCATATTCTATAGGAAAAAAATAATATTTTTCAATACTTTATCTATATTCAATGGTTGTGCAAGGAGGATTGTTACATTCAAGCAACATGTATAATTCTATTGATTTTGGAATAGTCAAGCAAACAAATTGTTATATACATGCTTGCAATTCCTTTGAATTTATGGTATAAAATTCTAAAACATTACCTTGTAAGGGTAAATATCAAGAAGTTAAGTTAATATAGGGGACTATCAACTCAAAACTAAGATATTTGCTCTTCAACTAGGTGGATGTGATGTTGTGCTAGAAATACAGTGGGTAGGTACTTTGGGAATAATAGCCTAGAACATTGCATATTTATGGATGTACTTCTCACATAATGGTAAGTCCTACACTTCCCATGCTTCACCAATATGACCTCCATAGATTATCACTTCAAGTAGTATAGATAAGTTGAAAAACCTCATGTAGGATAATAACTCAAATATGAAGAAGCTGAAAGGATGGACAATGGACATGAGCGCAATGGAAGAACAGGTTCAGTTGGGTGGAATAAAAGTTCAGGCAGGATCTTATGGGATCATGGTGGAAAATAATTGGGTGGAAGTATTTTGGGCAGGGTTTAATAGAAAGTCCACCCAAAGTTAGCTTTGGAAGTATCGCCCAAACTAGGTGGGTTTTTCTCTTACGTTCACCCAAGAATCAAAGTCAAAAGTTCCACTCAGGGAAAGAGCGAAGGATGCCAAAAGGATACTTGAACGGGGATTTGCAAATGTTTGCCCGACGAGATTAATAAAAATATCTGCCTAACTCTAAAATTACTTTGAGAATAAATAAAACATATTTTCGACTATATTTTTAGGCCCACCAAAGGGTTTTCACCATGGATTTCATAGAGATAAAATTATCATGTGAAAACTCAAGTATGCATAAATAAATATATTTTGTGTTAACCACAATTGAAAACTGACTATGACTTTAGTTTTACAATGCATAAATTAAAACCTTTACTAGATGCTTCTTTCTTCAGAAGCTTTACAAAAATTTACAAGCTCAATTGCAAGTTAAACTCGCACGAGAGATTCTAAATGCTGGTACTTCAGCTCCTCACTCTTCAAAGTCTATCTTCAGGATTTTTTCTCCTCTTGCACTCCCTTTTTCTTTGAATTTGATTCCACACTAAATACTCCCATCAACACAAGTATTTATAGAGTTGAGGATGAAAGGAAAGGTGTGAAAGACTCACCAAAATACTAACATGTATTAAATATAAAGTTGATGCTAGCAGACTTCTCGAATAGCTACAATCAGATCGTGAGCTACCGGTAATAAATACGGGTACAACAAAATTCAATAATTGATCTAGAAGATCAGAATTTGTCAGAGGTATCAAATATGGTTTAACTTTCTAAAATCCTCTTTTAAACCAAATTTCATAAAATATTTTATACTGAGCATCTCTCACAGCCTATTAACGTCCTCCTCCTTCAAAGGTTTTATAAAAATATCTACAACTTGCTCTTTGGTCCTACAAAACAGTAACTCAATTTCATAATATTTCACAATTTCTCTGATGAAATGGTACCATATATTTATATGCTTGGTCCTACCATGAAACACTGGATACTTTGATAATGTTATGGTGGAATTGTTGTCATAATAAACTATTTTTGTCCCATCTGGTGGATGATTCAACTCACCCAGAATTCTTCTCATCCAAACTTCCTGGTATATGGTTGAGGTGGCAGTAACATACTCTACATCAATAGTGGATAATGTAACAATTAGTTACTTCTTTGATGGCCATGAAACTGCACCCTATCTAATATAGAATACATAACTGAAATTGCTCTTCTAATCATCTAAATTGCAAGCCCAATCACTATATGTCTAGCAAACAAGTTCAAGTTGATCTTTTTTGGCATAAATATTTCTATGGTTTCTGGTCCCATTGACATACTGTAAAATTATTTTACCTACTTGCAAGTGAGTGTTCTCCGGTGACTCCATAAAACTGCTAATCAAAGTGAGTGTTATAGTTGTTGTCAAATACATGAGACTTCCAACAAGTCTTTTGTAGAATGTTGGATCAACATTGCCACCACAATCATTTTTACTCAATTTCATGCTTATGGCAACTGTTGTGATGGTAGGTTTGTTGTCCTCTATCTTAATCCCCTTCAAGATACCTCTTTTATAATTGCTCTAATAAATGAAGATACCATCAGCAAATTGGGTAACTTCAATACCAATAAAATACTTCATCAAGCCTAAGTTCGTCATCTTAAACTCCTTCTTCATGGTATTTTTGAACTGCTCAAACAACATATTGTTATTACTAGTATAGATCAGATCATCTATATACAAGTAGAAAATTATCATATCCCCTTCTATATTTATCTTCATGTAGAAGGTGTGCTCATATAGGAATTTGATAAAACCATTCTCCTAAAAGTATGCATAAATCCATATGTACCAAGCCCTAGGTGCCTACTTCAATTCATACATGCCTTTCTTCAACTTTAGGAACCTACATTCTTACCATTTCAACTCATATAAAACTTGTAAAGGAGATAATCGCATAGATATTTAGAGTAAGTAGTTATGGTATATACCTATAGCCAGCCGGGTGGCTAGTCTATGTAGACCTCCTCTTCCAACACTTCATTGAGGAAGGCAGACTTGACATCCATCTGGTAAACATTCCAACCTTTATGGGCTACCAATTTTGGGATCATTTTAACTGTGTCGAGTCTCGCTACAGGTGCACACACCTCATGATAATCAATCCTTGACTTATTTTTATAATATTTTAACACCAATCTAGCCTTATGCCTATCAACATCACCTTGGGCATTAAACTTGGTTTTATATACCAATTTACTTCAATGGTCTTCTTACCTACTATAAGATCCATTAAATACCAAGTCTAATTTTTCACTATGGCTTCTATCTCATCATTTATAGCTTACACCCATTTTCTATTTTGAATTGCTTTTTTAAATAAAATTGGATCACACTTAGAAAATAAAACAAAATCATAATGTTCATCAATTTCATTTTTGGTTACCTCATAAATATCTTGTAAGCTCCTTGTCTTTGCTGGTGTCTTCAAGTTTGAGATCCTTGTTGCAAGTGGAGGTGATCGTGATGTGATCCAGTACTACTGTTGGTACTAGTACTACTAATTGAAGTGATAGGTAGATGCGCTTTATTATATTTCAAGTCTTCAGATTCAATAATTGTTGGTTCTAGCTAACTAGTCTTGGATTTCCAGTTCCATGTTTCATCTTCCATGAACTTCACATCTCGACTTATAACCAATTTATTTGTTATAAGGATATACAACCTGTAAGAATTTTATTTTTCACTGTAACCAATAAAGATGCATTTCTTTGCCTTGTCATCCAAATTTTTCCTTTTCTCATCTAGAACATGTGTATGTGCTATACACCCAAAAACTCTTAAGTGAGCAACGCTCAACTTTTGGTTGCTCTACTCTTCTTGAGGAATCTTATCCTTCATATTTTTTGTGAGACATCTATTGAACAGATAAACTGCACAACATACAACTTCTACCCAAAAATCATGTGGTAATACCTTGACCTTCAGCATACTTCGTGCCATCTCCATTACAATTATATTCTTCCTCTCTATGATACCATTCTTCTATGGTGTGTATCTAGTTGTGAACTACCTCCAAATTCCATTCACCTTGCAAAAATTATGGAATTCATTATAAATGTACTCAAATATTCCATCTGTTATGAGAGTCTTCACATAATAGCTACTTTTTTTGTCAACTAGAGCCTTGAAATCCTTGAATTTTTTGAAAGCTTTTAAATTTTTCTTGATGGGATATACCCATGTCCTTTGACTGAAATCATCTATAAAAGTTAGGAAGTACTTGTTGTCGGTAAATGTGTTAGTTTACATTGGACCACAAATGTTTGAATGCACTAGATCCAATGGCTATGAAGCTCTCCAAGAATTTCCTTTAGGGAACGCGTCCCTATGCTACTTGCCAATCATATAACCTTTAAATGATTGATTTGGTTGCTCAATGAGAGGTAAACCCGTAACCATCTATTTCTTATGCAGTAAGTTTAGGCCACCAAAACTTAGGTGACTAAATCTGAGATGCCACATCCAGGTAGCATCTTTCATAATTGCACTAAATGAAAGTATTAGTTCATTATGAATCTATAGGGGAAAAATATTGTTTTTTGTCATAGCCATATTTTCTACAAGCTCGTTCTCTTTATATCTGATGATGTGGGATCCATTTTTAAACTAAACAGCGTGTCCCCTCACATAACCTTCATATGCTTGATTCGGTTACTCAATGAGGGGTAAACCCATCACCATATATTTTTTGTGTAGTAAGTTTAGGCCATTGAAAATTAGGTGACTAAATCTAAGATGCCATAGTCAGGTAGCATCTTTCACACTTGCACTAAATAAAAGTAGTAGTTCATTTTGAATCTATAGGGGAAACATCTTGTTCTTTTTCATGGCCACATTTTCTACAAGCTCATTCTCTTTATCTCTGATGATGTAGGATCCATTTTTAAACTGAATAGTGTGCCCCTTTTGTACAAGTTATCCAATATTGAGAAAATTGTGTTTCAACCTAGGCACATAATACACATCTTGAATTTACTTCCTTTCACCTTGCTTTGTATGGATTATGATTTTTCATTTTCCCATGATAGGTACCTTGCTGTTATTTCCCATATTCATGGTTTCATCTAACTATGAGAACATCTCTATGTTCCTAGATGTGGTTACTACAACCACTATCGAGATACCACGTATTCTTCTAGATATCTTCTTCAGTACTGCAAGTTAACATTAAATTACCATAAACATCTCTACACTCTACATTTTTACTTTCATTTATGTAATGGACTTGGTCAACTTATTTCTACACTCATACCTAAAATGGCTGAATTTCTTATAGTAATAACACTAAATATTGGATTTATCATACTTTAGATTTGATCCTCCTTGCTGATTTCTATCATTGCCTCTTCCTCCTACTTTATGGAACTTGTAACTGGTCTCACCTTCATTGGAGTTTGACATTTCTCCTCTCTTCTAGCCTCTTCCATTTTTACCTCAATTTCTCTATCCTCATATTCCTTGAGAATATGAGCCATTCTAGTGGGATTCTCCTATGTTATTGCTATCTTGAAATGAGACCTACATCTTGAAAACTTGCTCTAATGAGTACTGAGATGACCGACTAAACCTCTGCTTATGTGTTTGCAGAGAACCCATGAGCTCATAGACAAAGAGTATTGTTAAATCCTTTTATTATTCAATTACAATCACAAATGATTCAAATCTTGTTGGTAGGCTTCTCGGTATTTTATCCACTATTCTCTAGTTATCGATATTCTCCCCATTCAACCTCATATGGTTGATGATACCCATTATTCGGGTAAAGAAGTTGTTTTTGGACTCTTATTTACTCATATGGAGATTTTTTAACTCCATTATATGATGTTCACACAATGACACTGAGAGGGGGGGGTGAATCAGTGTAGTTATTTAATTTCGAAACAACAACATTCAAAGATTGAAGCACAAAAAACTTATAAAACCAGAAGAACAAAATGAGAGCACATCACAACACACAATATAACGAGGTTCACCAATTTGGATACTCCTCAAAAATTAACTGCTTGGACTTCAATCCAAATCCAGTCTTTGCAAAATTTCAATTTTACAACTTCTTTACCAGTATCCACTGGAAGGAGCACCAACCCCTGTAATTTTCTGTTGCAACAGATGGAGCACCAACCCCTAGTACCAAGCACCAACTTGGAATTCAATTCTGATCAATTAGAATGACATAAAAGTGTCTTCACTTCATGCACAACCCTGACTGGTCTGCAATTAATCCAACTCCGCACACTCTCACGGCTCTGCTAATTTTCTTATTCAAACCCTCTTTTCACAAAATATTTCTCTTTCGCAACAACTTTTCTCTAACAGCAGTAACATCTTCTCTGTACGACTATTCTTTTATAACCTTTCAATCCTGCATGCAGTCGAATCACATACTCTGACTGTTCGAATCCATGCAATACAGTTGTTTGATTACATGCACTATGACTATTCGAACCCCTGCAATACGGCGGTTCGATTCCTTGCAATACGGCTATTTTAATGCATTTTTGAACCTGCATATTCAGCTGTTCGAATACTTCAAATACGACCATTCAAATACTATTTCTATTCTGCATATCCGACTCTTTGAATTATGCAAATATGTCTTTTCTAATGCTTCTTCAATCCTGCATATTTGTCTGTTCGAATACTTCAAATACAGCAGTTCGAATGCTTTTTAATCCTGCCTATACCATTCTTCGAATGCTTTTCAATCATGCAAATTCAACTTTTTCAGTGCATGTTCGACACCTATCAATTTGTAACTGTCGATCTGACATCAGTTACTTTTTACGTAACTGGCTGCATGATTTTCCTATCTACTTTTTCTGACACATGTCACCATGCATGCTTTTTTGTCTTTTACCCGCCAAACTGTTACCTGTCGCGATATCGCAACACTTTCTATAGCCGTATCATTCATGCCCTTGCTGTCGTGAAATCATGACCATTTCGGCTCTTGAAAGCTTTCCCTGCATCTTGTCGCGATATCACGACACTTTCAACTTATGCTGACGTCACCCTGAAGGTTGTCACAAAATCGTGACGTTTCTGGCTTCCAGTGGCTTTTCTTTCATCCTGTCACGAAATCGTGACACTTTTCAACTTTGCTGATGTCATCATCTTTCTTGTCGTGAAATCGTGATGTTTTCGACTCTTGCTGACACTTCTTGTCACGAAATCGTGACACTTCCGGCTTTCGTACACTCTTCTTTACAATAGCAGCGAAAAAGGAACATGTCGTGAAATCGCGACACTTTGCTCTTCCGTACAACTCTCCTTGCCAACTCCATGAAAATGGAACATGTCATGAAATTGCGACACTTTGCTCTTCCGTACAACTCTCCTTGCCAACTCCAGTGAAAATGGAACATGTCGCGAAATCGCGACACTATGCTTTATGCAATGGCGAAATTTTTACATCTTTGTGCCTTGTGTTTTCACCTTGCCTCTTTTCATGAAATTTTGACTTGTAATATCATTGCTGCATCTTTCAGTTTTACACTTTTGACTAGTAGCGAAATCGCTACTCCTTAGTTTCCCTTTGTTTCAACATGTAGCGAAATCGCTACACCTTAGTTTCTCTTTGTTTCAACATGTAGCAAAATCGCTACACCTTAGTTTCTCTTTGTTTCAACATGTAGCGAAATCGCTACACCTTCTTCTTGTGAATTTTTACTTGTGTCGAAATCATTGCATCTCAGTTTTCTTAACTTTCGATTTGTAGCGAAATCGCTACACCTTTGTTTCCATACATTTCCAGCTGTGCTTTGAAATGTGAAACTTTAACATGCATGGAAATCGCTACTCTCTTCATTGCAAGCTCCTTTCCTCCATTTATGTCACGAAATCGCGACACATTTTCTCTCTCCTCAGCAAAAACTAGACATGTCGCGACATCGCGACATTTTGGCGTGCATTTTCTCTCTCCTACTTTTTGTCGTGAAATCACGACACATTTTCTCTCTCCTCAGTGAAAACTCGACATGTCGCGATATCGCGACATTTTGGCTTGCATTTTCTCTCTCCTATTTTTTGTCGTGAAATCGCGACAGAAAACATGTCGCGATATCGCGATAGTTTTCTTCTTTGTCTCTTTCTGCCAATTTTTGAATCTGGGTCACCTCTGTTTTGCTTGAAACTTTTTACACTTGATCTGACTGACCTCTGAACTACATCAACTGCATCAATCTGTCTGTGTTGACAACAATGACAATACTTTCTCAAATGCTTTTGCTACACTTTGCTCAACATTATCAACATATACAACCTCACCAACTTCACTCTTTGTGTACCTTAGAATAAGCTTGCTGATATTACCTAGGCCTCCCTTGATTTGGTTGTTGATATAATTCTCGGGAAGATGGTCTCCTCAATTGTCTGCACTATATAAAATAATGCCTTCTTGTATTTTTTCTAGTTCTCCTTCAATAGATCTAAATCCACTTGGGAGAGGGTGCTCAATGTTGCTACATCTATGGGTTCTGGATAGCCATTCTCCACCATGACCCATAGCTCTTTAGACCCAAACAAAATCATCATTTGAATTCTCTAGTTAGGGTTATGCATAAGGGGTAGGACCCAAAATGTACTTGTAAAAAATTGGTGAATCCATTTCAAAATCACGGTGAATCCATTTCAAAAGTGCGGTGAATCCTACCCAACCTAACATTGAAGGCAATGGGGAATTACCTTGGTTTATGGGAAAATTTGGAAAAAATTAGTGACTGATAGTTTTTTCCATATTGAATCCGAGCTGATATATAACAAGGTCATGTTCTGGTTTTATGCAAAACTAGAACAAGATTCATACTGATGCATAACTAGAACTAAATTTAGATATATGCATAATTGGGTATGGTGGCTCGATCAGATCCATAACGAGAATAGGGTCTTGGTCGGATACATAACTAGGTCTAGGTCCGATCTGATGCATAACCAGGTCTGGTGTTCGGTATGATGCAAAACTGGGACTGGTGTTCAGTATGATGTAGAATAAGGTCTGGTGATTCGGTCTGATGTAGAATAAGGTCCAGGTCGAATCTGATGCATAATGTGGTCTGAGTCAGAGTCTGATGCACAATAAGGTCCAAGGTCGGGTCTCATGCATAATAAGGTTTGGGTTCAGGGTCTGATGCACAATAAGATCCGGGGTCAGGGTCTGATGCACAATAAGGTCTGGGTATTGGGCTTGATGCAAAATATGGTCTGAGATTCATCCTGATGCACAATCGACCACATGTCGACTCTGACTATTCTATCTATAAAAGGGCATCAATGTCATTTTTCATGTCATTTCTACCACTGCACCCAACCAGAGCAAACCGTTATCGAGCAACCAAATTTTCCTATTTTTCCTGTTTCCAAGTTTCCAAATTCTAGCAATGGCTACCATTTCCACCCCAATTCCAAAATTCAAAAACCCTTCTTGCACGTTAATTTCAGATTTGTTAATTACCCTAGGTACGGACTTATCATGGTTAAATGATGCAGGTTTGACAACCCTTGTGTCAATGCCACATTTCAAAACTGATAAAGTCCTCTTGCAACATATCATTAGCGGTTATGACCATGACAAGGGGATTGTCAAAATGAAAATATGGAATAGAAATCTATCATTCAACATCACAGCTACAGACATAAACAGATTGACAAATCTTCCTTTCGGTGATTGTCCTCCAGTGTCAGCAAAGTCCCAGCTCTCTATAGAAGAGAAAGGCTACCTCGAGAAAATGTACGAACTCACCACAAAATATTTGGCAGGTATAATTCTTTTGTCTTAGAATTTGTTAATGCTAAATAATTCAAATTTGTAAATTGTTATCTAATTATTTCTTTTTGCAGCTTCTACCACCAAGTCAAAATGGGGGTTATCAATCATCGATGTTAAGAATCCAACTTTGAAGGCCATTATTGAGTTCTTCTAGGCAAGACTGATTCTACTTGGAAGATCCAAAATTCTGTTCTAGGGACTTTCGTATGTTATTCATTGTCAACATCATGAAAGGTTCGATTGGTGCACCTATATTACAGATCGCATCAAGGCTGAGCTGCATGCGGTGCAATTGCAAACCGAAAACACACAACCCATTGTGGGCTCTATTAATTATATTTTAGCTCTTTATTTTGAAAGTTTTCATAATTTGCAAGATACTCCTCCTCCTACTATAGTACATGCAACACTGCAAGCCATTGCCTTGACACGAGATGAATTGAAGGTAATCAATCCATATTTGACAATCAAAATGTATTTTATATTTTAGTACATTTTTGTTTTTAAATTTTTCTTTTCATCTAAATGCAGGGTAGGGCAGCCACAATAAGGAGTAAACAAGATGCTGCCAATAGGAGTCATAGGCCAGAGCAAACTAGTGATTCTGAGGACACTGGATCAAAAAATTCACCATTGCAAAGGGCACCAAAAAATCCAAGGCAAGCTCCTTCACTTGGTGGATCTAGTGTGGCCACACCCTCCCACATTGGTGCCCAAATTCATCATATTTCATCATCTTCAGGTAAAACAATGTGTATTTACTTTGAATTAATTATTATGGATGTTCTCTATTTTATTTTTAGAATAATGTAAACAATTTTTTTTTATGTTTTCAGCCGCCTCTCAATGCCAAAATTTTGAATGAGAGGCCATATGGCACCACCGCTTCCACCACAACTACCGCTTCTTCCACAACAGTAGCACCAACAATAGTAGCAACAACAACAAAAGCAACAATAGCAATCGCGTTCACTGGCACATCTTGGGCCTACACAGATGAGAGGTCAAATGCGGATTGGAAAACAACTTTTTTCACAGAGATCACAGCCGACTCAAAGTTCTGGGCCTGGGTTCTCATATTTTACATTTCACACTTCTTCACAGGCACCAGAAGTTTCATCTGTTGGGTTGGATAATATCCAACTTGATGACGATTTTCTATTGCAGGGAAACATTTTAGGTTTTAAAGCAACATATGTGCTTCAAGATCCACTGGGTGAAGCACAACAAAAGGAAGCCCCTGTAGCTGAGCATAGTTCATTTATAGCTCCGGAGGGAAATGACCCTCATCCTCAAACTGAGGATGATATTGTTAATTTTGATGAAAATATTTTAATGGTTGAAAACACAGAAGCAACAATCAAAGAATTTGTCCTTCAAGATTTGGAGAAAATGAAGGATTGGGAATATCGGGCCAAGGTTCTAATCAAGAAAATAAATATCCTATATAAGAATTATGCAAAAAGAGATTCAATATATTCTTTGGTTCAATATGAACCAGAAAAGCTTAGTGGTCTACTGAGTCAGGCCACAACAGGAACAATGAAGTCTGAAATTGTTTTTGATGATGATGTTTTAAATATTGTTGTTAGCAGATTAGAGAATATTAATGTTGAAGCCCAAGCTTTCTATAACCAATGGGCTTCCGATAAAGAAAAATTTGCACTTGCTTGAGTCTGGGTTTAGGGGTAAGAAAATATTTATTGATTTTTCATTTTGCTTTCTCACTTTATTTTTCATATTTCAATTTTATTTAAAACAAGTAATATTTTTTTATATAGTTATTTTGAATGATTTCGCATTTTTTTTTTGTAGTCAAATTTTGAAAACTTAAAAAAGCAAGTAAACAACATGCAAGTTAATATCAATGCGACAATTTTTTTTTTGCAAAATACAATGGAAATGAAGAAAAAAATACAATTAAAAGTGGTAGATAATAATATTTTGAGAAGATATATCAGGGAGAAGCTCCATGAAGATCTCGACGTTGTACTACAACACCCAAAAAAAAAAACAACAATACTCAAAGATCCAAACTAGCAAGAAAGTGCATTGTTGGGAAGTATTGTGAAAGGTCAAGAAAATCTAGTCAAACTTGGTGCACTACCGGATCAAGGAGCCAAGCAAGGAGATAAAGGAAAACAAGCCACTGTTGAAAGTGAAAGTGATGTTGCTACAGAAAAATAAAATATTTTACAATGTAAAAAAGTTTTGAAGTTGACTGTAGTCAATGATTTTGTACAATGTTATATATTTTCAATGATATTAATGAATACTATATTTTCTAAATTTGTGTCTTGACTTCTTCAATTATTCAGAGGTTGTTTGCATTTGTGATTTTGTGTTGCTATTATTATTTACTATCTTTATCTCAAACATCAAATGAGTATTTTTGTTGATCATAAATGATAACACTTGTAATTTCTAAGAGCAGACACATATCACATATGCAATATTTTATGGACCGAATGCATAAAGAGATCCGGTAGTAGAGTGGTTGCATAATGCGCACTGATCGGGGATCAAATGCATAAAGAGATCCTTCTATGGACCAGATGCATAAAGAGATCCAACTACTAATCGGATGCATAAAAATATTTAGGCCATGGATCGGATGCATAAAGAGATCCGATCACTAACTGGATGCATAAAGAGATCTGGGCTTGTACCGGATGCAAAAGGAGATCAGGTTGTAGATAAAAATATTTGGGCCTGTACCATATGCAAAAGGAGATCAGGTCATGGACCAAATGCATAAAAAGATCCAAGCATGGCCTGGATGCATAATGTGATCTGATCACCCTTTGCAAATGTTCACCCTTTGATTGGTTGCCATGTGTCACACATTCGATCAATCATACTACATGTCTATTATGATGGTACCACATGTCAACTCCACCTCTTCCCTCTATAAAAGGTCATCAACGATTCAACAATCATTTTTATAGTTCATTTCTGCGAGTACAACCAACCAGAGCTAACCTTTCCCAATTTTCCCAATCCAATTTCTTCTACTACAAACTTCTTACAATGGCCACCCCTTCGAACCTTGCACCAAAGTTCAAGAACCTTTCTTGCACTTTGATTTCAGATTTAATAACAACCCTAGGTATGAACTTTTCATGGCTCGATAACGCAGGTTTGACAACCTTAGTTTCGATGCCACAGTTCAAAATTGATAAAGTCCTACTACAACATGTCATCATCGGTTATGACCATGATAGTTCTACAATCATAATCAAAATCAAAAATTAAAATCTGAATTTCACCATCACACCTAGAGACATTCACAGATTAACAAATCTTCCTTTCATTGATTGTCCTCAAGTGTCAACGAGGTTGCAACTGACTCCAGATCACAAAGGATACCTCGAGAGGAACTATGGACTGACATCAAAAGATTTGGTAGGTATAATTTTTGTTATTTATATTCTATTACTTTTTTAAGTTTAAAATTTGTAAATTCTCATCTAATTTTGTTTTTCCAGCTTCTGTCACCAAGTCAAAAAGGGGATTAACTATCAACGATGTTAACAATGAAACTCTAAGGGCCATTATCGAGTTCTTCTAGGCAAGACAATTTCTTCTCAGAAAACCAAAATTTTGTTTTGGGCACTGGCCTATATTGTTCTTTCTGAACATAATCAGAGGTTTGATTGGTGCACGTACATCTCGGATCGCATCAGGCCTGAGTTGCATTGCATTCAAATGCAAACCAGTAAGACACAACCCATTGTGGGCACTGTTAATTTTATTTTATCACTCTATTATGAGTCTTTTCATGATTTGCAATCTACTCTTGTACCAACTGTAGTGCATGCAACACTACAAGCTATTGCTATGATAGAAGAGGAATTGAAGGTGATTCTAAATTTTCTTTTTTATCACAATGAGTGTTTTCATGATTTTATCACATTTTTTTTTTTAAATTTTATTTTCATCTAAATGCAGGGTAGGGCAGCCATTACAAAGATAAAATAGGTTGCAGCCAATAGGGGTCATAGGCTAGAACAAACTGGTGATTCTGAAGACATTGGATCACAAGCGACACCATTGGACAGGTCGTCTAAACGTTTAAGGCAAGTCGCTACTCCTGGGCGTTCTCGTACACCTAGGTATGCACAAAATGTGCAACCTGAATCTAGTGCGGTCAACCCTTCACCTATTGGCACCCATATTCAACATATTTCATCATCTTCAGGTAAATCTATGTTTGTTAAATTTAAATTAAGATTTTTTTCTATTTTATTTTCTAAAAATTTGTAACAAAATATTTTGAAATATTTTCAACCAATTCTCAATATCAAGAGCAAGTACAACCTTCAAGAATGAGAGGCCATATGTCTCCTCCACCTCCATCACAACCACCACAACCACTGCTCACACCACACCCACCACTTCCACCACATCAATGATAGGCACAACCTACGCAAATGCGAGGTCATGGGTGCTCTGGAAAATAATTGTTTTCATAGAGATTACAGGGGCTAGCACCAGGTTCTAGGCATGGGTTCTCACAGAGATCACAGGCACCAACACCAAGTTCTGGGTAGGGTTGGTCATATTTTACATTTACAACAAATTCATAGGCACCTGAAGCTTCAACCCTTGGATTGGATAATATCCAGCTCGATGATGATTTTCTTTTGTAGGGCAACTTTTTAGGGTTCAAGGCAACATATGTGCTTCATGAGCCACAAGGTGATGCATAACAAAGAGGAACCCTTGTAGCTGAGCAGATGCCATTGCCATCATCTCAAGGAAACATCCCTAATCCTCAGGGTCCTCCAACTGAGGATGATATTATAAATTTTGATGAAAATATTTTAATGTCTGAGAAAACTGAGGCAACCCTTAAATAGGTTGTCCTTAAAGATGTGCAAGAGATGAAGGATTGGGAATATCGAGCAAAAGTGCTTTTAAAGCAAATTAATGCTCGATATAAAAATTATACAAAAAGAGATTCTCTTTATTCTTTGGTTCAGTATGAACCAGAAAAGCTTGATGGCCTTCTAAAAAAGGCCACATCAGGATCAGTGAAGCCTGATTTTGATTATGATGATGATGTTTTAAATGTTGCAATCGAGAGATTAGAGAACATTAATGTTGAAGCCCAAGCTTATTATAACCATTGGACTTCCGATAAGGACAAAGTTGTAGTTGTTGAGGCTGCAAGGGATGTGGTTGAGGTAAGTAAAGTTATTTATGTTTCAATTTTCTATTGCAGTTTTATTTTTATATTTGTGAAAAACATGTAATAATTTTAATATAACCATTTTGAATTATGTTTTCAATTTTTTTTGCAATCAAATTTTGATAACTTAAAAAGACAGGTTAAGAGCATGGACATCAATATTCATAGGGCGAAGACATTTTTGCATAGTGCAATGGAATTGAAAAATAAAATGCAATAAAAAATAACGGACAATAATCATTTAAGAAAATACATCAGGGAGAAGCTCAATGAAGATCCAAACCACGTTCTAGAGCAATAAAAGGTACAATAAACACTTCCAACAATACTTGAAGATCCAAACAAAGAGGAATCATCATTGGTGGCAAGTATTGTTAAAGTACGTGAAAACCTAGTCAGAGCTGGAGCATTGCTAGAAGAGAGCATCACAAAAGCAGATAAAGGAAAAGAAAAGGCAACTCCAAGCGATATTGAAGCTGGAAGTGCAAACCCCCAATCAAATGTTTGACTGTAAAATGCTCTCAAGTTGACTGTTGTCAACAATTTTGTATGATGTTATAGATTTTCAATCGTAGTCAACAATTTTGTACAATGTAATATATTTTCAATCGTATTAATGAAAACCTTATTTTCTAAATTTGTGTCTTCAATCATTCAAAGGTTGTTTGCATTTATAATTTTGTGTTGCTTTTCTAGTCTAAATTGTCAATATTATTTACTATCATCATTTCAAACAACAAAAGAATATTTTTGTTGATCAATATTGATACATTAACAATACAATACCAATACTGTGATATAAAATAAAAGACAACAATTTATTAAGGCAATTGAAATAGTATGATAAAAAAAATATCCAATTTTTAAAAGCATAATGTGATATACAACGTACAATTTTTATAAGCTTAATGTGAAAAGTAAATTTTTGAAACATTGTACATCTCAAACAACTTTGTGAAATCTGGAATGAACATTTGTGAAATCTGGAATGAACATTTGTGAAATCTGGAATGAACATTTCTCAACTTGTGAAACAACATTGTGAAATCTGAAATGAACAGTTGTGAAATCTGGAATGAACATTTGTGAAATCTGGAATGAACATTTCTCAACTTGTGAAACAACATTATGAAATCTGAAATGAACAGTTGTAAAATCTAGAATGAACATTTGTGAAATCTGGAATGAACATTTCTCAACTTGTGAAACAACATTGTGAAATATGGAATGTCAAAATGTTACAGTGTTGTGAAATACTAGAAAAATCAGAATTCAGGTAGCTGAAATGAACACGTTTCAACTTGTCCAGAATCAATCTGTGAAGACACCATTTGATCACTAAAAGCATCTTTATCCTCCTTTTCAATCGTATTCGTAATACCCCTTCTATCTACAATTGAATTCTAGTAAGCTAATGCTCTATCATATGGAAATTTGTCCAGCTCATATGATGACACATAAATTCTTAAACAATTTTCTAGATTTTTGTCCAACCTATTGCGGAGCTTAGATTTAACAAAATATAGTGCACTAAAAACCCTCTCATCTTCTACAGATCCCAAAATCATTGTTTGACATAATTCATATAAACAAAAGTATTCACTAATCGTATCTTGTAAGATACTACTTGGATACAACTTTTGCCACAAACGTGCAATGGAACCAGTCTCATGGATATTACTCAAAAGTGACGCTTGATGAACCATTGTTCTTCCAAAATGTTGTGACTGTTGTCTTAAAAGATCTTTGTTGAGTATACCTTTTATTACAACACCATTGACTTCCACACTTTTACTAAAATGCTCAATAAGGTTACCCATATATTTAATAAACAACTCTTGTGTAGACTTTTGATCATTGCAAGAACCCCAAAACAAAGGGTTAACAACACCCATGGCCTCGAGCAATTCATGTCTTTGAAACCGATCTCTTATCTCCTTTGTCAATGATTTTGCTATGTTGAACAATTTTCTTTTTGTATTGTGTAAAACAACTTCATACCTATTGTGTGTTACACAAAATTTTTCAACATCGTCAATAGCTACACTTGAATGCCTTTCATAACAATATAAAGGTATCATATTTTCATGAACATTAATACAAATATTATCATTAATGTCAAACTTCAAAAAACTATTTGCATCTTTCACATTTGTCAATGTTCTCCAACTTTCAAATAAAGGATCTGTAAAATCTGGTTCGGACACATATAACCTGTCAATAATCAAACATATTTGCTTTCTCATCCTCATGAAATCAATGATATACATGGATCTCTCTTGTGCAAGTTTAGTCAATCTGTTCATTTCTTGTAACATTGGAAGAATACCACATAATGTCAAAAGAGTTTCCAAGTTAGTCAAATGAAACAACATATCGTTTGCCTTATCATTTGCTCTACTATTTGCATACATAAACCCTGTTAAAGATTTATATTCTGTAAAAACTCTGAGTGCAGGTTGATACAATGAAATCCACCTTGTATCCACATCTTTCAACAATTTTTTTCCTTCTGTAACTCCTAGTGCAAACTGTTGAAACTCTGCAAACCTTTTAGGATTGCAAGAAAAATAAGAATGTATATCACGAATGAGATCTTCCACTTTAGCAACATTTTCAAAAGTGCTCATGATTTTATAAGCAAGATTCACTCTATGAGCCATGCAATGAATGGGTATCATATATGGGGCAACTGAAGTTTGGAGTCGAACACATAGGTCGTTCCTGTGCCCTTGCATTATAGCAGCACCATCAGCTCCAACGCAAATTAACTTTGTGGCTATGTCAATATCATTCATTCCCACAATTTCCTTTAAACTGGTCAAAACAACATTGTAGATGTTTTTTGCATTTGAAATTTCAACCATCTTATGTAATCCTAGCAAACTAGGCCTTCTTACATGATTTTGAAATGTGTACACATGCATGCAAATCCAAGATGTGTTGTCCACAGCCATCACCTCATCAATGGAAAGTGAAATGAATCTGGCATGTTTTACCTGCTCCCTCAGGTCTTCCTTCTCAACTAATGATAGACATTTTACCATTTCCCAACCACTTCGATCTGACCAATGGGAACTAGGAAGGTTTTGCACATCAGCTAGTTGATAAAGTTGCTTATAATCAATAAAATCGGACATGGGTCTACCCTTTTTGAGAATACTAAATACAACAACAAACTGCAAACTTTTTGAAGTTAAAATGTTCTTCTGCATTTTATGAAATTGGGTTTCAATCGTTCCACCTTTCTCAACAAGGGATTGTTGTTGCTTTAAGTGATTCTCATAATCTATTGCATATCTGACATGCATACATTCTGATGCATCCTTCCACCTAACAGATTTTGTAATTTTACCATCACTTCCTATAACTTTTACATATACTTTGCCAACATGTTTTTCTATTGTATCTTTCTTATTTTGCAGCCTGTGATCCTTACCTAGTTTCCAACTACAAATTTTGCATCTACATTATTTTTTATTGACTTGGTTGTCTTCAGTCAGGACCGCCTCAATCCAGGGAAATTTTTCTACCCATTCATTCTTAAATGATCTTCCAATAATCCAATTAGAATTTGTCTTCCTCTTTTTAGGTTTTTTGCTTGAAGATTCATGAGAAGTTTGTAGTGTATTTGATTTATCGCTTTCATTTTCCACTTGCATATCTTGGCTAGCAATATCTTCAAGTGATTGTTGGATGTCATTAGTAAGAGGATTTTCTATAGAAGGCATCTCTTGGTCAATAGGGTATTCTGCATAGTAGCATACAATAATATTCTTTACTATTTTTGGATTTAAAAAATTTACAAAAAAAAATTCATATCGTTGACGGTTGAGCAAATACTGACAACTAAATGTTCGAGGAAGAAAGAAGTATTGAAAATTATTATAAAATATACAACTAAATGTTTATAAGTCAAAAATCATTTGTACCTAGAATTTGTACCGATGTCGATGGCTTGTTTGATTTCGGCGTATGACAAAAATATCTGAGGATACTCTTTTCAGCAGAAGATTTGCCCCCCTTCATTTCATTGTGGGTGACATTTTACTTGTAAAGAAAGTGTTTTTCATTTTAGACAAGTAATACAATGTTAAAGAGATGTTACTTCTCATAGGCCTCAAGATAATATTGTAATTAGAATCAACAGATGGTCGTCGTTAGAAAATAAATACCTGTTTCCTGCCATGTTTTATTGTGATTTTGTTAGTGTATGCCACTACTACCTTTTTTGGTGATAACACTTGTAACTGGTAAGAGTAGACAAATATGCAATATACAAATTCAAATTAAATTAAATAAATAACTTCTCTATGCAAACAATAACTAGAGATACATATTTTCAGAAAATAAGCATTTACCAAATTATTTACCCATTTATAATCTTATAACATAAAAGCAGATCTGAATAGAAACAGAGAATCAAAGAATTTTTAAGGCACAAAAAAATCGAAGACAACATTCAGAACAGGGCAAAATAGAGAACCTGGTGTAGACCACGTTCCGACAATCTATTCTAGTACAGAACAACGTCCGGATATTGGTGCTGAATACATGCAGAACAAGGCAAAATAGAGAAAAGCATGGGAAACAGAGCATTGAAATATTTTCAATAAATGATAGAAAAATAGTAGAAGAAAAACCTACAACTAGTTGACAGAAAAACAAATCTTATTACTATATTCAGAATGTCTTAAGAGAAATAGAGAACCTAGTGTAGAAGATGATCTATTGTAGAAGTTTTATAAAAATCCGTAATACTATTATACAAAATGACATATTATAAAAAAAAATTATGGAGATTTTTAGCAAAGGGGACGACCTCCGGGTCCCCCATACTCACCAATTTGAGTTTTCAAAGATGCAAATATTAGCCCAAATGGTGAATATTCACCGCTATGCATAACCCTGGCTCCAGTAATCATAATTCTTGTCATTGAACCATGATATCTACAACTACAAACAATTACTCCTAAAAACCATTGCTTCTTATCTTCTATGAGTTGGCTCTAGATTTAATACCAATTTGAAAGGATAGCGAGGAAACATGAGCACAACGAAAGCATAGGTTTAGGTTTAGGCGGGATCTCATGGAACAACAGTGGAAAATAATCGAGTGGAAGTATTTTGGATATGGTTTAATAGAAAGTCCACCCAAACTTAGCTTGGGAAGTACTGTCCAAACTAGGCAGGTTTTTCTCTTACATCTGCTCGAGAATAAAAATTAAAAGTCTCACCCAGGGAATGGGTGGAGGATGCCAAAAGGAGACTTGGATGGGGATTTGCAAATGTCCACTCGACGAGATTAATCAAAATATTCGCCCAACATTAAAATACCTCCAAGAATAAATAAAACATCTGCTTGACTATAAATACCTCCAATATTGTATATTAACCATGAGATGCAGAACATCTGAAAGAGGAAATATTAGCTTTGCTTTCGGTGGATACAATAATCCGTTTATATGAAATTTCAAGGAAGTGGAATGTTCTATTGGATTCATCCTGATTTATATATTTATATATACATGGCTCTATTCCAAACAGGAGTCCATGGTTATGATTTTGTGGATCTGGGTGTGAGGAACATAAATACACGGTTTATCGCTTCTCCAAGTGTAGAGGGAAGATCAAACATGATTTAAAATGTTTTCATGGGGCAGAATTATTTTTTTTTGTAGATGATCAGCAACTGGGCAGCTTATTTTAATCTTTTATTTTAAATATTTTAGTAAAATATATTAAAAATATCATTTGTATCTTAAAAAACAACCCCTTTCCATTCGACCCTTTAATTTATTTGATGTAATAAGATGAAAGATAAATTTTTAATAAATATTATCTTGATTTTAAGCTATCGATGACATAGAAATGCACTTTGTAATTATAGTTATTCGTTGTCGATGTTATAAAATAATGTTTAAAGGTCTTGAAGTATTTGGTAATATTATGCAAATTATTTTCTATAAATAAATATGAGAGTGATAGCTGCCTCTCTTTGATTGTGTGGCTTTTCAACAACTCAAATCGTCGTCATCTGGACCATGCGATCGAAGGAGATACAATTTATGTAAAGGAGAATTTTGGTAACAACTTTTTCTTTTGATTTTTTTCCTTCCTTTATTGTGATATTTTATTTTATTCTGAAGTTCTTTAATTTGGGAAATTTTTGAAAACAACAGTATAAGTTTTTCATAAGCTTCACTATTATGGTGTTGAAGACTATTGAATCTGCCTGTTTTGTTATTAATATTATATGTTTGAAGGAACACCAATTCATACTTATTTCGGTTCAACCAACCAAAACTGGATTCCATCGTTATTATTGTGGACCTTTCGAGGTTGGGAACAACAATATGCAGCGTATTGCTTCTCTGAGTATAGATGGAAGATAAAAAATTTAAAAGAATTCCCATGCGGTCCACCTTACTTTTGGATAGGATCTTCAGCTGGACAACTTCTAGTGCACACCGAATATAAGACCTCAATGAGGATTTTTTTGTACAATTCCCTGAACAATGAAGTTTTAATTAAAATTTTATTTGTCGCCGTCAGGGGAGTGCAATGCTAACTGTGAACTACGAAGTGCGAAGTGTGAAGTACAAAGTAGGGGGGGCTCAAATTTAGGTTGCACATGAACCAAAGTGCAAAGTTGGGTTGCGCACGGATCAAGGTGCAAAGTCGGGTTGCACTGGTCAAAGGTGTGAAGTTGGGTTGTGCTGGTCAATGGTGTGAAGTCGGGTTGCGCTGGTCAAAGGTAGTGAAGTCTGACTTCGCTGCAAAGTTGGGAGGACAGCTCTAGAATTAGCCAAATTTTTGTCTTGCAGAATTTTACTGTCCGGAGGCTTGTGCAGCTACGACGTTGGTTTCCTTGGCTTGGGAAGAACTGTACGGGAGGAGAAAAACACCAGATATAAATGCAATATTTCAGATCTGAACTCAAACTTATAAAACCCGAAAGAAATCACTCTGAGCCAATTTGTACAGAGAACAACAACAGATTTTAGCACACAAAGATAACTACAAACCCTACAAATGCCTTAAAACAACAATGACTTGTATTCATATAATACGAGGGTTACAAAAGTCCTCAACTAAGAAAAACTAACATCTGTAGGCTAAAGATGCAGGATAAATTGAGATGAAAAACAAATGTTGAGTCTGCTGCTCGGACATTAAATAGATGAGCCACACTGCTCACTAAAATGATCTCGTCTCCTACTCTGCTATTTCTCCAAATTTCCTTCCGCTCTCCTCTCTTTCTTCGCTCTCTTTCACACTTCCACCCTCTTGTTTAAAGATTCGAACTGCCTTATATAGCCACGAAGAGAGGAAGATAGGGGCTGTCCTCTGATAGGTTTTAATAGACCCTCAACTAGGGTTTTTGACCAATCATCGAACTGGCATTAACTTCTACGATGATCGGATCTGTCAGACGTCACATCTGTCATAGGGTAGGTGCAACGTCATGTCAAAATTTTTTTAGGATCTCTGACTACGCGAGCGCAGTCTAACTGAAGCATGAAATCTGGGTTAATATTTATAACACCCTCCTTTAAACCTGATTTAACAAGATCTTTGACTCTAAGCTGCTCTCGCAATCTGCTGAAGTCTTCCTCCTTCAAAGGCTTCATGAAAATATCTACCAACTGCTCCTTGGGTTTGCAAAACTACAGTTGAATTTCTTTGGACTTCACCAACTCTCTAATGAAGTGATAACGAATATCGATGTGCTTCGTCCAGCCATGGAACACGGGATCCTTTGATAGTGCGATGGCTGAATTATTATCACAAAAAATTATTGTCGCGCCTTCCGAAGGATAGTTCAGTTCATTCAGAACTCTTTGCAGCCAAACTACCTAACATGTGGCTAACGTGGCGGTGACATATTCTGCTTTGGTTGTGGAAAACGTAATGATGGGTTGTTTCTTGGACACCCATGAGACTACCCCTGATCCAAGATGGAAAGCATACCCAGAGGTGCTCTTTCGATCGTCGGTACTTCCAGCCCAGTCACTATCTATGAAGCCCATCAATTCCAACTGGTCCTGTCTATCGTAAAATAGGCCATTATTCTGTGTCCCATTGACATAAATCAAGATCCTCTTGCCTGCTTGCCAGTGCGTGTCCTTCAGAGTCTTTATGAAATTACTGATCAGACTGAATCCTAACATCAGATCTAGCCAATTTGCAGTCAAATACATCAGACTACCAACTAGCCTCTTGAATAGCATTGAATCTACATTCCTCCTTTAATCTAGCTTGCTCAACTTCAAACCTATGGCTACAAGTGTGATGGCAGGTTTACTATCCTCCATATTGAACCGCTTGATGCAAGAGCATCCAGTGACATCTGATGCAGAAGCATCCAGTGGAAGTAGAGCCATTTTCAAAAATTGGCTAAGGAAGGAAGATGTCACAATTTCGTGACATGTCACAAAATTGCAACCAAAAGAGGAGAGAGAAAGAGGAGGAAAATTGTCACGATATCGTGATAGAAAAAGTGTCACGATATTGAGACACAAAGTGGGAGAGAAGCCAGCAAGGAAAAACTGTCGCGATATCACGACAGAAAAAGTGTCACGATATTGCGACACAAAGAGGAGAGAGTAGTGGACGGAAGATGTCGTGATATCGTGACATGTCGCATTATCGTGACCCACAAATGAAAGAAGGAAGCAAGGAGGGAAGATGTCATGATTTTGTGACATGTCACAGTTTCACGACCCATAGAGGAGAGAGAAGGCACAGATGAGAAGATGTCACGATTTCATGACATGTCGCAATTTCATGACCCGTAGAGGAGAGAGAAGGCACAGATGAGAAGATGTCACGATTTTGTGACATGTCACAATTTCGTGACCTACAGAGGAGAAAGAAGGTGTAGAAAAGATGTCACAATTTTGCAACATGTCGCAGTTTCATGACCCGTAGAGAAGAGAGAAGGTGTAGAAAAGAATATGTCACAATTTTGTGACATGTCGCATTTTCATGACGAGAAGGTGAAGAATAAGCCAAGGGAGGAAGATGTCGCGATTTCGTGGCATGTCGCATTTTTGCGACCAAAAAATGAAGGAGAAGCCACCAACTGGAAGACGAAGAGGCACGCCAAAAATTATAAAAGGAGGAAGTAGAGACATGCAGAGGGGTTGGAAAATAGTTGCAGGCAGAGGTTGCAGATTCGAAGGCCAGAGGGCCATTCTGGCCCTGCTACACTATTTTTCTTCCAGAAGAGCTTAGGGTTCCTAGGTAGTGTAGACAGATGCGCTAAACGTGAGGTAATCTACACCAGGATCCATGGAGACAGAAGACCTTGCAGTGAGAGGGCCGAGGTCGAACTGGACCTATTTCAGACTGTGTTTCCTTCCAGAGAAAGCTCAGAGTTCCTAGGTAGTGTAGGCAGATTCAGCGAGCATGAGGCAGTCTACACTAGGATCATGCATGTTGAGGACTATGGATACAGTGACGTGAATTTCTTCCAGATGCGGGAGATTAATGGCTGCGACCATTGTTCTATAATTGTTATTGTAGACTTCAGAGGTTCGGGGCCTTCATAAAAACCCAAGTGTTGTAATGAGAGAGCATGGAGAGCCAGATATTGCATAGAGCATAGAAAACTATGCCTACAGGCTAGTACTATAAAAATTATTTTTGAATTAATGAATGAAAATTTGGATATGTGAGTTTGCAATTATTGACACCCCCATCAAGTGGTATCAGAGCTAGAATATTTTGAGCGTGTAAGCAGAGCGTCGAACGTGAGGCAGCTTGCACCAGGATCTATGGAAGAGTGGTGAGAAGACAGAAGGGTTGATTTGAGAGAGTTTGAGTCCCTGTGCAGAATAAGGCGATAGAACAGTGTAGAAGTGAAGGTCACTTCTCCATCAACCCCGGGTGTCTGATGTAGGAGCATCCAGTGACATCTGATGCAGAAGCATCCAGTGGAAGTAGAGCCATTTTCAAAAATTGGCTAAGGAAGATGTCACGATTTCATGACATGTCATGAAATCACGACCAAAAGAGGAGGAAAACTATCGTGATATCACGATAGAAAAAGTGTCACGATATCGTGACACAAAGTGGGAGAGAAGCCAGTAGGGAAAAAGTGTCGCGATATCGTGATAGAAAAAGTGTCGTGATATCTTGACACAAAGAGGAGAGAGAAGTAGTGGATGGAAGATGTCACGATATCGTGACTCGTAGATGAAAGAAGGAAGCAAGGAGGGAAGATGTCGCGATTTCATGACATGTCGTAGTTTCGTGACTCGCAGAGGAGAGAGAAGGCATAGATGAGAAGATGTCACAATTTTGCGACATGTCACAGTTTCACGACCCACAGAGGAGAGAGAAGGTACAAATGAGAAGATGTCACGATTTCATGACATGTCGTAGTTTCACGACCCGCAAAGGAGAAAGAAGGTGTAGAAAAGAAGATGTCGCGATTTCGTGACATGTCATAGTTTCACGACCCGTAGAGGAGAGAGAAGGTGTAGAAAAGAAGATGTCACGATTTTGTGACATGTCGCATTTTCACGACCAAAAGGCGAAGAAGAAGCCAAGGGAGGAATATGTCACGATTTTACGACATGTCACATTTTCATGACCAGAAAATGAAGGAGAAGCCACCAGCTGGAATACGAAGAGGCACGCCAAAAATTATAAAAGGAGGAAGCAGAGACATGCAGAGGGGTTGGAAAATAGTTGCAGGTAGAGGTTGTAGATTCGAAGGCTAGAGGGCCATTCTGGCCCTGCTGCATTGTTTTTCTTCTAGAAGAGCTTAGGGTTCCTGGGTAGTGTAGACAGATGCACCGAACGTGAGGCAGTCTGCACCAGGATCCATGGAGACGAAAGACCATGAGATAGAGTTGCAACGAGAGGGCCAAGGCCGAATTGGACCTGTTTCAGATTGTGTTTCCTTCTAGAGAAATCTCAGAGTTCCTAGGTAGTGTAGGCGGATTCGCCAAGCGTGAGGCAGTATACACCAGGATCGTGTATGTTGAGGGCTACAAATAGAGCGACGTGAATTTCTTCCAGATGCGGGAGATTAAAGGCTGCGACCATTGTTTTGTAATTGTTATTGCAGACTTCAGAGGGCCGGGGCCTCTATAAAAACCCAAGTGTTGTAATGAGAGAGCATGGAGAGCCAGAGATTGCATAGAGTATAGAAAACTACGCCTACGGGCTAGTACTGTAAAAATTATTTCTAAATTAATGAATGAAAATTTGGATCTGTGAGTTTGCAATTTTTGGCCCCCCCATCACCGCTTCAGGACATCCTTTGCATATTTACCTTGAGAAATGAAGATGCCATCTGCCGATTAGTCAACTTCAATGCCAAAAAAGTACTTCATCAGCCCTAAGTTCGTCATCTTGAACTCCTTCTTCATGGCTATTCTGAACTGGTCGAACAGGACATTACTATTGCCAATATAAATCAAATGGTCCACATACAGGTAGACGATAATGAGCTCACCTACTTCATTTGTCTTCATGTATAGGGTGTGCTCATATGGGCATTTTACAAACCCATTTTGTTGAAAATAATTGTCAATCCGACTGTACCAATCTCGGGGCGCCTATTTCAAATCGTATAGGGTATTTTTTAGCTTCAAGACTTTGCTCTCCTGGCATTCAATTTTGTAACATGTTGGCTAGTCTATGTAGACCTCTTCCTCCAACACTCCATTGAGGAAGGTTGACTTGACATCCATCTAGTACATCTTCCAACCCTGTTGGGTTACCAATGCCAAGATCATCCTGAATGTGTGAAGTCGGGCTACAAGCACATAAACCTCATGGTAATCGATGCCTGACTTTTACTTGTAGCCATTTGCCACCAGTATGGCCTTATGCTTGTCAATGTCTCCTTGGGCATTGAACTTTGTATTATACACCCACTTGACCCCAATGGTCTTCTTACCTACTGGAAGATCTGTCAGTTGCCATGTATCATTCTTTTCAATGGCTTCAATCTCCTTGTCCATAGCCTGCACCCACTTATGATTTTGACTTGTGTCTTTGAACTCTAGTGGATCAACTTCAGTAAAGAATGCAAAGTTAGAGTGCTCTTCATCTACATGGGTTTGGGTTGCCTCGTAGATTTCTTACAAGCTCCTTGTTTTTGCTGGCGTCACCAGGTTCTGGATTCTACTTACACATAGAGGCGACTAAGATGGAGTGGCTATGCTACTGTTGGCACCACTACTGCTACTGGAGGTTGTCTTTTTCCAAGTCAAAATACTCTACTATTGCTAGCTCTGACCGATCAGTCTCCGACTTCCAGTTCTAGGCTTCATCTTCAAGAAACTTCACATCATGGCTAATGATGAGCTTCTTCATCATAGGGTTGTACAGCCTATATGCCTTCGCCTGCTCACTGTACCCTATGAAAATGCACTTCTCAGGTCTATCATCCAACTTCTACCACTTCTCTTCTAGAACATGTGCCTATGCAATGCACCCGAACACACGCAAGTGAGCCACACTTGGATTCACACCACTTTAGGCCTCCTGCAATATTTTGTCCTTCACGCTTTTGGTGGTACATCTGTTCAGTAGGTAGACTACACATGTTACAGCCTCTACCCAAAATTTGTGTGGTAATCCCTTCACCTTCATCATGCTTCGTTCCATCTCCATGATGGTTTGGTTCTTCCTCTCAGCTACGTCATTCTGTTATGGCGTGTATCTGGTACTAAAATACCTTCAAATTCCATGCTTCTTGCAGTAGTTATGGAATTTGTTGGAGATGTATTCACCTTCGCCATTTGTCCTGAGAGTCTTGATTTGATATCCACTCTATTTCTACACCAGAGCCTTGAACTCCTTGAGTCTGTAAAATTCTTTTGACTTCAACTTGATGGCATAGATCCAAGTCTTCCGGCTGAAGTCATCTATAAATGTTAAGAAGTATTTGTTACTGGAAAATGTGTTGGTCTGCATTGGACCACAAATGTCTGAGTGCACCATATCCTATGGCTGTGATGCTCTCCAAGACTGACCGAAAGGGAAAAAATCCCTATGTTGTTTTCCAACTAAGCAACCCTCACAAAATTGATTTTGCTACTCTATTAAGGGCAAGCCCTTCACCATCCACTTCTTGTGTAGTTGATTCAGGCCACTGAAGTTCAAGTGACCAAATCTAAGATGCCACTGCTAGGTACCATCTTTCACAACTACACTCAGAGACATCAATGATTCATTCTAAATCTATAGTAGAAACATTTTATTCTTTGTCATGGACACTATAGCAATCTGCCCATGCAACTTGTCTCTGATGGTGCAAGCTCCATATTTGAACTAGACCGTATGTCCCTTCTGCACGAGCTGTCCAATGCTTAGCAGGTTGTGCTTCATGCTAGGCACATAGTAAACGTCATAGATCTACTTCCGTTCATTGTGCCTAGTGTGGATGGGGATATTTCCTTTCCCCATTATGGGAACCTTATTATTGTTCCCCATATTCACCTCAAACTGGACTATTTCATCCAGTTGGGAGAACATCTCCTTGTTCCCCGTCATGTGGTTGTTGCACCCACTGTCTAAATACCAGAAATTCTTTTGGCACTCTTCCTTAATGTTGCAAGTCAACAACACATTTCCTCGTACTACATTTTTGGTTTAATCCGTGTAATGGGTTTGCTACTGGTTCTCCTTGGCCATCCATTTTCTACATTATGAGATGTAATGGCTGAACTTCTTGCAAAAATAGCACTAGACCTTTGACAAGTCCTTCTGACTAGATTTGACTTGTTGATTTTTTAAACTGCCTCTTCCACCTTGCTGATGGAAATTATAGTTGGTCTCTCATTCAATAGGGTTTGACCGTCCTCCTTGCTTGTTACCTTTCCCATACCTACCTCTGCCTCTTCCTATGTGAGAACTAGAGGCACCATGGTGGGAATCTTGTCTATCGTTGTCTCAAAATGAGACCTGATCCCTGAATGCTTGCTCTAAAGAGGTCTGAGACGAACGACTCAGCCTCTGTTCATGTGTTTGCAAATAACCCATGAGCTTATCTATTGAGAGGGTTGTCAGATCCCTTGACTCTTTGATTGCTATCATAACTGAGTCAAACTTGGTAGGTAGACTTTTGAGAATTTTCTCCATGATTCTCTGGCTCTGCATAATTTCTCTGTTCAACCGCATCTGGTTGATAATGTCCGTCATATGGGTGAATAAATCACTCATGGAATTAGACTCAATCATCTACAAATTTTCAAACTCCCTCCTGAGCATACGCAGCTTCACCAACTTTACTTTATTGGTGCCCTGGTACGAACTGGCTAGAATCTCCTAGGTCTGCTTCACCTTGGTGGCTGATGCGATCCATGGGAAGATGGACTCCTCGACAGCTTGCATGATGTAAAAGAGGGTCTTTCAGTCCTTCTTCATGTTCTCTTTCAACATATCCTTTTCTGCTTGAGAGAGGGTGGCTAGTGCTGTTGCATCTACCGGTTCTGGGTAGCCATTCTCAACTAACTCCCATAGCTCTTGAGATCCAAATAGGATCTTCATTTGGATGCTCCAGTAATCATAATTTTTTCCATTGAAACGTGGGATCTACAACTGCAGGTTGTTGTTGCTGGAATCCATTATGCTTCGGTCTCCGCATCAAGGGATCAGTGGCTCTGATACCAATTTGAAGTTTTAATTAAAATTTTATTTACCATCATCGGGAGTGCGAAGTGCGAAGTAGGGAGGGCCCGAAGTCAGGTTACACATAGACCGAGGTGCAAAGTCGGGTTGTGCACAGATCAAGGTGTGAATTCAGGTTACGCTGGTCAAAGGTGCAAAGTTGGGTTGCACTTGGTCAAAGGCAACAAAGTCCGACTTCGCTGCGAAGTTGGGAGGACAGCTCTAGACTTAGCCAAATTTTTGCCTTGCAGACTTTTGTTGTTCGGAGGCTTGTGTGGCTATGACGTTGGTTTCCCTGGCTTGGGAAGAACTGTATAGGAGGAGAAAAACACCAGATCTGAATGCAATATTTTAGATCTAAACTCAAACTTATAAAACCCGAAAGAAATCACTTTGAGCCGATTTGTACAAAGAACAACAACAAATTTTAACACACAGAGATAACTGCAAACCCTACAGATGCCTTAAAACAACAATGATTTTTATTCATATAATATGAGGGTTACAAAAGTCCTCAACTGAGGAAAACTAACATCTGCAAGCTAAAGCCATAGGATAAACTAATATGGAAAAGAAATGTCAAGTCTGTTGCTCAGACATTAAATAGATGAGCCACACTGCTCACTAAAATAGTCTTGTCTCTTACTCTAATGTTTTTCCAAATTTCCTCCTACTCTCCTCTCTTTCTCCACTCTCTTTCACACTTCCACCCTCTTGTATGAAGACCCGAAATGCCTTATATAGCAACGGAGAGAGGAAGATAGGGGTTGTCCTCTGACAGGTTTTGACAGACCCTCAACTAGGGTTTTTGACCAATCGTCGAACTGACATTAACTTCTGCGGTGATCGGATATGTCAGATGTCACATATGTCAGAGGGTAGGTGCGACGTCATGTCAAAATTTTGCCGAGATTCTTGACTGCGCGAGCGTACTACGACTGAGGCATGAAAACTGGGTTAATATTTCTAACAAACAAGACATATTATAAAATTTCTAAACTATCTATTCCTTTAATACCTACAACAGATGACAACAGTCACCAGGCATGGATTGTGAGTGGGGACTTCAAAGATACATGCAGAGTGGTCATACAATGACCATTTATGGAAAAAAAGGTACAAATCTATGAGGCTTCATCCAATTCAATGACTAATGTGGTAAACGTGCCATTGAGGATCGGAGTTCATTCGGACATTATTCATCAGAATGGATTGCTCTTTTGTGCTACAGGATATGGTTCGTACTATATTATGGTTTTCAATTATCAAAGCTCAGAGGAATATGCATAAGATGTGGTTATTGTGGAGTTGCCCAAGTTGGCTGAGAATCATAAAAAAAAAGTATAGAAAATTCTTCTTTGAATGTGGGTCTTCAATGGTATTTGGTTGCTTAAATTTCACCAACGTATATTGGAATTTAGTTTTCTGGGAGCTTATCTTTGAATCTAAAGATAATTACTATTGGAATGAAATAACAAGGTTTCATCCACATATTTCAGCAATGTTTAAGGTGTGCGAGATGTATGATTTGGTCGCAGTGGATGATTTTTTTTGTATTGTAGGACAAACTCAGAAAGAGGTGGTAGTCACAACGTACAATATAAGACAGGATTCTTGGCTTCTTCTTCTTCCTCAATACAAACAAATTTGACTATGGCATATGACATATTACTTAGAATATGACATATGGCCACTCATTTTTATAGTACTCAAATGCTTTATGTGATGGTAAAATAATATTGTGAATTTGACTACTAGAAAGGAAGATATACCTCTTATAGATAGAGTGAAATTTTTTGAGAAAAAGTGCATAAAAATTTAAGAAGGACAATATGTGAAACCCTTAAGAATGCTAGATCTTTGACAAACCAAGATGAAAGATCTGATAAAAATTATTCCAAAACCTTTTCGAAGACTAGATCCAAGACCACGATCTCTTGGATCTGATAATAATTAATATGAGCAAAAATTGATAATAAAAATTCATAGAAAAAAATTAAAAGAGAAAGAAAGAGACTTTTCTTAAATAAAATTCATGCACATAATATTATTCATATAGAGTCTTATAAAGAAATACACTTATACTTATTTTAAAAACATGTTTTACAATAAGACATGTTTTTTTATTTTAAAAAAACTTTAAACATAATAATTAACTAAAAAAATATTGATATACAAAGACTAAGACTTATTACATAGTCAATGTGCCTACAATAGAGTTGTTCCAAAAATATGGTAAAATTGTTGCTTGAGAACTTGATGTATAAACCATATTGCTATGTTAAGTTGTGGTCTACCGGCAAGGATGCCACTTGCATTATCGGTGATGTGATCCAGGTTCATTCCCTGCTGCGGATATGTATACTTACAAGAAGTATTTAATCAATTAAAATATATATATTTTTACTATAATCTATTACTAATTTATAAATTCTATATTGTTTTTGAAAGGTTTCAATCTTTGGATATCATTATCTTGCCTGTATTTACAATAAAATAAGATGTAATACTAATAAATTAGAAAAATAAAATATATGTTGTTGGAAAATTTTCTATTATCAATGTTTTATTATTTTTGATTGATTACATAAAAATGAAATAGATTCTACCATAATACATCAAGGACACATTATTATAATATTTTACTTTTTTTTTTTTAATATTTTTAAGGAAACTCATAATGTTATAAATGGGTTGCTTTTATAAACCTAAGGAAATCAATAATACCATAAATGGGTTGTGTTTATAAACCCTAAGCCTAGTTTGTAAAGAAGAGTCAACGAGACCTTGATCCTCCAAGATATCAAACTAGGGTAGCCAAAGGATACATAGTCAAAGAGACCCCAACCCTCAAGGGCATCAAACTGGGGTAGCCAATGGATACACAGTTAATGGGATCCCAACCTTTCAGGACATCGAACTGCAAGTAAAAAACAGACAATGAGACCCTCACCCTCCAAGGCATCAAATTGGGGTAGCCAACGAATACAAAGTTAATAGGACCCCAACCCTCGAGGGCATCGAACTAGGGTAGGCAACAGATACACAATCAATGGGACCCTGACCCTCCAGGGCATCGAACTAGGATAACCAACTGATACACAGTCAATAGGACCCTGATCGTCTAAAGCATCGAACTGAAGTAGCCAACGGATACACAGTCAATGAACCACGACCCTCTAAAGCATCGAATTGAAGTAACCAACCGATATATACTCGATCGCTACCATCCAACCTATCCCCTTATGAGTATGCAATAATTTGAACCTTGGATAAAAAAAAGCCAAATTCCTAACCACTACACCATCCTTGTGAACATAATATTTTAATAAGTATATCTATCATAATATTTGGTAATTGTGTGCCTTTGGAAAATAAACATTTAGAAATACAAAGGTAACACAAGAAGAAGAAAAAAATGCAAATTTAAGCAAAATAATAGAATGTACAACCTTTGAACGAATTCGTGATCGCCACATCACGGTGGACGTTGTAAATTCTTAAGCTTCTAGGCAACTCCGTGGACGTTTGTTAAGACAAGTGTAAGGAAGAACATGCTTACTTTCCACTGCCTGTTTTATTGCATCTACCTCCTCACCGGGGCAAGGGTCATTTCATTGAAAGCAATTAACAAGCAATTAACGAACGAACCTCGAATTATTAGGGATACGTCAGCAGTCAAGAGAGCGAACGACCTTTATCCAGGTTAAAGACTTGGATAAAGGTGCCTGGTAATGTCAATCATTGGAGATGATAAACCAGTTCCAAAAATAAAGACGCTTTATTAATTTGACATGTGTTATTTCATACAACTTCCTGTGATGTTAAGTCAACAATGTGATCCTTATTTCTGTCGGATTGACTCTGAGCAAGGTCGCCCACATGATGTAATATCCATCGTGCATTCTCAGAGTCAACAGACTCCAGCAGCTACGGCGCATGCAAGATGGTTTAAAACAAAACCGAACCCAACTTGTGTTTTGGTCAAGTAATCTCTAGAAAATAAAATGCGTATGGCCGAAATCCCATCAAAGGACAAGGGGGTTCGTTCCCGTCTTTTGAAGGGGAGAAAGCCTGAGAGGGAGCCCCATGGCAGGAAGACACAGAGGATTCCTCACTATGGGCTCATTGGGAATCTGAGCCGTCCATCTGTATCTCTTCACTAGATGATGCATCGTAATGAGGATCTCCATCTTCGCATACTCGTTCCCGGGACACATTCGAGGCCCTCCCCCGAACGGCAAGAAACAGTAAGGAGGCGTGCCAGACGAGCCATCGAATCTTGTCGGGTCGAATTTCCGAGGCTCCGCATAGAATTCTTCGCGAAACACCGTCGAATAGCTCGACCAATACAGCTGAAATTAAACATAACCAACATTCCAGAATTACTTGCGGCGAAATTGGAACACAACAACCAAATAAAAGAATTTAGAAAATACTTACAGTACATCCTTTTGGAATGGTGTAGTCTCCGTACTGGATGTCCGTGGTGGCCTTTCTGAATATGCCGGATATCGGAGGGATGACCCGGAGTGTTTCCTGAACCACCGTCCACAGATACCTCATGAGTTGAAGATCCTCCCGTTTCAGTTGCTCCTCCGATAGTAGAATCTCTTGACTCTCTGCACGAAAACCCATTTCTTAAATTTGTGCTTTCTTATTAATTAAAGCATCAGGAAGCAAAATTCTAGACTTATAACTATAGCAGCAAGCAGAATTCTAGTCTCATATATCTTATTTTTATAACTATACCTCGAGCTATTTCTTCAAAGCAGTGGGGATTGGCAGCAAGCATCTTGCACACGAGAGCAAGGGTCATGGCGGTCGTCTCGTGGCTGGCGATGATGAGCAGAGCGATGTTGTCCTTCAATTCTTCGTCGGTGAGAAGAGGTTTATCGTCCTTGTTGGTCATGCTAACCAGACTCGAAATCAAATCTTGTTCCGGCTTCGAGCGACCGAGTTGAAGATCCCGGCGCCGATCGGTTATCATTGTGGACAAAATCGGATCGATGTGCGACCTGGCCCGCAACGCCCGGTGGAGGCGCGTCCCCGGAAAGCGGACGGAAAAGCTGTAAATCCCCTCCATCGCCACCTTAAAAAGCTCGCAGAGCTCCTTCACCTCGTCCCTATTGTGGATGCCGAACAGCACGTTACACGTGACGGAAAACGTCCCGAATTTGAGCAGTGGAACGGCGCGGACCTCGTCCCTGTCATCCCAGTAATCGTCCAGATGCCGGCGCACGGCGGAATCGATCTTTCCAAGGAGGTCTCGGTGAGAATCCGGAGACAGAAAGTTCATCAGTGCCGTCCGTATCCGCCGGTGTTTTTCTCCGTTCATATCCAGCAGGGAGTTGGGGCCGATGACGGCCCGGTGAGGCCCGCGGGGGTTACTGTGAAACAGCTTGCCGTCGTTCAACAGCCAGAAGCGGTTCCCCTCCGGCCCCGTGAACACCACCGTGGGTTGGCCAAACAAAGACGTTTTGAAAACCGGGCCATATCTGACGGTCCGTTCGCCGATGAATTCGTCGATTTTGTTCGCCTTGAAAGCGCGGAGGAACCGGATTGTTTCTCCTACGAACGGTAGCCCCAGGCTTCCAGGCGGCAGCCTATCGTAACGCCCTGGTTCTATTCTTTTCTTTGAGAACCACAGTAATGCTAATCCTAACCCCACACTACAAATCGCTATCGTACTTAGAAACAATACGAAATTATTTTTAAGCGGCAGAAGCAGCAGCAAGAATTCGCTTGTCTGCATGGCTCTGGACTGAAAGAAATAAGAAGAGCGGGAGCTACTCCGGTTAATTGGAGATCCAACACAAGACCGCAGCAACCGGAAGGCAAACGCGAAACAGAAAGTCGCGCCCAACAGATTTTTGGGAAACCAGACAAGATCAATAACCAAAGAATGAATACTATACCACGGTAACCAGAGCACAAACTCAAGACACAACAACAGGAAACTATTCTTTTCCGGGGCTACTCCAGTTACCGGAAAGCAGATACACAGATAATGTCCGGTTACAAGAGATGCACATGCACTAAATTGCTGGAGATTAAATATAGTACCAGACAACCAATTTTTTTTTGAGAATATGCAATAATAATATATTTTATATTATATTGTCAAAAGTGGCTGCTGCTGCAGCTATAACAACCAAATCCATCGGATCCTTTTCATAACAACCGAAGTCAACCAACGTAATTGTGAGAATAGGTGAAATATATATATATATATATATATATATATATATATATATATATATATATATATATATAATATTTTTTCATCCTGTATACGTAGTAGTTTTATGTTTTATCTGAATCCTAAGGTTCCTTTCATGGGATAACGAGGTGGAATAGGAGTTCAACAATAACAAGTAGGTGGAATAAGTTTGGTGATAGCAGATTATGTATTTTGAACCTTACCCTTATTAATTATTAAAATAATATAATTATAATCCATTCCTTTATCTAACCAAAATATATATATTTGGTTATCTTATCTTATCAAAATTTAATTATTAAAATAATGTAATTATGATCACCCCTTTATCTAACCAAAATATATATATTTGGTTATCTTATCTTATCAAAATTGGCTGCTGCCCCTATTACAACCGGGATCGATTGAAGAAAACAAAAGTAATTATGAGAATATGAAAATAAATAAATAAATATATATTTTATATTATACTGTCAAAAGTGGCGGCTGCTGCTCCAGCTATTACAACTGGATCCATTGGATCCTTTTCATTAAAACGGAAGTCAACCAAAGTAATTGTAAGATATGAAAAAATAATATATTTTATATTATATTGTCAAAAGTGGCTGCTGCTCCAGCTATTACAACCGGATCCATTGCATCCTTTTCATAAAAACCGAAGTCTAGTTCTCAACTCTGTCCAGTTGCTTGTTCTTTTGATCGGATATCACTTCAGTACTACTGAATAGATTTCTAGAAGTTTTTTTTGGAAGTCTTTGTTTTTTGTTTTTTTCCCTTTGGAATGCTGCAACTTGCGGTAGCTGCCAATCTCCTCCGACAGCTCAGCAATCTTTTGCTTCCGTTTAACCTCTTGAAAGCACACCCGGCAATTATATAAATAGTTTATATATAGCTGACGAAGGAGAAGCTTAGCTAGCGTATTAATTTATAGATGCTTCAATCTCAGAATAACTACCATTATCAAGAATAAATATAAGTGCTCCAAATCTAACGATCAATTTTAATATTCGTAAAAAGTACAATCTGTCAAAAAAAAAAAGTCTTGATTAATTACGGACAATCTACCAACAATTGCGGTATGCCAAATGCTAGATGACATAGCGCTACGTTTTGAAATCGGCCTGGCAGGCGCTTTGGTCAACCATGACGACCACCGACAGTCTAAAAAACCACTAAAATACGCCGGTGGTGCTGTGCTGGAAAAAGTCCAATCTACTGTGGACGACCAACCAATGATCCCTTGTCCCGCCGGCCGCCTCAATTTTCCAAATTGGAACAACGTCGTTTAATTTTATAAGATTTTCTCTTAGTTGGATGTGGTTTTCAACTTTTCAACGTCTGACGATAGAGTGGTTGGTGTTCGAAGTTAGATGAGCTCCCAAGTTTTGCAGAGTTCGCTTCCATCAAAGCAATTCGCATCAGAGAATGTCAAATGTCTGGGGATCAGGTGAGGTCATTGGAGACACTGGAAGTCGACACCCAGTGGAACGCGCAGAGATTGAGGAGATTACAACTTTCAGCCGACAACATAGGGGCTCTCGAACCTTGCATAAAGATATGGAAAGTAACTAATGTTTATTTTAATATTAAACTGTTATTATTATTATCATCATGGTCTCCGACTCTCCATTATTGGGCGAATGTTTTGGATTCGCAGAAATAGCCAGCCAAAGTGATAATATGCGCAAGGGCATTGGATGGTGGTGCGGAGTCACTTGTGAAAGCTTTCACATCTTCCATTCTTATCGTCGTTGAAGCATGTGCTGATGGTGATGACGGGGCTTACAGGAATGATTAGAGGGCTCACGAGACACATAGAAATGACGAAGCTGATGTGTATGCCGAGGACGATGAAGATGACGGGTATGAGGAAGAAGCTGAGGAGGATAATCTAATCAAATTTGAGTTGACGAGGAATAACAAACCCCTTTCTCTATTTAGTTTGTTATGCCTGCTTGGGTATGTTGTGTAACTTGTGTTCGGCAAAATTGTTAGGTTCACGTGGGGCAATTTAACATGATGCCAAATTTGGTTTGTTTGTATATGGTTTCCACTAGGTTCACGTGGGGCAATTTAACATGATGCCAAATTTAGTTTTAGTTCCAATAGATGGGGTAAATCCTAGCACTTTACCACCATGAGAGACCAAAGCTCTAAATTAATAAGTCCTTCAGATGCAAATCTCTAAATTAATAAAAATGGTTTTGATATAGTGATTCTTGTACTTTATGTAGATGATCTGATCATAATAGGAAGCTCAAAAAGAATGATTGACTTAGTGAAAAATGATTTGAAGCAATCCTTTGAAATGACATATCTAGGACTTTGCATTATTGTCTTGGTTTAGATGTTACTCAGAAAAGATTTCATATTAGTGTAACACAAAAGAAATATGCCAAGACTTTAGTAGAAAAATATCGGATGACTAACTATAAGTCAAAATCAACTCCAATGGAGCAAGGACTTAAGTTATCATGACATGATGAATCACCTCAGGTATATGGTACTCTCCATCGCCAGTTGATTGGGAGTCTCCCATATCTGACAAATACCAGGCCAGATATCAGTTTTGTTGTGGGCTATATTTCAAGGTTCATGCAAGAGCCTAAGATGAGTCACTGGAAAGCAACAAAAAGAGTTCTTCATTATGTTCATGGTAGTACAAATTATGGTCTAGAATACAAAAAGAATAATAAGTTTTTCTTACTAGGATACATGGACTCGGATTATCTTTGGATCCATTGATGATCGTAAATCCACTTTTGGATATGTTTTTCATCTAGGATATAGACCTGTCTCATGACATAGTAAGAAGCGACATGTGGTTCTTTGTATCTTCTACGAGAGCGAGAATATCATGCGACCCGATGAAGCGATCTACGAGATAATGTGGTTAAGTCGCATTCTTACAAACATGGATCTTCCAAAGAATCTTCCTCTTCATTTGTTTTATGACAATCAAGGTGTTTTGAATCTTCTCAAAAATCCAATTTTTCATGAATGTACCAAACATGTTGATACCAGATGTCATTTCATTCGAGATGAAGTTCCAAAGTACCATATACAAATTCAATACATTACTACTGATGCGCAAGTTGTAGATATTTTTACCAAAGCACTTGGATGTATCAAATATGAAAAGTTTCGAGATACTATTGGAATTTGCCAATACTATAATAGGGGGGGATGTTAGCATATATGTCTTAAATTATTGATGCAAAAAGGGTAGCGCACGTAGGCGCTCTCTAGTTTGGTTTAATAACCACCAAGTTGGTTTCATAAACCAACTTATTGTAATATTTATAATTGAGATCAATCGGAATGAATCATTGCTTCGTGAAACTTTACAATTCTTTCCATATTATTACTACAAATATTTGGGCATTAAATGACTTTGTTTGTAATAGGGATCTAATATTTATGTAAGACTACATCTACATGTTTAATAATGTATAAATCATATTGAATATCATTTAATAATGCAACAATTCTTATCCTATAGTTCAAAAGTGTCTTATAAGATACTTGTATTAGAAGGTAAAATATGTGACCATTGACACACTTGATGCTACATTCAACCAAGCACAATTAGAAGAAGATAATATTTCTACTATATATAGAGACTTGTATTATTCTTTTTCATGTGATACCTTCATATCATCATTTTCAATACTAATATAATAATGGACAATAGGTAGATGGTTGTTTTCTTTTTTAATAAGGCCTTTCTCTTTACCAAGAAGATAATATTTCTCTCATTCAAGAAATCGATCTTACTCTTTTTCTTGTTATTTTTATACCACAAAATTTGGCAAGTTTTATAATCATTGTAATAAGTTAGAACATGTTAGGTCTATGTGTTTTAGACTTATAGGAGAAGAACTTGATAATATCATATCTTAGGATGAGTGAATGAGTAATATTCCCATTGAGACCCTTAGTGAAGATAGGTCATATGAAGAATTGAAAGGTCAAATCAACAAAGCGACCTTGTTGCATCACCATTCCACTATAGGAGGAAATATAGTTTATTTGTCATTAATTTCTATAGTACATGTGGTTTTTCAATGGATTGTATAATTGATAATATTTTGTAGAAAAACTTAATTGTAATATTCATAGTTAATAAACTACATTTATGTTGGGAATTTTCCTAGATAATTTCACTAGTCTCTTTTCTAGGATAAAAAATAAATCACATTAAGGCCACTCATAGAATAAAAATAATATTTCACATATGTCTCACAATATTATCCATAAATCAATAATTTTGAATACAAACTTTGATCTTTCATACTTCAATGTTCATAACAATACATGGAACTTTATCTTTATAATTTAACCTTGCAATATGACTCTTCAATACTCAACTATTATTATCCTCAAACATCTAGGAGATGCATGCTTTCCTATTCCTCATATATAACAAAACTCTCATGACTCTTCACTTTAAATCTTGCCATATATCATGTGAATCTTCACTTACATATTTGACACCTAACATCTATGAATCTTGAATTACTTGATACTTTGCATACTTGTACACTTTATTACATAACACTTGGACACTTCTCACACATGGACACATAAATTAGACAATTTATAAATCACACTCACTAATTTAATATTTAGAAATATACAATGTACCACAAGGTACCTTAATGCTACCAAATAATATAATATGTTTAACATCCCCATGTATTACATTATTTGGTGCGAAAACTTTTGTTCTTCAATCTTCATATTTTATTTTAAACTTTTCATTCTGTATATTTATATTTAGTTGTGGTTTACATGTTGATGTTTCATCTTCTATAATATTGATTATTTCAAAATTTGTTCTTTCAATAACCTGTTTAAGTACTTCATCCAATTTTGTTAGTAACATTCCTTTCATAGTGTTCCATTCATAAAAACCATTCCCTTGATACCAAAATGTATTGTGGGTATGGTTATAAATCCAATAAGTTAGACAATGAACACAATTCCAACAATATTTAGCCTTATGTATATACTTATTACATTGTTTACACCTTTTAGTGTAATTCAATTTTGGATAGATTTTAGTAGGAACAACTTTTTTCTTAATATTATAATTTTTTTTGTCACTATAGATTCGTAACTTGATTTCCATTATAAGCATCTTTAAAACCATTTTTCATGCGTTGTATTGGAACCATAATAAAAAATTGTTTTGTCTCATTTTGAATAAATTTAATATGTTCTATTAATTTGGTTGTTCCATGACCCTTAGAAGTTTTTATTGTTTTTCTCGACTATTCATTTTTCTTTGCTTTTTATCCATGATGATGTTTTTGCAAATCAATTCCTTTTATGTAGAAATTCTTATTTCTCCAAAATTATCTTTTTATTAATTCCTTTGATGTAAAATGCCTTATGTTTCCCAAATTTTAATTAAAATTTTCTTCAAACAACTTCAAATATTCAATATTTAAGTAAGCAGTCAATTAATAATCTTCTTATAACTCCAAAAATTAATTATTAATAATTCAAAATCATAAATTTCAATTTCTTAAAATTTCTCAAATCTCAAAATCACATCAATCATTCATCAAATTACATATCATCAATTATTAACCATAATTATCAAAGTTTAATTTTCAATCTTCAAATAAATTCATCAAATTTTAATTTCAAATTTAATTTCTAATATTTACTTATATCTCCCAAAATTTTCTCATTCAATATTCAACAATATTCAAATCTTAACTTCTTTAAATTTAATTTTTAATTTTATTATAATAAAATAGTTGTATAAGATGAAAGACAGGGTATTTTCTTCTCAAAATTTGGATGAAATTGTATTTAGATAAAATCATCCTTCAAAAAAATTTATGGTTGTTTGGATCTATATTGATCGATTTGTGTGAATGTTGAATGTTTCTTCAAAAAATCCTAGATCCAGAATTGTCATAAAAAGGGAAAATGCAAATGATCACATCTTTTTTACCTTTGTGAATGTTATTTTAAAATTTAGAGGGTTTTCAAATTATTGTATCATGAATAAAAATTTTAATTTTTAGAAATTTTGGAGATGTATGGATTGGTTTATGTGAAAAACATCGAGGTTGTGTCAAAAAACACTCTAAGATCTAAAAAGTGCGAAAGTAAATTGATCACATATTTCTCATTTGTGTGAATTTACTTTTGAAATTTAGTGGGTTTTCCAATACGTATATCAGAAGTCTACATAAAATTTTCATTTTATTTCAATCAGTATTGGTCGATTTATGATAAATTTGGTTCTTGAGATTTTGGTAAATAAAAAAAGCTATATATTGTTGCAATCATAGGAAGGAGGTGACTGTGCAGTAAAAGAAGATCTATTGTTGCTCTTTATTATAAATAAAAATATTGTATTAGCAACTATATACATTATTCTAAATTTTTGTTGATTGGCATAAATGGTTGCCAATAACAACTACCCATTCTTGAGTTTAATGGCCTGGATTATGAGTATTTATATTTCAAGATGAAGACCTTACTCATTGGCAAAGGATTATGGAATATTGTAGAAGAAGACTACACTGAACCAACATATTAGACCACTTTGAGTGTAGCTGATAGAACCAATAAAAATGATACCCAAAAGAAAAACTTATTTACTCTCTGCCATCTCCAAGTAGATTTGGAGAAAAGTATCTTTCCAAGGATTGCTTCTTGTTCAACAATCCTAGAAGAATGGACAACCTTGAGAGATAGCTATCAAGGGAGCAATCAATTGAAGCAAGTGAGGCTTCAAACCTTGAAGAGAGATTTTAAGAATATCAAGATGTAATATGATGAAAGAGTGGGAGATTATTGTGTGAGAGTGAAATTAATTATAAACAAAATGGAGACACTTGGTTAAGACATAAAAACTGAAGTGGTTGTGAAGAAAGTGTTGAGAACACTTCTTCATAAATGGAATAATATTGCTACTATTATTGAAGAATTTAAAGATTTGTCTACTCTAAATTTTGATGCTCTAATTGGTTATTTGATGTCCCATGAAGAGCAAGATGAAGAGGTAGATAAAGAGGTGGCTACCAAGGAAAAGGAAGAGGAAGAGAAGGTGATAAATCAAACACATATTGTTTTCATTGTGGCAATCTTTGTCACTTTGCAATGTATTGTAGAATAAAGGCTTCTCAATAAGGGAGAAATAATAGATATGGAAACTATGAAAAAGAGGAAGGAACTTCTTCAAATTTGTTCCTCACATATGGAAAATTAGATCAAAATATCAATGAAACTTGGATTTTGGATACTGCTTGCTCAAATCATATGAGTGGTAAAGAAGAGTTATTTGCTACAATGGATTCCACATACAAGTCCAAGATCAAATTGGGATATGAAAAAGCACTACAAGTTGAAGGTATGTGAGCCATGGAGGTTCCAAAAAAATAAGGCACAAATAAGGTCAACAATATCTATTACACTCCTAAACTCCATCATAATTTGCTTAGTGTTGGACAAATCATGGGAAAAGAACTATAAACTTTTTTTTGAAGATGGAAAATGTTTAATTTTTGACAAAAACAATTGTAATAGAGTTGTCACAAATGTACCTATGACAAAGAATAGGTTATTTCCTCTTAATTTTTGGGAACAAGGAGGTTCTCAACTTGCTAGTGTGGCCATAGAAAATCCAAGTGTGCTTTGGCACTTGAGATATGGTCATATTAACTTTGCAAGCTTGAAGTTGTTGACTTCTCAAGCTATGGTGTGTGTACTTCCAAAAGTTGAAGAGCACAAGGAGGTGTGTGAAGTATGTATTTTGGGAAAGCACTCATGAATAAATTTTCTAAGAGGTCAAGCATGGAGAGCAAGCCATCCACTACAATTTGTACATTCGAACATTTATGGTCCAATGCATACAAAAATACTGGGTAACAATTCTTACTTTCTCACTTTCATTGATGATTTATCTAGAATATGTTGGATTTATTTTTTAAAAAATAAGGATGAAGCTTTTGAATGTTTAAAGAATTTCCAAAATAATGTAGAGAACTAAAGTGAGTATGTTGTAAAGAGATTAAGGACCGATAGAGGAGGGAAGTTTTGTTCAAATGCATTTCTTAAATATTGTAAATATTTTAGGATCAAAAGGCAATTAACTACTGCATACACCCCACAACAAAATGGTGTGACTGAAAGGAAGAACCACACTATTGTAGAAATGGCTAGATCAAATCTTCAAACAAAGAAACTCAGTAACATGTATTGGGCTGATGTTGTTAGGACAAGTGGTAAGATTTTGAATAGGAGTCCCACTTCTAGTTTAGATGGGATAACTCCCTATGAGGGTTGGTATGGCAAAAATCCAAATGTAAAGAACTTCAATTGTTTTGGTTGTATTGCATATGCACATATTCCTGATGAGACAAGAAAGAAACTTTACCCCAAAAGTTAAACATGTATTTTCATTGGGTATTGTGAGTCTTCAAAGGCATATAGACTCTACAATCCAAAAATACACAAATTTATAATTTCCAAAGATGTGATTTTTGATGAATGCGGAGTATGGGATCATAAAAAAAAATTTATTGATGATGGATCTAAAGATGTAAGCTCCTCTCAAGTGCAGCCCATTAATAAAATCAGCCATAAAAATCCTCCTCCAAGTCCAAAGAAGAGTTCTACTCCAAGTACAACAAGTGCTACTCCAATTTTTTCTCCACAAAGATCAACAAGTTCTTCTCCAATGCCAATGGAAGTAGATTCACCATCAAGATGTAAGATAACACTTCAGTACCATCACTCCTACCAAATGATGGACAAGAATTTTCAAAGAATATACACTTGAAGCCAAGCTAGTGAAATGAAAGAAGTCTTGAAAAGACTTGAAAATTTGCACATGTATGGTGATGAAGACTCTCAAGAGCCTAAGGAAGATGTTGTAAACTATGCTTTAATGACTAGCGTAGAACTAGATTCATCTAGTTATGAAAAAACATATACTCATGATGTATGACAATAGGCCATGAAAGAGGAAATGACCTTTATAAAAAAAACTATGTGACTTTTTTTAGAGGATATCAAAACCCTTCCAAGATCATTCAGGACTATATACTTGTTGTATTGTGAAAGGTTGAGGATATAGTCACATGATGGTTTTTTTAGAGGAGATCAGAACCCTACCGAGAACATTCAAGACTATATACTTCTCGCATTGTGAAAGGTTGAAGGATATAGCAAGCATCGGTAGTCTTGGAGACCTTCAACATTCTCTTAGATTATTGGTTAGATAAATGGACTTGGGCTAATTATTAATATCTTCATAAGTATTGGTTCAGATTTAAAATGATAGTAGATGTTTACAAATTGTGGGTTGTATAAACTTTCAAAATAAATTAAATCAATTATTTCTAGATTAAAAGAACGGAACAAAAATACTTTTGGAAATATTTTTGAGAAGATATAATAACTAAAAGATAAACTTTCAAAGTTCCAAAAAGTTGATCATATTAATCCAAGATCGAAGGAAATGGAGTTAGTTAATATTTTGAGTAAGAAAGAGATATTTTGGAGATTAAAATCATGATATAATTTATTTAATGTAACTCCTTGGTTCTTGATTTCACTCAAAGTAATAAATGTAATTTTAAGGAAAGCAAAGGATCCATGGAACATACAAGAGAAAATTGTAGAAATTCAAGAACTTGTTATAGAGTTTGAAGAAATTAGGTTTACACATACATTAAGGGAAGGAAAAATATGTGTATATAGGCTAGCCAATAGAGGATTTTTAATTGAGGATAATGAAGTTAAATTCGCTTCTCCTTGGTTAGAGGAAGTAGTAAGTTTAACTGAAACTGACAAGAAAATGTTGACTGCCTAAATCAAATAATGAATAAGATTTACTTTAATATTTTCCATTGGTAATATTTTCTTTATTTTATAAAATTAATGTGGTTTCATATAAACTATGTATTACATTTTTTGTGATTGCACTTGTGATTCAGGAAGAAAACTAGTAATCCAATTTGGTAAAGTGGGCTATGATAGTGTGTTTTTTTGGAAGCATTACTATACTAAGATGCAATGCATACATAGTAGAGGTGATATTTTGGTATTTTTAAGGCTATTGTAGAAAAATTTCAAGAAGGATTCTAAAATTGTGAATATTTGTATTCATTCACATGGAAAATTGGAAAATTTTCCAAAAATAAAAATCAAGAATTCAGACATTTTACATTAAATGATGCAGGTTTTTAGCTATAACAATTCATTTGAGATGATAATTGAATCGATTTGTAGAATTTAATGCTCTAAATAAATGATTTGTGATTTTCAATGGTGGGGGACTTGAGTACAACCCCTTGTTCTCTAGCCAAAAAAATAATTGTGCCTATAACACAAGTGGAGGTAGCTATCTCAAATTTACCTTTTATTACAAGAGATAGGATTGGTTTTTATATTTCTATAGTATCGAAATCTAATTAATGCTCAACCAAATTTCTCATTATAGAGGGTATCAATTTCCTTATATTATCATTTATAAGCTGACAAGTGATACAAAGTGCTAAAATATTTTGATAAATTATGATGGGGGACGGGAAAACGATGCTCTATGAATTCCAAATTTTTCTCTATTAATCTAAAAAACACTTACATCAAATAGCCCGTAGGCTTACATTAACCAGCGCTTGGCTTGGTTTTCTCTAACCCACACTCTCTAAGTCCGTTCTTCGATCCACCACCCGGATCTATTACAATCACCAAGTTTTTATCGAGGTCTCGACCCTCTAGGCCATTAATGACCCACCTGGCAGAATTCATTACACAAATCTACAAAATTGGCTTCCCCCATCGAGTCTTCAATTTTCCTCTTGTAATTGACAACCACCCCGATCCGCCATGAAAGCACGCATTAAAGAGACCCTTGACTTGCAACCGCCGCTTTGTTAGAAAGTCCATCGGGGACTGTTGCCTCTTTTTTCATGCGCATGCATGGCCTTCTGCGTGTTCATTTCTTACCCCTTTCTTCTGGTCATGATATCGCGACAAACTTCCGCCCTTGCTTGGTTATTTCTTTGATGTCGCGACATCACGACGTCGTGACATCGCGACATCGCGATATCGCGACACACTTTCGCCTCATCTCAGTTTTTCTTTTCAATGTCGCGATGTCATGATGTCGCGATATCGCGACATCAAAAAGAGAACGCAGGGTGAGGCAGGAGTCTATCGTAATATTGTGACGTTGTGATATCGGAACGTCGAGTCATCGTGACATTGAAAAGAAAAATCGAGACAAGGCAGAAGTGTGTCACGATATCGCGATGTCGCGATATCGTGACGTCGCGATGTCACAACATCAAAGAAAGAACCAAGCAAGGGCGGAAGTTTGTCGCGATATCGTGACCAGAAGAAGGCAGGTAAGAAATGAACACGCAGACGACCATGTACGTGCATGAAAAAAGAGGCAACAGTCCTTGATGGACTTTTTGACAAAGCGGCGGTTGCAGGTCAAGGGTCTCTTTAATGCGTGCTTTCATGGCGGATCGGGGTGGTTATCAATTATGGGATGAAAATTGAAGACTCGACGGGGGAAGCCGATTTTGTAGGTTTGTGTAATGAATTCTTCCAGGAGGGTCATTAATGGCCTAGAGGGTCGAGACCTCGATAAAAAATCAATGATTGTAATAGATTCGGGTGGTGGATCGGAGAACAGATTCAGAGAGTGTGGGTTAGAGAAAACCAAGCCGAGCACTAGTTAATGTAAGCCTACGGGCTATTTGATGTAAGTGTTTTTCAGATTAATAGAGAAAAATTTGGAATTCATAGAGTATCATTTTTTGTCCCCCATCAAGTGGTATCAGAGCCAGAAGTTCTTGAGTGTGTAACAGATCACCGGACATGAGGCAGTTACACCAGGATCTGTGGAAAGGCTCGTGAGAAAGTGAGTAGAATGCCTTCGAGAAGAAACCTCATTGGTGGGAGAGGCATGGTGTCAGTAGAAGATGTTTGAGCTTTTCAGAGGCAAATACAAGCCCTGCAAGAAGAGATGCATAGAGGATTGCAGCCAAGAAGGGAAGAAGGTAGTGAAGATGAAGTTGATGAAAAGGAGAACCAGTTTGAAGAAGAAGAAGAGGTTATAGATTTGGCACAAGCCAGGTTGTACAAGGCCATATCTTATATTGGAAAGAAGCCGAAGATGGAGGTTTCCACATATTTCGGGAACCTAGATCCGAAGGAATTGATTGACTGGATCAACGATCTGGAAGAATACTTCAAGTATGAAGAAGTTGAAGATTCTGAGAGGGTCAGATTTGCCAAGACCAAGCTGAAGGGACATGCCAGCATATGGTGGAATGGGGTACAGCTGGAGCAGAACAGAAGAGGAAAAGAGAATAACAAAATGGGCGTAAATGGTGGAGAAGCTAAAAAGACAGTTTATTCCTACAGATTACGAACTGGATCTGCTAAGAAAAATGCAAAGTTTGAGACAGATGAACAAAACTGTCCAAGAATACACAGAGGAGTTTTATAAGATCTCCATCAGAACTGGCCATTTAGAACCAAGCAAGGAGAAGGTGTCCCGTCATATCAATGGGTTGAGACCCAGTATCCAGGAAGAGTTGGGCCTAGTTCGGGTGAGCACCATTGAAGATGCTTACCAGTTTGCTCTAAAGGTTGAAGAGAAACTGAATAAAAGGTTTGAGAGCAAGCAAAGAGGAAGAGGGCATGGAGGAAAGACTGGTGGAAGAAAATATGAAGGAAAAGAGGAGAAGAAATAAGAAGCTAGCAACAACCAAGAGCAGAATGCAGGTGATGATTACAAACCCCAAGTTCAGAATAATGGCTACCCAAGAGGAAGAGGTAGATCTGGACGTGGGTATGGAAGAGGAGTGTTTCGGGGAACCTGTTTCCACTATGGAGAAGAGGGACATCGGGCATATGAGTGTCCCTAGCACCCCGAGAGGGTGAACAAGAAACATGTGGGTACTATCAGAGCTGTTGTGGTAGAGGAAGATGCTGAATCAGAACATTCTAAGGAGGCAGAGAGAGGAGAAGTCATGGTCACAAGAAGAGCCATGCTGATTGATGAAGACAAGCCAGAGCAGAGGAGAAGCCTGTTCTACACGAGGTACAAAAATTCAGGTAAAGTCTATAATGTTATTATAGACAATGGAAGTACTGATAACTTAGTCTCCGAGGAAATGGTCACTAAGTTGTAGCTGGAAAGGAGGAGACACCCGCATCCATACCGGATTGCGTGGTTGCGGAAGGACCACAGAGCATGGGTCCATGAACAGTTCTTAGTCACATTCAATATTGGGAACTACAAAGACGAGGTCCTGTGTGATGTTTTTCCCATGGATGCTTGTCATTTGCTGTTAGGAAGGCCATGGCAGTTTGATCGGAGTGCAGTGCATGATGGTCATGCAAATATGTACTCCTTGACGAAATATGGAGTGTGCCACAATTTAAATCCATTACATGCAGTGGACGAGAAGGTGTGCAGCAGTGCCAAAATTTGTCTGGTAGAAGGCAAAATTTTTTTTTTTCCAGGAGAAGGGGTTTAAACGGGCTGTAGAGGCAGGTGCACGTTTGGAGCTATTACAAAAGACGCAGACCGAATAGCATAGAAGTGAAGGTCACTTCTCCATTTACCCCGGGTGTCTGATGCAGGAGCATCCGGCTGCAATAGAGCAATCTTGCATCAACCTAATTTTTTCTAAGTATTTGTGTTTTATTTCTTCTTTTCTTTACAAGGCAGAAGTCCGTCGAGATATCGCGACGTCGCAATATCGTGATGGAATTTTGCTTTGTAAAGAAAAGAAGAAATAAAACACAAATTCTTAGAAAAAATTAGGTTGATGTAAGATTGCTCTGTTGCCGCCAGATGCTCCTACATCAAATTGACTTGCTTTAAGGTAGAATTTCCTAACATAAAATAAGATATGTCATTTACAACATAATTAAGTTGACACATCTTATCATATTTTTAATATTATAGGTATTAATCCAACCATCATAAATTGCACTATGGTCATACTAAAATGGGCATGGGATACAATTAAGAAAAGAAGATGGAGCACCAAAATTTTACAAGACCACTTACAGGAGCATGGTTGGGAGTCTAATGTTCCTCACCAACACATGGTCAAATATTCAATATGTTGTTTCTCTAGTATCAAGGTATATGACTAAACCATCTGAACTTCACCTACAAGTAATTAAACAAATTTTGAGATATGTAAAGGGTACATTGGATTATGGCATCTATTACCACAAAAATGATGATGTATAATTAGTTGGCTTTAGTGATAGTGATTGGGGCAGCAATATAGATGTTAGGAAATCTACTTTAGGGAATTGTTTTAGTCTTGGATCATCACTAATTACTTGGAGTTCTAAAAAGAAAACTATTGTAGCACTATCATCTATTGAGGCCGAGTACATAGCAATCACAAATGCTAGTACCCAAGCCTTATGGTTTAGAAAATTACTTAAAGAAATAGGTGAAAGAAAAAATGATCCTACCATATTGTATTGTGACAATATGAGTGCCATTCAATTGGCACATAATCCTATCCACCATAGCAGGTCAAAAGACTTTGACATGAAGTATCACTTCATTAGAGATATGGTGGAGAAAAAGGTGGTTGAGCTAAAGCATTGCAACACTTTGGACAAGATAGCAGATATCTTCACCAAAGGAGTTGCTAAAGCTTAGTATATAAAGCTGAGAGACTGACTAGTCAACCCTCTCAACTTAAGGGGGAGATTGTTGGAATTTGAATATTATTGTTTCTACGTAGTTATTATTTAGTTAGCATTGAGAGAGCATATAGGAGATATGTCTAAATTAGCATTTGTCTATGTTAGGATTTGATTATGTGAAAGTTGTAAGCCAACAATATTGAGCCCAAATTAGTTTTGCTCAAACTTATAAATTGTAATTTTGTGCAAGTTTATTTTAATATAATGAATTTTCAAATCTTAGTTCCCATGGAACCTTTTGAAGATGACATTTTCACTTGTGGAGTGCACCATAGATAGACTATTAGTGATGGCTTAAGGTATGAGGTTATTTGCACAACTTTATGATGAGTTGTACGAGATTCATTGCATGGGCATAAAGGATTGGGATGCAACTTTCTACAGTAGGTGTGGGGATGAAAGCACATTGTTGTAGATCGACCATGGAGAATACCTTAGATGACACAAGCATAACTTACGTATGTAGATATCGGCTATGGGATCCTCTGTTAGTGAGACCAGGAGAGGGGTCAGAGTTATCCATATGGAGTTATGATTGATCATTATGCACAATCATTTGCACATCTCAGGGTAGAGGAGGTTATCTGGAGACCATACAAGGATTGTCTAGCATGGCCTGAGGTTGAGGTGTAGCTTTTACAAATACGGTGAAGGAGATGGTTAGTTGGTCGACACAGGACCGAGCGAGAGTATTTTCCATATGCTCGAGTAATACAATAGTTTGGGATACATCAGGTATTTCCTAATGAGCCTATGATCTACCAATATTGTGACGATGAGAGGACACTTACTTGGCCTATATTTGAGGTAGTTGGAGAGGATGTAGATCCTATGGAGAGTGTCTTTGAGTTAGATGAAGTAGGGACCACAATAGAGTATGACTCCTGGTGGGTGACACACCAGTGACGAGGGGAGGGGCTTCTAGGAGGTGGTATAACTGTGGTGATAGAGTGTTGTGACCACTTCACAATGCTCCAAAATAAATTGGGGACCCATTTGGAAAATTTTGATTTTTTTTGTAAATATGTGATATTTTGTTATTTAGTCCTATTGGATGGTTTTTTAATATTTCGATCATGTGTTAATATGTGGATAGAATACTATTATTTTAGTATATATGAAGTTTAAATTGTTATTTGTGTGTTGTAATAAAATGTTAGGTGTTATTGTAGATTTGTTTTATTTGTTGTATTGTTTATGTTTATTTTGATTTAATAGTGGTTATGTATGTTAAAGTGTAGTGTTATGATTATTAAAAAAGAAGAGTATGTATTAAAATTCAAAAAGATTTTGATTTTGGATTACATACATTTTAAAAGAAATATGATTTAAACATTTTAAAACATTTTTTTTTTAAATATTAATAAGAGATATTGTTTGTTTCACATGGACTTGGCATTATTTTCGGAATGGTCTATGGTCTACGAGGTAAACCCGGTGGTGCTAAAGGTCTATGGTCTACGACCGGTGGTGATAAAGGTTCTATGGTCTACGAGGTAAACCTGTCGGTGATAAGGTATAATATAAAAGATATTGTTTGTTTCACATGGACTTGGCATTATTTTCGGAATGGTCTATGGTCTACGATAAACCCGGTGGTGCTAAAGGTCTATGGTCTACGATGATAAAGGTCTATGGTCTACGAGGTAAACCCGGTGGTGGTAAAGTGAAAGTGAATGGTCTACGAGGTAAACCCGGTGGTGCTAAAGATCTATGGTCTACGACCGGTGGTGATAAAGGTCTATGGTCTACGACGTAAACCCGTGGTGATAAAGTGAAAGTGACGGTCTATGGTCTACGAGGTAAACCCGGTGTGAAAGTGACGGTCTATGGTCTAGAAGGTAAACCCGGTGGTGATAAAGTGAAAGTGACGGTCTATGGTCTACGAGGTAAACCCGGTGGTGATAAAGTGAAAGTAAGAGTGAGTCAAATGTAAACCCGGTGGTGATAAAGTGAAAGTGACGGTCTATGGTCTACAAGGTAAACCCGGTGGTGATGAAGTGAAAGTGACGGTCTATGGTCTACAAGGTAAACCCGGTGGTGATGAAGTGAAAGTGATGGTCTATGGTCTACGAGGTAAACCCGGTGGTGATAAAGTGAAAGTAAGACGGTCTGTGGTCTACGAGGTAAACCCGGTGGTGATAAAGGTAAACCCGGTGGTGATAAAGTGAAAGTAAGAGTGAGTCAAACGACGACAAAACATATTGATGAATCAAGAGGCGCACATGCTAGGTGAACAACTAGTTGAGAAGTATTGTGTGAATTGGCTGTTTTGAAGCCTTCATTTCCATTTGTAGGATGTATGTGGGACAAAAAGATACACTATTTTAATTACAAATAGATCAACATTTAAGGGGAACAAAGCATGGTATTACGAGTTTAATGGAGGATCCTTTACATTAATTTTTGCCACCACGAATGTGAATGAGGATAGCAACGGAGTTTTGTATTCGAACAACGACTTCAATGATTTTTCTGGCTGTGCAATTTCGAGTGAACTTCTAAACAGTGGATGGGGTGATATTCTAAAGACTTGTAGAAAATAACTAACGAATAGGCTCGTAGTTTGCAATAAGTGAACTTTAGCAGCAAAGATCAGGCTTCCTTCAAAATTTATGGGCATGGCTCAATGACGATAATTGGTTCAGAGGTCAGCCCATAGAGGGAGAATACACGGATTGTCAGCAACGAATTTGGGTATTGCAGGTTAATTGCAGAGTGCAACAGTGGCAACATGAAGACCTTAGGTGGACGTATTCGATTGGAAGGATATCGAGACATTGATAGTGTTAGGATTAGATCATTATGAGATTTGTCAGCACCGAGCATGGGAGATGGTAGCTACCCACTGAATGTTGATGTGAATGTAGAAGAAGAGGTATTAAAGTGGAACGAAATCCCAATATATCAATTAGATTAACTGAGCATTGAAATTGAGATAGGTAAAGCAATTACTGGGACGTCACCGAGAATGAGATGAACGGCAGTGTGAAGCTCCAGAGTGGATGACTTGATGCTAACACATACTCAGCATTGTTTGTTACATGGCTAAGAATTATTTTTACGGGATATTGTGGTAAACACAGCAATGAATGAGGACCAGATAGTTTTACCCACCGGTGTCAAGACAGTGATAAAAATATCTGAGATGAGTTGAAATTGTAATTTTTTAGCGCAACACAGTGGACAGCTTGTGAAAGCAAGGATATGACATGGATTGATGTGTTAGCAGTTATGTGGTGCGTTGATAGACGAACTTGATGCCGGAAGATTTGTTGATGAAGAATTATATGGATTGTTAATGTAGACTAACGCACAGCACAGTGATATTGTTAGTGGGATTTAGTACTTGACATGGCGCATAGACGGGGACCACATGTATTTGACACCATGGATCATGCGCAGGCGGCCACCCAAATAATCCAAACACTACCGACGTGATATGTTAAAAGGCCTTGGGGCAGATTTTATCGAATATAGATTTCAAAACATAGACTATACTTGGATTATTTGGTATTGTTTTACATGCAACTTCTATAAGGGTACAATTCATGATTAATCCAATAACAACAGCACCGGATGATAGGGGCATTATCGAATGAAGGCAGATGGATAATTATGCAATAATTTAGTGGCAGTGATAATATACCAAGCATACGAGATTTATATTTTAATATGAATTGCATTATTGACATGGTATTGATAACGTTGAGAATGTTGAAAGAATTATTATATCAAACAAAGAAGAAATATTACCAAAGCTTTTGTAGTATTTCAACAGACTAGAAATGGAAGAATTTAAATTTTATATCCTTTAGTAAAGGCGGTAGCATCCGGATGAATGGCAAGTATTGAGGCTATACATCATCAAATTTGGATTCAACGTTAAATTTATTAGAGAAAAAAGACTGTTATTACGAAAGCATTGAAGGAGTTCATTTTAGGTAGCCCATTATTATTGATGATGAAGTATCTCCACAAATCGAATAAACAGAGGCAGCATGTGGGAAGAACAGCGGCGAACAACCTGGTGGAGAATGTTGTGTGAAGTTTCATGATATATTTGTTGTCTCTCAAATTCGTGTTGTGTAAAGGCAGATATAATACATTCATCAATTTTAGGAAATTTGAACATGAACAACAGTGGGTTTGGATACATTTGATAGAAAATTTATTTATTCAAATTACTTATATAAGTGATATTTAATAGATTTAGTGGATATGATAGGTATATGCTATGACAAATTTATTAAAAAGATTGTACATTGAGCCTGAAAGAAAATGGATGAATGATTATAATATTAGTTTTGAACTTATTAGGGAACGATGCCAATTGTAAAAATCAATTGAAAATTAAATGAAACTCAAGTTATAAATAGCCTAGAAGAAGCCAAGAAAAGGGGTCGGACAAATTGAAAAGAAGATCGGAGAGGACACTTTAGATCAAAGAATAGATTGCTGTTTTGAGAGACATTATTCATTGTTGCAGGGTTTAAGGTTTATTTAAAGTTCAATTATATTGAAATATCAATTACATTTTGGTCTTATTATTTTATTTAATAAAATTATGCAGGTTGATGGTGATTTTATTAAATATTTTAATAGGTCATTAATTTCATTTCTTAGAAGATTGTATCTACTTTATTGTTGATAATGTAAATGCAGAACACACTAAATTAGGTTATGATTTTTAGGAAATTATTTTTCTACAAATGCAATATTGACAACTTTCATTTTAGTACTTTATGAAATCACTAATTTTTATTTCCAATTTTCCACACATTTTATTTTTATTTTCTAAACCCTAATCTTTTTCATTTTATTTTAATTTTATTTCAGGTATAAATCAAAACCCTAAATTTGAATATAAAGTTTTAATCTAACTTTAGGTTAAATGTTTATGTATTTCATAACAATGCACATTTATGAAATCAATATTAGAATAACAAATTGATTAAATTATTCCAGATAGAGTTATTAAATTGCAAACATTAATCATTTGCTATTAATTTAATCAAATTATTTTCTAAAGATATAATTAAATATTTGTAATTGACAAGGTTGATTATTAACAATATTTAATTATTAATTTTTACATTTGGATAATAAGTCTTTTAATACAAGGTTGAATTATACAAATTGAGTATTTACAAATCAGGTCCCTTGTTAATAGTTGCTTGTAAATCACTAAGGTATTCTAAGCACTCATTTTGACGCATTTTCATGACATATAAACACATTAAGTGAAAGGAACCTTGGATAAATTTTCATTTCTTTGCAAGAGAGGGTTTTCTAACCAAAATTCTAATTGTAAGTGTGATTTCACAACTAGGTAAAATTATACCTCAACATAATTGGCACTAGAAGGACGACCTGAAAGGTAATATTTTAATTTTCAGCATTTGAAATTGTTCAAATTTATTATGTAAAAAACAAATTATCATTTTTTTTTATTTGCATTAATGTCAATTTTCTATAAATTCGAAAAAATGGTTATGATTCAATTTTTCATACATAGCCTTGCATGTTAAATTTGGTTCAATGGAAAAAACATATTTACCCAATTAAACACATGATGGAATGATTACGGCTAAGGAACATATTCAGGCATATAAAAACATTATGTTTCATTTTCAAATTATGCATGAAGTTGTTATCTGTAGAATATTTCCATACACATTGGATGAATTTGCTCATAATTGGTTTATTAATTTACCTACAAGTTCTACCACTTCTTGGGATCAATTAGAAGCAATATTTCTTGAATATTTTAGAAAATTGGTTGACACAGATATGATATCAAATCAATTTACCTCTATTTTTAAAGAGCCTAATGAATCCATGAGTTAATTTAATGATAGGTTTCATAAGTTATATACTGAAATAGAGACACATTTCATCATTTTAGAAGAAGAATTCATTCAAATATACTTGGAAGCCTTAGATCCTTTTACTGTTAAGTTTCTAGAAAAGCTTCTTAAATATTTATCCTTGTCTAACGCCTATGGTGGGGCAATAGTTGTAGAACAATGGTGGATTTCTAAAGGGGTTGATGTGGGTAAATTATCATTACTTAACCCTAAGGTTTCAAATCAAATACCACCTATGAGTCATGATACACATTTTTATTTCATGTTAAACTGTTCTTTAGGAGTTATAGATTCTAATCAATGTCAATCATCTAATCTGACACCCTAAAATCAAATGAGGTTCAATGTAAACAATCAATATGATGAAATTGAATGTCCTAGTTTTACAATGACTTTCAATATTATCCAAGATGAAGTGCACATTTTAAAACCAATATCCATAAATGAGGATTATGGTAATCAAGTTTATCAAAATGTAGAAATGCATGAGTCTTCAGATATTAGAGAATTTATAGATCTAACTAGCTTTGAAACATATGATAGAATAGAATCTTCCATAGAGTTGAATGAAACAATTAGAACTCCAGAATCAAAATATTCTAGATGTGATGGCATTATGACTGATCATAAAATTTTGTTAGTTGAGGAAGATGAATTTCTTATTGAAGATAATTTTTTTAAATTTATGAAAGCGAATTTGAAAATCATTCGATTATTGAATTTATAGATTGTGAAGAAGTGGTTGAACATCACACCCTAATTTAAGAAGATGATTATTGTTGGTGGAATAAATGAGATGATTTTGCCTTTTTTTATAATGAAGTACTCGCTTCACCTAAAATGCAAGAAAAAAGGTTAATTTTATAGCTTAAAAGAAAAATTGCTCAAGTATAGGGACAAATGCACCAATATGCATATCTTGATAATTATATAAATCATCCTCATGAGACAAAGATCAAAGATACTAAAAGTGATATTCTTTTAGATAGTGGAAGGTTCCTAGAGTAGACTAGTTTTGAAATATATGATAAATTAGGATATCCCAAAAATTTGGATGAATTTGTTGAAAATGATTATAAAAAATTTTAGTATCCTCAAAATAATGATCAAGAAGAAATGAAGGAAACAATACAATCTCATAAAATATTTCAGCAAGATGATTATTATAATGGTTGGGGAAGATATGAGGAATTATTTGTTTCTCACTATCCTACTGATGAATTTTCCATTTCATTTGATATGCAGGATGTTGAAACCTCTATCTTGCATGAAGATCTAGCAATTTATATCCAACTGGAAAATGATGTGTCAATTTTAAAAATAGATAAGACTCCAAGATTTGATCATTTTTAACATGAGTTTGTGGAACATCTTGTTGAAATAGAAATGGAATAAATGGCAAATGTTTCTTATGATTCAACTGTTTTATATGAAGAGGTAAAATATTTTCTTTCATTCTCGAATACTTAAGATTTGAGTGAAAATTTGCATGATTGTATTGAAGATTTAAATGAAGAAACTTCATATGTGGCTGATAAATAATTATAACTTTTTATTCATCTTAAAGAAACTATTGATTTATCTGATCAACAAGATTCATGGTTTGAAAAAGATAAACATATTCTTAATTGGATGCCTAATTTTGGTGCTCTTGAAAAATAGATCATTGATCAAGGTAAAAGAATACAAAATAATGATGATTATGGTAGACACCATGAAGAGAAATAAAATACTAAAATGGCTCGTCAAGTAGTGGTAAATGAAAGTGTACAAAAGGTAGAATTTTATCCTTTGTGTTAAAACATCCAAGAATCAGGTAAAAGTTTGAATAATCATTTATTGGATTTAGATGTTGTTTATAATGAATTTCCATTGGAGGTTGATGAATAATTAAAGTGGATTCCTATTCCCACCATAAATAAGATTGCTTTGTTAAATGAAAGAAAAGTAGATATGCTTGAGTTGTTGAACCAAGCTCATATGGCAACCTGAGGAAGAGGGTGAGATTTTCTTGATTAATTCAAACCTCTATTGCAAAAATGGCCAAACCGATTAAATTGGTTGTAAGTCCTGAGAAGGTATGCATATCAAATTAGTGTGGTGTTGACACTTTATGCACCTCTTAACATAAGTGTAGCAATATTTCTCTAATATTGGCCAATAATAGCTCATGTGAAGAATGCGCTTTGCGGTGGCAATACCATTGAAATGGCCACCACATGTACCATCGTATGCTTGGGCAATTGCCCAAACTAACTTTTGATGTTCTAAGAAATGAAGGAGGATATCCTCGTAGATTCAACAATACAATATGTATCCAAGTAAGACATATTTTACTTCTTTTTTCTTGAATGTATGTTTAGTGGTATGAAACAATATATAAGGGATGTTACCAAGCTTTAGGTAATATTTTAGTTGGATGGACCAATATTGCTTTAAAGAAGCCTTAATTGCATGAATCACTTGATCATTTTTAAGTTCCTCTCTCATGAATACTGATTGGGAGTGAACTTGTAAATATAGTGTTGTGCTGCTATCAAAAGGAGTTTGAGGGAAGAAAGTCCCCCAAGCAGAATTATTTAAGCAATTGTAAATTTGAGAGAACCATTCATGAGAAGGTTCAATTTTAATCTTGTGGACATCTAGAATGGAGTGAAGCTCCTCACACTTAGTTGCAAATTGTGATAGCATTTTGGCTTGAATGGTTGTGATAGTATCATATGGGTTTTGTAGGATTAAATAACCTAAGGAGACCATTGTGTCTATAAAATGGTTAGATGAACAAGGGAGTGCCTCAATATCATACCTGAAAGCACGAGGATACGGAAGCAAAAAGGAAAGCAAATATGCGAAATGCAAACGAAGAAACCGAACTTAGCGCTAAATCCTAGAAACTTGAAAATGCATGAAAAGAGGGAAAAGCATGATCGAATCAAAATGAAACAAATGGGAATAAAGAAGACAACCCTTTTTATTAATGTGTTTCAAACTCGGTTACAATATGCATCCTCCCCTTCCAAGGGCTAGGAGCGTTTAAGCATGAGCTCTTGTTACATCCATGGGCGCCTTTCCTTCTTCCGCGTGCCCACATGTAAAATGGGCGGACCAAAACGTCACTTCCGCTTGGAATGATGAGTCTTGACTCCTCGCTGCTCCTCCAATGTCCAAACCCTATGTTCAAAGGAACAAGAAATGGTCAGTAGCACCTACGGATGAAACAAAGCATGCAATCCCCAAGCCTACGATAAGTAAATAAGAAAAATGAATTAAACTAATATTAAAATAGATCCAAATGCTATGAAAATTTGATAGGGGCATCAAGATACCACCAGGAAGGTTTTGCAAAAATAACAGTCGGAAATTCCTCACCAATTTGAATTCGCTCTGGGGCGGGACGAATTCACCTACAACAAAACACCGAAAAGATACTGTCCCAATGTCCTGCCTCTGAAGCTCCAAAAGACCTACAAACTTGGGATTAGCTAATTGGGGGCATTTTGGGAAGACCCAGATGGTCGGATTTTCCCAATTTGGCCTCCATCAATAGGAATTTGATGATGCTACCTGTAGGTTAGTAAAAGCGAACAAAGCTAGAAATATGATCAAAATTGCTCAAAACGAGACGAAATTCAAATGACAACCTATTTAAACATCATAGAATTGAATGCAAAAATGAAAGAAAGCAAATCTGCCATGGAATTCCCATCGCTCCGAAAGGGGGCGATTAGGATTGTGGCAGTGTGGGAGAGGGCGCCCATGGGGCAGGCCGCCCGTCGTTTGAGGCCTGATTTTGACACCAATCCACTTGGGATGGGTCCAAAACCTCTTGTGTGGTATTGTCAGAAAATTTGGTGGGATATTGTGGCCAAATTTCAGGTTTTGGGATCAAGATTCATCCTCCCAATAGTCACCCAATGACCTCCTCTCTAAAGGAGATCAAGGATGTGAAAGGCACAAATCCAAAAGGTGTGAGATGTGTAAATAAAATGACAACACTTCGTTGCTCTAAAATGCTACTTCTCTCCATATTTTGGGGTGAGGAAACTCACCAATTTATAGACCTGGAGGTCTCTTGAAATGGGCATGCAGAGGCGCCACTTGGCAATCATGCCTTCCCAAGGGGAAGGAGATTCCTCCCTGAATAGGGACTTCATGACTGACCTTATAGATGCCTCTAACGCTTGAAAACGCTCACCCATACTCCCATGCGATGAAGGAAGCATTGGGTGGCGGACTTGAGCTGCCATTTGTCAAGATTTGACTTTTTTCTTGTCAAACCTGTAATTCGCCCCACCCCGGAGCGAATTCAGAATTCGTCCCTGGGTGGGGCGAATCCCATTTTGAATTCGTCCCAGGGTGGGACGGATACTGAGCAAAGTGCCTGAATGTGCCAAATTGATCTCTGACCTTTCAAAACTACTGTGAGAGTGGTTAGGACCACTGTTTGACCTCTGGGGGCTGCCCTTGGGGCTGTGTGTGTCAAAGCGATCAGTGTTTGCAGTCACATAATTGGATTGGTGTTGTTTTGGTGTCTATAGATGCCCCTTTTTGGGATGCGTTGTGCATGGCACAACGTCGAGCAAAAATAGATAACCAAAGCACTAATGATTAGGGTTTCTCAGTAACCTAACCAACTTTTGATGCCCCATTTTGGGGTTTTTTTTTTGTGTTTTTTGTGTGTGTGTTGTGTTGTGGTTGGGGTGGGGTGGGGGGGTGGTGGGTGTGGGTGTTGGGTGTGGTTTTGTTTTGTTGTGTTTTGTTTTTTTTTTTTGTTTTGTTTTTTTTTTTTTTTTTTTTTTTTTTTGTGTGGGTGTTTGTGTTGTGTGGTGGCTCCCCCCCCCGGGGGGGGGGGGGGGGGGGGGGGGGGTTTTTTTTTTTGTGGTTTTTTTTTTTTTTTGTGGGGGGGGTCCCTTTTTGGTTTTTGGGGATTTGGAATCTCCTCCCGTGGAGCGGTCCGGCTATGGTAGCCTTCTTAGGGAGTAGGATAGTGACAATTTGTAACCCCAACGTCTATTTTTGCATGCCCGGGATGTCAAGTGCAACAACACTCTCATCGGGCAAGTTTATTAGCTATTTTGGTGCATTTTTATTCATTTTTTGTTGTTTTTTTTTTTTTGTGAAATTTTTGTTCATTGTAGCCTGCGGGCATTTTTGATGATATATACAGATGACTTTATTTTGCTTATGCGAGTGGATGATTTGATTTTATGCATGATGAGTGATGAGTATGGATGTATGCATGTTAATTTATTTTGATGGATGCATATGTTATGATGAATGCAAATGTTTTTGATTTATATGTGATATGCAAAATGGAATGGATGAATTGAATTTGTGTTGTTTGGCGAGGGCACCATAGACTATTTAGGACTTTTGTGATTTTGTTTTTTTTGGCGATTGCTGATGGCAATGCGAGGATGAATGATAGTGCAGTTGGTTTAGAAATGTAGCTAAGGTTTTCTGAGACTCGGACGGTTTTAACTCACTAGCCATGACTGTACTTTATCTTACAAGACTTTTGAACAAGGTATGAATCGGACTTGTCTTTGACCAAGCTATTTCACATCCCTGTGTGTGCAATTGAGTTCATTTATGTGGTATTTGTCAGGATACCACCAGTGCCAGATAGGCTATCAACCAAACCTGTACTGAGGATCACCTAATTAGCTCCACTAACTCCTTTGTTGTATTTAGTCGGATTAATCTGCGGTGCTATCTAGGATACCATAAGCTAGCTCATCCACATGCAAACATTGATCCGTACACGAGTTAATGTGATAGATATATCGTCATGCGGGAGGTTTACCGACCGAGTGACCGATAGGCTATCCACCAAACCGGTACTGAGGTTTGCCTCATGACCTGTCGGAATGCTTGAGAGTTCCAGGGATTCAAGTTCGACTCCCTTCTTTTCTTCAATTGTATTGGGATACTTGCTCGTTTGTAGTGATAAAAATCATTGTTTATTTTTATATATTTTTCTTTTGAGCAAGGGATTTGGATTTTGAGTGATAAGAATCACTATTGTATGTGCCTTTTGATGTATGCACTCTGGTGGTGATGTCAAATTTTTGGAGTTTTGACTTTTTGCAAAATTTTGATGTTTGCAACTTTTTTGAGAACTTGGGATTCTTGGGGAATTGGGTAGGGAAGATGCTTGTCCTTTTGCCAACTCTCAGCATTCTTGGGGTCATTCACACAGGGGGATGAGCAAGATAACCGTTTCGCTTATGGTGACCTGGATTGCTATGCAAGTTTCATCTTTCGTTCACACAACTTGGGAATTTTTATGTGTTTTAATTTGTGTTGGGATGCTACGTAACAAGGTGTGATCCAAGTAGAACTCTACCTTCGTAAAATCTGTCTGACTTGGTACAGTATGTGGCTAGAAAGCAAAATGATGACTGAAAGACGAAAACTCTTGATACATTAGAAGACCACTGACTCTGGTGTGGTAAAAAGCAATGAATGGCATTTTTTTTTGAATTTGCTTATAAAATGGAGAAATGTGGAACAAGATGGACTAGCGGAGTAATTACAGTCTATGGTGCCTTTGACCTGTAAGACCACAAATATGCAATGTATGGATGCGATGCTTAATGCAGCTACATATTTTTGTATTTTTGATGGATTGATTTTTGTGAATATGAAGATGAGATGCGAGAAGAGCTCTTTATTGATGAATTTGAGCATGCCTGGAAATGAGATGCAAATTTTTGTTGTTTTTGATGATTTTACTATTTTTGAATTTTCTTATTTTTGACCAAGCGATTGTGGGAATCCTTGGAGATTTTTGGGATTGACCAAGCGATTGTAGGAATCCTTGGAGCATTTTGGGATTGACCAAGCGATTGTAGGAATCCTTGGAGCATTTTGGGATTGACCAAGCGATTGTAGGAATCCTTGGAGCATTTTGGGATTGACCAAGCGATTGTAGGAATCCTTGGAGCATTTTGGGATTGACCAAGCGATTGTGAGAATCCTTGGAGCATTTTTGGGATATGGCTCTCTTAGATATGGAATGGTCACAAATGACTGATGTTCAAGGGTTCTGGTTCCTTGATTCCATCAAGAGAGGCTAGCTAGTACGTCTCGGGTCCTATTTTGCTATCAATTACATATGGACCTAACCAATTTGCTGTGAACTTGTCCCTTAGGTGGGACGACAAACTAGAGTTCTGTTGGTTTTCTTTTAAGACCAAGTCACCAATCCGAAAGTCCCTCAGGTGAACTTTCATGTTGTAAGCTTTCTTAAGTCGCTCTTGATAGATACGTAAATGCTCGAGAGCATTAACGCGTCATTCATCAAGCAACGTAAGCTGGTCTAACCGGGCCTACCGCGTAGCGTCATCATCGATGAACTCTTGCATTGATATGCATAGGGAAGGAATTTCCAACTCGAGAGGCATGACTGCCTCGGAGCCATACACGAGCAAAAATGGAGTTGCCCCAGTGGGCGTCCGAATGCTAGTGCGATAAGCCCATAGGGCAAGTGGGATTTGGATGTGCCAATCCTTATGACTGTCTATGACCGTATTTTTAAGGATGGCAACTAGCATTTTGTTTGATGCCTCTGCTTGCCCATTTGCCTGTGGATAATAGGGTGTCAAAAAATTGTGCTAAATTTTGTACTTTGTGGTCAAAGCACGCACGTCTTTGTTCTTGAATGATGTCCCATTATCCGAGACTATTTTGGATGGAATACCAAAATGACATATGATGTTATGCAAAATGAACTCCACAATGCGGGGTCCTGTCGTAGAGGTAAGCGGAACTGCTTCCACCCACTTGGTGAAATACTCTGTGGCCGTTATGATAAACGTGTGATGGCCTGACGACGTAGGGGAGATCTTTCCAATTAGATCGAAGCCCCACTACGAAAATGGCCAAGCGTACTTGGATCGCCTACAAGGCCTAGGAAGGTACGTGCATCAAATTGGCATGATGTTGACACTTCACGCACTTCCTGACATATGCACAACAATCTCGCTCTAAAGATGGCCAATAATAGCCCATGCAAAGAATGCGCTTTGCGATGGCCATACCACTGAAGTGGCCACCACATGTACCATCGTGCGCTTGGGCGATCGCCCAAGTGGACTCTTGCTGGTCCAAGCAACGAAGGAGGATTCCTTCATAGCTATGATGGTACAAAATGTCTCCTATCAAGACATACTTAGCCGCTTTCTGCTTGAATGCTCATTTTGCGGCATGCGTCAATCCAAGCGGGAGATTACCTAACTTGAGGTAGTCTCTAATGGGTAAATACCAATCCTGCTGATCGAAAGCCTCGATGGTATGAACAACCAATCCCTCTTGAAGTTCATCCCTAGCAAACGCTGAGCGGGAGAGAACTTGTAAGAATAGCGTTGTGTTGCTATTAATGGGAGTAGGGGAGAACAAGGACCCCCAGTTGGCATGTTTCAGATGATCGTGGATTCGAGAGAACTTATCCGAGGATGGTTCAATCTGGATCATGTGGATTCCTGGCATCAAGTCAAAGCTTGCACGCTCCATCATGGATTGCGATAGTGTTTTGACTTGAATGGTTGTCATATCACCAGAAAGGTCTTGCGAGATTAGTGACCCCAAGGAGGCCATTGTGTTCGCAAAATGATTCGATGACCGAGGGAGTGCCTCGATGTCGTACCACTCAAGTTTCGCCAGGAATTTGTCCACAAGGGCTTTATAAGCCTACAGAACTGGGCATTTGCATTGGAATACCCCTTTGACTTGATTGACAATTAACAACGAATCACCAAAGATGTTCAGTCATTTGATGTTCATGGTGATTGTTGTCTGAAGACCTATGAGCAAGGCTTCATACTCTGCATTATTGTTGGTGCATGGGAAATTTAATTTAAATGATAGGGGCATTGGAGTGCCCTGCGGTGTGAAGAATACTATTCCCGTGCCACCACCTTGCTCACATTTAGAACCATCAAAAAATAGGGTTATGTCAGCCTGTGACTCAGGCTCATCAGAATCTGGCGATTCTGAGACATGGAAGACCCCATCATCGGGTAGTTCTATGACCAGAGGCTGATCGTCTTCGAGAGGAGCCTCTGCTAGTTGATCGGCTATGACCTATCCTTTGATGGATTTTTGTCCAATAAACTCTATGTCAAATTTCATCAACAACATGATCCATTTCACCGTGCGACTACTATGATAAGTATGACTCATCATGTATCGCAATGGATTCTCCTTAGACACAACATACGTAGTGTTGCTCAGCATGTAGTGGCATAGCTTTTTGGTAGCAAACACCACTGCCAAGCAGAGTTTCTCGACGTATGCATAGTTAAGTTCATAACTGACCAGGGTGCGGCTAAGATAGTAAGTAGCCTATTCTTTGTGAAGTTCATTCTTCTAGGCCAGCATGGCGCCCAGTGCCACCTCAGTAGATGAGATGTATAAGTAGAATGACACTCCTGGTCTAGGTGGTGCCAATACTAGCGGTGAAGCCAAGTATCGTTTGATGTCATCAAAGGCTGACTGGCACTCGTCATCCCAGTGAAATGCTACCCCCTTGTGCAATAATTTGTTCATGGGTCAGCACTTGTCAGATAGCTACGCTATGAAGCGCTTAATTGACGTGACCTTTCCCTGTAGACTTCTGAGCTGCTTAATGGTAGTTGGGGGAACCATTTCAAGGATTGCCTTGACTTTGTTTGGGTCCACTTCGATGCCTCGCTTTGAGACTATGAAACCCAAGAGTTTTCCAGATGTGACGCCAAATACGCACTTCTTGGGATTCAATCGACTTTATGCTCCATGAGGCGATCGAGGATCTTGCTTAAGTCATCGAGATGATCTGGGCGCAAAAGAGACTTGGCCAACAAATCATCCATGTAATCTTCCAAAGTTTTATGCATGTAATCATGGAAGATGTACGTCATGGCACGTTGGTAGGTGGCGCCAACATTTTTAAGGCCAAAGGGCATGACCTTATAACAAAATGTCCCCCAAGGCATTGTGAACGCCATTTTTAGTTGGTCCTCGGGATTGATACGAATTTGATTGTATCCCGAGAAACCATCCATGAGGGATAGCATTTCGTGACCTGTTGTAGCGTCTACCAATGCGTCGATGCTTGGCAAGGGGAAATCATCCTTAGGACTCGCTTTGTTTAGATCTCAAAAATTAGTGCATATGCGAATCCTCCCGTCGGGATTTTTGATGGGCACCATGTTGGACAACCATGGCGGATAATCCATGCAGATGACAAACTGTGCATCCAACAGCTTTTGCAATTCATCTTTGACCATCAAGGCCACTGTTGGGTGCATCTTACGTAGTTTTTGCTTAACTGGCTTGATTGTCGGATCAAGCGTTAGATTATGCATGACTAGCTACGGATCTAGCCCCGACATGTCTCTGTATGACCATGCAAAAACCTCCTTCTTCTCTTTGAGAAGGGCAATGTAGTCGGCTTGCTCTTCGGGGGATAAGCTTACCCCTAGCTTGATAATCTATGGATTCATTGGATCCAAGCCGATGTCTACGTCAGTCGTCTCCTCGATCGACATGTGGGATCCGTCCTCCAACTGATGTGGAGTTGGGATCAAATGGATATCATTAGCCGAGTTTAAATCTGCGTTGGGAACCTCGGGTTCCTCTTCAGCATGAAAGATATCCTGAGTTGTCCCTGGGGTAAAATGAAGCATTTTACCGAAAGGCCAATACTTTGATGGGGATGGAGGTGAATTGACGTGATCCCAGTCAATGGCATCTATGTCTAGATGCAAGGACCATGCTGGATCGGCCGGATTGTGGATGGGTGCGGTTAAGTCAATGGAGATCATGTGGATGAAATGATTTTGGTCTCCATTACCATGGGTGTGATGACTCAAACATTCTGGATGTTCTCTGTGCTCTGGATCTGGCTCTAGAGGTACTGGCATGAATGGATCGGCCCTATGTGCTAATAGGAGGATAGGGTCTACCCTCGACACTGATATCACCCTAGGGTCTCGGAGTGGAAGGTGCTCTTCGTGTACCTGGAGCAGCGGATCCAACACTTGATCCCACCCTACTGGGTCTACGTACCACTCGTGCCCTAGCACTATGCCCATCTATTCAAATATGTCATTAATCTCCAAGGGGTATGGTTGCGGCCTCTATCGCATGTGATTAAGATATGTCATTTCTGTTTCATCTTCGTAATCACTATCGGAGATCCAAAAGCCCTCGTTGGCTCCGACAACTATTTGAGGCATTATAGGCTCATCTTGCTCAAGCAAATTAATCTGGCCCCATTGTGGTTGTTCCATGCTCTATGGGGGGACCTGATTCTCTTGACGCGGCACTGGCTCGCTTGGAGCCTCTAGAGGGAACATTGTCAGGAGGGTCTCTTGACAGTTATTCATGGGAATCACTTGTGAGTGATCACTATCGGATTCGAAGGGATCATATGATGTTGGTTCATATTCTGATTCATCCTCCGAAGATCCTTCTTGACACTATTTATACTTTCCTTGAAAGTGAGTTCCCAAACTTTCGCCTCTCTCTAGCAAAGGAGAAGGGTTATTGATGTTAACAAGGGTGGTTGTTGACCATGGGAGGTAATCTCCCAATGTATATGTTGTGTTTGGGTTGGCATAAGGATCTGATGCCAATCCACCCTTGTTGCCTATTCCTAGGCCTTGCATGTTTTCCACCAAGATGTCCAAGGGCAGGGGGTGGTTGAACCCTACTCCCGACTTGTCATAAGGCATTTGGTATCTTGGCTGGCAAAGGACACGCACTCCTTGCTCATACCTGCCTAGCCCGTATCCATGCCAATTGCATTGGCCAAGATATCTCAGAGCAAAGTTCGGGTTAGACAGATAGTTGACATCTTCTGCAAAAGGCTCTTCATCCTCGTCCTTTTGCATGCATGGCTCAGTACCATGATCAAGGCCCCCATACACAAAATTTGTCTGGTTCGGTGGGTAGCCTAAAGGAACAATTGTCCCGATGGGGAGGCGAGGTCTCCCCATGTCTTGCATGGACTCTAGCGTGGTCGTTGCTACAACATTCCGCACTAGATACTCCCCCAGGCCCGTACTGGCCATTTCAACAGTAATTGTTGGCGATTGAGAGGGAGGGAATGAAAGCTCTTCCTGAGTCCATTCCATGTTGGGTGGACTAGGAGCCTCAACTTCCATTGTGCTAGGCATCTCTTCGGTAGAGATGGTTGATATTGTTGGCAGTGCCTCTTCCAGGGGTTGAGCCTCTTCCAGGGTTTGCTTCCCTTTGTCCTTCTGTTTAGCCATGATAGGTGGCGTTGGTGGTGAAGGAGCTGACGATGAAGATGCACCTGGCTGGGGTTTTGATGGATTTATCACCAGTGGTGCTTGCGGCATCGGACCCTGTCTAGATGGATTTAACTAAAAATCCAAGTGCATCGATGGGAGGGTCGATTGCGGCATCAACTGCACCGCATTGCAATATTTGAAGGGTTCTAAGTCCGTCGGGACTACATGTACTTCCCCTTCAAATGCATACTTCAAACACTTGGTGAGCTATCGAAGGGACACACTTCATGTCCCCGATCCATGGCCGCCCTAGCAATATGTTATACGCCATCTCGCCTTCCAAAATATGGCACAATGTAGGTATCGTCTTTTGTCCTACTTGAATGGGTAGAACAATTGTGCCAACTATCGAGCATATCGCATCATTGAATGCTCGCAGTGTGTAAGTGGAAGCCATGATGTGAGAGGCTGGCAACTTTAGATGTTTCAATGCTGCTGTGGTAATGATGTTATTGGATGAGCCAGTGTCTATCAACACCCTCTTATACGGGATCCCGTTGACCCACGCGATAACGTGCAGGGGTGGATCTGCCATGTCATCAGACACTGATTTAACTTCATCTTCTCAGAAGGTGATGAATGGCTCCATGCATCATTTTACATGTCCCACGAAGTTGTTGAAGGAATTCGCTTCGTGGGGCTGCAACTCGATGGCTTTCAAAATCTCCATGAGAGCCTCCCGATGGGGCGTTGATTGTTGTATAAGCTCATATATGGAGAGCCTAGCCGACGTGGTCCACAAACTCTACGTGAGTTTGGTCCGAATCATGGCCGTGGGTCTAGGCGGAGGTAGCTGCATAGGGTGTTGTTGAGGTTGTGACGTCGATGGAACCTCTCTTGTGGCTGCCTCGGGGGCAACTCCTGGGTATTTCTTGTTCCTAGTCACTATGCTTATCATTCCTACATACCCTTGCATGGGGAAATTTTGTTGCACCTCATTGACTTGAAGGGGTTTTGCCTGTGCCTCATGGGCAGGCAAGGGGTCCTTGAAAACCCCCATCTATTGGTTGTTTGGCGCTACGGGGTTGTCCACTACCAATGTCTTATTGTCAATCAGGTCTTGTATCAATCCTTTGAACTTCCAACATGCATTCAGGTCATGTCCCTTCCACCTGTGGAACCTACAATACAAGTCCTCTCTGTATCCCTTAGGCTTGGGAGCGTTAGGATCTATGGTTTGAATCTCTGGAAGGGTGATCAAGTTCACCATTGACAAGCGGTCAAATAGGGAGTCCCTAGACTCCGTATAAGGGGTGTACTATCGCCTAGGGTGACGCTGCTAATTTTGCTCCTGCTTCTAATTTTCTCTTTCATAATTGTTAGGAGGCACTGCCTGATAGTTAGCCTTTTGAGGCTGTATTTCTTGTGCAGGCTTAGGGACATTTATAGCAACTTGATTAACCACAGCGGGTTTTTGTTGCGTAGTCCCTGTCTTTGTGTTCTTGTTCCACTCTTTCTTCTTAGGTTTGGCAATTTTGCCATCCTGTATCTTGATCTCTTCGATAATTCTGGCTTGCGCCAAGGCTTCCTCTAAGGTGGCATATTGTTGCAGCTGCAATAGCACAGAGATCGATCTCAAACAACTTCGTGAGAACATTTGTGTAAGGTCGGACATAGGGGGAAGGTAGGGTAGCTTGGAAAGCAGAGTCCTCCACCGATTCCCGTAGGCCGCCATGGTCTCTTCCTCATACTTCCTGAGGCTGGCCAGGTCACTTAGTGACGCCTTCTTCTTGGTGTTGAAGGCGAAGCGTTCAAGGAATGCATCCACTAACTGATCCAAGTTATTGATGTTGTGCTTCGGCAACTGGGTGAACCAATCCGAGGTAGGGCCCATGAATGTGGTTATAAATGTCCTTAGCAACAGCGCATCATTGTCTTGAATGCCAAAGCATTGGCTCAGGAATCTTGTCACATGCTCTTGGGCATCCTCTTCACCCTTAAAGACTGCCAACTGAGGCAGCTTGAAGTGTTCGGGGTAAGGGGGTGCAGGCACTGACGGATGCACAGGATGACTATGGAGTTGGCGTAACGTGGGCTTTTGGGGCCCAGAAGCTTTGGTTTCCATAGACTCCAAATGCTCTAACAATGCTTTGTATGCATCGGAAGATTTAATCTCTTCCTCTTTAGTTTGCTCCCATTGTGGGTTGTGGGAGACTTGAGGCCTATGGGGGGTGGCCGGATAGCAACCCCTCCGCCTTGGTAGGGCATTTCGGCCCACTCTACTTCTTGTTCATACTCCTCGTAAACTTCTTGAGGAGTCTCTGGGCGAGACCTATGACCCTGGGTGGGTCCCCATGGAGGGTACCCATCGTTGTTTCGGGGAGTGGCCTCCCTCTCGGGTCTAGGGGGTCTCGGAGGCAAAACTTGATGAGGTCACGGAGACCTATCTCGCACCAAGGGATTATGCCTCTCATATGGTTCTGCTCTTTGGGTGCGAGGGGTTGGAACCCTCTTAGGTAGGTTATGAAGCAGCTCATCTGTTTGGCATTGAATGCGCTCCTTGCTAAGGCGGTATAGACGCTCTAGCTGTTGCTGATCTTGCTCAAGCCGCATGATCTGGGCTTGGCGGGTGGCATGTCTGGCGACTTCCAGGTCAATTTGGTCTGCCATCTTGGGCCTAGGAGGCCTGGATGCCTCTCCTATGCATTTACCTCGGTCGTGATGATCCGAGATCTCAATGGGTTGCTTCCCTCTGTCGAGGTTGGCGGCATTTACCCGAGGCTCTGGCCTCATTGGGTAACCATGGTATCTAGCTGGTGCGGAAGCGCATGGCTCCCACGCTATACATTGCTCTCGAGGAATGTGATGGTCTTCCTCGTACTCCCTTTCGTATGTGTGAAAGGGGTGGGCGGAGTTAGCTCGCCCTGTTTGGAGAGCCCTACGCTCTGGGGTTTGTCTATTGGTTCTAACAGTGATGGGAGGCAAAGGAGGGATGCCATAGTCATGTGGCCTCTCCTCATGGACACTATGCCTCTCTAGCACTTCATCGCATGGTGGCCACTCATATCTAGCTTCTAAGGGAGCTTTTCTATCTATGTTGAGTGCCACGTGTAAGGATTCTTCCTGAAAGGGGCTGTGATGAACGGGCGTGTCCCCCAGAGGGGTGTCCCTATAATTCCACCTTGACATGGAATGATGTGGACTCTCTTGTGGGTCAAGCCGCCAAGGCGGTATGGCCAAGTCCTTAGGGCTAAAGCGGAGGCGACTTGTGCCCCCTCCTTGTACACTTTTCGTAGCTTCTGCCCTTGATTGGGCTTGGCTACGGGTGTACACCATGGTGGTGCTCTTCTACAAGCTAAGCAGATTTTTATCTCTTTTATGATTTTTTATGCTACACTTAAACAGAAAAGAACACACACATACACAAACGGTGATTATCTCGTTTAAATGTTGAAAGTGTGTCCTAAACCTGGTTTAGTGTGTTTTGTTGTTGTTTTTGAAGGTTTTTGTAAAGAACGTTTAAATGCAAAATGAAGGCTCTTATGACTCCCAAAATTGGTCGCCCCTTCGATATACCATTGCCAGACCGATATACCAACCTCTCTATATACCCGCCCTTACGTGAGGGAAACTATAGGTACGTGAGAGCAGATGGTACATGGAACATAGGTGGTATGGAAGGGGAATCACTCTATTTATGACACCTACCATAGAAGACTTATCCTCATGTGTTGGGAATCACCCTAGCTACACTCGATCAGCTTTCATCAGGATTTACGTCTAGCAACAGTAGCGATCGGGGTTTATGAATGCAAAATTCAAGCCAAGGTGGTGATGAAATCCACCGTTGGTCTTGATCAAGGGCTGGGGTTTTACGACCAGCTCCTTGGTTTTTAAGTTTCCACGTGGTGTGTGGGGTTCTTTTTATTATGCAAAAGGAAACAAGCAAAAAACAAGCAAAAGGAAAACTTTCCCTAAGCAAACAAGTAATCCAAAACAGAAACACTAAACAGAAAATGACAGAGAAAAATGCAGAATCCTTACCTCTTCTCTGCCCGCATCTGTCGGTTCTGAGTTTCTGCCCAAAAACCTCATAGGCTAGAATTCATCCCGGGGTGGAATGAATTATAGTACTGTATTCATCATAGGGTGGGGCGAATTCCCATTCGTCCCTGGGTGAGACGAATTACAGCTCTACATTCGCCCTTTGCTGGAACGAACAACAGTCAGCGTATGAAAACGTGGTACCTGCAAGCAAAAAACCAAGTTTGGATCAGATATCTGATCTTAAAAATAGAGGACAAGGTCCCACCATGATCACCACTGAAAGCACGAGGATACGAAAGCAAAAAGGAAAGCGAATATGCGAAATGCAAACGAAGAAACCGAACTTAGCGCTAAATCCTAAAAACTTGAAAATGCATGAAAAGAGGGAAAAGCATGATCGAATCAAAATGAAACAAATGGGAATAAAGAAGACAGCCCTTTTTATTAATATGTTTCAAACTCGGTTACAATATGCATCCTCCCCTTCCAAGGGCTAGGAGCGTTTAAGCATGAGTTCTTGTTACATCCATGGGCGCCTTTCCTTCTTCCGCGTGCCCACATGTAAAATGGGCGGACCAAAATGTCACCGCCACTTGGAATGATGAGTCTTGACTCCTCGCTTCTCCTCCGATGTCCGAACCCTACGTTCAAAGGAACAAGAAATGGTCAATAGCACCTGCGGATGAAACAAAGCATGCAATCCCCAAGCCTACGATAAGTAAATAAGAAAAATGAATTAAACTGATATTAAAATAGATCCAAATGCTATGAAAATTTTATAGGGGCATCAAGATACCACCAGGAAGGTTCTACAAAAATAACAGTCAAGAAATTCCTCACCAATTTGAATTCGCTTCGGGGCGGGACGAATTCACCTACAACAAAATGCCGAAAAGATACTATCCCAATGTCCTACCTATGGAGCTCCAAAAGACCTACAAACTTGGGATTAGCTAATTGGGGGCATTTTGGGAAGACCCAGATGGTCATATTTTCCCAATTTGGCCTCCATCAATGGGAATTTGATGATGCTACCTGTAGGTTAGTAAAAGCGAACAAAGCTAGAAATATGATCAAAATTGCTCAAAAGGAGACGAAATTCAAATGACAACCTATTTAAACATCATAGAATTGAATGCAAAAATGAAAGAAAGCAAATCTGCCATGGAATTCCCATCGCTCCGAAAGGGTGGCGATTAGGATTGTGGCAGTGTGGGAGGGGGCGCCCATGGGGCAGGCCGCCCACCGTTTGAGGCTTGATTTCGACACCAATCCACTTGGGATGGGTCCAAAACCTCTTGTGTGGTATTTTCAGAAAATTTGGTGGGATATTGTGGCCAAATGTCGGGTTTTGGGATCAAGATTTGTCCTCCCAATAGTCACCCAATGACCTCCCTTCTAAAGGAGATCAAGGATGTGAAAGGCGCAAATCCAAAAGGTGTGAGATGTGTAAATAAAATGACAGCACTTCGTTGCTCTAAAATGCTACTTCTCTCCATATTTTGGGGTGAGGAAACTCACCAATTTATAGACCTGGAGGTCTCTTGAAATGGGCATGCAGAGGCGCCACTTGGCAATCATGCCTCCCCAGGGGGAAGGAGATTCCTCCCTGAATAGGGACTTCATGACTGACCTTACAGATGCCTCTAACGCTTGAAAATGCTCACCCATACTCCCATGCGATGAAGGAAGCGTTGGGTGGCGGACCTGAGCTGCCATTTGTCAAGATTTGACTTTTTGCCCATCAAACCTGCAATTCGCCCCACCCTGGAGCGAATTCAGAATTCGTCCCTGGGTGGGGCGAATCCCATTTTGAATTCGTCCCAGGGTGGGATGGATACTGAGCAAAGTTCCTGAATGTGCCAAATTGATCTCTGACCTTTCAAAACTACTGTGAGAGTGGTTAGGACCATTGTTTGACCTCTGGGGGCTGCCCTTGGGGCTGTGTGTGTCAAAGCGATCAGTGTTTGCAGTACATAATCGGATTGGTGCTGTTTTGGTGTCTGCAATACCATTCAAATTTTTCCAAAATATTTTTCACAAGGGATTTGTAGGCTTGCAATATTGGCATCTACATTGGAATATTTCCTTTACTTGATTCATTATGAGTAGGAAATTACCAAAAATGTTGATATTGGTTATTTTAATGGTGATTATCGTTTGAAGGACTATGAGAAGAGCTTCATACTCAGTATTATTGTTGGTGTATGGGAAATAAAGTTTCAATGATAGGGGTATTGGAGACCCTTGCAATATAAAGAATACAATTCTCATGTCACCCCCTTGCTCGCACTTAGAGCCATAAAAAAAATAGAGTTATGCTAGTTTGTTCTTTAGGCTCTTCAAGATCAGGTGATTTTGACACTTGAAAGACTCCACCATTGGGAAGCTCTATGCTAAGAGGTTGGTCATCCTAGAGAGGAGCCTTTGTGAGTTGATTAGCTATGACCTGACCTTTAATTGATTTTTATTTGATGAATTTGAGGTCAAATTCCATAGAGCAGAAAAAATGGTGCACCTAGCAAAGAAAAATGAAATGAATCTATTTTCCTATATAAGCATTCAAAAGTGACATTTAAAGTAAGCAATAAGTGAAAAATAGATGAAATAAATGGGGGGTTATTTTTATATTAGTGTATTTACCAAATGTGTGGTTACAAAATGTCCCCTTGAGGGCTCTAAATTGATACAACTCATTACAATGTCAAAGAATTGAATCCCTTCAGAAACTCAAGGTATGCTTTCAGTGTCTTCCTTGCACTCATGATTGAAGAGTGATATTTTGATACTTCTGCGATGATATATACATGTTAAAACTTATAACACCTTCCTTACATGCTAAAATACCTAGATCTACACACAAGAAATTAAAATTGATTAATAAAATATGTGTATTAAGATAAAATTATATAGATGCTTCCAATGTTGAATACAAAAAGTGCAATAGATGATGCAAAACTACTCCAAATTGTACCAAAATTTTACATAATGTATATTATCTACTTTAGGAATTATTTATGTAGAAATTGAATTGAAATTACAAGCCGAATCCATGGTCATCCTTGGGTATTCCAATTGGGGCTATCATCACAAAAATCCTAATTGAAGGTCCAAAAATGCTCCAAATCTCACCAAATTCTAGTATGATGTATGTAAAATACTTTAGAAATTATATACACTAAATTAACTCAAAATTGTATGCCAATTCATGGCCATCACTAGGTGTTCCAATATGGACTATTCACCGTCCTAGGGGCACGACCACCAAACCTAATGGTTTTTGCGACCAATTCCTCTAGCATATGGTCTAGAATAGTACTTTGAGTGTTGTCATCAAATTTGATAATTTAAATCATAGAAATGGGTGGGTTTTGGAATGGATGTGCATATTTAGAGATGTCTTGAAAACTCCTTTGATTGATTAATATTCCAAGGGTAAATACGAGGATAAAATGGAAGAGTTAATCTCGATAGCACTTCGTCATAAATTCTTGAAAAGGCATTTCTCTAAAATTGGTTGAAATCCCTTCAATTTATAGCCCAAGAGGGCTACAAGCCCAAAGGTGCAAGTTGGGGCATGCAAGGAAGGTGTTGCCACTTGTCAAAACCCTTCTCATATATTTGGTGGAAGAGACCTCCAATTTGGACCTCCAATTTACATGTTGTGATGGCTTAGAGAGGCTTTTAATCTATCATAAGTCATTAGGGAGGATAAATGGTATAATTTGATTACCATTTGTCCTAACCTCATGTTTTTGGGGGGCCTAGGCCATGACTGCCCCACCTAGGGATGGTTGATTATGGCCATCCCTAGGAGGAATTACCACGAATTGTGGTTGTCTTGGGGTGGTACGACCATGGCTACATGGCCCAAAACTTCCCAAAAGTGGGGTAAAAATTCCCAAAAGTTTTTAGGACCCCTATTTAACCCTTGAGGGTTACCCAATGGGACCATATGGTATCAATAAGAGTGTGTCAATGTTGTATAATATTATTGACATTATTTTATTGTCTACATATATTTATGCTTGTTTCTCGCTTAGCCAAGAGACTGAATAATATCCAAGAAATAATGCACCTCCACTTGTGCTTTTTCTATCATAAATACCACTTGCCCAATCCACATCTGCATATGTAGTGAATGTGAAATTATTACATTTGGGATACCACAGTCCAAAACTCATAGTTCCTTTCAAATAATTAAAGACTCTTTACTACATGTACATGTGTTTCTTTTGGTGTAGTTTGAAATCTTACCACCAATTCGACTACCTATGTTATATCTAGTCTAGTAGCTATGACATATAGTAAAATTCCAATCATGGATCTATATAATGTCTACTTTGCTTCAGGAGACTCATCATATTTACTTAACTTATATCCTATAACATTGGGGGTAATCACTATATTGTAATCCTCCATCCTGAACTTTTTCAACATATATTTCACATACTGTTTGAGAGAGAAATATACCTTTATCTGATTATGAAATTTGCAACCCAAGAAAGAAAGATAACTCACTAAGCATGGACATATTAAATTAATTTTGCATACACTTTATAAATTTTTGACACATTTTGTCATTACTACCTCCAAAAATGATATCATCGACATAGACCACTACAATCAACAAGTTATTTCCTTCATTTTTGATGTATAGATTGCTATTAGCTATACCTTTTTTGAAACCCTATTTTTGGAGATACATATCCAATCTTGAGTACCAAGTCCTAGGGGCTTTCTTTAGCCAATATAGAGCTTTATTTAATTTAAATACATAGTCAAGATTATCTGTTAGGTTGAAACCATCTGGTTGCTCTATGTAGACCTCTTCCTCCAGGTAACCATTGAGAAAAGTTGATTTTACATTCATTTGACACACCTTGAAGTTTTTGAAGCTTGATAAAACCAGTAACATTATTATGGCTTCAAGACATACAACGAGAGTAAAATTTTCTTCAAATTCAATCCTCTCAACTTGTGCGTAGCCTTTGCACACAAGGATTACTTTTTTTCTTGATAACCTAACCATCGTCATTCAAATTATTTTTACAGATCCATTTGGATCCAATTACATTCTTATATTTTGGATGTGGAACAAGTTCCCAAGTTTCACTCTTTTCTATTTGGTCTAACTCTTCTTCCATTGCCTTAATATAGTATTTTTATTCTCTTACTTCATTGAAATCCTTAGGCTCAAATTTGGATAGCAAAGAAAAATTTGCATGTTCACCTATTCCTATTATATTCCTCCTTGTTTGTCTCTCATCTAGATTCCCAATAATCAGTTCTCTCATATTATTCTTTTGCACATACCTACATGGTGTATTTGGTCATTCCTTGTGTGCCTCATCTTCTTCAGTTTCTTCACCTTATTCTTCTTTACAACTTTCTCCTTCTTGATACACAATTTCTTGAGCTAGTTTTCTTAGATCTATTTCTTCAACAACTCTTACATTTGTACTTTCCACATTTTTATGTGATATTTTATTGTAGCATCTATAGGATTTCCTCTTAGTGAAATAACCAAACAAAATACCCTCTTCACACCTGAAATCAAACTTGCCCATATTTTTCTCTTCTCATCTATTGTACCATTTGCTTCAAAAAAAATTGAAGTACTTCATAGTAGTTGGTCTTCCATTCCAAATATCATATGGGATTTTGTGGTGATTTACTCTTATTTGAGATCTATTGATAATGTAAACATATGTATGAATTACCTCTTTCCAAAATGCATTAGAAATATTAGACTCATTTAACATAGCTCTAGCCATATCCTAAATAGTTATGTGTTTCCTTTTAACTACTCCATTTTGTTGTGGAGCTCTTGCTGTTGAGTATTATATTTTGATTCCATGTTGTTCACATAATTCTACAAATTCACTTGAAGTGAATTATCCTCCTTTATCTAATATTAGACACTTGATCTTTTTATCTGTTTTATTTTATACTAATGCCTTGAATGCCTTCAACTTTTTAAATGCTTCTGATTTTTCTTCTAATAATGTTACCCAAGTCATTCTAGAGAAATCATCAGTAAAACACATGAAGTAACTCTCACCTTGTAAGCACTTTGTCCTTGTTGGCACACATAGATCGATGTGAACTAGCTCCAAGGGTTTTGATGAAGAAAAATCCTTTGAATTTAAACTTGACCTTATTTGCTTACCATGTTGGCATTGTGTAAAAATATTTCTTGGGGGTTTTACTATTTTGGGAAAATCTCTAACTGCCTATTTTTTGCTTATTTTCACTATGTTGTCAAAGTTCAAGTGACCCATTCTTCTATGCCATAACTAGATCTCATCCTCTTGTGATAAAAAAATTTTTCCTCCCTTAATTTCACTTAACATGTAGAGATTTTTGGTGGTTATATTAACATCTACAATAAGCTTTCATGTCTTGGATTTACTGATCTCACATCCATTTGGCTGAAATGTGAGTATGTTCCATTGATCACATAGTTGAATTACACTTAGTATATTGTGCTTCAATCCTTCAATGTATAACACATTTTATATCCTATATTTTTCATTATCCAAACTTAAAGTCCCTTTTCCAACAATTTTGGTAGAGGCATTATCACCGAATTTCACTTTTCCTCCATTTATTTTCTTGAGAGAAAGAAATTTGCTTTTATCACCTGTCATATGGATTTGACAACCACTATTAATGTACCATTGTTTTTCTTCATTTTGCACATGAAGAGATGTTTGTACCAACATGGAATTTTCATTTTCTTGTTTCTTTTTCTTTTTTCAAACTTTTGAGAATGTCTCATTCTGAACTGTTTGACCTTCCTCTTTCTTGATTAATTTAGGAAGTTTAAAAAATACTGTTTTACATCATCTAGCTTTGTGCCCAAAATTATTACATTTGTAACACATGACATTGTTATTCATGAGAGGTGTAAAAATTTGTAATTTCTATTAATTATGCCAATATTATTTTTCACATAGACCATGCAATATACAACTTTATGACCATATTTATTACATGAAAAACAATTACCATGGAAGAAATTTTTAAACTTGTTTGATTGCCTTGAATGATATGGTCGGATGGTTCTTTCACTTATGTTTCTGTGATTGAATTTTGTCCATGTTGATTCTTTATCTTCGTCCTCCTTCAATACATCAGCATAGGTCATGGGCTCCTTTTTACTTTCTTTGATGTCTTTGTTCCTTTTGAGCTTGAATCCTCTTTTTGATTCTTTAACCTTGTATTTTGCTATAAATTATCCTTAGAATTTTCTACTTCCTTTCTTAGAGAGACAATTTCATGTTCCACTTTTTTACATTCTAATTATTTTATCTTTAATTTATCAACCATAACTTCTTTATTTTTTTTTGTCTCTTCAACCATCAATTTTAAGTCTATGAGATATTGTAGAAGCTTTGTATTTTTTTCCTCATCCTCTTGAACTTGAGCCTTCGATCATGAATTCTTATTTCTAACCCTTTTCAATTCTCTAAGAGTAGTAATAAGTTCCTTTTCCATATATACTATGGTTTCCTCTTCCTTTTTTTGAATATTTCTTGTTAATTTAAACCATAGAAACATATTCTATCACTTCAGTGGCCATGTGTGTTCTTGTAATATATTCCTTCAAGTTGTTAGGCTTTCATGAAGGAACATGCTCTGATACCAATTGAAGAACACAAGCTTATACTGATAGGGGGTGAACAATATAAGATAAAACTTTTTACTTTTTTTTTCAAAGAATTGCTATAAAATATTATCAATTGCAATGATGAAACAATGCACAAATCATTACACACATAAGAGATACAAATTTAATGTGGTTCACCCAATGTGGGCTACATTCATAGAGAAAATATTTCTTATAAATTTTCTCAACAAATATCTTGGGAACCAATTCCCTATTATAATGTTTATAGGCACCAACCCAAAGGAGAAACCAATCCCCAATTCTCAAGTTTGTGTACCTCTATCCATAGGAGACAAAAATACCATTTTCTCTAGTTTGTGTACCTCTATACACAAGAGACACCAGTCCCCTTTACTTTGATCTACTCCAATACCTACTACCAACTTTGCTCAAATCTTCTCCAATCCTACACACAAGGCTTGCTCAAATATGCTCACCAAAACATGCTCAAATATGCTCCAAGCCTACATATAAGGCTTTCTCAAATCTATTCATCAATCCTGCTCACAAACTTTGCTCAACCTGCTCACAAATCTTACTCAACCTAATCAAAGCTTGCCCAGAAGACTTGCTCAGATATGCTCATAAAACCTGCTCATAAACCTGCTCAAATCTACCTCAATCCTGATCCTAGAAATTACTCAAACATTCATAATTATTGTACACAAATAATTGCATATATCTTTCCTAAAAGTGCTTTCTTTGAATAAAGTAATTCAGACATATTCTACCCATAATTATTTTTTTTTTAAAACATATAGATAATGATATGCATTACAAATTCTCAATATATTCTTCTCATATTCATTAAGTCTTTTGCTTTCACATGTATCACATTCATTGCATTCAAAAGGATACACTATTCTAGCACTTGATAGTTGGCTTTCTTATGTACTTCCAAAATTAATCAAAACCAATGCACGTACTTGGTTCACAAAACTGGCCTATAGCCCTTGCAAGTTCATTACCAATATGACTCAAATTTAATGCACTAATTTTCTCTTAAACCATTCCTAGTATATTTTCAAACCCTTGCACATATATTTCCAATTTCGTTCAACAATAATGTAAAACTTTATTCTCAAACTATAGCACATATATTTCTAATTTCATTCAAAGTAATGCACACTCAATCAATCCTTATACCTCAAACCATATGACATCAAAGTACTTTATTCAAACAAAAACCACCCTCTAGAAAGAAATTAAATCACCATACCTCTTAGAATTATTCTTGAAAAAATAATTCTCCCTTTGATCCTTTAAAAATCTGGTTAGTGATTTTCAATTTCTAGCAGAGATAGAAAATAAACCATAAAAATATTTCCAAAAATATCCACAATAAATCCAAAAAATAATACCTTATTTATCATTTTTAATAATTCAAAATAAAGCTTTCAAAGAACCTTAAAATTCCTCTTTTCTATAAGGAAAAATTACAGTTAAAAATAAACCATGTCACACTTTATTACTCCTTTTAAACACACAATAATTACAAACATTAAATAATCCAAAATACACCTTATTACTCTTGTTCTAAATTAAACATAAACAAAAATCTTTGCCATTAACTTTAGTGTCTCCTCCATTTTTAAACTTTTATATTATAATATTTTAAATATTATAATATCAATTCTTTAAACATTTGTCTCTCACAATATAAAATTTTCTTTTTGTCCCATGCAACTTTAAAACTTTCTCATTATAATATTTAAATTTAAAATTTAAATATTATAACCTTTTGCTTGAATATTTTCTTGCTTTGCTATTTACCAAGTCCAATTGTTGTCTTAATTGATATTTTGTCCATCCATGTAAACTTCTCATCTTTGAGGAATATTTTCCCTTAAGTACCATGCACCCTTTGACATCAATGACAACTCAATATACTCAATATTTCCAAAACAAACAATAAAGGTAATTAAATTATTCAAAGGATAATGTATTATAATTTTCATTGATTCAATATAACAACCTAAATCTATTCACCTAGTTGTACCACACAAAAAAGCCAAGCAATTTCATAGGGTAATTTTTTTAGTTTATGTTTATTGTTTAATCCTAAAAGTCCTTTCATGTTCATAGCAATCATATTTCACCCAATGAATCATTAACATAATTTTTTTAATTAGTACAGGCATATCATACTACTTTTAGTTTCAAATAACTACAAACAATCATCCAATTAGACAAGATTGGCCAAATATCATAAAGTTGCTATTTTATGAAATTGACTTATCTCATTTGTCATACTCTTGTTCTAGCATGAGGTTGAACCATGATTGGGATCCTCTAGGAACCATAACACCTAGAGGATGAACATATACTTTCCCCATTCCTTAGCATAATGAACCCTGACTTAATTGATCAACTTGTTCAAGATTTTTATATGAAGAGGGATAGCATACATATGCCTAGTGTCTAGATTATTATCCTACTATTCAAATTTATTTAGAGCCATTTCATTACCCTAACACTAGTATTAGTCTAAAATGTCCACTTTGATTCACAACCCTTTATCCAATACCAATTTTTTTGGTAAAACTAGCTTCCACTTTCATGCTAGCCCTCCTTAACCAAAGTGAAACACAAACATATCACTATATTCCTAGAAAACAACCTAGAAGTGAATTATCATACCACCATTCATTATTAAATTTTACAATATAACTTGATCTGACCCCTTCTATCAAAAAAAATTGTTACTCTTGAATCATGTTGAACATTTGCCCATATTCCAATGACATTGGGTGTTAATTTTTACTAATAACTCATGGTGTTATTTGGTAAATGAATCATTGTTGACCAAATATTGTATATATTTTTACAACTTATGTAATCCTTTCATTGACCAAAATATTTAGAGATTTTTTTTATTTAAAGGATTTTGTCTTCATTTTACTCTAAGAGATGCCATAACTACTAATCCAAGAATTACTAGAGCTTTCCTATTAAAACATAACAAGTTTATCTACAATTTAATTTTTGCATACAATGGATATAAATATTTTAATTTATCCATAATAAGAAATATGAAACATGCACTCCAACAATACACAGACTTATTCTTGATTTTAATTTTTAGATACATCTACATGGCAACATAATTATGAAATACCCTTCAGTCACCTTTCAAACTCAATGATATTATTACAACTCAAGGCGATAGTTATAGCGATGATAAAACTGAGAAATAAAAACATAAATTTTTCTTCTTAAAGAAGTAATATATTACATTGTGTTGACATCATGTTTTTTTAAAATTTACAATACCAAGAAACTCCTTTTTTTCTAGAACTTATCAAGACGTACATCAAATAAAAAAATTGGGCAAAAATCAAGTACTCTATTGATGCAATTTTAAACATGCAACTGGATAATAATAGTTTTCAATAAGCTATTCACTAATAGTTTCAAGTGTTATACCTTCATACCAATATCACGATCATACGACTGACTTAATTTGATAATAGATTAAAGAATTGAGTCTGTAATACATGCAAGACTATTCATATTTATTGCCTCTTTTTGGCTATTTTTGGTAACAAAAACATAATCCCTTCAACTAGATAAATACATTGAACACACAAGTTACAAATTTTAATGATTTTAAGCCAGCAATATTTTATAATTAGACTAGGTTTATTCTGACCATATAAATAAAATATTTCCTTCCTTTCACTCAACCATAGTGTTCGTTGCCCACACTATATCTTCATATTCATGGACTTTCATACCATCATGAGAGTGCTTAAGGAAATTATGGGATAAAAATCAACCATTGGGATCAATACATGTATACTAATTCCCATTGCCCATGTAGTCACAAATTGAATAATCGAATTCCAAAAATAGTTACAAAATATAAAAATAAGATGAACAACAAAGAATTAACCATATTCCAATTCACACAAAAATCTTCTGCTAACATATTTATTTCCATTTACATTTTAGTATCTCAACTCAGAGAAAAAAAATTATTCAAAGTTTAAACTAATTTTCAATTCAATCCCTCCCTTTGGTCATTTAATTACCACCCAAAGTCTAATGTTATATGGTAAATAAATTTGTACCATTTTCATGTACTCTTTGGTGATCAATTAATAGTCATGAGCAAGATAATATGTTAAAGAAAATCCCATCTAGAACGCAACCAGATATCTTCAACAATTTAGCCATGAAGTAAAGATAGACTCAAATATTCAATGTTCAATATTCAAACACATATGCATAATATAACTAAGCATAAAATATATGAACGATTTTGTTCAAACGATTGCACATATGCATAATATAATATTTTCTTCACATGTAGTCGTTTCTATGAAAAATAACATAGTAATTCATTCTTCTATTTGCTTTAAGGTAACTATATAGAAATCAATTATTCCAATAATATTTCATAGCACATAGTATTCACACAATTTTAAGATTAAAAAAATAAACAATTTGATCTGATTCTTTTGTCTTTGATTTCGTTTTCCCTTCTTCGAGGTTGCATAATAAATTCTAGACCAGCAGAACCAAAATTCAACACCCAAAAACAAATAAGAATACCCCCTCTCTTCTTCTCCGGTTTCCTATTTAATTTTCCACTCTTCTCATAACAATTTTTTTTGAAAAGTATATCTCTTTTACATTGCACACACTTTGCTAGATGAGGGTAAGGTTACAACAACTAGATTAAGCACATTTCAGCAATCATGACAAAACAAGTTAATCTAATTTTATTTCTTATCAACATTGGCAAACATATATTCGAATACCTTATAAAAGAATACATGTCTAAATGTAAAAATCATTTGATGTTTTAATTTAATAATTTATATTTAATTAATCTTATTCTCTTCCTAATTATATTGATATGGATAATAATATTAATTCTATTCCACTACAATACAATTTAAAGGATGTCTCCCATGCCATTGGCATCTTCATTGCCTTAGAAGTTTCTAAGTGAACACCATTTTTTAACAAACAATAAACATAATAAAAAAACAAAGCACACTCAATTATGCAAATTATATCCTATGATCCTACATGAAGTGCAAAGTGTGAGATTTCATGTACTCACGACTGAATCATCACTTCCATTTTAACTTTTTTGTCGACCAAATTTATTCGTCGAATGCATATCCCTGGTCGTGCATGCACAATGACTATCAGGAGTACCACAATATATAGAAAAAGGTAAATATTTTTTAATAATTTATCTATATTCAATGTTTATGTGAGGAGGATTGTTACATTCAAGCAATTTGTATAATTCCATTTATTTTGGAATAGCCAAGAAAGCAAATTGTTATATACATGCTTGCAATTCCTTTGAATTTATGGTATAAAATGCTAAAATATTACCTTGTAAGGGTAAATATCACAATGTTAAGTTAAGATAGGGGACAATCAACTCAAAACTAAGATGTTTGCTCTTCAACTAGGTGGATGTAATGTTGTGCTAGGAATATGGTGGGTAGGTACTTTGGGAACAATAGCCTAGAACATTGCATAATTATGGATGCAATTCTAACATAATGGTAAGTCCTACACTTCCCATGCTTAACCACTAAGACATCCATAGATTATCACTTCAAGTAGTATAAATAAGTTAAAAAATTTCATGCAGGATAATAACTCAAATATGGAGAAGTTGAAAGGATGGCCAGTGGATAGGAGCACAGAAGCACAGGCTCATATGGGTGGAATAAAAATTCAAGTGGGATCTTATGGGATCATGGTGGAAAATAATTGGGTGGAAGTTTTTTGGGCAGGGTTTAATAGAAAGTCTACCCAAAGTTAGCTTGGGAAGTACCACCCAAACTGGGTGGGTTTTTCTCTTACATCCGCCTGAGAATCAAAGTTAAAATTTCTACTCAGGGAAAGTGTGAACGATGCCAAAATGATACTTGAGTGGGTATTTGCAAATGTTCACCCAACGAGATAAATAAAAATATCCACCCAAATATAAAATTCCTTTTAGAATAAATAAAACATATTCGTGACTATATTTTTAGGCCCACCAAAGGGTTTTCACCATGGATTTCATAGAGATAAAATTATCATGTGAAAACTGAAGTATGCACAAATAAATATATTTTGCATTAACCACAAATGAAAATTGACTATGACTACAGTTTTATAATACATAAATTAAAAACTTTACTGGATGCTTCTTTCTTAAGAAGCTTTACAAATATTTGCAAGCTTAGTTGTAGGTTAAACTCACATGGGAGATTCTGAATACTGCTACTTCAGCTCCTCACTCTTCAAAGTCCATCTTCGAGTTTCTTTCGCCTCTTGCACTCCCTTTTTCTTTGAATTTGCTTCCATACTAAATACTCCCATTGACAAAAGTATTTATATATTTGGGGATGAATTAAATGTGAATTTTATGTTAAAAAACTTCCCGAATAGCTAAAATTATATCATGAGCTACCAATAATAAATACGGGTACAACAAAATTCAATAATTGATCTAGAAGATCAAAATTTGTCAAAGGCATAAAATCTAGTTTAACTTTATAAAATCCTCCTTTAAACAAAATTTCATAAAATATTTGATACCAAGCATATCTTGTAGCCTATTAAAGTCCTCCTCCTTCAAAGGTTTTGTGAAAATATCTGCAACTTGCTCTTTGGTCTTGCAAAATAGTAACTCAATTTCATAATATTTCACCAATTCTCTGATGAAATGCTACCAGATATTGATATTCTTGGTCCTACCATGAAACAATGGTTCCTTTGATAGTGCTATGGTGGAATTTTTGTTATAATAAACTATTATTACCCCTTCCAATGGATGATTCAATCACCCAAAATTCTTCTCAGCCAAACTTCCTGGCATGCAGTTGAGGTGGTAGTAACATACTCTACCTAAATAGTGGATAATATAACAATTGGTTGCTTATTTTATAACCATGAAACTAAAACCGATATAATATGGAATTTATAACTGAAAGTTCTCTTATGATCATCTAAATTTCCAGCTCAATCGCTATCTATGTAGCAAACAAGTTCAAGCTAGTATTTTCTGGCATAAACATTTTCATGGTTTTTGGTCCCATTAACTTACCACAAAATCATTTTACCTACCAGCAAGTGATTTTTCTCCAGTGAATCCATAAACCTTCTAATCAAACTTACTGTAAATATTAGATCAGGTCTAGTTGTTATCAAAAACATGAAACTTCCAACAAGTATTTTGTAGAATGTTGGATCAACATTGCTACCACAATCATTTTTACTCAATTTTAGGTCTAAGGCAAGTAGTGTGATAGTAGGTTTTTTGTCTTCCATATTAATCCTCTTCAAGAAATATCTTGTATACTTGCTCTAATAAATGAAGATACCATCCGTAGATTGGGTAACTTCAATACCAATAAAATACTTCATTAGGGCTAATTTCATCATCTTGAACTCCTTCTTCATGGTATTTTTGAACTGCTCAAATAACATATTGTTATTGTCAGTATAGATAAGATCATCTATATACATGTAGAATCATCATCTCCCCTTATTCATTTATCTTCATGTAGAAGGTGTGCTCATATAGGTATTTTATAAACCCATTCTCCTAAATGTATGCATCAATCCAACTGTACCAAGACCTAGGTTCCTGCTTCAATCCATACAGGACTTTATTAAAATTTAGTACCTTGCCTTCTTTCCCTTTCAACTCATATAAAACTTGTAAATGAGAAACAATGGTGAAATTGTTCTATTGATCAACAATGCATTACATAGTTTTATAGTTCTTGAAAGAACTAAAAATAGACATGGTGGTTGAGAGAAATCCTCTTAAACTTATTACAACAAACTAACTTAAAGATAGCTCTTATCCTAACAACATGCTAATCTTGGACTATGGTCAAACATTAATTAACCAAGCCAAAACCTCAATGTATGCTAATCAAATTAACTAGAAATATGTAAATCAAAACATTAAACTAAAACTAAATACTAGGACTTAATACTTAGGACTAAGGAGGCAATGTTGAAAATATTCCAACATTCTCCCCCTTGATGCTAAAGATACTCATGCAAGAGTTCTTTAAGCATCACAGAGTTGGAAGAAAATTTTTCTCTTACGTTTCCTCCAATCTTGAATCAAGAAATCAGAATTTACAAAATACTTATGGTGGCACTCCTTCCACTCTTTATGTGGGATTTCCTGCAAATGCTTGAGTGCCTTATTTTGTTGATTAGCTCCCCCTTCAACAAAAGTATCTCCTCTTGTGGTTTTCAGCAACCACTCTCTTACATATTTATCATTATGGTCTTTAAACCATGCTCTCACATTTTGATCTTCTTTTACATCTTCAACACTAAACAATACTCCACATGAGTATTTACAATTAATCATCTCACATAGATGATTATACCATACAACTCTTTCACATATTTTCACACAAAAAATCACAACAAATATGGCCATATAATGACCAACTACATATGCAACATAAATTTTCTCCTCACACAAATATTCTCTCAAAAAAATAACTTTAGAAGAATCCTTCTCCCAAGGAATTTTGAACACATCATTTTGATCCATGTGACCCAAGTTCTCCATCACTGTATTCTCTCCAAGAAGACTCTTCACAAAAGTTGTCTCAATGAGACAATCACCTTTCTTTTCATTCCTACTCACAAAAAACAAATCATTAATCATAAAAACATTACCTTTAGTATAAGTAGATTTGGTGCTTCCCATAAAGCTATTTTGTAGCAGTTCTCCTTCATTGTATGGTGCTTCAAGATCAACCATCAACTCTTCACTAATAGTTCTCCTCCTTTGTTCAATCCATGTTGGTGTGTTGAAACACCATTCATTCAAGCAATCATACATAGTTGCCTTTTCAAGACAAATCTCTTTCTGCAATGTAGTCACTCCAAGTGAGTGATCTTCATCCATGAGTGAAGTTTTCTTTGCCATTACGATAAGAAAATCAGCAATATCATTTCCATTTTCTGTTTCTATCTCATTTTTCACATTCTTCTCCCCTTTTAGAGGAACTATAACAATTTTATCTTCTCCTTGTAGGAGATCTTCATTTTCTCTGTCAAGAGAGCATACATCCATTCCAAGTGAATGGTCTTCAAGACAATGGTCTTCCATAAACATTGCTTCTCCATAAACATGCCAACAATTTTGGTTGATCTTATTATCATCTTTATTCTCTCCCATGAGAATTTTAGGTGCATTATCCATAATAAACTCTTCATTTATCTCCTCCATGAGATATTTTGTATCACTTTTTCTTCTATCAACAACAAATCCTCTTCTTCCTCCTCGTCCTCTTGAGGAATACACACCTCTTCTTATATTTTCATCACAAAATTCAGCAACATATGCTTCCTCCATGAAGAATTCTTCATCTTGTTGGTTTTCTACATATAGGCCTTCCTCTGCAAGAAATAATTCTCCATTACAAAGCATGACTTCATATGAGTCTTTACAAGACTCTTCAAAAACTCCTTCAAAAGGATCTAATTCAAAAACGCTTCAAGGAAGCAAGGCTCCTCCTTGCTTAAAAAATCTTCATGATTGTCACTCATGGCTTTATGGGTATCCTCATCAAACCCATAAGCATCCTTTAACACTTACCATGCCATTGTAGCTGATCTACAATTGGCTATGAGAGGAAAAACATTATTTTCCATTCCTCTCCTCAAATCCATAAGAGCTAAGCAATTTGCATATTGCTGCTCCTTATTCTCTTTTCTCTCCTCACCTTGTAGCTTATTCCAAGAGGGTTCCTCATAGCCTTCTTGAACTATATCCCATAAGTCTTGAGCCTTCAAGAAGGTCTTCATCATTATGCTCCAAATAGCATAATTATCTCCATTGAATTTGGGTACTTCCAATTCTTTATACATGGTGGCCATTCTGCAATACACCATTCATCAATCTTCCACCTAGCTCTCAGCCACTCATTTACTGTAGAATTATGATATACTTATCTAAAAATCCACTAATTTTCAGATCCAAATTCACACAAATGAGAAATATGTGATCAATTTACTTTTGCCCTTTCTAGATCTTAGAGTGTTTTTGAGACAACCTCAATGTTCTTCACATAAATAAATCCATATAACCCCAAAATTTCTAAAAATTAAACTCTGTATTCTTGAGACAATAATATGAAAACCCTCTAAATTTTAGAAGAAAAATCACAAAGGTGAAAAATATGTGATCATTTACTTTTTCCCTTTTTATCACAATTCTGGATCTAGGATTGTTGAAGGAAAAATAAATATTCACATAAATCAATCAATACAGATCCCAATGATATGAAATTTTGTCTGAATTATGATTTTATTGAAATAATATTTCTCCAAAAATTTTAGAAGCAAATACCTTGTATTCCACCTTATACAACTATTTTATTGAAAAACTAAAAATGCTAATAAAATCATAAAATTAGATCCAAATCACCTAAAATTTTTACTGCATACTATTGATACAATTATATAACAACCCTAAAAATTTCATAATCAAATACATCAGGATTAGTGAGATATTAATGATTTACTCGAGCTCTTCCTTGCAAATCTGCTGAGTGCTGGCCACTTGAGTTTCTCTAAAAAAGTGTGTGCTTCAGATCTCTTCACATCACTCTCCACAGGTTTTGATCCATTTGAGAAAACCTGCTTTGATACCAAATGAGAAACAATGGTGAAATTGTTCTATTGATCAACAATGCATTACATAGTTTTATAGTTCTTGAAAGAACTAAAAATAGACATGGTGGTTGAGAGAAATCCTCTTAAACTTATTACAACAAACTAAATTAAAGATAGCTCTTATCCTAACAACATGCTAATCTTGGACTATGGTCAAACATTAATTAACCAAGACAAAACCTCAATGTATGCTAATCAAATTAACTAGAAATATGTAAATCAAAACATTAAACTAAAACTAAATACTAGGACTTAATACTTAGGACTAAGGAGGCAATGTTGAAAATATTCCAACAGTAAAGGATATAATCACATAGAGATTTATAGTAAGTATTTATGGTATATACCCATAGCCAGTTGGGTGGCTAGTCTATGTAGATCTCCTCTTCCAACACTTCATTGAGGAAGGTAGACTTAGCATCCATATGGTAAACATTCCAACCTTTCTGGGTTGCCAATGCCAGGATTATTCTAACTATGTTGATTCTCACTATAGGTACATACACCTCATAATAGTCAATCCCTAAATTTTATTTATAGCATTTTGACATAAATCTGGCCTTATGCCTGTCAACATCACCTTGGGTATTAAACTTGGTTTTATATATCAATTTTACTCCAATGGTCTTCTTACCTACTAGAAGATCTGTTAAATGTCAAGTCTAATTTTTCATTATGGATTCTATCTCATCATCCATAGCTTACACCAATTTTCTATTTTGAATTGCTTCTTCAAATGAAATTAGATCACACTTAGAAAATAAAGCAAAATCAAAATGTTCTTCATCAATTTCATTTTTGGTTACCTCATAAATATCTTGTAAGCTCATTGTCTTTGCTGGTGTCTTTAAGTTGGAGATCCTTGGTTTAAGTGGAGGTGACCGTGATGATGACCCAATGTTGTTGTTGGTACTAGTACTATTGCTTAAAGAAATAGGTAGATGTTTTTTATTGTCTTTCAAGTCCTCAGACTCAATAATTGTTGGTTCTAGCTAACTAGTCTTCGATTTATAGTTCCATTCTTCATATTCCAAGAACTTCACATCTCAAATTATAACCAATTTATTTGTGATAAGGTTATACAACCTGCAAGCCTTCAAATTTTTACTATAACCAATAAATATGCATTCTCTGCATTGTCACCCAACTTCTTCCTTTTCTCTTCTAGAACATGTGTATGTGCTATGCATCCAAAAAATCTTAAGTGAGCAACGCTCAACTTTTGGTTTCTCTAGGCTTCTTGAGGAATCTTATCATTCATATTTTTTGTGAGATGTATATTCAACAGATAAACTGCGCAACATGCAACTTCTACCCAAAACTCATGTGGCAATACCTTGACCTTCAGCATACTCCGTGTCATCTCCATTATGGTTCTATTCTTCCTCTTTGTGATATAATTCTGCTATGGTGTGTATCTAGTTGTAAACTACCTTCAAATTCCATTCACCTTGCAAAAAATATGGAATTCATTATAGATGTACTCACATATTCCATCTATTATGAGAGTCTTCACATAATAGCTACTCTATTTGTCAACCAGAGCCTTGAAATCCTAAATTTTTTTTAAATATTTTAACTTTTTCTTGATAGGATATACCCATGTCCTTTGACTGAAATCATCTATAAAATTTATGAAGTACTTTTTTCCAGTAAATGTGTTGGTTTGCATTGGACTGCAAATGTCTTAATGCACTAGCTCCAATGGCTATGAAGCTCTCCAAGACTATCTTGTAGGGAACACATCCCTATGCTACTTTCCAATTAGATAATATTTAAATGCTTTATTTAGTTGCTGAATGAGAGGTAAACCCATCACCATCTATTTCTTGTGTAGTAAGTTTAGGCCAATAAACTTAGGTAACTAAATCTAAGATTCCACAACTAGGTAGCATCTTTCACAATTGCACTAATTGAAGGCAGTAGTTCATTCTAAATCTATAGGTGAAACATCTTGTTCTTTGTCATGGCCACATTTTCTACAAGCCCATTCTCTTTATATATGATTATGTAGGATCTATTTTTAAACTTAATAGCATACCCCCTCAGATAACCTTCACATGCTTGATTCAGTTAATCAATGATGGGTATACCCGTCACCATATATTTATTATGCAATAAGTTTAGTCCACTAAAACTTGTGACTGAATCTGAGATGCCTTAGCCAAGTAGAATCTTTCACACTTGCACTAAATAAAAGTAGTAGTTCATTCTGAATCTACAGGGGAAACATCTTGTTCTTTGTCATGGATACATTTTTTGCAATCTCGTTCTCTTTATCTCTAATTATGTGGGATCCATTTTTAAACTAAATAGTGTGCCCCCTCTACACAAGTTGTCCAACATTGAGGAAATTGTATTTCAACCTAGGCACATATTACACATCTTGAATTTACTTCCTTTCATCTTTCTTGGTATAGATTATGATTTTTCCTTTTCCCATGATAGGTACCTTGTTGTTGTTTCCCATCTTCACTTTTGATTTAATGGTTTCATATAGATGTGAGAACATCTCTCTTTTCCTAGACATGTGGTTATTGCAACCACTATCAGGATACCAGGTATTCTATTAGATCTCTTCTTCAGTACTACAAGTTAATAGTAAATTCCCACAAACATCTCTACAATCTACATTTTCACTTTCATTTGTGTAGTGGACTTGCTACTTGTTATTCTTGGCAAACTTATTTCTACACTCATAACTAAAATGGTCAAATTTATTGCAATAATAACACTAAATCTTGGATTTGTCATACTTCTAATTTGATCCTCCTTGCTGATTTTTGTCATTGCCTCTTCCTCCTACTTGATGGAACTTGCAGCTGGTCTCACCTTCATTGGATTTTGACCTTCCTCCTCTCTTCTAAACTCTTCCACGTTTACCTTGATTGCTCTATCCTCTTCTTCCTTGAGAATATGAGCCATTCTAGTGGGATTCTCGTATGTTACTACTATATCAAAATGAGACCTACATATGGAACACTTTCTCTAATGAGTATTGACATGACTGACTCAATCTCTGCTCATGTGTTTGCAAAGAACCCATGATCTCATACACAAAGAGGGTTGTTAAATCCTTTGATTCTTTAATTTCAATTCAACTAATTCAAACCTTGCTGGTAGGCTCCTCAATATTTTCTCCACTATTTTGTAGTTCTCAACATTCTCCCCATTCAACCTCATCTGGTTGATGATACCCATTGCTCGAGTAAATAAGTTGCTTGTGGACTTTTATTCACTCATATGGAGATTTTTGAACTCCCTTCTCAACATCTACAACCTCATCAACTTCACTTTTTTGGTGCCTTGGAAGAAGCTTGCTGAGATTTCCCAGCCCTCCTTTGATTTAGTTGTTGCTACAATTCTTAGGAAGATGGTCTTCTCAATTGTTAGCATTATATAAAATAATGCCTTCTTGTATTTTTTTTGTTCTCCTTCAATAGATCTAAACCTGCTTAGGAGAGGGTTCTCAATGTTGCTACATATACAATTTCTAGATAGTCATTCTCCACTAGGATCCATACCTCTTTAGATATAAACAAAATTCTCATTTGAATGCTCTAGTAAGGGTTATGCATAAGGGGTAGGACCCGAAATGTACTTGTAAAAATAGGCTAATCAATTTCGAAAGCACACCAAATCCTAGCCAACCTCATGTCAAAGGTAATGGTAAATTACCTTGGTTTTTGGTAAAAAAAAATGGGGAAAATGGTGACTGATAGTTTTTATCAGATTGAATCTGGGATGATACATAACAAGGTCCAGTTCTAATCTAATGTAAAACTAGCATAAGATTTGGACTGATGCATAACTAGAACTGGATTCATATTGATGTATAATTGGGTATGATGGCTCGGTCAGATCCATAACAAGAACTAGGGCCCGGTATGATACATAACTAGGTCTGATTCTGATCTGATGCATAACTAGGTTCAGTTTTTGGTATGATGCACACCCAGTACTAGTATTTGATATTATGTAGAATAGGTTTCGGTGATCTGATATGATGCATAATAAGGTTCAGGTCAAATCTAAATAATGTGATCTGGGTTAGGGTCTGATGCACAATAAGGTCCAGGGTTAGGTCTCATACACAATAAGTTCTAGGGTCAGGGTCTTATGCACAATAATATCTAGGGTTATTTTCTAATGCACAATAAGGTGTGGGTATTGGTCCTGATGCAAAATATGGTATGAGATTCGACTTGATGCACAATCAGCCACGTGTCGACTTTGACTATTATGTCTGTAAAATGACATTAATGTTATTTTTCACGTCATTTCTACCACTACACCCAACTAGAGCAAACCAAAGTAAACTTTTATTGAGCAACCAAATTTTCCTATTTTTACTATTTCCAAGTTTCCAAATTCTAGCAATGGCCACCATTTCCATCCTAATTCCAAAATTCAGAAACCCTTCTTGTACATTAATTTTAGATTTTTTAATTACCCCAGGTATAGACTTATCATAGTTAAATTATGCAGGTTTGACAACCCTTGTTTCAATACCACATTTCAAAACTAATAAAGTTCTCTTACAAAATATCATTAGCAGTTATGACCATGATAAGGGGATTGTCAAAATGAAAATATGAAATAGAAATTTGTTGTTCAACATCATAGCTGCAGATATAAATAGATTGATAAATAATTATTTTGGTGATTGTCCTCTACTATCAGCAAAGTCCTAGCTCTTTGCAAAATAGAAAGGCTACCTCAAAAAAATGTATGAATGCACCAAAGAAGATTTGACAGGTATAATTGTTTTGTCTTAGAATTTGTTAATGCTAAATAATTCAAATTTGTAAATTGTTATCTAATTATTTCTTTTTACAGCTTCTGCCACCAAGTCAAAATGGGGGTTATCAATCACTGATGTTAAGAATCCAACTTTGAAGGCCATTATTGAGTTCTTCCAAGTAATATTTATTCTTCTTGGAAGATCCAAAATTTTATTCTAACTTTTGTATGTTATTCATTGTCAACATCATGAAAGGTTCGATTGGTACACCTATATTATAGATCACACCAGGGCCGATCTACATGTGATGCAATTGCAAACTAGAAATACATAGTCCATTGTGGGCTCTGTTAATTATATTTTAACTTTTTATTTTGAAAGTTTTCATAATTTGCAAGATACTCCTCCTCTTATTGTAGCACATGCAACACTGCAATACATTGCCTTGACATGAGATGAATTGAAGGTAATCAGTCCATATTTGACAATAAAAATGTATTTTAAATTTTAGTACATTTATATTTTTAAATTTTTCTTTTCATCTAAATGTAGGGTAGGGTAGCCACAATAAGGAGTAAACAATATGATGCCAATAAGATTCATAGGCCACAACAAACTGGTGATTCTCAGGATATTGGATCAGAAAATTCACCATTTTAAAGGGCACCAAAACATCCAAGGCAAGCTCCTTCACATGGTGGATCTAGTGTGGCCACACCCTCTGACATTGGTGTCCATATTCATCAGATTTTATCATATTTAGGTAAAACAATGTGTATTTATTTTGAATTAATTATTATGGATGTTCTCTATTTTATTTTTAGAATAATATAAACAAAATATTGTTATATTTTCAACCGCCTCTCAATTCTAAACTACGAGAATCAGAGGCTATATGGCACCACCGCTTTAACCACATCTACCACTCATTCCACAACAACAACTTCAACAACAACAAAAAAAACAAAAATAGCAAAAGCAACAACACCAACAATAACAACCACGTTCACTAGCATATCTTGGACCTACACATATGAGAGGTCAAATACGAATTGGAAAACAATTTTCATAAAGATCACAACGGACTCAAAGTTTCAAGCTTGGGTTCTCATATTTTACATTTCACACTTCTTCACAAGTACTAGAATTTTCATCTATTGGGTTGGATAATATCCAACTTAATGATAATTTTCTATTGTAGGGAAACATTTTAGGTTTTAAAGCAACATATGTGCTTCAAGATCCACTAGGTGAAGCACAACAATAGGAAGCCCCTGCAACTAAGCATAGTTCATTTATAGCTCTGGAGGGAAATGACCCTCATCCTCAAACTGAGGATGATATTGTTTATTTTGATGAAAATATTTTAATAGTTGAAAACACAGAAGCAACAATCGAAAAAAAAATTATTTCAATATTTGGAGAAAATGAAGGATTGGGAATATCGGGCCAAGGTTCTAATAAAACAAATAAATATCCGATATAAGAATTATGCAAAAAGAGATTCAATATATTATTTGGTTCAATATGAACAAAAAAAATTTAGTGGTCTGTTGAGTCAGGCCACAACAGAAATAATGAAGTCTAAAATTGTTTTTGATGATGATGTTTTAAATATTGTTGTTAGCAGATTAAATAATATTAATGCTAAAGCCTAAGATTTATATAACCAATGGGCTGCTGATAAAGAAAAAATTGCACTTGCTGAGTCTACTAGGGATGTGGCTGAGGTATGAAAATATTATTGATTTTTAATTTTGATTTTGGAATTTATTTTTCATATTTCAATTTTCTTTAAAACAAGTAATAATTTTTTATATAGTTATTTTGAATGATTTGGCATTTTCTTTTTTGAATTCAAATTTTGAAAACTTAAAAAATTAAGTAAACAACATTCAAGTTAATATCAATGTGGCAAAATTTTCTTTGCAAAATGTAATGCAAATGAAGAAAAAAATGTAATTAAAAGTGGTAGCTAATAATATTTTGAGAAGATATATCAGGTTGAAGCTCCATGAAGATCCAAAAATTGGACTGCAACCCCAAAAAGAGAAAGAAAAACTTCCAATAATACATGAAGATCCAAACCAGTAAGAAAGTGCATTGTTGGGAAGTATTATGAAAGGTCAAGAAAATCTGGTCAGACGTGGTGCACTACTAGAATAAGAAGCCAAGCAAGGAGATAAAGGAAAACAAGCTACTGTTGAAAGTGAAAGTGATGTTGCTAGAGAAAAATAAAATATTTTACAATGTAATTTTTTTTTTAAGTTAATTGTAGTCAACGATTATGTACAATGTTATATATTTTCAATGATATTAATGAATACTATATTTTCTAAATTTGTTTCTTGACTTCTTAAATTATTTAGAGGGTGTTTGCATTTGTAATTTTGTGTTGTTATTATTATTTACTATCTTTATCTCAAACATCAAATGAGTATTTTTTTTTTAATCATAAATGATAACACTTGTAACTGCTAAGAGCATACACATATCACATATCTAATATTTTGTGGACCGGATGCATAAAGAGATCCGATAGCAGAGCAGTTTCATAATGCGCACCAGTGGGGTATTGGATGCATAAAGAGATTCATCCATGGACCGAATGCATAAAGATATCCAACCACTAATCGGATGCATAAAAATATTTAGGCCATGGATCGGATGCATAAAGAGATTCGGTCATTAACCAGATGCATAAATATATCTAGGCCTATACCAGATGCAAAATGAGATCAGGCTACAAATTAGATGCATAAAAATATCTAGTCCTGTATCGGATGCAAAAGGAGATTAGACCACAGACCGAATACATAAAAAGATCCGAGCATGGCCTGGATGCATAATGTGATTTGATCTGCCTTTGTAATTGTTCACTCTTTGATTGGTTTCCAAGTGTCACACATTCGATTAGTCACACTACACATGTCTAGTATGATGGTGCCACGTGTCAAATCCACCTCTTTTGTTTATAAAAGGTCATCAACAATTCAACAATTATTTTTACAGATCATTTCTGTGAGTATAGCCAACCAGATCTAACCTTTCCCAATTTTCCCAATCCAGTTTCTTTTAATACAAAGTTCTTACAATTGCCACTCCTTAAAACCTTGCACAAAATTTCAATAACCTTTCTTGCACTTTGATTTCAAATTTAATAACCCTAGGTACAAAATTTTCATGGCTCAATAACACAGGTTTGACAACCTTAGTTTCGATACCATAGTTCAAAATTGATAAAGTCCTACTACAACATGTCATCGCCGGTTATGAACATGATACTTCTAAAGTCATAATAAAAATCAAAAATCAAAATATGAATTTCACCATCATGCTTGCAGACATTCATAGATTAAAAAATATTCCTTTCACTGATTGTCCTCAAGTGTCAACGAGGTTGCAAATGACTCTAGATCACAAAGGATAACTCAAGAGAAACTACGGACTTGTTAAACAATGAACTAGAATTGCATTGCATTGATTTGTTTAAATAATGAGTTACACAGCCGAGAATAGTCACGGCTGAACGGAACTGTTACATGGTTGTAACAGTGTAACAGTTCATCTAATAAAGAAATAAAGACAAACTAATGTACGCTAACATCCCCCTTTATTACATTATTTGGGTAATGTAATAACTAATAGCTATACTAACATCCCCTTACATCATTGTGCAATACAAAGAGAGCTACGAAACAATTCAAATTTGACACGTCCAAGTGCCTTAGTGAAAATGTCCGCAACTTGAGCATCGGTGGGAATGTGCTGAAGCTGAATTCGGTGCTTTGGAACTTCATCTCGAATGAAATGACATTGTGTGTAAATGTGCTTTGTTCTTTCATGATGGACTGGATTCTTGACGAGGTTCAGAACACCCTGATTGTCACAAAACAAGTGTATTGGAGATTTTTATGGATGGCCCATACTTGTCGAGAATGCGACGTAACCATATCACTTCGCACACGACTTCACGTGCGGCACGATACTCTGCCTCTGTTGATGAAATAGCAACCACCTATTGCTTCTTCTGTGCCAAGAGACAGGACCGGATCCCGGATGAAAAATGTATCCAAAAGTTGACTTGCGATCATCAAATGATCCAGGGATAGTCGGAGTCCGTGTATCCTTGCAAGAAGAATTTGTTGTTCCTCTTGTATTCTAGGCCATATTCCATAGTACCACGGACATAGTGAAGAACACGTTTTGCTGCTTTCCAATGTGTGGTCTTAGGCTCCTGCATGAACCTCGAAAGATAGTTGACGACAAATACGAGATCCGGCCTAGTATTGGTCGGATATATGAGACTCCCAATCAAATGTCGATAGAGAGTACCATCTACCGAGGTGAATCATCATATCGTGATAACTGAAGTCCATTCTCCATCGGAGTTGCCATTGGCTTGCAATCAGTCATGCGATATTTTTCCAGCAATGTCTTGGCATATTTTTTTTGAGACACTTTGATGGAGTGCTCCTTCTGGCTGAATTCCTAACCAAGACAGTAATGGAGAAGTCCGAGATATGTCATCTCAAAAGATTTGCACAAGTTTCTTTTGACAGTAGAGATCATAGTTTCTGAACTCCCTGTAATGAGCGGATCATCCACATAGAGTACAAGCAACACTATCTCGGAACCCCTGTTTCTTGAAATAGAGGTTTGCATCTGACGGATATCTCTTAAATTCATGCTGCATAAGGTGATTGTCCATTTTTATATACCAAGCTCGAGGAGCTTGTTTCAGACCATACAAGGATTTGACCAATTTGCAAACTTTCTGCTCTTGGCCTTCCACTTCAAATCCTTCAGGCTGAGTCATATAGACTTCTTCTTGGAGATCACCATTTAGAAAGGCACTTTTGACATCCATATGGTGAACTTTCCACCCATATTGTGCTGCCATAGCACACATAACCCGAAATGTGGTCATCCGAGCAATAGGGGCAAAAGTTTCCTCGTAGTCAATGACTTCTTTTTGAGCATATCCCTTTGCAACAAGTCGGGCCTTATGCTTATCAATTGTTCCATATGCCTTGTACTTGACTTTATATACCCATTTGCAGCCAATGGGTTTCTTTCCATGTGACAGATCAACAAGCTTCCAAGTTTTATTTCTCATCAAAGACTCATACTCTGTATCCATAGCGGCCTTCCACTAAGGCTCACTGAGAGCATCTTGCACTGATGCAGGATCAAGATCATCTATGGTAGACATGAATGCCCTGTCATCATCAATATCCATATCCTCTACTTTTGTACTTGGAGTCACAGAAAGTTCCTCAAAATATTGTCAAAGATCATCAACCTCACCAGGTTCTCTGGCTTCTCTTTCCTTTTGAGCCATACTACGTGTACGAGGTCTATCCAAATTCAAATTGGGAGGAGTGGATAAATTTGCATCTCTGATTGTATTTGTACACCATTTAGGATTCTTCTTCGGTGGAGTTGAAGAAGATGTAGAAGGACCTCCTGTCTGTGTTGACGAAGGAATCTTCTCTTCCTTAGATTCCACATTATCTTGGTGTACTTTAGATGTGCTCTGTGATGTGAAAGCTTCATCAAAGACAACATCTCTGCTGATATGAATTTTCTTGGTCAAAGGATCTATCAAACGATATCCTTTAGAGTGCTCAGAATAACCAAGAAAAATATATCTCAGTGTTTTCTCATCTATCTTATTCCTTTTCTCTTTTGGTATGTGCATGAAAGCGTGACATCCAAAAATACGTAGATGAGATATGGAGGGTTTTCGACCACTCCATGCTTCCTGTGGAGTCATTCCTTTTAGGGCCTTTGTGGGTTCCATATTCAACAGATACACTGCAGTGGTGATAGCTTCTACCCAATATTTTTTCCCAAGAGTAGCTCCTGTGAGCATACAACGAACCATTTCCATGATAGAATGGTTCCTTCTCTCAGCAACTCCATTTTGCTGAGGAGTATAGGCAGTTGTTAACTGTCTCTTGATTCCATGCTTATCTAAGAATGCAAAAAATTCATTAGAGGTAAACTCTCCCCCTCGATCTGAGTGGAGGGTTTTAATAGAAGCTCCTGACTCCTTCTCAATGGATTTCTTGAACTGTTGGAAGAATGTGAAAGCTTCAATTTCAGTTGGAGAAAGAAAACCCACATCTTTCATGAGTAGTCATCTACGAATAACTGAAAGTACCTCTTCCCTCCACAACTGTTGGGTGTGAAAGGACCACACAGATCTGTGTGAATTAACTTCAGAGGTTTTCATGCTCTTGTTGAGCTCTTCTGAAATGGTACTCTATGCTACTTTCCTGCCAAGCAGTCAGAGCACACTAGGAAGACCCTTCACCATCTCATACTTGCTGAGCTCAAGTAAGTAGCCAGAACTAAGATGCCCATATCTCTTGTGCCATAGGGAAGTTGCCTCCTTGGTAGAGATAGTCATGGCAACATGTGGAGTAGAGATAGCATCTAGTGCAAATAAGCCGTGCTTATATGAAGTCATTGCAATCGCTTACCCTTCCCGGTAATAGTACAACACTTCTTTCCATTCTCAACACAAAAGTTGACAACCATATTTCTATCCAGGATTTGTGTCACTGACAACAAATTGTTAGCCAATCCCAGAACATAGAGGACTTTGTCGATCTGACACTTGCCATCAAGAAGAGTGACTGAAACTGTACCCTCTCCCTAAACCCTATAGGTTTTATCATCAACAATGGTGACAGGTTTGCCCTCTTTGGCCACAAATGATTCAAACCATGATGTGTCGCCAGTCATATGTTTGCTAGCTCCAGAATCGACATACCAGATAGGATCCCTCTGTGTGGAATTTGTGGTAGTCATGAGCACCTTGTGTGCCCATTCAGAATCTGAGTCAGATTTTTCAATAACAACATTCACCTGGGTTGCTTGTTTTTATTTTGTGGTTTGTTTTGGCCTTTCTGCTTGTTCTTATGCCAACACCTGTTGGTGTCATGGTTGTATTTCTCACAGATCTTGCACCACCTCTTCTTCTGTTGAGGTTGTTTGCATTTTCCTTTCGTATCCTATTGAGAATTTCCTCCTTTCTGAAAGTTGCCTCATTTTTTCCCATTACCTTTCTTCCTAGAACCCTGCTTGTTGGTGTATAGGGCTGTATTGGAAGAATCATCCTTGTGAAGTTGGCGTGCCTCCTGTTGTTGAAGCAGATTGACCAACTCGATGTAGGTAATTTGTCATTGAGACACCTGGATGGAGGTTATCAACATATCAAATGAAGAAGGTAAAGCTCTCATCACAAGTGAAATGAGAAGCTTTTTGTCCACAGTATCTCCCAAAGAATTCAATTTCTCTTTCAACTCAGACACTCTGCACAGAAAGAGTTCAACTGTTTCACCCTGTCTCAAACTTAGGTTATGAAGTTGTTGTTGAATATGAAGAATGGTGGAATAATTATTTCCCTCATAAATGGTTCTAAGGGCATCCCATGCCTCTTTACCACTTGCTTTGTCAGCTATATGAGGTTGCACTTCATCTGAAACAACAAACAAAATGAGCACCTTTGCTCGACTGTCTTTCTTGTCAAAAGCTATCTGATCTGCGGAAGGACCTGTGGATCTTGTTGTTGGTGAAGGCCTAGTTGCTACTCAAGTAACAATATCCCACAAATCTTCCATTTGGAGAATTGCCTTCATCTTATGTTTCCATGGTGTATAATTTGGACCTTTCAATAACTGATGTGGACCAGTCATCAACTTTGCAACAACGGCCATAGTGAAGGTTCCTTATATCACCAATTGGTCCCCCTTTCGATATACCTTTTTCTAGGCCAATATACCGTACAAAATACCTGCCCTTACGTGAGGGAAACTATAGGTATTTAGAAAGATCAACAAAAATCACCCGCCCTTACGTGAGGGAAACTATAGGTGAGTTTTAGAGATCATACGATACGTGGAACATAAGCAGTACTGAAAGGGAATCGCCTTGTTGATGGCACCTACCATAGAAGATTCTTCTCATGCGTGGGCGTAACTTCCCGTAAACACTATGAAGAATACTTCGTCAGGATTTACGCCTAAACACAAGTGCGATAAAGGGTAGTGGAAGGAGTAAAAAAATGCAAAAATGGCTAACTTATCTCTCCCCGATGATTTATAGAGAACAAGCTCAGACATCGTTTTAGCAGCTATATTATGCGGTGGATACAGTGAGCCAAATCACGATAGCTTTACCTGTAAGTGCTGGCGGAGGTATCACAAATATCGAGCATTGCAGTGCAATAAATTGCACGGATGGGTTTTAATTATTTCGGGGACTTAGGGAGTATTTTGATTTTAATTTTTAATGTTATAGTGCAAAAATGAAATATGCAACATACAACAAGAAAAATTTCCCACAAGAATAACCCACAAGGTGTCGGTCACAGCCGAAAATGCACCTTTTACAATTCGCCAAATTGCCTTTTCAGAAAATTACTCACAATCCCCCTTTGATTTTAATAATTATTATATATTTAAAATTAAAATAAATAATTTTAATTTATATAGTTTTAAAACTTATAAAAAATAAATTAAAATTAAAATTTTAATTTATAAAGTTAAAAAACTATATTAAAAATAAAATAAAATTAAAAATTTTAATTAAAAAAATAATAATTAAAAAAATGACTTTGAAAAAAAATTTATACCTTGGGGGGAGTCGGCGGGATTTGAACCCCCGACCTGCAGGCTCCCTGAGCCTTACCGCACAGCTCACTGCCAAGTGAGCCAGCGGGCTGATCCGAAGGGATCACCGGAGCCCTCCTTTTTCAACCTCGGCCTGCCCGTCCGCTGCCTCTGCCACCTCCTCTGCAAGTCGCGGCCGCAGCTTTGCTTGGACGCTGCTGCTACTTCGCGGCTGCACTCCGCAACGTTCTTTTTTTTTTTTTTTTTTTCTTCGAAAAATTTCACGGGTTTTTTTTTTTTCGAAAAAAAATTTCGGCGTCCCACCTCTGCGCAATCCGCGCTAGCTCTGCGCGCTGGACGGACCTCAACCGAGGGGGGGGTTTATACCCCACGTCACAAAGAAGTGATAATTTTAAATTTTAAATTCCCGCTTTGGGTGGGGGGTCTTAGGGAGCGCGCGTGCAAATTGCACATCACGCGGGGGGGGGGACCTCGGGGAGCGCATGAAAATTTGCGTCACATGGGGGGGGGGGATGTTGGAGCGCGCAATCCACGCAGTCTCCAACAAGGGGGGACCGTCCCCTCCTATGGACAGCTGTCCACTCAACGGTGCGGGGGGGGGCGGAAGCCCTATGTCCCGCTTCCCTCCTGCCGCCTACACGCGGACGCGTCACAGCACGTGCTACGTTTGCTCTACGTGGACACGATGGCTACGGAGCGGCCTGGGCCTGCGCACGGTTGTGGAGCGACCTGCGCGCGGCTGCGGAGCGGTCTGCGCGCGACTGCGGAGTGACCTACGCGCAGCTGGGGCAGACTTTTTTTTTTTTTTTGTTGATTTAAAAAAAAAATTTTGGTCTTCCGTAATCACGCCCAACGAGGGAAAAAAATTTATTTTCCTTCGCTTCTTCTCAGAATCAACTCCTTCCGCCTCCAGCCTCCTCTCGTTGCTCCCTCTCACTGCAAAAATAAAATCCCGTACTAGTTTGGCTCTGATGCCTTGTTAAACAATGAACTAGAATTGCATTGCATTGATTTGTTTAAATAATGAGTTACACAGCCAGGAATAGTCATGGCTGAACGAAACTGTTACATGGTTGTAACAGTGTAACAGTTCATATAATAAAGAAATAAAGAAAAACTAATGTACGCTAACAGGACTGACATCAAAATATTTGGTAGGTATAATTTTTGTTATTTATATTATATTACTTTTTTATGTTTAAAATTTGTAAATTCTCATCTAATTTTATTTTTCTAGCTTTTGCCACCAAGTCAAAAATTGTATTAACTATCAGTGGTGTTAACAATGAAACTCTGAGGACCATTATCGAGTTCTTCTAGGAAAGACTGATTTTGCTTGGAAGACCAAAAATTCTATTTTGGGCACTGGTCTATATTGTTCTTTCTAAACATAATCAAAGGTTTAATTGGTGCACATACATATCACATCACATCAGGTCTAAGTTGCATTGCGTTCAAATGCAAACCAACAAGACATAACCCATTATGGGCACTATTAATTTTATTTTATCACTCTATTATGAGTCTCTTCATGATTTGCAATCTACTCCTATACCAAATGTAGTGCATGCAACACTACAAGCTATTACTATTATAGAAGAGGAATTGAAGTTGATTCTAAATTTTCTTTTTTATCATAATGAGTGTTTTCATGATATTATCATATTTTATTATTTATTTATTTTTTTCATCTAAATATAGGGTAGGATAGACATTATAAATACAAAATAGGTTGCAGCCAATAGGGATCACATGCCATAATAAACTGGTGATTCTAAAGACATTGGATCACAAGTGACACCATTGGACAGACCATCTAAATGTTTAATGAAATTCACTACTCCTGGGCATTCTTGTATGCCTAGGTATGCACAAAATGTGCAACCTAAATCTAGTGTGGTCAACCCTTCACCTATTGGTGCCCATATTCAAAATATTTTATCATATTTACATAAATTTGTGTTTGTTAAATTTTATTAAGATTTTTTTCTATTTTATTTTTCTAAAAATTTGTAACAAAATATTTTGAAATTTTTTCATCTGACTATCAATATCAAGATCAAGCACAACATTCAATAATGATAGGCCATGTGCCACTGATTGCATTACACCCATCGATTCCACCATATAAACGACATGCATAGCCTATGCAAATGCGAGGTCATGAGTGCTCTAAAAAATAATCTGTTTCGTAGAGATTATAGGGGCTAGCAATAGGTTCTGGACATGGGTTTTCATAGAGATCATAAGCACCAACACCAAGTTCTGGGTAGGGTTGTTCATATTTTACATTTACAGCAAATTCACAGGCACCTAAAGCTTCAACCTCCAGACTAGATAATATCTAGATCGATGATGATTTTCTTTTGTAGGGCAACTTTTTAGGGTTCAAGGCAATATATGTGCTTCATGAGCCAAAAGGTTATGCAGAACAAAGAGGAACCCATACAGCTAAGCATATGCCATTATCATCATCTCAAGGAAACATCCCTAATCCTTAGTGTCCTCCAACTGAGGATGATATTGTAAATTTTATGAAAACGTTTTAATGTCTGAGAAAACTGAGATAACCCTTAAACAGGTTGTCCTTAAATATGTGCAAGAGATATCAAGCAAAAGTGCTTTCAAATCAAATGAATGCTCGATATAAAAATTATAAAAAAAATATTACCTTTATTCTTTGGTTTAGTATGAACTAGAAAAGCTTGATGGCCTTCTAAAATAAGCCACATCAGGATTAGTGAAACCTGATTTTGATTATGATGATGATGTTTTCTATGTTGGAATTGGGAGATTAGAGAACATTAATGCTGAAGCCCAAGCTTATTATAACCGTTGGACTTTCGATAAGGATGAATTTGTAGTTGCTGAGGTAAATAAAGTTATTTATGCTTCAACTTTCTATTGTAGTTTTTTTTTTTTTATATATTTGTGAAAAACATGTAATAATTTTAATATAACCATTTTGAATTATGTTTTCAATTTTTTTTGTAGTTAAATTTTGATAACTTAAAAAGAAAATTTAAGAGCATGGACATCAATATTCATAGGACGAAGTTATTTTTGCATAGTGCAATGGAATTGAAAAATAAAATGCAATAAAAAATAACGGATAATAATCGTTTAAGAAAATACATCAGGGAGAAGCCCAATGAAGATCTAGATCATGTTCTAGAGCATCAAAAAGCAAAAGAAATGCTTCCAACAATACTTGAAGATCCAAACAAAGAGGAATTATCAATGGTGGCAAGTATTGTTAAAGTACATAAAAACCTAGTCCGAGTTGGAGCACTGCCAAAAGAGAGCATCATAGAAGTATATAAAGGAAAATAAAAGGCAACTCCAAGTGATATTGAAGCTAGAAGTGCAAATCCCCAATCAAATGTTTTCAATAATTTTGTACGATGTTATAAATTTTCAATCATAGTCAATAGTTTTGCACAATGTAATATATTTTCAATCATATTAATGAAAATCTTATTTTCTAAATTTGTGTCTTCAATCATTCAAAGGTTGTTTGCATTTATAATTTTGTGTTGCTTTTCTAGTCTAAATTGTAAAAATTATTTACTATCATCATTTCAAACAACAATAGAATATTTTTGTTGATCAATATTGATACATTAACAATACAATACCAACACTATGATATAAAATAAAAGATAACAATTTATTAAGGCAATTGAAATAGTATGGTAAAAACACATCCAAATTTTAAAGCATAATGTGATATACAATGTACAATTTTTATAAGCTTAATGTGAAAAGTAAAATTTTGAAACATTGTACATATCAAACAACTTTGTGAAATATGGAATGAGCAACTGTAAAATCTGGAATGAACATTTCTCAACTTGTGAAACAACATTGTGAAATCTAAAATGAACAGTTGTGAAATCTAGAATGAACATTTGTGAAATATCGAATGAACACTTCTCAACTTGTGAAACAACATTGTGAAATCTGAAATGAATAGTTGTAAAATCTAGAATGAACATTTATGAAATCTGGAATGAACATTTCTCAACTCGTGAAATGACATTGTGAAATTTAGAATTTCAAAATGTTACAGTGTTACGAAATACTAGAAAAATTAGAATTCAGGTAGCTAAAACGAACATGTTTCAACTTGTCCAGAATAAATCAATGAAGACACCATTTGATCACTAAAAGCATATTTATCCTCCTTTTTAGCCATATTCGTAATACCATTTTTGTCTGCAATTGAATTCTAGTAAACTAATGCTTTGTCATATGTAAATTTGTCCAGCTCATATGATGACACATAAATTATTAAACAATTTTATAGATTTTTGTCTAGCCTGTTGCGGAGCTTAGATTTAACAAAATATAGTGCACTAAAAACCTTCTCATATTCTATAGATCCAAAAATAATTGTTTGACATAATTTATATAAACAAAAGTATTCACTAATCGTATCTTGAAAGATACTACTTGGATACAAATTTTTCCACAAACGTGCAATGGAACCAATCTCATGGATATTACTCAAAAGTGATGCTTGATGAACCATTGTTCTTTCAAAATTCTATGAATATTGTCTTAAAAGATATTTGTTGAGTATACATTTTATTACAACACCATTGACTTCCACATTTTTACTAAAATGCTCAATAATGTTACCCATATATTTAATAAACAACTCTTGTGTAGACTTTTGATCATTGCAAGAACCCCAAAACAAAGGGTTAAAAACACCCATGGCCTCGAGCAATTCATGTCTTTGAAACCGATCTCTTATCTCCTTTGTCAATGATTTTGCTATGTTGATTTTTTTTCATTTTATATTTTGTAAAACAACTTCATACCTATTGTGTGTTACACAAAATTTTTCAACATTGTCAATAGCTACACTTGAATGCATTTCATAAGAATATAAATGTATCATCTTTTCACAAACATTAATACAAATATTATCATTAATGTCAAACTTCAAAAAACTATTTGCATATTTCATATTTGTCAATGTTCTCCAACTTTCAAATAAAGGATATGTAAAATTTGGTTCAGACACATATAACCTTTCAATAATCAAACATATTTTCTTTCTCATCCTCATGTAATCAATGATATACATGGATCTCTCTTGTGCAAGTTTAATCAATCTATTCATTTCTTGTAACATTGGAAGAATACCACATAATGTCAAAAGAGTTTCCAAGTTAGTCGAATGAAACAACATATCGTTTACCTTATCATTTTCTCTACTATTTGCATACATAAACCATGTTAAAGATTTATATTCTATAAAAACTCTAAGTGCAGGTTGATACAATGAAATCCACCTTGTATCCACATATTTCCAAAAAAAATTCCTTTTGTAACTCCTAGTGCAAATTATTGAAACTCTTCAAACATTTTAGGACTGCTAGAAAAATAATAATGTATATCATGAATGAGATCTTCCACTTTAGCAAAATTTTCAAAAGTGCTTATGATTTTATAAGGAAGATTCGCTCTATGAGCCATGCAATGAATGGGTATCATATATGGGGCAACTGAAGTTTGGAGTCAAACACATAGGTCGTTCTTATGACTATGTTATAGCAATACCATCAGCTCCAATGCAAATTAACTTTGTGGCTATGTCAATATCATTCATTCCCGCAATTTCCTTTAAACTAGTCAAAATAATATTGTAGATATTTTTTGAATTTGAACTTTCCACTATTTTATGTAATCCTAGCAAACTAGGCATTCTTACATGATTTTGAAATGTTTACACATGCATGTAAATCCAAGATGTGTTGTCCACAGTCGTCACCTCATCAATAGAAAATAAAATGAATCTGACATGTTTTACCTACTCCCTCATGTCTTCCTTCTCAACTAATGATAGATATTTTACCATTTCCCAACTACTTTGATCTGACCAATGGGAACTAGGAAGGATTTTCACATCAGCTAGTTGATAAAGTTGTTTATAATAAATAAAATCGAACATGGGTATACCCTTTTTGAGAATCTAAATACAACAAAAAATTGCAAACTTTTTGAAACTAAAATGTTCTTCTGTATTTTATGAAATTGGGTTTCAATCGTTCCAACTTTCTCAACAAGGGATTTTTGTTGCTTTTAGTGATTCTCATAATATATTGCATATCTAACATGCATACATTTTGATGCATCCTTCCACCTAGAAAATTTTGTAATTTTGCCATCACTTCCTATAACTTTTACATATACTTTTCCAGCATTGTTTTCTATTGTATCTTTCTTATTTTGGAGCATATGACCCTTACCTAGTTTCCAACTACAAATTTTGCATCTACATTCTTTTTTATTGACTTGGTTGTCTTCAGTCAGGACCGCCTCAATCCAGAGAATTTTTTCTACCCATTCATTCTTAAATGATATTCCAATAATCCAATTAGAATTTGTATTTCTCTTTTTAGGTTTTTTGCTTGAATATTCATGAGAATTTTTTAGTGTATTTGATTTATCACTTTCATTTTCCACTTGCATATCTTGGCTAGCAATATATTCAAGTGATTGTTGGATGTCATTAGTAAGAGAATTTTTTGTAGAAGGTATCTCTTTGTCAATAGGGTATTCTGCATAGTAGCGTACAATAATATTCTTTACTATTTTTGGATTTAAAAAATTTAGAAAAAAAATCATATCATTGACGGTTGAGCAAATACTAACAACTAAATGTTTGAGGAAGAAAGAAGTATTGAAAATTATTATAAAATATACAACTAAATGTTTATAAGTCAAAAAACATTTGTACCTAGAATTTATAATGATGTCGATGGCTTGTTTGATTTTGACATATGACAAAAATATCTGAGGATACTCTTTTCAACAAAATATTTTCCCCCTTCATTTCATTGTCAATGGGTGAAATTTTACTTCTAAAGAAAGTGTCTTTCATTTTAGACAAGTAATACAATGTTAAAGAGATCTTACTTCTCATAGGCCTCAAGATAATATTGTAATTAGAATCAACATATGGTCGTCATTAGAAAATAAATACTTATTTCCTACCATGTTTTATTGTGATTTTGTTAGTGTATGCCGCTATTACATTTTTTGGTGATAACACTTGTAACTGGTAAGAGTAGACAAATATGTAATATGCAAATTCAAATTAAATTAAATAAGTAACTTCTCTATGCAAACAATAACTAGAGATACATATTTTTATAAAATAAGCATTTACCAAATTATTTACCCATTTATAATTTTATAACATAAAAGCAGATTTGAATGGAAATAGAGAATCAAAGAATTTTTAAGGCACAAAAAAATCAAAGACAACATTCAGAACAGGGCAAAATATTGAATCTAATGTAGACTACGTTCTGGCAATCTATTCTAGTATAGAACAACGTCTGGATATTGGTGTTGAATACATGCAGAATAGGGCAAAATAGAGAAAATCATGAGAAATAAAGCATTGAAATATTTTTAATAAATGATAGAAAAATAGTAGAATAAAAACCTACAACTAGTTGATAGAAAAACAAATATTATTACTATATTCAGAATATCTTACGAAAAATAGAGAACCTGGTGCAGAAGGTGATCTTTTACAAAAATGGTCTCGGTATTGGTCTATTAGAGAACTAGTTTTGGTTATCGATCTATTGCAAAACTAGATCCAGATACCGAACTATTGCAGAAATGGTTTTGGATATGGTTCTTGTTGGTTTCAAAACTTTCTTTGCAAATTAGTTTGTTGCAGATATTGTTTTTTTCATTGGATGGTTGTAAAACTAGTTTTAGATATTTTTCTATTGTAAAAATCGATCCATATACTAGATGGTTGTAGAAAGTTTTTGGATAATATTTTATTGCAAAAATGATACTGAACGGTTGCAAAAATGGTTCCATATACCCGTCTCTTGCATAAATTGATCTGGATATCATATGGTTGTAGAAGTGGTTACCAAAGTTCGATAGAATTCTCGATTCTATAATAGTTTGAATGTTTTAAGTGGAAAATTATTACTATCGTGTTAGGTTTATATAGTGGTATACTCAGCGAACTTGGTAGGATAATTTCAAAATTTTAAAATATTTGGGCGAAAAGTGTTCTCATTCTGGCCAAAATTTGATGGCAAAGTTTTATAAAAAATTGTAATACTATTATAAACAGATGGCAAACCAACATATTAAATTTTTTTTTTTGAAAATTTTGGGTAAAAAGGCTGACCTCCGGGTCCCCCATACTTGCCAGTTTGAGTTAATGCAAATATTAGCCCAAATTGCCAATATTCGTCGCTATGCATAACTCTGGCTCTAGTAATCGTAATTCTTGCCATTGAACCATGATATCTACAACTACAAAAAATTACTACTAGAAGCCATTGCTTCTTATATTTTATGAGTTGGCACTAGCTTTGATACCAATTTGAAAGGATAGCGAGCAGACAGGAGCACGACGAAAGCATAGGTTCAGGTGAGTGGAATAAAATTGTAGGCAGGATCTTATGGAAGCGCGAAAAAAAATAATTGAGTGGAAATATTTTGTACAGGGTTTAATAGAAAGTCCACCCAGACTTATCTTGGGAAATACTATCCAAACTATGTAGGTTTTTCTATTACGTCTACCTGAAAATCAAAGTTAAAACTCTCACCCGAGGAATTGGTGGAGGATGCCAAAAGGAGACTTGGGAGGGGATTTACAAATGTCCACCTGAAAGGTTAAATCAAAATATCCACCCAACATTAAAATAACTCCAAGAATAATAAAACATCCGCATGACTATATTTTAGGCCCACCAAAGCGTTTTTCACTATGGATTTCATAGAGATAAAATTATCACACAAAAATTTAAGTATGCAAAAATAATTATATTTTGTATTAACCACAAATGAAAACTTATTACGGTTGCATTTTTACAATTCATAAATTAAACTCTTTACTTGATGTTTCTTTCTCCAGAAGCTTTACAAACATCTACAAGCTCAGTTGCAGGTTAAACTCACATGGGATATTTTGAATGTTGTTGCTTCAACTCCTCGCTCTTCGAAGTCTACCTTTGGGTTTTATTCTCCTTTTGTGCTCCCTTTTTCTTTGACTTTGCTTCCACACTAAATACTCCTAGCAACAAAAATACTTATAGAGTTGAGGATGGAAGGAAAGGTAGGAAAGACTCGCTAGCACACTCACATGCATTAAATGCAAATTTGATGCCAACGGACTTCCTGAACAACTATAGTTAGATCATGAGCTACCAGTAATAAATACGAGTACAAAAAAAATTTGGCGATTAATGCAGAAGATTAGAATTTGTTAGAGATGTTAAATCTAGTTTAATTTTCTAACATAAGTTGTTAATAGAATCCTCATATGGGAAACCATACATTTATTTGAAATTTAAAGTTATATATATATTCTCTATGTTTGTATGAGTGCTATTAATTTTAAAGTTTGTATATTAACCAAATTAGAAAACAACGTTGCAGATTCTTCCTTCTAGATTTGTTGTGGTTGTGTTGATGCCATGATTTTTCTATTGGATAGGGTGTTGGTGCAGGGCCTTTTGGTCCTCTAGGGTTCTTTCCTCTTGCGTAGTTGGGTTCTTCGGTGTATGGGGTTTGATTTATTTATCTTTTGGATGGATGGTTAGCTCCTATGTGAGCCATCGTGTTTGATCTCTATTTTTAGAGGTGTCATATGGGACCTTTGTGTTATTGGATAGTCTCATATTTTGGGTTGAGCAGGGTCATTTTCTATTTTCTATTTTAATCTTTGGTGCTCTTCCCTATTTTTTTGTTGGTTCCATCATTGCTTGTGGTGTTTGTAGGTTCGATGGGATGTGATTTTCAATAGTGCTACAAAGGAACTTGGTTTTTTTGGGCAGTTTCCTCGGCTAGGGTATCGGATTCCAGTTTCCCACATTTTCAAAGACATTGATATTTTTTCATGCTTCAAATATTCTAGTGGGTTTGTTTTTTAGTCTACTCCATGGCGCTTTAGGGTCTGGTATCTATTATTCTGGATTCTGGTTTTGAGGGCTGGTAGTTTCTGTGCGGGAGTTACTATGATCCACTTGAGGTTTTAATGGCATTAATGATCTTTGGTGCTTATGGAGTGTGCGGCCCTTTTGTTGATGGGATAGTGTCTTGATGATCCCATGATTGGGGTCCACCCATTCCTTGTTGGACGAGCAGGATTTTTAATTTTTAATTTTAAAATTTCTTTTGCCTTTTCGTGCTTGAGAGGTCAGTGTGGGTTTTTTTTTCTGCTTCCTCTTGGCTTTTCCAGCATCTTGGTTGTGATTGTTGTTTCTTCTCGATTTGTGTTATATATAGTTTATCCCATTTGGGGTGGTCGACTGTTAATCTCCTTTTGGAGATTATTTTTTGGGTTGTGTTTGATTTTCTCTCCCTCTTAGAGTTGCTATGTAAGGTTGTGGATTTTCTTTTAAAACCCTCTTTCTTAATATTAAATATATATATATATAGATATATTAGAAAATAATGCTATATAAATTTTAAAAACTTCATAATACTTTCATCTGCTACCTTATTATTATTATTGGCCATCTCTATTTTCTAACTAAATATAATCTACGATAATTATCGAGCATTGTTGTTCATTTGGTGCCTGAAAATGGAGAAGAGGGACATAGAAACAGTAATGGTGAGATGTACAACATCTGAAATAGGAAATATTAGCTTTGCTTTCGGTGGATACAATAATCTGTTTCCTTGAAATTTCAAGGAAGTGGAATGTTCTATTTCATCCTGATTTATATATTTATATATACATGACTATATTCCAAACAGGATTCCATGGTTATGATTTTGTGGATTTGGGTGCGAGTAACATAAATACACGATTTATTGCTTCTCCAAGTCTAGATGGAAGATCAAACAGGCTTTAAAATGTTTTCATGGGGTAGACTTGTTTTCGTTTGTAGATGATCAGCAGCTGGACAACTTATTTTAATCTTTTATTTTAAATATTTTAGTAAATAATATTAAAATATCATTTGTATCTAAAAATCAACCCCTTTGCATCCAGCCCTTTAATTTATTTGATGTAATAAGTTGAAAGATAAATTTTTAATAAACATTATCTTTATTTTAAGCTATCGACGACATAGAAATGCACTTTGTAATTATAGTTATTTGTTGCCGACGTCATAAAATAATGTTTAAAGGTTTTATGGTATATGGTTATATTATGCAAATTATTTTGTATAAATAAATATGAGAGTGATAGCCGCCTCTATTGGAATGTGTGGCTTTTGAACAACTCAAATCATCGTTGTCTGGACTGTGAGATAGAAGGAGATACGATTCATGTAAAGGATAATTTGGTAACAAATTTTTCTTTTGATTTTTTCCCTTCCTTTATTGTGATATTTTATTTTATTCTAAAGTTCTTTAATTTGGGAAATTTTTGAAAACAACAGTAAGTTTTTCGTAAGCTTCACTATTATGGTGTTGAAGACTATTTTTTTTTTGAAAAAATTGAAAAAAACTTGTATTAAAACAAAGATCAGTTACAATTGGGAATAGACACATCCCAGTAGAAAACAATGAAAGCACATGATTACAAGAGAAGAGGAAGATTTGCAATGGATCCAAATCTCTTGAACCAATACCAAGCTAGCTGAGGGAGTTGATTGGTCTGTTACAACAAGTTGTCACGAAATCGCGCAGCAAACACCGACTTCACCTTTGGCCACGAAAAAGCTACAAGTCACAAAATCATGACACAAGACTCCTCTAACAACAAAAAGTCAACCTGTTGCGAAATCGTGACATGTCACAAAATCGTAGCAACAATCCTCCCTTGGCCGCGATGAAGCAACATGTCATGAAATCGTGACACCTTTCCACCTTTGGCCGTGATGGAGCAAAATGTCATGAAATCGTGACAACTTTCCTCTCTTGGCCATGACGAAGCGACATGTCATGATATCGTGACAACTTTCCTCCAGTGGCCGCAACGACGCAACACATCGCGATATCACAACAACTTTCCTCCAGTGGTCATGACGGCGCAACATGTCGTGATATCATGACAACTTTCCTCCCTTGGCCATGACAATGCAACATGTCACGATATCATGACCAATTTACTCCAAAGGCCGTGATGGTGCAACATGTCATGATATCACGACAACTTTCCTCCCTTGGTCGCGACGGTGCAACATGTTGTGATATCGCGACAACTTTCCCATAGTGGCCACAATGGTGCAACATGTCACGATATCGTGACAAATTTCCTACAGTGACTATGGTGGCGCAACATGTCGTGATATCGTGATAACTTTCCCACAGTGGCCGCGACGGTGCAACATGTTGTGATATCATGACAACTTTTCTCCAGCAGCCTCTACGACGCAACATGTCATGAAATTGTGACAACTTTCCTCCAGTGACTGCGACATTGCAACATGTCACGATATCATGACAAATTTCCTCCAATGGTCGTGATGGCGCAACATGTTGTGATATCACGACAGCTTTCCTCCAACGGCCACGACGATGCAACATGTCATGATATCGTGATAGCTTACCTCCAATGGCCGTGATGGTGCAACAGGTCACGATATCATGACAAAAACCACCCTTAGATTTTTCTTTGATCATTGGCTCAAGGATCTTTCAAGGCCCTGCCTAATCACCTCATCTTCAATAGGCATATCACTATGCAGCTGCACCCCTACCTCTTTCTCAGCACCCATCTTAGATAGGAAATCGATCGCATTGTTTAAATCTCTACTCACATAAACTGGAATCACATCATCTAATTCCCTCCATAATTCCTTTATTTGAGAGACCAAAATCCTCAACCTCCAAGCTTTCAACGCAAAGTTCCTCATGCAGTCTAGAGCTCCAACCAGAATTTGAGAATCAGATTCAAGAATTATCCTCTTGTGGCCCTGAGTAACTACCCAAATAGAAGCAGATTTGATAGCAATGGCTTCTGCTTCATTATTTGTGGCTCTTCCCAAGCCCTGTAGTTCCCATTAGAGCATCGATCCCTCATGATTTCGGCAGACCATGCCAATTCTGGCACTACCTGGATTTCCCTTTGTAGCACCATCAGTATTGATTTTAATCCAGCCTTCTGGGGGTGGTTTCCAACTGGCTCTGTCCTATCCCTCTTTCTTTTCAACTCCCTCTTCCATTGGCCTAGGACCAACCTAAGTTTACTCTTTAGCGTAGACGGCAACAGTTTCTGTGACTTTGCTCCATATGACCTGCCAAACTCCATCTAGCAAGGAAAAGGTTTCTCTAAAAATTCTAGCATTTCTCTCCAACCACACTTGCCACCAAATGAAGTATAATCCAAGCTCCCACCCAATTTGAAGAGCTTTAGATTTAAATCTACCCCGCTTCCATATTTCCCAAATATTAGTCCGATTCATGTCACCATTAACCTGGATTTTATAGTAAGAGAACCATCGCTTCCTAATCTAACACGTGAAAGGGCACTCAAACATCAGGTGATCATTTGTTTCCTCATTCTTATGGCATAAAAAACATTGAGAAGGGCCGATGATTCCTCTACATTTGATATTGTCAAAAGTGAGAATTCCATTGTGCATAAACTGCTAGGCAAAAAAGTTTACTTTCGGTCAGCCCTTGGAATGCCAAATCTTTCTCCAATCCTCAACCGGATAAGAATGGGAGGGAGGCTCTAGGATGATCTTTTCATATCCATCCTTCACTGTATAAACACCAAGGCTCCCATAGCCCCAAGCTAATTCATCCTCCTCGTCTCTCCCTGTGAGAAACCTTTCTATCAAGATTTTGGTCAAGATGGGTGCCAACTCCAGGGGGATTGGAATTGGCCACTCCTCCAACATCTTAAACTTCTTAAACTTATACTCCCACAACTGATTAGTGTTTAAATAAATTTCAATTTGGACCCAACCCTTGGTTTCTATGGCAAATTTTATTGGAATTAACTCAGGGAATTCAAGAATGATGGGTGGGTACTAATCCCATGAATCGGTCTAGAAACAAGCCTTCTCCCCTCTCCCCACTTTCCAAAACAATTGGTCTTTAATAACCTGAGATCCTAGCTTGAGAGCCTGCCACACTAAGGATCCAGTACCATCTAGAGGGAAACGGCCCACCTCATTGGGGTTAACTTGACCAAAATATTTACTAGTTAGGATTCTACTGAATAAGGAAGTTGGTTGGGAAATCCACCTCTAGTACAAATTTCTAGCCAAAGCTTGATTATTTAACTTGGATTCTCTCAGTCCCATCCCACCTTTTACCTTGGGCTGGGTGACTTTATCCCAGCCCACTAAGGCCCACTTTCTCTCTCCCTTAGCTCCTTCCCACAAAAAATTTCTAGCCATCCTGTCCAACTCTTTCCATATTGTAAGCAAGGTAGCCAGGATAGAAAATTTGTAGATTGGCATGGCTTGAATGACTGACTGTAAGAACGTTAATCTGACACCATAACTTAATCACTTGTGAGACCGGTGATTAATTTTGTCCTTGATACACTCCAGCAAATTCCTCCAAGTGTCTAATTTCAACTTCTTGAAGTGCAAGGATTTATAAAATTTTGTTCTGAAGCCTTTGCTCCAGATTAAAAAAGACCCCTTTGGATTTCTTGTCATTAATGACCTATTGAGTATCCCTGAGATAGACATTAAGAGTATCCCTAATCGTTCTTACTTCCCTGATGCTGGCCACTCCCATCAAACCAGTGTCATCCATAAACTGTAGGTGCAATAAAACTTCATCCCCCACCCTAATACCCAATAATCTGCCTTGTTGTCTTCTCCTCAAGAAAAGTCTGCCAAGACCTTCAGCCAGAATGAGAAAAAGATAATGGAAACAAGGATCCCCCTGGCGCAGACCCCGAGAAGCTCCAAAAGGTTACGAAAGAAGGCCCTTGATAAGCACAGAGTAAGTTGGGTAAGAAACACAACTCATGATCCACTCAATCCAGCCCTAATAGAAGTCAAAGGTTGCCATCATTTTAGCCAAGAAACTCCATTCAACCCTATCATAAGCCTTTGACATGTCCAATTTAATGAACATCCCTTTATTACCAGAAGTGTGCATTGAATGGATTTCTTCCTGGGCCACAACAACCCCATCCAGAATCTGTCGTCCCTCAACAAAGCCCCCTTGCTCAGAGGAGATAATGTTGTGAATAAGAGGTTTTAGGTGCTTAGACATTACATTTGAGATTATTTTGTACAACACATTACATAAGGCAATAGGCCTATAATCTAAAATATGAACCCCCTCCTCCCCTTTTGGAATCAAAGTAATGAACGTGTGGTTTATAGCTTTAAGCATTCTCTTATTTTCTCTGGACTCTTCAACAACAACCCTTACATCTTCCTCTAAGCAGTCCTAGAAATCCTGAAATAACTCAATTGGGAAGCCATCTGGACTAGGAGTTTTACCAGTGCTCATTCCAAAGACCATAGTTTTCAATTCATCCCTATCAATGGGTTTGAGGAGGGCCTAATTTTCATCCTCTGAAATAATAGCAGGTATGACAAAAATAACTTCATTTTGCGCCTCTACATCTTGAACCACACTTTCCTTAAAAAGCTTAGAAAATTAATCCATAGCATGGGAATGTATACCTAGAATATTATCAAAGGAATGACCGTTCTCATCTTGAAGGACCTCCATCTTATTCATCTGTCTTCGAGCACAAGCAATCCGATGAAAGAATTTTGTATTTCTATCCCCTTCTAATAACCAGGAGGTTCTTGCTCTCTGCTTCCAATAGATCTCCTCCTGGTTGTCAATGTCCTCAACCGCTATATGCAAGGCATCATCCTCAAATTTGAGCTGGTCAGTTATTACTCCTTCTCTGAATTGTTTTTGGACCTCATCCCAGCGGGCCACCAATGGAGTTCTTTGGGATTGGAAGTCAGTTTTATTAGAACCCCTCCAATACTTCAACTGAGTTTTGACATATTGAAGTTGTTTATGGATTCTGAACATTGCTCTCCCATAAATTGGGCGGCCTTCTTCCCACCACTGTGGAATTTTCTCTAGAAGTTCTTCTTTTTGAAGCCAAAAATTCTCAAATCTGAAAGGTTTGTGATGGTGCCCCATCCTAGTCCCGCCTTCCAACAGAATAGGACAGTGATCAGAAACAGGGCCTGCTAAAATCTAAAAATTGATATTCCATTTTACAAATGCCTCCTCTGAAAGCAAAAAGCGATCTAGCTTCACCTTCCTACTATGTGGCTCCCACCTTTTATTAGTCCAAGTGAAGTTATTTCTAGGACATTTAATGTCCACTAAGTGCAAAGCCTGGACTTGAGCAATCATGAAACGGTCCCCTGGATCCAAAAGAGGTGTTCCGCCTTCCTGGTATCTAGAAGATAATTTAGCGTTAAAGTCCCCCGCTATAATCTAGTCTAGATCTTCCCTTGATGCTCGCATGTCATGCACAGCCTTCCACTGCCGCCTCTGACCCTCTAGGTTTTGAGATCCATAAAAGTTAGTGATTAGAACAAATTTTGCAAAGAAATTATTCCTAAAAAGAGAAGTGAGAACACCCCTATGGGCAAGGTGTTCTATTGCAGACCATTCCAGAGAGTTCCACAGAGTAACAATCCCCCCTGAGGCACCTTGGGCAGCCACATCCATATGACTAGCACCCCTCCAAATTTTGTTGATTGTTTTAGACATAAGATCCAAAGACATCTTAGTCTCTTGTAAAAGCAAAAAATCAGTATTGCTATTCTCTAATAATCTTTGAATAGCAGATTGATGGGTTCTGCTATTTAAACCCCTCACATTCCAAGATTGTATAATCATGGGTTACCATGGGAGCAATAAGAGTCAATTGTCCTCACCGATCCTCCCATGATCAATTTGTCTCCCTGGGCTGCTAGTAGCTCCTTATTAGATTTTCTACCTGCTCCCTGATAATTGCTATTTTTTGATCTTTTTTCTACCTGGGTTATCCCCAAAGATGGCCTTTCCTTGTTCTTCTCTGCTATCCCCATGCGAACATCCTGAGATACTGTCTTCTCCTGGTTATGGACTACTAAGGCACCAGAACACACTGGCTATGATACCTCACAGGGATCAACTACCTGTTGTATGATGGGAGAAGATGAGAGGGGGAGTTTCCTGGGAACAATAGAAGTTTCCTTGAAACCCTCCAAGCCCTCCATAGATTGATCCTCTTCATCAACCAATGACTTAAAAATCTCATACCTATTGGTAGGCCTAAGATGAGATTGCTCCTTTCCCTCCTTTTTCTTTGTCCGTATTTTTCTTTTGGGCTATTCAAAACCCTCTCTCTGAGCTTCCTGGCCCTTACCGATGCTAATAGGATCTTTATTAGGTGCAACCTTATCCTATTTAGGTAGGTTTGGAATTCTTGAAGGGGCATCCATATTGGCATTCATATTAATAGGACAAAAACGGGCCAAATGTCCATGCTTGTGGCAAACCCTACATCTAAAGGGTAGGGCCTCATAGTCCAACTGTTGAATCCAGGAGAGACCTGCCAATTCAATTTCCAACTTTGTCAGCAAAGGCTGGCTGAGATCCATCTCCACCCATATTCGAGCATACACCGCCATGCTCCCTTCAATAGTGTCTCTGGCAACACCTAGATGTCTACCAATCGAATTGCCAATCATTGCCAATACCTGCTCACCCCAGAATTCCATTAGAAGAGCATATAGTCAAATCCATACTGGGACAGCAGTAGGTTCAACACGAGGATCGAATCCTACCCTCCAAGGTTGAACAAATAGCCCTGCCGGGCCATGGTTTTTCTTCTCCGACTCGAAAGCCTTATTTCTATCGGCCAAAGCCGAGAAGCTGACAATAAAATAACCATTACTAATAAACCACAATGAATACTCACCGTGGGGCTCCCAGTTCTGGCGGATCCAAGAATGCAGAAAGCTCGGGGAAGGGTGAATACCCATGAACTTGTAGATTAAATCATGGTTAGCTCTATAGAGGACTGACTATTCAACCATACTGGGCTCAATGACGATTTTTGGCCTGGATTCAACCTGCGACAACAACCATTCACACGACATGCTGAAGACCTATTCCCAGCAGCCGTGAAGAGCTTTTTATATGCCATATTTTGGGCTTCGACATTCTTCGGAGGAGAATCTTCTTTAAACAAATCAGCGTAAGAGCTGGTACTTCCTGGAAAAGGAGCCGGAGAAGTCCCCATTGGACCCTCCTGGGGCACCGATCGAACATTCAGATCCACCGTACCCCAAAGACACTTCTGCATGCCAGCAAAAACCAGAGAATTTTCAAAGATCCAGAAACCCTAGTTCAGAGAAAAAAATCGCCAGAGCTCATTTTCCCGCCGTTCATTCCTCCCAAGGAAAACACTATTCGACTGTTCATGTTGAAGACTATTGAATCTGCATGTTTTGTTATTAATATTATATGTTTGAAGGAACACCAATTCATACTTATTTCGGTTCAACAAACCAAACCTGAATTTGATTTCTCTGAAGTATAAAGCGAATTTGCTGGCCATGAAGAGAGACATAGAAACTGTACTGTCCGAAATACCGCAGGATGTCAAGGGTGAAATACTAGTTTCGCTTCCAATGGATACTATAATCCGTTTCTTTAAAATTTCCAAGGAGTGGAACGCTCTTTTGGTTTCTTCAGAATTTATATACAAGTGGAATCACTTTCCAAACAGGATTCCATCGTAATTATTGTGCGGCTTTCGAGGTGGGGAACAACAATATGCAGCGTATTGCTTCTCTGAGTATAGATGCAAGATAAAAAAATTAAAAGAATTCCCATGCGGTCCACCTTACTTTTGGAGAGGATCTTCAGCTGGACAACTTTTAGTGCACACTGAATATAAGACCTCAACGAGAATTTTTCTGTACAATCCCCTGAACAAGACATATTCTGAACTTTCTGAACTATCTATTCCTTTAATACCTACAACAGATGACAACAGTCACCAGGCATGGATTGTGAGCGGGGACTTCGGAGATACTTGCAGAGTGGTCATACAACGACCATTTAAGGAAAAAAAGGTACAAATCTATGAGGCTTCATCCAATTCAACGACCAATGTGGTAAACGTGCCATTCAGGATCGGAGTTCATTCGGACATTATTCATCGGAATGGATTGCTCTTTTGTGCTACAGGATATGGTTCGTACTATATTATGGTTTTCAGTTATCAAAGCTCAGAGGAATACGCATCAGATGTGGTTATTGTGGAGTTGCCTGAGTTGGCTCAGAATCGTAAAAAAAGGTATAGAAAATTCTTCTTTCAATGTGGGTCTTCAATGGTATTTGGTTGCTTAAATTTCACCAACGTATATTGGAATTCAGTTTTCTGGGAGCTTATCTTTGAATCTAAAGATAATTACTATTGGAATGAAATAACAAGGTTTCCTCCACATATTTCAAGAATGTTTAAGGTGTGCGAGACGTATGATTTGGTCGCAGTGGATGAATTTGTTTGTATTGTAGGACAGACTCAGAAAGAGGTGGTAGTCGCAACGTACAATATAAGGCAGGATTCTTGGTTACTTCTTCCTCAACTTCCTAATTTGAGCTCTCGGATATCTTACAACGTCCAACGATCTTACTATTACCGTCCTGTGGCCTTCCAACCAAGGCCTGATATTCATTTGAATTCGGAGGAGTTTGAATTTTAAAATAGATTTATTTCTCTCAATGAGAGCTTTGTTATTGCTTTTATGAATATATTTAGTTTAGGGCTTTGTACTTGTTCTTTATTTAATATAATTTGAAACGGTATTGAACAAAATATTGTATTACACTGTATGATTAAGTCAATCCATTTTTTTATAAATGATACTATTAGTTGTCATTTCTATTTTATGTTTGATATAAATTTAATTGTGTTTTATTTGAAGTTTAATAGAGAATGTCTATTAGTTGATTTTTTTTTAAATTAACCTTAAATTAGTAATAATAGTTTAGTGGTTTTCATTTCTCATAGTAAAGGTGTTAACAACTATAGACTTTAAATTAGCATATCATAAGAAATATAGATTAAATAAGTACTCCTATTATGGTAGCAAATGCTTCTCTCACATAATATTTATATTTTATCAATTTTAAGGAAGGTCAATATTGCAACATAGTAGTACGGACCAATTAAATGATATTATTTTCTTTGATTTGCTATTGTAAAAGAACTCATGTAAAACTAAGATACTTGTGTTATTGACTATATTAATCAACCACAAATATATATAACTTATGTTTCATAATGTGTTAAAATAAGTGAATATTCTTTTAAGTTACAGCATACACATCATTGAGTTTTCATTCCTCAATGTGTCACGAGAACTCTCAGTGGTATTTTCATCAGGTTCGATGAGTTGTTCTAATCGAAGAGTTCTCAATAATCAACTTTACTATTTATACAAAGTTGATTATTGAAATAAATCAATCAGTTCTACTTTTTTCTTTGTACTGTCCATTTTAGGAAATTTTAACATGATACCATAGCAGGATAGATTTTGCTAATAATCCCTCTTAAATATCCTCGAAGCTGGTTCTTTGTATCTTTTTTGTTGACCTTTTTTAAGCCTTTCATAAAATCTTATATATTTTTTTATGCATATAAATTATTCTGAAAATTTTATATTTGTCTCCTTCAAATAAGGATATACAATTTTTTTTTCCAAATATACTATCACCTTTTTCTTTCTTTACAAGAAAGAGGCTCTTTATAAAAAAAATTCATACGTAATATTTTAATCTGATTTTTCAAGCTATTATTTTTTTTCTTCAAATTATATATTTGAAAACTTTTAAAGCTTGATATCATAAAAATATATTTCCTATCGTCTATGAGTTATATTCTTGCAGGCAGCTTCCGCTTCAAGTAAGTTATCTGTCATTTATCTTCTCAGAAACCATCTCAGGCTCGCAATTCGAACGAAGGTTTTTGGCGCCATCGAAGTTCTTGCAACGCCTCTCCATCGGCACCCTGACGTAGGCGTAAATTTCTCTCGAATGAAGATCTTCTATATATATATATATATTCTCGTTTGCCTCGTGTGCCATCTCTCCAGTTGCCTTAAACGTTTTTATTTTTATAACGTTGCAAACAGGCTGTTCTTCTAACGTCTCACCTTGGCATTGGGAAATCGTCGCCAACCCCGAAATTTTGGCAATTTGTTGGTTGGCGATACCTAACGATTATTTTTAGAAATTTTTTAAATCTCATTCGATTTTCCAGTTTCAAATCGTCTCTTTTTTTGCTCATTGATATCTTTTTATCATCTCTGCAATTTTTGATGTTCTGCAATTTAAATTTTTCTAAAATATATTCTTTGCTAAAAAATATATTGTCTTCTATTTTCGCCTTCCTTTTTACGTTTTTTTCTGCAGGTATTCCAGGAAGTGCATTCATTCTTTGTGGCTGCGTCACTCATCACAGCGAGAGCCTTGTTAAAAAGCCTCCCTGCTAACGTTATTTCTGCAGGTATTTAGAGGAAGTGCGTTCCGTTTTGTTTTTCAGCATTGTAGGGAAGAACCGCCATCTTCGACCGCAGCCACCGGGTTTTCCGTCTCTCACCATTCCAGGGAAGCCCGGCTAAGTCTTCGACATCAAGTTTAAGGCACCTGTGCCAGGCAGATATCATTCTTCATTTCCTATATCTAAATTTTCTGTACAGGGTATAATTTTTTTTAGATTCAAAAAGCGTCTTGGTTGACGTATGTAGTTTATCTTTTATTAGGGCTCCTTTGAATCCGTTATATAACCTTCAATCTCGAAGGTTTTTATCCTTCTTCACTTCGCCTTTCCGGGGCCTCTTTAAAAGTGGAGATCGTTCTTTTTAATTTTCATAAATAAAAGCAGGGAGGGGGTAAACGGTGCGATATTTGCACCACTTCTTGTCTTATTATTTGACGGGGAGGGGGGCTTATCTTTTACTTTCCTCATTCCTTTTCGATATTTAAATTGCACTAAATTTCATTTTTTTTTTTTTTAATTATTATATAAAGAGATCGTTCTTTTTAATTTTCATAAATAAAAGTCGGGAGGGGGTAAAGGGTGCGATTTTTGCACCACTTGTCTTATTATTTGAGGGGGGCTTATCTTTTACTTTCCTCATCCCTTTTCGATATTTAAATTGCATATAGATCGTTCTTTTTAATTTTCATAAATAAAAGCCGGGAGGGGATAAAGCGTGCGATTTTTGCACCAGTTCTCGTCTTATTACTTGAGGGGGGCTTATCTTTTACTTTCCTCATTCCTTTTCGATATTTAAATTGCACTAATTTTTTTTATTTTTTTTATTTTATTTTATTTTATTTTATTTTATTTTTTTTTTTTTTGCGCATGTTTATGAAATTACTAATATAAAAAATTATAATTTTTCTTTTATTTTTGTAATGAAGAAGTTTTATATTAAAGAGGTTTAATCATTCAAAAATGATGGGTGGAATTGAGCACACCTCGAGTCCCTAGTCCAAAACCACACTAACTACTGACCACGTAGTTAGGAAGACAACAACAAAACAACTTTAAGTTATTTCATTGTAGACATCAAAAAAAAGTAGGCCTGCTCCTTATACTTATTTATATTAAAATTTAAAGTGCTTATTCATTTTTTGCATTTATATATGTTGTTATATGAACCCAGTCATTTTAAAAGGTAATATAAAGTTGAAATTTTTTTATTTCCCTTCAAGTTTATATTTCTTCTCTAAATTTTGTTTATAACATAATTCAGTGTTTTTATAAACTAACATATAATTTTTTTATTTGCTATAAATATCTAATTTTTTTTTTTTTAAATTGCTTCTTCTATTTCAATAATCTTTTTCACAATTAAAAATTTTATTCATAAATGTTTTCAAAGTATATTGTCTACATTCCACATACCAATAAATTCAATAAACTTACAGTTTCCCTAAGTTAGGTTGGGTTTTTAAAATATTGGTATAAAGACCTGACATATATTTTTCGATCACCATAACTCATATTGGATATCTCTCTTACTTATAGTTTTCCTCTCGTAAGGGCGGGTAATTAAGATAATCCGATATCAAATTTGGTTGATCCCACTTGCATTTCAAGTCTATCCTCCTAATATTTTTTTGTTTCCCTCAAGTAAGGCAATTGCTTCTAAGCTAATTTTAATTAACAACTCTCTATTACTTATAGTTTCCCTCTCGTTAGGGCGGGTAATTGGAGGATTGTGACATTAGAAGAAAAGCTTACATACCTTCTTTCAAATTGCATTAATTGAAGTTCTAAGGGGGGTATATTGGTTAAAACTTCAATCTTCTTTACAAAATGAATACAATTGATCTTCTCACTCCTCATAACTTTCATACATAGAAACCCAAAATTTTAAATCTCGTTTCTCAAAAAGGGCTCACACACCTACTAGAAGAAAAGCAACCAGATTTTGAAAAAGAATATGAGATATTTGTTCATAAAGAGAAAATGTATGAAATAATGGGTATTATAAGATCTAATGTGTATGAAAGTTTGTAAAACTCCTTATGAAATTTATGAAAGTTAATTCAAGTCTCTATTTGTCTCATTTCACATTGCATATTGTAAAACTCCTTATGAAAGTTGGGAGAAACTAAAAACCCTATTTGGGAAAGTAGATCAAATAAGATCAATGCAACTAGAAGAAGAATTGACTACTCTATCTCTTGAGGACTTCAACAATATTGTTGACTACCTCACCAAATTCAAAGAGGTCCTATCTAAATACAAAGGTAGTGGGAAGACTAAGATTGAAGAAGAACATATTTATCTAATCCTTTCTAATCTTAATGGTTTTTTTCAAATCTTTGCTACCACATTTATATCTACCAAATATGCTCTTGGTATAACCCTTAAAATACCCACTTTAGAAGAATTTTGTAATAGACTAACTAGAAAAAAACAAAAGTTGCTAGATATGAAAACTCTTATTCTTCCTCCTCCTTTAAAGCCTTAGTAGCCTCCACCTCTTTTAAATAAAAGTTCAAAAAGAAGGAAAAGAACCCCATAACTTGTACTCACTACAAAAATAATGGTCACTCTGTAAACAAATGTTGGAAAATATTATAGCAACTAGAGGCAGCTATGAAGGATCAAAATTTAGATAATAAAAGGCAAATAGGAAAATCCCTTAATGTTTAAGGGAAAACCTCCAATTCTTCCTCTAATTACTGGGTCCTATATTCTAGAGCTACTCATCACATGACTGCTTCAGATGAGTCTTTATCTTATGTCTCCTAAAGTTCTACATATAATATAGAAGCGGGTGACTCCTCCTTTATCCCAATCAAAGGAAAATGGACATAACCATTGATGGTGGCTCTATAAATAATGTTCTCTATGTTCCAAAAATTTCCACAAATATATTCTCTGTCTATCATATTTACACTTCTCGAAAGGGAAAAACAATTATCTTCTCTTCAACAGGAGTTGAGATAAGAGACTTTCAAGATCCTTATTCTCTCATAGCCATAGGATATATTGATCACAACACTCACCTATTTCACTTCAAAGGATTCAAAAATCTAGAAGGGACCTCCTATTTTGTGGCTCATGGAGATCTTGAAAGCAAAATGTGGCATGAAATATTTGGTCATCTTGGCTCATGGAGATCTTGAAAGAAAAATATGGCATGAAATATTTGGTCATATTAGTTACAACTACCTAAAGGAATTGAGCACCCATAATATGGTCACAAGTTTACCCCAAGTCTCCTCCATTGATGGAGTTTGTCCTGGATGTGCTCTTCGAAAGCATCATCAAGATCCTTTTCACCCAAGTAGTTCTCTAAAAGCCTCATCCCCTCTAGAATTAATTCATAGAGACTTGATGTCTTTTTCAGAACCTTATTTTAAAGGAGCAAAGTATGCTCTAACATTTATTGATAACTTTTATAGAAGAACTTGGGTATATTCTTAAAATATAAAAGTGATGTTCTATCCCACTTTAAAGTCTTCAAAGCCTTAGTTTAAAATTAGACCTCTTGCAAAATAAAGCAAATTTGCACTGATAATGGGTGAATATTGCATTAATGAGTTCTCCATATTTCTATGAAGCATGCAATTAACCATCTATTTTAATGTCTTGTTTTTCCTCTCTACAATACAATTTTGCTGAGGATTATGGGAGACAGAATGTTGATGAATGATGCCATGACTTGATATAAATATGGAGACTAGAATTAATTCATAGTGACTTGATGTCTTTTTTAGAACCTTATTTTAAAGGAGCAAAGTATGCTCTAACATTTATTGATGATTTTTATAGAAGAACTTGGGTATATTTCTTAAAATATAAAGGTGATGTTCTATCCCACTTTAAAGTTTTCAAAGCCTTAGTTGAAAATTAGACCTCTTGCAAAATCAAGCAAATTTGCACTGATAATGGGGGGAATATTGTAGTAATGAGTTCTCCATATTTCTATCAAGTCATGGCATCATTCATCAACATTATGTCTCCCATAATCCTCAAAAAAATGGTATTGCAAAGAGGAAAAATAGGACATTAAAATAGATGGCTAATTGCATGCTCCATTTAAGAGATATTCCAAAAACAATTTGGGTTGAAGCTATTAATTGTGCCAATTATATTCGAAATCACACACCTCATAAAACTCTTGACCATTTAAATCTTGAAGAAGCATGGTCTGGATCAAAACTAGATATTTTATTCTTCAATATTTTTGGGTGTACTACTTGGGCACACATTCCAAAGAAGAAAAAGAAGGCTCTAGATAAGAAAAGAAAAAAACTCATATTTGTTGGTTATTCTAAGGAAATGAAAGCTTACAAGATTCTTGATCCCTCAACTCATGAGGTATTTTTTCATAGGAATATCCAATTTGATAAAACATTCCTTCAAAAAGATCCTCAATCCCCCTCTTCCTCCATTGAGCCTTCTCCTATAGTAGAACCTAAATATTATGAATAGCCAATGAATCTAATATGTTTTAACTACTCCCTTAGGTCTTCCTTCTCAAGTAATGATAGATATTTACCATTTCCCAACCAGTTCGATCTGACCAATGAAAACTAGGAAGGTTTTGCACATCAGCTAGTTGATAAAGTTGCTTATAATCAATAAAATCTGACATGGGTCTACCCTTTTTGAGAATACTAAATACAACAACAAACTGCAAACTTTTTGATGTTAAAATGTTCTTCTACATTTTACGAAATTAGGTTTCAATCATTCCACATTTCTAAAAAATGTATTGTTGTTGCTTTAAGTGATTCTCATAATCTATTGCATATCTGACATGCATACATTCTGATGCATCCTTCCATCTAATAGATTTTATAATTTTACCATCACTTCCTATAAATTTTATATATACTTTGCCAGCATATTTTTCTATTGTATCTTTTTATTTTGCAGCATGTGATCCTTACCTAGTTTCCAACTACAAATTTTGCATCTACATACTTTTTGATTGATTTGGTTGTCTTTAGTCAGGACCACCTCGATACAGGGAAATTTTTTTACCCATTCATTCTTAAATGTCTTCCAATAATATAATTAGAATTTGTCTTCATATTTTTAGGTTTTTTACTTTAATATTCATGAGAAGTTTCTAGTGTATTTGATTTATCACTTTCATTTTCCACTTGCATATCTTGGCTAACAATATATTCCAGTGATTTTTGGATTTCATTAGTAAGAGGATATTCTATAGAAGGCATCTCTTGGTCAATAGGGTATTCTGCATAGTAGCATACAATAATATTATTTACTATTTTTGGATTTAAAATATTTACAAAAAATAATCATATCATTGACGATTGCACAAATATTGACAACTAAATGTTCGAGGAAGAAAGAAGTATTGAAAATTATTATAAAATATACAACTAAATGTTTATAAGTCAAAAATAATTTGTACCAACCCAGGTGTTGTAGGTGAGTTGGAAAGGAGAAGGCAATATTCCAAGGGAGGTCCCAGGTTCAAATCTCCATCCTACCAAAAAGCTAAATCAGGTTTCCAAAATCCAATTGATAATGTTGGTGTGGGCAGGGTCGGATGTGACCCCCGGGTGACTTTGACAGTGTAGAACCCCCTGTTTGTGGTCTCTCAGACCAAGACGGCTCCGTAAGGGGTTTTTCGCTTATAAAAAAAATTGTACCTAGAATTGTAACAATGTCGATGGCTTGTTTGATTTCGGCGTATGAAAAAAATATCTGAGGATACTCTTTTCAACAAAAGATTTCCCCCTCTTCATTTCATTGTAAAGAAAGTTTTTTTCATTTTAGACAAGTAATACAATGTTAAAGATATGTTACTTATCATATGCCTCAAGATAATATTGTAATTAGAATCAATAGATGGTCATAGTTATAAAATAAATACTTGTTTCCTAACATGTTTTATTGTGATTGTTTTAGTGTATGCCACTACTACATTTTTTGGTGATAACACTTGTAACCGGTTAGAATAAACAAATATGTAATATACAAATTCAAATTAAATTAAATAAATAACTTCTCTATGCAAACAATAACTAGAGATACATATTTTAAAAAAATAAGAATACCCATTTATAATATTATAACATAAAAGCATATTTGAATAGAAAATGAGAATAAAAGAATTTTTAAAGCATAAAAAAATTGAAGACAACATTCAGAACATGGCAAAATAAAGAACTTGATGTAGACTGTGTTTCAAAAATCTATTCTAGTATAGAACAACATATGGATATTGGTGTTGAATACATGCAGAACAAGGCAAAATAGAGAAAAGCATGGGAAATGGAGCATTGAAATATTTTCAATAAATGATAGAAAAATAGCAGAAGAAAAACCTACAACTAGTAGACAAAAAAACAAATCTTATTTCTATATTCAAAATATCTTAAGAGAAACAAAGAAACTGGTGTAGAAGGTGATCTATTGTAGAAATGGTCTGGGTGTTGGTCTATTAGAGAACTGGTTCTTGTTATTGATCTGTTGCAAAACTGGATCCAGATATCGATTTTTTGCAAAACTGGTTCTGAATATGGTTCTTATCAGTTTCAAAACATTCTTCACAAACCAATCTGTTGCATAAATTGATTCTGTCATCGGATGATTGTAGAACTAGTTTCAGATATCGGTTTGTTGCAGAAATTGATCCATATACCGAACGACTGTAGAAAGTTTTTGGATATCGTTCTGTTGCAGAAATGATACCGAACGGTTGTAGAAGAGGTTCTGGATATCGATCTATTACATAAATTGATCTAGATAACGTACGATTAAAAAAATATTTTGAATACTGCTCTGCAACAGAAATGAATACGAACAATTACAGAAGCGGTTTTTGAAGTTCGATATAATTCTCAATTTTTTAATAGTTTGAATGTTTTAAGTGGAAAAGTATTACTATCATGTTAGTTTTATATAGTGGTATACTTGACGAACTTGGCGGGATAATTTTAAAATTTTAAAATTTTTGGGTGAAAAGTGTCCTCATTCTAGCAAAAAATGATGGTGAAGTTTTATAAAAATCCATAATACTATTATAAAAGAATGACGAAACGACATATTATAAAAAAAATTATGGAAATTTTGAGCAAATGGGCTGACCTTCATGTCCCCCATACTCACCAATTTGAGTTTTCAAAAATACAAATATTAGTCCAAATGGTAAATATTCACCGCTATGCATAACCTTGGCTCCAGTAATCATAATTCTTGGCATTGAACAATGATATCTACAACTACAAAAAATTACTGCTAAAATTCATTGCTTATTATCTTCTATAAGTTAGCACTAGATTTAATACCAATTTGAAAGGATAGCGAGCAGACAGGAGCACAACGAAAATATAGGTTGAGGTTCAGGCGGGAGCTTATGGAAATGCAACAAAAAATAATCAAGTGGAAGTATTTTGGATAGGGTTTAATAGAAAGTCCACCCAAACTTAGCTTGGGAAGTACTTTCCAAACTGGGCGGGTTTTTCTCTTATGTTTTCCTGAGAATCAAAGTTAAAAATCTCACCTGGGGAATTGGAGGATGCGAAAATAAGACTTGGGAAGGGATTTGCAAATGTCCACCCGACAGGATTAATCAAAATATCCGCCCAACATTAAAATACCTCCAAGAATAAATAAAACATCCGCCTGACTATATTTTAGGTCCGCCAAAGTATTTTTCACCATGGATTTCACAGAGATAAAATTATCACAAAAAAATTGAAGTATGCAAAAATAATTATATTTTGTATTAACCACAAATGAAAACTAACTATGGTTGTAGTTTTACAATGCATAAATTAAATCCTTTACATGATGTTTCTTTCTGCAGAAGCTTTACAAACATCTACAAACTCAGTTGCAGGTTAAACTGTTAGCGTACATTATTATTACATTATTGTTGTAACAGGGCCTATTTCAGCCACGGGTGGTTCCATAACCTTCGGGCTTAATAGGGCATATACAGTTCTATTTAATCAACTAGCTATCAATACAATTTGGTTGATTACTCCGACATGGTATCAGAGCAGGACGAGCGAAGACTGGGAGGGCTCGATATCTACTTGGCACGCTTCTTAAGGACTTAGAATTAAGAAGCAGCTTGACCAGGGCATAATTCTTGAGATCCACCTCTGTAGCTAACCGGATCGGGCACGAATCCTGAGAAAAACATAGAGTCGACTGGATTAGGCACAAATCCCAAGGCCGACTCGACTAGACTTGACTGGATCGACATGGAACCCGAGGCTGACTTGACTGGACCTAGACTGGGCACGAATCTCGAGGCTGACTCGACTGGACCTGACTGGATCAACATGAAACCCAAGGCTAACTTGACTAGACCTGGACTGGGCACAAAAATTGAGGCTGACTCGACTGGACCCGAAACCCGAGGCCGACTCTACTAGACCTGACTGGATCTCGGGCACGAAACCTGAGGCTAACTCAACTGGACCCCGAGCATGGAACTCAAGGCCGAAGATGCAGCGATGTGTGGCGGACTAGCCACACGCCACCTGGACTGACAAGTGGGCAATACGTGGCAGACTGGCCATGCGCCACCCAAACACAACACGTGGCGGACTAGCCATGCGCCACCCAAATGTGACACGTGGCAGACTGGCCATGCACCACTTGGCACAATAGAAAGACAAGCGGATGACTGATTGCCCACAGGCAATCGAAAGGGAAAGGACCTCTTTGCCCTTTTATTCCCTTTCATCATCGCCCGCCGCGGCGATGTGGGACTAAAATCCCAAAAAAAAAAATTCGTGCCTCTAGCCGCAGAAGGGAATAACAGGAACGGACTTCCCTTCCCTTCCCGTCGGGCGGTGTAGCCCGACTGGCAGGAGCGCCAGTCGGAAGGACTACAGCCGCGGGGTCGGGAGTTCGATTCTCGACGGCTTTAAAAGCTACCTTTTAGCACGGCGCGGCGGAAGGTAAAAAAAATTTCAGCAATTTTTTTTTTTAAGTTTTTTTTCTTTTATATTTTTTTAATTAAAGATTTAAAATAAATTAAATAGATTAATTTTTATATAGATTTAAATTTTCTTTTCTTCTATATATAAAATTAATTAATTTATTTTTTTATCTTTAGTTATTTAAAATATTTTAAAAGAAAATTACTTTAAATTAAAAATTGTGGGGGGATGTTGAGTATTTTTTTCTAAAAAGCAATTTTGGCATTATTGTAAAGGTGCATTTTTGGCTGAGCCCGACACCTAGTGGGTTATTCCTGTGGGCACTGTTTTTTTGTTGTATGTTGCATATTTGTTTTTTTCACTATAACATTAAAAGTTGAAATCAAAATTCACTCCCTAAGTCCCCGAAATAATTAAAACCCATATGTGCAATTGATTGCACTGCAGCATTCGGTATTTGTGATACCTCTGGCCAACACTTACAGGTAAAGCTGTCGTGATTGCGCTACTGTATCCGCCGCCTAATATAGCTACCAAAACAACATATGATCTTGTTCTTTATAAATCGTCGAGGAGAGATAAGTTTGCCATTTTGCATTTTTTTACTCCATCCATTACCCTAATAGTTCTTGTGTTTAGGCATAAATCCTGACGAGAGTTCTAAAATCCAAAGTGTTTAGGGGAAGTTATGCCCCACGCATGCGGATTGCAAACTTTCTATGGTAGGTGCCATCAACAAGACTATTCTCTTTCAGTACTTCTTATGTTCCACGTATCATATGATCTCTAAAGATCACCTATAGTTTCCCTCACGTAAGGGTGAGTGATTTTTTATTGATCTTTCTAAATACCTATAGTCTCCCTCATGTAAGGGCCGCTATTTTGTACGGTATAATGGCCTAGCAAAATTATATCGAAAGGGGGACCAATTGGTCTTATAAGGAACCTTCATCATGTCTGCAAAACTAATGACTAATTCTCATCAGTTGTTGAAAGGTCCTAATTACACACCATGGAAAAATAAGATGAAGGCCATCCTAGCAATGGATGACTTATGGGATGTTGTATCTAGAGCAACAACCAGACCTTCACCTGTTGCTGGTGCTACAACTCCATCTACTGCTCAAAGATACTTTGATAAGCTAGACAACAAAGCAAAAGTGCTCATCTTGCTTGTTGTGTCTAATGAATTCCAACCCCATATTGCTGACTGTGCAACTAGTAAAGCAGCATGGGATGCCCTTAATACTATATATGAGGGAAAGAATGATTCCACCATTCTATTTCTTCAATCTCAATTACACAGTCTAAGCATGAAGCGGGGTGAGACAGTTGAATTCTTTCTTTGCAGAGTTTCTGAATTGAAAGCAAAGTTGAATTCTTTGGGAGAACCAGTTGAAGACAAGCTCCTTACTTCAGTTTTATTGAGAGATTTACCTAATTCTTATTGGGTGTTGATCACTTCCCTTCAAGTATCACAACAAAAAGTTACTTTTGTAGAATTGGTTAATATGCTTCAAGAGGAGGAGGCACGCCAACTACAGAGAGATGATTATTCTAACACTGCCCTCTACATCAACAGGCAAGGGCAGAACCAGAAGAAAGGTATTTTTTAGAAGGGAGGGAATTCACAAAAGGATTCCAAAGGGAAACAACCTCAACAAAAAAAGAGATATTGCAAGATCTATGACAAAGAAGGTCATGATACAAACAGATGTTGGCATAAGAATAAGAAATCAAAATAAAAAGGTCAGAACAAACCACAAAAGAACAAACAACAAGTGAATGTTGTTGTTGAAGAATTTGACATGAATTTTGAGAGAGCCCACAAAGTTCTCATGACTACCACAGTGTCCAAGCAGACGGATCCTATATGGTATGTTGATTCTGGAGCTAGTAAGCACATGATTGGTGACAAATCGTGGTTTGAGTCTTTTGAGGCCAAAGAGGGCAAACCTGTCACTATTGCTGATGATAAAACCTACAAGGTTTAGGGAGAAGGCACTATTTTAGTCACTCTTCCTGATGGCAAGTGTCAGATTGATAAATTTCTCTATGTTCCAGGATTGGCAAACAATTTGTTGTCAGTCACACAAATTCTGGACAAAGATATGGTTGTGAACTTTAGTGTTGAGGGAGGAAAGAAGTGTTGTTCTATTACCAGGAGGGGTAAGAACATTACAACTGCTTCATATAAGCATGGCTTATTTGCCTTAGATACTATCTCTACTCCACATGTAGCCATGGAAGTCTCTACAAAGGAGGCAACTTCCCTATGGCACAAGAGATATGGACATTTGAGTTATGGTTACTTACTTGAGTTAAGTAAGTATGAGATGGTAAAGGGTCTTCCTTCCCTTTCTACCACTTTACCAGTTTGCTCTGATCGCTTAGCGAGGAAAGCGACATAGAGTGCCTTTTGAAAAGAGCTCTACAAGAGCAAAGAAACCTTTGGAGTTGGTTCATACCGATCTGTGCAGCCCCTTCACTCCCAACAGTTATGGGGGTAAGAGGTATTTTTAGTTATTTGTGGATGATTATTCATGAAAGATGTGGGTATTCTTTCTTCAACTAAAATTTGAAGCATTTGGCTTCTTTCAGCAATTCAAGAAATCTGTTGAGAAGGAGTCAGGGACTTCTATAAAAACTCTTCCCTCAGATCGAGGGGGGGAGTTCACCTCTAAAGAATTTTTTGCATTCTTGAAAGAAAATGGGATCACAAGACAGTTAACCACTGCTTATACTCCTTAGCAAAATGGAGTTGTTGAAAGGAGGAATCGTTCCATCATGGAAATGGTTCGTTGCATGCTCACAAGAGCTAGACTTGAGCAACTATATTGGGCAGAAGTTGTCACCACAACAATATATTTGTTGAATAGGTCACGCACAAAGTCCCTACAAAGAATGACTCCACAGGAAGCATGGAGTGGTAGGAAACCCTCCATTTCTCATCTACACATTTTTGGATGTAAAGCTTTCATGCACATACCAAAAGAGAAAATGAAGAAGCTAGATGAGAAGACATTGAAGTGTATTCTTCTTGGCTATGATGAGCACTCTAAGGGTTATCGTTTGATTGATCCCTTGACCAAGAAGATTCACATTAGTAGAGATGTAGTTTTTGATGAAGCTTTCACATCAGCAAACACATCAGATGTATACCTAGACCTTGTGGAAACACAGGTTGCTAAATCTCCTTCATCAAAAGTTGGAGGTTCTTCTTCATCTTCAACACCTAAGAAGAAGAATCCAAAGTGGTGTACAAATACAATCAAAGACTCTAAGCTATCCACTCCACCAGATTTGACATTGGATAGACCTCGTACTCGTAGCATGGCTCGATAGGAGAAAGCTGCAACAGAGAATACTGGGGTTGATGATCTGTGTCAATATTTTGAGGAATTTTCTATAAATCCAAAGAGAGATACAAAAGATATGGATATTGATAGTGATAAGGTGTTTATGTCTTCAATAGATGATCTTGAACCTACATCAGTACAAGTTGCTCTCAGTGAACCTTAGTGGAAGGTTGCTATGGATGTAGAGTATAAGTCTTTGATGAAAAACAAAACTTGGAAGCTTTTCGATCTGCCACATGGAAATAAGCCCATTGGCTGCAAAAGGGTGTATAAAGTCAAGTACAAAGTAGATGGGACAATTGATAAGCATAAGGCCCGTCTTGTTGCAAAGGTCTATGCTCAAAAGGAAGGCATTGACTATGAGGAAACTTTTGCACCTACTGCTCGGATGACAACAATTCGAGTTATTTGTGCTATGGCAGCACAGTTTGGGTGGAAATTTCACCAGATGGATGTCAAAAGTGCTTTTCTGAATGGTAATCTCCAAGAAGAAGTCTATATGACTCAGCCAGAAGGATTTGCAGTGGAATGCCAACAGCAAAAAGTTTGCAAATTGGTCAAATCCTTATATGGCCTGAAACAAGTTCCTCGAGCTTGGTATATAAAAATGGACAATCACCTCCTGTAGCATGGTTTTAAGAGATGTCTGTCAGATGCAAACCTCTATTTCAAGAAATAGGGTTCTGAGATACTGTTGCTTGTACTCTATGTTGATGATCTGCTCATTACAGGGAGTTCAGAAACTATGATCTCTATTGTCAAAAGAGACTTGTGTCAATCTTTTGAGATGTCAGATCCCGGACTTCTCCATTATTGTCTTGGTCTGGAAGTCAGCCAGAAGGAGCAATACATCAAAGTGTCTCAGAAAAAATATGCCAAGACATTGTTGGAAAAATATCGCATGACTGATTGCAAGCCAATGGCAACTCCGATGGAGAAAGGACTTCAGTTATCATGATATGATGAATCACCTCAGGTATATGGTACTCTCTATCGATAGTTGATTGGGAGTCTCATATATCTGACCAATACTAGGCCAGATCTCATATTTGCTATGAACTATCTTTCAAGGTTCATGCAGAAGCCTAAGACCACTCATTGGAAAGCAACAAAACATGTTCTTCACTATGTTCGTGGCACAATGGAATATGGCCTAGAATACAAGAGGAACAACAAATTCTTCTTATAGGGATACACGGATTCCAACTATGTCGGATCATTTGATGATCACAAGTCAACTTCAGGATATATTTTTCATCTTGGATCCGGTCCTGTCTCTTGGCACAGCAAGAAGAAATAGGTGGTTGCTATTTCATCAATAGAGGCATAATATCGTGTCACACGTGATGCTGTGTGCGAAGTGATATGGTTGCGTTGCATTCTGACAAGTATGGGTCATCCATCCAAATCTCCAATACACTTGTTTTGCAACAATCAGGGTGTTTTGAACCTAGTCAAGAATCCAGTTCATCATGAAAGAACAAAACACATTGACACACAATGTCATTTCATTCGAGATGAAGTTTTGAAGCACCGAATTCAGCTTCAGCACATTCCCACCGATGCTCAAGTTGTAGACATTTTCACTAAGGCACTTGGATGTGTCAAATTTGAATTGTTTCGCAGCTCACTTTGTATTGCAAAATGATGTAATCAGGGGGGATGTTAGTATAGCTAGTAGTTATATTATTACCCAAATAATGTAATAAGGGGGGATGTTAGCGTACATTATTGTTAGCGTACATTATTATTACATTATTGTTGTAACAGGGCCTATTTCAGCCACGGGTGGTTCCGTAACCTTCGGGCTTAATAGGGCATATATTGTTCTATTTAATCAACTAGCTATCAATACAATTTGGTTGATTACTCCGACATAAACTCACATGGAGATTTTGAATACTGCTACTTCAGCTCCTCACTCTTCGAAGTCTACCTTTGGGTTTTCTTCTCCTCTTGCGCTTCCTTTTTCTTCGACTTTGCTTCCACACTAAATACTCCCAGCGATAAAAGTATTTATAGAGTTGGGGATGGAGGCAAAGGTGGGAAAGGCTTACCAACACACTCGCATGCATTAAATGCAAAGTTGATGCCAATGGACTTTTTGAACAACTGCAATTAGATCGTGAGCTACCGATAATAAATATGGGTACAAAAAAATCGAGTGATGTAGAAGATCAAAATCTGATAAAAGTGTTAAATCTGGTTTAATTTTGTAACAAAAATTATTAATAAAATCCTTATATGAAAAAACTATATATATATACTCTTTGTTTGTATGAGTGCTATTACTTTAATAAATATTGTATATTAACCAAATTGAAACTTCATAATACTTTAATCTCCTGCCTTATTATTGATATTATTGGCCATCTCTATTTTATTGATATTATTGGCCATCTCTATTTTCTAACTAAATATAATGTATGATAATTACGATTTGGCGCCTGAAAACGGAGAAGAGGGACATAGAAACCGTAATGTGTGAGATGCACAACATCTGAAAGAGGAAATATTAGCTTTGCTTCCGGTGGATACAATAATCCGTTTCTATGAAATTTCAAGGAAGTGGAATGTTCTATTGGCTTCATCCTGATTTATATATTTATATATACATGGCTCTATTCCAAACAGGAGTCCATGGTTATGATTTTGTGGATCTGGATGCGAGGAACAGAAATACACGGTTTATTGCTTCTCCAACTGTAGATGGAAGATCAAACAGTCTTTAAAATGTTTTCATGGGGTAGACTTATTTTCAGTTGTAGATGATCAGCAGCTGGGCAGCTTATTTTAATCTTTTATTTTAAATATTTTAGTAAAATATATTAAAAATATCATTTGTATCTTAAAAATCAACCCCTTTGCATCCGGCCCTTTAATTTCTTTGATGTAATAAGATGAAAGATAAATTCTTAATAAGCATTATCTTGATTTTAAGCTATCGACGACATAGAAATGCACTTTGTAATTATAGTTATTCGTTGCCGACGTTATAAAATAATGTTTAAAGGTCTTGAGGTATATGGTTATATTATGCAAATTATTTTGTATAAATAAAGATGAGAGTGATAGCTGCCATTTTTGGATTGTGTGGCTTTTGAACAACTCAAATCGTCGTCGTCTGGACCGTGCGATCGAAGGAGATACAATTTATGTAAAGGAGAATTTTGGTAACAGCTTTTTCTTTTGATTGTTTTCCTTCCTTTATTGCGATATTTTATTTTATTCTGAAGTTCTTTAATTTGGGAAATTTTTCAAAACAACAGTATAAGTTTTTCATAAGCTTCACTATTATGGTGTTGAAGACAATTGAATCTGCCTGTTTTGTTATTAATATTATATGTTTGAAGGAACACCAATTCATACTTATTTCAGTTCAACCAACCAAACCTGAATTTGATTTCTCTGAAGTATAAAGCGAATTTGCTGGCCATGGAGAAGAGAGACATAGAAACTGTACTGTCTGAAATACCGCAGGATGTCAAGGAAGAAATACTAGTTTTGCTTCCAATGGATAATATAATCCGTTTCTTTGAAATTTCCAAGGAGTGGAACGCTCTTTTGGTTTCTTCAGAATTTATATACAAGTGGAATCACTTTCCAAACAGGATTCCATCGTTATTATTGTGCGGCTTTCGAGGTGGGGAACAACAATATGCAGCGTATTGCTTCTCTGAGTATAGATGGAAGATAAAAAATTTAAAAGAATTTCCATGCGGTCTACCTTACTTTTGGAGAGGATCTTCAGCTGGACAACTTTTAGTGCACACCGAATATAAGACCTCAACGAGAATTTTTCTGTACAATCCCCTGAACAAGACATATTCTGAACTTTCTGAACTATATGTTCCTTTAAAAACTACAACAGACAACAGTCACCAGGCATGGATTGTGAGCGGGGACTTCGGAGATACTTGCAGAGTGGTCATACAACGACCATTTAAGGAGAAAAAGGTACAAATCTATGAGGCTTCATCCAATTCAACGACCAATGTGGTAAACGTGCCATTGAGGATCGGAGTTCATTCGGACATTATTCATCGGAATGGATTGCTCTTTTGTGCTACAGGATATGGTTCGTACTATATTATGGTTTTCAGTTATCAAAGCTCAGAGGAATACGCATCAGATGTGGTTATTGTGGAGTTGCCTGAGTTGGCTCAGAATCGTAAAAAAAAGTATAGAAAATTTTTCTTTCAATGTGGGTCTTCAATGGTATTTGGTTGCTTAAATTTCAGCAACGTATATTGGAATTCAGTTATCTGGGAGCTTATCTTTGAATCTAAAGATAATTACTATTGGAATGAAATAACAAGGTTTCCTCCACATATTTCAACAATGTTTAAGGTGTGTGAGACGTATGATTTGGCCGCAGTGTTAGAAAAATAAACCCAGATTTCACGCCTGTGCCCAACTGCGCCATGAACCTTGGGCGAAATCGGACTGCGCTCCAGACATGGGCGAAGTCGGACTGCGCTGCCACAATTCGGGATCTCGGCAAAAGTGTGACATGACGTCACACCTACCTTCTGAGAGACTTGACACCTGACAGATCCGATCTCCACAGGAGTTAATGCCAAGTCGGCGTTTGTCAGAAACCCTAGATGAGGGTCGGTCCGAGGATAACCCTTATTCGAAGCTGTCAGAGGATAACCCTTATCCTCCTCTCCCCGTGGCTATAAAAGGCGGTTCGGGTCTACAGACAAACTAGTGCGAAGAAGAGAAGCAGAGCGGGTGTGAGAGAAGTTCGTGAAAGTGAGCAGAGAAAGAAAGCAGAGCGATTCAGTGAGCAGTGTGGCTTAGCTGATTAATGTCCGAGCAGCAGACTCGACATTTCCCCTGTTTTGTTTATCCTACAGCGTAGCCTGCAGATGTTGTTATTTCCTCGATTGAGGAATTCTGTAACCCTAGTTGTTGATATGAATAAAGTTTGCTTTTGTCTTTGGCATCTTTAGGGTTTGAAATATTTTAGGTGTTAACCTTGTTGTTCTCTGTTCCGGCGTTTCTCTCCTATCTTTCGAGTCTTGCCAAGCCAGGCAAACCCAGCGGCAGCGGTGGAAGACAAAGATGTTTGTCGTTGAGCGAAGTTGGTCGCCGAGCACAGCAAAAGTTTGTTGCCAAGCGAAGTTCGTCCGCCGTGCGAAGTTCAAACTTTGTGCAACAGCTGCACTTCGGCCAAAAATAGTGCGTTGTGCGCACTTCGGGCAACAGCCGCACTTCGGCCAATAAGAGTGCGCTATGCGCACTTCGCCCGACAGCCGCACTTCTACCAAAAATAGTGTGCTATGCGCACTTCGCGTGATAGCCGCACTTCAGCCAAAATAGTGCGTTGTGCACACTTTGCACGACAGTCGCACTTCGGATAGAAGGAAGTACAAAGTACACACTTCACCGCAGAACCAGCGCAGTCTGCACTACACGGCGAAGCACGTCCTTCGCCCGGAGGTTAGCGCAGTCCGCCCTACACTCCCGTCGCCTGGAGCTTGCCCTACGCGTGACGCTGCCCGTGTTTCGATCGGTTGTCCGCCCTGCATAGTTTGTGCTGATGAACTTCGGCGAAAGAAAATTGCAAATCTTCCTTCAAATTGGTATCAGAGCTGATAGTGTCGTGACACAGAGATAGAAGCATGGCTTCCTAGAGAAACTCGTTGTAGTTGTAGATCCCGTAATTTAACAGTAATAACTATGATTACTGGAGCATCCATATGAAGATCCTGTTCGGATCTCAGGAGCTATGGGAGTTAGTCGAGAATGGCTACCCAGAATCAACAGATGCAGCAGCACTGGCTGCCCTCTCTCAGCGAGACAAGGATCCGTTGAAAGAGCATAAGAAGAAGGACCGGAAGGCCCTCTTCTACATCATGCAAGCGATTGAGGAGACCATCTTCCCATGGATTGCATCAGCCACCAAGGCCAAGCAGGCCTGGGAAACCCTAGCAAGTTTGTATCAGGGCACCGACAAAGTGAAGTTGGTGAAGCTGTAGATGCTCAGGAGAGAGTTTGAAAATTTGCAGATGAGTGAGTCCGAGTCGATGAGCGAATTCTTCACCCGGACGACGGACATTATCAACCAGATGTAGTTGAACGGAGAAAATGTCCAGAGCCAGAGAATTGTGGAGAAGATTCTTAGAAGTTTTCCTGTGAAGTTTGACTCTATTGTGATAGCAATCGAAGAGTCGAGGGATTTCACAACCCTCTCGACGGATGAACTCATGGGTTCCCTGCAGACCCATGAATAGAGGCTGAGCCACTCAAATCAGTCTTCTTTGGAGCAAGCCTTCAAAGCGCAAGTCTCAGTCCGAGACAATGAGCAGACAAGACTCCCGACACAGCACTTCTAGTTCTCAAGGAGGAAGAGGCAGAAGTAGACGTGGGAGAAGGAACAAGCAAGGAGGGAGTTTAAACCCTCAGGACGCTGAGCCAACTTGCAACTTCCATCAGCAAGGAGGAAGAGGCACTGGCAGAAATCAGAAAGGTGGCTCTCAGCAGAAGGACATGTCAAAGGTCCAATGCTACTACTGCAGTAAGTTCGGCCATTATGCCACACAGTGCAGAAATAAGATGGCAAATGAGAATCAGCAGCAAGCCCATTATTCGGAGGAACCCAAAAATGCGATAGGAGGAAATGTGCTGCTGACTTGCAGTATTGAAGAGGAGAGCAAGAAAAACATCTGGTATCTTGACAGTGGTTGCAGCAACCACATGATCGGAAACAGGGAGATGTTCTCACAACTGGATGAAACAGTCCAGTCCGAAGTCAAGATGGGGAACAACATCAAAGTTCTTATGATGGAGAAAGGAAAGATCCTCATCCGCAGTAGGCATGGTGATAGAAAAACAATTCAAGATGTTTTTTATGTGCCTGGGTTGAAGCACAATTTGCTAAGTGTTGGACAGCTTGTGCAGAAGGGGCACACTGTACTGTTCAAAGATGATGTTTGTTCCATCAGAGACAAAGTCCATGGACAAATCGCAACTATGTCCATGACAAAAAATAAGATGTTTCCACTGCAGATTTAGAATGAATCTTTGATGTCTCTAAGTGCAGTTGAGAAGGATGCTACCTAGCTATGGCATCTCAAATTTGGTCACCTGAGTTTCAATGGCGTGAATTTTTTGCACAAAAAGTAGATGGTGAAGGGTTTACCCCTTATAGAGCAACCAAACCAAGTTTGTGAAGGTTGCCTGGTCGAAAAGAAGCACAGGGATGCATTCCCTGTAGGGTAGTCTTGGAGAGCATCACGACCTTTGGAGCTGGTGCACTCAGACATCTGTGGTCCCATGCAGACCACCTCATATGTCGGCAACAAGTATTTCCTGACCTTCATTGATGACTTCAGTCGGAAGTCTTGGATTTATCCAATCAAGTTGAAGTCAGAAGAATTTGCAAGGTTTAGGGATTTTAAGGCTCTGGTTGAGAAACAGAGCGATCATTATGTGAAGTCTCTTAGAACTGATGGAGGTGGAGAGTACATCTCCAATGAATTCTATAACTTCTGCAAACAGCATGGAATTCGAAGGTAGTTCACTACCAGATACACGCCATAGCAGAATGGCATAGCTGAGAGAAAGAACAGAACTATCATGGAGATGGCACGGAGCATGCTGAAGGCAAAAAGTTTGCCACATGAGTTCTGGGCATAAGCTGTAAGTTGTGCAGTTTATCTGCTGAACCGGTGTCCCACCAAGAGTGTGAGGAAAAAAATTCTAGATGAAGCCTGGAGCAAGTTGAAGCCAAGTGTGGCTCATTTGCGAGTTTTCAGGTGTATAGCATATGCACATGTTCCAGATGAGAAGCGACAGAAGTTGGATGACAAAGCTGAAAGATGCATCTTCACAGGATACAACGAACCATCAAAGGCATACAGGCTGTACAATCCTGTGACAAAGAAACTTGTCATCAGCCGAGATGTGAATTTCTTAGAGGATGAAGTCTGGAATGAGAAGTCAAAGACTGGTCAGTCTGAACCAACAACTGTTGAATCTATAGACTTGGAGGAAGATAGTGTCCAACCACCTGTGCCTTCAAGCAGCAATAGTGGTGCCAGCAGTAGCACACCCTCATCATCCTGTTCACCTCCACTTGTAAGCAGAATTCAAAACCTGAGGACTCCTGCAAAGACGTCTACGAGGTAACCCGTAATCAATTAGATGAAGATTATTGTGATTTTGCTCTCTTTACTAAATGTGATCCAGTGGAGTTTGAAGAGGCAAGTCAAAATCGTAGATGGGTGAAAGCGATGAATGAGGAGATAGCAGCCATTAATAAAAATGAGACATGGCAGCTAACATATCTTTCAGCACAAAAGAAGACCATTGGGGTCAAGTGGGTATATAAAACGAAGTTTAATGCCCAAGGAGAAGTTGATAGGCATAAGGCCAGATTAGTGGCAAAAGGCTACAAGCAGAAGTCAGGAGTTGACTATCATGAGGTGTATGCACCTGTAGCCCGACTTGACACAGTCAGAATGATTCTGGCACTCGCAGCTCAGAAAGGATGAAGCATGTACCAGATGGATGTCAAGTCTGCCTTCCTCAACGGAGTGTTGGAAGAAGAGGTCTACATAGACCAGCCGCTCGATTATGAAATACAAGGGCAAGAAGGCAAAGTTCTGAAACTGAAGAAGGCCCTGTATGGGTTGAAGCAAGCACCCAGGGCATGGTACAACCGTATTGATGGCTATTTTTAGGAGAATGGGTTTCAGAAATGCCCATATGAGCACTCCCTATACATGAAGACAAATGCAGCAGGTGAGCTCATCATCATCTGCCTGTACGTAGATGATCTGATATTTACTGGCAATAGCAGCAGCCTATTTGCGCAGTTTAGAACAGCCATGAAGTCCGAGTTTGAAATGACAGACATGGGGCTGATGAAATATTTTCTCGGCATTGAAGTTGACCAATCAGCAGATGGCATCTTCATTTCTCAAGGCAAGTATGTGAAGGATGTCCTGAAGCGCTTTAAGATGGACGACAACAAACCTACCATCACACCTGTAGCCACAGGTTTGAAGCTAAGCAAGTTGGATACAGGGAGGTCTATAGATCCAACCTTGTTCAAAAGGCTAGTTGGCAGTCTAATGTACTTGACTGCAACTCGGCCAGATCTGATGTTCGGAGTCAGTCTGATCAGCCGTTTCATGGAGACTCCAAAGGACACGCACTGGCAAGTAGGCAAGAGGATCTTGCGCTATGTCAGCGAGACGTGCAACCATGGCCTATTTTACGCCAGACGGGACCAGTTGGAGCTAGTGGGCTTCATAGACAACGACTAGGCTGGCAGTATCGATGATCGAAAGAGAACCTCCGGGTATGCTTTTCATCTCGAATCAGGGGCGGTCTCATGGGCATCCAAGAAGCAACCCATTGTTGCGTTGTCCATAGTCGAAGCAGAATATGTCGTCGCCACGACATCTGCATGCCAGGAAGTATGGTTGCGAAGATTTCTGAGTGAACTGTTCAATCCTTCGGAAGGCGCGACAATAATATTTTGTGACAATAATTCGGCCATTGCACTATCAAAGGATCCCATGTTCCATGGACAGACGAAGCACATTGATATTCGTTATCACTTCATCAGAGAGTTGGTGAAGTCCGAAGAAATTCATCTGTAGTTTTACAGATCCAAGGAGCGATTAGCCAGATATTTTCACAAAGCCTTTGAAGGAGGAAGACTTCAGCAGATTGCGAGAGCAGCTTGGAGTCAAAGTGCTTGTGAAATCAGGTTTAAAGGAGGGTGTTAGAAAAATAAACCCAGATTTCATGCCTATGCCCAACTACGCCATGAACCTTGGGCGAAATCGGACTGCACTCCAGACATGGGCGAAGTTGGACTGCGCTGCCACAATTCGGGATCTCGGAAAAAGTGTGACATGACGTCACACCTACCTTCTGAGAGACTTGACACTTAACAGATCCGATCTCCACAGAAGTTAATGCCAAGTCGGCGTTTGTCAGAAACCCTAGATGAGGGTCGGTCCGAGGATAACCCTTATCCGAAGCTGTCAGAGGATAACCCTTATCCTCCTCTCCCCGCGGCTATAAAAGGCGTTTCGGGTCTACAAACAAACTAGTGCGAAGAAGAGAAGCAGAGCGTGTGTGAGAGAAGTTCGTGAAAGTGAGCAGAGAAAGAAAGCAGAGCGATTTAGTGAGCAGTGTGGCTTAGCTGATTAATGTTCGAGCAGCAGACTCGACATTTTCCCTGTTTTGTTTATCCTACAGCGTAGCTTGCAGATGTTGTTATTTCCTCGGTTGAGGAATTCTGTAACCCTAGTTGTTGATATGAATAAAGTTTGCTTTTGTCTTTGGCATCTTTAGGGTTTGCAATAGTTTAGGTGTTAACCTTGTTGTTCTCTGTTCCGGCGTTTCTCTCCTATCTTTCGAGTCTTGCCAAGCCAGGCAAACCCAGCGGCAGCGGTGGAAGACAAAGATGTTTGTCGTTGAGCGAAGTTGGTCGCCGAGCACAGCAAAGTTTGTTGCCAAGCGAAGTTCGTCCGCCGTGCGAAGTTCGAACTTCGTGCAACAGCTGCACTTCGGCCAAAAATAGTGCGTGGTGCGCACTTCGGGCAACAGCCGCACTTCGGCCAATAAGAGTGCGCTGTGCACACTTCGCGCGACAGCCGCACTTCGGCCAAAATAGTGCGCTGTGCGCACTTCGCGCGACAGCCGCACTTCGGCTAGAAGGAAGTGCGAAGTACGCACTTCGCCGCGGAACCAGCGCAGTCCGCACTGCGCGGCGAAGCACGTCCTTCGCCCGGAGGTTAGCGCAGTCCGCACTGCGCTCCCGTCGCCTGGAGCTTGCCCTGCGCGTGACGCTGCCCGCATTTCGGTCGGTCGTCCGCCCTGCGCAGTCTGTGCTGACGGACTTCGGCGAAAGAAAATCGCAAATCTTCCTTCACGCAGTGAATGAATTTGTTTGTATTGTAGGACAGACTCAGAAAGACGTGGTAGTCGCAACGTACAATATAAGGCAGGATTCTTGGCTACTTCTTCCTCAACTTCCTAATTTGAGCTCTCGGATATCTTACCAAGTCCAACGATCTTACTATTACCGTGCTGTGGCCTTCCAACCAAGGCCTGATATTCATTTGAATTCGGAGGAGTTTGAATTTTAAAATAGATTTATTTAATTCAATGAGAGCTTTGTTATTGCTTTTATGAATTTATTTAGTTTAGTGCTTTGTACTTGTTCTTTATTTAATATAATTTGAAACGGTATTGAACAAAATATTGTATTACACTATGATTATATCAATCCAATTTTTTTTAATAAATGAAAATATTAGTTATCATTTCTATTTTATGTTTGATATAAATTTAATTGTGTTTTATTTGCAGTTTAATAGAGAATGTCTATTAGTTGAATTTTTTTAAAATTAACCTTAAATTAGTAATAATGTTTTAGTAGTTTTCGTTTCTCATAAAAAAAATTAATAGTAAAGGTGTTAACAACTATAAAGACTTTAAATTAGTATATCATAAGAAATATAGATTAAATAAGTACTACTGTTACGGTAGCAAATGCTTCTCCCATATAATACTTATATTTTATCTATTTTAAGCAAGGTCAATATTGCAAAATAGTAGTATGGACAAATTAAATGATATTATTTTCTTTGATTTACTATTGTAAAAAAACTAATGTAAAACTAAAATACTTTGTGTTATTGACTATATTAATCAAACACAAATATATATAACTTATCTTCCATAATATTTTTTTCAATTTGGTTATATGTGTTAAAATAAATGAATATTCTTTTAAGTTCCATTAGTATAAATAGGTTTGAGTTTCCACTCTTTCATATGGAGAACTTTCAGTGATATTTTCATTAGGTTTGATGATTTGTAATTCAACGGCTCTCAATGATCAACTTTGCTATTTATATAAAGTTATTTTTAAAATAAATCAATTGGTTCTACTTTTTAATTCGTACTTGTGTAATGTTTTGCATGTACATTTCTAACATGGTACCATAGCAGGATAGATTTTTCTTGCATTCTCTAATGAATATCCTCAGAGCTGGTTCTTTATATCTTCTGTTGACTTTTTTTAACCTGTCATAAAATCTTATATATAAATTTATTTTTAACTATAATAAATATATGCATATAAGTTATTCTAAAAATTTTATATTTGTCTCCTTCAAATAAGGAAAGATTCATGAAATTCTAATACAATTTTTTTATTTCAAATATACTATCACCATTTTCTTTCATTTTTTCTTTAGAAGAAAGAGGCTCTTTATTAAAAAAAAAAAAAATCATACGTAATATTTTAATCTGATTTTTCAGCTATTATTTTTTTTCTTCAAATTATATATTTGAAAACTTTTAAAGCTTGATATCATAAGAAATATATTTCCTATCGTATATGAGTTATATTCTTTCAGGCAGCTTCCGCTTCAAGTAAGTTATCTGTCATTTATCTTCTCAAAAACCATCTCAGGCCCGCAATTCGAACGAAGGTTTTTGGCGCCATCGACGTTCTTGCAACGCCTCTCCTCGGCCTCTCCATCGGCACCCCTGTCGTAGGCGTAAATTTCTCTCGAATGAAGATCTTCTATATATATATATATATAGCGTAAATTTCTCTCGAATGAAGATCTTCTATATATATATATATATATATATATTCGTTTACCTCGTGTGCTTAAGACGCCATCTCTCCAGTTGCCTTAAAACGTTTTTTTTTATTATCACGTTGCAAAGAGGCTGTTCTTCTAACGTTTATCACCCTGGCATTGGGAAATCGTCGCCAAGCCCGAAAATTCGGCAATTTGTTGGTTGGCGATACCTAACGATTATTTTATGAAATCTTTTAAATCTCATTCGATTTCCCAGTTTCAAATCGTCTCTTTTTTGCTCATTGATATCTTTTTATCATCTCTGCAATTTTTTAAGTTCTCCAATTAAAATTTTTCTAAAGTATATTATTTGCTAAAACATATATTGTCTTCCATTTTCGCCTTCCTTTTTACGTTTTTTTCTGCAGGTATTCGAGGATGTGTATTCATTCTTTGAGGCTGCGTCACTCATCACAGCGAAAGCCTTGTTAAAAAGCCAACCTGCTAACGTTATTTCTGCAGGTATTTAGAGGAAGTGCGTTCCTTTTTTTTGGCTGCGTCTTTCATCTCGGAGACCGCCTTGTTCAGAAGACTCTACTGCTCGGACTGCATTTGCGTTTTGTTTTTCAGCATTGCAGGGAAGAACCGCCATCTTCGACCGCAGCCACCGGGTTTTCCGTTTCTCACCAATCCAGGGAAGCCCCGCTAAGTCTTCGACATCGAGCTTAAGGCACCTGTGCCAGGTAGATATCGTTCTTCATTTCTTCCATCTAACTTTTCTGTACAGGGTATAATTTTTTTCGATTCAAAAAGCGTCTTGGTTGACGTATGTAGTTTATCTTTTATTAGGGCTCCTTTTGATCCGTTATATAACCTTCAATCTCGAAGGTTTTTATCCTTCTTCACTTCGCCTTTCCAGGGCCTCTTTAAAAGTGGAGATCGTTCTTTGTAATTTTCATAAATAAAAGTCGGGAGGGGGTAAAGGGTGCGATTTTTGCACCACTTCTTGTCTTATAATTTGAGGGTGGCTTATCTTTTACTTTCCTAATTCCTTTTCGATATTTAAATTGCACTAAAATTTATTTATTTTTGCATGTTTATCAAATCACTAATATAAAAAATAATAATTTTTTATTAGTTTAAGAGTTTCTCTTATTCTTGTAAGAAGAACTTTTATATTAAAGAAGCTTAATCAAAATGATGGGTGGAATTGAGCACATCCCGAGTCTCAGAGTTCAAAACCACACTAACTGCTGACCATGCAGTTAGGAAGACAACAAAAAAACAACTTTAAGCTATTTCATCATAGACATCAAAAGAAAGTAGGCCTCCTCCTCGTACTTTTTTATATTAAAATTTAAAGTGCTTATTCATTTTTTGCATTTATATATGTTGTTATATGAACTCAATCATTTTAAAAGGTAATACAAAGTTGAAATTTTTCCCTTCAAGTTTATATTTCTTCTCTAAATTTGGCTTATAACATAATTCAGTTTTTTTATAAACTAACATATAATTTTTTTATTTTCTATAAGAAAGATCTAATTTTTTTTTTTGAAATTCCTTCTTCTATTTTAATAATCTTATTCACAATTAAAAATTTTATTCATAAAGTATTTTCAAAGTATATTGTCTACGTTCCACATAACAATAACTTCAATAAACTTATAGTTTCCCTCAATTTAGGTTGGATTTTTAAAATATTGGTATAAAGACCTGCCATATATTTTTTTATCATAAAAATTCATATTGGATATCTCTCTTACTTATAGTTTCCCTCTAGTAAGGGCGGGTAATTAAGATAATCCGATATCAAATTTGGTTGATGCCACTTGCATTTCAAGTCTATCCTCCTAATATTGTTTTTTTTACCTCAAGTACAACAATTGCTCCTAAGCTAATTTTAATTATCAACCCTCTATTACTTATAGTTTCCCTCTTGTTTTCCCTCTTGTTAGGGTAGATAATTGAAGGATTGTGACATTAAAAGAAAAGCTTAGAGACCTTCTTTCAAACTACATTAATTGAAGTTCTAAGGGGGGATATATTGGTTAAAAATCCAATCTTCCTTGCAAAATTTTAAATCTCATTTCTCAAAAAGGGCTCACACACCTACTAGAAGAAAATCAACCAAAGTTTGAAAAAGAATTTAAGATATTTGTTCATAAAGAGAAAATGTATGAAACAATGGGTATTATAAGCTCTAATGTGTATAAAAGTTTATGGTTTCACATTGCATATTGTAAAACTCCATATGAAAATTGAGAGAAACTAAAAACCCTATTTGGGAAAGTAGATAAAATATGATCAATGCAACTAGAAGCAGAAAATCTATCTCCTTAGGACTTCAACAATATTGTTGACTACCTCACCAAATTCAAAGAGGTTCTACCTCAATACAAAGGCAGTGGGAAGACTAAGACTGAAGAAGAATACATTTATCTAATCCTTTCTAATATTAATGGTATTTTTCAAATCTTTGCTACTACCTTTATATCTACCAAATATGCTCTTGGTACAACCCTTAAAATACCCACTTTAGAAGAATTTTGTGATAGACTAACTAGGAAAAAATAAAAGTTGCTAGATATGAAAACTCTTATTATTCCTCCTCCTATAAATCCTTAGTAGCCTCCACCTCTTCTAAAGAAAAGTTCAAAAAGAAGGAAAAAAACCCCATAACTTGTACTCACTACAAAAAGAATGGTCACTCTATAAACAAATGTTGAAAAATATTATAGCAACTAGATGCAGCTATGAAGGATCAAAAGTTAGAAAATAAAAGGCAAATAAGAAAATCCCTTGATGTTCAAGAGAAAATTTCCAATTATTCCTCTAATTACTAGGTCCTATATTTTAGAGCTACTCATCACATGACTGCTTTAGATGAGTCTTTCTCTTCTATCTCCTCAAGTTCTACATATAACATAGAAGTGGGTGACTCCTCCTTTATCCCAATCAAAGGAAAAGGGACATAACCATTGATGGTGGCTCTATAAATAATGTTCTCTATGTTCCAAACATTACCACAAATATCTTCTTCGTCTATGATATTTACACTTCTCGAAAGGGAAAAACAATTATCTTCTCTTCAACAGGAGTTGAGATAAGAGACTTTCAATATCCTCATTCTCTCATAGCCAAAGTATATATTGATCACAACTCTCACCTATTTCACTTCAAAGGATTCAAAAATTTAGAAGGGGCCTCCTATTTTGTGGCTCATAGAGATCTTGAAAGCAAAATGTGGCATGAAATATTTGGTCATCTTGGCTCATGGAGATCTTGAAAGAAAAATGTGGCACGAAAGAATTGGTCATATTAGTTACAACTACCTAAAGGAATTGAGCACCCATAATATGGTCACAAGTTTACCCCAAGTCTCCTCCATTGATGGATTGTGTCCTGGATGTGCTCTTGGAAAGCATCATCAAGATCCTTTTCACCTAAGTAGTTCTCTCAAATCCTCATCCCCTCTTATATTAATTCATAGTGACTTGATGTCTTTTTCAGAACCTTATTTTAAAGGAGTAAAGTATGCTCTAACATTTATTGATAACTTTTATAGAAGAACATGGGTATATTTATTAAAATATAAAAGCGATGTTCTATCCCACTTTAAAGTCTTCAAAACCTTAGTTGAAAATCATACCTCTTGCAAAATAAAGTAAATTTGCACTAATAATGGGGGGAATATTGTAGTAATGAGTTCTCCATATTTCTATGAAGCATGCAATTAGCCATCTATTTTAATTTCCTACTTTTCCTCTCTGCAATACCATTTTTATGAGGATTATGGGAGACATAATGTTGATGAATGATGCCATGACTTGATAGAAATATGGAGACTAGAATTAATTCATAGTGACTTGATGTCTTTTTCAGAACCTTATTTTAAAGGAGCAAAGTATGCTTTAAAATTTATTGATGAATTTTATAGAAGAACTTGGGTATATTTCTTAAAATATAAAGGTGATGTTTTATCCCACTTTAAAGTCTTCAAAGCCTTAGTTGAAAATTAGGCCTCTTGCAAAATCAAGCAAATTCACACTAATAATGGGGGGGAATATTGCAGTAATGAGTTCTCCATATTTCTATCAAGTCATGGCATCATTCATCAACATTATGTCTCCCATAATCCTCAGTAAAATGGTATTGCAGAGAGGAAAAATAGGAGATTAAAATAGATGTCTAATTGCATGCTCCATTCAAGAGATCTTCCAAAAACAATTTGGGTTGAAGTTATTAACTGTGCCAATTATATTTAGAATCACACACCTTATAAAGCTCTTGACCATTTAACTCTTGAAGAAGCATGGTTTGGATCAAAACCAGATGTTTTCTTATTCAATATTTTTGGGTTTAGTACTTGGGCACACATTCCAAAGAAGAAAAGGAAGGCTCTAGATAAGAAAAGCAAAAAGCTCATCTTTGTTTGTTATTCTGAGGAAATGAAAGCTTTTTGATCCCTCAACTCATGAGGTATTTTTTCATAGGAATGTCCAATTTGATAAAACATTCCTTAAAAAATATCCTCAATCCCCCTCTTCCTCCATTTAGCCTTATCCTATAGTAGAACCTCAATATTATGAATAGCCAACTCCTGAGGTTAACTTAGAAATTGATAATCAAGATGAGGAACCTGTAACTCCAACTCAATATCTTCAACTCCTTCCACTCCTTCCACTATACCAAAATGGGCCCGAACCATTGTTAAAGAAGCTACTTCTTACATCAAAAATCTTCCATCAACCAAATTATCCCACCCCATAGGCACTGGTCATGTCTGTCAGTCTATTTCCTCTAATCATTAATCCTTCAAAGAAGCCTTGGGTATTAAAGAATGGGATGATGCCATGGAGAATGAATTTTCTTCCTTACTAAAAAACAAAATGTGGGATTTAGTTCCCTTGCCTAAAGGAAGGAATTTAGTTCATTGTAAATGGATATTCAAAATAAAATATGGACCTAATGGAGAAATAGACAAACACAAAGCTCTTCAAGTAGCCAAAGGTTTTTCTCAAATTGAAGCTATTTATTATGTAGAAACCTTTGCTTCAGTTACAAAAATGGATTCTATTAGACTGGTTCTTGCTCTGGCTAAAGTGGCATGTCTATAAAATGGATGTAAAAAGTTCTTTCTTACATGGGGATTTAAAATAAGAAATATTCTGAATAACCTGTTGGTTTCACTCAAAACTCCTCTCTTGTTTGTAGATTAAAAAAGTCTCTCTATAGCCTTAAACAAGTCCCTAGAGCTTGGTATAAAAATATGGACTCACTCATATTGTTATATATGTTTATTATCTTCTTCTCATTGGTAGTAACTTCACTCACATTCATACTATAAAATACTCCCTCTCTAAAAAGTTTGAAATGGTTGATCGAGGTTTAGCTCGTTACTTCCATGGAATCCAAATAAGCCAAACAGATGCAAGAATTTCATTGTGTCAATAAAAGTACACACTAGATCTTCTCCAAAGATTTAAAACTGATTGCAAACCTTATCCTACCCCCTTTCAATCTAGCATTAATATTATTACTTCCTACTCATCTGCTCTATGTGATGCTACCATATACCGTCATCTAGTAGGAAGTCTGTTATACCTTACTCATACTCATCCAAATATCTCATATGTTATTGGCCTAATATTCAAATTCTCTCATCAAACTCACTTCTATCATTGGCAAGAAGTAAAAAGGATCCTCTATTACTTGCAGGGAACTTCGCACTTTGGGCTCTTATATAAGGGAAATTCAACGGATATCATTGGCTACATAGATTCATATTGGGTAGGTTCAATAGAAGATAAATGATTAACCTCAGGCTATGTATTTTGCCTTCGTTCTTCACCAATAGCCTGATTATGCAAGAAACAACAAGCAGTAGCCTTATCTTCTACAAATGCAGAATACATGGCAATAGTTTTAGCTAGTCAAGAGTCTCTTTAGCTTCATCAAATTCTGAAAGAATTTGGTTTCTCCCATGAAAATTCCATAACTTTTTGGTGTGACAATCAGAGCACAATTAATATTGCATATAATCTGGTTGAGCATTAGTGCACCAAGCACATTGAGATACACATTCACTTCATAAGGTAGCATATTTAGAATGGGGATATATACTTGGACTATATTCCAAATGAGATTCAAGTTGTAGATATCTTCACCAAGTCATTTACTTCTGCACGTTACCTTTAGTTGTGATATAAACTTGGAGTAATACAACTACATTGATAGATGGTTTTTCCCCAAATGGGTTTTTTCACCAACTATTTATTGTATATGAGTACCTAATTAGGCCAAGTTATTAGGACTCATATTTCCTTTTGTATATGAGGACAATCTTCGCCATACGAAGACAAGCTTCTCTTCTTCTGTAAGTTGATTTTTTTCCCAAGGGGATTTTTCACCATATATATATTGTAAATGAGTACCTCATCAGGACTTGTTGTCGGGACTCATATTTCTTATTGTATTAAGAGGACAATCTTTGTCATTCAAAGACAAACCTCTTTTCTTGTGATAGTTGGTTTTTCCCCAAGGATTTTTTTCACAAACTATATATTTTATACGAGTACCTCATCATGCCTTGTTGTTGGGACTCATATTTCTTATTGAATTAAGAGGACAATCTTCACCATCTGAAGACAAGCCTCTTACTTCCTTTTGATTGATGATTTTTTCCATTGGGTTTTTACCATCTCTTCAAAATAAGTAAATGTACATGAGTGCCTCATCAGGCCTTGTTGTCTTGACTCATTTGTAAAAACCTCCCCTAGTATCACTTAAGGGGAGGTGTTAGAATAAGTGAATATTATCTTAAGTTCCACTAGGATAGACACACATGAATTTCCACTCCTCCATTTATCAGGATAACTCTTAGTGGTGTCTTCATTAGGTTTGATGAGTTGTTGTAATCCAACGTCTCCCAATAATAAAATTTGCTATTTATACAAAGTTAATCCTTGGAATAAATAAATCAGTTCTACTCTTTTCTTCATACCTGTATAATGCTTTGCATGTCTATTTTGGGAAATTCTAACAATATATTTTATGGTAAACTATTATACCAAATTTTAGTTGAATATCAAAATTTTCCATAGAGTATTTCAATATGGATTTGAATCGATATCCACGTCCACAACTAATCATGCAATGGTGGGTCTAAGGTATTTGAAGATAGGCTTGACTGGAAAAAAAAATTATTTGAGAATATTATATTATTTGATACATGCTAATGTACCACTTGTACATTATTACATTAACATAATACATTATTGTAAATATTACATTAGCCTTGTATCCAATTTTAGTTTGTGAGTGAATATTTTATGTAATGTAATAATATGCAAGAAATGCACAATTGTCATGTAAATAAGAGTGCAAGTATTATGAGTGTAAATGTGCACAAGCATCTTATATGTATGTTTACACATGTGTGCTTGTATTAGGAAAGAGTCATGTGAAGAGTCTAGTACAACTGTGCAAACAAGATAACGTCATGTGTATGCAAGTGTCAAGTAGATAGGTCAAGAATCATGATACTTGGCATATGGAAAGGAAGAGTCAAGGTAACCAAAGAGTCATCCTACAAAGGTTATATATTACTCCATAGATGATATAGTTTATATCATCAATATCTTCAAGATCAACACAATCGCCAACATTGTCCACATAGTCTACATAATCTACAATGTCATTATATGAGATATTTGCAATATAAAGAGGAGTAATATAGTTTGTATACATTTAAACAACTAATTTTACAAGTCTTATTATATTGTATAATTTAGCCTATGACATTCATATGTTAGCATATTATTGAATGTTATTTGGTATATTATTTAGCCTTGATATATGCATATTAGTTATCTTATATTATCTGTGTTACAATTTTTTTTTTTTTTGGTAATATTAAAATGGAGAGGGTTTTATCGAGGTCCCACAACCACTACAAAAAAGGCCACAAGAGTAAAAAATAGAACAAAACCTCACCAGATAGAAATGAGGTAGATAGAAAAAACTACTAACAACAAGCACTCAAGGCACCAAAGAAGGGAGAATTGAGATAGTTCTACACCAACTTCTCCATACCCTAAGCAACAAAAGTAGCTAAACGTGAAATATTCTTAGACATATCCAACACCAATTTCAATGAACACCAAATATTTCTTTGATTAACATCAATAAGCTTTAAATATAGAAAAAAAGAATGTTTGAGCTACCCATAGGCCTCTGGAGCATAGACCTCCTCCACAAATTTCTCCCAAATGCACACTCGATAAAGAACGTCAAAATATGGGAGGGCAGGTGGAAGGGGAAATTAACAAAAACACCCTCTTTGCAACGTAAGTCCTTCAATTTACGATGACTACAATCAGTAGCAAGAGAAGAAGCCTTCAAATCCAAATTCACAAGATCTTCGAACATCACTTTAGGAGGCAAATAAAATTTTACAATGGGACCCACCAAAGGAGTAATGGCTTTCACAATAAAAGCCTTCCCCAAACACCTTTGGAAGAGACTTGAATCTTCCTAGAAATTTTCTCAAAACCCTTTCGAAAGAAAAAGGAATAGATATCTTCACTGCCATTAGAATCCATTCCAGAGGTCAAACTGAAACCACCACCAAGAGACCTAGGACACTCCACCACACTCTTAGTACCACCAACCACGAGATGAGGAATATATGTAATAAGCTTGAGAAAATCATTAGTATTTAAATCATACTCAAAGGCAACCTATTGAAACACCAACAATGCAAGGCCTTGATGAATACGGGCCTGACCATGACTGCCTCAAACACTCAGAAAGGACTTCATAGAATGTAAAAGAAATAAATAAATATTCATGCAGGATTTATGTCTCAAATGATTTAAAAACATAGCATGAAAGCTCCTAATAATTTCATAGGAAGGATTGAGGGTAAAATTGTCCATGATAACCCTAACAACCCCATCCCAAGGAGGAGGTAGGGCCACATCACTGAAACTATTTTGGATCGATAGAAAGAATTCCTCCTTATCTAAAAATAGACCAATCTCCTGCAATAGAGAATATCTATCATGATTATGATAGGCACCATCCAACACCAAGCTAGTAGTTATGTTGATGAGCTCCATCGAGACTTGAAATGACTAGGATCCAATACTGATCCAATACTCGTTAAAAGAAGAAACCATCTAGTTGGTAAGCATCGGGCTATGACCATGAAAACTTCTACATTCATTCCAGAAGACCCCCTTATACCATGATAGTTTTGACCTCCTTATCAAAGGACATAGATGCAGGCTCAATATGGGGTTTACTCAATTTAAGCTTAGCCAGATAGATCTTCACTTTACCCATACTATCAATAAACTAAAAAAACATAAAGACAGAAATAAGGGAGAAAATTTGAACAAAAAAACTCCCAACAACAATAGAAATTTGACAAAATACAACCTAGTCCATAAAAAGTTAAAAAATAGAAGCCTCAACCCCAAATTCAACAAACTAGCACCAAAGAAGGGCTTGGGAGGCCCTGACAGGGAAAAACAAAAGGTCCAAAGAATAACCATCTAGAGAAATCGACCATCCTATATTTGATTCATTATATTGTAACTTCATTATAGTGAATCCTACGATTACTTTCTTATGAGTTTCATATTAAGTTTAAGGCTTCAAAAACCATAAAAATTTTAAATGTAAATTTAAATATTTATCAATATCTATAGCTAGTTATGTGGTGATAGCTCTAAAGGGTGGTAGCCTTGAAAGGTTTGAGGTCAATTTTGATTCAAAAAAATTCTAATTTGAATTAAAATAGTTATCAACATCCATAGCTAGTTAGGTTGTGGTAGTATTGAAAGGTTTGAGGTCATATTTAATTTAAAAAAAAAATCAATCCATATTTAAATTTGTATCAACATCCATAATTAATTAGGTGGTGATGAATCTGAATGGTTCAATGTTAGGTTTGATTTGAAAAAAAAAATTCAATCTAAAATTGAGTTTGTATCAATGTCTGCAACTAGTTATAATGTAGTGGCTCTAAAGGGTTTGAATCCAGGTTTTATTTTAAAAAAATATATCTATTATGGATTTGAATATGTATCAAAATCCATAGCCAGCTTGAATTTGAAAACATTGAAACTAGATTTGAATTTATATCAAAATACATAGCTAGTTAGCTTATGGTATCTTTGAAGTATTTGAACCCAATTTTGATTTGAATAAATATTCTAATCCAAATTTGAATCTATTTCAACATCCACTACTAAGATATGTGATGATGGCTTGAAATGTTTTGAAGTTGGGTTTGAATATTTTTCAATATGCACAACCAAGTCAAGCATCGATGAATTTGAAGGGTTTTAAAATGGGGAATTCAAGTTAGGGAGGCAAGGGTAGTTTATAGGGTTTGACTACTAGTCAAGTTGGAAGTAGTGGAGATCAAGTTATGGGTAGCAATGGAGGTTAGGGTGTAGATATTGGTGATAGGGAGGACAAGGGAAGATGTAATACTAAGAGCATTAGTTACAATAAACAAGAAAGTAGTACAAGCAAAAAAGAGTTCATTTTTCAAAGGTAGTTAGGTTGTGGGGAGTGGTTTTGGTCAAAAAATAATAATAACTAGGGTCCTAGCTATGGTTAGTGATTAATATCAAGAGAAGGGTCTTGAACATGTGATATGTCATCAACCTTTTGTCTTAGGGGCTTGATCCTAGGTTAGTATACTTAAGGAAAAGAAAATAATAGCAAGCCTAGGGTTAAATATTCATTCTATTAGGAACCTACTATTAAAAGCAAACTCACTCACACAAAATGCTAAAAATAAAAAAATATTCATACAATAAAAATATCACAATGTAGAAAGTAAATGCATAATTAAACACTCTGACAATAAACACATAGTTATAATCCTCTTCGATAGGGCAACCTCATTCAATATTTCATTAATTTTTAGAATGATACATTTGTATATGGCTCCATGTCTTTTAAATAAAAACTTCATGTAATCCTAACCTAAATCTCAAGAGTTGGATTATATGCAAAATGCCACTGAATTTAGAATCTTCAATCAAACTAGATTGATTACATTCTTGATAATGATTACACAAAATAACCCCACTTGTCTAGGCACCTTACGTGCCACGTACCATTAAAAATTATTACAAAATAAAATTATAAAGGGGTCCTCATGTTGGAAGTGGGTCATTACATAATCATATGACAATTATAAAATTAATGTTAAGATGGTGTACCAAAATTTCCTTTCCCTTTAAAATATTTTTCTCAAATTTATATATGATGATACTGGTGTTGGAGATATTTGAGAAGCTCCCATGTAGCATATTTTGGTTTTAGACCACACCACTGAACAAGGACCTCAATGTTTCTTTGGTTGCAAATAGTGCACATGCTACAATCAAATAATTAACTATTGATATAGTATCAAAAGGAACTATTGAACCTATATTTGATTTTACATAACCTCCTTGACATAGGGTACATATAAAATAGGATGGAGATTCAACATGTTGCCTTAGTGTAGTGTCGACTGCATGGAACTTGGAGCTACTTAGAATGTAGGAGGATGGTGTGAATGGAGGTGATCCATAAATTGCTTCAAAAGGGCTGACCTTGGTTGTCATATTATAGGAAGTGTTATACCACCACTCAGCCAAGGGAGTCCACTTCATCCATTTTGTAGTATTATTAGAGGGAAAACAAGAAGGTAGGTCTCCAAATATTTTTTAACAACCTCAATATAGCCATCTATTTGTGGATGATAAGTTGAACTCATTTTGATTTGAGTTCCCTACAACTTAAATAATTCTTGCCAAAAATTACTAGTGAAGGTAGGGTCACGATCGGACATAATGGATGTGGGTATGCCATGAAGGTGGAAGATAGAATTAAGAAAACATTGTGCAAATATGGAGGTTGTTTAAGGATGGGAGAAGGAATAAAAAATAGTATACTTTAAAATATGATCTATTACCACGAAAATAATTGATTTTTATTTGGACTCAGTTATTGAAGATGATATCATGTGTAACATTAATAAAATATGTATTTTATGAATAATGATATTATACAAAACTATTAAATCCCTTAAAATATCTTTACACTTATATACATTGGGTCTCTTTTACATAATTTTTATGTTTTATGTCCACATACACTTAGGAGTTCTCAAACATGATATAAGGAGAGATACATTACAAATAAAATAATAATAAAATAATATTTTTGCAACAATTATAAATTAGAAGAGATTTTTTCTACCCGTTATTGTAATATTTAAGTGGCATTGGAATTAATACTATAGCTTATGAGTTTTTTAAGTCTAGTCAATGTATTTTGTATATAACCATCAACATTGTTGAACTTATAATTATTGAAGAGTTTCCCATGGTATAATTTACTTTCCATGACATTGAAAAAGGATATTTTTATGTATTAATCATGTATGGTCAATAATTTAGATATCATGAATATCTATGACAAATTTAAACAACCTAGAGATATTATTATTATTAAGTATTCCAATTATACCCTTATCTTGCTATCATAGTTTATGATATACAAAAGAGTGTGAAATACATTCTTGTTGATGACCATCCCTCCTTGGATTTATACTTTTTCCTTAACAGAGTTTTGTGTAAAATGGGATGATCCTTCATTATTATCAATGAATTCAAATATCTAGGTATTTTTAGAATATTGTGTGTGTGTTCTTTTTTTTTAATTGCTTATAGGTATTACTTATGGATTAAGGACATGATTAATGAGTTCAACATAATAATATAAATAGAATTTATGCATATTAAAAATATGGATTAAAACATTAAATTTTTATTAATAAATTTATCCTATTAATATTTAAAAATAAGATAAATTTTTAATATACAATTTATTATGGTTAAAATATTTATATGATAAATGTTTAGTTACAACACAAGTTGTCTAAACTTTGACTAAATAGTTTTCAAAATATAAAATTTTAATAATTCACCCAATGTTTTAAAATGAATACAATTCAAATTTGAATAGTAATGCCTCTAGATTCTCCATAGCTAGGCCATGGACATGTGGAAGTATAGTGGGTGAGATGATTTTCATAGGGGTTTCCCCTACTTCTGTGAAAATTAGAAAAACAAAGGACGTAAAATTGTGTTGAAAATTTGTACCTTTATTGTTGTCCCATGATAGACCCAAAGGGTCCAATTCCACTATTATATTAAGTCGCGAGCTAGATTACTTTTTTGAGAATATCATTTAAAAATACCATTTCTTTAGGTTGAGCAACATAAAAAAACTATGTCTAGCTCTATTCCTACAACAACAACAAAAAAAAAAATCTTGAGTGGCATATATAACTTCCTTTGTATAACTCTTAGTTATTATAATTACTTCTTGTATGCTTGTATAAACATGGACATCCTACAATACCTTATTTATTCTAGAACAACCTTCTTATCAATTGTTAATAGATCTATCACATGTTTAAATGTGATTAGAACATCCTATGATTCACTTATAAAATAATTTTGAGTGTCCATATTTTACTAGAATATGTTGCTTCTTATTTTTGAATCTACTCAATGGTCATGATTCTTTTACACCCTTATTAGGACATGGGAAAAGATATTTCTTTGTTGTCATTACCATTCATATAAAATTAAATATTATAGGGTAACTACATAGAAATAAAATAATTATGAGATGCCATCCATAAAACCACCTTTCCTCATATGAACCATATAAACCATATTCTTCATTCACTTGAGACAACAACTATTTTACCTTCTCTAACAATGACATGAAAATAAGAAGCATTTAATTAATTTTCAAATCAAGAGCTCTAGGATTTAAATATACCTACATAATATATGCAATAATTCGCTATAGTGAGGTTAAGATACTTATGATTTGAAAAACCTACATAGAAATGATTAACTAAACTTAAAATTGATTTTCTATTGGATATTATCCAATAACAAGAGCAAATGACCTTCCCATTATGGACAAGTCCTATGTTTTTCTTCATGCACATCAGTATGTATATTCACTACCTAGTCTTGTCACTTTAAATGGTGAGTGTCATAGCTAAGAGTTACTACCTTCATGTAAAGCAATTACTCTTAGATATGACACTCACCAAATGAGGCCATAAAGGATAATGCTATAGCTAAGTGTAACTCTATGTATTGACACACATAAGTATAAAATATTATCATGTCTATGTAATACAATGAAAATCACTATACATAAACAAATTCATGAATTATGGAAAATTCACACTCCTCCAATTCTCAAAACAAAGAATTTTTAACAAAAATTATTCAACTTCCAATAGGAACCAACAACATTGGAATACCTCTAAGAGTAGTACTTAAACATTAATTCAATAACATAAATTGTTTTATTAATTAAAATAAACACACATTATAATCTACCAAGACTTAGAATGTTCACTAGAATCAATAAATTATCCTTTTGATTATTCTATCCCCTAATAAACTTATCCATAGTGCATATGCATACCTTCAATATCCACTTTGAGAATTCAATCACATGTAAAAGGTTTTGGTTTATACTAAGTATGAAATAGAATCAAAATAAATTGATGAAAAAATTTATGGTTTTTTTTGGTGGAGGTTATTACACTTTTCTTAGCTATTGAATCATTTTTGTTTATTCATTATTTTCCTACCATGGTTAACTATTAATTTTATAGACACTATGATGATGCATATTTGTTTGAATTGTATATTTGGATTTCCACCTAATCATTGGTGGCACTTGATTTCAGAAATATGCAACTAGGAAAATAGCTTCTAATTAGTTATGATTTTGTTATGTGAATCACGTCCCAACCAAAATGTATCGCTCCAAATTTTTTGCATCCTTACCTTCAGGCTATAGGATTTGCGCCCGGAAGGAGGATGCAAGAAATATTGCACAATACCTCGGACTGAGAAGCCCTTTGAAGGTCCCACATCTCGGGGGAGGGGTATAAGGGTGAATTTTTGACGGATGGTGGATTCACCAAGAAAATTTTAAGTGGCAGTTTCCACGCCTAGGTTGATGATAGGTTTGATGTGTTCATTTTATGTTCAATCATTCAATTCCTAGGTTTGGCCAAAATGAATCTAAGCTAATCTATATGCCAATGCTGATTTTGTGGATACCAAAAACATAAATAAGTGTTGAACACATATAATGTGCTAAATAAGATAGAATTTACCTGATTTCGGATGTCTGAATGAAAATTTTGCATTTTGTAGCAGTCCAAATAATCTCAAATCATACATAATCATATGATATTTCATAGAATCATCTCATATCACAGTCGATCATCTGAGATAATATGGGATCATTTGAGATCTGACAAATTCATCAGAAGAATTTGTTAGAAACTTGCAATCATAAAAACAGATACAAAATACCAAAAATTCAACTACAAAAGCAAGGGAAAATGATAAAAGTAATAATGAATTTTCCTAAATGGTAGATCTAGATAGCAATTAAAAGGAAATGCATCAATTTGACAATTTATTTTGACTTTATCATATATCTATACTAAATGAGGTGAACTCTAGGATGTAGAAATAAAATAAACCAAGCTAATGCATAATAAAATGAAGAGAAATGATAATTAAATGCAAACTTTGGGCTCTGATTACCCCCAATATAGACTGCAGTCGAGATCGCCTCCAATTGTACAAGATCATCGAAGATCTGTTACAGGATCATCTGTAATTGTCTGGAATCGTCAAAGACGATTCGAGCCTGCTCCGACTGAAAAACAATAAGATTCCTGCAAGAAGACTTGAAATATGCAATGCAAACAAAGTATAGAGGTATTCTAAGGCACAAAGAACCAAATTTGGAAGGAAATTTGTCAGCTAGGGGGTTCAGGGGGATAAACTAAGAAAATCCTAGTTTATAGAGGATTGGGGAGAGGTTAGGAGGTTCGAAATCATCCCAATTTGGGAGATCTCCAACGGGGGAGACTCTAACTACGTAGACACACTTTTTGCCCAAGTTAAAGAAGCTGTTGAAACAAAAGCTAATTATGAAAATTTGGCTTTGGGATGAAATCGTCTGGACGTTATTTTCCAGATGAATTTGTTAGATTTGGGATGATTTCATCTGATCTATGACGATATCATCCAACGGTCAAAATAAATCCTAAAAATGGCACAAAAAATGAGGAAAATGGGTAACAAGCGGTTTAACGGGTGGTTTGGGTTAAAATTTAAATTTTAATCTTTTACTAAGGTTTAAATGCACCAATTTTAGGGTGCTACATTTTGCCCCCTCTTTAGAGAATTTTTTGAAGAAAATGCGTTAAATACGAGTTTTTCCCATTTTATGAGAAAGCAAAAATTTACTCAAATTTTTAGATGATGATTCTAGGTCGAATCGTATGACTGCTTACTATGGTGCCCCTTTCGTGTTTTTACCCAAATCGAATTTTTGAGGTAAAAAAACGTGGAAAGGAAAAATTAAAAATGTTGTTGGTTTTTGAATAAAATTAAGAAAAAATAGGGTAAAACCCTAATTCATTTTTGTTGTTCATTTCTACTGTTCTAGAGTTCTGCAGAGAGAAAAAATGTGGAGACAGTGCACAGAGCGATAGAGGTCCGACACGGGCTACGGGTAAGGATCTAATCCTAGTAAATTAGGTTTGAATGTAATTTGTGTAATTTTTTGTTTTAAATTTTGATTGTTTTGGGGCATCGCGGCCATTTTTAGGCCGTCAACGATGTCAAGATGAAATCATCCCTATTTCGTCAAAATCGTCCCTAGATCGTTGACTTCGTCGGAGGCCAAAATAGGCAATCTAGGGGCAATCCCATCCAATAAGGGGCAATCCCCAAGTTATGAAATCATAGACGATTGTGTCCTACAAAGGATGATTTTGCCCAATTTGGGATGATATCAGCCAATGGTGGACGATATCATCATTTTTAAGAAATTAAGATTGATTAAAATGTGTTTAATTTTATTTTAATGATTGATTTATGAATGATTTTTATTTTTTTATTGTGTGTTTTGCAGAAGGGATTACTAAATATTTGGGAATGGAAATATGGCAGGTTGCGAGATGACATAGCCATGCTTGATCAGGTAAAGCGCAACCAACTAGCTCAGGTCAGTTTACAGCATGTGGCAGAGATGCCATAAGTACCGACAGACATGGGGCTGCTAACAACCCTAGCAAAGAGATGGTATTCAAGGTCGTCCTACTTTTAGTTACCGATAGGGGAGATGGCTCCCACTCTAGAGGACGTATTGAGGATCATGAGGATCCCCATACAGGTACAGTTGATGACGCCTACATATAATTAGGGTGAGGCGATGATGATATTGATCGAAGACCTAAGCTTTGCCCTGGAGAAGGGTAGAGTGAACATCGAGTCTCTAAGGTAGATGCCTGGTGCATCTAGGCTGACTCAAGTTTTGGCAAGGGTGGTAGGTGGCTTACTGTTATGCCACCAGAGTGGGTGCAGACTACCATGGCTCCTCTCAGATGTGGTCAGTGACATGAGAGACCATGGATATAGATTTGCATGGGGTAGTTTTCTACTATGCCACTTGTATAGGATCCTACATGGGATCATATACAAGGGAGGCCGATGTCTGGTCTTGACATCATTACTATAGGTTTGGTGCTGGGAGCACATCATGGTGCGGAGGCCAGTAGGGCTACCATTGATAGGGGTTGACCAGGAGAGGCCCCAGGTTTTCTATTGGTCGTTATAGAGGGGGTCACAATGATAGATAGATACGTTGATGTCATGGAGGTTATTGGATGACCTCATTCTAGACCAGATCACCTAGAGGCCATGGCAAGAGCACCCTGGGTGGGTAGAGGATGGGAAGGAGCTGGCTCGCATCAGGCGAGTCTACTAGCTGAGGATGGAGCGAGGAGAGGTAGAGCTCCACTGCAACGACTAGGTTCTACGATAGTTTAGTCTATAATAGGGGATCTCTTCTCTCAGGGATTACGAGTACTCCTGGACTATTCGAGATAGTACTATTTTGAGCAGGGCTCCAGACATGTAGCGATTCTAGAGTCAAGACATGGATGATGTCCCCATCCAGCCAATGGATGGTGGCGACACTAGGGTCATAGATGACTACGATGCCTGGTACGCAGGCATCCACCATCCTCGAATGATGAGGGCACAGGGTCCAATGCATGCCATGGTGTGATGAATGGGGAGGCAGTGTCAGGCTACTATTGATGCAGTGTGGGGTCACGACAGGAGAGAGCAGCGATGGTCTCCATAGGAGAGACACTAGAGGATGGGTCAGGCTCCACAGAGACCTCAAGAGACAAGGAGGAGGGAGAGGGGAGTCCGTTCTCATCAGGGGGAGAGACCACCATCACCCAATAAGGGCAAGGATGTCAAGGTAGGGGAGAGTAGCGAGATGGTGACTCTCTAGGCTGAGGTTGCCCATCTATGGGCTCAGGTGCAGACACTACAGGACGAGGCCACATAGCTTAGGGCTTAGAGTGGAGGGGCGAGCACTTAGGATCTGCCATGGTCTATTGCTCAGATCGCATTCTATTAGGGACTATACTATCACGTGGTTCTATAGAACCAGAGGGTACCACTACCAGCCCCTGTTGTAGATCCGATCATGATGGGATCATTGAGGACATCCTTACAATTGATGACGAGGACCTACCTGGGACACAACCCGAACCTCTATGGGACCACATCCTCCACGTCATGGCAAGGGAGGATATGAGGCTGAGAGCTCGAGGGCTTCTCGAGGCTAGCTGCTATAAAGGGTAGATTGTATTATTATCACTTTTTGAGGGGATTGAGTATGCCAAGGTATGATTGTGGCATACCAATCCAGATGATGTACATAATTGATTGAGATATATAGATTATCTTTTTGTTTGATGATATGACTTGTGTATATGTTGTATGATGCTTTAATTTTGAATTTTGTGATTAATTGATGATTCATGTAATTATGTCGTTGCAAATAATTATAATTTTTATGTCATGGTATAAAATTGTAAAAGAAATAATCTGATGTGCATAAATTAGTTGTTTTTGTGGTGTGATTGGATGAAAATAAAAGGGACTTCTAACAATAATTTCAAAGGACATTATCACTAGTATAGACCATTTCATGGAGTCATCACTCACTAGGTCGTCAAGATAGTCCCAGTATAGAAATATTGCAAAAATTAAAAGGGTTCTTAAGAGACTGTCTTAAGATTTTTGTGTTGTGATGATGGAAATGATGATGGTTTGTGATTTGTTTTCAGATTTTCATAAAAATATTATGTATGACATATTTAAAGAAAATATGATTTTTTCTAGGCATAAATTCCTAAGTGTGATAAAAAATTGTTTTGAATAAGTCCCTAGGAACTATACCATTATTGCAAAATTGAATGTTGACATAATGACATGAAATATAATTAGTGTTCGTTCTTTTTTAAAGCTCAAATGTGTAACATAATGATGTAATTCATATGTTTTTATGAATTTGTTTAAAATGAATGGAAAATAAAATTAGAACAATGGTTTGCGCTAGGCATAGAATTATAGGTATAGACTTATGCCATCATCACGAAATTCGAAGAAGAAATTGATATTGTAGTTTTATTGCATGATTGATTTTTTGGTTTTTGATAAACAAAAAATAATAATATGAACATGACTTTATTGATTATATGTGTGTCATATGTTTTTTGAATTTTTTTTGTGATTTTTGAAAACAATAATTGTTTTTATACTAAACAAGTGTTCTGAAATAAGAAGATAAAATTATTCCAAAAGTTGCTGAAATATTTTACATTATCTCAAAGATAAATGTAGATTTATAAGGAACCCTCATGTGCAAATGTGAGTTCATTACCAATATTGCTTTATCATAATGACACATAATCTCTCAAATACAAATGTATGTGCAATTGTATTGTTCATTCACCAATTTTGAGCAAAAAAATTTGATACAAGTAATTTTGACTTAACCAAATGAGTGTTCCTTGACCATGATTTATATGCATGTAACCGTACCAGACTACTATGTAAGTCAGGTTATCAAGAGCTAGCTAATCTGCAAGCAGACATAGGTATATACAAAATAAGGTCACTAATGTGACAGAAATATCACCATGCTAGGAATTACCCAAGGCCAAGCGGGTTGGGCACAAACCACTTGTTATGGGGCTTACCTCACAGTTTTTGAATAATTGAGAATTCCAAGGATTCAAGCTCATTCACCCTTCTTTTATTTTTCAAGTGGTAGGGAAAGGATTTTGTTGCATTTGCTTTTGCTTTTCTCTTTTCTCTTTTTTTTTTTGTATTTTTTTTATATTTTGCTTGATATTGAGATAATGCTAAAATATTGATGTGATGATACAAAATAATATTTTTCTTTTTCTCTTTTGCTTTGACTTTTTCTTTTGCTTCCTATACTAGGGATACTTGCTCGGATTGGTTGTAGAGCAAGGGATTTTTATTCCGGGTAGGGGTGAGCTTGTCCTTTTGTCAATTCTCAAAGATTCTAGACCATGTGCATGATAGGATAGCAGGGGAAATTTTTGCTCAAGAAAACATTTCTACTATGTAGCAATGAAATCATTTTAATGTGAAGAGATGTACATGGTTCAAGTAAATAACAATATCATTTCTCTATGCTCAAAAAATTATTTAATTCAACTGTGGACTTTGATAAATGAGAGATTAATAATCATATCAAATAAAATCAAGACATTTATGCATGTGAGTGTGAAAGTGCAGGATTCCAAATAAATGCTAATTTATCCAAAATAACTGAAAATATAACTATAATACTTCATGATTTGACAAGTACAAAAATAATAGATTTTTTTGAAGATTTTGATGTTTTTATATTTTGATTGAGTGATGAAAAGAAAGAATAAAGACTGTTACTATTTTTTTTGGTGAAAAAGAATTTGATATAAATGTCTAAAATGAAATAATATACAAAATATAATATATACAAATGATGAAATGACCCAATGTTATGCATAATAACATTTAAGATGCATAATGTTCATAGGTTCTTTAATATCTTTACCATCTAAGGTAGCTAATCGATATGTGCCCGATCCAAATTTAGTAGTGATGACATATGGTCCAAGCCAGTTGGGCTCAAATTTACCTTTAAGGTCTTTAGTTGCATTAGTATTTTTTCGATTTTCTTTTAAGACAAGGTCATCGATCTCAAAGGATCGAGGATGAACTTTCTTGAGGTATGCTCTCTTAAGCTTGTTTTTGTAGGCATGAAGATGCTTCAAAGCATTGATGCGCTTTTCATCTAGAAGTTCCAACTGACTAAATATGCCAGCACGATATTCATCTCTGACATCAGTATCTTGAAGTAGTAGAGCTAAAGAAGGAACTTCTAATTCAAAGGGAAAAATGGCTTTAGCACCATAGACCAAAACAAAAGGTGAAGTGCCTATGGGGGTACGAATGCTAGTTCGATAAGCCCACAAAGCCGGATATAATTGGATGTGCCAATCTCGACCAGATTTATTGACCAGTCTTTTGAGGATTTTAATTAATGTTTTATTAGATGCTTCTGCTTGGCCATTACCCTAAGGATAATAGGGAGTGGATCAATGATGTTGAATTTTATATTTTTGACATAATTTTTTAACATCTTTATTTTTGAAACAAGTACCATTATCTGAGATGAGATTGGCAGGAATGTCAAACCTACAAATAATTTGGTTAAAAATAAACTTGGAAACTTGGGTCCCAGTGCAAGAAGCTAAATGCATAGCTTCAACCCGCTTTGTGAAATACTCAGTTGTGGTTATGATGAATTTGTGTCCATCGGATGACACAGGGTTGATTTTTCCAATGATGTCCAAGCCCCATTTTGAAAAGGGCCAAGGAGATGAAATAGCCCACAGTTCTTGTGTAGGCGCATGGACAAGGTCATTGTGTTTCTGGCACTTGTCGCAATGTCGCACATAATCATGTGCATCATTTTCCATGGTAGGCAAAAAATATCCTATCCTAATGAGCTTCTTAGGAATGGTGCTACCACTAAAATGCCCCCCACAAGATCCATTGTGGGCTTCACTCAAAGCTGATCTAAACTCTGCTAGGTTCAAACATCTTAGTAATATGCCTTCAAAAGATCTCCTATACAATGTATTACCAATAATTACGAAGTGACTTGCTCGTGTACATAATAACTGACACTGGTTGCGATTACAATCTTCAGGAAAGGTTCCATTTTGAAGAAAATTAAATATATCAGTGTACCATGGTTTTGGAGTGGTTTCGTTGATTAGAAACACATCCAAAGGTTCTAAGCATGATTTTCTTGAAGCGGGTTCCTAGAGTCGATGAATAATGATGGTAGCATATTCGTCATCTAAATACAAGGGCAAAAGAGATGCAGCTGTAGCCATAGCGTCAGCCGCACGATTGCTAGTTCGAGGAATAGCTTCCAAAGTAACTTGATAAAATAAAAATAATAATTGTAAGACATGCTTTATATGGGCGTAATTTATCATCTTTGGTTTAATAAATATCATTGATTTAATTTATGACAAGTTGAGAATCACCGAAAACCAATAAATTTTTAATTTTTAGTGCCAAGGCCGCTCGTAATACAAGGATGAGAGCTTCATATTCAATAGTGTTATTGGTGCAAGCAAATGTTAGTTTGAAGGACAGAGGTATAATATGTTTCTATAGAGATATTAAAATAATACCTGCACCAGACCCAGTCATGCATCAGGCTTTGTCAAAGTATAGGAACCATTGCTCAAGATGGTATGCCTCTAATTTAAGGCATTCATCAGGAAACTCAATGATGAGGGGATGGGTAGACTCTAAGGGTGCAAAAACTAATTAATCTGCTATGATTTGACCTTTAACAGACTTATGTTAAATAAACATGAGTTCAAACTCACTTAGCGCAAGAACCCACTTGGTTGTGCGACTAGATAAGTACGGTCGACTCATGAGATATCGCAAAGGGTCGAATTTAGCAATAACATACATTTTTTGACTAAGCATATAATGGCGTAGTTTCTATGTAGAAAATATGACTACTAGACATAGTTTCTCTAATGCTGTGTAGCGAGTTTCATAACTGATTAAGGTTCTTCTAATGTAATAATTAGCACGTTCTTTCTTCTCATCGTCAAGTTGAGCTAACATAGCTCCTAAGGCAAAATTTGAAGCAAAAATGTACAAGATAAATGGATTATCAGATCTAGGTGGGGAAAGCACCAGTTTTTTAAGGAGATATTTCTTAAGGAGTTCAAATTATTCCTGGCATTCTTCATCCCAATGAAAAGAGACATCTTTCTTAAGAAGCTTAAGAAAGGGTCCAGTTTTGTCTACCAACTTATCCATGAAGCGACGAATAGATTGAAGCTTACCTTGTAAACTTCATAATTCAAATATATTTTTGGGTGCGGGCATATCAGTGATAGCCATGATCTTGAGAAGGTCAATTTCAATGCCACAGAAAGAAACGATAACCCCTAATAATTTACTGGACTTAAGTCCGAATATAAATTTGGCTGGATTTAATCGGATAAGATATTCCCTCAACTGATTAAATAATTTTCTCAAGTCATCTAAATGATCATCTTCTTTGCTAGAACGAGCTATAATATCATCTACATAATCATGTATAATATCATGCATCATATCATGAAAGATATAAGTCATGGCTCGTTGATATGTTGCACCTGCATTCTTTAAACCGAATGACATCACTTTCCAAAAAAAGGTTCCCTAAGGGGTAATAAAGGTTGTTTTAGCCTAATATTTAGGAGCTATCCTGATCTTATTATAACCATATAATCCATCCATTAGGGATATCATTTCGCTACCAATAGTAAAATCAATGATCTGATCCATGTTGGGAAGAGGAAAATCGTCTTTAGGGCATGCAACATTAATATCTCTAAAGTATGTGCAAACCCTAACTTTGGTAGCTTCTTTCGTAGTTACTAGAACTACATTTGAGATCCATTCAGAATAATCAATGGCTTGTATAAAAATAACCTTCAAGAGTTTTTCTAATTCTCCTTTGACTAGTAAGGCTACTTTAGGATGCATTTTTCTAAGTTTCTGTTTAATAGGTTTAGCATCCGGATGGACTACTAGGTGATGCATAACTATAGAAGGGTCTCAACCTAGCATATCTTCATATGTCCAAGCAAAAATGTCTTCATATTCTTTAAGAAATGCAATGTATGCATCTTGTTTTTCTTGACTCAATTTTGATCCAATGTTGATGATGTGAGGGTTATTTTTGGTTCCAATCTTGATTTTTATAACGTTTTCAACTTCCATAAGTAGATCTCTCTCAAAATTATATGGGACAAGTGAAACACATAACTCTTGTAATTCTTACAATGTTAGCTTGGATAATTCGTCTTGAGGAGTCGTGGCCTCAAGCTGGGCTATACTAGGTATAGAGTCATCAAAAAAAAAATTGTTATGTAACAATTCATCAATGGAGACATCATGGAAGATGTCCCCTTCCAACTCATCATCGGATTTAGTAATCATCTCAGGGTAAGCTATGGATAGCATATTGCATGTAAATGGATTATCCCTTAAACGCAAAGCATTACGTTTATCCAAATAATCTTGGTAACATATAAGATGGTCATCATCCTCAAATGGGAAGGGCTGACCTTTACTAGGAAATAGGACTACACCACATCAAACAGGCCATGGTTCTACCTTAAAATGTTCTTTCATACCATTTTGGGAGGGTCACAAACCTTTCCCTTTACAGCCCAATCTAAGCATTATAGGTTTAGCTTTAACATACTCATTAGCAAAATAACAGTGAGCATACCCGTCATAATGAGTCTTGATGTTTCTAGGTATTCTTCCCCAGTCATATCCCTTATAAATAAAAGCACAACTCATGACTTGTTAGATACTTCCCATAGGTTGTGGGAGGCCCAAGGTACCAAGAGAGGCTGGCAATTTATTTAAAATGTGGTAATCTTGCATAGCAACATTTGTTTTTTTTGACACAAGAATTTTAGATAAATCGGGTAAGAGCTCATCAGTAAGAGCGTAAGAGGTAGAAGGATCATTTCCTATGTTTTTGGATGCGGAAAACATGCCTTTGATAGGCATAGACATTGTAGAGATGTCGATGGATGGGTATAAAGGTATGGAAGTTATAGGAGTAAAACAAGAAGCATTGGTTGTGGGTTTAGGATCTTTTTGAGGTACTAATGTGGTTTTTTCAGAATATGGTTGAACTATATGTAGAGGTGTGGTTGATGAAGAGAAAGGAGATGATGTTATGAGTGTGTGTTTCACACGTTTGGGTGGATGATGAGAATTAGGATGTGTGGATGACAAAGCAAGGCAAAATTGAACTCCAACAGGTTCTGCCAAAGCACACATATCAAAGGGTCTAGGATCACCATGAATGGTAATCAACTAATTTTTAAATTCAAATTTAACACACTGATGTAAATTTGAGGGAACAACTCACATCACATTGATCCAAGGGCGACCCAAAAGTATATTGTACAATGCAGGGCAATGCACAATAAACATGGTCGTGTCTAAGGTTCTAGGACCAACTTGCAATGGAATAGTAATAACTCCACATGTTTCTTGTGTTTTGTCATTGAATGCTTTTATAATCATATCAGTTCTTTTCATTTCGTCACTTCTAAACCCAAATATTTGGTAGAATTCAAAAGTGCATATGTTTAAAGATGAACCATTATCAATCAAGACTCGTTTAATTGCTACATCTCCAATTAGGGCAGTAATATATAAGGGGCTATCCTTATGTAGACTATGTTGTGGTATATATCTATCCCGAAAGTCAATACAATTGACTTCTTGAGTTATGATAGTATTGGACATGGCTTCAGGTTGAATATTCTATGGTACCATCATTTGGCTTAATGTGAGCATTAATTCATCCCTATGGGTAGGAGAAGACCTTAAAAGATCCAAAAGGGAAATTCTAGCTATAGTATTTGATAATTGTTCATTAATATTATAAGGAGGTTTAGGTTGAACATTAGGCACATGATTCCCTTTATTGGTATTTTTCAAAACAAATGGCACTGATCCATCATTCTGAGTTTGATCTTGTTGAAAATTTTGAGCCTATTTTTGAGTAACAACTCCGATGGTACCTACAATATTATTTTGCGAATGATGAATAGGTCTTGGTCTAGTGTTTATGATTTGTTCATTAGAAAGTATTTGGTGAGAAGATGGTCGAGTAGTGACTCTTCTAGGAAATGGTTCTTCTGGAACCATAGAATTTATGATAGGTTGAACAACATCTGATTCATCTTCAAAACTATTTGATTTATTTGAGGTGATTTCCATGTCACTTTCAGTCTCATATTCGGTATCACTAAGATCAAGTGCCCGAATATTATGTAGAGGTCTGGCCGTAACCATGGATAAAGTTGTGTCAAAGATTTACGGATTGTGAACAGGTAATTGTCCACTAATAGTTGATACATATTAGGTAGGAGGGGGAACATTATGATACTCGATTTGATTAGCCACCTCTTTACCATGCTTTGGTAAAGGATGTTGAAATATGTCCAATGACTGATTAGCATTTTGATTTTGATTTTGGGGAATGTTCTTTTGAGCATTATTAGGAGGATTTTGTTTAGGTTGAAAGGCTTGCACCTCCATATCATTGTTATCAATCAGGTCTTGTATTTTATGTTTTAATATTTTACAAGAGTTGGTAGCGTGTCCAGGTCCTCTATGGAAATCATAGTGTAAATCAGCTCAGTATCTGGGTATAGTTGGATCAGGTTCCCGAATATTTGGTAATTGGATCAATCCTCATGCTAGTAATTATGGGAGAATGGTTGATAAAGGTTGATTTAACCTAGTAAATTCTTGGGGTGGTTTGTTGGTAGGTTTCAGTATAAATTTCTCTATTGTTTTTGCAACATTAACAATAGTGATATTTCTACTATCAGTGACTCCATCACCCATAACTTGTTTATTTTTATATTGATTTCTGGATGTTTTCTCATCATCTTTCTTTTTGAGCTGACCTCTCCTAATGAGAGCATATTCCACCCTTGGATCTAAACCTATAGCTTGATCGAAGGTGGTCAAATTAGTAGTTGATAACTCATAGGATAGTTGTTCTTTTAAATTATTGATAAAAATATCCAGCATTTCCCGGTAAGGTAACACAAAGTGCAATTTTCCTATCAACTGTCTCCATCGAGCTAGGAAGTCAGAAAAATATTCATATTTGTCTTGTTTTAGGTTGTACAAATCTTTAATGGTTACATGCCTTTCAATGTAGGCACTAAATTGATCCACAAAAGACTCGGCGGTTTCTTTGAAATTTCTCAAAGAATGAGTGGGTGGTTGATAATACCATTCTAATGCCATCCCTCCTAAAATTTTTGGGAACATTTTTAGCTAGTTTTGTTAACACACACACATACATATATAGTTTCCTATATTATTTTATTAGGTTAGAAAACCAATGTCAAGGGTCAAAAAATATCATAGATGAGCTATGATTTTGTGTTATATTTTTAGATTGTTGCATTTTTGCACTTATAATTTGTATTGCAATATCTTGTGCTTCATGAATTTAAATTTTATTATAATATTTATTTGAATGTGATTAGTTTAATAAGAATATTCCTAAAAAGTGGTATGAGATCACTTTCTAGTGTCATGTTCTATTTTATTGTAACATTTTTTACCATTTTGATTGTTAGGTTTTTTTTTTAGATAGTTTTCTTAACACACACACACACACTTATAGTTTTTTATATTAGTTTATTAGGTTAGCAAACCAATTTTAATTATCTAAAAAATATCATAGATGAGCTATCATTATTTGCTTTTCGAGATTGCCTATAAAGCATCTAGTGAAGTGAGGGGTGATTAGGCTCCAATACCCAAACCTTAGACAATACATTTCTATGGAATTGAAATTCTACATACATTTTGATATATCAAGAGATACCCACGGACTAGGAGAAACCTTTAGCCTTAGAAATATTTTTGACCTTGAATTACCCATAGTACACTAGACAAAACATTTAGAAAGATCACCCTCCCATACTATTAGAGAGGTGGATAGTGTGTTTAATGGTATGCATAGAACCCTCCTTGAATTGGCCTAAAATATTGGTACAAGATCCAACACTCATCACTATAGTATAACAAAGGGTATGTGGATAGTACATACACCCTAAGTTAGAGTACCATGTTTTGTTGCATGTTAAACCTAAAAAATAAGTCCTTTATTTTTTATTGTTAAACCTACAACCAAAATTATTCCATATAATTGAGCATCTAGAAAAGACTTCCCTATCCCAAAACTACTACATGAATTAGATGAAAGAAGTTGAAGAGGAATATAACAATCAAGATAAAAATAGTTAGAGTTAGTAACAATGAGGATAGAGTTGCCAATGTTAGTAATAGTTGGATATAAACTTAGAGATAGTAACAATCAATATAGAGTTATAAGTTTCCAGTGCTAGTGATAAAATAGTATTATTAATAGACAGGGTAAACTCTCATAAAGGGTTATCTAACAATAAACCAATTTTTTTTAGAAAACAAATCCTCTAGGAGAAAAACTTACAACACTTGAAGATAGTAATTCCCATATTAAAAAGAAGTCTAATGTACCCAAAAATAGTGTTGTGATATATAGGTCATTACAACTATCTCAGCTGATCAGTTTGGTATATAACCTCCATACACTTTTTTAGGGATGATAAAAATATCATCATGGACCTAGTCTATTATGATAATATTTTTGATCTAATAATTTTGATATATAGCACCCAAACCCTTTTAATATGACCTTACTAAAAATAGTAACCCCTAAAATGAAACTTGATTTTTTAGTAAGTATCATCAAAAGGTCACAAATCATAGAAAATGGCTTCAAATACTCAAGAACAAGGTCACTTGACCCATCCCCTTCTGTTAGAAAAACGGTTGCTCTTGAGTCATGTTGAAAAATTGTTCGCATTCCAATAACATTGGGTGTTAAGTTTCACTATTTTCCATGAGGAATTCATATACTCTTTCATCTTCATATCTTCAAGCAAAGGATTACAATTTTCTAGCAATATTAATTCTCAAAGAGTGTTTATCAAACTATAAATTATTTCATAGCTAAAATTCTAAATGGTTTCATGAGCATTCCAAGCCTCAATTATTAGAACCTATCTGCTAAGTATATTATTTAAAAATCCATGATTTATCATAACTTAAATTATTTTATATTTCTAAAGAATTTTATTACACTTCCCTATAATGCTACTACAAGAAGGTGTTATCAGAACTACTTGAGGAAGGTATATATTTTATCTTTTCTAACTCAAATTATACCTTAAAAGCCCTATGCCACTATTGGTAACACTAATATATTTCACGCCCAAAAATGTGAGCTTTCAACTTCCATTTATAATAAGAGGTACTAATAACTCATGTTGTTATTCAATGAATGAATCACTACTAACCATATATTTTATATATTTTTATAACTTATGAAATCCCTTCATTAATCAAAATATTTAGAGAATTCTTTGGTCTAAAGTATTTGTTATTTTTTTACTCCAAGATATTCCATAATCGCTAATCGAAGAATTACTAGATATTTCCAAATAAAATATAAAAAGTTTTTATACAATTTCATTTCCTCATACAATGAATATAAATAATTTAACTTATCCATAACCGAGTGGTAAGGATTCAACGATGGAGCATTCTCTGAAATAGATTAACTAGGGTGATCTATTTTGGTTGGATAAGAGTGGGGTCAGTGGCTCTTCCTCTTTGTGGGATCCTGGGAAGATTAGGTTTGGACTTGCCTTTTTTAGGAAATCCCCTCCTTCTATTTCCTCTACTAGGGTGGTGGCTGGTTCAGATAAAAGGGATGAGTTTGCTCCTTGTGATGTCAACCTGGAGACTTACCAGATCTATATCTCGGATAGTACTATCAAAAATATTTTGGTGAAGGGAACCTGGGATTTGGTTGAAAAATTCCTTGGGGGTAGGTCAAATTTGGATGCCTTGAAGACTTCGTCTATTTTTTGATGGCGATCAAGTGAATATTTGGAATTTGTGACCCTTCCTCGTAATTTCTTCTTGATTAGGCTTTCTTGTGAAGAATATTTGAGGAGTATTCTGGAGGGTGTGTCATAGTTCTTTGGCAAGTGAGAATTTTTTATCAATAAATGGGACATGAACTTTAACCCAGTGCTTCAACGTGTTAATCTGGTTCTAGTAAGGGTAAAGCTTTCTGATTTTCCTTTATTTCTTTGGCATGAGAGTGTCTTCAGGGCAGTTATGAAATCCATTGAATACTTTGTTTTGTTTGACAGGTCCTCTTATCCTTCTAAGCAGAGGTACATTGTTAGAATGTGTATCATGATGGATATTGATAAGGAGCTTCCTATATCTATTGATCTAATCTCCCACCTTGGAATCTAGATTCAGGACATTGTTTATGATAATAAACCTTAGGCCTATCAAGAGTGTGGGATGGGTGGCCATCATAAAAAATTATGTGGTTTGAAGAATAATCTAAAACAAAAAGAGCATCAAGTTCTAAAAGACAAGTGGACTCCTCAAAATAACCCAAAGTCCAAATATTTTTGTCATAAGAAGATCCAGGGTGGCTCTAAAGGGAAGGAAATTACCTCTTCTCAGAAAGAGAGAGATCCTCGTAATAAGGAAATAGATGCTTATTTGGGATAAGCTATTCCAACTGAAGGAGCCCGTTATGGAACCTCTTGTTAATCTTGAAGTGATCCTAGATCTAGGGTAGTCAGTGAAATATGTTGAACTCCATATTCAAAATTCCTTTGGTTGCCTCATAACAAAGGATTATGTGGTCCAACAGTTGAAGGATGGTCTGAATTTCTCAACTCCTAAGTCTAAAAGGCAGTCTTCGTCTGCCAAGTCAGGTTTGGTTTCTCCTATGTCTGGCCTGGATAGTCCCTTGGTTTCTCCTAAATCTAATATTGAAAAAGGTTCTCCATGACCGAATACTACGAGTCATATGAATATGTTGATTGATATTGGTATAGTTAAGAAAGTGTGAAGGCCTCCGAACAAGTATAGTAGGAAGAAATGTTGGAGTAACATTCCATTATTCGGGATATTTACCTCATAGTAAAAAGTAGTTTGTTATTTTTTACTATTAGTATTTACTACAAGGTTATTTCATTAGTTCATTTATTTTACTATTGTAAATGTCATTAAACATTTATTTATTGCTATTATATAATATATATTATTCACATTTTAAAGTTAATAATATATTATTATTAGCTAGCATCAATTGTTGAGTTGTTAGCTGACTTTGGGGCCTGGGAACCTATTCTAAAAGCTAATTTTGGGACACTATATGGAGGATTTGGTCTCGAAAACACTTTTTTTGGATATTTAGGCCAATCTAAGATTCTCCTGATGTAGGACACACACACAAAACCACCTATTAAATTTCAAGGCCAACGAGCATACGGTTCACAAGTTATGGCTCCGGTAAGGTGCATCAGATTTCCTACTTCACATTGCTTACTACCTAAGGGGGAAACAATTTCCATTTGGCTATTTCTAGCCTATGGCAAATGATATTTAAATCCTATGCTATATCAATATGAATACTATGGTTTATGCATATTTGTTTCATATTACATTTTCCAACATTGGCATCAGAGCGAACGAGCATTTTTACAAAGAAGCATCTGATGTCTAATGGGCATAAATCCTACTAGTCCCCTCTTGATGCTTGCATAGAAATAAAATCACTCTAATACTTTCATTTCTTCTCAAATTTTAGTTTGAATTTATCAAATCATTGAATGTGTTCTCTATTTGAATGGGGACTATGTAATTTAATTATTTTTAATTTACTTGTTCAATATTTTCTCAACTCACCCAATTTTACGTGCGCTGCATAAGTGAAGTATCAATCCCATATCGATGGGTATGTGCACTACCCAGGGTAGGATGCCCATGTCAATATAAGACACACCATATTCCTGATTTGAGGGTGAGCAACCCTCCAATTATTGGCTCAATACACACTACATGCATATACCGAGATTGACAGGATCAAAGGTGTAATTTTTAGGTAGAGGTGCTGACACAAAGTTGACCTGAGAGGCGAAGGCCCAACTGGATGGTACACTATTCACACCAATCAAGATACATTCACATTATGCAACATGAGACCCACCTAAATCTAAATTGTCACATGAGTTTTGACCTCTCGTGTAGTTTCCACCTGAATCAAACCTAAACCAGTGCAATTCTTGAGGTAGATACATGGTGGATCTCAGGAGTTGACGTTGTGGACACATGGCATTTATGTTTGCAATTGACCTGGAAAAGGATGTGTGATGTGGAATTATAGATTCATCCATCTGTATCTGACGTAATGTGGCGTTTTGACATGTGGCACTGTTTCATGGCTAGTGACATGTCAGTTTTTGATTGGTGCTTTAGGTGACAAAATATAGGTTATATGATTTCCCGTAGGCAATCGTTTTAATAAGTGGCAGTGTATTTTTTATTCCCCTGATATTCCCATCGCTTAGTAAATGTGATACTAAAAGTCCCACATTTATTTTTTTCTCTTGCTGCTCGGTGGGCAAGGAGATAAAATACAGGAGTTCCTCGCCTGTATTTGTCCATCGTCATAGACCGACTGGTCGAAAACCCATCAATAAGGCTCTAGACAGCAAGACAGAGCGGGATCGAATCCCACCAGTACATCCTTCTAGATTTTTTTGAGTAGGCCGACCATAAAAACAACCAAGGTAAATATTTCTTTTTTAATTACTTAGTATTTTTTATTAATCATTAAATGTTATTTTGTATAAAATCAAATTTATTTTCATAATAGAGTGTTTTTCATAAAATATTTTTTCTTATTAATGAAATTATATTAAATTTAATTAGAATAATGCAATAATATTAAACAAAAAAAGAGAGATACCAATTTTGCAACACAAATAAAAGTATGCTTTTGTTTTCTCCTCAAAGGGAGATATAATACATTTAATAGCACCATTTTTTCTTGAAAAATTAGGGAGCCTAAAATTTCTTCTCAATAACCTTATTAATTTAGCACACAACAAAGGATCAAACTTGAATTCTTTGTTGCCAAATTGTAACACAAGATGACACAAAATTTTTTAACACCAAGAGTGCTTTTTTTTTCTCACAAAAATGGATATAAGACATAGAAGAGCATATTTTTCTTGCAAAATTAGAGCACTTTAAAAATATTCTCAAATTCTTGTTAATTTTACAAACAATAAAGGATCAAACTTGAATTTTTTTTTACCAAATTGTAACACAAGAACACACCAAATTTGTAAAATTCAAAGGGAAATAGTGCATATTTTTCTCCAAAGGGGGATATAATACAAGAAGTTACACACTTTATTTTTGGAAAATTGTTGAGCTATCACTCATAAGCTTGTGGTGAGAAGAGATTGAAGACCTTGGGTCCACTAAAACCAAGTCATGTATCGATTGGTTCTGGAAGCCTCTAAAATATAGTTTTTATGTCAACTTGACTTGAAAGGAGTGTTATTTTATTAATTTTGGTAAAACAAAGGAAGAAATACAATAAATTGTATTTCTTTTGCAAAATTGTAACACAAAAGTGAGGAGCACTTAAAACAAAATCAAAACTTGTTAAATTTGCAACACAAAAAGGAAAGACAATTGTTTTATGCCACATTCTTTGCAAATTTGAAAAACAAGAGGAGACATAAAATATCAAATTTTTGCACAACACAAATTCAAATTTTGTTGAAAAAATTAAATAGTAATAAGGTGCATTTTCAATATTACTCGATACCTTCATTTCAAATTGGCAAAATTAAGTGCATTTTCGGTTGCATCTGACACCTAAGTGATAATAATTTGTGGGTACTATTTGATTTATGATTACATTTACTTTCTTGTTTTATGCAAATTATAATTCATAAAATCAAGAGCACTCAACACCCCCAAATTTCACAAATAATTGTGTAAATCATTTGCACAAATATAAGCCATTTGTAAAATTGATATTCTCTCCTTACAAACCCCTAATTCACTCTTATTTTTTTGGCTTAATATCCTTAAACTTATTATTTCTCTTCAAGAGGATTTTTAGGCAATTGCCATTAAATATATTTTTAAGTGAATTCTCTTTCACCTCTTATTTATTTGGATTAAATATCCTCAAATTGATCATCTTTCTTCAAATAGATTTTTCAGGTAGTTACCATTAAATACCACTTAAGAGTGAAATAAAGATCATATTAGTGCAAATTATAGGACCTTCATCATGGAAACTATCAAAAAATACCTAAATCATATACAATTGCTTAAATATCCTAACTATTCAGCATGTAAAACTAAGATGAAATCCATCCTTACTGTAGAGGAAATGTGAGATTTAGTAGATGGCACTGAATCAAGACCCACATCAATAGGAGCAGATCAAAAAGTATGGGATAAAAAGAACAACCATCTTCTCGTGTTGATCCTCCTAGCTACTACTTATGATATCCAACTTCACATAAGTGAAGCTAAAACTGGTAAAGATGCATGGAATGCACTTTGTACCATTTTTGAAGGTAAGAATCAATCAACTATTCTAAACCTTCAAACACAACTTCATACACTCCATATAAAGTTAGGAGAATAAGTAGAACTATTCCTCTGTAGAGTAGTAGAACTGAAGTCAAAGCTAAATGCTTTAGGATCCAAAGTAGAAGATACTATTATGTCTTCATGTATATTGAGGGCTCTTACCAAATCCTACAATATGTTAATCACATCCCTTAATGTATCTCAAAGATCATTCACCTTTAACAATTTGCTTCAAATGCAGGAAGCAAATCAACTCCAAAGTGATGAAGTGTCAAACAATGAACTTTACCCAAAAAATAAGGGTGAAAAGAAGAAATGAAAATTTTAGAAGGGAGGATCATCTTCAAAAGGTAAGGGAAATAAAGCTCAAAAGAAGTTTTGTTCGCATTGTAAAATGGACAACCATGACACCAATCGGTGTTGGTTTAAAAGCAAGCAAAATAGAAATGGCAAAGGCATAGCACAAAAGCAAGACAAAGGCAATGTTGCTAGTGAAGTGTCTAATTTTGATTCTGATTATGGTTTAGAAATAGCACACAAAGTGCTCATGGCTAAAACATTAGTGTAAAGGGAAAAAAAATTTGTCACCCTAGGCAAGCACGTTTTCTAAAACCTTTTTTTATCCTTCATAAATAGCATAAGTTTTTGTTTGAAGTTCTAGAAATAAAGGGGTTGTTGTACCTATTTTAGGTTTCATAAATAGGAAACTCTCTTTGTTTTAAGTAATTGTAACAAAAAGGGAAAATTTTCTAGTGTAAAATTTTCCTAGAAGGCAATATTTGTAAAAACATTCACAAAGATTCTTGAGTTGCACATCTTTTGCAATGAAGGGGAGATAAACATTTATTTTCTTATTTCGCACATTTTTTTGTAAAAAAGGAATAATACTTATAAGGGTGCATTTTTTACAGTGACCAACACCTTAGTCATACTTCTTTTAGAAATTACATTACAACATGTTTTGCAACAAGGGGGAAAACTTATAAGGGTGCATTTTCGGAAGCGATCGACACCTTAGATACCTTATACAAAATTTTGCAAAATCATATTGTAACAAAGTGAATCTCGTATGAAGTAATCTACTCTACTACACCTAGAGGTTGCAATGGTTGGTTACCTATGCAATCTAGTTGGATGACAAGATTATAGTAAGGATATTTGTTGATGTGAAGACAAAGTGAGGAATGACCCACTTTTTGCTTAAGAGCAGCTAGAGCACTGTGACAGATTAAGAACTAGCAAATCAACATCTTTTTCACGGTATTAGGATAGTTATATGCATTACCCAAATAATGTAATAAGGGGGGATGTTAGAGTAATATTCCATTATTCGGGATATTTACCTCATAGTAAAAAGTAGTTTGTTACTTTTTACTATTAGTATTTACCACTAGGTTATTTCATTATTTGATTTGTTTTACTATTGTAAATATCTTTAAACAATGATTTATTATTATGACATAATATATATTATTCACATTGTTAAGTGAATAATATATTTTTATTATCTAGCATCAATTATTGAGTTGTTAGCTAACTTTGTGGGGGGGATTTCCTACTTCATGATGTTTACGACCTAAGGGGAAAACAATTATCATTTGGCTATTTATAGCCTATGGCCAATGTTATTTAAACCATATGCTATATTAATATTAAGACTATGGTTTATGCATATTTGTTTCATATTGCATTTTCCAATAGGAAAGCTATGGAGGAGGATATTTCCAATGGAGGATAGGCTCTTTTGGTTGTGGAGAAAGAGAATGGGAACATCCAACTAAAACTAGACAAGTTCAAATCTCCTCAACTTGGGAGAATGGTGAAGAAATTATTCTTCAAACATCTTCAATGAAGGCATGTTCTTGGAAAGTGAGAGGACTCAATAGCTCTTCCAGAAAATGAATTTTGATGATGCTGAGAGGGGACAAGTCACCTGATTTTTTGTTTATTCATGAATTCAAGTTGGGGGAAGTTGCTTGGGAGACTACTCACAAAGTTGTCTAGAAAGAAGTGGATTTTGTAGCTAGTGAAGTTGTTGTATCTGCGGGTGGGTTGTTATTTTTTGGGATTGTTCAAATTGTGAAGGCCATGATATTTCATCATCCAACCAGGTGATAAATATCATTTTTTGGTATAAATCAATAAGAAGAATATGGGTGATGTTGAAAATATATGCCCCAAACTCTTTCTCTTATATATGTCTCTTTTTTTTGTATTTGCTTGAGATGAGAAATTCCTTTTTGAATGCAGATTGGATCTTGGTGAGAGATTTTAACTCCCCTTTATTTCCTTAAAAAAAGAGAGGAGGTAATAGTGTTGATGGAAAAAGGTTGAATGATTTTATTGAATTCATTAGTAATGCATAGCTCTGTGATTTAGAACAAAAAGAGGCCATGTTTATGTGGAGTAATCGCAAATCAGGCAGTAACCTTATATTATGCAGACTGGGCAAGTTTCTCGTCTCTAATTCTAGTGTCAATATATTCAGTGATGCATCATTGTATTATCTAACTAGGGTTGGTTCTGACCATAATCCTTTATTGTTAAAAGTTCCAGTCAATCTTCCTTTTTTCTTGAGTCCATTCAGGTTTGAGGCCATTTTGTGTTCTCATACAAATTTTGAAAAACATGTGGAGGAATGGTGGAAGGAAGAAGGTCAAGGAGGAGGGATGGAAAGGTTGATTGGAAAGTTAAGGAAGTGCGTATTTAATCTCAAATTATGGAATAAATTCACTTTTGGTAATATTTTCAAAGGAAAATAATGTTTGAAAGCTCAACTCAAGAGTCTTGAAGACTCAGTGGAAATTTAGGATTACTCTTAGGATATTGAAAGGGAGGAGAAAGCCCTCCTATCATAGCTACATAATAAAATTGTGTAGGAATAAATATTTTGAAAACAAAAATCTAGGGACTTATTGTCAAAGGAGGGAGATCGAAATTCAAAATTCTTTCACGCTTTGACTCTGTGACATAGAGGTCATAAAAATATTAGGGAGATCTTGAGATCTAATGGCTCCTTTATTGAAAATCCTTGATATTATAGATATGGTTAATTTTTTATTTATTTGTTGATTTCAACTCCAGCAAGAGATATTCAAGCAGAGGATGAGCTTTTCGTATCAATTCCAAGGCTTGTCTCGAATGATATGAATGCTAGTCTCCAAGTTCCATTCTCGAATAAGGTAATTCCAAAGGCTTTGTATTATATGGGGTCTCTTAAAGCTCCTGGGAAAGACATATTTCCTTCGTTCTTCTTCCAAAAATTATGGCATATATGTGGGGAGGATTTGTGTAACGCTCTTAGATATGTCTAGAGATCCATGTTGATTTCTAAGGCACTAAATTCTACATTTCTAACCCTTATTCCGAAGATTTTGGCAGTCTCTTCTTTCAATGAATATGGGTCGATAATCCTATGTAATACAATGTATAAAATCCTCACCAAAATTTTAGCAAATAGAATTAATCCTCTTCTTTTGTTGTTGATTGACAATGCACAAAGTGGGTTTGTGCCTGGTAGGTATATTTTGGATGGAGCTCGTGATCCATGAGCTAATGCATTCAATTAATAAAAGTGGTAGAGCCAGGTTTATGCTCAATCTAGATATGAATAAGGCCTATGATAGGATCTCCAAGCCATTTCTATTTAGAGTGTTGAGGAAATTTGAATTCAATCCCATGTGGATTGAGCTGGTGGAAGCTTACATATCATCATCTTGGTTTTTAGTTCTCATTAATGGATCACCAATAGGATTCTTCAAATCTTATCATAGTATTCTCCAAGGTGACCCTTTTTCTCCTTTCCTATTCATTCTTATGCTGAAAGCTTTAGGGCGATCGTTGTCAATTCATCATAACATTGTGGGTCTTCATCCTTCCTTTCCATGTAGACTGATTTATCATCAATAGTTTGCATATGATACCCTATTGTGTTGTTTTATATCAGTTATTCACACCAAATAAATCAAATCTATTTTAGTCTACTATGAAAAGGCAACTAATCAACAAATTAGTTTTACCAATATTAGTCTCTTCTTTAGCAATACTCTGGGGGATCATCAATGGAAGATTGCTAGAATATTGAACTACAAAATTGCTTCTCTTCCAACTACCTATCTAGGTCTTCCGCTATTCCTTGGTTAAATTCAAGATTCTTTCTAGGCTCCTATGGTTGAAATAATGTAGTAGATATTGGAATTATATAAAGGGGCCCTTTTGAGTCTGACTGATAAGATTGTATTGGTCCAGAGCATCTTGCAAAGTATTACAATCTATTTTATGTCTATTTTCAATATTCTATATAGAATTGTAGTAAAAATTGATAGTATTTGTAAATACCTTTTATGGTTTGGCTCGAATATGAAAGGGAAATTTCATCTAGTGTCATGGAAGAATATTTACCTTCATAAGAAAGAGGGTCTTTGAATTTGAAGCATACGACTTAGATGAACAAGGCCCTAGTGGACAAATTAGGATGTAGGTGGCATCCAGTGTTGATCACTAATGGATTGGAATGCTGAAAGCTAAATATAACTTTAAAAATTTTCATTTTGATATCCTTCCCAATGGTGTTTTGATCTTCTAGCAAAGTTTAGTCAAAATGAGGGAATTTTTAAGCGATAATAGCAAATGGATTATGGGCAATGGAAAATAAGTTGATTTCTAGAATGAATCCTAGCTGAGGGATCATTCACTGTCCATTGATCATAATTTTAGAGATATGATACCAATTAATAGAGATAATGGTATGGTTAAGGTGGTAGATTTCATTTTGGTTTAAAATGATAGAAAATTTTGGTTCCACCTTCCATATTTAGCTTGATATGGACATGTTTAGCAAGCCTGGAGTGTTATTGCAAAGGAGATTCGATTTTATATTGTTATACAGGAGGAGGTCAACTATAGTCTTGTTTGGGCTTGGAACAATGAAGAAACTTATTTAGTGAAATCAACTTACAAGTTGTTGGACCCCGTGGTTGATCTCCAATTCCTAGAAGGATATATTTGGATAAAAAACTGAAATCCAAAAGTAAATATCTTTTTCTGGCTAGAAGTGCAAAATAATTTTTTTACTATCAAAAATTTACCTGAACAGAGGTTTAAATTAATTCAATAGGTGCTTTCTATGTGAAGCGGATTGGGAGTCAATGTTTCACTTGCTCCTCAGTTGCTAGGTTTTTCAGGAGGTATGTTCATTTATTTACAATAAACTTGAAGTTTATTGGGTGTTGTATAACTTGTTGGTGGACTATTTTAATCAGTGGTCTTATCCATTTATTACCCCTCATCTAAAGTTCCTCTAGAATTGTTTTCTCCCACAAATTTTCTAGGGTGTGTGGATATAACAAAATGTGAAAGTTTTCTAAAATTAGAAAAAAAAATATTATAAGAGTGACCATCACGATTATTTGGAATGTGGTGGAGAATTTTTATTTAGTGTTTAAGACTCCTAGTAATTCTAGGCTCTTAATTCATATGAATGAGAGGTATATTGGGGACAATTTGGGTTTTCCTCCGATGATCCAAGCCTCGATGGATCCAAACCCAAGAAGACTAGTGAAGTGGTCCCCTTTGCTTAGCGGGTGGCTCAAGTTAATTTTTTATGGCACATCAAAGGGTAATCCAGGTATGGTCAAAGCTAGAGGTATGATAAGAGGTAGTAATGGTTAATTAATAATAGGGTTCACTTAGAATCCTAGTTCCTAATCCTCTCATTTTACGAAAGCTAGGGTGGATTTCCAAGGATTTTTTCTCTTAAAATATCTTGGGATCCATAACGTCATCAATGAGGGTGACTCCTAAAATGTGATTAAAATACTCAATAGATCGGTTCATCCTATTTATAAGGTATCAAATTCGATGGTGTTAGAATAAGTGAATATTATTTTAAGTTCCACTAGGATAGAAACTTGAGTTTCCACTCCTCCATGTGTCAGGAGAACTCTTAGTGGTGTCTTATTTAGTTTCTGCTCCTTCATGTGTCAGGAGAACTCTTAGTGGTGTCTTCATCAGGTCTGATGAGTTTTTGTAATCCAACGGTTCTCATTGATCAACTCTGCTATTTATACAAAGTTGATCCTAGAGGTAAATCAATCAGTTCCACTCTTCTCTTCATATTTTGTGTAATACTTTGCATATCTATTATTGTGAAATTCTAACATGGTATACCATGTTAGAATTTCATAATAATATATATGAAAAATATATAATCAATATATTTTGCCTTTGAAACCTGTAGAAGACATTAGTTGAAGGAAAAAAAATATAACGAATACACCTAAAAAAGAAGTTAATAAGGCAGAATATAAATGAAATCAATAGGATTTTTAGAAAAATGTATGAAAGATGTTTTGTCAAACCAAAATAAATTTTGTGCGCTGGAAAACACCATGTTAGAATTTCACAATAATAGATATGAAAAATATATAATCAATATATGTTGCATTTGAAACCTGTAGAAGACATTAGCTGAAGGAAAAAAAATATAACGAATACACCTGCAAAAGAATTTAATAAGGCAAAATATAAATGAAATCAATAGGATTTTTAGAAAAATGTATGAAAGACATTTTGTCAAACCAAAATAATTTTTTTGCGCTAGAAAACCTGTAGAAAACGTTTAAGGCAACGGAGTACAAATTTCCTCAAAGAAGAGCATTGTAGATAATATGAAAAAATGCAATAAGCTTGAGAAAATAACCTCAGGGAAGAGGGATATAAATTCCAACTATGCCAGCCAACTCTACGGAATAACTTTTAGACGTTAATGAGTGCGCAAATGATTGTAGATGTTGTGGACCTTTCAAACGCAAGTGCGCCAATGAACTCTTCAGAGGAACTTTTAGACATCAATGAGTGCACCAAGGATTGTAGATGTTACTCAGGCCAAACAATGAAAGCAGAAGAGACACTGCAATGGGCACCTATGGGAATGCCAATGAGAGTGTGGATGCCAACCCTTTCAAATGCTATATCGAGGGACAAATAGAGCCAACGAATAAAGTGCTTGTAATTTTGAGTTAAACTAAAAGAATCACTAAAAAAATATATAACAAAATAACACTTGGTTTATTTGGATATTTCGCTTGGAGAATAGCCGAAAAAAAAGGTTTAACCAAGTGCTAGATATATGAAAATGTTGAGGAAAAATAAATCTAATAAAAATTAAAAAAATAGGCTAATTTCCTTTGAAGAGAAGGGCAAGAAACCATAACATTCACATAGGAAAAAAATAGCTATATTTTCTTAAAAGTTTCCTCTAACACAATTTCAATATAGAAATGTAAGAAAATGCAACATAAAAAAAAAGATGTTGAAAATTAACAATGGATAAAAGTAGACTAAAGAAAACTTTTGAGGTTAGATAGCCAAAAAAAAATATCCAAAGTAATTGAATAAGATCCTATAACCTTAAAGAGAGAATACTAGCAAAATCTATCCTGCTCTGATACCATGTTAGAATTTCACAATAATAGATATGCAAAGTATTACACAAAATATGAAGATAATAGTAGAACTGATTGATTTATCTCTAGGATCAACTCTGTATAAATAACATAGTTTATCATTGAGAATCGATGGATTACAACAACTCATAAAACATGATGAAGACACCACTGAGAGTTCACATGGGTAGTCCAAAAATTACCCCACAAGCATGAGTATGTGGTTCTATCTCCATCCTATATTCACTTTGGATTTAGGGGACTTTTCTTTAAAGATATTTATTCTTTTGATCACATGTTGTAAATGAGTATCTTATTAGGCCTTGTTTTTGGGACTCATCTTTGTGGCTATACCATATCTATTGTACATGAGTACCTTATCAGGCCTTGGTACTGGGACTCATATTATATAGCATATTTAAAGTGAGAACATACACTTGGAATATATTCCAACTGTGGCATAAATTGCAAACACCTTCACCAAGTCAATTTCTTCTTCGCATTACCTTTAGTTGCAAGAAAAACTTGGAGTATTACAACTTCATTGACAAAGAGATCTTCCACATCTCACTATATCATAAATGAATGCCTCATCAGGCCTTCTTATCGGGACTCATCATTTATTTGTATAGGAGGACAATCTTTGCCATCCGAAGACAAGCCTCTTTCATACTTCTTTGCTTTTGATTTATGGTTTTTCCCATTTGGTTTTTACCATCACTTCAAAAAAAAGGGGTGATAGTTGGTTTTTCCCCATAGGGGTTTTTTCCACCAACTATCTATATTTTACATGAGTACCTAATCAGGCATTGTTTCCAGGACTCATCTTTTATTTGTTGAAGAGGACAATATTCACCATTCGAAGACAAGCCTCTTTCATACCTCTTTATTTTTTTATTGATGGATTTTCCCACTAGTTTTTTTACCATCACTTCAAAACAAAGGGGTGATGGTTTTTTTCCAGAAGGGTTTTTTCCACCAACTATATGTATTGTACATGAGTACCTAATCAGGCCTTGTTTTCGGGACTCATTTGTAGAATCACCGCTAGTATCACTTAAGGGGGGTGTTAGAATAATTGAATATTATCTAAAGTTTCACTAGGCTACACACTTGAGTTTCCACTCCTCCATGTGTTAGGAGAACTCTCAGTTAAAAAAAACATCTTGAGTGTAACTTAAGGATAATTAAATTCCTTTTTTTTTTGTCTTTTAGGGAGAAGTGAATATAGGATGGAGATAGAACCACAAACAATTGCATGGGTAGTCCAAAAATTACTCCACAAGCATGAGTATGTGGTCTCCACCTATATGAGTACAATGGGCTGATAACTAGGTCTAAACCTTATGGAAAAACAATAAAATTAGGGTAATGGTAGAGAAAATCAAGGGGAAACCACCTGCCAAAATAGAAGAATAAGGAAGATGTGCATGAAGGATTGAGAGGAAGGAATATGTCCTCTTCAACCCCTTATTTAGGAAAAATTCCATTAAGAAGTTTGCAATGGACCCATTAGATGTCTCAAAAAGATAGAGACTTGTTGTTGAAAAGAATTCATACTCCCAAACTGGTGCTTACAAACCATCTTATATAGGTCTTCCACATATTTTTTATTCTTTTTTTCACTTACCCCTACTATAACTTAAGGGGGGGTGTTAAAGTATCTTGGTGAATAAATTTTTTTCACCTCTCTCTCATTCTTCTTCTTATTATTAGAATATTTTCAATCGAAAGCATATTCAGAGCAAGGACATACACTTGGAATATATTCCAACTAAGGCATAAATTGCAGATATCTTCACCAAGTCAATTTATTCTCTGCATTACCTTTAGTTGCGAGAACAACTTGGAGTATTACAGCTGCATTGATAAATAGGACTTCCACCTCTCACTATATTATAAATGAGTGCCTCATTAGGCCTTCTTACTAGGACTCGTCATTTCTTTGTATAGGAGGACAATCTTCGCCATACAAATATAAGCCTCTTTAATACTTCTTTGCTTTTTATTGATGGCTTTTCCCACTGGGTTTTTGCCATCACTTCAAAACAAAGGGGTGATAGTTGGATTTTTCCCATAGGTTTTTTTTCCACCAACTATCTATATTGTACATGAGTACCTAATAAAGCCTTGTTGCTAGGAATCATATTTTATTTTTTAAATAGGACAATCTTCACCATCTGAATGCAAGCCTCTTTCATACCTCTTTGCTTTTTTATTGATGGATTTTCCCACTGGGTTTTTTACCATCATGTCAAAACAAAAGCGTGATAGATGGTTTTTCTCCACATGGTTTTTTTTCCACCAACTATCTATATTGTACATGAGTACCTAATCAAGCCTTGTTTTTGAGACTCATTTGTAAAAATATCCCCTAGTATCACTTAAGGGGGGTGTTAGAATAAGTGAATATTCTCTTAAGTTCCACTAGGATAGACACTTGAGTTTCCACTCCTCCATGTGTCAGGAGAACTCTCAGTGGTGTCTTCTTGAGTTTTTGCTCCTCCATGTGTCTAGAGAACTCTTAATGGTGTCTTCATTAGGTCTGATGAGTTGTAATCCAATGATTCTCATTTATCAACTCTGCTATTTATATAGAGTTGATCCTAGAGGTAAATCAATTAGTTCCACTCATGTTCATATTTTTTGTAATACTTTGCATATCTATTATTGCAAAATTCTAACAGATGGAAGAGGTGAAATGGAATATCCTATGCTTAATCTATATTTTATTTTTTCATGTGTTGAGGAAATGTAATTATGTAGTAGATATAATGGTAAATATTGGTATGTCTCATCCGATATTTTTGGTCTAGTAGAGGAATTTCCTAGTAGAAGTATTACAGCATTCCAATGAAGAGAAACCTTAATGAATGTTAGAAGGTAGTTCAGATTTTAAATTTTTGGATCAAGGCCTATCGTTCGTGGGTTAAAGTCATTGAGATCAAGATTCTAGCAAGTAGTACAAAGGCCTTGAAATGCAATCTAGGTCAGGTGGAGGAGATATCAAGCTCAGTTTTATTTTAATTTTCAAATTCCTTTTGTCAGATCCTCGAACAAAGTTCTTACTCTCTAAGAGCATATTTAAATTTATTTATGGGAAATTTGGTGTTCGGGTTTCCAATGGTCCTTGTTTGGTTGGCACTGTTAGATTTTCGTAAAGGATATAATCTCTTTATTTCTTTCTATTTACCAAATCTTTAGTGATATAATTATAGCTACTCGAATTTCTCAATCACTTAGTTCGTGGACCTGAGGTGGTTCGATGGAGGGCCAATATTTAATTTTAGTTATCATTGTTTTTTGGTGTGGTCGAGGTCAGTTGTTCCATGTTTTTTATTTAAAATTTTAAATTCCTTATGTTAGAACCCAATTTAATGTTTTAATTATTTGAAAATTTATTTAATTTTGTGTATAGATAATTTGGTGGTTGGGTTTCCAATGATCCTCATTTTGCTGGCGATGTCAAAATTTTGTAAAGGCTCTAAGTTCCTTTTTTCTTGGGATTTATTGAAGCTTCGGTGGAAGGATGAAAGTTCATCAATTATATTACCTTGGCTTGTTGACCTAAGAAGGTTGGATGGAGGGCCAATTTTAGTTTTTGGTGATCATTGCTTTTTAGGGTGGTCGAGGTTTTTTATTTTGTGGTTTTTTTAGGGCTCTTAATCTCTTTATTTTACAAATCAAGGAAGGTGGTATTGCTGGTATTTGAGAAGTTTTCTTTAAAGTGTGGCTTGGTTGCTGAGGAAATCCTGAAGTCAATCATTGAACAACCGATTCCTTAGACTTGTTTGCCTAAGGAGGGTTTAGGGGGTTTAAGAAATGAAAGTGAGGATTTGTATTCATTTTTCATGGGTTTTGGGGCTGATATAATCTCAAGGAATATTTAGGTCTCGATAAAAGAGGTGAAAGGTAAATCATCCCATAGAAAATAATTAAGCAATGATGTTTTAGAGCACTCATCCAAAGAGCCCAAACTTAGGCTTGAATGGTGGGGGTACCAAATGTGAGTAAGATGAAAGGTAGTGGCACTAGGAAATCTAAGCGACTACTTTGTAATAAGAAGGTTGATGAGGGCTCTTCTCCTATCTCTCTTTCATTTGTCCACGTTTATGCATAGTGGTGAATATTCACAAATTGGGTGAATATTAGGATTTTCAAAATTAGAAATTGGTGAATTTGAGGGCCCTCGACGTCAACTCATTTGCCTAAATATTTTAGGACCAAGGTTTTCTTAGGGTCAATTCACCACAATATATATCCAAAAATAGGCATATTGGTACTCATTGGAAATATATTTTCAATATGGATCTAATGGTGGTGTTTTTATGAAGTTATAAGATGATTTAATAGGTCAAAAGTGGCCCCAAATATGAATTTATATTTTAGGGCTTCAAATACCCCAAATTTTGGTATGAATATGCTCGATTTGATTTTCTTAGGATTCTCCATGATTTACCTTGATTTTGATTAGGATTCACCATTTTTTTACAAGTACATTTTGAGTTCAACCCCTTATGCATAACCCTACCTCTGTCTCAAAGCTCTTGCCCAAATACTTCAATAAGAACAATCTGGTTAATGGATTTTATGCCCTTGAAGAGGTTATTGAGTGGAAGAATTCAATGATCTAGGATATCAAATAGTGTGCAATATGGGCTTCGCTAAATATAGCAATTGAATACCAAGAGGAAGTTTCTAGGTTAGTAAAATATATAGTCTAGGAAGTGGGTTCACTGGTATAGAAATTCCTCGATTCTATTTTAATCCCTCCAGTTCTTAGTTTCTATCTGCTTATATGCTTTTCTATGCTTTAAATTTTTTTATGTCTTTGGACCCTCTCGGTAGTTGGGGGGTGGTCTCTTGTTGGTTTGGGTTTGCTCCTAGTTTTGCTCCCAATTTCTTGGAGGTTTTGTAAACGGATGTGGGGTCCCTTTAAAAAACTATCTTTTCTTTAATAGTATAAAAAAAATATGAAACATGCACTCCAGTAGAATACAGGCTTATTCTTGAGTTTAAATTCAGAATCATTCGTAATTAAACATAGTTATATTATTACAACTCAAGACGACAGTTACAATGATGATAAAATTGAGAAAGTGCAACATAAATTTTTCTCCTTAAAGAAGAAATATATTACATTGCATTAACATCATTTTCCTTTTTTAAATTTACAATACCAAAAATCTCCTTTTTCATTTCCAATAATTTATCTCTATTCAACGGTCGTGCAAGGAGGGTCATTACATTCAAGAAGTATTTATAATTCTATTGTTTCCCGAATATCCAAGCAAGCAAATTGTTATATACATGTTTGCAATTCCTTTGAATTTATACTAGAAAATGCTAGAATATTACCTTGTAAGAGTAAATATCACAATGTTAAGTTGAGATAGGGGAATATGAAATCAAAACTAAGATGTTTTCTACTCAACTAGGTGGATGTGATGTTGTGCTAGGAATACAATGGGTAATTACTTTGGGGATAATAGCCTAGAAATTTGCATAATTATGGATGTAATTCTCACATAATGGTAAGTCATACATTTCCCATGCTTCGCGAGTAAGACCTCCATATATTATCACTTCAATTAGTATAATTTTTTTTTAAAACCTCATTGGAGATAGTAACTCAAATATTAAGAAGTTGTTACAAGAATCATCATATGGGAAAACCATACATTTTATGTGAAATTCAAAGTTGAATATATATATAGATAGATAGATAGATATATATATTAGAAGACTTTAATCTCCTGCCTTTATTATTGATATGATTGGCCATATCTATTTTCTAACTAAATATAATCTATGATAATTGTGGGTATTTTTTTTATTGGCTCGTAAAAATTGAGAAGAGGGACATATAACCCATACTATGTGATATGTACAACATATGAAATAGGAAATATTAGCTTTGCTTCTGGTGGATACAATAATCCATTTCTATGAAATTTCAAGGAAGTGGAATGTTCTATTGGCTTCTTCCTGATTTATATATTTATATATACATGGCTCTATTCCAAACAGGAGTCAATGGTTATGATTTTGTAGATCTAGGTGTGAGGAACAAAAATACAAGGTTGATTACTTCTCCAAGTGTAGATGGAAGATAAAAAAAGCTTTCAAATTTTTTCATGAGGTAGGCTTATTTTTGTCTTCTATAATGACCCTCCTCACATAGATATTAGTAGATAAGAAAATTAGTAATAATCTTACCTTTTCTTGTGAATTGTGGAACTGTTGATTGCTACTATGTATGCGAGATGAATTTCAAATTGTACAAGAAAGAGAAATTAGTCAACAAAAAAGTTAATAAGGGAATTGATTATTCAAATCATGAGTACATGGACACTCGCATGATTGCATATCATATAGATATTTTTTTTAAATAAAGGGGTAAAAATTTATTGATAAAAATTTTGGATTATACCGTACAACTGAGCTTCCAACCATTTTTTAAATAAATAGTCAAACGGGCCAAACCACTAGACTATATTGACAACCAATGAAGACAACAAGAAAAAACTACATTAATTATATACATCCTTGTGGATTAATTCTCATAGGCGTTGAGAGTCCCCATATGGGAGACTCTCCCAATTATCGATAATCTAAGGATCCAATTGCTCAAAAGCCCTTTTATCCAGGTAATCAACAACCACATTCCATTTCCTTGGAATGTGCTCAAAGGATATAAATTTGAACTCTTCACTCATCTTGAGAATATGAAAGGCTACAGAGGCCAACTATCAATTAACTTCATCCACCCTTTTACTATTTAAAATATTAACCACAATTTGAGAGTTAGACTTGCAGATAATCGTACGCTAGCCAAGATAAAAACCCCTTTGTAAGGCCTCGAGAATTACAAAAGCTTCCATAAAATTTTTGGAGTGAACACCTTTATAAATAGAAAAGAAAAAACTGACACCACCATCAGAATCTCTCCCAACACCGCCAATGCTAGCATGTCTAGGATTACGCTTGGATGATCCATCAGTATTAATTTTTAAAAATCCTCTAGAGGGTGGTCTCCACCTACCATATCTCCTAACCTTCTTACTAAGCTAAGCAACCCTTCTAGGGCTAGAATATTTCATACCATACCCAAAGAGTCCAAGGGCTTATTGTACGTTCTCCTCCCTAGAATACAAAATAGGTTCTACATCGTAATTTCTATGGATGGTTTCCTGAACCATACAAGGGATCCTTTGCCAGATTTGTTGAATAGCCAAATTATTGCCCTAAAATATGCAATGGTTTTTTTATCCAAATCTACCAAATGATGCAATAAGGGCCCAAATTCCAAGCCACCCTAAGGAAGGGGGCCTTGGTCGGAGGTCTGCCTAGACCACTCCAAAACTCCACCAGGGATAGCACATGAAAACATGGATGGTTCTAGGTGCTCCACAAATGGTGATAAATGTCTCCGGAAAAGGAGCATTAGAAAAATAAATGAGAAGAGTCATCCTCATTCTTACCGTAAAGGACACAAAAATATGGACCCTGAAATCCCCTCTTCCTCAAATTATCCCAAGTAAGGCATTTATTATGAGCTATCATCCAGAGAAAGAAATTACATTTCGGCCAAGAAAATTTGCTCTAAATATTTTTCCACCAAGTGACAGGAAGACTCACACTTTTTCTTATCAAGAACCTGATAACCATAGGTTACCAAGTAGGTTCCCTTGGTTTCAGGGTTCCAAGATAGAATATATTTACCCCTCAATGAAGAATAGGGTCTCCCCATAAGAATAATATCAAGCACCTATTTGTCCTTGGCCAGTCCTCCCTTGGGCCATTCTTGTGGATATTTCCACCTGTACATCTCCATATTTCTAAAATACTAAATTTTTTTAAACTCCTTCACAAGATACCAGCCTGCTTCCAAGAAAAAAATACTTAGGGAATGTATCTTTGGATATTGATTCAATATAGGAGGGTGGCCATCCTAAGAATCCTACCAAAAAAGAGCATATGATCCCCGATTGCAAATCCAAAACAAACCCTACTTGATTAAATTAGCTCCTCTTTTAAGAGTGTTCCAGATAACTAAACCTTTCCCAACCAAGTTGTCTCTAGGGATCTCAGCCACATAAATACCTCTCAAGTATTTACAAGATAATATTTTAGCCCAAATCTGATCTTGAGAGGTATACCATATCCAATAAAGTTTTGTAGCCAAATCTTGCCCAAAAAGAGTTTTCTATCATAACCCAAGGCCTCTCTCTTGCATTGGCCTACATATAGAATCCCACCTAACCAAAATCCATTTATATTGATCAAGTTCTCCACACCATAAAATATATCTTGAAAAAGCATCCATGTCCTTGATGAAATGAGGTAGTTATTTGTACTAAACATCTGTAAATGGGTAAATCTTGAACAACATATTTTAAAAGCAAAACTCTACCTACAATGGATAGCCATCTAAAAGTCTAGTGATTCACTTTCCTTATAAAATTATCAAGCATAGACTACCAAGAAGATCTAGGGAGAGGATGAGATGAAATTGGAATTCCAAGATAAATGAATGGGGGAGTCCCGACCTAAAATCTTAGAATGTGAGTAATCCTGGATTGAATAAGAGGAGGGGTATTGAAGAATAAAATAGAAGAATTTTCCTCATTAATCAACTATCTAGAAGCACCAAGATATATTTCAAGATATTGTCTAATATTGCTAGCTTCCGTGATAGTGAAACTCCTAACAAATCAGCATCATCAACAAATTGAAGGTGGGAAAGAGGTGGCAAACTACTATCCCACTTCCACCCCTGAATGAGACCCTACCTTACTTGAGACTTGAGCAATATTCCCAAACCTTCCGCCATAATGATAAACAAATAATGAGATAAAGGATCTCCTTGCCTCAATATCCTTGAGGCTTCAAACAACTCTGATGGATCATTATTAACAATAAAATAGAACGAGGAAGAAGAAACACAACTCATCTTCCATCTAATCCATTCCTCCTCAAATTCAAAAGTAGCAAGAAATTTTGGAAGAAATGACCATCTGACCTAATCATAGGCTTTGACCATGTCCAACTTAAAGAAAATAATTTTCTCCTTAGAATATTTCATCGAGTTAATAGCTTCTGTAGCAATAACAACCCCATCTAATATTTTTCGGCCAACAACAAACCCTCCTTGCTCCTCAAAGATTATTTTTCTCAACCATATCTTCAGCCTCTCAACATAATTTTTGTGATGATCTTATACACAATATTGTAGAGAGCAATAGGCCTTAACATATCCAAGGAATTTTCTCCCTCTTTTTTAGGAATAAGCACCACAAAGGTAGCATTTACTGTCCTTAGCATTTGTTTGTTATTTTAGTACTGATGGACCACCTCCAGAAGATCAAATTTTATTAAATCCCAAAAATCTTGATAAAACTCAATCGGGAATCCATCTGGGCCTAGGGCTCTTTCTTTTTTCATCTTGAATACAACATTTTACAAATCCTCAAGGGAAATTGGACCCATAAAGTGCTCATTCATCTCTCTAGAAATAATCAATGGAATATAGTTTAGAATAATAATTTCATTCTCATCATCTGAGAGGGAGTCCTCCTTGAAGAGAGACGAAAGATACCTCTTAATCTCTTCTAAAATATCCTTGAAAGAAGATAGCAGGGCACCCTAAGAATTCACAAGATAGGTAATCAAATTACCATTACGGTGAGCCTTAACTAAGTTATAAAATAAGGTTGTGTTCCTATCCCCTTCCTAAAGACAATCTACTCGAGCTTTTTGTTTCCATAAAATTTCTTCTCTCAGTTCCCATTTAGCAAGGTTTTTTGCAACCTCAGATTCCTCAACGAGAAGCTCCTTCATGAGTCCCTGATCTCTAATCTTCCTTGAAGTTTCTTCCACCATCCTAAGAGCTGCCATCTTAGCCAAGGAAATATTCCCAAAATTTAGTCTATTCCATCTCTTCAATTTATGCTTTATAAATTGTAGTCACTTCATAAAGGAATACATAATGGTGCCATGAGGAGGTTTGTCAGTGGTCCACCAGCCTTGAATGAAATCATGAAGGTTATGATCACGAAGCCACATAAGTTTAAACTTAAATGAAGGATTCTTATTTAGCCCTAACTCTAGAGTAGATAGTTTTATTGACCAATGATCAGATCCCCTACCATCCAGAATAATAGAACTAGCACTTCTGTTATTAAGCATCCAATAACTAGATATCATAAACCTATCCAGTCTATCTGATATCGAAGATTTCCCAAACCTTCTATTGTGACAAGTAAATATCCCATTATCTAGATTGATTTCAATCAAGTTTAGGGCTTGGATATGAGCACTGAAGATAGAAGAAAAAGGCTCGATACAATCAACCCCATCGCATTTCTCCTTTAGAAAAGTGATAGAGTTGAAGTCTCCAACCAAAATCCATGGGTATAGGGGAGTAAGACTTCTTACAAAGAAAATGTGCTCCCAAAAATTCACTTTACCATTGTAATCAATAGGGGCATACACATTTGTAATTAGGATGATTTCACCAGATTCATTATCATGCTCGATCATCGAAATAGACCATCTATTGGAAATCCAAGTAAGAGGGGATATATTAATCAGATCCCATAAAAAAACGATGCCACAAACATATCCACATGCACCAATACAATGGAATTTCCCCCTTCTCCACAACTTGCGAGTAATATTGAACATACTATCAGTAGCCAATTTAATCTCCTAAATAAACACCACATCCAGAGAATGTACATGAACCAAATTATGAACATATTTTTGTCTTGGGATGTTGTTAAACGCCCTTACATTCCATGAAAGGATAATCATTTTTGGGAGTTAGAAAAATGGGAGCCCAATGTTCTCACCAATCCTGACTCCACCAAAGTCTCCCCCATTAACTTAATTTTATCCTGGTCCTTCTTTCGACCCGCATTCATATTCTTATCCAATTTTTTTTTTTTAATTATTTTATGCTACAATCCCAATAGCATAGGAGTTTTGTAGTCCAAGTATGATTGCATCAGTTCCTGAGTAAGATAGGGCATAACTAAATTTGTACAACTTTCCAAAATAGTTTCTCTTCTAGTGCTAGATCCAACCATGTCACCTATACTCAAATCCAAAGCTCTTTGTTCTTCATTTAAACCCCCTAGATATGATTCCTTAAGTTCCACCTCAAGAAGACATATGATTCGACCCTGTTATATTTGCATCAGGTGGCAATGTTTTAGGTGTGAACTGATCAAGATAATCTAATATTTCAAAATAGTTGAGTAAAGCATCTAGGTAGCTATCCTTAAGGTCTCTCTTTGCCCTTCATCCTCTATTTTGGGTTTTTATAGGAATAAAGTTTTCCTTACTTTATAGGGGCTTTTCCTTTATCCAAACTTTATCTAGATTGAGAGGGCCTAGGATTTGAAGCCACAAGCAAGACAAACTAAGGGTATTTTATTTGCAAGTGGCCATATTCACGACAAATTCGATAACGAAATGGAAGTGCTTCATAGTCAAGTTTTTGAACCCATGTAGTTAATCCAAACTGTATTTCAATAGAATATGGAATAGGATTATTTAAATAAATTTTAACATAGATACGGGCAACAAAGTTTACCTTTTTATCCATTGTCTGTTGTGACGGTCCATCCGGCTTCCCAAAAATAAGGGTAATCTTATGCAAAATATTAGTTCTCCAGAATTCTAATGGGAACCACAAAAGTCAAACCCATACTGGAACCCGTGATGGCCACTACTCTAACAGGTTGAAACCCATATGCCAGGGTTTAAGAAAGAGTCTCGCTTGGTTATAGAAATAAGGACCCCCTTCAAATGATTTGTTATGATCTATAATACAAGATAAAACCACCATAAAATAATTGTTCACACTCAGCATCACCTCCACATCACCTTTAGGATTCCAAGTCTTCTTGACCCAAGCCTCCACAAAGGGGAGAGATATTTGGATGCCCAAAAATTTACCAATAAGTGTATTTTTGGTTAGATACTCCACATATTCCACCATCGAGTCTGGTTAAACCACTAGAACTGGCTAGCTTCACATCGTTCCAAACATCCATTGTTCTTTAACAAGCGGTTCTTGACATGCACTGGGAAATCAAGTTCCTTCCAATAATTTTTAGATAAAAAATCATCACGAGCATGCACTCTCTGTAACGGACCCGATGCCATCATGACATTCCTCCAATTTTTTAGACCTCCTCCAAAAGCTTTTGTAATCTTCACAGAGCTATTTTTCTTCATCAAACCCTCGCATATCATAGAGATGTTATGATTGTTTGGGTTTTGTGTTTATTTATTATGGTGATGATGATGGGAGCCACTAATTATTTTTATATGCATATAGTTTAATTTTTAAAAATAGATATAACATGGAAATACAAAAAAAAAGGATGAGTGTATGCTTTTTAAGAAGTTTGTTATTCCAGTGAGTTGCTATGGACATTAGTCATGAAGGTGGGAAAATATTATGTTCAGGTTTTCTTTTAAAAATAAAATAATGGAGCTATGTTTATGGTAGCAATGTACAATATAAAATAAAATGGTTTTTCTTCATGATAAACTGGACGAGTGTGGCATGGAATAGTGGCCAGATTGTCCGCATTGGCAAGACATTCGATTTCATAATGATTTTGATTTACTCCTTAACCGCAGATCGAGAAGGGATGAAATGGAAGATAGAAAATAATTTGGATATATGTAGTGAAAAAACAACCAGTGTGGAGAGGAAACTATCAGCAAAAAAAGAGGAGAAGAAAAAAATGTATGGTTTATTTTTGAAAGAAAGGAAGAACAGTGAGAAGGAGGTGGTAGTAAAAATTCTAGATATAGTTTAGCAGTCTACTGAAGATCAAGGAACTCCAAAAAAATCCAATTAGATCATTTATAGAACTTGTTTTCTCATAAAATTGAAATCCAAATACCTAAATTATTGGAAGTTGTTTATTAGAGACCCTTTACCCCTTCAGGGTTTAGCTTTCTATTCTAGCCTGAAATGGTGTAGATCAGATATTCATAGAGGGGGTAGGTGGTGTTTGGGAGATAGTAGGTTTATCAAATTCTATAGTTATATGTGAGCGATTGAGGTTCCACTAGAGTCAATATCAGAGCTATATTTAGTAAAAAAAAATATAGATCATTACTAGGGGAATAAGGTTTATGATTTCATTGAAATGATTGAAGATCGCCCCCGATGGAAACCATTAGAATTCACAATACTTTTGGTGGAGGAAATAAGGGCATTTGATGAATTTTTTTATATTATTAAATGGATTATAATTCTTGGAAGATAAATTCTAGATAGATTCATATAGGGATTAGAGAAGGATGGGAAATTCTCTATCAAATTAGCTTATTTAACAGTATATGGTCTTTCTAATCCATGATTTCCAAAAAATAAAATTTGAAAAGACTGACTCTGAAAATCAGCATTTTCTTTTGGCTATCTGTACAATAAAAGAGGTATGATTTTGCCTAATGCTTTTTTCTTGTGCAAAAAAACATGGAGGAATTTGTGCTCCATATTCCTTTTAGTTGTCCATTCTTACAGGAGATTTTTAGATTCTTTTTCAAATATTTGAACATCCAATGGGTGTTTCCAAACAAACTAGTTTTCTCCCTTCCTATCTCTCCATATTTGTTGGTTTTAGAAATTCAGGCTTCCTCATATCTGGTGGTGGATTTGGAAGGAAAGAAACTCAAGGGAATTTAAGGATGCTACTCATTTAGCTAATGTTGTGGTTTTTAAGGTGATTTATTTTTCTATAGAGAACGTTAGAACCCTAAATCTGAATATTGTGACTATAGAGCAAGAATGATCAATGGAGATACCCCTTGGATTCAATTCAAATCCTCAACTAGTCAGACCTACTGCACCTCTGGATAGAGCTAGGGTTAAGTGGAAGCCACCTCCAATTATCTGGCTAAAGTTAAATTTTGACGGTGTATCTAAAGGGAATTCAAGTCTTGCAAGTATTGGAGGGATTTTAAGGAACCATGATGGCTTGATAATTTTAGCCTTTACTGATAATATGGGCCATCAAACTAGTCACTCCACCGAAGCAAAGGCCCTATTCCAAGGAGTTTATCTATTGGATTCTATAAGTTATAGGAAACTAATCATTGAAGGTAACTCCCTTAATATTATAAATATGGTAAGAGGTACACAATCTCCTACATGGACTATTTCGAACCTTCTTCTAGAATTTTATATATACTTCCAAAATATGGAAGAGGTTCAGTTTAAGCATACATACACGAAAGGTAATCGAGCGACCAATCTATTTGCTAACAAAGGAGTTATTCAAAATGGTTTAGTGGTGTGGAGGGATAATTTCTTGATGGATATTGCTTCTATCGATAATGACTTCATACACAATTAGCCTTTGCTACACTCTGGTTGAGTTGTTGTTGATGACTTAGCTGCAAACCTTGGGGGTTCTTGTTGATTTTGGGTTTTTGTACCAAATTTCATATATCGAAGATATTGTTTCCTCCCTACAAGCCACAATATCCAATGTAAAATAAATTTTTGCCCTAATGTGTTGGTAGGCCTAGGAAATCAATGACCTCATGGGGGAGAATGGGGCTAGTGCATGGCTCAGTTCATGGGAAAGTAATGAACAATGTTGTTATTTGGGAATTGAGGAAATATTTTGTGAGTATCACATGCATAGCATTATCGAATGATATATGAATTTATGAAAACAATTGCAAGTATGTATGATTGTGTGATAATAGAAAATACATTCATGGATTGAGGAGCTGAAATCTGATCCTTTCAATAAAAAAAGAACCTCAAACTGGCATGATGGGGAGAGGAGTCTCATATGGCGGTATGAGGAAGGCTTCAATATTGAAAATGGTTGAGTAATGAACTGATGTCACAGAGGAGTTGGAAAAAAATAAAAATGTTTACCCTTAAGCAAATGAAATGTAGTAAAAGTTGTAGTTTGAATTAGTGCAAATGGAATTGAAAATCTGATTCATGTCATATTACAGTTGATGTATTGTGTGGAAAATAGATTTGGGATATCACCTTGTCTAGTGATAATTTTATTTTTTTCAAATTCCATACTCAAATATTAAACTTACCTATGATGCTCATTCTTATAGTAGTGAGAAGAATTATGAAATATTGTTGTATCAGAAAGAACCTATTTTAAGATTTATCTGTAATTATTTTTGTATTAACGATCTCCAATAGTGGTTGTAATTAAAATTTTAGTTTATTTTATAAAGGAATGTCACAATATGTTTATATATAAACCATTTGTGGCATGAGTTTATATTGATTATTTTTCTTCTAGTCGAATGATTACTATTCATAAGGAGTTTTGTTGCAAAGATTCAATATTTTGAACTGGGTATGTTGGGTAAAAGTTATAGGTACCCTTTTGATTTATTTAGTAAAGTGCGATCATTACCAAAAATGTAGTTTTAAAGCCATATTCTAGAATCATGCAAATTAGAGTTAGAAAATGTATAGAGCTTAGGGTGTTGAGCTCCATACTTATATTTGTATGAATATAAATTGATTTGAAAACTTAAGACTATTTGGGAACCATCTGTGAATGTGTTATGTAGTAGAGAAAATAAAGGTTAGTTCAAGCCATGGGAAAAAGCCAAACTTTCAACTACTAGTTCCTATATTTACATCAAAAAAATGAGGATATGGCAGTATGGCCAGAATGTTTCTTTTGTACCTTGGAAGTTAGTCATTTTCTTTTAAGTGACGTTGTATGACATTGAGCGATGTTGGGATTAATGTCTCTTGATATAATATTAAACCTATGGGATGTATCATTATTCTCAAGTTGGCTATGTAATGATTAATCATGAGTATAAGTAGTTTATAGCCTAGCTTTTAAACACTTTTAGCATGGTAAAATAGTTTTTTGGCAATGAGGTTAGAGTTAAAGTGATATTATGTTTTATTTAAGAAATTTGTATTTGATATTATGAATCATTGCAATATGTGGAACAAAATTCTAATTATGAAAACTAAAATTAGCAAATATGAAAAGAGATGGGTTTTATGGTCATACTTGTGATATATTTGTAAAGCTCAAAATAGATGCTTAGAAAAATACAATAAAACCTGATCCTTCCCTTAAGCTTTGAACCCATATTCTAAACATAGAATAAAGAATATGGTGGGTAACTTTTATTTAATTTTTATATTAAAAATATGTGTGTGATTCCTGGTATCTCCCAAAGCTTAGGAACATTTATAGGTTTTATTGAGAATTTTTTATTTATATGCTTAAACCTAAACGATCAGGTTAGAGAACCCTTGTGAGGGTTGATAAGTCCTGGTCTAATTTTGAAAGTGAGCATTACGTAAAAAGAATGCTCGAATAAAAAATAATTCACCCAATAATTGTTGAGGTGTGGATAGGCACACAATGATGTCTAGTGCAACTGTAGATTCATAGAAATGGTTGAGCAATATGAACAATACAAGACTGGTAACGAGAAGCAATATTGAACGCTTTCGCCAGGTTCCATCTAGACTAGTATTGTGATAGATATTGTGTATCTTTGACCTAGCTAGTTTCATTGTATGGTATGGGACATACTAATGTGGGTTAAAAAGAGCATGTGAGATTAATTCCGGGGCCAATGTACTGGCATGACTCTAAATAACTCCATGAAGAAGATAATAAGCTAGACACTGGGTATAATTATGCTATTTTCCTATCATTTGGTAAAAGAACAAGGACACAAATAAGTCAAAGGTTCAAAATAATAAGGGATAGGGAAGCAAGCATCCACCCTCTAGGTGATATGGTCCCTATAGGATAAACCCTACCATGGTTTAACCCTGATGGCTGAACTTGAAGATGTTAAATGAGACAAGTCAATTCCACTAATGGTACCTTTAGGGGACATGGCCAATCTCATCAACTAGGATGACTCTCTGTAGTAGTATTGAACCCAAAAATGGTGTAATATGCCTATACTAAGCTAAGCTTATACTATTAAATAATTGGGTGAAACAAGTTTGCTAGGAACATAAAGGTAAACTTAAGTATTTTTGTAGTATAAAAACATAAAAAAAAATATTACAGCGATTTTTTTATGAATTATCTTTGTGGTACAACCAAATGAGTAGATTTGGGTTGTTACATATGGTATCAAATCAAAAGTAGATCTGAGTTGTGGGCTCTAATTGTGAAAATTGGGTTCAACTAATAGATTATATGTTCCACCTACAGGTCAAATGGCATGAATGCTATGAGGTGGATCTTCAAGAAAACCTATGGGAGGCAAGGGGAATAAACCATAAAAATATCTACCAGGGGACCAAGGTTAGGATTAATATAAGAAGATCCTTAGTGTGAAAGAAGAATGAAACAATTGAATCAACCTCCTCATAATGAACCTGTTAGAGAAGGGAAAAATATTGCTAAATTTGTTCAGTTGTTGCAAACTCACATGGAACAACAAAGGGAGGAAATGGCCCAACAAAAAACCCATATGGCATAGCAAAAAGAATTTATTTTCCAACAACATATGCTGATAGAGGAATTGGCTAGAGAAAGAGACATTGGACTAGGTAGTACCAAATAAGTATCAAGAGAGACTGAGGGACCTAGTGTTGGAAGGGCCAAGGTGAGTAATAAGTTGGACAAGAACCTAATAAAGGTCATCTGGGAGACCTTCAACATTCTCTTAGATTATTGGTTAGATAAATGGACTTAGGGCTAATTATTAATATTTTCATAAGTATTGGTTCAGATTTAAAATGATAGTATATGTTTATAAATGGCGGGTTGTATATACTTTCAAAATAAATTAAATCAATGATTTCTAGATTAAAATAACGGAACAAAAATATTTTGGAAATATTTTTGAGAAGATATAATAACTAAAAGATAAACTTTCAAAGTTTCAAAAAGTTGATCATAGTAATCCAAGATAGAAGGAAACGGAGTTACTTAGTGAATATTTTGAGTAAGGAAGAGATATTTTGGAGATTAAATTCATGATAGACTTTATTTAACGTAATTCCTTGGTTCTTGATTTCAATAAAAGTAAAAAATACAATTTTAAGGAAAGCAAAGGATCCATGGAACATACAAGAGAAAAATTGTGGAAATTCAAGACCTTGTTATAGAGTTTGAAGAAATTAGGTTTAAACATACATTAAGGGAAGGAAAAATATGTGTAGATAGGGTAGCCAATAGAGGATTTTTAATTGAGGATCATGAAGTTAAATTCTTTTTTCTTTGTTTAGGGGAAGTAGTAAGTTTAACTGAAACTGACAAGAAAATGTTGATTGTATAAATCAAATAATGAATAAGATTTACTTTAATATTTTTCATTGGTAATATTTTCTTTATTTTATAAAATTAATGTGCTTTCATAGAAACTATGTATTACATTTTTTGTGATTGCACTTGTGATTTAGGAAGGAAACTAGTAATCCAAAACTAGTAATCCAATTTGGTAAAGTGGGCTATGATAGTGCGATGTTTTGGAAGCATTACTATACTAAGATGCAATGCATACATAGTAGAGGTGATATTTTGGTATTGTTAAGGCTATTGTAGCAAAATTTTAAGAAGGATTTTAAATTTGTGAATATTTATATTCACATGGAAAATTGGAAAAGTTTCCAAAAATAAAAATAAAAAATTCAGACATTTTACATTAAATGACGTAGATTTTTAGCTATAACAATTCATTTGAGATGAGAATTAAATCTATTTGTAAAATTTAATGCTCTAAATAAAAGAGTTGTGATTTTCAATGGTGGGGGACTTGAGTACAACCCCTTGTTCTCTAGCCAAAAAAATAATTGTGCCTATAACACAAGTGGAGGTAGCTATCTCAATTTTACCTTTTATTACAATGGATAGGATTGGTTTTTATATTTCTATAGTATTGAAATATGATTAATGCTAAACCAAATTTCTCATAGTAGAGGGTATCAATTGCCCTATATTATCCTTTATAAGCTGACAAGTGATACAAAGTGCTAAAATATTTTGATAAATTGACTTGTTTTTTTATGGTAGACTTTCCTAACATAAAATAAGATATGTCATTTACAGCAAAATTAAGTTGATACATCTTATCATATTTTTAATATTATAGGTTTTAATCCAACCATCATAAATTGAATTGTGGTCATACTAAAATGGGCATCCAAAAAGAATATATAAGCAATTCAAGGGTGTGACATCACATTAAATTGTATTCTAGAAAGACCCAATAGAAAATGTGACTACACAAACCTTGTTAGTGAGTGTATATGACCCATGTTATTTTGCCCAACCAAAATGATATGGATGAGGATGATCATATGTGGAGAGTTGAATAGCAGTGACCAATCGTTCACTAACTAGATTCTTATCACTTTTATTATCAATGATCATGAAAGTCATCTTATTCTTGATTTAGCAATTTTGCATAAAGATAGACTCTCGAGAGGCTTGATAGTAGTTCTTAGTAGTTTTCTCTTCCTTCTTACTTTTTAATAACTTACACTCAATGGAATGACACCAACCCTTATGGTTGTTACATAACTTTTTATTGCTCTTAGAAGCAAAGGAGGATGATAAATTAGAATTTTTTGATTGGACACTATTATATGTAGTGGGATTAGAGGTCCCCTATTGCATTTCTATTTTAGGCCCTCACTCATTTTTTGTAGTTATTGCAAGCTTAAAAGCATTATCTAAGGACTCAACTCCAAACATAGCCAACTTTTTATTAAGGAATTTAACAACTAGCACCTCTTTTGCATCTAGAACATTGGGCTTGACTTAGAGCTTGTTGAAGATATCGATATACTATTGAAATGATTGCCCTTGAGCTTATCTGAGCTGTAGCTAGTGAGCTAACATGTTATGAAGGTAGCCATGGGGATAAAAGCTTTTCTTGAGTGCTATATGGTGTTACTCCCACCGAGTGATCTCTTTTTCTTTTATTATAAGTATTATCTAATGGTTTTTCCACAACTCTAGGGCTAGATATAACAAATTGGCTTTAGTCATTTAGATATTTTTAGTGTTAGTCAAATCAAGCCTAATTTTGAAATATACCTCAAGGTTATGTAGCCAAGAGTCTAGCTTGTCATCATCAAAGGTGCCATCACATATTAGAATGAAAATCTTCATTTATAGTATGAAGCCCTAGATTTGAGCCACATGCATGTTTGTGGGAGTGTGTTGGAGCACTGCTTGAAATATTGCCATAAGATCTTGCATAACACAATTTTGGCTCTTTGCTTGGCTTTGTAAATTTTTTGGAGCATACTCATATTTACTAATGCTTCAAAAGTCTCCTCATGATGGGTATCCCACTTATGAGTTAGAAGTCTCCTCATGATGAGCAAGATTATTTTTCTAAAAATAAGCTTTGCTTATTTTTCTTTTTCTAAAAAACTATGCTTTTTTTTCTAACAATAAAATTTGCTTTTTTTCTAAAAGCACTGCTTTTTTTCCCAAAAATAAGCTCTATTTTTTCTTTCTAAAAATACGAAATCATGAAAGGCTGCAAACTTGGAACTGTATCTAAATTTAGATCTAGATCTAGATAATTTATTTTTCTTGATTGATTTTCATGCAAAAAAAGAAATAGCACTTATAGACCAACTCTAAATAATGATAACTTTTTCAATATTACTTAGAATATGGCATATGACAACTCATTTTTATAGTACTAAAATGCTCTATGTGATGGTAAAATAATATTGTGAATTTGACTGCTAGAAAGGAAGATATAGCTCTTGCAAATAAAGTGAATTTTTTGAGAAAAAGTGAATAGAAATTTAAGAAGGACAATATGTGAAACCCTTAAGAATGCTAGATCTTTGGCAAACCAAGATGAGAGATCTGATAAAAATTGTTCCAAAATATTTTCGAAGACTAGATCCAAGACCATGATCTCTTGGATCTGATACTAATTAATATGAGCAAAAATTAATATTAAAAATTCATAGAAAAACATTAAAAGAGAAAGAAAGAGACTTTTCTTAAATAAAATTCATGCACATAATATTATTCATATAGAGTGTTATAAAGAAATACAATTATACTTATTTTAAAAACATGTTTTACAATAAGATATGTTTTTTATTTTAAAAAAACTTTAAACATAATAATTAACTAAAAAAATATTGATATACAAAGACGAAGACTTATTACATAGTCAATGTGTCTGTTGTTCCAAAAATATGGTAAAATTGTTTCTTGAGAACTTGATGTATAAACCATAGTAGTAAAGTTGTGGTCTACATGTGATCCAGGTTCATACCCTACTGCGGATATGTATACTTACGAGAAGTATTTATTCAATTAAAAATATATATATATTTTTACTATAATCTAATTACTATTTTATAAATTCTATATTGCTTTTGAAAGGTTTCAATCTTTGGATATCATTGTCTTGCCTATATTTACGATAAAAATAAGATGTAAATACTAATAAATTAGAAAAATAAAATATATGTTGTTAGAAAATTTTCTATTACCTATATTTTATTATTTTTTATTGATTATATAAAAATGAAATAAATTCTACCATAATACATCAAGGACACATTATTATAATATTTTATTTTAGTTTTTTAATATTTTAAAGGAAACTCATATTGTTATAAATGGGTTGTTTTATAAACCTAAGGGAATCAATAATGCCATAAATGGGTTGTCTTTAAAAACCCTAAGCCTACTTTGTAAAGAAGAGTCAATGAGACCTTGATCCTCCAAGATATGAAATAGGGGTAGCCAAAGGATACATAGTCAAAGAGACCCCGACCCTGAAGGGCATCAAACTGGGGTAGCCAATGGATACATAGTTAATGGGATCCCAACCTTTCAGGACATCAAATTATAGGTAAAGAATAGACAATAAGACCCTCACCCTCCAAGGCATCGAATTGAGGTAGCCAACGGTTACACAGTTAATAGGACCCCAACCCTCGAGGATATCGAACTAGGGTAACCAACGGATACACAACCAATGGGACCCTGACCTTCCAGGGCATCGAACAATCAATAGGACCTCGATCGTCTAAAGCATCGAACTCGAGTAGCCAACGGATACACAGTCAATGAACCCCGACCCTCTAAAACATCAAATTAAGGTAACCAATTGATATATACTTTTTTTTAAAGGGGGGGGAAAAATTATATATTATTTTCTTTTTTTTTTTTTTTTTTTTTTTTTTTTTTTTTTTTTTAGTTGGTGGGGCAATATATTTTTTGTTCGATGGCTACCATCCAACCTATCCCCTTATGAGTATACAATGATTTGAACCTTGGACAAAAAAATCCAAATTCTTAGCCACTATACCATGCTTGTACATAATATTTTAATAAGTATAGCTATCATAATATTTGGGAATTGTGGGCCTTTGGAAAATGAACATATAGAAATAGAAAGGTAACACAAGAAGAAGAATAAAATGCAAATTTAAGCAAAATAATAGAATGTACAACCTCTGAACACGAATTCGTGGTCGCCACATCACGGTGGACGTTGTAAATTCTTAAGCTTCTAGGCAACTCCGTGGACGTTTGTTAAGACAAGTGTAAGGAAGAACATGCTTACTTTCCACTGCCTCTTTTATTGCATCTACCTCCTCACCGGGGCAAGGGTCATTTCACTGAAAGCAATTAACAAGCAATTAACGAAGGAACCTCGAATTATTAGGGATACGTCAGCAGTCAAGAGAGCGAACGACCTTTATCCAGGTTAAAGACTTGGATAAAGGTGCCTGGTAATGTCAATCATTGGAGATGATAAACCAGGTCCAAAAATAATGACGCTTTATTAATTTGACATGTATGAAATTATTTCATACAACTTCCTTTGATGTTAAGTTAACAATGTGATCCTTATTTCTGTCGGATTGACTCTGAGCAAGGTCGCTCACATGATGTAATATCCATCGTGCATTCTCAGAGTCAACAGAGTCCAGCAGCTACGGCGCATGCAAGATGGTGTACAACAAAACCGAACCCCAAATGTGTTTTGGTCAAGTAATCTCTAGAAAATAAAATGCGTATGGCCGAAATCCCATCAAAGGACAAGGGGGTTCGTTCCCGTCTTTTGAAGGGGAGAAAGCCTGAGAGGGAGCCCCATGGCAGGAAGACACAGAGGATTCCTCACGATGGGCTCATTGGGAATCTGAGCCGTCCATCTGTATCTCTTCACCAGATGATGCATCGTAATGAGGATCTCCATCTTCGCATACTCGTTCCCGGGACACATTCGAGGCCCTCCCCCGAACGGCAAGAAACAGTAAGGAGGCGTGCCAGACGAGCCATCGAATCTTGTCGGGTCGAATTTCCGAGGCTCCGCATAGAATTCTTCGCGAAACACCGTCGAATAGCTCGACCAATACAGCTGAAATTAACCATAACCAACATTCCAGAATTACTTGCGGCGAAATTGGAACATAACAACCAAATAAAAGAATTTAGAAAATACTTACAGTACATCCTTTTGGAATGGTGTAGTCTCCGTACTGGATGTCCGTGGTGGCCTTTCTGAATATGCCGGATATCGGAGGGATGAGCCGGAGCGTTTCCTGAACCACCGTCCACAGATACCTCATGCGTTGAAGATCCTCCCGTTTCATTTGCTCCTCCGATAGTAGAATCTCTTGACTCTCTGCACGAAAACCCATTTTTTAATTTTGTGCTTTCTTATTAATTAAAGCATCAGGAAGCAAAATTCTAGACTCATAACTATAGCAGAAAGCAGAATTCTAGTATTAAATATCCTATTTTTATAACTATACCTCGAGCTATTTCTTCAAAGCAGTGGGGATTGGCAGCAAGCATCTTGCACACGAGAGCAAGGGTCATGGCGGTCGTCTCGTGGCTGGCGATGATGAGCAGAGCGATATTGTCCTTCAATTCTTCGTCGGTGAGAAGAGGTTTATCGTCCTTGTTGGTCATGCTAACCAGACTCGAAATCAAATCTTGTTCCGGCTTCGAGCGACCGAGTTGAAGATCCCGGCGCCGATCGGTTATCATTGTGGACAAAATCGGATCGATGTGCGACCTGGCCCGCAACGCCCGGTGGAGGCGCGTCCCCGGAAAGCGGACGGAAAAGCTGTAAATCCCCTCCATAGCCACCTTAAAAAGCTCGCAGAGCTCCTTCACCTCGTCCCTATTGTGGATGCCGAACAGCACGTTGCACGTGACGGAAAACGTCCCGAATTTGAGCAGTGGAACGGCGCGGACCTCGTCCCTGTTATCCCATCCAAGGAGGTCTCGGTGAGAATCCGGAGACAAAAAGTTCATCAGTGCCGTCCGTATCCGCCGGTGTTTTTCTCCGTTCATATCCAGCAGGGAGTTGGGGCCGATGACGGCCCGGTGAGGCCCGCGGGGGTTACTGTGAAACAGCTTGCCGTCGTTCAACAGCCAGAAGCGGTTCCCCTCCGGCCCCGTGAACACCACCGTGGGTTGGCCAAACAAAGACGTTTTGAAAACCGGGCCATATCTGACGGTCCGTTCGCCGATGAATTCGTCGATTTTGTTCGCCTTGAAAGCGCGGAGGAACCGGATTGTTTCTCCTACGAACGGTAGCCCCAGGCTTCCAGGCGGCAGCCTATCGTAACGCCCTGGTTCTATTCTTTTCTTTGAGAACCACAGTAATGCTAATCCTAACCCCACACTACAAATCGCTATCGTACTTAGAAACAATACGAAATTATTTTTAAGCGGCAGAAGCAGCAGCAAGAATTCGCTTGTCTGCATGGCTCTGGACTGAAAGAAATAAGAAGAGCGGGAGCTACTCCGGTTAATTGGAGATCCAACACAAGACCGCAGCAACCGGAAGGCAAACGCGAAACAGAAAGTCGCGCCCAACAGATTTTTGGGAAACCAGACAAGATCAATAACCAAAGAATGAATACTATACCACGGTAACCAGAGCACAAACTCAAGACACAACAACAGGAAACTATTCTTTTCCGGGGCTACTCCAGTTACCGGAAAGCAGATACATAGATAATGTCCGGTTACAAGAGATGCACATACACTAAATTGCTGGAGATTAAATATAGTACCAGACAACCAATTTTTTTTTTAGAATATGCAATAATAATATATTTTATATTATATTGTCAAATGTGGCTGCTGCTGCAGCTATAACAACCAAATGCATCGGATCCTTTTCATAACAACCGAAGTCAACCAACGTAATTGTGAGAATAGGAAATATATATATATATATATATATATATATATATATATATATATATATATATATATTTTATATTATATTTTTTCATCCTGTATACGTAGTAGTTTTATGTTTTATCTGAATCCTAAGGTTCCTTTCATGGGATAACGAGGTGGAATAGGAGTTCAACAATAACAAGTAGGTGGAATAAGTTTGGTGATAGCAGATTATGTATTTTGAACCTTACCCTTATTAATTATTAAAATAATATAATTATAATCCATTCCTTTATCTAACCAAAATATATATATTTGGTTATCTTATCTTATCCAAATTTAATTATTAAAATAATGCAATTATGATCCACCCCTTTATCTAACCAAAATATATATATTTGGTTATCTTATCTTATCAAAATTGGCTGCTGCCCCTATTACAACCGGGATCCATTGAAGAAAACAAAAGTAATTATGAGAATATGAAAATAAATAAATAAATATATATTTTATATTATACTGTCAAAAGTGGCGGCTGCTGCTCCAGCTATTACAACTGGATCCATTGGATCCTTTTCATTAAAACGGAAGTCAACCAAAGTAATTGTAAGATATGAAAAAATAATATATTTTATATTATATTGTCAAAAGTGGCTGCTGCTCCAGCTATTACAACCGGATCCATTGCATCCTTTTCATAAAAACCGAAGTCTAGTTCTCAACTCTGTCCAGTTGCTTGTTCTTTTGATCGGATATCACTTCAGTACTACTGAATAGATTTCTAGAATTTTTTTTTGGAAGTCTTTGTTTTTTGTTTTTTTTCCCTTTGGAATGCTGCAACTTGCGGTAGCTGCCAATCTCCTCCGACAGCTCAGCAATCTTTTGCTTCCGTTTAACCTCTTGAAAGCACACCCGGCAATTATATAAATAGTTTATATATAGCTGACGAAGGAGAAGCTTAGCTAGCGTATTAATTTATAGATGCTTTAATTTCAGAATAACTACCATTATCAAGAATAAATACAAGTGCTCCAAATCTAACGATCAATTTTAATATTCGTAAAAAGTAAAATCTGTCAAAACAAAAAGTCTTGATTAATTTCCGACAATCTACCAACAATTGCGGTATGCCAAATGCTAGATGACATAGCGCTACGTTTTGAAATCGGCCTGTCAACCATGACGACCACCGACAGTCTAAAAAACCACTAAAATACGCCGGTGGTGCTGTGCTGGAAAAAGTCCAATCTACTGTCGACGACCAACCAACGATCCCTTGTCCCCCCGGCCGCCTCAATTTTCCAAATTGGAACAACGTCGTTTAATTTTATAAGATTTTCTCTTAGTTGGATGTGGTTTTCAACTTTTCAACGTCTGACGATAGAGTGGTTGGTGTTCGAAGTTAGATGAGCTCCCAAGTTTTGCAGAGTTCGCTTCCATCAAAGCAATTCGCATCAGATAATGTCAAATTTCTGGGGATCAGGTAAGGTCATTGGAGACACTGGAAGTCGACACCCAGTGGAACGCGCAGAGATTGAGGAGATTACAACTTTCAGCCGACAACATAGGGGCTCTCGAACCTTGCATAAAGATATGGAAGGTAACAAATGTTTATTTTAATATTAAACTGTTATTATTATTATCATCATGGTCTCCGACTCTCCATTATTGGGCGAATGTTTTGGATTCGCAGAAATGGCCAGGCAAAGTGATAATATGCGCAAGGGCATTGGGTGGTGTGGAGTCACTTGTCAAAGCTTTCACCTCTTCCAATCTTATCGTCGTTGAAGCATGTGCTGATGGTGATGACGGGGCTTACAGGAATGATTAGAGGGCTCACGAGACACATAGAAATGACGAAGCTGATGTGTATGCCGAGGAAATTTGAGTTGACGAGGAATAACAAACCCCTTTGTCTATTTAGTTTGTTATGCCTGCTTGGGTATGTTGTGTAACTTGTGTTTGGCAAAATTGTTAGGTTCACGTGGGGCAATTTAACATGATGCCAAATTTAGTTCTAGTTCCAATAGATGGGGTAAAACCTAGCACTTTACCACCATGAGAGACCAAAGCTACTTTTTCATAACTTTTGACATATTTGTTGATCTACCTTCAATCATCTTACTCTATATGTGGAAAATAGGTAGAGGAAGATATTGTAGCTCTCATACTACACCCAGTTTCAAAGGTAGTGGACCCCTTCTCCATAACGTTGGAGAATATTTTATGAAAATCAACTTCCATTAAATTTATGATGGAATATCAAATACCTTTAGTTAGTGGAGATAGAAGGATCTTGCATGGCCGAATTATTTTATGAATTTTTGAGGCCAATTGCATTTTATATTAGTAACAACCAACAACGAGGATATTAAAATTTAAACTCAACAACCCCATCAACAACCTCTTTCAATGGGATGTTCATTGAAAAATCATTATCCAAACTCAACCATTGATGTATTTTAGTAGTGAATCATGATGGTTCATTGTCAGTCACATGGTGATTAGGTCACATGGGTATATAAGCATCAAAGATATATTTTCTAGAAACTTAGGAATGTATCCATCCTTGACAACTATTTGTGCTATAATTTGATGGTCTATAATATCTAACTTTTATTTTAGTACCATTGGAAGGTAGACATAAAGTGCATATCAATTATATACTACACAACTCATTTCTTTGATAGCGAATGAAATATTTCAATTATTAAATACTAGTTACCAATTCAAATTTGTGATTGATGATAGTGATTTTTACTTTGATAAGAGTTAAAAACTTCAAATATTTGTAATATTTTCATCTAGTTGCAAAATTATTCATATAACCACTTATTTTATGCATTTACCCTATAGGATCAAAATTGGTGTAGAATGGATAAATCTTATTATTAGGAGGAAAATTCACACAAATCGGTGATGTGACATAGTATTCCAACCACTACACTTATCAAAAATATGGTTGAGTTGGCCAATGTAGTGGCTATATTAATTGAAAAACTTAATAACATATCATTATCTACCTCTAATCTACCTTCCATACAAAATATGAATTTAAAGTGTAGAGTGAATCTCGTGATCCAAAGATCCTTTCCAATTTTATCTTAGACATGGATACATGGTGTAGGTACATCAATGTTGTAAAAGGAGATAAGGTAATATTTATCAAATTAAAGCTAATTGGTATGGCCAAAGTCATAATCATATATAGTTAGGACTTTAAGAAGCACATCAATACATGGGATGACCTTGTTATAACTCTTATAATCATATTCTTGTTAGAATTTATGTCTTACATTATTGATGCAAAAATGGTAGCGCACGTAGGCACTCTCTAGGTTGGTTTAATAACCACCAAGTTGGTTTCATAAACCAACTTATTGTAATATTTATAATTGATATCAATCAGAATGAATCATTGCTTCGTGAAACTTTACATGGTATCAGAGCGCAAGGTTGGGCAAGGTGGTTCGATGGCGGTTGGGCAAGGTGGTTACTAACTAATCCTCCATTCACGAATACACTCCAAAATGTAGGCTTTGGGAGAGGTAGTGAAGAGACAAGACATAGACGTGACCAGATCACGCAAGACAAGACATAGATGAGAGGCAGTGAAGAGACAAGACATAAACGTGACCAGACCACGTAAGACAAGACACAGACGCAAACAGACCATGTAAGACATAGACATGACCAAACCATGCAAGACACAGAACAGATAAGGGATAAGACGTAGATGCAGAGCACCAAACCATACATGAGGTATTTGTGGACGAACGAGTTATGAGGCACTGAGAAGTTGGTTCTTTGAACAAAATGGTGAACAAGTGACCACCCGAAGGTAGTCACCTTCAAAGAAGGCTTTCGTAGTCTTTATATCACTACAAGTGCATCCTTCAAATGCATGTGGGATAATCCCACTTACGTTTTTTTTTAAATGTTTCTCCGCTCCTTATATAGGAAGCAGGTGATGTTGGTTCATTCATAGCACCCATTGTAGTGCAGTTGGTTGGGTTGTGTACTGCGTTGCACCCGATCTCGGGTTCGAATCCCACTATGGGATAATAAAAAGGGCTACATATTTTTTTTTACATCTCTCCATGTTTTTTGATGCCCGACGCCTCTTTTTAATGCCCTATGCATCCTTTTGACGCCTGGTGGATGGATTTGACGCTTGGAGGGTTTGGTTGACACCTACGCATTATATTTTGATGCCTAGAGAAGCATTTTGACGCCTATGTTGTCCAAAATTGACACCTTAAAAGGCTTCCATCAACATTTTTTGGAGTTAAGGTACAAATTTTTTTTCTTCCTTCTCTATTTTTCCAAATGAAATGGGGACAGTCTTCACATGATTCATTGGCACAATTGTCAGATAAAGGGGGGAAATCAAAATATTTGTGGAAAAAATTTGCTAGATTTGTAATAGGTGTTTAAATTTGTGGGCATTTGTGATTTTTTTTGCATTTAAATATTCTGTTTTCTTGCATTAACAATCACAAATTATAGATAAAAATAAGACCCAAAATTTATACCCTATTTGTGCAATTTATTGCATAACAACGTTTGGTATTTGAGATACCTTTGGTCCACACTTACAAGTAATGTTGTCGTGCTTTGGACTACTGTATTCGCCACCTAATATAGTTGCAACAATGACGTTTGAGCTTGTTCTCTATTAATCATCGAGGAGAAATAAGACAAACCAGATCTATTTTTTTCCATTTCATACCCACATCGTGATTGTTGTTAGGCATAAATCCTGACGAAAGTTATTTTTTCCAAAGTGTTTAGGGAAAATTACGCCCCACGCATGAGGAATAAAAATTTCTATGGTAGGTTTCATTAACAACACGATGCCCTTTCAGTATCGCCTACGTTCAATATATTGTGCTTCTCATATGTACTTATGGTCTCCCTCACGTAAGGGCGGGTACATATTGAGTAGTATACTATTCATATATACCTATAGTCTCCCTCATGTAAAGGCAGGTATATAATGAATGGTTATGATATAAAGATCTAGTAGGTATAAAGAAATGGAGACCAATTGGTGATATAAGGAATCTTCATAATGGCCAAAATTCACAAGTATCTCTTAGATTCATAGTTGTTGAAAGGTCCTAACTTTGTTCCATGGAAAACAAAGATGAAAGCCAATATTCAGTTGGAATATTTATGGGATGTAGTGACTGGCACTGCAAAGCACCCTCAGACAACAGGAACGGATCAAGATACTTGGGATAAGAAGGACAAGAAGAGTCTCGTATTTATTTTGCTTGCTACTATAGATGAGGTGCAACCTCATATTTGTGATGCAAAAACTAGTAAGGTATCTTGGGATGCCTTGATCATAGTATATGAAGGAAAGAATCAATCCACTATTCTAAACCTTCAAACTCAACTACATACTCTCAGTATGAATTTTAGGGAAATAGTTGATATATTCCTTTGCAGAGTGGATGACTTGAAATCCAAATTAAATGTCATGGGAAAACCATTGGATGATGATATCTTGAAATTTGTCATCTTGAGAGCATTGCCATATTCCTACAAGATGTTGATGACTTCTCTCAATGTTTCTAGTAGACAAGTATTATTTGTGGAGCTAGTAAATTTTATTCGGACTGAGGAGGCAAATCAGGTTCAGAAATATGATGTGCCATATAATGCCCTTTCCATACAACAAAGTGGTAAGAAACAAGGTCAGTTTCAAAAAGGGGGTCCTTCTTCCAAAGGAAAAGGGAAGCAAAATCAGTAGAAGGATAAAAAATATTGCAAGATTTGTGATATGAATAACCATGACACCAATAGGTGTTGGTTCAAAAATAAGCAACAAAATTATCAAGGTCCTAAGAAGAAGGGCAAAGATAGACAGAAATACAACAAGAAACATAAGCAAACTAAAGGCCATGTTGCTTATGTTGACTCCAACTCAAACTCAAATTCTCCTGGGTCCGATTCAAATTTTGACTCTAAAAGAGCACACAAGGTGCTCATGACCCATACTTCATCTTCCGAGATAGATGTTGTATGGTATATTGATTCAGGAGCTAGCAAACACATGAGTGGGGACAAATCATGGTTTGTACTTTTGCGAAGAAAGGAAGTAAGCCAGTCACAATTATTGAAAATAAAGTCTATCAAGTAAAGGGAGAAGGAGATGTTTCTATGTCCCTTCCTAATGGTAATTTTCAAATTGAGAAGGTTCTTTATGTTCCAGGATTAGCCAATAATCTGCTCTTAGTCACACAAATGTTGGATATAAATATGGATGTCATGTTTTGAGTTGTCAAAGCCAATAAGAGATGTTTTATCACCCACAGTGGTAAACATGTTACAACCGGATCCTACAAACATGTCTTGTTCATTATAGATGCTCTTTCAACTCCTCATGTTGCTTTGGATGCAACTACAAAGGATGCCATCTCTCTCTGGAATAGATATTATGGGCACCTCAGTTTAGGATATTTTCTTGAATTACACAGATATGGGATGGTGAAAGGTCTTTCTCCACTCTCATCTATCTTACTAGTATGCTCAGATTGCTTAGTAGGGAAGCAACATAGAGTAACTTTTGAAACTATCTCCTCTCAAGCTACAAACCCTTTAGAGCTGGTACATATCGATCTATGTGGTCCTATGCCAACAAGCTATGGTGGAAAGAAGTATTTTCAACTATTTGTTGATGATTACTCACGAAGATGTGGGTTTTCTTTCTTCAGTTGAAATCAAAAGCATTTCTCTACTTTCAACAATTCAAGAAACTTGTCGAGAAGGAGTCAAGATGTTTCATAAAAACCCTCTACTCATATCGAGGGGGGAATACACCTCTAAAGAGTTTTCAAATTTTCTTAAGAAACATGGGATCAAAAGACAACTGACTACAGCCTATACACCTCATCATAATGGAGTTGAAAAAAGGAGAAATCGTTCCATTATGGAAATGGTTCGATGTATGCTAAAGGGAGCACATCTTGAGGATCAATATTGGGAAGGAGTAGTAAACATAACATCATACCTCCTAAATAGAGCACCCACTAGAGATCTACAAGGGAAAACACCACAAGGAGCTTAGAGTGGTAAGAAACCCTCCATTTCTCATTTAAGGGTGTTTAGATGTAAAGCATTCATGCATATTCCAAAATAGAAAAGGAGGAAGTTGGATGAGAAAATCCTGCAGTGTATCTTTCTTGGATATGATGAGTATTCAAAAGGTTATCGATTGATTGATCCTATGACCAAGAAGACACACGTAAGTAGAGATGTTGTTTTTGATGAAGTTTTCACATCAAAAGAAACATCTACAGTTGTATACCTAGATGAAGAACCTAAGAAGGAGGTTCAAATTCCATAGCAACAATAGAAAATCCCAAAATGGTATACTAGCACTTTCAGAGATGCTAAGTTAAATTCCATTCTAGATCTATCTCTAGATAGGCCATGTACTCATAGTATGACTCAACAAATGAGAGTAGAGGAATCTACTCCAGAGGTTGACAAACTTTGTCAACACTTTGATGATTTGTCAATGGGTACAAAAAATTATAGAGAAGAAGATGAGGATGAAGAAAAGGTTTATATGTCTACATTGAATGCAAATTAACCCATAATGGTTCAATATGCACTTGATAAACCACAGTGGAAAGAAGCCATGGATGTAGAACATAAGTCTCTCATAAAAAATAAGACTTGGAAGTTAGTCGATCTGCCAACAGGAAAGAAACACATAGGCTGAAATTGGGTGTTCAAAGTTAAGTATAATGCATATGGATCTATTGATAATCATAAATCTTGACTTGTTGTGAAGGGTTATGTTCAGAAAGAAGGCATAGACTATGAAGAGACTTTTGTCCCTACTACAAAAATGACTACCATTCAAGTACTTTGTGCCATGGGATCTCAGTTTGGGTGGAAGCTACATCAAATGGATGTTAAAAGTGCTTTCTTGAATGGTGACTTATAGGAAGAAGTATACATGACTCAACCAGAAGGATTCATGGTCGAGGTGCAAGAACAAAAAGTATGCAAGTTGATCAAATCCTTGTATGGGCTCAAACAAGCTCCTCGAGCATGGTATATCAAGATAGACAGTCACCTTGTGTAGCATGGATTCAAAAGAAGTCCTTCAGATGCAAATCTCTATATTAATAAAAATGGTTCTGATATAGTGATTCTTGTACTTTATGTAGATGATCTGATCATAACAGGAAGCTCAGAAAAAATGATTGACTTAGTGAAAAATGATTTGAAGCAATCCTTTGAAATGACATATCTAGGACTTTGCATTATTGTCTTGGTTTAGATGTTACTCAGAAAAGATTTCATATTAGTGTAACACAAAAGAAATATGCCAAGACTTTAGTAGAAAAATATCGGATGACTAACTATAAGTCAAAATCAACTCCAATGGAGCAAGGACTTAAGTTATCATGAAATGATGAATCACCTCAGGTAGATGGTACTCTCTATCTCCAGTTGATTGGGAGTCTCCCATATCTGACAAATACCAGCATAGATATCAGTTTTGTTGTGGGCTATATTTCAAGGTTCATGCAAGAGCCTAAGATGAGTCACTAGAAAGCAACAAAAAGAGTTCTTCATTATGTTCATGGTAGTACAAATTATGGTCTGGAATACAAAAAGAATAATAAGTTTTTCTTACTAGGATACACGGACTTGGATTATGCTAGATCCATTGATGATCGTAAATCCACTTCTAGATATGTTTTTCATCTAGGATCTCGACCTGTCTCATGACATAGTAAGAAGCAGCATGTGGTTGTTTTATCTTCTATAGAGGCAAAATATGATGTAGCCAGTGAAGCAGTCTACGAGATAATGTGGTTAAGTCGCATTCTTACAAACATGGATCTTCCAAAGAATCTTCCTCTTCATTTGTTTTATGACAATCAAGGTGTTTTGAATCTTGTCAAAAATCCAAATTTTCATGAACGTACCAAACATGTTGATACCAGATGTCATTTCATTCGAGATGAATTTCCAAAGTACCATATACAACTTCAATACATTACTACTGATGCGCAAGTTGCAGATATCTTTACCAAAGCACTTGGATGTATCAAATATGAAAAGTTTCGAGATACTACTAGAATTTGCCAATACTATATTAGGGGGGGATGTTAGCATATATGTCTTAAATTATTGATGCAAAAGGGTAGCGCACGTAGGCGCTCTCTAGGTTGGTTTAATAACCACCAAGTTGGTTTCATAAACCAACTTATTGTAATATTTATAATTGAGATCAATCAGAATGAATCATTTCTTCATGAAACTTTACAATTCTTTCCATATTATTACTACAAATATTTGGGCATTAAATGACTTTGTTTGTAATAGGGATCTAATATTTATGTAAGAATACATCTACATGTTTAATAATGTATAAATCATATTGAATATCATTTAATAATGCAACAATTCTTATCCTATAGTTCAAAAGTGTCTTATAAGATACTTGTATTAGGAGGTAAAATATGTGACCATTGACACACTTGATGCTACATTCAACCAAGCACAATTAGAAGAAGATAATATTTCTAATATATATAGAGACTTGTATTCTTCTTTTTCATGTGATACCTTCATATCATCATTTTCAATACTAATATAATAATGGACAATAGGTAGATGGTTGTTTTCTTTTTTAATAAGGCCTTTCTCTTTACCAAGAAGATAATATTTCTCTCATTCAAGAAATCAATCTTACTCTTCTTCTTGTTATTTTTATACCACAAAATTTGGCAAGTTTTATAATCATTGTAATAAGTTAGAACATGTTAGGTCTATGTGTTTTAGACTTATAGGAGAATATCTTGATAATATAATATCTTAGGATGAGTGAATGAGTAATATTCCCATTGAGACCCTTAGTGAAGATAGGTCATATGAAGAATTGAAAGGTCGAATCAACAAAGCGACCTTGTTGCATCACCATTCCACTATAGGAGGAAATATAGTTTATTTGTCATTAATTTCTATAGTACATGTGGTTTTTCAATGGATTGTATAATTGATAATATTTTGTAGAAAAACTTAATTGTAATATTCATAGTTAATATACTACATTTATGTTGGGAATTTTCCTAGATAATTTCACTAGTCTCTTTTCTAGGATAAAAAATAAATCACATAAAGGCCACTCATAGAATAAAAATAATATTTCACATATGTCTCACAATATTATCCATAAATCAATAATTTTGAATACAAACTTTGATCTTTCATACTTCAATGTTCATAACAATACATGGAGCTTTATCTTTATAATTTAACCTTGCAAGATGACTCTTCAATACTCAACTACTATTATCCTCAAACATCTAGGAGATGCATGCTTTCCTATTCCTCATATATAACAAAACTCTCATGACTCTTCACTTTAAATCTTGCCATATATCATGTGAATCTTCACTTACATATTTGACACCTAACATCTATGAATCTTGAATTACTTGATACTTTGCATACTTGTACACTTTATTACATAACACTTGGACACTTCTCACACATGGACACATAAATTAGACAATTTATAAATCACACTCACTAATTTAATATTTAGAAATATACAATGTACCACAAGGTACCTTAATGCCACCAAATAATATAATATGTTTAACATCCCCATGTATTACATTATTTGGTGTGAAAACTTTTGTTCTTCAATCTTCATATTTTATTTTAAACTTTTCATTCTGTGTATTTATATTTAGTTGTGGTTTACATGTTGATGTTTCATCTTCTATAATATTGATTATTTCAAAATTTGTTCTTTCAATAACCTGTTTAAGTACTTCATCCAATTCCGTTAGTAACATTCCTTTCATAGTGTTCCATTCATAAAAACCATTCCCTTGATACCAAAATGTATTGTGGGTATGGTTATAAATCCAATAAGTTAGACAATGAACACAATTCCAACAATATTTAGCCTTATGTATATACTTATTACATTGTTTACACCTTTTAGTGTAATTCAATTTTTGATAGATTTTAGTAGGAACAACTTTTTTCGTAATATTATAATTTTTTTTGTCACTATAGATTCGTAACTTGATTTCCATTATAAGCATCTTTAAAACCATTTTTCATGCGTTGTATTGGAACCATAATAAAAAATTGTTTTGTCTCATTTTGAATAAATTTAATACGTTCTATTAATTTGGTTGTTCGATGACCCTTAGAAGTTTTTATTGTTTTTCTCAACTATTCATTTGTCTTTGCTTTTTATCCATGATGATGTTTTTGCAAATCAATTCCTCTTATGTAGAAATTCTTATTTCTCCAAAATTATCTTTTTATTAATTCCTTTGATGTAAAATGCCTTATGTTTCCCAAATTTTAATTAAAATTTTCTTCAAACAACTTCAAATATTCAATATTTAAGTAAGCAGTCAATTAATAATCTTCTTATAACTCCCAAAATTAATTATTAATAATTCAAAATCATAAATTTCAATTTCTTAAAATTTCTCAAATCTCAAAATCACATCAATCATTCATCAAATTACATATCATCAATATTTAACCATAATTATCAAATTTTAATTTTCAATCTTCAAATAAATTCATCAAATTTTAATTTCAAATTTAATTTCTAATATTTACTTATATCTCCCAAAATTTTCTCATTCAATATTCAACAATATTCAAATCTTAACTTCTTTAAATTTAATTTTTAATTTTATTATAATAAAATAGTTGTATAAGATGAAAGACAGGGTATTTTCTTCTCAAAATTTGGATGAAATTGTATTTAGATAAAATCATCCTTCAAAAAAATTTATGGTCGTTTGGATCTATATTGATCGATTTTTGTGAATGTTGAATGTTTCTTCAAAAAATCCTAGATCCAGAATTGTCATAAAAAGGGAAAACGCAAATGATCTCATCTTTTTTACCTTTGTGAATGTTATTTTAAAATTTAGAGGGTTTTCAAATTATTGTCTCATGAATAAAAAGTTTAATTTTTAGAAATTTTGGAGATGTGTGGATTGGTTTATGTGAAAAACAATGAGGTTGTCTCAAAAAACACTCTAAGATCTAGAAAGTGTGAAAGTAAATTGATCACATATTTATCATTTGTGTGAATTTACTTTTGAAATTTAGTGGGTTTTCCAATATGTATATCAGAAGTCTACATAAAATTTTCATTTTATTTCAATCAGTATTGGTCGATTTATGATAAATTTGGTTCTTGAGATTTTGGTAAATAAAAAAAGCTATGTATTGTTGCAATCATAGGAAGGAGGTGACTGTGCAGTAAAAGAAGATCTATTGTTGCTCTTTATTGTAAATAAAAATATTGTATTAGCAACTATATACATTATTCTAAATTTTTGTTGATTGGCATAAATGGTTGCCAATAACAACTACGCATTCCTGAGTTTAATGGCCTGGATTATGAGTATTTATATTTCAATATGAAGACCTTACTCATTGGCAAAGGATTATGGAATATTGTAGAAGAAGACTACGCTTAACCAACATATTAGACCACTTTGAGTGCAGCTGATAGAACCAATAAAAATGATACCCAAAAAAAAAACTTATTTACTCTCTGCCATCTCCAAGTAGATTTGGAGAAAAGTATCTTTCCAAGGATTGCTTCTTGTTCAACAACCCTAGAAGAATGGACAACCTTGAGAGATAGCTATCAAGGGAGCAATCAATTGAAGCAAGTGAGGCTTCAAACCTTGAAGAGAGATTTTAAGAATATCAAGATGTAAGATGATGAAAGAGTGGGATATTATTGTGTGAGAGTGAAATTAATTGTAAACAAAATGGAGACACTTGGTTAAGACATAAAAACTGAAGTGGTTGTGAAGAAAGTGTTGAGAACACTTCTTCATAAATGGAATAATATTGCTACTATTATTGAAGAATCTAAAGATTTGTCTACTCTAACTTTTGATGCTCTAATTGGTTATTTGATGTCCCATGAAGAGCAAGAGGAAGAGGTAGATAAAGAGGTGGCTACCAAGGAAAAGGAAGAGGAAGAGAAGGTGATAAATCAAACACATATTTTTTTCAATGTGGCAATCATGGTCACTTTGCAATGTATTGTAGAATAAAGGCTTCTCAATAAGGGAGAAGTAATAGACATGGAAACTATGAAGAAGAGGAAGGAACTTCTTCAAATTTGTTCCTCACATATGGAAAATTAGATCAAAATATCAATGAAACTTGGATTTTGGATACTGCTTTCTCAAATCATATGAGTGGTAAAGAAGAGTTATTTGCTACAATGGATTCCACATACAAGTCCAAGATCAAATTGGGATATGACAAAGCACTACAAGTTGAAGGTATGTGAGCCATGGAGGTTCCAACAAAATAAGGCACAAATAAGGTGAACAATATCTATTACACTCCTAAACTCCATCATAATTTGCTTAGTGTTGGACAAATCATGGGAAAAGAACTATAAACTTGTTTTTGAAGATGGAAAATGTGTAATTTTTGACAAACACAATTGTAATAGAGTTTTCACAAATGTACCTATAACAAAGAATAGGTTATTCCTCTTAAGTTTTGGGAACAAGGAGGTTCTCAACTTGCTAGTGTGGCCATAGAAAATCCAAGTGTGCTTTGGCACTTGAGATATGGTCATATTAACTTTGCAAGCTTGAAGTTGTTGACTTCTCAAGCTATGGTGTGTGTACTTCCAAAATTTGAAGAGCACAAGGAGGTGTGTGAAGTATGTATTTTGGGAAATCACTCAAGAATAAATTTTCCAAGAGGTCAAGCATGGAGAGCAAGCCATCCACTACAATTTGTACATTCAAACATTTGTGGTCCAATGCATACAAAAATATTGGGTAACAATTCTTACTTTCTCACTTTCATTGATGATTTATCTAGAATATGTTGGATTTATTTTTAAAAAAATAAGTATGAATCTTTTGAATGTTTAAAGAATTTCCAAAATAATGTAGAGAACTAAAGTGAGTATGTTGTAAAGAGATTAAGGACCGATAGAGGAGGGAAGTTTTGTTCAAATGCATTTCTTAAATATTGTAAATATTTTAGGATTAAAAGGTAATTAACTACTGCCTACACCCCACAACAAAATGGTGTGACTGAAAGGAAGAACCACACTATTGTAGAAATGGCTAGATCAAATCTTCAAACAAAGAAACTCAGTAACATATATTGGGCTGATGTTGTTAGGACAAGTGGTAAGATTTTGAATAGGAGTCCCACTTCTAGTTTAGATGGGATAACTCCCTATGAGGGCTGGTATGGCAAAAATCCAAATGTAAAGAACTTCAATTTTTTTGGTTGTATTGCATATGCACACATTCCTGATGAGACAAGAAAGAAACTTTACCCCAAAAGTTAAACATGTATTTTCATTGGGTATTGTGAGTCTTCAAAGGCATATAGACTCTACAATCCAAAAATACACAAATTTATAATTTCCAAAGATGTGATTTTTGATGAATGCGGAGTATGGGGTCATAAAAAAAAAAATTATTGATGATGGATCTAATGATGTAAGATCTTCTCAAGTGCAGCCCATTAACAAAATCAGCCATAAAAATCCTCCTCCAAGTCCAAAGAAGAGTTCTACTCCAAGTACAACAAGTGCTACTCCAAGTTTTTCTCCACAAAGATCAACAAGTTCTTCTCCAATGCCAATGGAAGTAGATTCACCATCAAGATGTAAGATAACACTTCAGTACCATCACTCCTACCAAATGATGGACAAGAATTTTCAAAGAATATACACTAGAAGCCAAGCTAGTGAAATGAAAGAAGTCTTGAAAAGACTTGAAAATTTGCACATGTATGGTGATGAAGACTCTCAAGAGCCTAAGGAAGATGTTGTAAACTATGCTTTAATGACTAGCGTAGAACTAGAGTCATCTAGTTATGAAAAAACATATACTCATGATGTATGATAATAGGCCATGAAAGAGGAAATGACCTTTATAAAAGAAACTATGTATGACTTTTTTTAGAGGATATCAAAACCCTGCCAAGATCATTCAGGACTATATACTTGTTGTATTGTGAAAGGTTGAGGATATAGTCACATGATGGTTTTTTTAGAGGAGATCAGAACCCTACCGAAAACATTCAAGACTATATACTTCTCGCATTGTGAAAGGTTGAAGGATATAGCAGGCATTGGTAGTCTGGGAGACCTTCAACATTCTCTTAGATTATTGGTTAGATAAATGGACTTGGGCTAATTATTAATATCTTCATAAGTATTGGTTCAGATTTAAAATGATAGTAGATGTTTACAAATTGTGGGTTGTATAAACTTTCAAAATAAATTAAATCAATTATTTCTAGATTAAAAGAACGAAACAAAAATACTTTTGGAAATATTTTTGAGAAGATATAATAACTAAAAGATAAACTTTCAAAGTTCCAAAAATTTGATCATATGAATCCAAGATTGAAGGAAATGGAGTTAGTGAATATTTTGAGTAAGAAAGAGATATTTTGGAGATTAAAATCATGATATACTTTATTTAACGTAACTCCTTGGTTCTTGATTTCACTCAAAGTAATAAATGTAATTTTAAGGAAAGCAAAGGATCCATGGAACATACAAGAGAAAATTGTAGAAATTCAAGAAATTGTTATAGAGTTTGAAGAAATTAGGCTTACACATACATAAAGGGAAGGAAAAATATGTGTATATAGGCTAGCTAATAGAGGATTTTTAATTGAGGATAATGAAGTTAAATTCGCTTCTCCTTGGTTAGAGGAAGTAGTAAGTTTAACTGAAACTGACAAGAAAATGTTGACTGCCTAAATCAAATAATGAATAAGATTTACTTTAATATTTTCCATTGGTAATATTTTCTTTATTTTATAAAATTAATGTGCTTTCATATAAACTATGTATTACATTTTTTGTGATTGCACTTGTGATTCAGGAAGAAAACTAGTAATCCAATTTGGTAAAGTGGGCTATGATAGTGTGATTTTTTGGAAGCATTACTATACTAAGATACAATGCATACATAGTAGAGGTGATATTTTGGTATTTTTAAGGCTATTGTAGAAAAATTTCAAGAAGGATTCTAAATTTGTCAATATTTGTATTCACATGGAAAATTGGAAAAGTTTCCAAAAATAAAAATCAAGAATTCAGACATTTTACATTAAATGATGTAGGTTTTTAGCTATAACAATTCATTTGAGATGATAATTGAATCGATTTGTAGACTTTAATGCTCTAAATAAAAGAGTTGTGATTTTCAATGGTGGGGGACTTGAGTACAACCCCTTGTTCTCTAGCCAAAAAAATAATGTGCCTATAACACAAGTGGAGGTAGCTATCTCAATTTTACCTTTTATTACAAGGGATAGGATTGGTTTTTATATTTCTATAGTATCAAAATCTAATTAATGCTCAACCAAATTTCTCATTATAGAGGGTATCAATTTCCTTATATTATCCTTTATAAGCTGACAAGTGATACAAAGTGCTAAAATATTTTGATAAATTGTGATGGGGGAAGGGAAAATGAAACTCTACGAATTCCAAATTTTTCTCTATTAATCTGAAAAACACTTACATCAAACAGCCCGCAGGCTTACATTAACCAGCGCTTGGCTTGGTTTCTCTAACCCACGCTCTCTGAGTCCGTTCTCCAATCCACCACCCGGATCTATTACAATCATCGAGTTTTTATCGAGGTCTCGACCCTCTAGGCCATTAATGACCCACCTGGCAGAATTCATTACACGAACCTGCAAAATCGGCTTCCCCTGCCGAGTCTTCAATTTTCCTCTTGTAATTGACAACCACGTCAATCCGCCATGAAAGCACGCATTAAAGATACCCTTGACCTGCAACCACCACTTTTTTAGAAAGTTCATCACGGACTGTTGCCTCTTTTTTTGTGCGCATGCATGGCCGTCTGCGTGTTCATTTCTTACCCCCTTCTTGTAGTCGCGATATTGCGACAAAATTTCACCCTTGCTTGGTTCTTTCTTTGATGTCACGACATCGCGATGTCATGACATCGTGACATCGCGACGTCGCAACGTCGCGATGTCATGACACACTTTTGCCTCGTCTAAGTTTTTCTTTTCAATGTCACGATGTCGCAACGTCATGATATCGCGACATCAAAAACAGAACACAGGGCGAGGTGGGAGTCTGTCGCGATATCACGACGTCGCGATATCACAATGTCGCGTCATCGTGACATTGAAAAGAAAAACCGAGATGAGGCGGAAGTGTGTCGCGATATCGTGACGTCGCGATGTCGCGACATCAAAGAAAGAACCAAGCAAGGGCAAAAGTTTGTCACGATCTCGTGACGTCGCGATGTCGCGACATCAAAGAAAGAACCAAGCAAGGGCAAAAGTTTGTCGCGATATCGTGACCAGAAGAATGCAGGTAAGAAATGAACACACAGACGACCATGCACGTGCATGAAAAAAGAGGCAACAATCTCCAATGGACTTTTTGACAAAGCGACGGTTGCAGGTCAAGGGTCTCTTTAATGCGTGCTTTCATGGTAGATCAGGGTGGTTGTCAATTATGGGAGGAAAATTGAAGACTCGACGAGGGAAGCCGATTTTGTAGGTTTGTGTAATGAATTCTGCCAGGTGGGTCATTAATGGCCTAGAGGGTCAAGACCTCGATAAAAACTCGATGATTGTAATAGATCTGGGTGGTGGATCGGAGAACAGACTCAAAGAGCATGGGTTAGAGAAAACCAAGCCAAGCGCTGGTTAATGTAAGCATGCAGGCTATTTGATGTAAGTGTTTTTTAGATTAATAGAGAAAAATTTGGAATTCATAGAGTATCATTTTTCTGTCCCCCATCAAGTGGTATCAGAGCCAGAATTTCCTGAGTGTGTAATAGATCGCCGGACATGAGGAAGTTACACCAGGATTTGTGGAAAGGCTCGTGAGAAAGTGAGTAGAATGCCTTCGAGAAGAAACCCCGTTGGTGGGAGAGGCATGGCATCAGCAGAAGATGTTCGAGCTTTGTAGAGGCAAATACAAGCCCTACAAGAAGAGATGCGTAGAGGATTGCAGCCAAGAAGGGAAGAAGGCAGTGAAGATGAAGTTGATGTAAAGGAGAACTAGTTTGAAGAAGAAGAAGAGGCTATAGATTTGGCACAAGCCAAGTTGTACAAGGCCATCTCTTAGATTGGAAAGAAGTCGAAGATGGAGGTTTCCACATATTTCAGGAACCTGGATCCGAAGGAATTGATCGACTGGATCAACGACTTGGAAGAATACTTCAAGTATGAAGAAGTTGAAGATCCTGAGAGGGTCAAATTTGCCAAGACCAAGCTGAAGGGACATGCCAGCATATGGTGGAAGGGGGTACAGCTAGAGCAGAATAGAAGAGGAAAAGAGAGAATAACAAAATGGGCACGAATGGTGGAGAAGCTGAAAAGATAGTTTATTCCTACAGATTACGAACTGGATCTACTAAGAAAAATGCAGAGTTTGAGATAGATGAACAAAACTGTCCAAGAATACATAGAGGAGTTTTACAAGATCTCCATCAAAACTAGCCATTTAGAAGCAAGCAAGGAGAAGGTGGCCTGTCATATCAATGGGTTGAGACCCAGTATCCAAGAAGAGTTGAGCCTAGTTTGGGTGAGCACCATTGAAGATGCTTACCAGTTTGCTCTAAAGGTTGAAGAGAAACCGAACAGAAGGTTTGAGAGCAAGCAAAGAGGAAGAGGGCATGGAGGAAAGACTGGTGGAAGAAAAGATGAAAGAAAAAAGGAGAAGAAATAAGAAGCTAGCAATAGCCAAGAGCAGAAGGCAGGTGATGATTACAAACCCCAAGTTCAGAACAATGGCTACCCAAGAGGAAGAGGTAGATATGGACGTGGGTATGAAAAAGGAGTGTTTCGAGGAACCTATTTCCACTGTGGAGAAGAGGGACATCGGGCATATGAGTGTCCCCAGCACCCCGAGGGTGAACAAGAAACATGTGGGTCCTGCCAGAGCTGTTGTGGCAGAGGAAGATGCTGAATCTAAACATTCTAAGGAGGCAGAGAGAGGAGAAGTCATGGTCATAAGAAGAGCCATGCTGATTGATGAAGACAAGCCAGAGTAGAGGAGAAGCCTGTTTCGCACAAGGTGCAAAAGTTTAGGTAAAGTCTATAATGTTATTATAGACAATGGAAGTACTAATAACTTAGTCTCTGAGGAAATGGTCACTAAGTTGCAGCTAGAAAGGAGGAGACACCCACATCCATACCGGATTGCGTGGTTGCAAAAGGACCATAGAGCATGGGTCCGTGAACAGTGCTTAGTCACATTCAATATTGGGAACTACCAGGACAAGGTCTTGTGTGATGTTTTTCCCATGGTTGCTTGTCATTTGCTGTTAGGAAGGCCATGGCAATTTGATCGGAGTGTAGTGCATGATGGTCATGCAAATACGTACTCCTTGACGAAAGATGGAGTGTGCCACAATTTAAAGCCATTACAGGCAGTGGACGAGAAGGTGTGCAGCAGTGCCAAAATTTGTTTGGTAGAAGGCAAGAATGTTTTTTTCCAGGAGACGGGGTTTAAGCGGGCTGTAGATGCAAGTGCACATTTGGAGCTATTACAAAAGACGTAGACCGAACAACACAGAAGTGAAGGTAACTTCTCCATTTACCCCGGGTGTCTGATGCAGGAGCATCCGATGTAGAGCAATCTTGCATCAACCTAATTTTTTCCAAGTATTTGTGTTTTATTTCTTCTTTTTCTTTACAAGGCAGAAGTCCGTCGCGATATCGTGATGTCGCGATATCGTGACGGACTTCTACCTTGTAAAGAAAAGAAGAAATAAAACACAAATACTTAGAAAAAATTAGGTTAATGCAAGATTGCTTTGTTGCCGCCGGATGCTCCTGCATCAAATTGACTTGCTTTAAGGTAGAATTTCCTAACATAAAATAAGATATGTCATTTATAACATAATTAAGTTGATACATATTATCATATTTTTAATATTATAGGTATTAATCCAACCATCATAAATTGCACTATGGTCATACTAAAATGGGCATGGGATACAATTAAGAAAAGAAGATGGAGCACCAGAATTTTACAAGACCACTTACAGGAGCATGGTTGGGAGTCTAATGTTCCTCACCAACACATGGTTGAATATTCAATATGTTGTTTCTCTAGTATCAAGGTATATGACTAAACCATCTGAACTTCACCTACAAGTAATTACACGAATTTTGAGATATGTAAAGGGTACATTGGATTATGGGATCTATTACCACAAAAATGATGATGTATAATTAGTTGGCTTTAGTGATAGTGATTGGGGCAGCAATATAGATGTTAGGAAATCTACTTTAGGGAATTTTTTTAGTCTTGGATCATGACTAATTACTTGGAGTTCTAAAAAGAAAACTATTGTAGCACTATCATCTACTGAGGCCGAGTACATAGCAATCACAAATGCTAGTACCCAAGCCTTATGGTTTAGAAAATTACTTAAAGAAATTGGTGAAATAAAAAATGATCCTACCATATTGTATTGTGACAATATGAGTGCCATTAAATTGGCACATAATCCTATCCACCATAGCAAGTCAAAAGACTTTGACATGAAGTATCACTTCATTAGAGATATGGTGGAGAAAAATGTGGTTGAGCTAAAGCATTGCAACACTTTGGACAAGATAGCATATATCTTCACCAAAGGAGTTGCTAAAGCTTAGTATATAAAGCTGAGAGAATGACTAGTCAACCCTCTCAACTTAAGGGGGAGATTGTTGGAATTTGAATATTATTTTTCTATGTAGTTATTATTTAGTTAGCATTAAGAGAGCATATAGGAGATATGTCTAAATTAGCATAGTCTATGTTAGGATTTGATTACATGAAAGTTGTAAGCCAACAATATTGAGCCCAAATTAGTTCTGCTCAAACTTATAAATTGTAATCCTGTGCAAGTTTATTTTAATATAATGAGTTTTCAAATCTCAGTTCCCCTGGAACCTTTTGAAGATGACATTTTCACTTGTGGAGTGCACCATAGATAGACTATTAGTGATGGCTTAAGGTATGAGGTTATTTGCACAACTTTATGATGAGTTGTACGAGATTCATTGCCATGGGCATAAAGGATTGGGATGCAACTTTCTACAGTAGGTGTGGGGATGAAAGAACATTGTTTTAGATCGACCATGGAGAATACCTTAGATGACACAAGCATAACTTACGTATGTAGAGATCGGCTATGGGATCCTCTATTAGTGAGACCAGGAGAGGGGTCAGAGTTATCCATATGAGGTATGATTGATCATTATGCACAATCATTTGCACATCTCAGGGTAGAGGAGGTCATCTGGAGACCATACAAGGATTGTCCAGCATGGCCTGAGGTTGAGGTGTAGCTTTTACAAATACGGTGAAGGAGATGGTTAGTTGGTCGACACAGGACCAAGCGAGAGTATTTTCCATATGCTCGAGTAATACAATAGTTTGGGCTACATCAGGTATTTCCTAATGAGCCTCTGATCTACCATTACTGTGACGATGAGAGGACACTTACTTGGCCTATATTTGAGGTAGTTGGAGAGGATGTGGATCCTATGGAGAGCGTCTTTGAGTTAGATGATGTAGGGACCACAATAGAGTATGACTCCTGGTGGGTGACACACTAGTGACGAGGGGAGGGGCTTCTAGGAGGTGGTATAACTGTGGTGATAGAGTGTTGTGACCACTTCACAATGCTCCAAAATAAATTGGGGACCCATTTGGAAAATTTTGATTTTTTTTGTAAATATGTGATATCTTGTTATTTAGTCCTATTGGATGGTTTTTTTATATTTCGATCATGTGTTAATATGTGGGTAGAATACTATTATTTTAGTATATATGAAGTTTAAATTGTTATTTGTGTGTTGTAATAAAATGTTAAGTGTTATTGTAGATTTGTTTTATTTGTTGTATTGTTTATGTTTATTTTGATTTAATAGTGGTTATGTAGGTTAAAGTGTAGTGTTATGGTTATTAAAAAAGAAGAGTATGTATTAAAATTCAAAAAGATTTTGATTTTGGATTACATACATTTTAAAAGAAATATGATTTAAACATTTTAAAACATTTTTTTTTTTTAAATAATATAACAATATTTGATATTAATAAAAGATTTTGTTTGTTTCACATGGACTTGGCATTATTTTCGGAATGGTCTATGGTCTACGAGGTAAACCCGGTGGTGCTACAGGTCTATGGTCTACGACCGGTGGTGATAAAGGTTCTATGGTCTACGAGGTAAACCTGTCGGTGATAAGGTATAATATAAAAGATTTTGTTTGTTTCACATGGACTTGGCATTATTTTCGGAATGGTCTATGGTCTACGAGGTAAACCCGGTGGTGCTAAAGGTCTATGGTCTACGACCGGTGGTGAGAAAGGTCTATGGTCTACGAGGTAAACCCGGTGGTGATAAAGTGAAAGTGACGGTCTATGGTCTACGAGGTAAACCCGGTGGTGGTAAAGTGAATGGTCTACGAGGTAAACCCGGTGGTGCTAAAGATCTATGGTCTACGACCGGTGGTGATAAAGGTCTATGGTCTACTAAAGATCTATGGTCTACGACCGGTGGTGATAAAGGTCTATGGTCTACGAGGTAAACCCGTGGTGATAAAATGAAAGTGACGGTCTATGGTCTACGAGGTAAACCCGGTGTGAAAGTGACGGTCTATGGTCTACGAGGTAAACCCGGTGTGAAAGTGACGGTCTATGGTCTACGAGGTAAACCCGGTGGTGATAAAGTGAAAGTGACTCTACTAGGTAAACCCGGTGGTGATAAAGTGAAAGTAAGAGTGAGTCAAATAAAGTGAAAGTGACTCTACTAGGTAAACCCGGTGGTGATAAAGTGAAAGTAAGAGTGAGTCAAACAACGACAAAACAGATTGATAAATCAAGAGGCGCACATGCTAGGTGAAAAACTATTTTGAGAAGTAGTGTGTGAATTGGCTATTTTGAAGCCTTCATTTCCATTTGTAGGATGTATGTGGGACAAAAAGATACACTATTTTAATTACAAATAGATCAACATTTAAGGGGAACAAAGCATGGTATTACGAGTTTAATGGAGGATCCTTTACATTAATTTTTGCCACCACGAATGTGAATGAGGATAGCAATGGAGTTTTGTATTCGAACAACGACTTCAATGATTTTTCTGGTTGTGCAATTTCGAGTGAACTTCTAAACAGTGGATGGGGTGATATTCTAAAGACTTGTAGAAAATAACTAACGAATAGGCTCGTAGTTTGCAATAAGTGAACTTTAGCAGCAAAGATCAGGCTTCCTTCAAAATTTATGGGCATGGCTCAATGACGATAATTGGTTCAGAACAGTGTTAGGTCAGCCCATAGAGGGAGAATACACGGATTGTCAGCAACGAATTTGGGTATTGCAGGTTAATTGCAGAGTGCAACAGTGGCAACATGAAGACCTTAGGTGGACGTATTCGATTGGAAGGATATCGAGACATTGATAGTGTTAGGATTAGATCATTATGAGATTTGTCAGCACCGAGCATGGGAGATGGTAGCTACCCACTGAATGTTGATGTGAATGTAGAAGAAGAGGTATTAAAGTGGAACGAAATCCCAATATATCAATTAGATTAACTGAGCATTGAAATTGAGATAGGTAAAGCAATTACTGGGACGTCACCGTGAATGAGGTGAACGGCAGTGTGAAGCTCCAGAGTGGATGACTTGATGCTAACACATACTCAGCATTGTTTGTTACATGGCTAAGAATTATTTTTACGGGATATTGTGGTAAACACAGCAATGAATGAGGACCAGATAGTTTTACCCACCGGTGTCAAGACAGTGATAAAAATATCTGAGATGAGTTGAAATTGAAATTTTTTAGCGCAACACAGTGGACAGCTTGTGAAAGCAAGGATATGACATGGATTGATGTGTTAGCAGTTATGTGGTGCGTTGATAGACGAACTTGATGCCGGAAGATTTGTTGATGAAGAATTATATGGATTGTTGATGTAGACTAACGCACAGCACAGTGATATTGTTAGTGGGATTTAGTACTTGACATGGCGCATAGACGGGGACCACATGTATTTGACACCATGGATCATGCGCAGGCGGCCACCCAAATAATCCAAACACTACCGACGTGATATGTTAAAAGGCCTTGGGGCAGATTTTATCGAATATAGATTTCAAAACATAGACTATACTTGGATTATTTGGTATTGTTTTACATGCAACTTCTATAAGGGTACAATTCATGATTAATCCAATAACAACAGCACCGGATGATAGGGACATTATCGAATGAAGGCAGATGGATAATTATGCAATAATTTAGTGGCAGTGATAATATACCAAGCATACGAGATTTATATTTTAGTATGAATTGCATTATGGACATGGTATTGATAACGTTGAAAATGTTGAAAGAATTATTATATCAAACAAAGAAGAAATATTACCAAAGCTTTTGTAGTATTTCAACAGACTAGAAATGGAAGAATTTAAATTTTATATCCTTTAGTAAAGGCGGTAGCATCCGGATGAATGGCAAGTATTGAGGCTATACATCATCAAATTTGGATTCAACGTTAAATTTATTAGAGAAAAAAGACTGTTATTACGAAAGCATTGAAGGAGTTCATTTTAGGTAGCCCATTATTATTGATGATGAAGTATCTCCACAAATCGAATAAACAGAGACAGCATGTGGGAAGAACAGCGGCGAACAACCTGGTGGAGAATGTTGTGTGAAGTTTCATGATATATTTGTTGTCTCTCAAATTCGTGTTGTGTAAAGGCACATATAATACATTCATCAATTTTAGGAAATTTGAACATGAACAACAGTGGGTTTGGATACATTTGATAGAAAATTTATTTATTCAAATTACTTATATAAGTGATATTTAATAGATTTAGTGGATATGATAGGTATATGCTATGACAAAATTTATTAAAAAGATTGTACATTGAGCCTAAAAGAAAATGGATGAATGATTATAATATTAGTTTTGAAACTTATCAGGGAACGATGCCAATTGTAAAAATCAATTGAAAATTAAATGAAACTCAAGTTATAAATAGCCTAGGAAGTTAGAAATGGAGCCTAATTATGAGGAGGCTAAACAGAGAAAGTTTTTTTGGATTTACTGCAGGACGGGCAAGGAAAGTTTCCAGATTTACAGTCTGTTAGTCTACCAGAGAAAGTTTCCGGATTTTCAACAGGACAGCCAAGGAAAGTTTTTTTTGCTTTTATCCCAAAATTAGATGTTGGGAACTCAATGTTAATCTTGGAATGTATTAAGAAAAGCAGTTTGTTTTTCTATTTTTTTCTTATATATAGTTGTGAGGAAAAACAGAGATGAGTATGATGACAAAGAAAATTACTGTGTTGATTCCTTGGAAATATAGAGAGAAAATTACAGCAGATGTTTGTTGTAGGTTGTAACCCTCTATTGCTTGGATTGAGAAAATGAAGGACTGAAAATTCTCGGTGGATGTAACCCACATTGGGTGAACCACATTAAAATCGTTGTCTCTTCTTCTATGTGTGTTTGTCTAATTTTTCTTTAATTCTGCTGTTAAATTTTGAAACACTATAATTGCTTTTCTATATAAATATATTTTATATAGTGATTTACTCTAAAAAGTGGTATCATAGCGGTTGTTTTGTTGGGTGCACTTGACAAAAGGAGAATTTTTGGATCAAGTGGGAGCAATGGCGGAAGAAGGGAGGTTTAGAGTTCAAAAATTCAATGGCCAGAACTTTCAATTATGGAAGATGCATATGGAGGATTACTTGTACCAGAAGGATCTTTACTTACCTCTTGAGGGGGAAACAGAGAGACCTTCATCTATGTCTGATGAGGAGTGGAGTCTCCTTGATAGAAAGGCATTGGGTATTGTGAGGCTGTGCTTGGGAGCCACCGTAGCCTTCAAAATCTCTGATGAAAAGACTACCAAGGGAGTCATGGATAAGTTGGCCAAGATGTATGAGAAACCATCAACATCAAATAAGGTGTTCTTAATGAAAATGTTATTTAACATGAAAATGAGTGAAGGAGGATCTGTGCATGATCATTTAAATGAATTTAATACTGTCATTAATCAATTGCATTCAGTAGGATTGGATTTTTATGATGAGCTTAGGGCATTATTAATCTTATGCTCTCTTCTAGAAAGTTGGAACAATTTGGTAATGGCGGTAAGTAACTCTACTTCGAGTTCAAATAAATTAGAATTTGATGATGTGGTTGGTGTGATACTCAGTGAGGACATGAGAAGAAAAACCACAGGAGAATCATCTAGCACCGCCTTAAGCGTTGAGAATAGAGGAAGAGGAAGAGAAAGAGGCAAGAGTTCACATCATGGCAAATCCAAAGGCGAGATCCAAATCACGTGGAAAAGGAAAGCTACGGTGTTGGCACTTGTGGCAAAAAGGGTCATCTCAAGAAGGATTGTTGGCAAAGAAAGGGTGATGGAAATGAAGGTAATGATAATAATGGTAACACTTCAGAAGCCAATATTACTGGACAAATTCTACAAGATGCTTTACTCTTATCTCTTAATAATGAAGGTAATGATAGTGGTGCTTCATTTCATGCTACCTCACATAAGGAATACTTCATAGATTATGTTTCTGGAGATTATGGATAGGTTCTATTGGGAAATGACCAACCATGTAAAATCGTGGGTATTGGAAAGATTTTGATTAAATCCCCAAATGGATGTCAATGGGCTCTTAAAGAGGTGAGACACATACCAGATTTAAAGAGAAATATTATATCGGAAAGTAAGCTTGATGGTGAAGGATACACGGTTGCATTCGAAGAAAATGCTTGGAAAGTTACTAAAGGTTCATTGATAGTAGCTAGAGGTAAATTGGTGGGTACTCTTTATTTACTTACTAATTTTTCTCACTGCTCCATGAATTTAGTTTCTAGAGGTGAGAGTGCATCTTTGTGGCACCAAAGACTTGGCCATATGAGTGGAAAAGGTATGGAAATTTTACATTCAAGAAAGTTATTGCCTAAGTTAAAAGAGATTGATTTGTAATTCTGTGAGGATTGTGTTTATGGTAAAGCAAAGAGAGTTAGATTTCTCAAGGATGGCAAGGAAAGGAAGAAAGAGAAATTGGATCTTGTGCACTCAGATGTTTGGGGCCCAACTCAGGTAACTTCTCTTGGAGCTTCCTCTTACTATGTACTTTTTATTGATGATGCAACAAGGAAAACATGGATATATTGCATTAAGAATAAAAGTGATGTTTTTAATACCTTTAAGAACTAGAAAGCATTAGTTGAAAATGAAACTGGAAAAAGGTTAAAGTGTCTAAAGTCGGATAATGGTGGAGAATATTGCAGTAGAGAATTTGATGTGTTTTGTTCTAAAAATGGAATTAGAAGAATCAAGGTAGTTCCAAGAACACCTCAAGAAAATGGGGTTGCAGAAAGAATGAATAGAACCATCATGGAGCGTGCTAGGAGCATGTGAATACATGCAGGCTTACCATTATTTTTATGGGCTCATGCTGTTGATACTACAATATATCTGATTAATAGAGGACCGTCTAGTGCCTTGGATGGAGGAATTCCGAAAGAGCTTTGGACAGGTAAACCGATGAAATTATTCTTTCCTTAAGGTATTTGGATGTGAGGCTTTTATGCATATAGACAAAGAGAACATAAATAAGTTAGATGCTAAGGCCCAAAAGTTCTATTTTATTGGTTACGGTATTGATGGCTTGGGTTAAATATTATGGGATTGTGATAACCGAAAAGTCATTAGAAGTAGGGATGTCATTTTTAATGAAAAAAACTTGTATAAAGATCGGTTGCAGGGAAAGAAACAGAAAGAGGAAAATGCTGAATACATAGACCTTGATGGACACATAGAAAAGGTAACTCCAAAATTAGTAGAAGATCAAAATGTTCAGCAGCAACAACAAGAACCTCAATCTCCAGAAAGTGCTGTGAGATGTTCTACCAGGATAAGTAAAATTCCTCAACGTTTCTCTGATTATGTTTTGTATCATCGATCTTTGGTGAGCCAGAATGTTTTCAGGAAGCATTACAAATGGATACCAGGAATAAGTGGGAGCTTGCAATGAATGAAGAAATGGACTCTTTATTCCACAACCAAACTTGGGATTTGGTTGAGCTACCCAAAGGTAAAAGAGCGTTGACCAATAAATGGATGTACAAGGATGAGGAGGTGAGCATAACCATGGTGGGCCACAGCCTCGACGCAGCCCTGTCGGTGCTCAGCGCCTTCGACATCGTGACGAACGGGATGACCTCATATGTGCCTGGGATATCGGTCGTGCTGGTGGCAGCGTTCATGGTGGGGTGTCCAGGTGTGGGCAACGCGGAGTTCAAGTGGCGCTTCGAGGCACTTCTAGAGCTGCGGGTGCTGCATATCATGAATGTGATTGATGTGATCCCTCACTACCCCGGAAAGCTCATGCATTACGAACATGTCGGGGAGAGGCTGGAGATCGACACGCGGAAGTCACGATACCTATAGGATTCAAAGAATCCGAGTGACTGGCACAACCTGCAGGCATAGTTGCACATTGTGTCCGGGTGGGAAGGCCCTGAGAAACCCTTCGAGCTCTAGGTGAATCGTAGCATGGTGCTCGTGAACAAGTCATGCGACTTCTTGACGGATGAGTGTCTGGTGCCCAGGTCGTGGTGGGTGGATAATAACAAAGAGATGGTTTGGTTGCAAAGATTAATGGAAGAACTAGGGAAGAAGCAAGAGGATAATAGGTTGTGGAGTGATAGCCAGAGTGCTATACACCTTGCAAAGAATTCAGCATTCCATTCAAAAACTAAACACATCAAACTCAGGTATAATTTCATTAGATCAGTAGTGGAAGATGGATCTTTGAAATTAGGGAAGGTTCACACATCACAAAATCCTGCTGATATGCTTACAAAAGTGGTGTCAAGAGAAAAGTTAAGCTTTTGCTCAACTTCAGTTGGCCTTAAGGAATAAGAGGCCATGATGAGAATTTTTCAATCCTTGATTGCAGTGCAAAATGGAATTAGTCTCCAAGTGGGAGATTGTTAGGAATGGAGCCTAATTATGAGGAGGCTAAACAGAGAAAGTTTTTTTGGATTTACTGCAGGACATGCAGGGAAAGTTTCTAGATTTACAGTCTGTTAGTCTACCAGAGAAAGTTTTTAGATTTTCAACAGGACAGCCAAGGAAAGTTTTTTTTTCTTTTATCCCAAAATTAGATGTTGGGAACTCAATGTTAATCTTGGAATGTATTAAGAAAAGCAGTTTGTTTTTCTATTTTTTTCTTATATATAGTTGTGAGGAAAAATAGAGATGAGTATGATGACAAAGAAAATTACTGTGTTGATTCCTTGGAAATATAGAGAGAAAATTACAGCAGAATTTTGATGTAGGTTGTAACCCTCTATTGCTTGGATTGAGAAAATGAAGGACTAAAAATTCTCGGTGGATGTAACCCACATTGGGTGAACCACGTTAAAATCGTTGTCTCTTCTTCTGTGTGTGTGTTTGTCTAATTTTTCTTTAATTTTGTCGTTAAAGTTTGAAACACTATAATTTCTTTTCTATATAAATATATTTTATATAGTGATTTACTCTAACATAGGAGAAGCCAAGAAAAGGGGTTGGACAAATTGAAAAGAAGATCAGGAGAGAAGGACACTTTAGATCAAAGAATAGATTGCTGTTTTGAGAGACATTATTCATTGATGCAAGGTTTAAGGTTTTTTTTAAGTTCAATTATTTTAATTAAATATCAATTACATTTTGGTCTTATTATTTCATTTAATAAAATTATGAATGTTGATGGTGATTTTATTAAATATTTTAATAGGTCATTAATTTCATTTTTTAGAAGATTGTATCTACTTTACTGTTGATAATGTAAATGTAGATCGCAGTAAATTAGGTTATGATTTTTAGGAAATTCTTTTTCTGCAAATGCAATATTGACAACATTCATTTTAGTACTTTGTCTTTTTGTTCCAATTTTCGACACATTTTATTTTTATTTTCTAAACCCTAATCTTTTTCATTTTATTTTGATTTTATTTCAAGTATAAATCAAAACCCTAAATTTGAATATAAAGTTTTAATCTAACTTTAGGTTAAATGTTTATGTCTTTCATAACAATGCACATTTATGAAATCAATATTAGAATAACAAATTGATTAAATTCTTCCAAATAAAGTTATTAAATTGCAAACATTAATCATTTGGAATTAGTTTAATCAAATTATTTTCTAAAGGTATAATTAAATATTTGTGAAAGTGACCCCCCCTTGCGCAAACAGATAAAACGACTTTGGACTCTCTGACCTCTAGCGTTTTGGTGGGAAACCTTCTGTGCAGGCACCGGGCGAAGCTCCAGGGTCTCTGGTTGGAAGTTTCTTCCAGATCCTCCTGTGGATTGATTCCACACTTCTTTGAAGGATTGTTCGTTGCCTTGGGAGGGCCCAATGGGGTCTCCTCCAGGATCTTCCGAAGGGCAGAAAAGCTCATATCCTGATAAATTAAAAGAAAACCCTGCATCTTCTTCTGATGAAGCTCAATGCAGTGCTTATCAAATGCTATTTAAGAATGCTGGAAAGGGTTTACCTACAAACAGAGTTAACGACTGCCTTCCACAATCTACGTCCAGGCCAAATATTGTCATAGAACCAAAACTGGTTGAGGATACGATTATATACCGTGCTACCCATGATCTGATCTACAAATTCATGGGTATTCGGCCCACTCTGAACTTTCTACACACCTGGGTGAGACAGAACTGGGAGCCCATTGGTGAGTACTCTCTATGGCCTATAAGCAATGGGTATTTTATTATTAGTTTCTCTTCTCTAGCAGATAGAAACAGAGCATTTGAATCAGATAAGAGGAGCCACGGCCCGACAGGATTATTTGTCCAACCGTGGAGAGTGGGTTTTGATCCTCGCATTGAGCCCACGGCTGCCCCGGTCTGGATACGGCTGTATGCTCTCCCGATGGAGTTTTGGGGTGAGCAGATCCTTGAGTTGATTGGTAATTCTCTAGGTAGATTTTTGGGAGTTTCAAGAGATACCATGGAAGGAAATACTGTTGTCTTTGCTAGAATATGTGTAGAAATGGACATTAGCCGACCACTTCCGGCCAAGGTGGAATTGGAGTTAGCGAGGACTAACCTAGATACAGCAGCTAGACTATGAAGCCTTACCTTTTAGATGCAGAGTCTGCCATAAGCATGGCCATTTGGCTAGGTTCTGCCAAAATAGCCTGACCATAAAAGCGGAAGCTCCGTCGGGAGCATCAAATCACCCCAGAGAGGGTAAGTTCACTTTGGTCAAAGAACCCCTCAATATCCCCCAGGGTTCTTATGCCCAGAAAGATGGCTTTGAACAGCAAAAGTGGAGGAAAAACAAAAAGAGAAATGGCAAAGAGCAGGCCCAAACCAAGCCAACCAATCGATATGAAATCTTCAAATCCCTTGTAGACCAAGAAGACCAAGTCATGGAAGGAGTGGTTGGGAATGTTGGGGATACTAACACCCACTCTCATGCTCCTCTATCATCTACTCCTGTCTTAGAACAGGTGATTGAAACCCCTGAGACTTTGCAGCCAGAGAACCTAGGGGCTATGGTAATTCATTCCCCTGCACAACCAGTTATTAAGGATGTCCACATGGGAAGTGCAAAAAAGAACAGAGAAAGACCAGCGTTGGGGATTACCCAGGTGGAAAAGAGGTCTAAGAATAGTAATTCCCAAGGAGCTGGTAGAAAATCCAATAAGGATCTAATAGTAGCGCAAGGGGACAAGATGATCAATGGAGGATCGGTGAGAACAATTGACTCGTATTGCTCCCAAGGTTTCCAATGATTATACAATCCTGGAATGTAAGGGGTTTAAACAGTAGAACCCATCAATCTGCTGTTCAAAGACTTTTAGGAAGACACAAAACAGACTTTTTGCTCCTTCAGGAAACAAAAATGTCTTTAGATCTTATGTGTAAAATTGGTAGTAGAATATGGAGGGGCGCTGGATATATGGATGTGCCGGCCCAAGGAGCTTCGGGGGGAATTGTTACTCTGTGGAATCCTCTGGTGTGGATAGCAATAGAACATACAGCTTGGAGGGGGGTTCTCACATCTCTCTTTAAGAATATTGTTACAGCTGAACAAGTTTTAATTACAAACTTCTATGGGGCTCAAAGCATTGATGGCCAACGACTTCAATGGAATGCTGTTCATTCAATGAGATCCTCCCGGGAAGATTGCGATTGGATTGTTGCTAGGGATTTTAATGCCAAATTATATTCCAGTGACAAGGAATGTGGTTTCCCAGTTTTGGATCCAGGGGATAGGCTTCTGATTGCTCAAGTCCAGGCCTTTCACCTTGTTGATATCAAAGGTCCTGGTACTTATTTTACGTGGACTAATAAGAGAAGAGAGCCACATAGTAGGAAGGTAAAACTAGACCGGTTTTTGGTCTCGGAGGAAGCATTTGTGAAATGGAATATTAAATTTTAGATTTTGGAAGGCCCAGTTTCAGACCACTTTCCCATTGTACTGGAGGGAGGGGCTATAACAGGGCAGTACCATAAACCTTTTAAATTTGAAAATTTTTTGTTGCAAAAAGAAGATCTCGGAAGGAAAATTCCTCAGTGGTGGGAAGATGGCCGCCCACCTTTTGGGACTGCAATGTTCAAATTTCACAAACAGCTTCAATTTGTCAAGTGTAAACTGAAACAGTGGAGGCAAACTAACAAATCAGACTTCCAGCACCAACGGGCCCCCTTGTTGGCCAGATGGGATGAGGTGCAAAAACATTTCAGGGAAGGAAACATTTCCGAGCACCTTAAATCCGAGGATGATGCTTTGCGCAAAGCGGTTGAGGATATTGATAATAAAGAAGAGATTTACTGGAAACAGAGAGCAAGAAATACTTGGTTATTAGAAGGAGACAGAAATACAAAAAAATTTCAGCGCTCTGCCTGTGCTAGGAGACAAATGAATAATATGGATTTCCTTCAAGATGAGAATGGATACTCTTTTGACACTCTTCCTGGTATGCACTTCCACTCAATGGAGTATTTCTCAAAACTCTTTAAGGAAAGTATGGAGCAATATGGGGCAGCCCAAGATGAAGTTATTGCTGTCATTCCTTCTATAATCTCTCCTGAAGAAAACCAGGATCTACTTAGACCTATAGATAAAGATGAACTTAAGAAGGTGGTCTTTGGGATGAGTACTGGTAAATCGCCTGGTCCTAATGGCTTCCCTATTGAGTTCTTCCAGGCCTTTTGGGATTCCCTGGAGGAAGATGTTATGGCTGTCACTGAGGAGTCCAGAACCAATAAAAGAATGCTCAAGGCTCTAAATCATACATTCATTACTTTAATTCCTAAAGGAGCAGGGGGGTTCATTTATCTGATTTTAGACCTATTGCCTTATGCAATGTGATCTATAAAATAATTACTAAGATTATGGCTGAAAGGTTAAAACCTATCCTGCATAATATAATTTCCCCAGAGCAAGGGGGTTTTTTTGAAGGGAGGCAAATTTTGGATGGAGTGATTCTTGCTCAGGAGGCTATCCATACTATGCACCAAACTGGGAACAAAGGAATGTTCATTAAACTAGATATGTCCAAGGCTTATGATAGGGTGGAGTGGGGCTTCTTGGCAAAGATGTTGACTGCCTTTGGTTTCTCTCAGGACTGGACAGACTAGGTCATGAGCTGTATTTCTACGCCTTCATACTCTGTTCTTATCAAGGGACTTCCCTTGCCTCCTTTTGGTGCCTCTCGAGGATTGCGGCAAGGAGAACCTTGCTCTCCTTATCTCTTCCTCATCTTGGCTGAAGGATTGGGTAGACTCTTTCTGAAAAGAAGACTTCAAGGTCAGATAACAGGTTTTAAGGTCGGGGCTGAAGTTTTGACACATTTATAGTTTGTAGATGATACTAGATTGGTGGGAGTGGCCAGCCTTAGGGAAGCAAGAAGAATCAGAGATACTCTAAATGTCTACCTTCGGGCCTCTAATCAAGTCATCAATGACAATAAATCCAAAGTGATCTTCTTCAATATTGATCAACGGTTACAGGACAGATTTATTGAGATTTTAGGTTTCACTCGGACCTCTCTCCTAGTAGTCTACTGGGGGTCCCTCTCCATTTCAAAAAATTGAAAATAGATGTTTGGAAGGACCTTTTGGATGGCATCAAATATAGATTGAACAATTGGTCTAATAGATGGTTAAGTTATGGGGGTCGTCTAACTTTTCTGTAGTCAATTATTCAGGCCATGCCAATTTATAAATTCTTCGTCCTGGCTGCTCCCCAGTCTATTTGGAAAGAGCTGGATAAAATGGCTAGAAGATTTCTATGGGAAGGTGCCAAGGGAGAGAGGAAATGGGCCTTGGTTGGCTGGGACAAGGTTACCCAACCCAAGGAAAAAGGGGGGTTGGGTCTAAGAAGCTCCAAGTTTAACAACAAGGCTTTGGCTGGCAAACTGTACTGGAGGTGGATTTCTCAGCCAACATCCCTCTTTAGCAAAATTCTCTCTAGCAAATACTTGGGTTCTATCTATCCTAATGATGTGGGCCGCTTTCCATTGGAAGGTTTTGGATCACCAGTGTGGCAGGCGCTCAAGCTTGGAGCTCAACTCATCAAAGATCAACTATTTTGGAAAGTGGGAAGAGGGGATAAGGCTCGGTTCTGGACTAATTCCTGGGACCAGAATCCTCCCATTATTGCTGTGTTTCCTGAATTGCAATCGATAAAATCTGCTTTAGAAGATAAGGGATGGATTCAAATTGAGAGCTACTTTAACACTAGTCAATTGGGGGACTACAAGATCATAAATTTTAAGTGGCTGGATGAGTGGTCAATACCAATCCCTCCGGAGTTGGTACCTACTTTGGGAAAAATCTTGGCAGAACAGTTTCTTACTGGGAGAGATGAGGAGGATAAACTGGCCTAGGGCTATGGAAGCCTTGGGGTTTATACTGTGAAAGAAGGATATGGTGAGATCCTCCCAGAGCCCCCTCCACACTTTTTTTTGGTTCATGACTGGAGAAAGATATGGCATCCCCAGGGCTGGCCGAAAGTGAACTTCTTCGCCTGGCAGTTTTTGCATAATGGAATTCTCACCTATGACAATCTCAGACTCAGAGGCATCATTGGCCCTTCCCAATGTGTGTTATGCCATAAGCAGGAGGAAACGGCAGATCATATAATGTTTGAATGTTCTTTCACATGACAGATCTGGAAGCGCTGGTTCTCCCACTTTAAAATTCAGGCTAATGGGGTCTTGTCTCATAACAACATTTGGGAAAGCTGGAAGAAAGGTAGATTTAAATCCAAAGCTCTTCGAATTGGCTGGGAGCTTGGTTTATTTTTTATCTGGTGGCAGGTCTGGTTGGAGAGAAATGCCCGTATTTTTCGTGAAACCTTCTCCTCTCTAGAAGGAATATGGCAAGTCATTTGGAGCAAAGTGGCGAAAACGGTTGCCATTCATACCGAGGGGGAAATTCGATGCCGCATGAGCCTTTGGATGAGGGAGCTATTTTTCAACAAAGGCAGGTGAGTGGTAGTTGGAAACCTCCTCCTGAAGGATGGATCAAAATCAATACTGATGGAGCGGCTAAAGGCAATCCGGGAAGTGCTAGAATTTGAGTTGTGTGCCGCGATCATGTTGGGTCTTTGCTCTATTGGGAACTATAGGGTCTGGGATGTGCCATAAACAATGAAGCTGAGGCCTTTGCCATTAAATCTGCCTCCCTCTGGGCTGCCAAACAGGGACACAGGAAGATTATTATTGAGTCTGACTCCCAAATTTTTGTGGGTGCTCTTGATTGTATGAGAAACTTTGTCTCGAAATCTTGGAGGTTGCGGATCTTAGTTTCCCAAATCAAATAGCATTGGAGGGAATTAGATGATGTGATACCTGTCTATGTGAATCGAGATCTCAATAAGGCAACCGATTTCCTTGCTAAGATGGGTGCTGAAAGGGAGGTTGGGATGCAGCTGCACAGTGACATGCCTGTGGAGGATGCAGAGATTCGACAAGGCCTTGAACGTTTTCTGAAATGATGTGCAGTGTTTTTATGCTAAGGATGGTTTCTGTCGCGATATCATGACATGTCACGATATCACGACAGGTTGCGCCCTTTCGGCCTTTAGCGGGTTTTTGTCACGATATCGTGACAGGTTGCGCCCTCTCGGCATTTGGTGGGTTTTTGTCGCGATTTCACGACATGTCGCGCCATCGCGACATGTCACGCCATCGCGGCCCTAGGGGAAGGCGCTTGGACAAGTTGTCGTGATTTCGTGATAGTTTTGGCAATTTGGGGCTAACTTGTAAAACTGTCGTGATATCGCGACACTTTTGCAGATGGAGAGCAAAGTGGAAAATTCATCGTGATATCGTGATAGTTTTGAGAACTGGGCGTCGAGAGGAAATTTCGTCGCGATATCGCGATAGTTTTGAGAACTGGGCGCCGAAAGGAAAAACTGTCGCGATATCGCGACACTTTTGGCGGTCTGGTGTCATAAGGAAAACACGTCGCGAAATCGCGATAATTTTGGCTTTCCAGCGGAATGGCGAAAACTGTCGCGATATCGCGACGATTTTGCGTTTTGGTTGCCATATGGTGACTTCGTCACGATTTTGCGACACTTTTGTCAAAGGGTTGCAGGTGGGTGCTGTCGTTGCGACTTTGCGACATGTCGCGATTTCGCGACATGTCACGATTTCACGACATGTCACGATTTCGCAACATGTCGCATTTTCACGACTGTTGGCACCGCAGTGGGGGAGCCGGGGTTGACTGTCGCGATCTCGCGACATGTCATGATTTCGCGACATGTCGCTTTTTCGCGCCCAGTTGACTTCTTTGCTTTGTGTTGTGCTGGGTTGCCTTTGTGCTCTTCTCTTGTTGTGTTGTTTGCTGTTCTTGGTTGGGATGTGTTCTCTCCCGCTTGTAATTGCTCTTTGTATTAATACAAGTTTTTTATTTTTTTCAAAAAAAATAATAATTAAATATTTGTAATTGACAAGGTTGATTATTAACAATATTTAATTATTAATTTTTACATTTGGATAATAAGTCTTTTAATACAAGGTTGAATTATATAAATTGAGTATTTACAATTTAGGTCCCTTGTTAACAGTTGCTTGTAAATCACTAAGGTATTCTAAGCACTCATTTTGACACATTTTCATGACATATAAACACATTAAGTGAAAGGAACCTTGGATAAATTTTCATTTCTTTGTAAGAGAGGGTTTTCTAACCAAAATTCTAATTGTGAGTGTGATTTCACAACTAGGCAAAATTATACCTCAACATAATTGGCACTAGAAGGATGACCTGAAAGGTAATATTTTAATTTTTAGCATTTAAAATTGTTCAAATTTATTATGTAAAAAACAAATTATCAAATTTTTTGATTTGCATTAATGTCAATTTTCTATAAATTCGTAAAAATGGTTATGATTCAATTTTTCATACATAGCCTTGCATGTTAAATTTGGTTCAATGGAAAAAAAATATTTACCCAATTATACACATGATGGAATGATTACGGCTGAGGAACATATTCAGGCATATAAAAACATTGTGTTTCATTTTAAAATTATGCATGAAGTTATTATCTGTAGAATATTTCCATACACATTGGATGAATTTCCTCATAGTTGGTTCATTAATTTACCTGCAGGTTCTACCACTTCTTGGGATCAATTAGAAGAAATGTTTCTTGAATATTTTGGAAAATTGGTTGATACAGATATGATATCAAATCAATTTGCCTCTATTTTTAAAGAGCCTAATGAATCCATGAGTTAATTTAATGATAGGTTTCATAAGTTATATACTGAAGAAGTCATTCAAATATAATTGGAAACCTTAGATCCTTTTACTGTTAAGTTTTTAGAAAATCTTATTAAATATTTATCCTTGTCTAATACCTATGGTGGGGCAATAGTTGTAGAAAAATGATGGATTTCTAAAGGGGTTGATGTGGGTAAATTATCATTACTTAACCCTAAGGTTTCAAATCAAATACCACCTATGAGTCATGATACACATTTTTCTTTCATTTTTTTTTTTGAAAAAATTGAAAAAAGCTTGCATTAAAACAAATTACAGTTACAAGAGGGAGAATGGGCATCCCAACCAAGAGCAAAGAGACCAGAAGAACAAAGGGCGCGAAAACGCGACAAGTCGCGAAAACGCGACAAGTCGCGAAATCGCGACACCAAACCTAACAACCGCCGCGCCACGACAACCGGTCGCGAAAACGCGACATGTCGCGAAATCGCGACATGTCGCGACATCGCGACAAAACTGCGCCGAGGCCACACAACTCAAAAAATGTCGCGAAATCGCGACAGCACAGCTCCAAAGCACCCAAACGCCAAAAACGTCGCGAAATCGCGACGAGAAAGCCAGAAGGCACCTGCTCACCAAAATTGTCGCGAAATCGCGACGAGTTCTCCCTTAGACAGCAACCTTGAGAAAGTGTCGCGATATCGCGACGACTTTTCCTTAAAGCCCCAGTTGGCCGGAAGTGTCGCGAAATCGCGACAAGAATTCCATTGGGCGCCCCTTCCGCAAAAGTGTCACGAAATCGCGACATGTTCTCCCCCATGGTGCCCTTTTCTTAAACTAGTCGCGAAATCGCGACGTTTATCCTTCATGCAGTTTGTTCTCCAAAACTGTCGCGAAATCGCTACAAGTTTGCCCCTTTGCTTCCTTTCCTCAAAAATGACGCGAAATCGCGACAAATTATCCTTTGAGAAGCTTTTCACAAAAAATGTCGCGATATCGCGACGGTTTTTCCCCTTAACGCAATTTTGCTCAAAGCGTCGCGAAATCGCGACGACTTTCCTCCAGCAGCGGAACCGACAAAAAAGGTCGCGAAATCGCGACATGTTCTCCCCGTGGTGCCCTTTTCTCAAACTAGTCGCGAAATCGCGACGTTTATCCTTCATGAAGTTTGTTCTCCAGAATTTTCGCGAAATCGCTACGGGTTTGCCCCTTTGCGTCCTTTCCTCAAAAATGGCACGAAATCGCGACAAATTTTCCTTTGAGTAGCTTTTCACAAAAAATGTCGCGATATCGCGACGGTTTTTCCCCTTCACGCAATTTTTCTCAAAGCGTCGCGAAATCGCGACGACCTTCCTCCAACAACAGAACCAACAAAAAAGGTCACGAAATCGCGACACCTTCTCATCAAAGACCGCGACGACGCAACAAGTCACGAAATCGCGACAATTTTCCTCCCAAGGCCGCGGCAACAAAATAGGTAGCGAAATCGCGACAATTGTCCAGGAAAGGTCGCGACAGAGCAGCATGTCGCGAAATCGCGACAACTTTCCAAACAAGGTCGCGACGGCGCAATATGTCGCGATATCGCGACAAAAACTAACCTTAGCCATTTTTGAGCTCATGGATGCAGGGATCGTTCCAGACCACTCCGAATCTCTTCATCTATCATAGGCATATCACTGTGCGGCTGAACACCTACCTCTTTCTCGGCACCCATCTTCGCAAGGAAGTCGGCTACCGTGTTCAAATTTCTACTCACATACACGGGGATAACATCATCTAACTCCCTCCATAACTCCTTGATTTGGGATATCAAAATCCGCCAGTCTCCAGGCTTTTAATGAGAAATTCTGCAAGCAATCAAGAGCGCCGATCAGGACTTGAGAATCTGATTCAAGAATTATCCTCCGGTAACCCTGCTTAACAGCCCAGATAGACGCTGACTTAATGGCAAAGGCTTCGGCTTCATTGTTCGTGGCTCTGCCCAATCCCTGCAATTCCCAGTAAAGAACCGCACTCGAGTGATCCCGACAGACAACACCAATTCCTGCGCTGCCCGGGTTGCCTTTTGCAGCCCCATCAGTATTGATCTTTATCCAGCCAACTGGGGGAGGTTTCCAGCATGCTCTGCCTTGCCCCTCATGTCCCTCAACCCCCTCTTCAAGATGCCCAAGAGCTGCCTGATTCTCTTCATCAACATAAATAGCAACAGTTTCTGTGACTTTGCTCCAGATGACCTGCCAAACGCCGTCAATCGAGGAGAAAGTGTCTCTAAAGATCCGGGCGTTTCTCTCCAACCAAACTTGCCACCAAATGAAGAGAAAGCCTAACGCCGGCCCGGTTCGGAGAGCTATGGATTTGAACCTGCCCCTTTTCCATTTTTCCCAAATATTGGTACGATTGAAAACACCATTAGCCTGGATTTTAAATTGAGAGAACCAGCGTTCCCAAATCTGATGAGTAAAAGGGAACTCAAACAACAAGTGATCTGCGGTTTCCTCATGTTGGAGGCATAAAGCACATTGAGAGGGGCCATTGAAACCCCTACGTCTGAGATTGTCAAAGGTGAGAAGTCCATTATGCATAAGTTGCCAAGCAAAGAAATTCACTTTCGGCCAGCCCTTTGAATGCCAAATCCTTCTCCAATGCTTGAGCCGGAAAAGAGTGTGGGGGAGGCTCGGGGAGGATCTCTTCATATCCGGCCTTAAGCGAGTAGACCCCAAGGCTTCCATAGCCCCAGGCTAATTCATCTTCCTCATCCCTCCCCGTGAGGAACCTTTACGACAAGATTTTATGCAGGATGGGCGCCAACTCCGGAGAGACAGTAATTGGCCACTCCTCCCACCGCTTAAACTTTTTAAATTTATACCCCCCCAATTGACTGGTGTGTAGATAATTATCAATATGGATCCAGCCACAGGCTTCTAAGGCGGTCATGATAGGTTGTAGCTCGGGGAACATGACAATAATGGGCGGATGTTGGTCCCAAGAGTCGGTCCGAAAGCGAGCCTTGTCTCCTCTCCCCACTTTCCCAGAATAATTGATCTTTGATAATCTGGGACCCAAGCTTGAGAGTCTGCCACACTAAGGATCCAGTACCTTCCAAGGGAAAGCGACCCACCTCATTGGGATGAACATGCCCCAAATATTTATTGGAAAGAATTCTGCTGAAGAGGGAGGTTGGCTGAGAAATCCACCTCCAATACAGTTTTCCAGCCAAGGCTCTGTTATTAAGCTTAGAACTTCTCAGGCCCAGCCCTCCCTTGTCCTTAGGCTGGGTAACTTTGTCCCCACCCAACCAAAGCCCATCTTTTCTTCCCTTTTGCGCCTTCCCATAAAAATCTTCTAGCCATTTTGTCCGGCTCTTTCCGGATGGTATGAGGGGCGGCCGGTATTGAGAATTTATAGATCGGCAAAGCACTGTATAGCCGATTGCGGGAAGGTTAATCTACCCCCGTAGCTTAACCATTTATGAGCCCAATGATTCATTATGTCTTTGATGCACCATATGATTCTTCCAGGATGTCAATTTTTAACTTTTTGAAATGAAGGGGAACGCCCAGGTAAACAATTGGAAGAGAAGTCCTTGTGAAGCCCAGGATCTCAATAACACGCTCCTGTAGCCGTTGGTCAAGATTGAAAAAGACCACTTTGGACTTCCTGTCATTTAGAACCTGATTTGAAGCCCTTAGGTAGATATTCAGAGTATCTCTGATTCCTCTAGCTTCCCGAAGAGTGGCCACACCAACCAGGCCAATATCGTCCACAAATTGCAAGTGAGTCAGAGTTTCCTCCCCAACCTTGATACCAGATAGCAGACCTTGTTGCCTTCTCCTCGAAGCTAGTGCTGCCCAAACCTTCGACCAAGAGAAGGAAGAGATAGGGAGAACAAGGGTCTCCCTGGCGAAGACCACGAGTGGCACCGAAAGGATGCGAGGGAAGGCCCTTGATGAGAACAGAATAAGAGGGAGTAGAAACACAACTCATAACCCAATCAATCCATTCTGAGAAAAGCCAAAGGCAGCCATCATTTTCGACAAGAAGCACCACTCCACCCGGTCATAAGCCTTGGACATATCCAGTTTAATGAACATTCCTTTGTTGCCCGAAGTTTGCATTGAATGGATGGCCTCCTGGGCCAAAACCACCCCATCCAAGATTTGTCTTCCCTCAACAAAGCCCCCTTGTTCAGGAGAAATGATGTTATGAAGTAGGGGTTTAAGCCTCTCAGCCATTATCTTAGTGATGATTTTGTAAATCACATTGCATAAAGCAATAGGCCTGAAATCAGAGATATGAGTCCCCGCTTCCCCTTTTGGAATTAAAGCTATGAAGGTGTGATTGATCGCCCTGAGCATTCTTCGATTGGATCTGGATTCCTCAGTAACAGCCAAAACATCCTCCCCCAAGGTGTCCCAGAAAGCCTAAAAAAATTCAATAGGAAAGCCATCTGGACCAGGAGATTTTCCAGTACTCATACCAAAGACCACATTTCTCAATTCATCCCTTTCAATGGGTCTAAGCAGGGCCTGATTGTCTTCTTCAGAGATAATAGAAGGAATAACATTAAGAACTTCGTTACGAGCCTCAACATCTTGCTCCATACTTTCCTTAAAAAGTTTAGAAAAGTAATCGATTGCATGGGAATGCATACCAGGAAGAGTATCGAAGACATTTCCATGTTCATCTTTAAGAGCTTCCATATTGTTCATCTGTCTCCTAGCACAAGGTGACCGATGAAAAAATTTGGTATTTCTGTCCCCCTCTAATAACCAAGTATTTCTAGCCCTCTGTTTCCTGTATATCTCCTCTTGGTTGTCAATGTCCTCAACCGCTTTACGCGAGTTCATCATCTTCAAATTTGAGTTGCTCGATAATTGATCCTTCCCTAAAAAGTTTCTGAACCTCCTCCCATCTAGCCACCAAGGGGGCCCTTTGGGACTGGAAATCCGACTTGTTTTCTTTCCTCCACTGTTTCAATTGAATTTTGACAAATTGAAGCTGTTTATGAAATTTGAACATTGCTGTCCCAAAAGGTGGACGGCCTTCTGTCCACCATTGAGTAATTTTCTGTCGAAGGTCCTCCTTTTGTAACCAAAAATTCTCAAATTTAAAAGGCCTATGGTGCTGCCCTCTCGAAGTCCCTCCCTCTAGCAAAATGGGAAAATGATCCGAAATAGGGCCCTCCAAAATTTGGAACTTAAAAGTCCATTTAACAAAAGCCTCCTCCGAGACCAAAAAGCGATCTAACTTGACCTTCCTGCTATGTGGCTCCTTTCTCTTGTTTGTCCAAGTGAAAAAAACACCAGGGCCTTGAACGTCCACTAAATGAAAGGCCTGAACTTGGGCAATCAGAAGCCGGTCCCCTGGATCCAAAACAGGGGTGCCACCTTCTTGGTCACGAACGAGATAATTTTGCATTAAAATCCCCTGCAATAATCCAGTCATAACACTCCCTGTATGCCCTCATGTTGTGAACAGCTTCCCATTGGAGCCTCTGGCCATCTAGGTCTTGGGCCCCGTAAAAGTTGGTGATTAGGACATGCTCAGAAGTGAAGTTATTTATGAAGAGAGAAGTAAGAACACCCCTCCAAGCTATATGTTCTAAAGCGGTCCAATCCGAGAGGGTTCCAAAGGGTAACAATTCCAACTGAAGCTCCTTGGGCAGCCACATCCATATGACCGGCTCCCGCTGGATTTTAGTAGCAGTTTTACTCATAATATCTAAAGACATTTTGGTCTCTGAAGAAGCAAAAAGTACGTTTTACGGTTTTCTAAGAGTCTTTGAGCAATGATTGATGGGTTCTCTTTGTTTAAACCCCTAACATTCCAAGATTGAATAATCATTGAAAACCTTGAGAGCGGTAAGAATCAATGGTCCTCACCAATCCTCCATTGATTAGCTTATCTCCTTGCGTTGTTAGTAGTTCCTTATTGGATTTTCTTCCCGCTCCTTGAGAGTTATTGTTTCTAGATCTCTTCTCCACCTGGTAATCCCTAAAGCAGGCCTTTCTCTATTTTTATCTGCATTTCCCATGGTGACATCTTTGATAGCCGGCTGTGCTGGGGAGTGTATAACCAATGCCCCTGGATTCTCTGACTGCAGATTCTCAGCTGGCACAGTCACCTGTTCTACTACAGGAGTAAAAGAAGGAGAAACAAGAGGTGGAGTGTTGTCATTCACACCATTCCCATCCACTCCCTCCATAGTTTGGTCCTCCTGATCCACTAATGACTTAAAAATTTCATACCGATTGTTTGGCTTGAGTGCACTTTGCTCCTTGCCATTTTTCTTTTTGTTTCTCTTTCGTTTCACCTGTTCAAAGCCATCCTGCTGAGCATCAGGACTTGGAGAATTGCTAGAAGGTTCATTGACAGGACTGGACTTACCCTCTCTAGGGCGGTTTGACATTCCGCTCGGAACCTCCATTTTTGTGCTCAAGATGTTTGGGCAAAACCTTGCCAAATGTCCATGCTTATGGCATACTCGGCACCTGAAAGGTAGGGCCTCATAGTCTAGCTGTTGGATCCAGGGTACTCCTGCTAGCTCAAGTTCCGCCTCAGCTGGTAGAGGCTGACTAATGTCCATCTCTACACAGATTCTGGCAAAGACAGTTGTATTTCCCTCTATGGTATCTTTGGAGACTCCCAAAAATCTGCCTAGGGAATTACCTATTAGTTCCAACACCTGCTCACCCCAAAACTCCATCGGGAGAGCGTACAGCCGAATCCAGACCGGGACAGCCGTGGGTTCGATGCGGGGGTCGAAACCCACTCTCCAGGGTTGGACAAATAACCCTGTTGGTCCGTGGTTTCTCTTTTCCGATTCAAATGCTCTGTTTCTATCCGCTAAAGAAGAGAAACTAATGATGAAATACCCATTGCTTATAGGCCATAAAGAGTACTCACCGTGTGGCTCCCGGTTACGGCGAACCCGGGTATGCAAGAAAATTCGGTGTGGGTCGGATGCCCATGAATTTGCGGGATCAAGTCGTGATTAGCTCGGTAGACGATTGTATCTTCGACCAGCATTGGTTCTATAACAATCTTAGGCACGGAAGTGGATTGCGGGAGGCATCCATTAACGCGGTGAGCATTTGGGCCATTGCCAACATTCTTGAGTATCGTTTGAAAAGCATTCCGCTGAGCTCCATCAGTGGAAGGCGAGGGGTTATCTTTCAACTTCTCAGCATATGAAGTCTTTCTCCCCGCAGGAGAAACTGGAGGAGACCCCATCGGGCCCTCCCGGGACCACGAATGTACCTTCAGATGAATTCAAAATCAACCCCCCAAAGCCCCTGGCAAGATCTTCGGGCCAGAATCCCTCGAGCAACACCAGACGCCTTCTCAAAAATTTTCCCGCCAAATCGCCAGAGCCTTCGGTCACTTTCCAACCGGTAAAAGTATTTTTCTTTCATGTTAAACTGTTCTTCAGGAGTTATAGATTCTAATAGTTGTCAATCATCTAATATGAAACCCTCAAATCAAATGAGGTGCAATGTAAACAATCAATATGATGAAATTGAATGTCCTAGTTTTACAATGACTTTCAATATTATCCAAGACAAAGTGCAAGTTTCAAAGCCAATATCCATAAATGAGGATTATGGTAATCAAGTTTATCAAAATATAGAAATGCATGAGTCTTCAGATATTAGAGAATTTATAGATCTAACTAGCTTTGAAACATATGATAGAATAAAATCTTCCATAGAGTTGAATGAAACAATTAAAACTCTAGAATAAAAATATTCTAGATGTGATGGTATTATGACTGATCATAAAATTTTGTTAGTTGAGGAAGATGAATTTCTTATTGAAGATAATTTTTTGAAATTTATGAAACCGAATTTGAAAATCATTCAATTATTGAATTTATAGATTGTGAAGAAGTGGTTGAACATCACACCCTAATTTAAGAAGATGATTATTTTTGGTGGAATAAATGAGATGATTTGTCCTTTTTTTATAATGAAGTACTCACTTCACCTAAAATGCAAGAAAAAAGGTTAATTTTATAGCTGAAAAGAAACATTGCTCAAGTATAGGGACAAATGCACCAATGTTCATATCTTGATTATTATATAAATCATCCTCATGAGACAAAGATCAAAGATACTAAAAGTGATATTCTTTTAGATAGTGGAAGGTTCCTAGAGTAGACTAGTTTTGAAATATATGATAAATTAGGATATCCCAAAAATTTGGATGAATTTGTTGAAAATGATTATAAAAATTTTTAGTATCCTCAAAATAATGATCAAGAAGAAATGAAGGAAACAATACAATCTCATAAAATATTTCAGGAAGATGATTTATAATGGTTGGGGAAGATATGAGGAATTATTTGTTTCTCACTATCCTACTAATGAATTTTCCATTTCACTTGATATGCAGGATGTTAAAACCTCTATCTTGCATGAAGATCTAGCAATTTATATCCAACTGGAAAATGATGTGTCAATTTTAAAAATAGATAATATTCCAAGATTTGATCATCTTTAACATGAGTTTGTGAAACATCTTGTTGAAATAGAAAGGGAATAAATGGAAAATGTTTCTTATGATTCAATTGTTTTATATGAAGAGGTAAAATATTTTCTTTCATTCTCGAATACTTAAGATTTGAGTGAAAATTTTCATGATTGTATTGAAGATTTAAATCAAGAAACTTCATATGTGGCTGATAAATAATTATAACTTTTTATTCATCTTAAAGAAAATATTGATTTATTTGATCAACAAGATTCATGGTTTGAAAAAGATAAACATATTCTTAATTGGATGCCTAATTTTGGTGCTCTTGAAAAATAGATCATTGATGAAGGTAAAAGAATACGAAATAATGATGATTATGGTAGAAACCATGAAGAGAAATAAAATACTAAAATGGCTCATCAAGTAGTGGTAAATGAAAGTGTACAAAAGGCAAAATTTTATCCTTTGTATTAAAACATCCAAGAATCAAGTAAAAGTTTGAATAATCATTTATTGGATTTAGATGTTGTTTATAATGAATTTCCATTGGAGGTTGATGAATAATTAAAGTGGATTCCTATTCCCACCATAAATAATATTGCTTTGTTAAATGAAAGAAAAGTAGATATGCTTGAGTTGTTGAACCAAGTTCATCAACAACTAACAATTCAATCTAGGATACAAAATTATAATGATTCTCATTTTGTAAATATCCTAGATACTTTTAAATTGTTGCATGAGTATGATTGGCTTAAAGACATGGATTATAACTTTGATTTAATTTTTTTTAAAAATAGCCTTCTATTTGAAGGAAATCCTATATGCTTATGAAAATGAAAAATTAAGTCAAAGTGAAAAATCAGTTTTTGAAAGTTTTATCTCATTAAATAAGCAAAATATAATACAAAATTATGTTTTCACTTGTAAGTTTAATGAATAAAATCCTAAATATGAAATTGTTTATAAACTTGAATAAAATTGGAGGGATGAGAAAGAAAAAATAAAATTTGTATTGTTTGGTTTAATCTTACTTTGGTTGGATTTCTATAAAAAATGGCATGCATATCATGATATATGTCTTCTAAAGTGTGCTAATAATATTTGGGATCCAGGGAAGTGATAGCATAAAATTTCCATCATCTTTTATATAGTGTACATTTTTGTAAATAATTTTTTGGGTTTTTGTGTTTTTATTTATTTTTGTACATAATTTGTTGTTTCGTGAAATTTTGTTATTTGCTTGTTTGTTGATGTTTTGGTTTTGTGAAATTTTGGATGTGTGTTTTATGTTTGTTACAAATAACTTGACTTAGGCAAAATTTTGAATTTTAATTCATTTTATCAAAATTTTCGCTTAACTTTGAGAAAGTTTTGGTTTTGTTATCTTGATTGAGGTATTTGTGATAGTTACAATAAAAATTTGATGAATTTGTTTGGTATTTGTTCATGTGTCACTCAAGATAAATTACCTATTTTTTAAAGCATGCAAAATTTAAAGAAAATGAAGGTGATATGATTAGTAGATATCCTTATGAATTTGGAATAAAATAGTCAAACTTGGAACACTTAATTTTTTTTACAAAAGCTCGATAAATATTACAACACATTAAAATAATATTCTTTGAATTCTTGAAGGATGAAATTATTCAATTTTGTAGATTAAGGTGAAAATCCAATGAGATCAATATTTAGACTTACTTGAACTCTAACCCAATTGGCAGGTGAATTTTGCAAAAGCAGTATAAATATTGAATAAAATATAAGAAAAGAAAAGCAAATACAATGGAAAGTAAATCTTGAGAAAAACACAGGCAAAGCAAATACAATGGAAAGTAAATCTAAATCAGTCACCATAGTCTAGATAACCTTCACTGGGCTATAGATGCCTAACTAGCAGTGGAGCTAGGTCTAGACTAAAATAAAGAAAAGAAGCAAAATCAAAATTCATCTAAGACTTGGGTGATTCAAATAATATCTATTGGGGCTATAAACGCCTGGCTAGCAGTAAAGCAATGTTTTAAAGAGAGTAATGCAAAATTGCATTTAAAAGAACAAATTTTTATAGCGTAGCTACAAATATGATAATGGAAATCTAGATAGTATCAGAAAAATAAATTAATCACAAAGCACACACTGAGAAAAAGTAAATGTTTCAGTTGTTTTAGTTTGAACTCATCTATTCAAATTCTTTGGATATTATTGATGTTCATTTATCTGATGTTTAGGTTTTTTTGTTTTCAGTATTGGTTTATTAAGTACAAAATGTCCAGGAACATTTTCTAGTAGAGTCATCATTTGTTGTGACCACTTCTCAATGCCCCAAAAAAATTGGGGACCCACTTAAGAAATTTAAGAAAAATTGTATACATGTGATGTCTTGTTGTTTAGTCTTGTTGGATGGTTTATTTATATTTCTATCATGTGTTAGTATGTGGATAGAATACTCTTGTTTTAATATGTATGAATTTTAAATTATTTTTTATGTGTTATAATAAAATATTAGGTGCTATTGTAGATTTGTTTACTTCTTGTTTTGGTTATATAAATCATTTTTATATATTTTGATTTAATGGTGTTTATCTATGTTAAAGTGTCACTGTTAAGATTATAAAAAGAGAAGAGTATATATTAAAATTCAAAAAGATTTTGATTTTCTATTACATACATTTTAAAAGAAAGATGATTTAAACATTTCAAAACATTTTAAATTTATTTTAAAATAAAATAATAGTATTTTATATTAATAAAAGGTTTTATTTGTTTTACAGGAGGTTGACGTTGTTTTCATCATGGTCTATGAAGTAAACCTGATGGTGAACTGATGATCAAGTGAAAGTGGGTCAACCTATGGCACAAGGTATCAACAAACAAATTGATGAATCAAGAGGTGCACATGGTAGGTGAACAACTCATCGAGAAGAGTTGTGTTAATTAGTGATTTTGAAGCCTCTTTTTACATTTGTAGGATGTATGTGGGACAAATATATACACTATTTTAATTACAAATATATCAACTTTCGAGGGGAATAAAGCATGGTATTATGAGTTTAATGGAGGATACTTTACATTAATTTTTTCCACCACAAATGTGAATGGGGATAGTTGTGGAGTTGTGTATTCGAAAAACGACTTCAATGATTTTTTTGGTTGTGCGATTTTGGGTGAACTTCTAAATAGTGGACAAAGTGATATTCTAAAGACTGTTATGGAAAATAATTAATGAATAGGCTCGTAGTTTACAATAAGTGAACTTCGATAGTAAATATCAGACTTCAACATTTATGGGTATAGCTCGATGATGATAGTTGGTTCATAATAGTGTTAGGTCAACCCATAGAGGGAGAACACATAGACTTTTAGCAATAAATTTGGGTATTATGGGTTAAGTATAGAGTGTAGTAGTGGCAACATGAAGACCATAGGTGGGCGTATTTTATGGGAAGGATATCGAGACATTAATAGTGTTAGTATTAGATCATTACGAGATTTGTCAACATCGAGCATGGGAGATGGTAGCTTCCCACTGAATGTTGATGTGAATATAAAAGAAGAGGTATTAACATGGAACGAAATCTCAACATATCAATTATATTAACTGAGCATAAAATTTGAGACTGGAAAAGCAATTACTGGGATGTCACTGAGAATAAGGTGAATGATAGTGTGAAGATCTAGAGTGGATGACTTGATGTTAACACATACTCAACATTATTTATTACATGGCTATAAATTATTCTCATGGTATATTGTGGTAAACACAACAATATATGAGGACCAGATAGTTTTACCCATCAGTGTCAATATAGTGATAAAGATATCTAATATGAGTTGTAATTGTAAATTTTCAGTGCAACATAGTGAATAGCTTGTGAAAGTAAGGATCTGACATGGATTTATGTGTTAGAAATTATGTGGTGTGTTGATATATGAACTTGATGCTAAAATATTTATTGACAAAGAATGATATCGATTGTTGAAGTAGACTCACGCACAACATAGTGATATTGTTAGTGAGATGTAGTACTTGATGTGGTGCATAGACGGGGACCACATATATTTGATATTATGGCTCATGCATAGGCAACCACTCGGATAATCCATACACTATCAATGTGTATATGTTAAAATAACTTGGGGTAGATTTTATTGGATATAGATTTCAAAACACAAACTGTACTTGGATTATTTGGTATTTTTTTACATCCAACTTCTATAAGGGTACAATTCAAGATTAATCCAATAACAACAACACGAGATGATAGGTACATTATTGAATGAAGGTATATGGATAATTATGTAATAATTTAGTGGTAGTGATAACATACCAAGCATGCAAGATTTGAATTTTAGTATGAAATGCATTATTGACATGGTATTGATAACATTGAGAATGTTTAAAGAAGTATTATATAAAACCAAGAAGAAATGTTACCAGAGCTTTTGTAGTATTTCAACAAATAAAAAATGGAAGAATTTAAATTTTATATCCTTTAGTAAATTTGGTAGCATCTGAAGGAATGGTAAGTATTGAGGCTATGCATCATCAAATTTGGATGCAACATTAAATTGGCAGAGAAAAAGGATTGCTATTACAAAAGCATTGAAGGAGTTCATTTTAGGTATCCCATTATTATTGATGATGAAGTACCTCCCCAAATGAAATAAATAGAGGCCACAGGTGGGATGAACAACGACGAAGAACCTGGATAATGCTATGTGAAATTTCATGATATATTTGATGTCTCTCAAATTCGTGTTGTGTAAAGGTACATATAATACATTCATCAATTTTAGGAAATTTGAACATGAACAATAGTGGGTTCAGATACATTTGATAGAAAATCTATTTATTCAAATTAGTCATATAAGTGATATTTAATAGATTCAGTGGATATTATAGGTATATGCTATGGTGAAATTTATTAAAAAAAGTGTACATTGAGCATTAAAGAAAATGGACGAATGGTTATAATATTAGTGATGAAACTTATCAAAGAACGGTGCCAACCATAAAAATGAATTGAAAACTAAATGAAACTCAAGTTATAAATAGCCCAAGAGAATCCAAGAAAATGGTTCAGACAGATTGGAAAGAATATCAAGAGAGAAGGAAACTTTGGATCAAAGAATAATTTTTTGCTTTGAGAGACATCATTCATTGTTGCAAGGTTTAAGGTTTTCTAAAAGTTCAATTGTTTTAATTGAAATATCAATTACATTTTGGCCTTATTGTTTCATTTAATAAAATTATGCATGTTGATGGTGATTTTATTAAATATTTTAATAGGTCATTAATTTCATTTCCTAGAAGATTGAATCTTTTTTACTATTGATTGTGCGAATGTACATCATAGTAAAATAGGTTATGATTTTTAGAAAATTATTTTTATGCAAATGTAATATTGACAAATTTCATTTTAGTAATCTATCTATCTGTTCCTATTTTCTACACATTTTATTTTTATTTTCCTAACCCTAATATTTTTCGTTTTATTTTGATTTTATTTCACGTATAAATAAAAACCCTAAATTTAAATATAAAGTCTTAATCTAACTTTAGGGTTAAATGTTTATTTCTTTAATTATACTCATAGCAATGCACATTTATGAAATAAACATTAGAATTGCAAATTGATTAAATTCTTCCAAATAGAGTTATTAAATTGTAAACATTAATCATTTGGAATTAATTTAATCAAAGTATTTGCTAAAGGTATAATTAAATATTTGCAATTGACAAGGTTGATTATTAACAATATTTAATTATTAATTTTTGCATTTGGATAATAAATATTTGAACACTAGGTTGAATTCTATAAATTGAATATTTACATGCCAGGCCCCTTGTTAATAGTTGTTTGTAAATCACTAAGGTATTCTAAGCAGTCATTTTGACATATTTTAATTACATATAAACACATTAAGTGAAAGGAACTTTGGAGAAATTTGCACTTTTTCAAGAAAGGGTTTTCTAACTAAAATCCTAACTATGAGTGTGATTTCATAATTAGGTAAAAATATACCTCAACATAGAGGAGGCTCATGGGGATGCTCTAGATGAGGGACATGATGAGGCTCCAGACGAGGAGAAGCCATAATTAGGTGAGTAACATGTATGTCGTTGGGTAAATGATGAGTGGATGGATACCTTAGATATGGAGGATCCATAGGATGATTATGCTAAGGATGAATTTGATGAACAAGGTGTGTATGCATAGTTTACAGCATGGGATAGCACCATTGTTGAGATACAAGGAAATATGATAATAGGTAGATAGGAGTGGAGGAAGTACATATATGAGAGGCCTCTCCTATAGGCATAGGTGCATATTGCACAAGAAAATATTGATAGGCACGCAATAAATTTAGTTTCTCTTTGGTCATAGGTTAGAGTAGGGAGTTTGAGCCATGGGGTGCCTAGTAGTGGTAATATGGCTAGGCTACGAGAGGAGGTGATACAACTCTAGACCTTACTGAGTGACTACTAGGATCATCATCGAGAGAATACAACATACACATAGGATTTTTAGGATGAGATAGCACACCTTAGAGGGTGCTTACCAGCTTGCTCTTCTACTAGTGGGTCACAATAGAGTAGGAGGAGTGGTACAGGGTAGTCATCGGTGAGGATGGGGTCACCTAGCTCCATGACGAGTGTAGATAGGCCCAATGAGTAGATCTAGGAGCTCTCTATGAGTGCCTACTAAGGATGGGGGTGAGAGTCATGGTGTCAGTCTTGCATGACCATGGATTTTGAGACTCTATGGTTATTTTTGAATTTTTGCAATGTGAGGTCTAAGGACCCACTTGATTGTAGCCTATGGGAAATTTTTGGATTATGATGTGTATTTTTGCCCCACATATATATATATATATATATATATATATATATATAATATGTTTTTCTATTATCATCATGTGTTTCCTTACTGCTCTATTATATGTATGCAATGTTTATGTTTACTTTACTGATGCTTTTATGGATGCTCATCATGGATGCATGTATTGTAATATGATTTTTGTTGATGATATGTACACGTGTGTATACATAATTAAATGGATGATTTTTTAATATGTATGATAAATTTTGAATACTATTTGGCACACTGGATGCTAGTACCATAAACTATACAAAATTTATCTATTCATTTTAACTTTATCATAAGACTATGTGATGGATTGCAAAACTTTGAACTAACAAAAATATTATAAAATGGTATGTAATGGAATGAATAATAATATGTTATATAATGTCCTTGAGGTTTTCCTAAGACTCAAACACTCTAGTGACCTAGTCAAAAATTGTATATTAACCATGCAAGGCTTTTTGGCAAGGTATAAATCTTCTAGGATGACCAAGATATTAAATATCCCTCTATGTGCATGTGAGTTCATTGCTATGATAATGCATAAATTTACCCTAGTACCAAACATGATTTGTTTAACCCATATGTACTGAAGATCACCCTACGAGTATCATGATCCTAAGTTTTGTATGTAGTTGGATTATACCACTAGGCAGTACAAGCTACCAAAATCTAGCTCATATGAATGCAAATATTGGTTTATACAAAAGCGAGTTGCTAATATGATAGATATATCATCATGCGTAAGGATACAACCATTGCTAGGTAGGGTTGATGCCACCTAAAATGTAATGAGGATCTCATTATGGTTGTCAAATATTGAGAATTCTAGGGATTCATGTTCAGTACTCCCTTATTTTATTTTATTTTTGAATTGCTCCAAGGATTTGCTAATTTTTGTTTTGGTACGCAAGGTATTTTTGTAGTGGTGAAAACCACTATTTATTTTACTTTTTTCTTTTGATAGTGGTGATAACCACTTTTTCCTTTGGGAATTTTTTATTTTATTAGTGGTAAAAACCACTATCTATTGTTCTTTTTCTCTTTGGATACTTGCCCCAATTTGGCATGGGCAAGGGATTTTGATTGCTTTGGGTAGGGAAGATCTTGTCCTTTTGTCAATTCTTAGAATTTTGAACCTTTGACACAGGAGGATGAGTGAGGTAAACTTTGCGCTTAGGGTAACACAGACCACTTTGTAGGTTTCATTTTTCTTTGTGCAAAACTTGGATTTATTAGTGTGAAAATATGTTGGGATTATGACACATACAAGGTACAATAAAATTAGGACTCTACCTTATATTAACTAGGATAACTTTCTACAAAATCTAAAAATAAAATTAGAGATTGTTGAGTGACCAAAAACCCTAATGACGCCTTATAAAAAATGGCCTAGATGAAAGGAAATTGTCACCACTACGAAAGGTGGGAAATGTGTATCGAAATGATAATTGAAATGTAGACGATTATGAATAATAAATTTTGACAAAGTTGATTTTGAAGGATGACTAGTGTATAGACATGGTGCTAGGCATGTATGATCAACTCTAAAATGTAGAATACAATGATGGGTATGCCTAATGCAAGTGATTCTATAATGCAACAATATGAAATATAATGCAATGCAATATTTTTGTATTTTTGATATTTTAATTATGTTTTTGGATTTTGATAAACATATATCTATATCTATATATATATATACATACATTTGACCAATGAGCTTAGTGGGTGCCATTGGGGCATTTTGCATGACCAAAGGATTTATAGATACCTTTTGAGATTTTTGGGGACCAATGGGTTTATGGGTACCTTTGGGGCTTTTTGAGTGACCAAAGGATTTATAGATACCTTTGGGGCTTTTTATGTTACCAAAGGATTTATGAGATACCTTTGGGGCTTTTTGGTTGACAAAAGGGTTTGTAAGTTCCTTTGGGACTTTTTGGGTGCCGAAAGGGTTTATGGGTACCTTTGGAGTTTTTTATTTTGGGTGACCAAAGGATTTATAGATATCTTTGGGGATTTTTTAGTGACCAAAGGATTTATAGGTACCTTTGATGATTTTTGGGTGACCAAAGAACTTATAGGTACCTTTGGGGCTTTTTGGGTGACCAAAGTGTTTATAGATACCTTTACAGTGACCAAAGGCTTTGTAGGTGCATTTGGAGCTTTTTGAATGAGGGTTTATAGAGTACCTTTAAGGATTTTGGGGTGACCAAAGAGTTTGTAGGTATCTTTGAAGCTTTTTGGGTGACCAAAGGGATTTGTAGATACCTTTGGAGCTTTTTGGGTGACCAAAGGGTATATAGATACCTTTGGAGTTTATTGGGATGAAAGGATTTATCGGTACCTTTGGGGATTTTTGGGTGACCAAATGGTTTATAGATACCTTTAGATATGTTTGAGTGACCAAAGGGGTTTTAGGTACATTTAAGGATTTTTGGGTGAGCAAAGGGTTTTTGAGTACCTTTGGGGCTTTTTGGGTGACGAAAGGGTTTTGTAGATGCCTTTGGGGCTTTTTGGGTGACCAAAGAGTTTGTAGATACCTTTGGGGATTTTTGGGTGACAAAAGGATTTATAGATACCTTTGGAGCTTTTTGGGTGACCAAAGTTTTATAGATTCCTTTGGAGTATTTTGGGTGACCAAAGGGTTTATAGATGCTTTTGGAGGTTTTTTGTGAGGGTACGATACTTTAAACATGAAAAGGCCATAAGTGAAGGATATTCAAGGGTTTAGGATCCTCACATCCTTCAATGGAAGTTTGGTGATAAGTTCAAAGTCCAATATAACTAGTGATAATGTATGGACCTAACCAGTTTACCGTAAATTTATCTTATAAATGGAACAATAAGTTAGAGTTTTGTTGGTTCTCTTTTAAAACAAGGTCACCAACATGAAAGTCTCAAGGATGGACTTTCATGTTATAGGCTCTCTTAGGCCACTCTTGATAAACATGTCGGTTCTCAAGATCATTAACACATCATTCATCAAGCAAAGTTAATTGGTCCAGGAAAGCCTATCATGTAGTTTCATCATCGATGAACTCATGCATGGATATACACAACGATGTAATTTCTAGCTCTAAAGGCATGTTGACCTCCACACCATACACTAGTGAAAACTTAGTTGCCCTAGGGGGTGTCCAAATACTAGTGTGGTAGGTCCAAAGTGCAAGAGGTAATTGATTTTGCCAATATTTGTGATTTTGCCAATATTTGTGATTATCCTTAACCATTTTCTTTAAGATTGCAATTACTAGTTTATTTGATACCTTATCTTGCTTGCCAATTTTCTTGAGGATAATAGGGTGTAGAAAAGATGTGCTAGATATTATAGTTAGCTATTTAAATATGCACATATTTATTCTTGAAAGGTGGTCCATTATCTAAAATTATTTTGGATGGGATACCAAAAAGATAAATGATATTATATAACATGAACTCCGCAATGCAAGGCCCAGTCATAGTGGTAAGGGGAATAACTTCCACCCATTTTGTGAAAGTACTCGATGGTTGTAATTATGAACATATGGAAAACTGAGGAAGAGGGTGAGATTTTCTTGATTAATTCAAACCTCCATTGCAAAAATGGCCAAACCGATTAAATTGGTTGTAAGTCCTGAGAAGGTATGCATATCAAATTAGTGTGGTGTTGACACTTTATGCACCTCTTAACATAAGTGTAGCAATATTTCTCTAATATTGGCCAATAATGGCTCATGTGAAGAATGTGCTTTGCGATGGCAATACCATTGAAATGGCCACCACATGTACCATCGTACGCTTGGGAGATTGCCCAAAATGACTCTTGATGTTCTAAGAAATGAAGGAGGATATCCTCGTAGATTCAAAAATACAATATGTATCCAAGTAAGACATATTTTACTTCTTTTTTCTTGAATGTATGTTTAGTGGTATGCAACAATATAGAAGGGATGTTACCAAGCTTTAGGTAATATTTTAGTTGGATGGAGCAATCTTTCTTTAAAGAAGCCTTAATTGCATGAATCACTTGATCCTTTTTAAGTTCCTCTCTCATGAATGTTGATTGGGAGTGAACTTGTAAATATAGTGTTGTGCTGCTATCAAAAAGAGTTTGAGGGAAGAAATTACCCCAAGCAAAATTATTTAAGCAATTGTAAATTTGTGAGAACCATTCATGAGAAGGTTCAATTTTAATCTTGTGGACATCTAGAATGGAGTGAAGCTCCTCACACTTAGTTGCAAATTGTGATAGCATTTTGGCTTGAATGGTTGTGATATTATCATATGGGTTTTGCAGGATAAAAGAACCTAAGGGGACCATTGTGTTTGTAAAATGGATAGATGAACGAGGGAGTGCCTCAATATCATACCATTCAAAATTTTCCAAAATATTTTTCACAAGGGATTTGTAGGCTTGCAATATTGGGCATCTACATTGGAATATTTCCTTGACTTGATTCATTATGAGTAGGAAATTACCAAAAATGTTGAGCTTGGTTATTTTAATGGTGATTATCGTTTGAAGGCCTATGAGAAGAGCTTCATACTTGGTATTATTGTTGGTGTATGGGAAATAAAATTTCAATGATAGAGGTATTGGAGACCCTTGCAATATAAAGAATACAATTCTCATGTCACCCCCTTGCTCGCACTTAGAGCCATAAAAAAAATAGAGTTATGTTAGTTTTTTCTTCAGGCTCTTCAAGATCAGGTAATTTTGACACTTGAAAGACTCCACCATTGGGAAGCTCTATGCTAAGAGGTTGGTCATCCTTAAGAGGAGCATTTGTGAGTTGATCGGCTATGACCTGATCTTTAATTGATTTTTTTTTGATGAATTTGAGGTCAAATTCCATAGAGCGGAAAAAATGGTGCACCTAGCAAAGAAAAATGAAATGCATCTATTTTCCTATATAAGCATTCAAAAGTGACATTTAAACTAAGCAATAAGTGAAAAATAGATGAAATAAATGGGGGGTTCTTTTTATATTAGTGTATTTACCAAATATGTGGTTACAAAATGTCCCCTTGAGGGCTCTCAATTGATACAACTCATTACAATTTCAAAGGATTGAATCCCTTCAGAAACTCAAGGTATGCTTTCAGTGTCTTCCTTACACTCATGATTGAAGAGTGATATTTTGATACCGTTGCAATGATATATACATGTTAAAACTTATAACTCCTTCCTTACATGATGGAATACTTGGATCTACACAAAAGAAATTAAAATTGATTAATAAAATGTGTGTATTAAAATAAAATTATATAGATGCTTCCAATGTTGAGTACAAAAAGTGCAATAGATGATGCAAAACTACTCCAAATTGTACCAAAAATTTACATAATGTATATTATCTAATTTAGGAATTATTTATGTAGAAATTGAAATGACATTACAAGCCAAATCCATGGTCATCCTTGGGTATTCCAATTGGGGGGCTATCATCACAAAAAATCTAATTGAAGGTCCAAAACTGCTCCAAATCTCACCAAATTCTAGTATGATGTATGTTAAATAATTTAGAAATTATATACACTAAAATTAACTCAAAATTGTATGCCAATTCATGGCCATCACTAGGTGTTCCAATATGGACTATTCACCATCCTAGGGGCACGACCACCAAACCTAATGGTTTTTGCCACCAATTCCTCTAGCATATGGTCTAGAATAGTCCTATGGGTGTTGTCATCAAATTTGATAATCTAAATCATAGAAATGGGTGGGTTTTTGAATGGATGTGCATATTTAGGGATGTCTTGAAAACTCCTTCGATTGATTAATATTCCAAGGGTAAATATGAGGATAAAATGGGAGAGTTAATCTCGATAGCACTTCATCATAAATTCTTGAAAAGGCATTTCTCTAAAATTGGTTGAAATCCCTTCAATTTATAGCCCAAGAGGGCTCCAGGCCCAAAGGGGCAAGTTAGGGAATGCAAGGAAGGTGTTGCCACTTTTCAAAACCCTTCTCATATATTTTGTGGAAGAGACCTCCAATTTGGACCTCCAATTTACATGTTGTGATGGCTTAGAGAGGCTTTTAATCTATCATAAATCATTAGGGAGGATAAATGGTATAATTTGATTACCATTTGTCCTACCCTCATGTTTTTGGGGGGCCTAGGCCATGAATGTCCCACCTAGGGATGGTTGATTATGGCCATCCCTGGGTGGAATGACCATGAATTGTGGTTGTCTTGGGGTGGGATGACCATGGCTACATGGCCCAAAACTTCCCAAAAGTGGGGTAAAAATTCCCAAAAGTTTTTAGGACCCCTATTTAACCCTTGAGGGTTACCCAATGGGACTATATGGTATAAATAAGAGTGTGTCAATGTTGTACAATATTATTGACATGATTTTTTTGTCTACATATATTTATGCTTGTTTCTCGCTTAGCCAAGACACCGAATAATATCCAATAAATAATGCACCTCCACTTGTGCTTTTTCTATCATAAATACCACTTGCTCAATCCACATCTGCATATGTAGTGAATGTGAAATTATTACATTTGGGATACCACAATCCAAAACTCAAAGTTCCTTTCAAATAATTAAATACTCTTTACTACATGTACATGTGTTTCTTTTGGTGTAGTTTGAAATCTTACCACCAACTCGACTACCTATGTTATATCTGGTCTAGTAGCTATGACATATAGTAAAATTCCAATCATGGATCTATATAATGTCTAATTTGCTTCAGGAGACTCATCATATTTAGTTAACTTATATCCTATAACATTGGGGGTAATCACAAGATTGTAATCCTCCATCCTGAACTTTTTCAACATTTATTTCACATACTTGGTTTGAGAGAGAAATATACCTTTATCTGATTATGAAATTTGCAACCCAAGAAAGAAAGATAACTCACTAAGCATGTACATATTAAATTAATTTTACATACACTTTATAAATTTTTGACACATTTTGTCATTACTACCTCCAAAAATGATATCATCCACATAGACCACTACAATCAACAAGTTATTTCCTTCATTTTTGATGTATAGATTGCTATTAGCTATACCTTTTTTGAAACCCTATTCTTGGAGATACATATCCAATCTTGAGTACCAAGTCCTAGGGGCTTGCTTTAGCCCATAGAGAGCTTTATTTAATTTAAATACATAGTCAAGATTATCTGTTAGGTTGAAACCATCTGGTTGCTCTATGTAGACCTCTTCCTCCAGGTAACCATTGAGAAAAGTTGATTTTACATTCATTTGACACACCTTGAAGTTTTTGAAGCTTGATAAAACCAGTAACATTATTATGGCTTAAAGACATACAACGGGAGTAAAATTTTCTTCAAATTCAATCCTCTCAACTTGTGCGTAGCCTTTGCACACAAGGATTGCTTTTTTTCTTGATAACCTTACCATCGTCATTTAAATTATTTCTGTAGATCCATTTGGATCCAATTACATTCTTATATTTTGTATGTGGAACAAGTTCCCAAGTTTCACTCTTTTCTATTTGGTCTAACTCTTCTTCTATTGCTTTAATATAGTATTTGTATTCTCTTACTTCATTGAAATCCTTAGCCTCAAATTTGGATAGCAAAGAAAAATTTGCATGTTCACCTATTCCTATTATATTCCTCCTTATTTGTCTCTCATCTGGATTCCCAATAATCAGTTCTCTTAGATTATTATTTTGCACATACCTACATGATGTCTTTGGTGGTTCCTTGTGTGCCTCATCTTCTTCAATTTCTTCAGCTTATTCTTCTTTACAACTTTCTCCTTCTTGATACACAATTTCTTGAGCTAGTTTTCTTAGATCTATTTCTTCAACAACTCTTACATTTGTACTTTCCACAATTTTATGTGATATTTTATTGTAGCATCTATAGGCTTTCCTCTTAGTGGAATAACCAAGGAAAATACCCTCTTCACACCTGAAATCAAACTTGCCCAAATTTTTCTCTTCTCATCTATTGTAGCATTTGCTTTCGAAAATTTTGAAGTACTTCATATTAGTTGGTTTTCCCTTCCAAATATCATATGGGTTTTTGTGGTGATTTACTCTTATTTTAGATCTATTGATAATGTAAACATATTTATGAATTACCTCTTTCCAAAATGCATTAGAAATATTAGACTCATTTAACATAGCTCTAGCCATATCCTAAATAGTTATGTGTTTCCTTTTAACTACTCCATTTTGTTGTGGAGCTCTTGTTGTTGAGTATTATATTTTGATTCCATGTTGTTCACATAATTCTACAAATTCACTTGAAGTGAATTCTCCTCCTTTATCTAATATTAGACACTTGATCTTTTTATCTGTTTTATTTTATACTAATGCCTTGAATGCCTTCAACTTTTTAAATGCTTCTGATTTTTCTTCTAATAATGTTACCCAAGTCATTCTAGAGAAATCATCAGTAAAATACATGAAGTAACCCTCACCTTGTAAACACTTTGTCCTTGTTGGCACACATAGATCGATGTGAACTAGCTCCAAGGGTTTCGATGAAGAAAACTCCTTTGACTTTAAACTTGAACTTATTTGATTACCATGTTGGCATTGTGTAAAAATATTTCTTGGGGGTTTTACTATTTTGGGAAAATATCTAACTGCTTGTTTTTTGCTTATTTTCACTATTTTGTCAAAGTTCAAGTGACCCATTCTTCTATGCCATAACTAGATCTCATCCTCTTGTGATAAAAAATATTTTCCTCCCTTAATTTCACTTAACATGTAGAGATTTTTTGTGGTTATATTGACATCTGCAATAAGCTTTCTTGTCTTAGATTTATTGATCTCACATCCATTTGGGTGAAATGTGAGTATGTGCCATTGATCACGTAGTTGAATTATGCTTAGTATATTGTGATTCAATCCTTCAACATATAACACATTTTATATCCTAGATTTTTCATTATCCAAACTTAAAGTCCCTTTTCCAACAATTTTGGTAGAGGCATTATCACCAAATTTCACTTTTCCTCCATTTATTTTCTTGAGAGAAAGAAATTTGCTTTTATCACCTGTCATATGGATTTGACAACCACTATCAATGTACCATTGATTTTATTCATTTTGCACATGAAGAGATGTTTGTACCAACATGGAATTTTCCTTTTCTTGTTTATTTTTATTTTTTCAAACTTTTGAGAACGTCTCGTTATGAAATCTTTGACCTTCCTCTTTCTTGATTAATTTAGGAAGTTCAGGAAATACTGTTTTACATCATCTAGCTCTGTGCCCAAAATTATTACATTTGTAACACATGACATTGTTATTCATGAGATGTGTAAAAATTTGTAATTTCTATTAATTATGCCAATATTATTTATCACATAGACCATGCAATATACAACTTTATGACCATATTTGTTACATGAAAAACAATAACCATGGAAGAAATTTTTAAACTTGTTTGATTGCCTTGAATGATATGGTCGGATGGTTCTTTCACTTATGTTCCTATGATTGAATTTTTTCCATGTTGATTCTTTATCTTCGTCCTCCTTCAATACATCAGTATAGGTCATGGGATCATTTTTACTTTCTTTGATGTATTTGTTCTTTTTGAGCTTGAATCCTCTTTTTGTTTCTCTAACCTTGTATTTTGCTGTAACTTATCCTTAGAATTTTCTACTTCCTTTCTTAGAGAGAAAACTTCATGTTCCACATTTTTACATTCTAATTATTTTATCTTTAATTTATCAACCATAACTTCTTTATTTTTTTTGTCTCTTCAACCATCAATTTTAAGTCTATGAGATATTGTAGAAGCTTTGTATTTTTTTCGTCATCCTCTTGAAATTGAGCCTTCGATCATGAATTCTTATTTCTAACCCTTTCAATTCTCTAAGAGTAGTAATAAGTTCCTTTTCCATATATACTATTGTTTCCTCTTCCTTTTTTTTGAATATTTCTGGTTGATTTAAACCATAGAAACATATTCTATCACTTCAGTGGCCATGTGTGTTCTTCTAATATATTCCTTCAAGTTGTTAGGCTTTCATGAAGGAACATGCTCTGATACCAATTGAAGAACATAAGCTTATACTGATAGGGGATGAACAATATAAGATAAAACGTTTTACTTTTATTTTCAAAGAAGTATTATAAAATATTATCAATTGCAATAATGAAACAATGCACAAATCATTACACACATAAGAGATACAAATTTAATGTGGTTCACCCAATGTGCGCTACAATCACAGAGAAAATATTTCTTATAAATTTTCTCAACAAATATCTTGGGAACCAATTCCCTATTATAATGTTTATAGGCACCAACCCAAAGGAGACACCAACCCCCAATTATCAAGTTTGTGTACCTCTATCCATAGGAGACAACAATACCATTTGCTCTGGTTTGTGTACCTCTATACACAAGAGACACCAGTCCCCTTTACTTTGATCTACTCCAATACCTACTCTCAACTTTGCTCATATATTCTCCAATCCTACACACAAGGCTTGCTCAAATATGCTCACCAAAATATGCTCAAATTTGCTCCAAGCCTACATATAAGGCTTGCTCAAATCTATTCATCAATCCTGCTCACAAAATTTTCTCAACCTGCACAAATCCTACTCAACCTAATCAAAGCTTGCTTAGAAGGCTTGCTCAGATATGCTCATAAAACCTACTCATAAACCTGCTCAAATCTACCTCAATCCTGATCATAGAAATTGTTCAAACATTCATAATTATTGTATACAAATAATTGCATATATCTTTCCTAAAAGTGCTTTCTTTGAATAAAGTAATTCAGACATATTCTACCCATAATTATTTTTTTTTTAAAACATATAGAGAATGATATGCATTATAAATTCTCAATATATTCTTCTCATATTCATTAAGTCTTTTGCTTTCACATGTCTCACATTCATTGCATTCAAAAGGATACTCTATTCTAGCACTTGATAGTTGGCTTTCTTATGTACTTCCAAAATTAATCAAAACCAATGCACGTACTTGGTTCACAAAACTAGTCTATAGCCCTTGCAAGTTCATTACCAATATGACTCAAATTTAATGCACTAATTTTCTCTTAAACCATTCCTAGTATATTTTCAAACCCTTGCACATATATTTCCAATTTCGTTCAACAATAATGTAAAACTTTATTCTCAAACTATAGCACATATATTTCTAATTTCATTCAAAGTAATGCACACTCAATCAATCCTTATACCTCAAACCATATGACATCAAAGTACTTTATTCAAACAAAAACCACCCTCTACAAAGAAATTAAATCACCGTACCTCTTAGAATTATTCTTGAAAAAATAATTCTCCCTTTGATCCTTCAAAAATCTGGTTAGTGATTTTCAATTTCTAGCAGAGATAGAAAATCATCCATAAAAATATTTCCAAAAATATCCACAATAAATCCAAAAAATAATACCTTATTTATCATTTTTAATAATTCAAAATAAAGCTTTCAAAAAACCTTAAAATTCCTCTTTTCTATAAGGAAAAATTACAATTAAAAATAAACCATGTCACACTTTATTACTCCTTTTCAACACACAATAATTACAAACATTAAAATCCAAAATACACCTTATTACTCCTGTTCTAAATTAAACATAAACAAAAACCTTTGCCCTTAATATTTAAATCAACAAGTCCAACAAACAATTTTTTTTCACATAAAATTTATACAAAAATTTTGTCCATACCTCAACCAATCAAGCCCAATGAACGCGAAGGGAATCAAACTCACAACCTTTGCCAACATAGTGCCCTAGCAATAGCTAGGAAGCCAACTGGGCTACCCCAATGGGTAAAACATACCATGCACAAGCAACTCAAATTTTCCTCTTCACTGTGTCACTACTAAAAAAACCACTATCTTCGCTAACCAAAAAAGCTCTCAGTGATTTGACCCTGCAACCTTTGGTTTGGCAGCACCTTAGTTCTTCTATCTAGGCAACTTTTTGGACTAGCCACCCAGTTGGATTTCCAATTGTGGCACACTCAAGATAAAATCATTTTGCTCACTGCCACCAAACTTGCTTTCCCTTTTGTTCTTTTTATCTGCATTGAATTTTGCATGGAGAGCATTCGAATAATTATTTTCGCATTCGAAACCATAGTCTCAATGAAATATTTGTGCCCCTTTTATATGCTTTTTTTCCTTATATCAAAAACATCAGCGCATATATAATTTTCAAATTATTTTATTTCCTCCATTAACTTTGGTGCCTCCTCCCTTTTTAAACCTTTATATTATAATATTTTAAATATTATAATATCAATTCTTTAAACCTTTGTCTCTCGCAATATAAAATTTTCTTTTTGTCCCATGCAACTTTAAAACTTTCTCATTATAATATTTAAATTTAAAATTTAAATATTATAACCCTTTGCTTGAATATTTTCTTGCTTTGCTATTTACCAAGTCCAATTGTTGTCTTAATTGATATTTTGTCCATCCATGTAAACTTCTCATCTTTGAGGAATATTTTTTCCTTAAGTACCATGCACCCTTTGACATCAATGACAACTCAATATACTCAATATTTCCAACACAAATAATAAAGGTAATTGAATTATTCAAAGGATAATGTATTATAATTTTCATTGATTCAATATAAAAACCTAAATCTATTCATCTAGTTGTACCACACAAAAAAGCCAAGCAATTTCATAGGGTAATTTTTTTAGTTTATGTTTATTTTTTAACCCTACAAGTGCTTTCATGTTCATAGCAATCATATTTCACCCAATGAATCATTAACATAAATTTTTTAATTAGTACAGGCATATCATACTACTTTTAGTTTCAAATAACTACAAACAATCATCCAATTAGACAAGATTGGCCAAATATCATAAAGTTGCTATTTTGTGAAATTGACTTATCTCATTTGTCATACTCTTGTTCTAGCATGAGGTTGAACCATGATTGGGATCCTCTAAGAACCATAACACCTAGAGGATGAACATATACTTTCCCCATTCCTTAGCATAATGAACCCTGACTTAATTGATCAACTTGTTCAAGATTTTTATATGAAGAGGGATAGCATACATATGCCTAGTGTCTATATGACTATCCTACTATTCAAATTTATTTAGAGCCATTTCATTACCCTAACACTGGTATTAGTCTAAAATGCCCACTTTGATTCACAACCCTTTATCCAATACCAAATTTTTTGGTAAAACTAGCTTCCACTTTCATGCTAGCCCTCTTTAACCAAAGTGAAACACAAACATATCACTGTATTCCTAGAAAACAACCTATAAGTGAAGTATCATACCGCCATTCATTATTAAATTTTACAATATTCTTGATATGACCCCTTATATCAAAAAATTTGTTACTCTCGAATCATGTTGAACATTTGCCCATATTCCAATGACATTGGGTGTTAATTTTTACTAATAACTCATGGTGTTATTTGGTAAATGAATCATTGTTCACCAAATATTGTATATATTTTTACAACTTATGTAATCCTTTCATTGACCAAAATATTTAGAGATTTTTTTGATTTAAAGTATTTGGTCTTCATTTTACTCTAAGAGATTCCATAACTACTAATCCAAGAATTACTAGAGCTTTCCTATTAAAACATAACAAGTTTATCTACAATTTAATTTTTGCATACAATGGATATAAATATTTTAATTTATCCATAACAAGAAATATGAAACATGCACTCCAACAACACACGGAATTATTCTTGATTTTAATTTTTAGATACATCTACATGGCAACATAATTATGAAATACCCTTCAATCATCTTTCAAACTCAATGATATTATTACAACTCAAGGCGATAGTTATAGCGATGATAAAACTGAGAAATAACAACATAAAGTTTTCTTCTTAAAGAAGTAATATATTACATTGTGTTGACATCACGTTTTTTTTTAATTTACAATACCAAGAAACTCCTTTTTTCTAGAACTTATCAAGACATACATCAAATAAAAAAATTGGGCAAAAATCAAGTACTCTATTAATGCAATTTTAAACATTCAACTGGATAATAATAGTTTTCAATAAGCTATTCACTAATAGTTTCAAGTGTTACACCTTCATACCAATATCATGATCATACGACTGACTTAATTTGATAATAGATTAAAGAATTGAGTCTGTAATACATGCAAGACTATTCATATTTATTGCCTCTTTTTGGCTGTTTTTGGTAACAAAAACATAATCCCTTCAACTGGATAAATACATTGAACACACAAGTTACAAATTTTAATTATTTTAAGCCAGCAATATTTTATAATTAGACTAGGTTTATTCTGACCATATAAATAAAATATTCCCTTCCTTTCACTCAACCATAGTGTTCGTTGCCCATACTATATCTTCATATTCATGGACTTTCATACCATCATGAGAGTGCTTAAGGAAATTATGGGATAAAAATCAACCATTGGGATCAATACATGTATACTAATTCCCATTGCCCATGTAGTCATAAATTGAATAATCGAATTCCAAAAATAGTTACAAAATCTAAAAATAAGATGAACAACAAAGAATTAACCATATTCCAATTCACACAAAAATCTTCTACTAACATATTTATTTCCATTTACGTTTTAGTATCTCAACTCAGAGCAAAAAAATTATTCAAATTTTAAACTAATTTTCAATTCAATCCCTCCCTTTGGTCATTTAATTACCACCCAAAGTCTACTGTTATATGGTAAATAAATTTGTACCATTTTCATGTACTCTTTGGTGATCAATTAATAGTCATGAGCAAGATAATATGTTAAAGGAAATCCCATCTAGAACGCAACCAAATATCTTCAACAATTTAGCCATGAAGTAAAGATAGACTCAAATATTCAATGTTCAATATTCAAACACATCAATAGACATTAAAATGTAACTAAGCATAAAATATATGAACGATTTTGTTCAAACGATTGCATATATGAACAATATAATATTTTCTTCACATGTAGTCGTTTCTATGAAAAACAACATAGTAATTCGTTCTTCTATTTGCTTTAAGGGAACTATATAGAAATCAATTATTCCAATAATATTTCATAGCACATAGTATTCACACAATTTTAATATAAAAAAATTAAACAATTTGATCTGATTCTTTTGTCTTTGCTTTCGTTTTCCCTTCTTCGAGGTTGCACAATAAATTCTAGACTAGCAAAACCAAAAGTCAACACCCAAAAACAAATAAGAATACCCCCTCTCTTCTTCTCCATTTTCCTATTTAATTTTCCACTCTTCTCATAACAAATTTTTTTGGAAAGTATATATCTTTTACATTGCACACACTTTGCTAGATGAGGCTAAGGTTACAACAACTAGAGTAAGCACATTTCAGCAATCATGACAAAACAAGTTAATCTAATTTTATTTCTTATCAACATTGGCAGACATATATTCGAACACCATATAAAAAGAATACATGTCTAAATGTAAAAATAATTTGATGTTTTAATTTAATAATTTATATTTAATTAATCTTATTCTCTTCCTAATTATATTGATATGGATAATAATATTAATTCTATTCCACTACAATACAATTTAAAGGATGTTTCCCATGCCATTGGCATCTTCATTGCCTTAGAAGTTTCTAATTGAACACCATTTTTCAACAAACAATAAACATAATCAAAAAACAAAGCACACTCAATTATGCAAATTATATCCTATGATCCTACATGAAGTGCAAAGTGTGAGCTTTCATGTACTCACGACTGAATCATCACTTCCATTTTAACTTTTTTGTCAACCAAATTTATTCGTCGAAGGCATATCCCTGGTCGTGCATGCACAATGACTATTAGGAGTACCACATTCTATAGAAAAAGGTAAATACTTTTTAATAATTTATCTATATTCAATGTTTTTGCGAGGAGGATTGTTACATTCAAGCAATTTGTATAATTCTATTTATTTTGGAATAGCCAAGAAAACAAATTGTTATATACATGCTTGCAATTCCTTTGAATTTATGGTATAAAGTGCTAAAATATTACCTTGTAATGGTAAATATCACAATGTTAAGTTAAGATAGGGGACTATCAACTCAAAACTAAGATGTTTGCTATTCAACTAGGTGGATGTAATGTTGTGCTAGGAATATGGTGAGTAGGTACTTTGGGAACAATAGCCTAGAACATTGCATAATTATGGATGTAATTCTAACATAATGGTAAGTCCTACACTTCCCATGCTTCACCACTAAGACATCCATAGATTATCACTTCAAGTAGTATAAATAAGTTAAAAAATTTCATGTAGGATAATAACTCAAATATGGAGAAGTTGAAAGGATGGCCAGTGGATAGGAGCACAGAAGCACAGGTTCATATGGGTGGAATAAAAATTCAAGTGGGATCTTATGGGATCATGGTGGAAAACAATTGGGTGGAAGTTTTTTGGGCAGGGTTTGATAGAAATTCTACCCAAAATTAGCTTGGGAAGTACCACCCAAACTGGGTGGGTTTTTCTCTTACATCCGCCTGAGAATCAAAGTTAAAAGTTCCACTCAGGGAAATTGTGAAGGATGCCAAAAGGATACTTGAGTGGGGATTTGCAAATGTTCGCCCAACGAGATTAATAAAAATATCCGCCCAACTCTAAAATTTCTTTTAGAATAAATAAAACATATTCATGACTATATTTTTAGGCCCACCAAAGGGTTTTCACCATGGATTTCATAGAGATAATATTATCATGTGAAAAATCAAGTATGCACAAATAAATATATTTTGTATTAACCAAAATGAAAATTGACTATGACTGCAGTTTTATAATGCATAAATTAAATACTTTACTGGATGCTTCTTTCTTTAGAATATTTACAAATATTTGAAAGCTTAGTTGCAGGTTAAACTCACATGGGAGATTCTGAATACTGCTACTTCAGCTCCTCACTCTTCAAAGTCCATCTTCAAGTTTTTTTCTCCTCTTGCACTCCCTTTTTCTTTGAATTTGCTTCCATAATAAATACTCCCATTGACAAAATTATTTATAGATTTGGGGATGAAGTAAATGTGAATTTTATGCTAACAAAATTATTGAATAGCTAAAATTAGATCGTGAGCTACCAATAATAAATACAGGTACAACAAAATTCAACGATTGATCTAGAAGATCAGAATTTGTTAGAGGCATAAAATCTAGTTTAACTTTATAACATCCTCATTTAAACCAAATTCCATAAAATATTTGATACCAAGCATCTCTTGTAGCCTATTAAAGTCCTCCTCCTTTAAAGGTTTTGTGAAAATATCTGCAACTTGCTCTTTGGTCTTGCAAAACAGTAACTCAATTTCATAATATTTCACCAATTCTTTGATGAAATGGTACCAGATATTGATATGCTTGGTCCTACCATAAAACACTGGATCCTTTGATAGTGCTATGGTGGAATTTTTGTTATAATAAACTATTATTACCCCTTCCTATGGATGATTCAACTCACCCAAAATTCTTCTCAGCCAAACTTCTTGGCATGTAGTTGAGGTGGTAGTAACATACTCTACCTAAATAGGGGATAATGTAACATTTGGTTGCTTATTTTATGACCATGAAACTGCACCCGATATAATATGGAATTTATAACCGAAAGTTCTCTTTTGATCATCTAAATTTCCAGCCCAATCGCTATCTATGTAGCAAACAAGTTCAAGCTAGTATTTTCTGGCATAAACATTTTCATGGTTTTTGGTCCCATTGACTTACCACAAAATCATTTTACCTACCAGCAAGTGAGTTTTCTCCAGTGACTCCATAAACCTTCTAATCAAACTGACTGTAAATATTAGATCAGGTCTAGTTGTTATCAAATACATGAAACTTCCAATAAGTCTTTTGTAGAATGCTAGATCAACATTGCTGCCACAATCATTTTTACTCAATTTTAGGTCTAAGGCAAGTAGTGTGATGGTAGGTTTTTTGTCTTCCATATTAAGCCTCTTCAAGACATATCTTGTATACATGCTCTAATAAATGAATATACCATCCATAGATTGGGTAACTTCAATACCAATAAAATACTTCATTAGGGCTAAGTTCATCATCTTGAACTCCTTCTTCATGGTATTTTTGAACTGCTCAAATAACATATTGTTATTGCCAGTATAGATAAGATCATCTATATACATGTAGACAATTATTATCTCCCCTTATTCATTTGTCTTCATGTAGAAGGTGTGCTCATATAGGTATTTTATAAACCCATTCTCCTAAAAGTATGCATCAATCCAACTGTACCAAGCCCTAGGTTCCTGCTTCAATCCATACAGGACTTTATTCAACTTTAGGACCTTGCCTTCTTTCCCTTTCAACTCATATAAAACTTGTAAAGGATATAATCACATAGAGATTTATAGTATGTAGTTATGGTATATACCCATAGCCAGTTGGGTGGCTAGTCTATGTATATCTCCTCTTCCAACACTTCGTTGAGGAAGGTAGACTTGGCATCCATCTAGTAAGCATTCCAACCTTTCTGGGTTGCCAATGCCAGGATCATTCTAATTGTGTTGATTCTCACTATAGGTCCATACACCTCATAATAGTCAATCATTGAATTTTATTTATAGCCTTTTGACACAAATCTAGCCTTATGCCTGTCAACATCACCTTGGGTATTAAACTTGGTTTTATATATCAATTTTACTCCAATGGTCTTCTTACCTACTAGAAGATCTATTAAATTTCAAGTCTAATTTTTCATTATGGATTCTATCTCATCATCCATAGCTTACACCCATTTTCTATTCTGAATTGCTTCTTTAAATGAAATTAGATCACACTTATATAATAAAGCAAAATCAAAATGTTCTTCATCAATTTCATTTTTGGTTACCTCATAAATATCTTGTAAGCTCATTGTCTTTGCTGGTGTCTTTAAGTTGGAGATCCTTGGTTTAAGTGGAGGTGACCATGATGATGACCCAGTGTTGTTGTTGGTACTAGTACTACTACTTGAAGAAACAGGTAGATGTTTTTTATTGTCTTTTAAGTCCTCACACTCAATAATTGTTGGTTCTAGCTAACTAGTCTTGGATTTCTAGTTCCATGCTTCATATTCCAAGAACTTCACATCTTAAATTATAACCAATTTATTTTTGATAAGGTTATACAACCTGCAAGCCTTCAATTTTTTATTGTAACCAATAAATATGCATTTCTCTGCCTTGTCACCCAACTTCTTCCTTTTCTCTTCTAGAACATGTGTATGTGCTATGCATCCAAAAAATCTTAAGTGAGCAACGCTCAACTTTTGGTTTCTCTAGGCTTCTTGAGGAATCTTATCATTCATATTTTTTGTGAGACATATATTCAATAGATAAACTGCACAACATACAACTTCTACCCAGAACTCATGTGGCAATACCTTGACCTTCAGCATACTCCGTGTCATATCCATTATGGTTATATTATTTCTCTATGTGATATCATTCTGCTATGGTGTGTATCTGGTTGTGAACTACCTTCAAATTCCATTCACATTGCAAAAAATATGGAATTCATTAGAGATGTACTCACATATTCCATCTGTTATGAGAGTCTTCACATAATAGCTACTTTATTTGTCAACCAGAGCCTTGGAATCCTAATTTTTTTTTAAATATTTTAACTATTTCTTGATAGGATATACCCATGTCCTTTGACTGAAATCATCTATAAAATTTATGAAGTACTTTTTTCCAGTAAATGTGTTGGTTTGCATTGGATTGCAAATGTCTGAATGCACTAGCTCCAATGGCTATGAAGCCCTCCAAGACTATCTTGTAGGGAACACATCCCTATGCTACTTTCCAATCTAGATAATATTTAAATTCTTTATTTAGTTTTTGAATGAGAGGTAAACCCATCACAATCTATTTCTTGTGTAGTATGTTCAGGCCAATAAACTTAGGTAACTAAATCTAAGATGCCACAACCAGGTAGCATCTTTCACAATTGCACTAAATGAAGGCAGTAGTTCATTTTGAATCTATAGGCGAAACATCTTGTTCTTTGTCATGGGCACATTTTATAAAATCCTGTTCTCTTTATATATGATTATGTAGGATCTATTTTTAAACTTAATAGCGTACCCCCTCAGATAACCTTCACATGCTTGATTCAGTTAATCAATGAGGGGTATACCCGTCACCATATATTTCTTATGCAATAAGTTTAGGCCACTGAAATTTAAGTGACTGAATCTAAGATGCCTTAGCCAAGTAGCATATTTCACACTTGCACTAAATAAAAGTAGTAGTTCATTCTGAATCTACAGGGGAAACATCTTGTTCTTTTTCATGGATACATTTTCTGCAATCCCGTTCTCTTTATCTCTAATGATGTGGGATCCATTTTTAAACTAAATAGTGTGCACCCTCTACACAAGCTATCCAACATTGAGGAAATTGTATTTCAACCTAGGCACATATTACACATCTTGAATTTACTTCCTTTCATCTTTCTTGGTATAGATTATGATTTTTCATTTTCCCATTATAGGTACCTTCTTGTTGTTTCCCATATTCACTTTTTATTTAATGGTTTCATCTAGATGTGAGAACATCTCTCTTTTCCTAGACATGTGGTTATTGCAACCACTATCGGAATACCAGGTATTCTTTTAGATCTCTTCTTCAGTATTGCAAGTTAACAGTAAATTCCCACAAACATCTCTATAATCTACATTTTCACTTTCATTTGTGTAGTGGACTTGCTACTTGTTATTCTTGGCCAACTTATTTCTACACTCATAACTAAAATGGTTGAATTTCTTGCAATAATAACACTAAATATTGGATTTTTCATACTTCTTATTTGATCCTCCTTGCTGATTTTTGTCATTGCCTCTTCCTCCTACTTGATGGAACTTGCAGCTAGTCTCACCTTCATTGGAGTTTGACCTTCCTCCTCTCTTCTAAACTCTTCCACGTTTACCTTGATTGCTCTATCCTCTTCTTCCTTGAGAATATGAGCCATTATAGTGGGATTCTCGTATGTTACTACTATATCAAAATGAGACCTACATATTGAACACTTTCTCTAATGAGTATTGAGATGACTGACTCAATATCTACTCATGTGTTTGCAAAGAACCCATGATCTCATACACAAAGAGGGTTGTTAAATCCTTTGATTCTTTAATTTCAATTCAACTGATTCAAACCTTGCTGGTAGGCTCCTCAATATTTTCTCCACTATTCTCTAGTTCTCAACATTCTCCCCATTCAACCTCATCTGGTTGATGATACCCATTGCTCGGGTAAATAAGTTTCTTGTGGACTCTTACTTACTCATCTAGAGATTTTTGAACTCCCTTCTCAACATGTACAACCTCATCAACTTCACTTTTTTGGTGCCTTGGAAGAAGCTTGCTGAGATTTCCCAGCCCTCCTTTGATTTAGTTGTTGCTACAATTTATAGGAAGATGGTCTTCTCAATTGTTTGCATTATATAAAATAATGCCTTCTTGTATTTTTTTTTTCTCCTTCAATAGATCTAAATCTTCTTAGGAGAGGGTGCTCAATGTTGCTACATATACAATTTCTAAATAGTCATTCTCCACCAGGATCCATAGCTCTTTAGATATAAACAAAATTCTCATTTGAATGCTCTAGTAAGGGTTATGCATAAGGTGTAGGACCCAAAATGTACTTGTAAAAATAGGCTAATCAATTTCAAAAGCACGCCAAATCCTGGCCAACCTCATGTCAAAGGTAATGGTAAATTACCTTGGTTTTTGGTAAAAAAATTGGGAAAATGGTGATTGATAGTTTTTATCAGATTGAATCTTTGATGATGCATAACAAGGTCCTGTTCTAATCTAATGTAAAACTAGCACAAGATTCATACTGATGCATAACTAGAACTGGATTCATATTGATGTATAATTGGGTATGATAGCTCGGTTAGATCCATAACAAGAACTAAGGCCTGGTATGATACATAACTAGGTCTGATTCTTATCTGATGCATAACCAGGTTCAGTGTTTGGTATGATGCACACCCAGTACTATTATTTGATATTATGTAGAATAAGTTTCGATGATCCGATATGATGCATAATAAGGTTCAGGTCAAATCTAATGCATAATGTGATCCGGGTTAGGGTCTAATGCACAATAAGGTCCAGGGTTAGGTCTCATACACAATAAGGTCCAGGGTTAGGGTCTTATGCACAATAATATCTAGGGTTATTTTCTAATGCACAATAAGGTGTGGGTATTGGGCCTGATGCAAAATATGGTATGAGATTCGACTTGATGCACAATTGGCCATGTGTCGACTTTGACTATTATGTTTGTAAAATGATATTAATGTTATTTTTCATGTCATTTCTACCACTACACCCAACTAGAGCAAACCAAAGTAAAATTTTATTGAGCAACAAAATTTTCCTATTTTTACTATTTCCAAGTTTCCAAATTCTAGCAATGGACACCATTTCCATCCTAATTCCAAAATTCAGAAACCCTTCTTGTACGTTAATTTTAGATTTTTTAATTACCCCAAGTATAGACTTATCATAGTTAAATTATGCAAGTTTGACAACCCTTGTGTCAATACCACATTTCAAAATTAATAAAGTCCTCTTACAACATATCATTAGCAGTTATGACCATGACAAGGGGATTGTCAAAATGAAAATATGAAATAGAAATTTGTCGTTCAACATCACAGCTACAGATATAAATAGATTGATAAATATTTCTTTTCGTGATTTTCCTCTAATTTCAGCAAAGTCCCAGCTCTCTCCAAAATGAAAATGCTACCTCAAGAAAATGTATGAATGCACAAAGAAGAATTGGCAGGTATAATTGTTTTGTCTTAGAATTTGTTAATCCTCAATAATTCAAATTTGTAAATTGTTATCTAATTATTTCTTTTTACAGCTTCTGCCACCAAGTCAAAATGGGGGTTATCAATCACTGATGTTAAGAATCCAACTTTGAAGGTCATTATTGAGTTCTTCCAAGTAATATTGATTCTGCTTGGAAGATCCAAAATTTTATTCTGAGGACTTTTGTATGTTATTCATTGTCAACATCATGAAAGGTTTGATTGGTGCACCTATATTATAGATCATATCAGGGCCAATCTACATGTGATGCAATTGCAAACCAGAAACACACAGCCCATTGTGGGCTCTGTTAATTATATGTTAACTTTTTATTTTGAAAGTTTTCATAATTTGCAAGATACTCCTCCTCTTACTGTAGCACATGCAACACTGCAAGACATTGCCTTGACATGAGATGAATTGAAGGTAATCAGTCCATATTTGACAATCAAAATGTATTTAAATTTTAGTACATTTTTATTTTTAAATTTTTCTTTTCATCTAAATGCAGGGTAGGGCAGCCACAATAAGGATTAAATAAGATGCTACCAATAATATTCATAGGTCACAACAAACTGGTGATTCTCAGGATATTGGATCAAAAAATTCACCATTTTAAAGGGCACCAAAACATCCAAGGCAAGCTCCTTCACATGGTGGATCTAGTGTGGCCACACCCTCCGACATTGGTGCCCATATTCATAATATTTTATCATATTTAGGTAAAACAATGTGTATTTATTTTGAATTAATTATTATGGATGTTCTCTATTTTATTTTCAGAATAATATAAACAAAATATTTTTATATTTTCAACCGCCTCTCAATTCTAAACTACGAGAATCAGAGGCTATATGGCACCACCGCTTCCACCACATCTACCACTCATTCCACAACAACAACAAAAACAACAACAATAGCAAAAGCAACAACACCAACAATAGCAACCATGTTCACTAGCATATCTTGGACCTACACATATGAGAGGTCAAATACAAATTGGAAAACAATTTTTCACAAAGATCACAACCGACTCAAAGTTTCAGTCTTGGGTTCTCATACTTTACATTTCACACTTCTTCACAGGTACTATAATTTTCATCTGTTGGGTTGGATAATATCCAACTTAATTATAATTTTCTATTGCAGGGAAACATTTTAGGTTTTAAAGCAACATATGTGCTTCAAGATCCACTAGGTGAAGCACAACAATAGGAAGCCCCTGTAACTAAGCATAGTTCATTTATAGCTTTGGAGGGAAATGACCCTCATCCTCAAACTGAGGATGATATTGTTTATTTTGATGAAAATATTTTAATAGTTGAAAACACATAAGCAACAATAAAAAAAAAAATTCCTTCAATATTTGGAGAAAATGAAGGATTGGGAATATCAGGCCAAGGTTCTAATAAAACAAATAAATATCTTATACAAGAATTATGCAAAAAGAGATTCAATATATTATTTGGTTCAATATGAACCAAAAAAATTTAGTGGTCTATTGAGTCAGGCCACAACAGAAATAGTTAAGTCTAAAATTGTTTTTGATGATGATGTTTTAAATATTGTTGTTAGAATATTAGAGAATATTAATGCTAAAGCCTAAGATTTATATAGCCAATGGGCTTCTGATAGAGAAAAATTTGCACTTGCTGAGTCTGCTAGGGATGTGGCTGAGGTATGAAAATATTTATTGATTTTTCATTTTGATTTTGGAATTTATTTTTCATATTTCAATTTTCTTTAAAACAAGTAATAATTTTTATATAGTTATTTTGAATGATTTGGCATTTTCTTTTTGAATTCAAATTTTGAAAACTTAAAAAATTAAGTAAACAACATGCAAGTTAATATCAATGTGGCAAAATTTTCTTTGTAAAATGTAATACAAATGAAGAAAAAAATGTAATTAAAAGTGCTAGATAATAATATTTTGAGAAGATATATTAGGTTGAAGCTCCATGAAGATCCAAAAATTGTACTACAACCCCAAAAAGAGAAATAAAAACTTCCAATAATACATGAAGATCCAAACCAGTAAGAAAGTGCATTGTTGGGAAGTATTATGAAAGGTCAAGAAAATCTAGTCAGACGTGGTGCACTACTAGAATAAGGAGCCAAGCAAGGAGATAAATGAAAACAAGCTACTGTTGAAAGTGAAAGTGATGTTGCTAGAGAAAAATAAAATATTTTACTATGTAATTTTTTTTTGAAGATAACTGTAGTCAACGATTATGTACAATGTTATATATTTTCAATGATATTAATGAATACTATATTTTCTAAATTTGTGTCTTGACTTCTTAACTTATTTAGAGGGTGTTTGCATTTGTAATTTTGTGTTGCTATTATTATTTACTATCTTTATCTCAAACATCAAATGAGTATTTTTTTTAATCATAAATGATAACACTTGTAACTGCTAAGAGCATACACATCACATATCTAATATTTTGTGGACCGGATGCATAAAGAGATCTGGTAGTAGAGCAGTTTCATAATGTGCATCAGTGGGGTATTGGATGCATAAAGAGATTCATCCATGGACCGAATGCATAAAGATATCCAACCACTAATCAGATGCATAAAAATATTTAGGCCATGGATCAGATGCATAAAGAGATTCGGTCATTAACCAGATGCATAAAGATATACAGGCCTATACCAGATGCAAAATGAGATCAGGCTACAAATCAAATGCATAAAAATATCTAGTCCTGAATCGGATGCAAAAGGAGATTAGACCACAGACCGAATACATTAAAATATCGGAGCATGGCCTGGATGCATAATGTGATTTGATATCCCTTTGTAATTGTTCACTCTTTGATTGGTTGCCAAGTGTCACACATTCGATCAGTCATACTACATGTCTAGTATGATGGTGCCACATATCAAATCCACCTCTTTCCTTTATAAAAGGTCATCAACAATTCAACAATTATTTTTACAGTTCATTTCTATGAGTATAGCCAACCAGATCTAACCTTTCCCAATTTTCCCAATCCAGTTTCTTTTGATACAAACTTCTTACAATTGCCACCCCTTCAAACCTTACACAAAATTTCAAGAACCTTTCTTGCACTTTGATTTCAAATTTAATAACAACCACAGGTACAAAATTTTCATGGCTCAATAACGCAGGTTTGACAACCTTAGTTTTGATACCATAATTCAAAATTGATAAAGTCCTACTACAACATGTCATCGTCGGTTATGACCATGATACTTCTACAATCATAATCAAAATCAAAAATCAAAATATGAATTTAACCATCATGCTTGCAGACATTCATAGATTAACAAATATTCCTTTCACTGATTGTCCTCAAGTGTCAACGAGGTTGCAACTGACTCCAAATCACAAAGGATAGCTCAAGAGGAACTACGGACTGACATCAAAAGATTTGGTAGGTATAATTTTTGTTATATATATTATATTTCTTTTTTAAGTTTAAAATTTGTAAATTCTCATCTAATTTTATTTTTCTAGCTTTTGCCACCAAGTCAAAAATGGTATTAACAATCAGTGGTGTTAACAATGAAACTCTGAGGGCCATTATCGAGTTCTTCTAGGAAAGACTAATTTTGCTTGGAAGACCAAAAATTCTATTTTGGGCACTGGCCTATATTGTTCTTTCTAAACATAATCAAAGTTTTGATTGGTGCACATACATATCGCATCACATCAGGTCTAAGTTGCATTACGTTCAAATGCAAACCAACAAGACATAACCCATTATGGGCACTATTAATTTTATTTTATCACTCTATTATGAGTCTCTTCATGATTTGCAATCTACTCCTGTACCAAATGTAGTGCATGCAACACTACAAGCTATTACTATTATAGAAGAGGAATTGAAGGTGATTCTAAATTTTCTTTTTTATCATAATGAGTGTTTTCATGATATTATCATATTTTATTTTTTATTTATTTTTTCATATAAATATAGGGTAGGATAGACATTATAAATACAAAATAGGTTGCAGCAAATAGGGATCACATGCCAGAATAAACTGGTGATTCTAAATACATTGGACCACAAGCGACACCATTGGACAGACCATCTAAATGTTTAAGGAAATTCACTACTCCTGGGCATTCTCGTACGCCTAGGTATGCACAAAATGTGCAACCTAAATCTAGTGTGGTTAACCCTTCACCTATTGGTGCCCATATTCAAAATATTTTATCATATTTAGGTAAATTTGTGTTTGTTAAATTTTATTAAGATTTTTTTCTTTTTTATTTTTTTTTTAATTTGTAACAAAATATTTTGAAATGTTTTCATCCGATTATCAATATCAAGATCAAGCACAACCTTCAATAATTAGAGGCCATGTGCCACTTTTGGGGACTAAAAACTGAAGGGATTGATTTTATTGATACAAATGGTTACAATATATAGGCATAAGCCTATATTCAACACATGACACTTGTCAAGAGAAACTGACAAGTGTCAAGGTGAAGGCATAGTGCACTTTAACTCTAACATTCCCCCTTAAAGTGCATTATCCTAACTAAAGAAAAAAACAAGTCAAAATTAGGTAACATTCCCCCTTAATGTTGACTTCTCGAAAACAACCTATCATCCTCTCTTATTGTTGATGTGGTCTAGGCTCGTGCTCTTTGCGCTTGGCTCTCCAAATGTGAATAATGCTAGATTCACTGTGTATACATATCGGTATGTTGCCTCAAGTTCAACCACTTCCACAAGTCTATTTCCATTGGGTCAGCCGTCTAAGTGCCTTAGGGTCATCATGGGTGCCTCAGGGTCAGCCACTTCTAGGTCTGTTGCCTCTGGAGGTCATCCTCAGAGGATGTTGCCTCTCGTAGGTCACTGACTAGATTCACCATGAATATAAAGTCCCTCATCATGGTGAACTCAATCTAGAAGGTGTCGGTCTCTGCCAAAAATGCACCTTAATACAAAGGAAAAACGAGCCATATAAGAGTGTCGATATTTGTCGAAAATGCACTCAATACAATAAAATGAGCCATAGATGCCAAATATGGAGGAGAAGAAGAGAATAAGAGATTCTTCTGAAGTGTCTTTGTCTGTAGTCTTCAGAAGTAGATCCAAAAAAACCTTGGACAGAGTCTAGGATGTCTATGTCTGTAGTCCCTAGAATAAGTGTCCTTATTGTAGTCACCTCAGCTTACCAGAATGCATGGGTAACTAGCCGCTGCATCCGCCAAGTAGAAAGAGGTGAATACTAGATACTAGGTTCACTTACAAGTACCTTGGGAGTGTCGGGTACAACCAAAAGTGCACTCCAAGGTAGAAAAACTTTGAGGCTAAAAAACTCAATTGAAATAGCCTCAAAATTACAATATGACACCACCATTGTGTCCGTCGCGGAAAACCGTTTCCAACGACTATAAATACCCCTATATTCCACCATCAAAGGGGCCTTCATCATGTGGAAAACAACAACATGCCTATCTAAGCAGCAATTAAACCTCAGAATTAGAAGATTTTTGGCATCGCACTGTGGCAGAATTAAAAAAATAGACTACAATTTTCAATTTTCCCATGCAGGGGAATATTCTAGAATGACCTTCGGGGCCAATAAAGCCATATTGTCTGCCAATAAAAATGAACACTTCCAAGTGCCATACTATTAATAAAGTGGTCCCTCTACTTTATTAAAAACAATGCCCTATCACATGATTGATTAAACGCCTTGTCGGCCAACTTTCCATGAGCAGTCCACTATCAATTTGGAATATTAAAAAAAATATATGGCCCATAGAATTTAAAATATTCCCTTTACAAGAAAGCAAAGGCGGAGTGACATGCTGTGCTACTCCAACTTTAGACGCATTGAAGGCAATGTAGTAGATGAACTCATTGTCATCTCCACCACCAAGTTCTCCCCCGACGGCCCCCTCCTAGTCTCCGTCGTCGATGAGCGCACACTAATCCTCTAGCTCCCACAATGCCACAACCCATGTGTGGGATACCCATGTCACCAACAGCAGTAGTCACAGAAAACGTCACTCTCAGTCCTAAAGGAATTCACGATCTGCCAGGTGTTTCTTAGTGACAGTGGCAACTTGGGGTTTGTTGGTGTAGTAAAAAAAATTTCCATGCTTCTTGTTCATTGCTACACATCCTTGAGCTTTTGCATATGCTGATAGGATCTGCCATGGATATTCAACAACAATGTTATATTTATTGTGGTCGGGTGGCTCCCCATTCATTACAAGAATTGCAAGGACGCAGTGGACGTCGCTAGCGCCAGAATTCTCCTATATTTGAATCTTGATATTTGGATTGATACGTGCATATTTCCACCGGCGATGCACTCCACCCTCATATTTCCACCGACGATGCACTCCACATTCATACAACTCTTGTATTTAGTAAAACTATAAATCATTTACAGTTACCGGTTAGAAGTTACAGTTTTTGAAATATATAGCACATAGGGTTTCCCTAACTCAAGAAAATTCCAACACTTTGTGTCTCTTGATGGATCGACGGCTCGCTCCTCCCACCCTAAAAGTGGTAGGGCGCATGATGTCATAGATGTTAGCTATGGGTTTGTAACGGTGTCGCGCTCCCCTGTCAACGCCATCTGTAATAACTGATATCAAACTATAATTTGAGTTGTAGATCGTTCGATACCACCAACATCAACAGACCCTCATAGTGGTATTGCTTCGTAATGATCCTTATGTGCATGGCAAAAAAAATAGGGACAGGAGGCAAGGCTCTCCTGCGTACTACCAAAAAATCATGGACATGTGTGGCAGCTTCATAAAATAAAAAAAATACAGCTTTCAAACTGCCTATATTGAAATTTTATCAGATGGCCCCACAGTGGGCTAAATGAGGTAATAGCTGGCATGATGAAATCATGGGAGTGCAAAAATACAACTACATTTTTTTAAATACACAACATTTTCTACAGCAATAGGCGGCACAGCAATCTCAGATTTTTCAACAAATTGTAGGATTTCATTAAAAAAAACAAGTGCATGGTTCCAATTCCACACAGCCATCCTTCAACAGTGCTCATTTGCATCAAAAACAAGAGCAACAGAAGAAAATATAGTCAGCTTCATCTTCTGCTCCTGGTACGTTGTCCCTTGGCCCTACAACATTGACATTGTGTGGTGGTGCCTCTGGCAGCCCTGCAAAGATCAATTCTGGTGGATCTCTTGGAGGGAATAGTAAAGTAAATCCACTTTTACATACACAATATAGTCAACAGCAGATGGGCAGCCCACATGCAACATTGGCTTCTCCATACATGCAGGCAGTTACAAATGGGTCAACAAAGTTGGCATAGCAAAGAGTTGTACCAGACGCCTTTAACAAAGAACGAATTAATGGAGTTTGAGTAATACAAAACTCTGCTAATTTATGCACATGTGGTAGTCAGAATAGAAGTCCTTTTAGTATGTCTTATCCTCAAGTATTTTTTGTTTGTGGGACTCCATAAGGCCTTACAGATGTTGTCATAATAGGGGATAATCCACTCGAAAAGTAAACAACCAAAAAACATAGTGTCCATCCTCTTCTCCATGCATTGATACGAAGGCCACAAAAAATAAATGCAGATTTAGCGCAATGGATCATCAACACATGATGACCAGTTTAAAAAAAAATCATCCATCATTCTTTCCATAGGTGCGCCCTTCTTCACACGATCTCAACATTAAAAAAAACTATCTGCACCAAAAAAAAAAAAATTATTCACAGTGAACAGTGATTTTTCTCTATGGGGGCCACCACCACTAGTGTCACATTATTTCCAGCATGCCATTTCTGCATTCCACATCCCACTCCACTAAACAAGCAGTTTTGGCAGGATTTCAACGATCTTTTCCACAATAAATCATCGTTGAGATGCACCAGATTTCTCTCGGAGTGCAAAAAATAAATTCATGCTTTCACAGATCCTAGAAGATACCAACATGATACATTCAGACATGCCTTCACCTGCACACATTTCAAAATCTAATGGACGCAAGTACAATTGTTCATGGTGCACAAGAAAAAAAAAGCAATATAATAGTCGTTGATGATCATCTTTGTAGCGTAGTCATCATTGAATCAGATCTGGACTAAACTGTAGCTATCATCAAATCCAGTGATGTGGACTGTAGCTATCTATGCTCAATTCTTCATTTCTTGATGGAAATCTTGATTTTCTACGCGCCACCTCTGATGCCCGATCTCGACCACCTTCAGTCTCAAAGCATAGCAGTTGAATCTCTTGTGGTGCAGAGAGACATGGACAACCCCCAATTAAAAAAAATGATGAATAGCCACGAATCAGGATGACATGATTCACCACAAAAATTTGGCATTGTTTAGTATACTATAAAAAAAAATTCACCCTCCGGCCATGTCCATCACACTTTTGCTACTCATGAAACGCAGTGCTACTAACGAAGGAAAGAAAGCACACAGAAGGTGAATAGAAATCAACAGACTAAAAATGATCACCAATGCCACTGCCACAACAGAGCGCTACAACAAACGTCCCAAGGCCACTTTTGTCCATTATCTTCGTCAAGCCACCTCGATCCCACTCTCCATGTGGGGTCGTCACACAGCAGCAACAAAGATCTCCTCCTGTTGAAGATTACTGTAGACTAAATACAACACATTGATCCAGATTCACAAGAGAAATGTCAAGGTTTCAATGATCTCGAGCCGAAGGTTGCGGGTTCGAGAGCGCCGAAAGAATGCATCTCTGGGGTGAGGCTTGTGCATACTCTTATGGCCTGCATGAAAGTGATCCAGTAGAACAACATCTTCTTGGCACAGGATGTGCTAAAGCACATCAAGATGCTGGCCGCCTCCACAAGCAGTGCCATAGGCAAAGTGGCGACGTGCTTCTTAGAGGCGCTGGTGCATCGGATCTACGGCTTCCTCTCGTCTCTACTGCTATTTATAGATTTAAAAAAAAAAAACTAAAAAAAATTCTGAAAAAAAAAAAATTCCAAATTTTAAAAATTCTTACCATCTGGTTTTTGATCCATCAATTGATGGAGAGCATACTCCCTCGATAAAAATAAAAAATAAAAAAAATAGAAAAAAAAAAAATAGGGGGGAGGGAGGATTTCCATGAGGGAAATCCCCCCTCAAGGGTTTCATAGGCAGGAGAGGGAACCTGCTCTGATACCAAATGTTGGGACTGAAACTGAAGGGATTGATTTTATTGATACAAATGGTTACAATATATAGGCATAAGCCTATATTCAACACATGACACTTGTCAAGAGAAACTGACAAGTGTCAAGGTGAAGGCATAGTGCACTTTAACTCTAACACCACTGCTCACATTACACCCATCAATTCTACCATATAAACGACACGTATAGCCTATGCAAATGTGAGGTCATGAGTGCTCTAGAAAATAATTTGTTCTGTAGAGATTATAAGGGCCAACAACAGGTTCTGGCCATGGGTTCTCATAGAGATCATAAGCACCAGAACCAAGTTCTGGGTAGGGTTGTTCATATTTTACATTTACAACAAATTCACAAGCACCTGAAGCTTCAACCTCCAGACTGGATAATATCTAGCTCGATGATGATTTTCTTTTGTAGGGAAACTTTTTAGGGTTCAAGGCAATAGATGTGCTTCATGAGCCACAAGGTTATGCAGAACAAAGAGGAACCCATATAGCTAAGCATATGCCATTATCATCATCTCAAGGAAACATCCCTAATCCTCAGGGTCCTCCAACTGAGGATGATATTGTAAATTTTATGAAAATGTTTTAATGTTTGAGAAAACTGAGATAACCCTTAAAAAGGTTGTCCTTAACTATGTGCAAGAGATGAAGTACTGGAAATATCAAGCAAAAGTGCTTTTAAATCAAATGAATGCTCGATATAAAAATTATAAAAAAAATATTACCTTTATTCTTTGGTTTAGTATGAACTAGAAAAGCTTGATGGCCTTCTACAATAAGCCACATCAGGATTAGTGAAGCCTAATTTTGATTATGATGATGATGTTTTCTATGTTGCAATTGGGAGATTAGAGAACATTAATGCTGAAGCCCAAGCTTATTATAACCGTTGGACATTCGATAAGGATAAATTTCTAGTTGTTGAGGTAAGTAAAGTTATTTATGTTTCAACTTTCTATTGTAGTTTTTCTTCTATATTTGTGAAAAACATGTAATAATTTTAATATAACCATTTTGAATTATGTTTTCAATTTTTTTTGTAGTTAAATTTTGATGACTTAAAAAGAAAATTTAAGAGCATGGACATCAATATTCATAGGGCGAAGTTATTTTTACATAATGCAATGGAATTGAAAAATAAAATGCAATAAAAAATAATGGATAATAATCGTTTAAGAAAATACATCAGGGAGAAGCTCAATGAAGATCTAGATCATATTTTAGAGCATCAAAAAGCAAAATAAATGCTTCCAACAATACTTGAAGATCCAAACAAAGAGGAGTCATCAATGGTGGCAAGTATTGTTAAAGTACATAAAAACCTAGTCCGAGTTGGAGCACTGCCAAAAGAGAGCATCATAGAAGTATATAAATGAAAAGAAAATGCAACTCCAAGCGATATTGAAACTGGAAGTGAAAATACCCAATCAAATGTTTGACTATAAAATGATTTCAAGTTTACTGTTGTCAATAATTTTGTATGATGCTATAAATTTTCAATCGTAGTCAATAGTTTTGCACAATGTAATATATTTTCAATCGTATTAATGAAAATCTTATTTTCTAAATTTGTGTCTTCAATCATTCAAAGGTTGTTTGCATTTATAATTTTGTGTTGCTTTTCTAGTCTAAATTGTAAAAATTATTTACTATCATCATTTCAAACAACAATAGAATATTTTTGTTATCAATATTGATACATTAACAATACAATACCAACACTATGATATAAAATAAAATATAAGAATTGATTAAGGCAATTGAAATAGTATGGTAAAAAAACATCCAATTTTTAAAAGCATAATGTGATATACAATGTACAATTTTTATAAGCTTAATGTGAAAAGTAAAATTTTGAAACATTGTACATATCAAACAACTTTGTGAAATCTAGAATGAGCAATTGTAAAATCTGGAATGAACGTTTCTTAACTTGTGAAACAACATTGTGAAATCTAAAGTGAACTATTGTGAAATCTAGAATGAACATTTGTGAAATATGGAATGAACACTTCTCAACTTGTGAAACAACATTGTGAAATCTGAAATGAATAGTTGTAAAATCTAGAATGAACATTTATGAAATATGGAATGAACATTTCTCAACTTGTGAAATGACATTGTGAAATGACATTGTGAAATTTAGAATTTTAAAATGTTACAGTGTTATGAAATACTAGAAAAATTATAATTCAAGTAGCTGAAATGAACATGTTTCAACTTGTCCAGAATAAATCAATGAAGACACCATTTGATCACTAAAAGCATATTTATCCTCCTTTTTAGTTGTATTCGTAATACCCTTTTTGTCTGCAATTGAATTCCAGTAAACTAATGCTTTGTCATATGGAAATTTGTCCAGCTCATATGATGACACATAAATTATTAAACAATTTTATAGATTTTTGTCTAGCCTATTGTAGAGCTTAGATTTAACAAAACATAGTGCACTAAAAACCTTCTCGTCTTCTATAGATCCCAAAATCATTGTTTGACATAATTTATATAAACAAAAGTATTCACTAATCGTATCTTGAAAGATACTACTTGGATACAACTTTTTCCACAAACATGCAATGGAACCAATCTCATGGATATTACTCAAAAGTGATGTTTGATGAACCATGTTCTTTCAAAATTCTATGAATATTGTCTTAAAAGATATTTGTTGAGTATACATTTTATTACAACACCATTGACTTCCACACTTTTACTAAAATGCTCAATAATGTTACCCATATATTTAATAAAAAACTCTTGTGTAGACTTTTGATCATTGCAAGAACCCCAAAACAAAGGGTTAAAAACACCCATGGCCTCGAGCAATTCATATCTTTGAAACCGATCTCTTGTCTCCTTTGTCAATGATTTTGCTATGTTGAATTTTTTTAATTTTATATTGTGTAAAACAACTTCATACCTATTGTGTGTTACATAAACTTTTTCAACATTGTCAATAGCTACACTTGAATGCATTTCATAACAATATAAATGTATCATATTTTCACAAACATTAATACAAATATTATCATTAATGTCAAACTTCAAAAAACTATTTGCATCTTTCATATTTGTCAATGTTCTCCAACTTTCAAATAAAGGATATGTAAAATCTGGTTTAGACACATATAACCTGTCAATAATCAAACATATTTTCTTTCTCATTCTCATGTAATCAATTATATACATGGATCTCTCTTGTGCAAGTTTACTCAATCTATTCATTTCTTGTAACATTGGAAGAATACCACATAATGTCAAAAGAGTTTCCAAGTTAGTCAAATGAAACAACATATTGTTTACCTTATCATTTTCTCTACTATTTACATACATAAACCATGTTAAAGATTTATATTCTATAAAAACTCTAAGTGCAGGTTGATACAATGAAATCCACCTTGTATCCACATATTTAAAAAAAAAAAATCCTTTTGTAACTCCTAGTGCAAATTATTGAAACTCTTCAAACCTTTTAGGACTGTAAGAAAAATAATAATGTATATCATGAATAAGATTTTCCACTTTAGCAAAATTTTCAAAAGTGCTCATGATTTTATAAGCAAGATTTGCTCTATGAGCCATGCAATGAATGGGTATCATATATGGGGCAACTGAAGTTTGGAGTCAAACACATAGGTCATTCTTGTGACTTTGTGTTATAGCAATACCATCAGCTCCAATGCAAATTAAATTTGTGGCTATGTCAATATCATTCATTCCTGCAATTTCCTTTAAACTAGTCAAAATAATATTGTAGATATTTTTTGAATTTGAACTTTCCACCATTTTATGTAATCCTAGAAAACTAGGCCTTCTTACATGATTTTGAAATGTTTACACATGCATGTAAATCCAAGATGTGTTGTCCACAGTCGTAACCTCATCAATAGAAAATAAAATGAATCTGACATATTTTACCTGCTCCCTCATGTCTTCCTTCTCAACTAATGATAGATATTTTACCATTTCCCAACTACTTTGATCTGACCAATGGGAACTAGGAAGTATTTTCACATAAGCTAGTTGATAAAGTTGTTTATAATCAATAAAATCGAACATGGGTCTACCCTTTTTGAGAATCTAAATACAACAAAAAATTGCAAACTTTTTGAAATTAAAATGTTCTTATGCATTTTATGAAATTGGGTTTCAATCGTTCCAACTTTCTCAACAAGGGATTTTTGTTGCTTTTAGTGATTCTCATAATATATTGCATATCTAACATGCATACATTCTGATGCATCCTTCCACCTAGAAAATATTGTAATTTTACCATCACTTCCTATAACTTTTACATATACTTTTCCAGCATTGTTTTCTATTGTATCTTTCTTATTTTGGAGCATATGATCCTTACCTAGTTTCCAACTACAAATTTTGCATCTACATTCTTTTTTATTGACTTGGTTGTCTTCAGTCAGGACCGCCTCAATCCAGAGAATTTTTTCTACCCATTCATTCTTAAATGATCTTCCAATAATCCAATTAGAATTTGTATTTCTCTTTTTAGATTTTTTGCTTGAATATTCACGAGAAGTTTTTAGTGTATTTGATTTATCACTTTCATTTTCCACTTGCATATCTTGGCTAGCAATATCTTCAAGTGATTGTTGGATGTCATTAGTAAGAGGATTTTTTGTAGAAGGCATCTCTTGGTCAATAGGGTATTCTACATAGTAGCATACAATAATATTCTTTACTATTTTTGGATTTAAAAAAATTACAAAAATAATTCATATCGTTGACGGTTGAGCAAATACTAACAACTAAATGTTTGAGGAAGAAAAAAGAATTGAAAATTATTATAAAATATACAACTAAGTGTTTACCTAGAATTTATAATGATGCCGATGGCTTGTTTGATTTCGACGTATGACAAAAATATCTGAGGATACTCTTTTCAACAAAACATTTTCCCCCTTCATTTCATTGTCAATGGGTGAAATTTTACTTGTAAAGAAAGTGTCTTTCATTTTAGACAAGTAATACAATGTTAAAGAGATGTTACTTCTCATAGGCCTCAAGATAATATTGTAATTAGAATCAACATATGGTCATTGTTAGAAAATAAATACTTGTTTCCTACCATGTTTTATTGTGATTTTGTTAGTGTATGTCGCTATTACCTTTTTTGGTGATAACACTTGTAACTGGTAAGAGTAGACAAATATGTAATATGCAAATCCAAATTAAATTAAATAAGTAACTTCTCTATGCAAACAATAACTAGAGATACATATTTTTAGAAAATAAGCATTTACCAAATTATTTACCCATTTATAATTTTATAACATAAAAGCAGATTTGAATAGAAACAGAGAATCAAAGAATTTTTAAGGCATAAAAAAATCAAAGACAACATTCAGAACAGGGCAAAATATTGAATCTAGTGTAGACTACATTCTGGCAATCTATTCTATTATAGAACAACGTCTGGATATTGGTGTTGAATACATGAAGAATAGGGCAAAATAGAGAAAATCATGAGAAATAAAGCATTGAAATATTTTTAATAAATGATAGAAAAATAGTAGAATAAAAACCTACAACTAGTTGACAGAAAAACAAATATTATTACTATATTCAGAATATCTTAAGAAAAATAGAGAACTTGGTGCAAAAGGTGATCTTTTGCAAAAATGGTCTGGGTATTGGTCTATTAGAGAACTAGTTTTGGTTATCGATCTATTGCAAAACTCGATCCAGATACCGAACTATTGCAGAACTGGTTTTGGATATGGTTCTTGTCGGTTTCAAAACTTTATTTGCAAATTAGTTTGTTTCAGATATTGTTTTTTTCACTGGATGGTTGCAAAACTAGTTTTAGATATTGGTCTATTGTAAAAATCGATCCATATACTGGACGGTTGCAAAAAGTTTTTGGATACTATTTTATTGCAAAAATGATACCGAATAGTTGTAAAAATGGTTATATATACCCGTCTATTGCATAAATTGATCTGGATATCGTACAGTTGTAGAAGTGGTTACCACAGTTCGATAGAATTCTCGATTCTATAATAGTTTAAATGTTTTAAGTGGAAAATTGTTACTATCGTGTTAGGTTTATATAGTGGTATACTCAGCGAACTTGGCAGGATAATTTTAAAATTTTAAAATATTTGGGCGAAAAGTGTTCTCATTCTGGCCAAAAATGATGGCAAAGTTTTATAAAAAATTTTAATACTATTATAAATGGATGGCGAACCGACATACTAAAAAAAAAAACATTTCAAAAATTTTGGACAAAGAGGCCGACCTCTGGGTCCCCCATACTTGCCAATTTGAGTTAATGCAAATATTAGCCCAAACTGCCAATATTCGCTGCTATGCATAACTCTGGCTCTAGTAATCATAATTCTTGCCATTGAACCATGATATCTACAACTACAAAAAATTACTACTAGAAGCCATTGCTTCTATGAGTTTGCACTGTCTTTGATACCAATTTGAAAGGATAACGAGTAGACAAGAGCACGACGGAAGCATAGGTTCAGGTGAGCAGAATAAAACTTTAGGCGGGAGCTTATGGAAGCACGACAAAAAATAATTGAGTGGAAATATTTTGTACGAGGTTTAATAGAAATTCCACCCAGACTTATCTTGGGAAATACTATCCAAACTGGGTAGGATTTTCTCTTACATTCGCAAGAGAATCAAAGTTAAAAGTCTCACCCGAGGAATTGGTGGAGGATGCCAAAAGGAGACTTGGGAGGGGATTTACAAATTTCCACCTGATAGGTTAAATCAAAATATCCACCCAACATTAAAATAACTCCAAGAATAATAAAACATCTGCCTGACTATATTTTAGGCCCGCCAAAGCGTTTTTCACCATGTATTTCATAGAGATAAAATTATCACACAAAAACTTAAGTACGCAAAAATAATTATATTTTATATTAACCACAAAGGAAAACTTATTACGGTTGCAGTTTTACAATGCATATATTAAACTCTTTACTTGATGTTTCTTTCTCCAGAAGCTTTACAAACATCTACAAGCTCAGTTGTAGGTTAAACTGACACGGGATATTTTTAATTTTGCTGCTTCAACTCCTCGCTCTTCGAAGTCTACCTTTGGGTTTTATTCTCCTTTTGCGCTCCCTTTTTCTTTGACTTTGCTTCCACACTAAATACTCCTAGCAACAAAAATATTTATAGAGTTGGGGATGGAGGGAAAGGTAGGAAAGACTCGCCAACACACTCACATGCATTAAATAAAAATTTGATGCCAACGGACTTCCTGAACAACTACAGTTAGATCGCGAACTACCAGTAATAAATATGAGTACAAAAACATTTGGTGATTGATGCAAAAGATTAGAATCTGTTAGAGATGTTAAATCTAGTTTAATTTTCTAACATAAGTTGTTAATAGAATCCTCGTATGGGAAACCATACATTTATTTGAAATTTAAAGTTATATATATATATTCTCTTTGTTTGTATGAGTGCTATTAATTTTAAAGTTTGTGTATTAACCAAATTAGAAAACAATGCTGCAGATTCTTCCTTTCCAGATTTGTTGTGGTTGTGTTGATGCCATGATTTTCCAGTTGGATAGGGTGTTGGTGCAGGGCATTTTTGTCATCTAGGGTTCTTTCCTCTTGCGTAGTTGGGTTCGTCGGTGTATGGAGTTTGATTTATTTATCTTTTGGATGGATGGTTAGCTCCTACGTGAGCCGTGGTGTTCGATCTCTATTTTTAGAGGTTTCATATGGGACCTTTGTGTTGTTGGATAGTCCCATATTTTGGGTTGAGCAGGGTCATTTTCTATTTTATGTTTTAATCTTTGGTGCTCTTCCTTATTTTGTTGTTGGTTCCATCATTGCTTGAGGTGTTTGTTGGTTCGAGGGGATGTGGTTTTCAATAGTACTGCAGAGGAACTTGGTTTCGTTGGGCAGTTTCATCGGCTAGGGTATCGGATTCTAGTTTCCGAGCTTTTCAAAGACATTGGTATTTGTTCATGCTTCAAATATTCTAGTGGGTTTGTTTTTTAGTCTACTCCATGGCGCTTTAGAGTCTAGTATCTATTATTCTGGATTCTGGTTTCGAGGGCTGGTAGTTTCTGTGCAGGAGTTACTACGATCCACTTGAGGTTTTAATGGCATTAATGATCTTTGGTGCTTATGGAGTGTGCGGCCCTTTTGTTGATGGGATAGTGTCTTGATGATCCCATGATTGGGGTCCGCCCATTCCTTGTGGGACGGGCGGGCTTTTTAATTTTTAATTTTAAAATTTCTTCCACCTTTTCGTGCTTGAGAGGTCAGTGTGGGTTTTGTTTTTCTGCTTCCTCTTGGCTTTTCTAGCACCTTGGTTGTGATTGTTGTTTCTTCTCGATTGGTGTTATAGATGGTTTATCACATTTGGGGTGGTCGGCTGTTAATATCCTTTTGAAAATTGTTTGTTGGATTGTGTTCGATTTTTTCTCCCTTTAAGAGTTGGTGTGTAAAAGGTTGTGGATTTTCCTTTAAAACCCTCTTTCTTAATATTAAATATATATATTAGAAAACAACGCTATATAAATTTTAAAAACTTCAAAATACTTTCATCTGCTTCTGCTGCCTTATTATTATTATTGGCCATCTCTATTTTCTAACTAAATATAATCTACGATAATTATCGAGCATAATTTGACGCCTGAAAATGGAGAAGAGGGACATAGAAACCGTAATGGTGAGATGCACAACATCTGAAATAGGAAATATTAGCTTTGCTTCCGGTGGATACAATAATCCGTTTCCTTGAAATTTCAAGGAAGTGGAATGTTCTATTTCATCCTGATTTATATATTTATATATACATGGCTCTATTCCAAACAGGAGTCCATGGTTATGATTTTGTGGATCTGGGTGCGAGGAACAGAAATACACGGTTTATTGCTTCTCCAAGTCTAGATGGAAGATCAAACAGGCTTTAAAATGTTTTCATGGGGTAGACTTGTTTTCGTTTGTAGATGATCAGCAGCTGGGCAGCTTATTTTAATCTTTTATTTTAAATATTTTAGTAAAATATATTATCTAAAAATCAACCCCTTTGCATCCGGCCCTTTAATTTATTTGATGTAATAAGTTGAAAGATAAAATTTTAATAAACATTATCTTGATTTTAAGCTATCGACGACATAGAAATGCACTTTGTAATTATAGTTATTCGTCGCCGACGTTATAAAATAATGTTTAAAGGTCTTGAGGTATATGGTTATATTAGGCAAATTATTTTGTATAAATAAAGATGAGAGTGATAGCTGCCTCTATTGGATTGTGTGGCTTTTGAACAACTCAAATCGTCGTCGTCTGGACCGTGCGATCGAAGAAGATACAATTTATGTAAAGGAAAATTTTGGTAACAGCTTTTTCTTTTGATTTTTTTCCTTCTTTTATTGCGATATTTTATTTTATTCTATAGTTCTTTAATTTGGAAATTTTTTGAAAACAACAGTAAGTTTTTCGTAAGCTTCACTATTATGGTGTTGAAGACTATTGAATCTGCCTGTTTTGTTATTAATATTATATGTTTGAAGGAACACCAATTCATACTTATTTCAGTTCAACCAACCACACCTGAATTTGATTTCTCTGAAGTATAAAGCGAATTTGCTGGCCATGGAGAAGAGAGACATAGAAACTGTACTGTCTGAAATACCGCAGGATGTCAAGGAAGAAATACTAGTTTTGCTTCCAATGGATACTATAATTCGTTTCTCTGAAATTTCCAAGGAGTGGAACGCTTTTTTGGTTTCTTCAAAATTTATATACAAGTGGAATCACTTTCCAAACAGGATTCCATCGTTATTATTGTGCGGCTTTCGAGGTGGGGAACAACAATATGCAGCGTATTGCTTCTCTGAGTATAGATGGAAGATAAAAAATTTAAAAGAATTCCCATGCGGTCCACCTTACTTTTGGAGAGGATCTTCAGCTGGACAACTTCTAGTGCACACCGAATATAAGACCTCAACGAGAATTTTTCTGTACAATCCCCTGAACAAGACATATTCTGAACTTTCTGAACTATCTGTTCCTTTAATACCTACAACAGATGACAACAGTCACCAGGCATGGATTGTGAGCGGGGACTACGGAGATACATGCAGAGTGGTCATACAACGACCATTTAAGGAAAAAAAGGTACAAATCTATGAGGCTTCATCCAATTCAACGACCAATGTGGTAAACGTGCCATTCAGGATCGGAGTTCATTCGGACATTATTCATCGGAATGGATTGCTCTTTTGTGCTACAGGATATGGTTCGTACTATATTATGGTTTTCAGTTATCAAAGCCAAGAGGTATACGCATCAGATGTGGTTATTGTGGAGTTGCCTGAGTTGGCTCAGAATCGTAAAATAAAGTATAGAAAATTCTTCTTTCAATGTGGGTCTTCAATGGTATTTGGTTGCTTAAATTTCACCAACGTATATTGGAATTCAGTTTTCTGGGAGCTTATCTTTGAATCTAAAGATAATTACTATTGGAAGGAAATAACAAAGTTTCCTCTACATATTTCAGCAATGTTTAAGGTCGCAGTGGATGAATTTGTTTGTATTGTAGGACAGACTCAGAAAGAGGTGGTAGTCGCAACGTACAATATAAGGCAGGATTCTTGGCTACTTCTTCCTCAACTTCCTAATTTGAGCTCTCCGATATCTTACCACGTCCAACGATCTTACTATTACCGTCCTGTGGCCTTCCAACCAAGGCCTGATATTCAGTTGAAGTAGGAGGAATTTGAATTTTAAAATAGATTTATTTAATTGATTGAGAGCTTCGTTATTGCTTTTATGAATTTATTTAATTCATTGAGAGCTTTGTTATTGTTTTTATGAATATATTTAGTTTAGGGCTTTGTACTTTTCTTTATTTAATATAATTTAAAACGGTATTGAACAAAATATTGTATTACACTGTATGATTATGTCAATCCAATTTTTTTTATAAATGATACTATTAGTTATCATTTCTATTTTATGTTTGATATAAATTTAATTGTGTTTTATTTGAAGTTTAATAGAGAATGTCTATTAGTTGAAATATATTTAAATTAACCTTAAATTAGTAATAATATTTTAGTAGTTTTCATTTCTCATATAAAAAATAATAGTAAAGGTGTTAACCACTATAAAGACTTTAAATTAGTATATCATAAGAAATATATATTAAATAAGTACTCCTATTATGGTAGCAAATGCTTCTCTCACATAATATTTATATTTTATCTATTTTAAGCAAGGTCAATATTGCAACATAGTAGTACGGACCAATTAAATGATATTATTTTCTTTGATTTAACTATTGTAAAAAAACTATTGTAAAACTAAGATACTTGTATTATTGACTATATTAATCAAACACAAATATGTATAACTTATCTTTCATAATATTTTTTTCAATTTGGTTATATGTGTTAAAATAAATGAATATTCTCTTTATTCTCTTAAGTTCCACTAATATAGACACGCTTGAGTTTCCATTTTTTTTATGTGTCAAGAGAATTCTCAGTGATATCATCATCATAGGTTTGATGACTTGTTGTAATCCAACGGTTCTCAATGATAAACTTTGCTATTTATACAGAGTTGATTCTTGAAATAAATCAATCACTTCTACTTTTTTCTTGATACTTGTATAATATTTTGCATGTACATTTTGAAAAAATTTAACATGATACCATAACAGGATAAATTTTGCTAGCATTCCCACTTGAATTAATCTATCATTCCCACTTGAATTAATCTATCATTCCCACTTGAATATTCTTTTTTTTATCTTCTATTGACTTTTTTTTTTTTGGCCTTTCATACAATATTATATATAGTTTTATTTTCAACTATATTTTTTTATGCATATAAGTTATTCTGAAAATTTTATATTTGACTCAAATAAAGGAAGATTCATGGACTTCTAGTAATTTTTTTTTTTTTTCATATATACTGTCATTTTCTTTTCATCAAAAATCTGTCTTTTTCTTTCTTTACAAGAAAGAGGCTCTTTATAAAAAAATTCATACATAATATTTTAATCTGATTTTTCAAGCTATTAGTTTTTTCTTTAAAGCTTGATATCATAAGAAATATATTTCCTATCGTCTATGAATTATATTCTTGCAGGAAGCTTCCGCTTCAAGTAAGTTATCTGTCATTTATCTTCTCAGAGACCATCTTAGGCTCGCAATTCGAACGAAGGTTTTTGGCGCCATGGACGTTCTTGCAACGCCTTTCCTCAGCCTCTCCATCGGCACACCTTTCGTAGGCGTAAATTTCCCTCGATATATATATATTCGCTTGCCTCGACGCAATCTCTCCAGTTGCCATAAACGTTTTTATTATTATAACGTTGCAAAGAGGCTGTTCTTCTAACGTCTATCACCTTGGCATTGGGAAATCGTCGCTAAGCCCGAAATTTCGGCAATTTGTTGGTTGGCGATTGAAGAAAGTTGCAACTTAAACCAAAACAGATTAAATGCGGAAAATTCTGAGGATCTTTAGACAGGCCCTGTTACAGGCTAACAAGCACAGGCGGAGGCAAAAAGTACAGAGTTACATTAATGAATAGGGGAGGGCTGCAATACAAATAATTGGCTCTGCGGAGCCTTACATCTACGACATCTGCCGCCTGCGGATAAAACCACACACACAACCCATCTGCAGAATTGGTCTGCTGGGCATACAAGAAGATCTGCACCGCGACAGAGAAGAGTCTGCTAAACTGCCAGGAAAGGTTCTGCGCTAAGGAGCAGCAAGAACCCCCGAACCCTTTCTGTGCGTGCAACTGCGGCAAGGCTTACCGCCGGATCCTCTGCACTGCTGGTGTGCAGGGAAACTGGGGCTGCTGCCCAGAATGCCGAGATCGTGCCCGAGGTCTCCATTTATACTTGCAGGGGGTCTGAGGCTGGCTTGGCGCGACTCCCGAGGCCAGCCTGGAGGCATACGGACTTCACCTGCTCCCTCAACTTCGCCCATACTTTCTCTGCCAGACAGGACGTTCCAGCGGCGGTGACAGAGTACGGGATTTGGATTAAACAATATTTCTAATAGCCTCCCTTAATCCAAATTCTAAGAACAAAAAAAAAAACTGAGTTTCGGCACTCTCGCCTGCGGAAAATCTACTTTGGAAAATTTCATCCTTTGCACTGTGCCCCCGAAGCCGGACTTTGCCCATACTTTCTCTGCCAGACAGGACGTTCTAGCGGCGGTGATAGAGTACGGGATTTGGATTAAACAATATTTCCAACAGCCTCCCTTAATCCAAATTCTACTAACAAAAAAAACTGAGTTTCGGCACTCGCCTGCGGAAAATCTACTTTGGAAAATTTCATCCTTCGCTCTGTGCCCCCGAAACTGGACTTCGACAATTCTCCTTGCGCAGTCCGCACTGCGCCCCCAAATTCGGACTTCGGAAAATCTTCGGTGCCTTCCGCATTTCGCTCCGCCGTCGCTCTTCGGGCATCTTCCCTCCTTCATCGCCTACGATCGGACTTCGCCGTCGACGATCGGACTTCGGCGAAAATTGAAAAATTAAAATCATTTCTTCAAAGGGCGCGGTTGGATCGCACTGCACTAGTCGTGCGTTGTGCGTCGTCCGCCATCCGCAAACCACACTTCGCCCCGACACCGCATTTCAGCAAATCACTCTGCGCCCACTCCGTCTACCACTTTGCCGCTGCACTGTGCCATTCGAAGTTCGGACTTCAAAAAAACTCCTTGCGCAGTCCGCATTGTGCCCCCGAAGTCAAACTTCGCATCTGAAGTCGGACTTCGCCCCCGAAGTCGGACTTCGACAGATTTCCTTTCGAAGTTCGCACACTACTTCGGCACTGCACTTTGGAAAACACCCTTTGTTCCTGACGTTCGCATCCTGAAAAACCTCCGTTGCCGCACTTCGGCAAAGCATGGCCTTCACTCTGCGCCGTCCGTCCTTGGTCATCTTGATCTCCATGCAGCCGACGAAATCGACGATTTCCCCGGGCTATGGCCCTCCAAACAAGAAATCAAAAATGTCGTAGCTCCCCTGCCTCTTCTGCAGAGGGTTTTGAGATGGCGGGGATCGATCTCCAGCCCCTTGTTCGAATCCTGGCCCAACGCTGCGGCTCTCACTCCTCTCCGTCTATGGCTCCATCTCCTCGCTCTGATACCATGAAGAAAGTTGCAACTTAAACCAAAACAAATTAAATGCGGAAAATTCTGAGGATCTTTAGACAGGCCCTGTTACAAGCTAACAAGCACAGGCGGAGGCAAAAAGTACAGAGTTACATTAATGAATAGGGGAGGGCTACAATACAAATAACTGGCTCTGCGGAGCCTTATATCTACGGCATCTGCCGTCTGCAGATAAAACCACACACAACCCATCTGTAGAATTGGTTTGCTGGGCATACAAGAAGATCTACACCGCGACAGAGAAGAGTCTGTTAAACTGCTAGGAAAGGTTCTGCGCTAAGGAGCAGCAAGAACCCCCGAACCCTCTCTGTGCGTGCAACTGCGGCAAGGCTTGCCGCCGGATCCTCTGCACTGCTGGTGTGCAGGGAATGGCCTGCACAGCTGGTGTGCAGGGAAACTGGGGCTGCTGCCCAGAATGCCGAGATCGTGCCCGAGGTCTCCATTTATAGTTGCAGGGGGTCTGAGGCTGGCTTGGCGTGACTCCCGAGGCCAGCCTGGAGGCATACGGACTTCACCTGCTCCCTCAACTTCGCCCATACTTTCTCTGCCAGACAGGACGTTCCAGCGGCGGTGACAGAGTACGAGATTTGGATTAAACAATATTTCTAACAGCGATCCTAACGATTATTTTTTGAAATCTTTTAAATCTCATTCGATTTTCCAGTTTCAAATCGTCTCTTTTTTGCTCATTGATATCTTTTTATTATCTCTGCAATTTTTGAAGTTCTCCAATTTAAATTTTTCTAAAATATATTCTTTGCTAAAAAATATATTGTCTTCTATTTTCGCCTTCTTTTTTACTTTTTTTTCTGCAGGTATTCGAGGAAGTGCATTCATTCTTTGTGGCTGCGTCACTCATCACAGCGAGAGGCTTGTTAAAAAGCCTCCCTGCTAACGTTATTTCTGCAGGTATTTAGAGGAAGTGCGTTCCTTTTTTTTGGCTGCGTCTTTCATCTCGGAGACCGCCTTGTTCAGAAGACTCTACTGCTCGGACTGCGTCCTTCTCTCCAAGCTCGGACTGCATTTGCATTTTGTTTTTCAGCATTGCAGGGAAGAACCGCCATCTTCGACCGCAGCCACCAGGTTTTCCGTTTCTCACCATTCCAGGGAAGCCCCGCTAAGTCTTCGACATCGAGTTTAAGGCACCTGTGCCAGGCAGATAACGTTCTTCATTTCCTTAGATAATCTTTTATTAGGGCTCCGTTATATAACCTTCAATCTCGAAGGTTTTTATCCTTCTTCACTTCGCCTTTCCAGAGCCTCTTTTTCTTTGTAATTTTCATAAATAAAAGTCGGGAGGGGGTAAAGGGTGCGATTTTTGCACTTGTCTTATTATTTGAGGGTGGCTTATCTTTTACTTTCCTCATTCCTTTTCGATATTTAAATTGCACTAAACTTTTTCTTCTTTTCTTTTCTCTTCTTTTTTTTTTTTTTTTTGTTTTGTTTGTTGCATGTTTATGAAATCACTAATATAAAAAATAATAATTTTTTATTAGTTAAAAAAGTTTCTTTTTTTTTTGTAATGAAGAAGTTTAATGTTAAAGAGGTTTAATCATACAAAAAGGATGGTGGAATTGAGCACACCCCAAGTCTCTGAGTCCAAAACCACACTAACTACTGACCACACAGTTAGAAAGACAACAACAAAACAACTTTAAGCTATTTTATTGTAAACATCAAAAGAAAGTAGGCCTCCTCCTCATACTTTTTTATATTAAAATTTAAAGTGCTTATTAATTTTTTGCATTTAAATATATGTTGTTATATGAACACACTCATTTTAAAGGGTAATATCAAGTTGTAATTTCTTTATATATTTCCCTTCAAGTTTATACTTCTTCTCTAAATTTTGTTTATAACATAATTCAGTTTTTTTATAAATTAACATATAATTTTTTTATTTGCTATAAGAAAGATCTAATTTTTTTTTTTAAATTCCTTTTTCTATTTTAATAATATTTTTCACAATTAAAAATTTTATTCATAAAATGTTTTCAAAGTATATTGTCTACGTTCCACGTACCAATAACTTCAATAAACTTATAGTTTCCCTCAAGTTTGGTTGGGTTTTTAAAATATTGGTATAAAGACCTGACAGATATTTTTCGATCACCAAAATTCATATTGGATATCTCTCTTACTTATAGTTTCCCTCTCGTAAGGGCAGGTAATTAAGATAATTCGATATCAGATTTGGTTGATCCCACTTTCATTTCAAGTCTATCCTCCTCATATTTTTTTGTTTCCCTCAAGTAAGGCAATTGCTCCTAAGCTAATTTTAATTATCAACCCTTTATTACTTATAGTTTCCCTCTCGTTAGGGTAGATAATTGGAGGATTGTACCAAAATGAATACAATTAATCTTCTCACTCCTCATAACTTTCATACATAGAAACCCAAAATATTAAATCTCATTTCTCAAAAAGGGTTCACACACCTACTAGAAAGAAACCAGAGTTTGAAAAAGAATATGAGATATTTGTTCATAAAGAGAAAATATATGAAACAAAGGGTATTATAAGCTATAATGTGTATGAAAGTTTATGGTTTCATATTGCATATTGTAAAACTCCTTATGAAATTAGGGAGAAACTAAAAATCATATTTGGAAAAGTAGATCAAATAAGATCAATGCAACTAGAAGTAGAATTGACTACTCTATCTCCTAAGGACTTCAACAATATTGTTGACTACCTCACCAAATTCAAAGAGGTACTATCTCAATACAAAGGTAGTGGGAAGACTAAGACTGAAGAAGAATACATTTATCTAATCCTTTCTAATATTAATGGTATTTTTCAAATATTTGCTACCACCTTTATATCTACCAAATATGCTCTTGGTACAACCCTTAAAATACCCACTTTAGAAGAATTTTGTGATAGACTAACTAGGAAAAAATAAAAGTTGCTAGATATGAAAACTCTTATTCTTCCTCCTCTAAAGCCTTAGTAGCCTCCACCTCTTCTAAATAAAAATTCAAAAAGAAGGAAAAAAACCCCATAACTTGTACTCACTACAAAAATAATGGTTACTTTGTAAACAAATGTCGAAAAATATTATAGCAACTAGAGGCATCCATGAAGGATCAAAAGTTATACAATACAAGGCAAATAGGAAAATTCCTTAATGTTCAAGATAAAACCTCTAATTATTTCTCTAATTACTAGGTCCTATATTTTGAAGCTAATCATCACATGACTGCTTCATATGAGTCTTTCTCTTTTATCTCCTCAAGTTCTATATATAACATAGAAGTGGGTGACTCCTCATTTATCCCAATAAAAGGAAAATTGACATAACCATTGATGGTGGCTCTATAAATAATTTTCTCTATGTTCCAAACATTGCCACAAATATCTTCTCTGTCTATCATATTTACACTTCTCAAAAGGGAAAAACAATTATCTTCTCTTAAACAGGAGTTGAGATAAGAGACTTTCAAGATCCCCATTCTCTCATAGCTAAAGGATATATTGATCACAACACTCACCTATTTCACTTCAAAGGATTCAAAAATATAGAAGGGACCTCCTATTTTGTGGCTCATGGAGATCTTGAAAGCAAAATGTGCCATGAAATATTTTGTCATCTTGGCTCATGGACATCTTGAAAGAAAAATGTGGCATGAAAGATTTGGTCATATTAGTTACAACTACCTAAAGGAATTGAGCACCCATAATATGGTCACAGGTTTACCCCAAGTATCCTCCATTGATGAAGTTTGTCCTGGATGTGCTCTTGGAAAGCATCATCAAGATCCTTTTCACCCAAGTAGTTCTCTAAAAGCCTTATCCCCTCTAGAATTAATTCATAGTGACTTGATTTCTTTTTCAAAACCTTATTTTAAAGGAGCAAAGTATGCTCTAATATTTATTGATAACTTTTACAGAAGAACTTGGGTATATTTCTTAAAATATAAAAGTGATGTCCTATCCCACTTTAAAGTCTTCAAAGCCTTAGTTGAGAATCATACCTCTTGCAAAATAAAGCAAATTTGCACTGATAATGGGAGTAATATTGCAGTAATGAGTTCTCCATCTTTCTATGAAGCATGCAATTAGCTATCTATTTTAATGTCCTATTTTTCCTCTCTGCAATACCCTTTTGTTGAGGATTATGGGAGATAGAATGTTGATGAATGATGCCATGACTTGATAGAGAGATGGATACTAGAATTAATTCATAGTGACTTGATGTCTTTTCAAAACCTTATTTTAAATGAGCAAAGTATGCTCTAACCTTTATTGATGAATTTTATAGAAGAACTTGGGTATATTTCTTAAAATATTAAGGTAATGTTCTATCCCACTTTAAAGTCTTCAAAGGTGAAAATTAGGCCTCTTGCAAAATCAAGCAAATTCACACTAATAATGGGGTGGAATATTGCAATAATGAGTTCTCCATATTTATATCAAGTCATGGCATCATTCATCAACAATATATCCCCCATAATCCTCAGCAAAATGGTATTACAAAGAGGAAAAATAGGACATTAAAATAGATGGCTAATTGCATACTCCATTCAAGAGATCTTCCAAAATAAATTTGGGTTGAAGTTATTAACTATGCCAATTATATTTGTAGACACCAAAACAGCACCAATCCGATTATGTGACTGCAAACACTGATCGCTTTGACAAACATAGCCCCCAGGGCAACCCTCAGAGGTTAAACAGTGGTCCTAACCACTTTCATAGCAATTTTGTAAGGTCAAGAAGCAATTTGGCACATTTAGGCACTTTGCCCAGTATTCGTCTCACCCAAGGACGAATACTAACTGGGATTTGTCTCACCCAGGGATGAATTCTAAAATTGTCCCTGGTCAGGACGAATTCTAGGTTTAACGAACAAAAAGAAAAATGCCACCAAGTGGCAGCCAAGGACAGTCAATTATTGCCTCCTGCCTTGCATGCGCGTGTAGGTGGGTAGGTTGGCAGTTAGTGGACTATCACAAGGGCAGTCATGGAAGCCCAAGTCAGGGAGGAGTCTCCTCCCTCTTGGGAAGGCATGGCCGCCACATGGCATCCCTGCATGCCCCTCCAAAGAGACCCCATGGGTCTATAAAGTGGCAGACTTTCCCACCCAAAAGAAACATATTGGAGGCGATTTCAAGCAATGAAGTGTTGTCCAATTGAACACCCATTTGCATATTTTTTTTATTCACCTTCTCACATCCATTAATCTCTTTCGCAAGGGAGGTTATTGGGTGGCCTTTGGAAGCATGGATCTGAACCCAAACCCAAAATTTGACCACTTAGAACCACCAATTTTCCGACACCCCAACCCAAGAGATTTTGAGCCCATCCCTAGTGGATTGGTGTCAAAATCAAGTTCTAACGGTGGGCGGCCCATTTGGGCACCCCACACTTTTCTTTTAAGTTTCATTTTAAGTATCATTTACTCATCTCTATTATATGCTATGCTGTTTAAGTAGTCTCTAATTTTGATTTCATAGAATTTTGATCACACATTATCATGCTTTGTCGATTGTATAGCTCTCACTAACTTGCAGGTGGCGATATCGAATTCCCAAGGATAGAGGCCAAATTGGGAGAATCCGACCATCTGGGTCGTCCCAAAATGGCCCCAATTATGTAACCCCTTTATTTTTAGGTGTTTTGGAGGTCCCGGGAGTCGACATTGGAGCGGTATCACTTTGACTTTTCTAACACAGTCGAATTCATCCCACCCAGGGATGAATAGCAGTCAAAATTCTAAATGTTCCCGTCAAGAAGCCCAATGGGAGGATTTGCATATGCACTGATTTTTTATATCTAAAAAAAGTGAGTCCTAAGGATTATTTCCCCTTACCGAGCATCGACGCATTGGTAGATGCTACAACAGGTCACGAAATGCTCTCCTTAATAGATGGTTTCTCGGGATACAATCAAATTCGTATCAATCCTGAAGACCAACTAAAAATGGCATTCACAACGCCTTGGGGGACATTTTGTTATAAGGTCATGCCTTTTGGCCTTAAAAATGCTGGTGCCACCTACCAACGTGCCATGACGTACATCTTCCATGACTACATGCATAAAACTTTGGAAGATTACATGGATGATTTGTTAGCCAAGTCTCTCTTGCACTCAAATCATATCAATGACTTAAGCAAGATCCTCGATCGCCTCATGGAACATAAAGTTAGACTAAACCCCAAGAAGTGTGTATTTGGCATCACATCTGGAAAACTCTTGGGTTTCATAGTCTCAAAGTGAGGAATCGAGGTGGACCCAAAGAAAGTCAAGGCAATCCTTGAAATGGTTCCCCCAATTATAATCAAGCAGCTCAGAAGTCTATAGGGAAATTTCGCGTCGATCAAACGCTTCATAGCACAATTATCTGACAAGTGCCTACCCATGAACAAATTATTACACAAGGGGGTTACATTTCATTGGGATGACGAGTGCCAGTCAGCCTTTGACAAGATCAAACAATACCTGGTTTCACCGCCAGTATTGGCACCACCTAGACCAGGAGTGCCATTCTACTTATACATCTTAGCTACTGAGGTGGATCTGGGTGCCATGTTAGCCCAGAAGAATGAACTTCACAAGGAACAGAGCTACTTACTATCTTAGCCGCACCTCGGTTAGTTATGAACTTAACTATGCATACGTTGAGAAACTCTGCTTGGCAGTGGTGTTTGCTACCAAAAAGCTACGCAATTACATGCTGAGAAACACTACGTATGTTGTGTCTAAAGAGAATCCATTGTGATACATGATGAGTCTTACTTATCATAGTAGTCACACGACGAAATGGATCATGTTGTTGACGAAATTTGACATAGAGCTTATTGGACAAAAATCTATCAAAGGAAAAGTCATAGCCGATCAACTAGCAGAGGCTCCTCTTGAAGATGATCAGCCTCTATTCATAGAACTACCAGATGATGGGGTCTTCCATGTCTCAGAATCGCCAGATTCTGATGAGCCTAAGTCACAAGCCGACATAACCCTATTCTTTGATGGTTCTAAATGTGAGCAAGGTGGTGGCATGGGAATTGTATTCTTCACACCATAGGGTGCTCCAATGCCTCTGTCATTTAAATTAAACTTCCCGTGCACCAACAATAATGTAGAGTATGAAGCCTTGCTCCTAGGTCTTCAGATAACAATCGCTATGAACATCAAATGACTGAATATCTTTGGTGATTCATTGTTAATATTCAATCAAGTCAAAGGGGTATATCAATGCAAATGCCCAGTCCTGCAGGCTTATAAAGCCCTTGTGGACAAATTCCTGGCAAAACTTGAGTGGTATGACATCGAGGCACTCCCTAGATCATCGAATCATTTTGCGGACACAATGGCCTCCTTGGGGTCACTAATTCTGCAAGACATTTTCGATGATATGACAACCATTCAATTCAAAACCTTATCTCAATCTGTGATGGGGCGTGCAAGCTTTGACTTGACGCCAGGAATCCACATGATCCAGATTGAACCATCCTCGAATAAGTTCTTCCGAATCCGAGATTGTCTAAAGCACACCAACTGGGGGTCCTTGTTCTCCCCTACTCCCATTAATTGCAACACAATGCTATTATTACAGGTTCTATCCGATTCAGCGTTTGCTAGGGATGAACTTCAAGAGGGATTGGTTGTTCATACTATCAAGGTTTTCGATCAATAGGACTGGTATTTACCCATTAGAGACTACCTCAAGTTAGGTAATCTCCCGCTTGGATTGACTCATGCCACAAAACGAGCACTCAAGCAAAAAGCAGCTAAGTATGTCTTGATAGGAGACATTTTGTATCGTCGCAGCTATGAAGGAATCCTTCTTTGTTGCTTGGACCAGCAAGAGTCCACTTGGGTAGTCTCCCAAGTGCACGATGGTACATGTGGTGGCCACTTTAGTGGTATGGCCATTGCAAAGCGCATTCTTCACATGGGCTATTATTGGCCATCTTTAGAGCGATATTGTTGCACCTATGTCAAGAAGTGCGTGAAGTGTCAACATCATGCCAATTTGATGCACATACCTTCTCAGGCCTTGCTGACAGTCCAGTCTGCTTGGACATTCTTGCAGTGGGGCTTTGATCTAATTGGAAAGATCTCCCCTATGTCGTCAGGCCATCACACGTTTATCATAACGGCCACAAAGTATTTTACCAAGTGGGTGGAAGCAATTTCGCTTACCTCTACGATAGGACCCCACATTATGGAGTTCATTTTACATAACATCATATGTCATTTTGGTATTCCATCCAAAATAGTCTCGAATAATGGGACGCCTTTCAAGAACAAAGACGTGCATGCTTTGACCACAAAGTACAAAATTCAGCACAGCTTTTTGACACCCTATTATCCGCAGGCGAATGGGCAAGCAGAAGCGTCAAACAAAATGCTAGTTGCCATCCTTAAAAAGATCATCGTAGATAGTCATAAGGATTGGCACATTCAAATCCCACTTGCCCTATGGGCCTATCGCACTAGCATTCGAACACCCACTGGGGCCACTCCATTTTCGCTTGTGTATGGTTTCGAGGTAGTCATGCCTCTAGAGTTGGAGATTCCTTCCCTACGCATATCAATGCAGGATTTCATCAATGAGGACTCTGTGTGGCAAGCCTGGTTAGACCCGCTTACGTTGCTTGATGAACGACGTGTTAATGCTCTCAAGCATTTACGTATTTATCAAGAGTGACTTAAGAAATATTACAACATGAAAGTTCACCTAAGGGACTTTTGGGTTGGTGATTTGGTTTTTAAGGAAAACCAATAGAATTCTAGTTTGCCGTCCCACCTAAGGGACAAGTTTGCGGAAAATTGGTTAGGTCCATATGTCATTGATAGAAAAATAGGACCCGAGACATACCGGCTAGCTTCTCTTGACGGTATCAAGGAAACAGAACCCTTGAATATCAGTCATTTGCAACCATTTCATATCTAAGAGAGCCATATCCCAAAAATGCTCCAAGGATCCATAAAATCGCTTGGTCAATCCCAAAATGCTCCAAGGATTTCCACAATTGCTTGGTCAATCCCAAAATGCTCCAAGGATTTCCACAATCGCTTGGTCAAATCCCAAAAATGCTCCAAGGATTCCTAAAATCGCTTGGTCAAATCCCAAAAATGCTCCAAGGATTCCTAAAATCGCTTGGTCAAATCCCAAAAATGCTCCAAGGATTTCCATAATCGCTTGGTCAAAAATCAAGAAAATTCAAAAACAACAAAAATCATCAAAAATTTGCATCTCATTTCTAGGCATACTCAAATTCATCAATAGAGAGCTCTTATCGCACCTCATCTTCATATTCACCAAAATCAATCCATCAAAAATACAAAAATATATAGATGCATTAAAGCATTGCATCCATACATTGCATATTTGTGGTCGTATAGGTCAAAAGCACCATAGGCTGTAATTGCTATGCTAGTCCATCTTGTTCCACACTGTTCCATTTTACAAAAACAACAAAAACACCATGCATTGCTTTTACCACACTAGAGTCAGTGGTCTTTTAATGTATCAAGAGTCTTCGTGATTCAGTCATCATTTTGCTCTTTAGCCATGTAATGTATCAAGTCAAACAGATTTTATGAAGGTAGAGTTACACTTGAAATACACCTTGTTACGTAACATCCCAACACAAACTAAAACACATGAAACAATTCCTAAGTTGTGTGAATGATAGATGAAACCTGCATAGTAATCCAGGTCACCACAAGCGAAACGGTTATCTTGCTCATCCCCCTGTGCGAATGACCCCAAGAATGTCGAGAGTTGGCAAAAGGACAAGCATCCTACCTACCCAATTCCCTAAGAATCCCTAGTTCTCAATAGTTGCAAAACATCAAAAATTTACAAAACGTCAAAACTCCAAAATTTGACATCCTACAGTGCAAACATCAAACGGCACAAACGATAGTGATTTTTGTCACTCCATATCCCCAATCCGTTGCTCAAAAGAAAAACAAATCAAAATAAATAGTGATCTTATCACTACAAACGAGCAAGTATCCCAATATAATTAAAGAAAAGAAGGGAGTTGAACTTGAATCCCTTGAAATCTCAGCATTCTAACAGGTCATGAGGCAAGCCTCAGTACCGGTTTGGTTGATAGCCTATCGGTCACTGGTGGTAAACTTCTCGCATGACGATATATCTATCACATTAACTTGTGTACAGATCAATATTTGCATGTGGATGGGCTAGCTTATGGTATCTTGGATAACACCGTAGATTAATCTAACTACATACAACAAAGGATTTAGTGGAGCTAATTAGGTGATCCTCAGTACAGGTTCGATTGAAAGCCCATTTAGCATTGGAGGTATCCTGACAAATACCACATAAATGAACTCAATTGCACACACAGGGATGTGAAATAACTTGGTCAAAAACAAGTCCGATTCTTACCTTGTTCAAAAATCTTGTAAGATAAAGTGCAGTCATGGCTAGTGAGTTAAAATCATCTGAGTCTCAGGAAACCCTAGATACATTTCTAAACCAACTGCGCTACTTTTCATCCTTACAATACCATCAAAAAATACAAAAAAAATAGAGAAAAACTTCATGTATACATACAAAGTCATTCATCACAGCAATCACCTAAAAACAAATAACAGAGTTCTAAACAGTCTATGGTGCCAGAGCCAAACATCACAAATTCCATTCATCCATTTCATTTTGCATATCACATAAAAATCAAAAACATTTGCATTCATCATTTGCATACGCATTCATCAAAATAAATAAACATGCATACATCCATAGTCATCAGCCATCATGCATAAAGATCAAATCATCACATGTACATAACCAAAATAAAACAAATATATATATATATATATATCATCAAAAAAAAATGCCCGCAGGCTACAAAATTGGTCCTCATACCCCGCAATCATATAACAAAACCCACCCTAAGGTGTCAATCACAATGATCACGCAGGATCGGTGTGACGGGAACTACCCCCCGTGGTGTGGGTCCTAGGGGACCCTGTAGGGCGGCTACTACTAGCCCCTGCATCATGCCTGCTACTGCGTCCCTCATCCAATCGCCTGCAACGAGATGATGTTGACTGCTCAGTAGCATTATCCCTCGTCCAGCATAAAGATCCACTTCTCGATGGCTCAGGTAGCCACCCACCAAGGCGGATGACCTCCCTCTCCAAGTCTAGCCGGTGTCGAAACCACTCTGCTTCCTGTCGATGGTAGTAGGATACCGCATCGTCGTGCTATGCTAGAACCCTATCCTGCTCTGCTAGCTAAGCCCGTAGGAGATCCCTCTCCCACAGTGCATCCCCCAGCTCCAGATCCCATATCTGTAGTAGGTCTGTCAGTCGCACATTTTTAGCATGTATCCCAGACTCCATCTCCTCTGTATCTGCCTGAAGTATAGGACTCTCTGGAATAGCAACCTGCTCTGGCTCCCACTGCTCCTCCATTTCCTGCATGTCTAGTTGATCCGAAGCCCCAAAATCTATATCCTCATTCCCCACCTCAACCATGTTCGAATCATCTAACAGAACTCCCCAATCATCCCTTGGTGCCGCAGCACCCTCCACTATCGCCTCCATGCCTCCCAGTGGCCCCTCTCCTCTCCATTGCCGCAATACCCACCATGAGTCATACTCAGAGGTAGTCCCAACGTCATCCACATTCGGGACATCGATCACCACATCTGACTCCTCACCCAATGGTGCGATGGTCGGTCGATCTAGAGTCCTCTCATCTCCCCGACACCGATAGACCATGGGCTCACCAGGAAACCCCTGGCGCACCCCAAACTATCGTGTAACTTGGCTATATGAGAATAACTCATGCTTGATCCCATGTTAGAAATGAGGCCCATCAGGAATGCATGCCTCACTCCTAACACCCCCCTCTCCTGCCACCATCCAACCAAAATCCTACCAACTTGGCAGTCCACCTCGACCGTATCCACTAGGTTCTCTACACCCAGTCGCTCCCCATGCTCGAAACATCTCATCAGTACAGTAGTTCGCTAATCACACGATGATGTCCTAATAGGCAGTCCATCTATCAAAATCCGAAGAAGCCGATAGACATCCTTCAGAGTCACAGTCATCTCCCCTATCAGGAGATGGAAGGTGTTGGTCCGCAGATCCCAAATTTTGATCAGGGTCGTCAGATATGCCTGATCCAAGACCACAAGCTCCAGTCGAGCCACCTGCTTGAGCCCAAGGGCATCAAGCCACTCCCAGTTAGCATCTGTCATCACCCCCCGTGCCTCAGTGAAAGCAGCAAGTACACGGTACCGGCTCCTAACAACCTGCAAAATAAAATAATTCAACAAAAAAATTAATTAAAATCATCGAAAAAAAACTGTACAGAAAAACAACACACTTAGAACTTTAAAAACAAAAATAAACTCTAGGGAGCACTTACAGGTCTCGCTTCGGCTCCGCCTCTCGAACCAGTTTGTGCACTCATGATGGTAGGGAAAATCTCGATAGTGCTTCGCTTCACAGAATTTACCTCCTCCTCCTAGAGCTCCAAAATCGCAAAAAAAAAAAAATGACACAAATGAGCCCAAATTCAAGTTTTGGCCCTTAAATAGGCCTTTGATCTGGAATTCATCCTTGACTAGGATGAGCACTCTGGTTAGTGCTCGTCCCACCCAGGGATGAATTCTACAGCTAGAATTTGTCCCACCCTGGGACGAATTCAGGCCAGAAACTTCAAAAACATCAAAAAATGAACAAAAATACACTAAAAATAGACAATAAATTTTCCCGATGTGAGTGCTGTTGCACTTGACATCTCGGGCATACAAAATAGATGTTGGGGTCACAAATTGTCATTATCCTACTCCCTAAGAAGGCTACTTTAGCTGGACCGCTCCATGGGAAGACGAATTTTCGCCAATTTTAGCTCCAAAAAGCGTCGCAAAAAGGGTTAACACCCACCAAAAACAGGTCCAAATGTTGGAAAAATTGCACATGCTTAATGATAAACCATCTAAAGGCACCCTTGCACAAGTCATCTTGGGTCAAGCAACTCGTCGCTTTTCTCATGAAGGTCATTCCCTCATCGATTCATCGCTTGAGGGGGTAGTCACACTTAGTCACCAATCAACAAGCACACACCCAATCAAAGCAATGACATGCATTCAAAGAATCATTGACAAAGACAATTACACTCTTGCTTGGGGCATTAAACAAGCAATAACAATCAAATTGATAAAACACTTGGCATTTGTGAATCATGAACACAAGATTCCCCTATGGACAAAAGGTTGCGCCCTTTGCCTAATCATGACTGATCAATGTCCAAGCTCAAGTCACACCTCACCAAAATAGGTTTATACTTGAAATCAAATTCCTTAGCTCGTCAGAAGCAAGGATTCAAGAATGCATGCCCTTTCCATGCTTGGGGCATCAAAAGTTGATTAGGTTACCAAGAAACCCTAATCATTAGTGCTTTGGCTATCTATTTTTGCTCGATGCTGCACCATGCACAGCGCATCCCAAAAAGGGGCATCTATAGACACCAAAATAGCACCAATCCGATTATGTGACTGCAAACACTGATCACTTTGACAAACATAGCCCCCAGGGCAGCCCTCAAAGGTTAAACAGTGGTCCTAACCACTTTCATAGCAATTTTGTAAGGTCAAGAAGCAATTTGGCACATTTAGGCACTTTGCCCAGTATTCGTCTCACCCAGGGATGAATACTAACTGGGATTCATCTCACCCAGGGACGAATTCTAAAATCATCCCTGGTTAGGACGAATTCCAGGTTTAATGGACAAAAAGAAAAATGCCGCCAAGTGGCAGCCAAGTACAGTCAATTATTGCCTCCTGCCATGCATGCACGTGTAGGTGGGTAGGTTGGCAGTGAGTGGACTGTCACAAGGGCAGTCATGGAAGCCCAAGTCATGGAGGAGTCTCCTCCCTCTTGGGAAGGCATGGCCACCACATGGCATCCCTGCATGCCCCTCCAAAGAGACCCCATGTGTCTATAAAGTGGTGGAGTTTCCCACCCAAAAGAAACAGATTGGAGGTGATTTCAAGCAACGAAGTGTTGTCCAATTGAACACCCATTTGCATCTTTTTTTGATTCACCTTCTCACATCCATTAATATCTTTCATAAGGGAGGTTATTGGGTGGACTTTGGAAGGGTGGATCTGAACCCAAACCCAACATTTGACCACTTAGAACCACCAATTTGTCGACACCCCAATCCAAGAGATTTTGAGCCCATCCCTAGTGGATTGGCGTCAAAATCAAGTTCTAATGGTGGACGGCCCATTTGGGCACCCCACACTTTTCTTTTAAGTTTTATTTTAAGTATCATTTATTCATATCTATTATATGCTATGCTATTTAAGTAGTCTCTAATTTTGATTTCATAGAATTTTGATCACACATTATCATGCTTTGTCAATTGTATAGCTCTCACTAACTTGTAGGTGGTGATATCGAATTCTCGAGGATAGAGGATGAATTGGGAGAATATGACCATCTGGTCGTCCCAAAATGGCCCCAATTATGTAACCCCTTTGTTTGCAGGTGTTTTGGAGGTCCCGAGAGTCGACATTGGAGCAGTATCACTTCGGCTTTTCTAACACAGTCGAATTCGTCCCACCTAGGGACGAATAGTAGTCAAAATTCATCCTGCCCAGGGACAAATTCCAGTTGAAAGCATATTGGCTAACTGTTTCAATGGAAGTGGCCCTCTGGTAGTGTCTTCTGTCCTCTATCAGGTTTTCAGGTCATTTATATTCACTTTACTCATTGTTTTAGATAATTGTTTATATGCATCTTTTGGCAATTTCAAAGAACGAACTTTCCTTTTTGTTACAGGTGCTACTAACGCCTTGTTTTTTTCTTTGATTGCAAGAGGAGAAACAAGAAGTGAGGATTCATTAGCATAAGCGGCGGCAACACTCTGGCCTGCCCATTTCAAACATGGGCATGCGGAAGAGGGATCATTGATCACGATTGTAACCAAATCCATTTAATGCTCCTGACCCCTAAAAAGGGAGGAGGCGATCTTGTAACCATGGTTAAAGAGTTTAATAAAAGGGCTGTGACTTCTCTAAATTCTTGTAACTGATTTCAATCGATTTGCCTCTTTCGTTTAATGCACTTCATGTTTTAGGACTTAAGCGTTATTTTGATTTGAATGCATCGAAGTAGTTTTTCCTTTCTAAAGCTTCCAAAATCTCATGCTTTCAATATTCAGAATAACACACCTCATAAAGCTCTTGACCATTTAACTCTTGAAGAAGCATGGTCTGGATAAAAACCAAATGTTTTCTTCTTCAAGATTTTTGGGTGTACTACTTGGGCACACATTCCAAAGAAGAAAATGAAGGATATAGATAAGAAAAGCAAAAAGCTCATATTTTTTGGTTATTCTGAGGAAATGAAAGCTTACAAGCTTCTTGATCCCTCAAATCATGAGGTATTTTTTCATAGGAATGTCCAATTTGATAAAACATTCCTTCAAAAAGATCCTCAATGCCACTCTTCCTCCATTGAGAATTCTCCTATAGTAGAACCTCAATATTATGAATAGCCAACTCTTGAGGTTAACTTGGAAATTGGTAATCAAGATGAGGAAGTTGTAACTCCAACTCAATATCTTTCAACTCCTTCCACTCCTTCCACTATGTCAAAATGGGCCCACACCATTGTTAAATAAGCTACTCCTTAAATCCAAAATTTTCCATCAAACAAATCATCCAACCCCATAGGCACTAGTTATGTCTGTCAGTCTATTTGCTCTAATCCTTAATCCTTCAAAGAAGCCTTGGGTATTAAATAATGGGATGATGCCATGGAGAACAAATTTTATTCCTTACTAAAAAACAAAACGTGGGATTTAGTTTCCTTGCCTAAAGGAAGGAATTTAGTTCGTTGTAAATGGATCTTCAAAACAAAATATGGGCCTAATGGAGAAATAGACAAACACAAAGCTCATCTAGTAGCCAAAGGTTTTTTTCAAATTGAAGGTATTGATTATGTAGAAACCTTTGCTCTAGTTGCTAAAATGGATTCTATTAGACTGGTTCTTACTCTGGCTACTTCCCATAAGTGGCATGTCTATAAAATGGATGTAAAAAGTTCTTTCTTACATGGGGATTTAAAAGAAAAAATATTCATGGAATAACTTGTTTGTTTCATTCAAAACTCCTCTCTTGTTTGTAGGCTAAAAAAGTCTCTCTATAGCCTCAAACAAGTCCCTAGATATTGGTATAAAAATATGGACTCACTTATATTGTTCTATATGTTGATGATCTTCTTCTCACTAGTAGTAACTTCACTTACATTCATACTATAAAAGACTCCCTCTCTAAAAAGTTTGAAATGGTTGATCTAGGTTTAGGTCATTACTTCCTTGGAATCCAAATAATTCAAACAGATGCAAGAATTTCATTGTGTCAATAAAAGTACACACTAGATATTCTCCAAAGATTTAAAATTACTGATTGCAAAACTTCTCCTACCCCCTTTCAATATAGCATTAATCTTAGTACTTCCTGCTCATCCTCTCTATGTGATGCTACCATATACCATCAGCTAGTAGGAATTCTGTTATACCTTACTCATACTCACCCGGGTATCTCATATGTTGTTGGTTTAATATCCATATTCTCTCATCAACCTCACTTCTATCATTGGCAAGCAATAAAAATGATCCTCTATTACTTGTAGGGAACTTTGCACTTTGGGCTCTTATATAAGGGAAATTCAATGGATATCATTGGCTACATAGATTCAGATTGGGTAGGTTCAATAGAAGATAAATGTTTAACCTCAGGCTATGTATTTTGCCTTGGTTCTTCACCGATAGCCTGATTATGCAAGAAACAACAAGCAGTGGCCTTATCTTCTACAAAGGTAGAATACATGGTAGTAGTTTTAGCTAGTCAAAAGCCTTTTCAGCTTCGTAAAATTCTAAGAGAATTTAGTTTCTCCCATGAAAAGGCTATAACTTTTTGGTGTGACAATCAGAGCACAATTAATATTGCATGCAATCTAGTTGAGCATCAGTGCACCAAGCACATTGAGATACACATTCACTTCATAAGATAGCATATTCAGAATGGGGATATATACTTGGACTATATTCCAACTGAGAATCAAGTTGTAGATATCTTCACCAAGTCATTTCCTTCTCCATATTACCTTTAGTTGCGATATAAACTTGGAGTAATACAGCTACATTGATAGATGATTTTTCCCCAAAGGGGTTTTTTCACCAACTATTTATTGTATATGAGTACCTAATCAGGCCAAATTATCAGGACTCATCTTTCCTTTTCTATATGAGGACAATCTTCTCCATACGAAGACAAGCCTCTCTTCTTTTGTAAGTTGGTTTTTTTCCCAAGGATATTTTTCACCATCTATATATTGTAAATGAGTACCTCATCAGGCCATGTTGTCGGGACTCATATTTCTTATTGTATTAAGAGGATAATCTTCGTCATTCGAAGACAAACCTCTTTTCTTGTGATAGTTGGTTTTTCCCCAAGGGTTTTTTTCACCAACTATATATTGTATACGAGTACCTCATTAGGCATTGTTGTTGGGACTCATATTTCTTATTGAATTAAGAGGACAATATTCAACATCTGAATACAAGCCTCTTACTTCCTTTTGATTGATGATTTTTTCCATTGGATTTTACCATCTCTTCAAAAGAAGTAATTGTACATGAGTGTCTCATCAGGCCTTGTTGTCTGGACTCATTTGTAAAAACCTCCCCTAGTATCACTCAAGGGGAGGTATTAGAATAAGTGAATATTCTCTTAAGTTCCACTAGGATAGACACACATGAGTTTCCACTCCTCCATTTATTAGGAGAACTCTCAGTGGTGTCTCATCAGTTTTGATGAGTTGTTGTAATCCAACGGCTCTCAATAATCAACTTTGCTATTTATACAAAATTAATCCTTGGAATAAATAGTTCTACTATTTTCTTCATACTTGTGTAATGCTTTGCATGTCTATTTTGGGAAATTCTAACAATATATTTTATGTTAAACTATTATACTAAATTCTAGTTGAATATCAACATTATCCATAGAGTATTTCAATATGGATTTGAATCTATATCCATGTCCACAACTAATCAAGCAATGGTGGGTCTAAGGTATTTAAATCTAGGCTTGACTGGAAAAAAAATTATTGCAGAATAACATCTAAGACATTTCATGATAATGAATCTATGTTTCGGTTCTTCCTCTTTTTTTGATATGAACAACATCTCATTTTCATTATCACTTGAATAACTTTCACTATCACTACTAGAACACTTACTTTCTTTGTCTAGGTAGAAACTCTTCTTGTGCTTGTGAGAATACCTCTTTCCTTGATTGTTGTGCTCATATTTTTTTTTCTTGTGATGCTTGTGCTTTTTCAGAATCCTTGCTCTTAGAATCTTGTTTATCTTCATCACTTTCATTCTTGGGAACAGTACGATCAAGTAGCATAATGACCAAACTTTCCACAATTGAAACATCTTATATTTTTCATACTTTTGTGCTTTCTAGAGAACTTGCCTTTCTTGCTGTAATATGCCTCTTCATCACTAGAAGACTCATCACTATCTTGAAGCTATTTACCCTTGGATTCCTTGGTAGCCTTGAAAGTCGCCTCTTTCTTGACATCAACCTTCACTTGAGTTCTCAACTCAAATGCTGCAAGTATACTATGGAGCTCATCCTTTTTCAACTTATCCAATTCTTTAGCTTCCTCAATAGCAAAAATATTTTCACTAAATCTATTAGGAAGAGATCTTAAAATCTTATCACAAACATCATTTTCAGCAAGCTCAAGACCTAAGTCTTTCATGGAGTTAACAACCTCATCCATACGAAGCATGTAGTCACTAATATTTTCATCATCATTCATCTTGAGTTATTCAAACATACCTTTGAAGTGTCTCAACTTGGCCTTTCTGACATTTGTATCACTCGTGTGAACCACCTTCAACTCGATTCCACATTTCACTAGTTGTCTTGCAGTGAATCACTTTGGTGAGATCTACTTTCTGTAAGCCTTTCAGGATTGCATTCATTACTTTTGAATTGCTATGATGTAAGAGCATTTCTTCTTTAGTATTAGGACCATGTTTAGGAATAGTGTACTCATCTTCAATCACTTCCCATACCTCATTAACAAGTGCCATTAGATGAACCTTCATCCTTGCACACCAAAGACCAAAATCTGACCCATCAAGAATAGGTGCTGCATTGCCACTTGAATAATCCATTGTGTTCTTTACTAGCTTTTCCTTCAAGTTGTTAAACTTTTTGAAAGCACCTGCTCTGATACCAATTGAAGAACACAAGCTTATACTGAGAGGGGAGGGTGAATAGTGTAAGACCTCTTTTTACTTTTTCCTTTATACTTCAAAATAGTAAAGCAATATACCCAAATAAATATCAAATAAATGCACAATATCATCCACAAAGTGACACCAATTTTAACATGGTTCACCCAGAATGGCTGGGCTACGTCCACAAAACTTTTCTCTAAAAGTTATCTCAAAGTTCTTTGGGAATCCTTCCCAATTACAATGTTTATGAGCCTCGGCCCAAAGGAGATACCTTCCCCCAAATAGAATTTATGAGCCTCTGCTCAAAGGAGATACCTTCCCCTCTGTCTAAATTTATGAGCCTCTGCTCAAAGGAGATACCTTCCCATTTGCTCTGGAAATGATCCTTTAGAAGATCAACTGCCTCTACCTCTTGCCAGCATGTGGAACTCCTTTCCACCGAAGACCTCCTTTCCTCAATGCTTAGCCTAAGAGACCTTTGCCTTCTATGATCACATCCACAGTAGCTCAGCAACTTGTACCAAACATAGTCAGTCAGTCTAGTACAAGTCTTCTTCTATCTATCAGATCTGTCCAACTCTTGAACAAATCAATCCTCTGCATACAAGCCTTCTCAAAAACTTGCCAACTGTCCTCAGGTTCTTCTCAAAGAACCAATGCACCTCTATCCTCAAGTTCTCTAATAGAACTATCAAACTCAGCTTCACAATTCCTCTGCTAGGACCTGTCCAAATCTGCTCACAAGTCCCCACCGAAACCTATCCAAAACTGCTCATAAGTCCCCACCGAAACCTGTCCAAAACTGCTCATAAGTCCCCACCGAAACCTATCCAAAAACTCAGCAAGCTCACCAAGAAAAACTTTCTTAGTAGGAAATCACAAAGTGAATTGTTAGAGACCTAATGTGATTTGTCAAACTCATAGAAGCATAAAGAGAATTGTTAGAGACTCAATATGTTCTATACTCAAATCCTAATCTCAAAACTCAAATCAAATCAACTCAGCTCAATCTCAATGTCAAATCTGAAAACTCAACTCAATATCTGAAATGGATAGGATAGAATGTTTTCTTTCAAGAACATGAAACCCCAACAATTTCCAACTATGCAAAGAATCACATGATACTCATGTTCTTTTCACCATCAATTAGGGTTTCAACAACAATGCTCATTAAACAAGGTTTAGTCAACCAACACCATTCAACTCAACATCAACCTTGAAGCATTCAACCAATCATCACAAGAAAAGGAAACAAGTAGAAATCCTTTTCCCTCCAAAGATATTTGAACAAAACAGCCATCAACACAATATCACCAAATGCAAAGAATAACTTGCTCAAATCAACTCAATGGAGTAAGCCCAATATCGTGAATCAAGTAAATCAATAACTTGATCAAACAACATCTATGGAAGCAACTCAACCATAAAACTCAAAATAGCCAACCAAGGGTTCCACCAACTCAATGCAAGTATCTAGACTCACAAATATAAACCCTAGTGCACAAAGCTTCCACTATCTCAAAAAAAAAATTATGCATTCACCAAAAACTCTCCTTAAGGATAACAATGCATAAGAAGTCTTCAACAAACCAGAAAATAGGATTTACACCCAACAAAAGGAAACCTAGTTGAAAACCTTTTCACTCCAATATTATTTCAGAAAAACATACACCAATCATACTCATAAGGAAAATGTGCCCATACCTTTTTGGAGTAGAATAAAATTGATCATTAAAGCTATCACCACACACCACCCTCAAAATTCCAACCAAGTTAGGGTTAGAACCAAGATAAATGAGCATATATAAAAACTTTCCTTAATACACCTTTTAGCTCCTCTTCTTCAAAAACAACCACCAAAGAAGCCAAAAACACAACAACCAAAACTTACACCTTATATCTCCATTTTTAAATTTAGCATAGCAAAAGACTAATCTCAAAAATACGACCAAAGAACTTTCCCCTTATTTCTCCTATGTCTTTTAAACAATGCTAAACAATGCCAAAAATCATATTAATAAAATAATCACACCTTATAATGGTTGCCCTTGAAGAATCCAAAATTTGTGGCACAAAACACATTTTAATAAAAATGTGACTAATCCATGCATAGCTCCCTCTGCGGGGATCGAAATGCAAAACTCCATCTACACAAGGCCCAAACGTAGCCTTCGTTGCCACTAGCCCACAAGGGGCTTATGAAGTCCAAGACAGACTTCCTTCCACATAAATGGTCAAGATTTTCGAGAGCTTTTCAAACCACGAGCTCTCCTCTTTTGCAGTGTAAACAGAACATTCTATCGTAGACAAAACCAATTAATTGCCTTCAATTTTTTAACAGGGTTTAACCTTAGGAACCTTCTCATATTTAGAGTCCATACGTGGACTTTAGAACATGTCGGTTGCAAAGAAAAGTAATTTCAAATTTAATCAAAATTTGCTTTCTAAAGGGTTTAAAAACCCTTAAAGTATTTTTAATAAATTTAAAATGATTTCTCCCTTAATTAATTAAATTAAAACCTTGAAGGGTTTTAAATAATAATTAAATAAATAATAAAGAGGACCTCCATTGGTTTTAATAAAAACCATTGCCAATGGAATCTCTTCGAATTATTTTAAAAATATTCTCCTGGAATCTTCCACCTTTGAAGCCAACACATCCTCTTAACATTAATGTCATTTCCTTTTGACATCAATGACAACTCATAGACAAGAAGCTAGGATCTCAAACCCAAAATTGCCAATAGCAACTAACAACACAACAAACTCTTCAAAATAGCCTACCTTTTATAATAACATTTTCAAGATCAAAACCTTAATCTTAGTCGGCTGTAACCCTAATCTTTAGTCGGCTGCACAACCCTAAGCTTCATCAACTGCAAACCCTAATCTTCGTCGGCTCACATTTAACTTTGTCGGCTTCAATTGCCTCTATAACTCTTCTATAGCTTTTGCAGTGAAACTACAACATGTCGTGATATTGCGACACCTTTGCAACCATATACTTTCTTTTGGCTTTTGTCGTGATATCGCAACACTTCAGCCTTTGTCGACTTCAACTAAGCTCTTGTCGTGATATCGTGACACTTCTATCTTTGTCAGCATCAACTTTGCTTTTATCATGATATCATGACACTTCTACCTCTATAGACTTCATCTTCACTTTTGTCGTGATATCGCGACACTTCTATCTTCATAACCTTCCTCTCTACTTTTGTCACAAAATCACGACACTTCTCCTATAGAAGACCTGCTTTCAGTTTCTGTCATGAAATCGTGACACTTTTACTTTCGTCTGCTTTCTTTTCTTCCTGTCACAAAATCGTGACACTTTCTACAACCGTACACATTCTTTGCAACCCATCATGAAATTGCAACGCTTTCAGATTTCATACACTTTCCTTGTAACCCATTGTGAAATCATGACGCTATCAACTTTTCGTACGTTTTCTTTGCAACCTGTTGCAAAATCGTGATGCTTTCAGCTTTCGTACATTTTCTTTGCTCTTTGAGTCATGAAATTGTGACATGTCACAATATCATGACACTTTTATAACTTGCTTTCTCTCTCCTTCTTAAGTCGTGAAAATGCAACATGTCGCGATATCGCGACACTTTTCTAACTTGCTTTCTCTCTCCTGCTTAAGTCACAAAAATGCGACATGTCATGATATCGTGACACTTTTCCTCCTTAGATCATTTCTATTCTTCGGGTCGTGAAAACCCAACATGTCGCGATATCATGACACTTTTTCATTGCGAGCTCTTTCTCTCGAACCTGTCAACTTGGGGTTTGCAAAAGACCTTTGAAACTGTCATGTCGTAACCTTCATCAAAACAAATTATTTGACATCAAATCAAATTCCTTCAAAATATTCTTGACATCAATGACAACTTATATACTTGAGCAAAGGCAATGTACCCAAAGTACCAAAAATTGCCAACAATATCCCCCTTTGTCATTAATGGCAAACCTTTACTAAAAACACTTCTCAAGAGCCAAAACTGAAACCAACTATGCTAACAACTGACCAAATTCCTTTGAAGTTTTTCTCCCCCTGACTTGAAGCTTTCCTCTTCACTTTGAAGCTCTCCCCCTTACTCATATCTTGCCCCCTTTGTCATCAATGGCAAAGGGTCACCTTTGGGGCTCGAGACTAAGAATGAGCCTCTCAGCTTGGTCCCTCCCCCACCTCCTGATGAGGTGATTAATTCTGGGGTGGCAGTACAACTCCCAATTTCTCCCTTAGATACTCAAACGTATCTCTTGGAAGAGGTTTGGTGAAGATATCTTCAATCTGCTCTTTAGTAGACACATACTCTAGCTTGACTTTCTTGTCTTGCACTTTCTCCCTTAGAAAGTGATACTTGATGGAAATATGCTTTGTCCTTGAGTGCATTACCGGATTTTTGGAAATACTTATGGCACGTGTATTATCACAAAGTATGGAGATGGGTTGTTCATGCTTGACTTTGAAATCCTCCAAGGTGGTTTTCATCCATAAAACCTGTGTACACCCAGCCACTGTTGCTATGTATTCAGCCTCTGCTATAGATAAGGAAACTAAAGGTTGTTTCTTACTTAGCCAAGAAACCAAACTCTTTCCCATAAAGAATGCTCCACCACTAGCGCTTTTCCTATGATCAATATTGCCTGCCCAATATGCATCTGTATAAGCTGTGAGGGTGAAATCATTACCTTTGGGATACCAAAGCCCAAAGGCTATAGTGCCCTTCATATATCTGAATATCCTCTTAACTGCTATAACATGAGAATCTTTTGGAGCTTCCTGAAATCTTGCTACTAACCCAACTGCCTACATGATATCTAGTCTGGTAGCTGTAACATATAATAAACTACCAATCATTGATATGTACAAATTTTGATCTGTCGTTGGAGATTCATCATCCTTACTCATCTTGCACCTTGTAATCATTGGAGTACATATTGGTTTTCTGTCCATCATCCCAAATTTCTTCAACATTTCTTTGATATACTTCCCTTGAGATAGAAATACATCATCTTTTGATTGAGCAATCTGAAGACCTAAAAATAATGATAGCTCTCCAATCATAGACATCTCAAATTCCTTTTGCATGGTGTTAGCAAAATCTTTGCACATCTGAGTATTATTTCCCCCAAAAATAATATCATCAACATAGACAACCATAATCAACATATCATCACCTTCATCCTTAATATACAAATTTTTATCTACCACACCTTTCCTAAAACTTTGCTCATGAAGATACCTGTCAAGTCTTGAGTACCAAGCCCTGGGTGCTTGCTTTAACCCATACAAGGCCTTTTTCAGTTTACACACATAATCTGACTGTTCTGAGAGAGACACTCCTACTGGCTATTCTATGTAGACTTCTTCTACCGACACCCCATTTAGAAAAGCTGACTTTACATCCATTTGATATACCTTGAAATATTTGAAGCTTGAAAGGGCCAAAAACATTCTGATTGCTTCAAGACGAGCAACAGGAGCAAAAATCTCTTCAAAATCAACACCTTCTACTTGAGCATAACCTTTATAGACTAACCTAGCTTTGTTTCTAACAATCTTTCCATCCTCATTGAGTTTATTTCTGAATATCCATTTTGTGCCAATGACATTCTTGTCCTTAGGTCTTGGAACCAATTCCCAAGTTTCACTTTTCTCTATTTGATTTAGCTCTTCATCCATTGCTTTTACCCAAAACTTATTTGCACATGCTTCACTGAAATATTTTGGCTCAATCTGAGATAATAATGAAACATTTGTAGAATCATGTGAAGGAATGACTCTTCTTCTTGTTTGCCTGCTATTTGGATCACCAATGATCAAATATTTGGGATGATTTTTCTGAACATATCGTGAAGGATTTTTGGGAAGTAGTTGTTGTCTTTCCTCTTCTTCATCTGAAACCTCTATGAATTCTTCTTGACAAATTTCATCACTGAGTTCCTTGACTGGTTCTCTTATCCCTATATTTTCATCAACTGTTACATTTATGCTCTCTACAACTGTATGAGTTCTTTTGTTCAAGCATCTGTAGGCCTTGCTTCTGTTGGAATATCCAAGAAACATTCCCTCATCACACCTAGGATCAAACTTACCCAAATTATGATCTTCCCTTTTGATGAAGCACTTACTCCCAAACACTTTGAAGTATTTTACTATAGTTGGTCTTCCTTTCCACAACTCATAAGGAGTTTTATGATGATTGACTCTAAGTTGGGCCCTGGTGATAATGTAGACTGTTGTACTTGATTGCCTCTTTCCAAAAACCATCTAAAATTTTTGACTCATTTAACATAGCTCTAGCCATATTTTCAATAGTTCTGTTTTTCCTTTCAACTACTCCATTTTGTTGAGGAGTTCTTGTTGTTGAATATTCTCTTTTGATTCCTTGTTTCTCACAGTATTCCACAAATTCATTTGAAGTGAAATCTCCTCCTCTATCTGATCTTAAGCATTTGATTCTCTTGTCAGTCTCATTTTCAATCATTTCTTTGAAAGCTTTAAATTTTTCAAAAGCTTCGATTTTTCTTTGAGAAAAGTAACCCAAGTCATTCTAGAATAATCATCTATAAACAACATGAAGTAGCTTTCTCCCCGAATGCTCCGAGTTCGGTAGGGCCACATAAATCAGTATGAATAAGATCCAATGGTTTTGAAGAAGTATAACCTTTTGATTTGAAACTGGTTCTGGTCTGTTTTCCATGTTGACAAGGATCGCAAATGATGTTATGGGGCCTTTTTATTTTTGGAAAGTCTCTAACTGCTTCCTTGTTACTAATATTGACAAGATTATCAAAGCTCAAATGCCCCAATATTTTATGCCATAGCCAACTCTCATCTTCTTGAGTTAGAAAACACTTTTCGCTTTTTATCTCACTTAGCATGTAAAGATTGTTTGGAGTCCTTGTAGCACTCGCAATGAGTTTTCCATTTTTTTCTTTACTTATCTCGCATCTATCTGAAAAGAAAGATACTATGTGCCCTTGATCACAAAGTTGACTCACACTTAGAAGATTATGTCTTAGGCCTTCTACATAAAGCACATTTTATGTTTTGGATTTCCCATCCAAACTAAGAGTCCCTTTACCATAGATTTTAGTTGACCTGTTATCTCCAAAACTGACTATTCCTCTGTTTGTTTCTTTTAAGACCAAAAACTTTTCCTTTTCACCAGTCATATGTTTTGAACAACCACTATCAAGATACCATTTTTCTACTTTGTCTTGAGCATGAAAAGTAGTTTGAACTATCATTGACTTAGATTTGATCTCATTTCTCTTTTTAGTGAACTCAAGGCTCGATCTATCCAAACTGCACATCATTGCTATATGCCCAAAATTCTTGCACTTGTAACACATGACATTTTTATTCATAAGAGGTGCAAAAGAGTTAACATTTTCCTTACTATGGCTATTCAAAGACTTATTGCAATGCATAGCTTTGTGACCAAATTTCTTGCAGGAAAAACAATAGCCATGGAAAGTATTATGTAACTTGTTTTGATGCCTTGGATGATTGTTCTTCTTGTGACCAATTGGAATCCACCGCTCTTCAGGATGAAGATTGATCTTGCTCGAAGACCCTGTTTCATGAATGGTGATACCATCCTTATTTTGATTTTCACAAGGAGTATTCTGTCTGAGATCCAACTGTTCCAACTTCACTCTAAGAGAAATAACCTCTTCTTCTAGTTTCTCGCAATCAACTTCCTTTCCTTTTAGAGCCTCTGTCAGAACCTGTTCAACCTTCTTCCCTTCTTCAGCTAGAATTTTGAAGTCTATAACACTTTGAGACAATTTTGATCTTGCTCTCTTCTTAATGACATTGATGCTTGAGAACATAATTCTCTTCCCTGAATTTCTCAAGCTTTCTTAAAGCCAAAAATAATTCACCTTTGATATTGAACTCAACCTCCTCATCTCTTTCTGAATATGTATGTTCCTCTGATAGATCCTTCTCCAAGATGTTAGGCTCTTTCTGGAGAGACCCGCTCTGATAACAATTGAAGAACACAAGCTTATACTGAGAGGGGGGGGTGAATAGTATAAGACTTAACCAATTAATAATTTTAACTTTAGATAGCAATGGCATCAACACAACATTAATCAAGACAAAAATCATCACACATTGAAGACCCATTTTTAATGTGGTTCACCCAAAATGGTTGGGCTACGTCCACAAAAAATTTTCTCTAAAAGTTATCTCAAAATTCTTTGGGAATCCTTTCCAATTACAATGTTTATGAGCCTTGACCCAAAGGAGATACCTTCCCCTATACTCTGGAAATGATCCCTTAGAATATCAACTGCCTCTACCTCTTGCCAGCACGTGGAACTCCTTTCCATCGAAGACCTCCTGTCCTTAATACTTATCCTAAGAGACCTCTACCTTCTATGATCACATCCACGACAACTCAGCAACCTGTACCAAACATAGTCAGTCGGTCTAGTACAAGTCTTACTCTGTCTGTCAGATCTATCCAACTCTTGAACAAATCAATCCTCTACATACAAGCCTTCTCAAAGACTTGTCAAATCTATCCTCAGGTTCTTCTCATAGAACCAATGCACCTCTATCCTCGAGTTCTCTAATAGAACTATCAAACTCAGCTCACAAGTCCTCTTCTAGGACCTATCCAAATCTTCTCAAGAAACATACACATCTTCTGTGCTCTTACATTCACACTTCGTCTTCTCTCGGTCGTCTCTCTGTACACACTATGCACTGTCTTCGCATACTTTGCGCACTTTGATCGAATTTTGCACTCTACTCTCGACGATCAAACTTCTCACTCTACACTCTATCTACGAACGTCGCAACTAACAACACAACAAACTCTTCAAAACAACCTACCTTTTATAATAACATTTTCAAGATCAAAACCTTAATCTTAGTCGGATGTAACCTTGATCTTTAGTCAGCTACACAACCCTAAACTTCGTCGGCTGTAAACCCTTTGCCTCTATAACTCTTCTATAGCTTTTGTCGTGAAACTACAACATGTCATGATATCGCAATACCTTTGCAACCGTATACTTTCTTTTGGCTTTTGTCATGATATCGTGACACTTCATCCTTTGTCGACTTCAACTAATATCTTGTCGCGATATTGCGACACTTATGTCTTTGTCAGCATCAACTTTGCTTTTGTCATGATATCGTGACACTTCTCCCTTCGTCGACCTCCTGTCTGCTTTTGTCGCAAAATCGTGACACTTATGTCGCAATATCGCGACACTTCTATCTTCATAACCTTCCTCTCTACTTTTGTCATGAAATCATGACACTTCTCCTATAGAAGACCTACTTTCAGTTTCTTTCATGAAATCATGACACTTCTGCTTTTGTCTGCTTTCTTTTTTGCCTGTTGCAAAATTGTGACACTTTCTACATCTGTACGCATTCTTTGCAACCCGTCATGAAATCGTGATGCTTTCAACTTCCGTACGCTTTCCTTGTAACCTGTCACAAAATCATGACGCTATCAACTTTTTTTATGTTTTCTTTGCAACCTGTCGCAAAATCATGACGCTTTCAGCTTTCGTACGTTTTCTTTGCTCTTTGAGTCATGAAATTGGGACATGTCGCGATATCACAACACTTTTCTAACTTGCTTTCTCTCTCCTACTTAAGTCGTGAAAATGCGACATGTCGCGATATCGCAACACTTTTCTAACTTTCTTTCTCTCTCCTGCTTAAGTCGTGAAAATGTGACATGTCATGATATTGTGACACTTTTCCTCCTTAGCTCTTTTTTGTTCTTCGGGTCACGAAAACCTGACATGTCGCGATATTGCGACACTTTTTCACTGCGAGCTCTTTCTCTCGAACCTGTCGGCTTGGGGTTTGTAAAATATCTTTGAAACTGTCATGTCGTAACCTTCATCAAAACAAATTATTTGACATCAAATCAAATTCCTTCAAAATCTTCTTGACATCAATGACAACTTATATACTTGAGCAAAGGCAATGTACCCAAAGTACCCAAAATTGCCAACACTTGTATATTATTACATTAACATATTACATTATTTGGTACATGCCAATGTACATTATTATAAATATTACATTATTTGTTATATGTTAATGTACATTATTGTAAATATTACATTAGCCTTGTATCCCATTTTAGTTTGTGAGTGAATATTTTATGTAATGTAATAATATGCAAGAAATGCACAATTGTCATGTAAATAAGAGTGCATGTATTATGAGTGTAAATGTGCACAAGCATATTATATGTAAGTTTACACATGTGTACTTGTATTAAGAAAGAGTCATGTGAAGAGTCTAGTACAAGTGTGCAAACAAGATAATGGCATGTGTATGCAAGTGTCAAGTAGATAGGTCAAGAATCATGAGACTTGGCATATGGAAAGGAAGAGTCAAGGTAACCAAAGAGTCATCCTACAAAGGTTATATATTACTACATAGAGGATATAGTTTATATCATCAATATCATAAAGATCAACACAATCGCCAACATTGTCCATATACTCTACATAATATACAATGTCATTATATGAGATATTTGCAATATAAAGAGGAGTAATATATTTTGTATACATTTAAACAACTAATTTTACAAGTCTTATTATATTGTATAATTTAGGCTATGAAATTCATATTTTAGCATATTATTGAATGTTATTTGGTATATTATTTAGCCTTGATATATGCATATTATTTCTCTTATATTATCTGTGTTACAATTTTTTTTTTTTTTTGGTAATATTAAAATGGAGAGGGTTTTATCGAGGTCCCACAACCACTACAAAAAATGCCACAAGAGCAAAAAATAGAACAAAACCTCACCAGATAGAAATGAGGCAGATAGAAAAAACTACTAACAATAAGCACTCAAGGTACAAAAGAAGGGAGAACTGAGATAGTTCTACACCAACTTATCCATACCCTAAGCAACAAAAGTAGCTAAACATGAAATATTCTTAGACATATCTAGTACCAATTTCAACAAACACCAAATATTTCTTTGATTAACATCAATAAACTTTAAATCTCGAAAAACATAATGTTTGAGCTCCCCATAGGCCTCTGGAGTATATACCTCCTCCACATATTTCTCCCAAATGCACACTTGTGAAAGAACATTAAAATATGGGAGGGCAAGGGGAAGGGGAAATTAACAGATACACCCTCTTTGCAATGTAAGTGCTTCAATTTACGATGACCACAATCAGTAGCAGGAGGAGAAGCCTTCAGATCCAAATTCATAGGATCTTCGAAGATCACTTTAGGAGGTAAATAAAATTTTACAATGGGACCCGTCAAAGGAGTAAGGGCTTCCACAATTGAGGCCTTCCCCCAAACACCTTTGGAAGAGACTTGAATCTTCCTAGAAATTTTCTCAAAACCCTTCCCAAAGGAAAAGGAATAGATATCTTCACTGCCATCAAAATCCGTCCCAGAGGTTAAACTGGAACCACCACCAAGAGAGCTAGGAGACTCCACCACCCTCTTAGTACCACCAACCACGAGATGAGGAATATATGTAATAAGCTTGAGAAAATTGTTAGTATTTAAACCATGCTCAAAGGAAGCCTACTCAAACACCAATAATGCAATGCCTTGATGAATAGGGGCCTGACCACGACCACCTCAAACACTCAGAAAGGACTTCTTCATAGAATGGAAAAGCAATAAATAAATAGTCATGCAGGATTTATGACTCAAATAATTTAAAAACATAGCATGAAAGCTCCTATTAATTTCATGGGAAGGATTGAGGGTAAAATATTCCATGATAACCCTAACAACCCTACTCCAAGGAGGACGTAGGGCCACATCACTGAAACTATTCTGGATCCATAGAAAGAATTTCTCCTTGTCTAAAAATAGACTAATCTCCTGCAACAGATAATATCTATCACGATTATGATAGACACCATCCAACACCAAGCTAGTAGTTATGTTGATGAGCTCCATCGAGACTTGAAATGACTAGGATCCAATACTGATCCAATCATCGTTACAAGAAGAAACCATCCAGTTGGTAAGCACCGGGCTATGACCATGAAACTTCTAAATGCATTCCAGAAGACCCCCTTATACCATGATATTTTTTACCTCCTCATCAAAGGACATAGATGCAGGCTCAATATGGAGTTTACTCAATTTAAGCTTATCTAGATAAATCTCCTCTTTACCCATACTATCAATAAACTAAAAAAACTTAAATAAATAAATAAGGGAGAAAAATTGAACAACAAAAATACCAACAACAATAGAACTCTGACAAAAGACAACCCAGTATATAACAAAATTAAAAAACAGAAGCCTTAGCCCCAAAGTCAACAAACTAGCACCAAATAAGGGCTTGGGAGGTCCCCACAGAGAAAAACAAAAGGTCTGAAGAATAACATCTAAAGAAATCGACCATCCTATATTTTATTCATTATATTGTAACTTCATTATAGTCGATCCTATGATTACTTTCTTATGAGTTTCATATTAAGTTTAAGGCTTCAAAAACCATAAAAAGTTTAAATATAAATTTAAATATTTATCAATATCTATAGCTAGTTATGTGGTGATACCTCTAAAGGGTGGTAGTCTTGAAAGGTTTGAGGTCAATTTTGATTCAAAAAAAAATCTAATTTGAATTTAAATTGGTATCCACATCCATAGCTAGTTAGGTTGTGGTAGTATTGAAAGGTTTGAGGTCAACTTTAATTTAAAAAAAAAAATCAATCCATATTTAAATCTGTATCAACATCCATAATTAATTAGGTGGTGATGGATATGAATGGTTCAATGTCATGTTTGATTTGAAAAAAAAAATCAATCTAAAATTGAGTTTGTATCAATGTCTGCAACTAGTTATATGGTAGTGGCTCTAAAGGGTTTGAAGCTAGGTTTTATTTTAAAAAATATATCTATTATGGATTTGAATATGTATCAACATCCATAGCCAGCTTGAATTTGAAAACATTGAAACTAGATTTGAATTTATATCAACATACATAACTAGTTAGCTGATGGTATCTTTGATGTATTTGAACCCAATTTTGATTTGAATAAATATTCTAATCCAAATTTGAATCTATTTCAACATCCACTACTAATATAGGTGATGATGGCTTGAAATGGTTTGATGTTGGATTTGAATCTTTGTCAACATCCACAACTGATTCAAGCATCGATGACTTTGAAGGGTTTGAAAATGAGGAATTCAAGTTAGGGAGGCAAGGGTAGTTTATAGGGTTTGACTAATGGTCAAGTTGGAAGTAGTGGAGATAAATTCATGAGTAGAAATGGAGGTTAGGGTGTAGATATTGGTGATAGGGAGGACAAGGGAAGATGTAATAATAAGAGCATAGGTAATAGTGACAATAAACAAGCAAGTAGTACAAGCAGAAAGAGTTCATTTTTCAAAGGTAGTTAGGTTGTGGGGAGTGGTGTTGGTCAAAAAACAATAAGAACTAGGGTACTATTTATGGTTAGTGATTAAGATCAAGATAAGGGTCTTGAACATGTGATATGTCATCAACATTTTATCGTAGGGGCTTGATCCTAGGTTAGTCTACTTAAGGAAAAGAAAATAGTAGCAAGCCCAGGGTTAAATATTCATTCTATTAGGAACCTACTATTACAAGTAAACTCACTCACACAAAATGCTAAAAATAAACAAATATTCATACAATAAAAATATCACAATGTAGAAAGTAAATGCATAATTAAACACTCTGACAATAAACACATAGTTATAAGCCTCTTCGAGAGGGCAACCTCCTTCAATATTTCATTAATTTTTAGAATGATACATTTGTATATGGCTCAATGTCTTTTAAAGAAACACTTCATGGAATCCTAACCTAAAGCTCAAGAGTTGGATTATATGCAAAATGCCACTGAAGCTAGAATCTTCAATAAAATTGGTTACATTCTTGATAATGATTACACAAAATAACCCCACTTGTCTAGGCACCTTACATGCCATGTACCATTACAAAGTATTATAAAATAAAATTATAAAGGGGTCCTCATGTTGGAAGTAGGTCATTACATACTCATATGATAATTAGAAAAATAATGTTAATATGGTGTTCTAACATTTCCTTTCCCTTTAAAATATTTTTCTCAAATTTGTATATGAGGATACTAGTGTTGGAGCTATTGGAGAGACTCCCATGTAGCATATTTTAGTTTTAGACCACACCACTGAACAAGGGCCTCAATTTTGCTTTGGTTGCAAATAGTGCACATGCTACAATCAAATAATTATTTTTGATTGAGCAAGATAGAACTTATTCATATAGTATCAAAAGGAACGATTGAACCTATATTTGATTTTCCATAACCTCCTTAACATAGGGTACATGAAAAATAAGATGGAGATTCAACATGTTGCCTTAGTGTAGTGTCGACTGCATGGAACTTGGAGCTACTTAGAATATACGAGGAGGGTGTGAATGAAGGTGATCCATAAATTGCTTCAGAAGGGCTGACCTTGGTTGTCATATTATTGGAAGTGTTATACCACCATTCAACCAAGGGAGTCCACTTCATCCATTTTGTAGGATTATTAGATGGAAAACAAGAAGGTAGGTCTCAAAATATTTTTTAACAATCTCAATATAGCCATCTATTTGTGGATGATAAGCTGAACTCATTTTGAGTTGAGTTCCCTACAACTTAAATAATTCTTGCCAAAAATTACTAGTGAAGGTAGGGTCACGATCATACATAATGGATGTGGGTATGCCATGAATGTGGAAGATAGAATTAAGAAAACATTGTGCAACTATGGAGGTTGTTTAAGGATGGGAGAAGGAATAAAAAAAAGTATACTTTAAAATATGATCTATTACCATGAAAATAATTGATTTTTATTTGGACTCAGTGATTAAAGATGATATCATGTGTAACATTAATAAAATATGTATTTTACAAATAATGATATTATACAAAACTATTAAATCCCTTAAAATATCTTTACACTTATATACATTGGGTCTCTTTTACATAAATTTTATGTTTTATGTCCACATACACTTAGGAGTTCTCAAACATGATATAAGGAGAGATACATTACAAATAAAATAATAATAAAATAATATTTTTGCAACAATTATAAATTAGAAGAGATTTTTCTACCCGTTATTGTAATATTTAAGTGGCATTAGAATTAATACTATACCTTATGAGTTGTTTAAGTCTAGTCAATGTATTTTGTCTATAACCATCAACATTGTTGAACTTATAATTATTGAAGAGTTTCCCATGAGGAAGTATAATTTACTTTCCATGACATTGAAAAAGGATATTTTTATGTATTAATAATGTATGGTCAATAATTTAGATATCATGAATATCTATGACAAATTAAAACAACCTAGAGATATTATTATTTTTAAGTATTCCAGTTATACCCTTATCTTGATATCATAGTTTATGATATACAAAAGAGTGTGAAATACATTCTTGTTGATGACCATACCTCCTTGGATTTATATTTTTTCCTTAATAGAGTTTTGTGTAAAATGGGATGATCCTTCATTATTATTAATGAATTCAAATATCTAGGTATTTTTAAAATATTGTGTGTGTTCTTTTTCGTTGTTGTTTATAGGTATTACTTATGGATTAAGGATATGATTAATGAGTTCAACATAATAATATAAATAGAGTTTATGCATATTAAAAATATGGATTAAAACATTAAATTTTTCTTCGTTAATTTATCCTATTAATATTAAAAATAAGATAAATTTTTAATATACAATTTATTATGGTTAAAATATTTATATGATAAATGTTTAGTTACAACACGAGTTGTCTAAATTTTTACTAAATAGTTTTCAAAATATAAAATTTTAATAATTCACCCAATGTTTTAAAATGAATACAATTCAAATTTGAATACTAATGCCTCTAGATTCTCCATAGCTAGGCCATGGACATGTGGAAGTATAGTGGGTGAGATGATTTTCAAAGGGGTTGCCCCTACTTGTGTGAAAATTATAAAAACAAAAGAGGTAAAATTGTGTTGAAAATTTGTACCTTTGTTGTTGTCCCATGATAGACCCAAAGGGTCCAATTCCACTATTATATTAAGTTGCGGTCTAGATTAATTTTTTGAGAATATCATTCAAAAATACCATTTCTTTAGGTTGAGCAACATAAAAAAACTATGTCTAGCTCTATTCCTACAACAACAAAAAAAATAAAAATTCTTGAGTGGCATATATAGCTTCCTTTGTATAACTCTTAGTTATTATAATTACTTTGTGTATGCAAGTATAAACATGGACATCCTACAATACCTTATTTATTCTAGAACAACCTTTTTATCATTTGTTAATAGATCTATCACATGTTTCAAGGTGATTAGAGCATCCTATGATTCACTTATATAATAATTTTGAGTGTCCATATTTTACTAGAATATGTTTCTTTTTATTTTTGAATCTACTCAATGGTCATGATTCTTTTACACCCTTATTAAGACATGGGAAAAAATATTTCTTTGTTGTCATGACCATTCATATAAAATTAACTATTCTAGGGGTAACTACATAGAAATAAAATAATTATGAGATGTCATCCATAAAACCACCTTTCCTCCTATGAACCATATAAACCATATTCTTCATTCACTTGAGACAACTATTTTACCTTCTCTAACAATGAAATGAAAATGAGAAGCATTTAATTAATTGTCAAATCAAGAGCTCTAGGATTTAAATATACCTACATAATATATGCAATAATTGGCTATAGTGAGGTTAAGATACTTATGATTTGAAAAACCTACATAGAAATGATTAACTAAACTTAAAATTGATTTTCTATTGGATATTATCCAAGAACAAGAGCAAATGACCTTCCCATTATGGACAAGTCCTATGTTTTTCTTCATGCACATCATTATGTATATTCACTACCTAGTCTTGTCACTTTAAATGGTGAGTGTCATAGCTAATAGTTACTACCTTCATGTAAAGCAATTACTCTTAGATATCACACTCACCAAATGAGGCCATAAAGGATAATGTTATAGCTAATTGTAACTCTATGTATTGATACACATAAGTATAAAATCTTATCATGTCTATGTAATACAATGAAAATCATAATACATCAACAAATTCATGAATTATGGAAAATTCACACTCCTCCAATTCTCAAAACAAAGAATTTTTAACAAAAATTATTCAACTTCCAATAGGAACCAACAACACTGGAATACCTCTAAGAGTAGTACTTAAACATTAATTCAAGAACATAAATTGTTTTATTAATTAAAATAAACACACATTATAATCTACCATGACTTAGAATGTTCACTAGAATCAATAAATTCTCCCTTTGATTATTCTATACCCTAATAAACTTATCCATAGTGCATATGCATACCTTCAATATCCACTTTGAGCATTCAATCACATGTAAAAGGTTTTTGTTTATACTAAAGTATGAAATAGAATCATAATAAATTGATGAAAAAAAAAAAATTTGTGAAGGTTATTACACTTTTCTTAGCTATTGAGTCATTTTTGTTTATTCATTATTTTCCTACGATGGTTAACTATTAATTTTATATACACTATGATGATGCATATTTGTTTGAATTGTATATTTGGATTCCCACCTAATCATTGGTGGCACTTGATTTCAGAAATATGCAACTAGGAAAATAGCTTCTAATTAGTTGTTATGATTTTGTTATGTGAATAATGTCCCAACCAATACCTAACATCTCATATAAGTGGTAGATAAGGAACATCCCAACTAATATTAATAAATTACAAAAAATCATATTGATTACCAAGAACAAGTTAACATTGTACTTTATTACCACGTATGTTGAGAAAGTAGCACATTATTATTTTTTACACAATTAGATGCAAATGATTATCATGTATCATTATGGCATATATTATAGATAATTAAACAACCTAACTCATAGTAGCAGGAACTCATGTTGTTGTCTAACTTCTTCAATGTGTATTCTAGTATATCCAAGGACCTAATCCTAACCATAACACCAATATTTTTTATTATTTCTAGCATTGCAATCGTTACTAAAGTGATGGATAATTACTATGATATAGTAAGATATATTACAACTACAATGAAGATGTTCAGACACCATACTAAAACTATTATGTTATAATATTTTCTTAACATGGAGGACCCCATGTTAATATTTTTTAGTTATATTGGATAATATTGTGTACTAGTTTCTATAACAAGAAGCACCATTTTATGTAACTATTATCAATAATGCAATTGTTTTGTTTGGTAGAATATTTTATCTTTGTGGTCTTTTGCATGTAATATAACATTAAATTTTAGGTAATGAGATGAAATATTTAAAACCATGAGGGGTAGGAATGAATGTATATTTTTGCATAATTGAATGAAAGTATTGAAGGAGGTTGTCCCCTCAAAGTGGGTTATGATTTTGTGTTATATTTTGATATTATTGCATTTTTGCACTAATATTTTGTATTGCAATATCTTGTGCTTCATGGATTTATATTTTATTATAATATTTATTTGAATGTGCTGATTTTAATGAGAGGGTTCCTAAAAGTGGTATTAGAGCACTTTCTAGTGTCATGTTCTATTTTATTGTAACAATTTTTACCATTTTGATTTTTTTTTTTTAACATGGTGGAATCGGTAGCCGCCATGAATTCGGGCAGGCTGTCCAACTTTTATGGCCACCACAGTATTCTATGCTATCCACCCCAGAATCTGCCACATAGATCTTCATGCAGTCCACCCCTATAACCACAATGCCACAATCATTTTAAACCTTTTATGCTATTGAAAGCACCAAAAAAGGGACAAGCGTTCAATCCGGTGAGGCCCGATATTTGAACCTTGGACCTCCGCCCCCCTTATGGGGTTTGGATGAACCAATTGGTCTACACCTCGGACCTACCATTTTGATTGTTAGGTTTAATGTTTTTGTGTTTTTGTTTTTATCTAGTTTTCTTAACACACACACATACATATATAGTTTCCTATATTATTTTAGTAGGTTAGAATGTCAAGGGTCAAAAAATATCATAGAGGAGATATGATTTTGTGTTATTTGTTTATATTTTTGCATTTTTGCACTTATAATTTGTATTGCAATATCTTGTGCTTCATGAATTTAAATTTTATTATAATATTTATTTGAATGTGATGATTTTAATAAAAATATTCCTAAAAAGTTGTATGAGATCACTTTCTAGTGTCATGTTCTATTTTATTGGAACAGTTTTTGCCATTTTGATTGTTAGGTTTATTTTTTTTGTTTTTGTTTTTAGACAGTTTTCTTAACACACATACACACACACACTTATAGTTTTCTATATTATTTTATTAGGTTAGCAAACCAATTTTAATTATTTAAAAATATCATATATGATCTATCATTATTAGTTATGCTAGATTGCCTATAAAGCATCTAGTGAAGTGAGGGGTGATTAAGCTCCAATACCCAAACCTTAGATAATAAATTTCTATGGAATTGAAATTCTACATACCTTTTGATATATCAAGAAATCCCCTAGGACTAGGAGTAACCTTTAGCCTTAGAAATATTTTTGACCTTGAATTACCCATAGTACACTAGACAAAACATTTAGAAAGATCACCCTCCCATACTATTAGAGAGGTGGATAGTGTATTTAATGGTATGCATAGAATCCTCCTTGAATTGGCCTAAAATATTGGTACAAAATCCAACACTCATCACTATAGTATAACAAAGGGCATGTGGGTAGTACATAGACCCTAAGTTAGAGTACCATGTTTTGTTGCATGTTAAACCTAAAAAATAAGTCCTTTCTTGTTAATTGTTAAACCTACAACTAAAATTATTCCATATAATTGAGCATCTAGAAAAGACTTCCCTATCCCAAAACTACTACATGAATTAGATGAAAAAATTTGAAGAGGAATATAACAATAAATATAAAAATAGTTAGAGTTAGTAACAATGAGAATAGAGTTGCCAATGTTAGTAATAGTTGGATATAAACTTAGAGATAGTAACAATCAATATAGAGTTATAATTTTCCAGTGCTAGTGATAAAATAGTATTATTAATAGACAGGGTAAACTCTCATAAAGGGTTATCTAACAATAAACCAATTTTTTTTAGAAAACAAATCCTCTAGGAGAAAAACTTACAACACTTGAAGATAGTAATTCCCCTATTAAAAATAAGTCTAATGTACCCAAAAATAGTGTTGTGTTATATAGCTCATTACAACTATCTCAGCTGATCAGTTTGGTATATAACCTCCATACACTTTTTTAGGGATGATAAAAATATCATCATGGACCTAGTTTACTATGATAATATTTTTGATCTGATCATTTTGATATATAGCACCCAAACCATTTTAATATGACCTTACTAAAAATATTAACCCCTAAAATAAAACTTGAATTTTTAGTAAGTATTATCAAAAGGTCACAAATCATAGAAAATGGCTTCAAATACTCAAGAACAAGGTCACTTGAACCATCCCCTTCTATTAGAAAAATGGTTTCTCTTGAGTCATGTTGAAAACATGTTCGCATTCCAACGACATTGGGTGTTAAGTTTCACTATTTTCCATGAGGAATTCATATACTCTTTCCTCTTCATATCTTCAAGCAAAGGATTACAATTTTCTAGCAATATTAATTCTCCAAGAGTGTTTATCAAACTATAAATTGTTTCATAGCTAAACTTCTAAATGGTTTCATGAGCATTCTAAGCATCAATTATTAGAACCTATGTGCTAAGTATATTATTTAAAAATCCATGCTTTATCATAACTTAACTTATTTTATGTTTCTAAATAATTTTACTCCACTTCCCTATAATGCTACTACAAGAAGGTGTTATCACAACTACTTGAGGAAGGTATATATTTTATCTTTTCTAACTCAAATTATACCTTAAAACCCCTATGCCGCTATTGGTAACACTAATATATTTCACTCCCAACAATGTGAGCTTTCAAATTCCATTTATAATAAGAGTTACTAATCACTCATGTTGTTATTCAATGAATGAATCACTACTAACCATATATTTTATATATTTTTATAACTTATGGAATCCTTTCATTAATCAAAATATTCAGATAATTCTTTGGTCTAAAGTATTTGGTATTTTTTTTACTCCAAGATATTCCATAATCGCTAATCAAAGAATTACTATATATTTCCAAATAAAATATAACAAGTTTTTCTACAATTTCATTTCCTCATAAAATGAATATAAATAATTTAACTTATCCATAATCGAGTGGTGAGGATTCAACGGTAGAGTAGTCTCTGAAAGAGATTAACCAGGGTGATCTATTTTGGTTGGGTAAGAGTGGGGTCAGTGGTTCTTCCTCTTTGTGGGATCCTGGGAAGATTGGTTTTGGACTTGGATTTTTTGGGAAATCCTCTCCTTCTGTTTCCTCTACCAGGGTGGTGGCTGGTTCAAAGAAAAAGGATGAGTTTGCTCCTTGTGATGTCAACCTGGAGACTTACCAGATCTATATCTCGGATAGTACTATCAACAATATTTTGGTGAAGGGAACCTGGGATTTGGTTGGAAAATTCCTTGGGGGTAGGTCAAATTTGGATGCCTCGAAGCCTTGGTCTATTGTTTGATGGCTATCAAGTGAATCTTTGGAATTTGTGACCCTTCCTCATAATTTCTTCCTAATTAGGCTTTCTTGTGAAGAATATTTGAGTATTATGGAGGGTGGATCATAGTTCTTCGGCAAGTGAGAAATTTTTATCAATAAATGGGACTTGAACTTTAACCCAGTGCTTTAACGTGTTAATCTGGTTCTAGTATGGATAAAGCTTTCTGAGTTTCATTTATTTCTTTGGCATGAGATTGTCTTCAGGGCAGTTATGAAATCCATTGAAGACTTTGTTTTGTTTGATAAGGCCTCTTATCGTTCTGAGCATAGGTGTATTGTTAGAATGTGTATCATGATGGATATTGAGAAGGAGCTTCCTATATCTATTGATCTAATCTCCCACATTGGAAGCTAGATTCAGGACATTGTTTATGATAATAAACTTCAGGCCTATCAAGAGTATGGGATGGGTGGCCATCATAAAAACTTATGTGGTTTGAAGAATAATATAAAATAGAAAGGGCATCAAGTTCTAAAAGACAATTGGACTCTCAAAATAACCCAAAGTCCAAATATTTTTGTCATAAGAAGATCCAGGGTGGCTCTAAATGGAAGGAAATTACCTCTTCTCAAAAATAGAGAGATCCCCAAAATAAGGAAATAGATTCTCCTTTGGGATAATCTATTCCAACCTCAATTGAGGAGCCCGTTATGGAACCTCTTGAAGTGGTCTTGGATCTAGGGTATTCAATGAAATACGTTGAACTCCATATTCAAAATTCCTTTGGTTGCCTCATAACAAATGATTTTGTTGTCCAACAGTTGGAGGATGGTATGAATTTCTCAAATCCTAATTCTAAAATGCAGTCATCGTCTGCCAAGTCAGGTTTGGTTTCTCCTATGTCTGGCCTGGATAGTCCCTTGGTTTCTCCTAAATCTAATATTGAAAAAGGTTCTCCATGACCAAAGACTACGAGTCATTTGAATATTTTGATTGATATTGGTATATTTAAGAAAGTGTGAAGACCTCCGAACAAGTCTAGTAGGAAGAAATATTAGAGTAACATTCCATTATTCGGGATATTTACCTCATAGTAAAAAGTAGTTTGTTATTTTTTACTATTAGTATTTACCACTAGGTTATTTCATTAGTTGATTTATTTTACTATTGTAAATGTCATTAAACAATGATTTATTGTTATGATATAATATATATTATTCACATTGTTAAGTTAATAATATATTATTATTAGCTAGCATTAATTGTTGAGTTGTTAACTGACTTTGGCACCCGGGAACCTATTCTAAAAGCTAATTTTTGGACACTAGATGGAGAAGTTAGGTCTTGAAAAAAAAAAAATTAGATTCAGGCCAATCAAAGATTCGCCTGATGCAGAACACACACACAAAACCACCTATTAAATTTGAAGGCCAACGGGCATACGGTTCACAAGTTATGGCTCCGAAAAGGTGCATCAAATTTCCTACTTCATGTTGTTTACTACCTAAGGGGGAAACAATTGCCATTTTGCTATTTTTGGCCTATGGCCAATGTTATTTAAACCCTATGCTATATCAATATGAATACTATGGTTTATGCATATTTGTTTCATATTGCATTTGCCAACATTGGCATCAGAGCGAACGAGCATTTTTACAAAGAAGCAATTAATGGATAATGGGCATAAATCCTACTGGTCCCCTCTTAATGCTTGCACAGAAATCAAATAACTCTAATACTTTCATTTCTCCTCAAATTTTTGTTTGAATTTATCAAATCATTGAATGTGTTTTCGATCTGAATGGGGACTATGTAATTTAATTATTTTTAATTTACTTGTTCAATATTTTCTCAACTCACCAAATTTTACGCGCGCTGCATAAGTGAAGTCTCAATCCCATCTCGATGGGTATGAGCACTGCTTAGGGTAGGATGCCCACGTGGATAGAAGACACACCACCTTCCTGATTGGAGGGCAAGCAGCCCTCCAATTATTGGCTTAGTACACACTACATGCATATACTGAGACTGACAGGATCGAAGGTGTAATTTTTAGGCAGAGGTTTTGACACAAAGTTGACCTGAGGGGTGGAGGCCCAGCTGGCTGGTACACTATTCACACCAATCAAGATACGTTCACCTGGTGCACCACGAGACCCACTTAAATCTAAATTATCACGTGAATTCTAACCTCTCATGTAGTTGCCACCTGAATCAGACCTAAACCAGTGCAATTCTCAAGGTAGATACATGGTGGATCTCAGGAGTTGATGTGGTGGAAACATGGCATTTATGTTTGCAATTGACCTGGAAAAAGATGTGTGATGTGGCATTACAAATTCATCCATTTGTATCTGACGTAATATGGCATTTTGACATGTGGCATTGCTTCATGGTTGGTGACATGTCAGTTTTTGATTGATGCTTCAGGTGACAAAATATGGGTTATACGATTTCCTGTAGGCAATCGTTTTAATAAGTGGTAGTGGATTTTTTATTCCCGTGATATTACCATCGCTTGGTAAATGTGGGACTAAAAGTCCCACATTTATTTTTTTCTCTCACCGCTCGATGGGCAAGGACATAAAATACAGGAGTTCCTCTCCTGTATTTGTTCGTCGTCATAGACCGGTTGGTCGAACACCCATTGATAAGGCTCTAGCCAATGGGACAGAGCGGGATTGAATCCCACCAGTACATTCTTCTAGATTTTTTTGAGGAGGTCGACCATAAAAACAACCAAGGTAAATATTTCTTTTTTAATTATATTTTATTTTTTTTAATTACTTAGTATTTTTTATTAATCATTAAATGTTATTTTGTATAAAATCAACTTTATTTTCATAATAAAGTGTTTTTCATAAAATATTTTTTCTTATTAATAAAATTATACTAAATTTAATTGGAATAATGCAATAATATTAAACAAAAAAGAGAGACAGATACCAATTTTGCAACACAAATAAAAGTATACTTTTTTTTTCTCCTCAAAGGGAGCTATAAGACATTTAATAGCACTATTTTTTCTTGTAAAATTAGGGAGCCTAAAATTTCTTCTCAATAACCTTATTAATTTAGCACACAATAAAGGATCAAACTTGAATTCTTTTTTGCCAAATTGTAACACAAGGTGACACAAAATTTTGTAACACCAAGAGTGCTTTTGTTTTCTCACAAAAATGGATATAAGACATAGAAGAGCATATTTTTCTTGCAAAATTAGAGCACTTTAAAAATATTCTCAAATTCTTGTTAATTTTAGAAACAATAAAGCATCAAAATTGAATTTTATTTTGCCAAATTGTAACACAAGAACACACCAAATTAATAAAATTCAAAGGGAAATAGTACATTTGTTTTCTCCAAAGGGTGATATAAGACAAAAAGTTACACACTTTATTTTTTAGAAAAATGTTGAGCTACCACTCACAAGCTCGTGGTGAGAGGAGATTGAAGACCTTGGGTCCACTAAAACCAAGTCGTGTATCAACTGGTTCTGGAAGCCTTTAAAATGTAGTTTGTATGTCAACTTGACTTGAAAGGAGTGTTATTTTATTACTTTTGTAAAACAAAGGAGGAAATACAATAAATTGTATCTCTTTTGCAAAATTGTAACACAAAAGTGAGGAGCGCTTAAAAAAAAATCAACACTTGTTAAATTTGCAACACAAAAAGGAAAGACAATTGTTTTATGCCACATTCTTTACAAATTTGAAAAACAAGAGGAGACATAAAATATCAAATTTTTGCACAACACAAATTCAAATTTTGTTGCAAAAATTAAATAGTAATAAGGTGCATTTTCGATATTACTCGATACCTTCATTTCAAATTGGCAAAATTAAGTGCATTTTCGGTTGCATCTGAAACCTAAGTGATAATAATTTGTGGGTACTCTTTGATTTATGATTACATTTACTTTCTTGTTTTATGAAATTATAAGTCATAAAATCAAGAGCACTCAACACCCCCAAATTTCACAAATAATTGTGTAAATCATTTGCACAAATATAATCCAATCGTAAAATTGATATTCTCTCCTTACAAACCCCTAATTCACTCTTATTTTTTTGGCTTAATATCCTTAAACTTATCATTTCTCTTCAAGAGGATTTTTAGGCAATTGCCATTAAATATATTTTTAATTGAATTCTCTTTCACCTCTTATTTATTTGGATTAAATATCCTCAAACTAATCATCTTTCTTCAAAGAGAGTTTTCAGGCAGTTACCATTAAATACCACTTAAGAGTGAAATAAAGATCATATTAGTGCAAATTCTAGGACCTTCATCATGGAAACTATCAAACAATACCTAAATGATATACAATTGCTTAAATATCCTAACTATTTAGCATGGAAAACTAAGATGAAAGCCATCCTTACTATAGAGGAAATGTGAGATTTAGTAGATGGCACTAAATCAAGACCCACATCAACAAGAGCAGATCAGAAAGTATGGGATACAAAAAAAATCATCTTCTCATGTTGATCCTCCTAGCTACTACTTATGAGATCCAACCTCACATAAGTGAAGCTAAAACTAGTAAATATGCATGGAATGTACTTTGTACCATTTTTTAAGGTAAGAATCAATCAACTGTTCTAAACCTTCAAACACAACTTCATACACTCCATATAAAGATAGGATAATAAGTAGAACTATTCCTCTGTAGAGTAGTAGAACTGAAGTCAAAGCTAAATGCTTTAGGATCCAAAGTAGAAGATACTATTATGTCTTCATGTATATTGAGGGCTCTTACCGAATCCTACAAGATGTTAATAACATCCCTTAATGTATCTCAAAGATCAATCACCTTTGTGGAGTTAGTCAATTTGCTTCAAATGGAGGAAGCAAATCAACTCCAAAGTGATGAAGTGTCAAACAATGCACTTTACTCAAACAATCAGGGTGAAAAGAAGAAATGAAAATTTTAGAAGGGAGGATCATATTCAAAAGGTAAGGGAAAGAAATCTCAAAATAATTTTTGCTTGCATTGTAAAAAGGACAACCATGACACCAATCGGTGTTGGTTTAAAAGCAAGAAAAATAGAAATAGCAAAGACACATCACAAAAGCAAGACAAAGGCAATGTTTCTAGTGAAGTGTCTAATTCTGATTCTGATTATGGTTTACAAAGAGCACACAAAGTGCTCATGGCTAAAACATTAGTGTAAAGTGAAAATAAATTTGTCACCCTAGGCAAGCACGTTTTCTAAAATCTCGTTTTAGGCTTCAAAAATTGCATAAGTTTTTGTTTGAAGTACTAGAAATAAAGGGGTTATTGTACCTCTTTTAGGTTTCATAAATAGGAAACTCTCTTTGTTTGAAGTAATTGTAACAAAAGGGGGGAATTTTCTAGTGTAAAATTTGCCTAGGGGGCAATATTTGTAAAAACCTTCACAAAGCTTCTTGAGTTGCACATATTTTGCAATGAAGGGGAGATAAACATTTATTTTCTTATTTCGCACATTTTTTTGTAAAAAAGGAAGAAGACTTATAAGGGTGTATTTTTGACAATGACTAATACCTTAGTCACACTTATTTTAGAAATTCCATTACAACATGTTTTTCAACAGGGGGAAAACTTATAAGGGTATATTTTCGGAAGCGATCGACACCTTAGATACCTTATAAAAAAATTTGCAAAATCATATTGCAACAAAGTGAACCTTGTATGAACTAATCTACTCTACTATAGCTAGCGGTTGCAGTGGTTGGTTACCTATGCAATCTGGTTGGATGACAATATTACAATAAGGACATTCGTTAATGTGAAGATAAAGTGAGGAATGACCCACTTTTTTCTTAGGAGTAGCCAAAGCACTGCGACAGAGCAAGAACTATCAAATCAACATATTTTTCATGGTATTAGGATAGTTATATGCATTACCCAAAAAATGTAATAAGGGGGGATGTTAGAGTAATATTCCATTATTCGGGATATTTACCTCATAGTAAAAAGTAGTTTTTTACTTTTTACTATTAGTATTTACCACTAGGTTATTTCATTATTTGATTTTTTTTACTATTGTAAATATCATTAAACAATGATTTATTATTATGACAATATATATTATTCACATTGTTAAGTGAATAATATATTGTTATTAGTTAGCATCAATTATTGAGTTGTTAGCTGAATTTTGGGGGGGATTTCCTACTTCATGTTGTTTACTACCTAAGGGGAAAACAGTTATCATTTGGCTATTTCTAGCCTATGGCCAATGTTATTTAAACCATATGCTATATTAATATGAAGACTATGGTTTATGCATATTTGTTTCATATTGCATTTTCCAATAGGATAGCTATGGAGGAGGATATTGCCAATGTAGGATAGGCTCTTTTGGTTGTGGAGAAATAGAATGGGAACATCCAACTAAAACTAGACAGGTTCAAATCTCCTCAACTTGGGAGAATGGTGAAGAAATTATTCTTCAAACCTCTTCAATGAAGGCATGTTATTGGAAAGTGAGAGGACTCAATAGCTCTTCCATAAAATGAATTTTGATGATGCTAAGAAGGGACAAGTCACCTGATTTTTTGTTTATTCAAGAATTCAAGCTGGGGGAAGTTGCTTGGGAGACTACTCACAAAATTGTCTAGAAAGAATTAGATTTTGTAGCTAGTGAAGTTGTATCTGCGGGGGGGTTGTTATTTTTTAGGGTTGTTCAAATTTTGAAGGCCATGATATTTCATCATCCAACCAAGTGATAAATATCATTTTTTGGTATAAATCAACAAGAAGAATATGGGTTATGTTGAAAATATATACCCCAAAATCTTTCTCTTATAGATGGCTCTTTTTTTTGAAGTTGCTTGATATGAGAAATACCTTTTTGAATGTAGCTTGGGTCTTGGTGAGAGATTTTAATGCCCCTTTATTTCCTTAAAAAAGAGAGGAGGTAATAGTGTTGATGGAAAAAGGTTGAATGATTTTATTGACTTCATTAGTTATGTAGAGCTCCGTGATTTAGAACAGAAAGAGGCCATGTTTATGTGGAGGAACCGCAGATCGGGCAGTAACCTTATATTATGTAGACTGGACAAGTTTCTCGTCTCTAATTCCAATGTCAATATATTCAATGATGCATCATTGTCTTCTCTAACTAGGGTTGGTTCTTACCATAATCCTTTATTGTTAGAAGTTCCAGGCAATCTTCCTTTTCTCCTGAGTCCATTCAGGTTTGAGGCCATTTGGTGTTCTCATACAAATTTTGAAAAACATGTGGAGGAATGGTGGGAGGAAGAAGGTCAAGTATGAGGGATGTAAAGGTTTATTGGAAAGTTAAGGAAGTGCATATTTAATCTCAAATTATGGAATAAATTCACTTTTGGTAATATTTTCAAAGGAAAATAATGTTTAAAAGCTCAAATCAAGAGTCTTGAAGACTCAGTGGAAATTTAGAATTACTCTTAGGATATTGAAATTGAGGAGAAAGCCCTCCTATCATAGCTACATAATAAAATTGTGTAGGAATAAATATTTTGAAAACAAAAATCTAGGGACTTATGGTCAAAGGAGGGAGATAGAAATTCAAAATTCGTTCATGCTTTGACTCTATGATGTAGAGGTCATAACAATATTAGAGATATCTTGAGATGTAATGGCTCTTCTTCATCGAAAATCCTTGATATTATAGATATGGTTGATTTTTTATTTATTTGTTGATTTCAACTCCAGCAAGAGATATTCAAGCAGAGGATGAGCTTTTCGTATCAATTCCAAGGCTTGTCTTGAATGATATGAAGGCTAGTCTCCAAGTTCCATTCTTGAATAAGGTAATTCCAAAGGATTTTTATTATATGGGGCCTATTAAAGCTCCTGGGAAAGACATATTTCCTTCGTTATTCTTCCAAAAATTATGGCATATATGTGGGAGGATCTATGTAGCGTTCTTAGATATGTCTAGAGATCCATTTTGATTTCTAAGGCACTAAATTCTACATTTCTAACCCTTATTCCCAAGAGTTTTGCGGTCTCTTCTTTCAATGACTATGGTTCGATAATCCTATGTAATACAATGTATAAAATCCTCACCAAAATTTTAGCAAATAGAATTAATCCTCTTCTTTTGTTGTTGATTGACAATGCACAAAGTGGGTTTGTGCCTGGTAAGTAGATTTTGGATGGAGCTCGTGATCCATGAGCTAATACATTCAATTTATAAAAGTGGTAGAACCATGTTTATGCTTATGTTGGATATGAATAAGGCCTATGATAGGATCTCCAAGCCATTTCTATTTAGAGTGTTGAGGAAATTTGGATTCAATCCCATGTGGATTGAGCTGGTGGAAGCTTACATATCATCATCCTAGTTTTTAGTTCTCATTAATGGATCGCGAATAGGATTCTTTAAATCTTATCATAGTATTCACCAAGGTAACCCTTTATCTTCTTTCCTATTCATTCTTATGGTGAAATCTTTGGGGTGATCGTTGTCACTTCATCATAACATTGTGGGTCTTCATCCTACCTTGCCATGTAGATCGATTTATCATCAATAGTTTGTATATGATACCCTATTGTCTTGTGTTATCTCAATTATTCACACCAAATAAATCAAATCTCTTTTAGTCTTCTATAAGAAGGCAACTAATCAACAATTTAGTTTTACCAATATTAGTCTCTTCTTTAGAAATACTCAGGGGGATCATCAATGGAAGATTGCTAGAATATTGAACTACAAAATTGCTTCTCTTATAGCTACCTATCTGGGTCTTCCGCTATTCCTTGGTTTAATTAAAGACTCTTTCTAGGCTCCTATGGTTGAAAGAATGTAGCAAAAATTGGCATTCTAGAAAGGGGCCCTTTTGAGTCAGACCGATAATATTGTGTTGGTCCAAAGCATCTTGCAAAGTATTACAATCTATTTTATGTCTATTTTCAATATTCTATATAGAATTGTAGTAAAAATTGATATTATTTGTAAATAATTTTTGTGGGTTGGCTCGGATATGAAATGGAAATTTCATTTAGTGTCATGGAAGAATATTTACCTTCATAAGAAAGAGGGTGTTTGAATTTGAAGCATACGACTTAGATGAACAAGGCCCTGGTGGCCAAATTAGGATGTAGGTGGCATCTAGTGTTGATCACTAATGGATTGGAATGTTGAAAGCTAAATATAACTTTAAAAATTTTATTTTTGATATCCTTTCCAATGGTGGTTTGATCTTCTAGCAATGTTTAGTCAAAATGAGGGAATTTTTAAGTGATAATAGCAAATGGATTATGGGCAATGGAAAATCAGTTGATTTCTAGAATGAATCCTAGCTGAGGGATCATTCACTGTCCATTGATCATCATTTTAGCTCTATGATAGCAATTAATAGATATCATGGTATGGTTAAGGTGGTAGATTTCATTTTTGTTTAAAATGGCAGAAAATGTTGGTTCCACCTTCCATATATAGCTTGAGATGGGTGTGTTTAGAAAGCCTGGAGTGTTATTGTGAAGGAGATTCAATTTTATATTGTTAAACAGGAGGAGGTCAAATATAGTCTTGTTTGGTCTTGGAACAATGAAGAAACTTATTTAGTGAAATCAACTTACAAGTTGTTGGGCCCCGTGGTTGATCTCCAATTCCTAGAAGGAAATATTTGGATAAAAAACTTAACTCCAAAAGTAAATATCTTTTTCTGGCTAGAAGTGCAAAATAAAATTTTGACTATCAAAAATTTACCTTAAGAGAGGTTTTAATTTAGTCAATAGGTGCTTTCTAGGTGAAGCGGATTGGGAGTCAATGTTTCACTTGCTCCTCAGTTGCTAGGTTTTTCAGGAGGTATGTTTATTTATTTACAATAAACTTGAAGTTTATTGGGTGTTGTCTAACTCATTGGTGAACTATTTTAATTAGTGGTATTATCCCTTTACTCCCCCTCATCTAAAGTGCCTCTGGAATTATTTTCTCCCACACATTTTCTAGGGTGTGTGGAAAGAACAAAATGTGAGAGTTTTCAAAAATAAAATAAAAAAATTAAAAGAGTGAGCGTCACAATTATTTGGAATATGGTGGAGAATGTTTATTCAGTGTTTAAGACTCTTGGTAATACTAGGCTCTTAATTCATCTAAATGAGAGGTATATTGGGGATAATTTGGGTTTTCCTCTGATGATCCAAGCCTCGATGGATCCAAACCGAAGAAGACTGGTGAAGTGGACCCATTTGCATAGCGGGTGGCTCAAATTAAATTTTGATGGCACATCAAAGGGTAATCCAGGTATGGCCAAAGCTAGAGATGTGATAAGAGGTAGTAATGGTGAGTTAATAATAGGGTTCACTTAGAATCCTAGTTTCCAAACCTCTTAGTTTATGGAAGCTAGGGTGGATTTCCAAGGAATTTTTCTCTTAAAATATCTTGGAATCTATAACATCGTCAATGAGGGTGACTCCTTAAATGTGATTAAAATGCTCAATATCTTGGTTCACCCTATTTAGAAGGTATCAAATTCGATGGTGTTAGAATAAGTGAATATTCTCTTAAGTTCCACTAGGATAGACACTTGAGTTTCCACTCCCCCATATGTCAGGAGAACTCTCAGTGGTGTCTTATTTAGTTTTTTCTCCTTCATGTGTCAGGAGAACCCTTAGTGGTGTCTTCATCAGGTCTGATGAGTTTTTGTAATCCAATGGTTCTCATTGATCAACTCTGCTATTTATACAGAGTTGATCCTATAGGTAAATAAATCAGTTCCACTCTTCTCTTCATCTTTTGTGTAATACTTTGCATATATATGAATTTCACAATAATAGATATGAAAAATATATATAATCAATATATGTTGCCTTTGAAACCTATATAAGACATTAGTTGAAGGAAAAAAATATAACGAATACACCTGCAGAAGAAGTTAATAAGGCATAATATAAATTAAATCAATAGGATGTTTAGAAAAACTTATGAAAGATGTTTTGTCAAACCAAAATAATTTTTTTGCACTGGAAAACCTACAAAAAATGTTTAAGGTGACGGAGTACAAATTTCCTCAGAGAAGAGCATTGTATATAATATGAAAAATGCAATAAGCTTTAGAAAATAACCTCGGGGAAGAGGGATATAAATACCAAGTGCGCCAATGAACTCTACGGAAGAACTTTTAGACGTCAATGAGTGCGCCAAGGATTGTAGACGTTGTAGCCCTTTCAAACAAAAGTGCACCAATGAACTCTTTGGAGGAAATTTTAGACATCAATGAGTGCACCAAGGATTTTAGATGTTGCTCAGGCCAAAAGATGAAAGCGAAAGAGATGCTACAATAGGCACCTATGGGAGCACCAACGAGAGTGCGGATGTTAACCCTTTCGAACGCTATATCAAGGGACAAAGAGAGCCAATGAATAAAGTGCTTGTAATTTTGATTTAAACTAAAATAAAAACTCAAAAATAAATATAAAAAAATAACACTTAGTTTATTTGGAGATTTCACTCAGAGAATAGCCAAAAAAAAAGGTTTAACCAAGTGCTAGATATATAAAAACGTTGACGAAAAATAAATATAAGAAAATTTCAAAAAATAGGCTAATTTCCTTTGAAGAGAAGGGCAAGAAACCAGCACCTTCACATAGGAAAAAAAGAGCTATGTTTTCTTAAAAGTTTCCTCTAACACAATTTCAATATAGAAATGTAAGAATATGCAACATAAAAAAATATGTTGAAAATTAACAGTGGATAAAAGTAGACTAAAGCAAACTTTTGAGGTTAGATAGCCAAAAAAAATATTCAAAGTAATTGAATCAGATCCTATAACCTTAAATATAGAATACTAGCAAAATCTATCCTGCTCTTATACCATGTTAGAATATCACAATAATAAATGTGCAAAGTATTACACAAAATATGAAGAGAATAGTAGAACTGATTGATTTATCTCTAGGATCAACTCTGTATAAATAGCAGAGTTGATCATTGAGAGTCGTTGGATTACAACAACTCATCAAACCTGATGAAGACACCACTAAGAGTTCACATGGGTAGTCCAAAATTTACCCCACAAGCATGAGTATGTAGTTATATCTCCATACTATATTCACTTTGGATTTAGGGGACTTTTCATTAAAGATTTTTATTCTTTTGATCACATGTTGTAAATGAGTATCTTATCAGGCCTTATTGTTGGGACTCATCTTTGTGGATAGACCATCTCTATTGTAAATGAGTACCTTATCAAGACTTGGTGTTGGGACTCATCTTATATAGCATATTCAGAGTGAGGACATACACTTGGAATATATTCCAACTATGGCATAAATTGCAAACATCTTCACCAAGTCAATTTCTTCTCTGCATTACCTTTAGTTGCAAGAAAAACTTGGAGTATTATAGCTTCATTGAAAAATAAGTCTTCCACCTATCACTATATCATAAATGAGTGCCTCATCAGGCCTTCTTACTAGGACTCATCATTTATTTGTATAGGAGGACAATCTTCACCATCCAAAGATAAGCCTCTTTCATACTTCTTTGCTTTTGATTGATGGTTTTTCCCACTAGGTTTTTACCATCATTTCAAAACAAAGGGGTGATAGTCGGTTTTTCCACATAGGGGTTTTTTCCATCAACTATCTATATTGTACATGAGTACCTAATCAGGCCTTGTTTCCAGGACTCATCTTTTATTTGTTAAAGAGGACAATATTCACCATTCGAAGACAAGCCTCTTTCATACCTCTTTGCTTTTTGATTTATGGATTTTCCCACTAGTTGTTTTACCATCACTTAAAAACAAAGGGGTGATAGTTGGTTTTTCCCCACAGGGGTTTTTTCCACCAACTATCTGTATTGTACATGAGTACCTAATTAGGCCTTGTTTTTTGGACTCATTTGTAGAATCACCCCTAGTATCACTTAAGAGAGGGTTTTAGAATAAGTGAATATTCTTTTAAGTTTCACTAGAATACACACTTGAGTTTCCACTCCTCCATGTGTTAGGAGAACTCTCAATTAAAATGATCATCTTGAGTGGAACTTAAGGATAATTAAGTTCCTTTTTTTGTTTTATCTTTTAGGGAGAAGTGAAAATAGGATGGAGATAGAACAACAAAAAATTGCATGGGTAATACAAAAATTACTCCACAAGCATGAGTATGTGGTTTCCACCTATATGAGTACAATGGGTTGATAACTAGGTCTAAACCTTATGCGGTAGAAAAAATCAAGGGGAACCCACCTGCTAGAATAGAATAATAAGGAAAATGTGCATGAAGTATTGAGAGGAAGGAATATGTCATTTTCAACCCCCTCTTTAGGACAAATTCCATTAAGAAGTCTGCAATGGACCCATTAGATGTCTCAAAAATATAGAGAGTTGTTGCTGAAAATAATTCATACTCCCAGACTGGTGCTCATGAACCATCCTATATAGGTATTCCACATATTTTTTATTCCTTTTTTCACTTACCCCTACTATAACTTAAGGGGGGGTGTTAAAGTATCTTGGTGAATAAAGTTTTTTCACCTTTCTCTCATTCTTATTATTATTATTAGAATATATTCATTCGAAAGCATATTCAGAGCAAGGACATACACTTTGAATATATTCCAGCTGAGGCATAAATTGCAGATATATTCACCAAGTCGATTTATTCTCCGCATTACCTTCAGTTGCGAGAACTTGGAGTATTACAATTGCATTGAAAAATAGGTCATACACCTCTCACTATATTATAAATGAGTGCCTCATTAGGCCTTCTTACTGGGACTCATCATTTCTTAGTATAGGAGGACAATCTTTGCCATTCGAAGACAAGCCTCTTTAATACTTCTTTGCTTTTGATTGATGGCTTTTCCCACTAAGTTTTTACCATCACTTCAAAACAAAGGGGTGATAGTTGTTTTTTTCCCATAGGGGTTTTTTCCACCAACTATCTATATTGTACATGAGTGCCTAATCAGGCCTTGTTGTTGGGAATCATATTTTATTTGTTAAATAGGACAATCTTCACCATCTGAATACAAGCCTCTTTCATACCTCTTTGTTTTTTTATTGATGGATTTTCCCATTGGATTTTTTACAATCACTTCAAAACAAAGGGGTGATATTTGGTTTTTCCCCACATGGGTTTTTTCCACCAACTATCTATATTGTACATGAGTACCTAATCAAGCCTTGTTGTCGAGACTCATTTGTAAAAATGTCCCCTACTATCACTTAAGAGGGGTGTTAGAATAAGTGAATATTCTCTTAAGTTCCACTAGGATAGACACTTGAGTTTCCACTCCTCCATGTGTCAGGAGAACTCTCAGTGGTGTCTTCTTGATTTTTTGCTCCTCCATGTGTCAGGAGAACTCTTAGTGGTGTCTTCATCAGGTCTGATGAGTTTTTGTAATCCAACAGTTCTCATTTATCAACTCTGCTATTTATACAGAGTTGATCCTAGAGGTAAATCAATCAGTTCCACTCCTCTTCATATTTTGTGTAATACTTTGCATATCTATTATTGCAAAATTCTAATATATGGAAGAGGTGAAATGGAATATCCGATGCTTAATCCATATTTCAATTTTTCATGTGTTGAGGGAAGGTAATTCTATAGTATATATAATGGTAAATCTTGGTATGTCTCATCCGAGATTTTTTGTCTAGTAGAGGGATTTTCTAGTAGAAGTATTATAGCATTCCAATTAAGAGAAACCTTAATGAATGTTAGAAGGTATTTCAGATTTTGAATTTTTGGAGCAAGGCCTATCGTTCGTGGGTTAAAGTCATTGAGATCAATATTTTGGCAGGTAGTACAAAGGCCTTGAAATGTAGTCTAGGTCAGGTGGAGGAGATCTCAAGCTCAATTTTATTTTAATTTTTAAATTCCTTGTGTCATATCCTCACACAAAGTTCTTACTCTCTGAGAGCATCTTTAAATTTATGTATGGGAAATTTGGTGTTCGGGTTTTCAATGGTCCTTGTTTGGTTAGCACTGTTATATTTTTGTAAAGGATCTAATCTCTTTATTTCTTTATATTTACCAAATATTTAGTGAGATAATGATAGCTCCTCAAATTTCTCAATCACTTGGTTCGTGGACCTGAGGTGGTTCGATGGAGGGCCAATATTTGATTTCAATTATCATTGCTTTTTGGGGTGGTCAAGGTCAGTTGTTCCATGTTTTTATTTCAAATTTTAAATTCCTTGTGTTAGAACCCAGTTTAATGTTTTAATTATTTGAAAATTTATTTAATTTTGTGTACAGATAATTTCGTGGTTGGGTTTCCAACGGTCCTCGTTTTGCTGGCAATGTCAAAATTTTGTAAAGGCTCTAAGTTCCTTTTTTATTGGGATTTATTGAAGCTTCGGTGGAAGGATGAAATTTCATAAATTATATTCCCTTGGCTTGTGGACCTAAGAAGGTTGGATGGAGGGCCAATTTTAGTTTTTGGTGATCATTGCTTTTTGGGGTGGTCGAGGTTTGTTATTTTGTGGTTTTTTGGGGGGCTCTTAATCTCTTTATTTTACAAATCAAGGAAGGTGGTATTGCTGGTATTTGAGAAGTTTTATTTAAAGTGTGGCTTGGTTGTTGAGGAAATCATGAATTCAATAATTGAAAAACCGATTCCTCAACCCTTTTTGCCTAAGGAGGGTTTGGGAGGGTTAAGCAATGAAAGTGAGGATTTGTATTTATTTTTCATGGGTTCTGGGGCTGATAAAATCTCAAGGAAGATTTAGGTCTCAATAAAATGGGTGAAAGGTAAAGCATCCCATAGAAAATAATTAAGCAATGATTTCTTAGAGCGCTCATCCAAAGAACCCAAACTTAGGCCTGAAATGGTCGGGGTACCAAATGTGAGTAAGATGAAAGGTAGTGGAACTAGGAAATCTAAGCGACTGCTTTGTAATAAGAAGGTTGAGGAGGGCTCTTCTCCTATCTCTCTTTCCTTTGTCTAGGTTTATGCATAGTGGTCAATATTCACAAATTGGGTGAATATTAGGATTTTCAAAATTAGAAATTGGTGAATTTGAGGGCCCTCAATGTCGACTTATTTGCCTAAAATTTTTAGGACCAAGTTTTTCTTAGAGTCAATTCACCACAATATATATCCAAACATAGGTATATTTTTACTCGTTGGAATGCTCTTTTCAATATGGATCTAATGGTGGTGTTTTTATGAAGTTATAATATGATTTAATAGGTCAAAAGTGGCCCCAAAGATGAATTTATATTTTAGGGCTTCAAATACCCCAAATTTTGGTATGAAGATGCTCAATTTGATTTTCTTGGTATTCTCCATGATTTACCTTTATTTGGATTAGGATTCATCATTTTTTTACAAGTACATTTTGAGTCCAACCCCTTATGCATAACCCTACCTCTGTCTCAGAGATCTTGCCTAAATACTTCCATAAGGACAATCTGGTTAATGTATTTTATGCCCTGGAAGATGTTATTAAGTGGAAGAATTCAGTGATCCAGGAGATCAAACAGTGTGCAATATGGGATTCACTGAAGATAGCAATTGAATACTAAGAGGAAGTTTCTAGGTTAGCAAAATATATAGTCCAAGAAGTGGGTTCACTGGTATAGAAATTCCTCGGTTCTATTCTAAGCCCTCTAGTTCTTCATTTATATCTGCTTGTATGCTTTTCTATGCTTTCAATTTTTTGATGTCTTTGGATCCTCTCAGTAGTTGGGGGGTGGTCTCTTGTTGGTTTGGGTTTGCTCCTAGTTTTGCTCCCAATTTCTTGGAGGTTTTGTAAAAGGATGTGGGGTCCCTTTAAAAACCTCCTTTTTCTTTAATAGTATAAAAAAAATATGAAACATGCACTCCAATAGAATACAGGCTTATTCTTGAGTTTAAATTCATAATCATTCACAATTAAACTTAGTTATATTATTACAACTCAAGTCGACAGTTACAATGATGATAAAATTGAGAAAGTGCAACATAATTTTTTCTCCTTAAAGAAGCAATATATTACATTGCGTTCACATCATTTTCTTTTTTTAATTTTACAATACCAAAAATATCCTTTTTCATTTCCAATAATTTATCTATATTCAATGGTCGTGCAAGGAGGGTCATTACATTCAAGAAGTATTTATAATTCTATTGTTTCCTGAATAGACAAGCAAGCAAATTGTTATATACATGCTTGCAATTCCTTTGAAGTTATAATATAAAATGCTATAATATTACCTTGTAAGAGTAAATATCATAATGTTAAGTTGAGACAAGGGAATATGAAATCAAAACTAAGATGTTTGCTACTCAACTAGGTGGAAGTGATGTTGTGCTAGGAATACAATGGGTAAGTACTTTGGGGATAATAGCCTAGAAATTTGCATAATTATGGATGTAATTCTCACATAATAGTAACTCATACACTTCCCATGCTTCACGAGTAAGACCTCCATATATTATCACTTCAACTAGTATAACTTTTTTTAAAAACCTCATTGAGGATAGTAACTCAAATATTAAGAAGTTGTTACAAGACTCGTCATATGGGAAAACCATACATTTTATGTGAAATTCAAAGTTGAATATATATATATATATATATAGATATATTCTCTCTTTTTTTTTATGAGTGCTATTTATTGTAATGTTTATATATTAACCAAATTGGAAAACAACACTATAAAAAAATTAGAAAATTTATAAGACTTTAATATCCTGCCTTTATTATTGATATGATTGGCCATATCTATTTTCTAACTAAATATAATCTATGATAATTGTAGGTATTTTTTTTATTGTCTCCTAAAAATTGAGAAGAGGGACATAGAACCCGTACTATGTGAGATGTACAACATATGAAAGAGGAAATGTTAGCTTTGCTTCTAGTGGATACAATAATCCATTTCTATGAAATTTCAAGGAAGTGGAATGTTCTATTGGCTTCTTCATGATTTATATACTTATATATGCATGGCTATATTCCAAGCAAGAGTCAATGGTTATGATTTTGTAGACCTAGGTGTGAGGAACAAAAATACAAGATTGATTATTTCTCCAAGTGTAGATGGAAGATAAAAAAAGCTTTCAAATTTTTTCATGAGGTAGGCTTATTTTTGTCTTCTGTAATGACCCTCCTCACATAGATATTAGTAGATAAGAAAATTGGTAATAATCTTACCTTTTCTTGTGAATCGTGGAACTATTGATTGCTACTGTGTATGCAAGATGAATTTCAAAGTGTACAAGAAAGAGAAATTAGTCAACAGAAAGGGTAATAATGGAAGTGATGATTCAAATCATGAGTACATGGACACTCGCATGCTTGCATATCATATAAATATTTATTTTAAATAAAGGGGTACAAATTTATTGATAAAAATTTTGGATTACAGAGTACAACTGATCTTCCAACCAATTTTTAAATAAATAGTCAAACAAGCCAAAACCACTAGACTAGATTGACACCCAATGAATACAACAAGAACAAACTATATTAATTATATACATCCTTGTGAATCAATTCCCATAGGTGTTGAGATTCCCCATATGGTAGACTCTCCCGATTATCGATAATCCAAGGATCCAATCGCTCAAAAGCCCTTTTGGCCAGGTAATCAACAACCACATTCCATTCCCTTGGAATGTGCACAAAGGATATAAATTAGAACTCTTCACTCATTCTGAGAATCTGAATGGCTACATAGGCCAACTATCAATTAACTTCCTCCACCCTTTTACTATTTAAAATATTAACCACAATTTGAGAGTCAGACTCGTAGATAATCCTATGCTAGCCAAGAGAAAAACCCCTCTGTAAGGCCTCAAGAATTACAAGAGCTTCCATAAAATTGTTGGAGTGAACAGCTTTATAAATAGAAAATAAAAAATTGACACCACCATCATAATCTCTTCCAACACCACCAATGCTAGCATGTCTAGGATTACCCCTGGATGATCCATCAGTATTAATTTTTAAAACTCCTCTAGGGGGTGGCCTCCATCTACCATATCTCCTAACCTTCTTGCTAAGCTGATGAACCCTTCTAGGGCTAGAATATTTCATACCATAACCAAAGATACCAAGGGCTTATTGTACCTTCTCCTCCCTTGAATCCAAAATAGGTTCCACATCGCAATTACTATGGATGGTTTCCTAAACCATACACGGGATCCTTTACTAGATTTTTTGAATAGACAAATGATTGCACTGAAATATGCAATGGTTTTGTTTGAGCCAAATTTTCCAAATGATGCAAGAAGGGCCCAAATTCCAAGCCACCCAAAGCAAGGGGGCCTTGGCCAGAGGTCTGCCCAGACTACTCCAAACTCCACCAGGGATAGTACATGAAAACATGGATGGTTCCAGGCACCCCACAAATGGTGATAAATGTCTTTGGCAAAGGAGCATTGGAAAAATAAATGATAAGAGTCATCCTAATTCTTATCTTAAAGAACACAAAAATATGGACCCTGAAATCCCCTCTTCCTCACATTATCCCAAGGCATTTATTATGAGCTATCAGCCAGAGAAATAAGTTACATTTCATCCAAGCAAATTTGTTCTACACCTTTTTCCACCAAGTGACAGGAAGACTCTCATACTTTTGCTTATCAAGAACCTAATAATCATAGGCTACCAAGTAGGTTCCCTTGGGTTTAGGGTTCCAATCCAGAATATATTTATCCCTCAATGAATAATAGGTTCTCCCCATAAGAATAGGATCAAGCACCTCTTTGTCCTTTTCCAGTCCTTCCTGGGGCCATTCTTGTGGATATTTCCACCTGTACATCTCCATATTTCCAAAATACTAGATTTTTTTAAAGTCCTCCATAAGAGACCAGCCTGCTTCTAAGAAAAAAATTCTTATGGAATGTAGCTTGGGATATTTATTCAATATAGGAGGGTGGCCATCCTAAGAATCCTACCAAAAAAGAGCATCTGATCCCTGATTGCAAATCCAGAATAAACCCTACTTGATTAAATTAGCTTCTCTTTTAAGAGTGTTCCAGATAACTAAACCTTTCCCAACCAAGCTGACTCTAGGGATCTCAGCCTTAGAAATATCTCTCAAGTATTTACAAGATAATATTTTAGCCCAGATCTAATATTGATAGGTATACCATATCCAATAAAGTTTTGTAGCCAAATCCTTCCCAAAAAGAGCTTTATATCACAATCCAAGGCCTCTCTCTTGCACTGGCCTACATATATAATCCCACATAACCAAAATCCATTTAGATTGATCAAGTTTTCCAGACCATAAAAATATCTTGAAAAAGCATCCATGTCCTTGATGAAATGAGAGGGAGTTATTTGTACAAAACATCTATAAATGGGTAAATCTTGAACAACATATTTTAAAAGCAACACTCTACCTGAAGTGGATAGCCATCTAAAAGTCTAGTGATTCACTTTCCTTATAAAATTATCAAGCATAGACTACCAAGAAGATCTAGGTAGAGGATTAGATGAAATTGGAATTCCAAGATAAATTACAGGGGGAGTCCCGACCTGAAATCTTAGAATGCGAGGAATCCTGACTTGAATAAGAGGAGGGGTATTGAAGAAGAAAATAGAAGACATTTCCTCATTAATCAACTATCTAGAAGAACCAAGATATATGTAAAGATATTGTCTAATATTTCTAGCTTGCCTAATAGTGAAAACTCCTAACAAAGCAGTATCATCAAAAAATCGAAAGTGGGAAAGATGTGGAAAACTACTATCCCACTTCCACCCCTGAATGAGACCCTACCTTACTTGAGACTTGAGAAATATTCCCAAACCTTCTGCCATAATGATAAAAAAATAAGGAGATAAAGGATCTCCTTGCCTAAATATCCTTGAGGCCTTAAACAACTTTGATGGCTCATTATTAACAAGAAAAGAGAACAAGGAAGAAGAAACACAGCTCATCATCCATCTAATCCATTCCTCCTCAAATCCAAAAGTAGCAAGAACTTTTGGAAGAAAGGACCATCTGACCTGATCATAGGCTTTGACCATGTCCGAATTAATGAACATAGTTTTCTCCTTAGAAGTTTCCATCGAGTTAATAGCTTCTATAGTAATAACAACTCCGTCCAAGAGTTTTTGGCCAACAACAAACCCTCCTTGTTCCTCAAATATTATTTTTCTCAACCATATCTTCAGCCTCTCAACAATAATTTTTGTGATGATATTATACACAATATTGTAGAGAAATAGGCCTGAACATATCCAAGAAATGTTCTCCCTCTTTTTTAGGAATAAGCACCACAAAGGTATAATTTAGCGCCCTTAGCATTTTTTTGTTCTTTTGGGACTCATGGACCACCTCCAAAAGATCAAATTTTATTAAATCCTAAAAATATTGATAAAACTCAATCGAGAATCCATCTGGGCGTAGGGATTTTTATTTTTTCATCTTGAATACAACATTTTACAAATCCTCAAGGTAAATTGGACCCATAAAGTGCTCATTCATATCTCTAGAAATAATCAATGGAATATAGTTTAGAATAATATTTTCATTCTCATCATCTGAGAGGAAGTCCTCCTTGAAGAGAGAGGAAAAATACCTCTTAGTCTCTTCTGAAATATCCTTGAAAGAAGATAGCAGGGCACCTTGAGAATTCACAAGATAGGTAATCATGTTACCATTACGGTGAGCCTTAACTAAGTTATAAAATAAGGTTGTGTTCCTATCCCCTTCCTAAAGCCAATCTACTCGATTTTTTGTTTCCAAAAAATTTCTTCCCTCAGTTCCCATTTAGCAAGGTCTTTTGCCACCTCAAATTCCTCAACGAGAAGCTCCTTCGTGAGTCCCTGATCTCTAATATTCCTTGAAGTTTCTTCCACCCTCATAAGAGCTGCCATCTTAGCCAATGAAATATTTCCAAAATTTATTCTATTCCATCTCTTCAATTTATGCTTTACAAATTTTAGTCGCTTCATAAAGGAATACATAGTGGTTCCATGAGGAGGTTTGTCAGTGGTCCACTAGTCTTGCATGAAATAATGAAGCTTAGGATCATGAAGCCACACAAGTTTAAACTTAAAGGAAGGATTCTTATTTAGCCCTAAATCTAGAGTAGAGAGTTTTATAGGCCAATGATCAGATCCTCTACCCTCAAAAATCATAGATCTAGCACTTTTGTTATTACCCATCCAATAACTAGATATTATAAACCTATCTAGTCTATCTGATATGGAAGCTTCCCAAAACCTTCTATTGTGCCAAGCAAATATTCCATTATCTAGCTTGATTTCAACCAAGTTTAGGGCTTGGATATGAGCACTGAATACAGAAGAAAAAGGATTGATATTATTAACCCCATCGCGTTTCTCCTCCAAAAAAGTGATAGAGTTGAAGTCTCCAGCCAAAATCCATGGGTATAGGGGAGCAAGACTTCTCACAAAGCAAATGTGCTCCCAAAAATTCACTTTACCATTGTAATCAATAGGGGCATACACATTTGTAATTAGGATTATTTCATTGGATTCATTATCATGCCTGATCATCGAAAAAGACCATCTATTGGAAATCCAAGTAAGAGGGTATATATTAATAGGATCCCATAAAAAAGGGATGTCATAAACATATCCACATTCACCAATACATTGGAATTCCCCCCTTCTCCACAAGTTGGTAGTAATATTGAACATACTATCAGTAGCCAATTTAGTCTCCTGAATAAACGCCACATCCAGAGAATGTACATGAACCAAATCATGAACAAATTTTTGTCTGGGGATGTTGTTAAACCCTCTTACATTCTATGAAAGGATAATCATTTTTGGGGGTTATAAAAATGGGAGTCCAATGTTCTCACCAAGCTTGACTCCACCAAAGTCTCCCCCATTAACTTAATTTTATCCCAGTCCTTCTTTCGACCTGCCTTCATATTCTTATCCGAAAAAAAAAAAAAAATTATTTTATGCTACAATCCCAATAGCGTAGGAGTTTTGTAGTCCAAGGATGACTGAATCAGTGCTTGAGTAAGATAGGGCATAACTAAATTTGTACCACTTTCCAAAATAGTTTCTATTCTAGAGCTAGATCCAACCATGTCACCTATACTCAGATCCAAAGCTCTTTGTTCTTCATTTAAACCCCCTAGATCTGATTCCTTAAGTTCCACCTCAAGAAGAGACATCTGATTCAACCCTATTATATTTGCATTAGGTAGTGACATTTTAGGCATCTCCATGAACTAATCAAGATAATCTAATATTTCAAAATAGTTGAGTAAATGATCTAGGTGGCTATCCTTAAGGTCTCTCTTTGCCCTTCGTCCTCTATTTCGGGCTTTTACCGAAACAAAGCTTTCCTTATCCTGTTCCCCTTGCTTTATCAGGGCTTTTCCTTTATCCAACCTTTATCTAGATCGAGAGGTCCCAGGATTTGAAGCCACAAGCAATACAAACTAAGGGTATTTTCTTTGCAGGTCGCCATATTCACGACAAATCCGATAATGAAATGGAAGTGCTTCATAGTCAACTTTTTGAACCCATGTAGTTGATCCAAACTGTATTTCAATATAATATGGAATAGGATTATTTAAATAAATTTCAACACAGATACGGTCAATAGAGATTACATTTTTATCCATTGTCTATTGTGACGATCCAACCGGCTTCCCAAGAAGAAGGGCAATCTTATGCAAAATATTAGTTCTCCAAAATTCTAATGGGAGCCACAAAAGTCAAACCCATACTAGAACCCATGATGGCTGCTACTCTAATAGGTTGAAACACACATGCCAGGGTTTAAGAAAGAGTCTCTATTGGTTATATAAATAAGGATCCCCTTCAAATGCTTTGTAACAATCTGTAATACAAGAGAAAATCACCATAAAATAGTTGTTCGCACTCAACATCATCTCCACATCGCCTTTAGGATTCCAAGTCTTCCTGACCCAAGCCTTCACAAAGGGAAGAGAAATTAGGATGCCCAAAACTTCACCAATAAGCGTATGTTTGGTTAGATACTCCACATATTCTACCATCGAGTCTTGTTAAACCACTAGAATCGGCTAGCTTCACATCTTTCCAAACATCCATTGTTCTTTAACAAGTGGTTCTTGAAATGCACTGGGAATTATTGTTCCTTCAAATCATTTTTAGATAAAAAAACATCACGAGCATGCACTCTCTGTGATGGACCCGATGCCATCATGAGATTCCTCCAATTTTTTAGACCTGCTCCAGAAGCTTTTATCATCTTCACAGAGCCATTTTTCTTCATCAAACCCTTGCATATCATATAGATGTTATTATTGTTTGGGTTTTATGTTTATTTATTATGGTGATGATGATGAAAGCCACTAATTATTTTTGATATGCATATTGTTTAATTTTTTTAAAATAGATATAACATGGAAATGCAAAAAATAAGGATGGGTGTATGTTTTTTAAGAAGTTTGTTATGCCAGTGAGTTGCTATGGACATTAGTCATTAAGGTGGGAAAATATTATGTTCAGGTTTTCTTTTAAAAATAAAATAATGGAGCTATGTTTATGGTAGCAAATGTAAAATATAAAATAAAATGGTTTTTCTTCATGATAAACTGGACGAGTGTGGCATGGAATAGTGGTCAGCTTATCCGCATTGGCAAGGCATTTGATTTCATAATGATTTTGATTTACTCCTTAATCGCAGATCGAGAATGGAGGAAATGGAAGATAGAAAATAATTTGGATATATGTAGTGAAAAAAACAACCAGTGTGGAGAGGAAACTATCAGCAAAAAAAGAGGAGAAGAAAAAAATGTATGGTTTATTTTTGAAAGGAAGGAAGAACAACGAGAAGGAGATGGTAGTGGAAATTCTAGAAATAGTTTAGCAATATACTGAATATCGAGGCACTCCAAAAAAATCCAAGTAGATCATTTATAGAACTTGTTTTCTCATAAAATTGAAATCCAAATACCTAAATTATTGGAAGTTGTTTATTAGAGACCCTTTACCCCTTTAGGGTTCAGCTTCCTAGTCTAGCCTGATATGGTGTAGATCAGATATCCATAGAGGGGGTAGGTGTTGTTTGGGAGATGATAGTTTTATCAAATTCTAGAGTTATATGTGAGCGATTGAGGTTCCACTAGAGTCAATATCAGAGCTAGATTTATTAAAAAAAATATATAGATCATTACTAGGGGAATAAGGTTTATGATTTCATTGAAAGGATTGAAGATTGCCCCCGATGGAAACCATTTGAATTCTTAGTACTTTTGGTGGAGGAAATGAGGGCATTTGATGAAATGTTTTATATCATTAAATGGATTATAATTCTTGGAAGATAAATTCTAGATAGATTCATCTAGGGATTAGAGAGGGATGGGAAATTCTCTATCAAATTATCTTATTTAGGAGTACATGGTCTTTCTAATCCATGATTTCCAAAAAAATAAAATTTGGTTGAAAAGACTGACTCTAAAAATCAGCATTTTCTTTTGGCTATATGTACAATAAAACTTTCTAACTTTAAACAATCTCAAAAAATAGGTATGACTTTACCTAATGCTTGTTTCTTATGCAAAAAAACATGGAGGAATTTTTGCTCCATATTCCTTTTAGTTGTCCTTTCTTGTAGGAGGTTTTTAGATTATTTATTTGAACATCCAATGGGTGTTTCCAAATAAAGTAGATTTCTCCCTTCCTATCTCTCCGTATTTGTTGGTTTTATAAATTCAGCCTTCCTCATATCTGGTGGTGGATTTGGAAGGAAAGAAACTCAATGGAATCTAAGGATGCTACCCATTTAGCTAATTTGGTGGCTTTTAAGGTGATTTATTTTTCTATAGAGAACATTAGAACCCTAAATCTGAATATTGTGATTGTGGAGAAAGAATGATCAGTGGAAATATCCCTTGGATTCAATTCAAATCCTCAACTATTCAAACCCACTACACCTCTAGATAGAGCTACGTTTAAGTGGGAGCCACCTCTAATTATTTGGCTAAATTTAAATTTTTATGGTGTATCTAAAGGGAATTAAGGTCTTGCAAGTATTGGAGGGATTGTAAGGAACCATGACGGCTTGATAATTTTAGCCTTTACTTATAATATGGGCCATCAAACCAGTCACTCCACCGAAGCCAAGGCCTTATTCCAAGGAGTTTATCTATTGGATTCTATAAGTTATAGGAAACTAATCATTGAAGGTAACTCCCTTAATATTATAAATATGTTAAGAGGTACTCAATCTCCTACATGGACTATTTCAAACCTTCTTCTAGAATTTTAGATATACTTCCAAAATATGGAAGAGGTTCAATTTAAGCATACATACACGGAAGGTAATCGAGCGACCGATATATTGGCTAACAAAGGATTTATTCAAAATGGTTTAGTGGTGTGGAGGGATAATTTCTTGTTGGATATTGCTTCTATCGATAATTACTTCATACACAATTAGCCTTTGCTCCACTCTGGTGGAGTTGTTGTTGATGACTTAGCTGCAAAACTTGGGGGTGCTTGTTGATTTTGGGTTTTTGTACCAAATTTCATAACTCAAAGATATTGTTTCCTCCTTGCAAGCCACAATATCCAATGTAAAAGAAAATTTTGCCCTAATGTGTTGGTTGACCTGGGAAATCAATGACCTCATGGGGGAGAATGGGGCTAGTGCATGGCTTAGTTCATGGGAAAGTAATGAACAATGTTGTTATTTGGGAATTGAGGAAATATTTTGTGAGTATCACATGCATAGAATTATCGAATGATATATGAATTTATGAAAATAATTGCAAGTATGTATGATTGTGTGATAATATAAAATACATTCATGGATTGAGGAGCTGAAATTTGATCCCTTCAATAAAAAAAGAACCTCAAATTGGCATGATGGGGAGAGGAGTCTCATATGGTGGTATGAGAAAGGCTCCAAGCTTGAAAATGGTTGAGTAATGAACTGATGTCACAAAGGAGTTGGAAAAAAATAAAAATACTTACCCTTAAGCAAATGAAATGTAGTAAAAGTTGTAGTTTGAATTAGTGCAAATGGAATTGAAAATATGATTCATGTCATATTACAATTGATGTATTGTGTGGAAAATAGATTTGGGAAATCACCTTGTCTAGTGATAATTTTATTTTTTTCAAATTCCATACTCAAATATTAAACTTACATATGATGCTCATTATTATAGTAGTGAGAAGAATTATGAAATATTGTGATATCGGAAAGAACCTCTTTTAATATTTATCTATAATTATTTTTGGATTAACGATCTCCAATAGTGGTCGTAATTCAAATTTTAGTTTATTTGATAAAGGAATGTCACATTATGCTTATATATAAACAAGTTATGGCATGATTTTATATTGATTATTTTTCTTCTAGTTGAATGATTACTATTCATAAGGAGTTTTGTTTCAAAGATTCAATATTTTGAACTGGGTATGTTGGGTAAAAGTTATAGGTACCCTTTTTATTTATTTAGTAAAGTACAATCATTGCCAACAATGTAGTTTTAAAACAATATTATGGAATCATGCAAATTAGAGTTAGAAAATGTATAGAGCTTAGGGTGTTGAGCTCCATACTTACTTATATTTGTATGAATATAAATTGATTTAAAAACTTAAGACTGTTTGGGAACCATCTATGAATTTTTTATGTAGTAGAGAGAATTAAGGTTAGTTCAAGCCATGGGAAAAACCCAAACTTTCAACTACTAGTTCCTAGCTTTACGTCAAAAAAACGAGGATATGGCAGTATGGCCAGAATGTTTCTTTTGTACCTTGAAAGTTAGTCATTTTATTTTAAGTTATGTTGTATGGCATTGAGCGATGTTGGGATTAATGTCTCTTGATATAATGTTAAACCTTTGGGATGTATCATTATTCTCAAGTTGGCTATGTAATGATTAATCATGAGTATAAGTAGTTTATAGCCTAGCTTTTAAACACTTTTAGCATGGTAAAATAGTTGGTTGGAAATGAGGTTAGAGTTAAAGTGATATTATGTTTTATTTAAGCAATTTGTATTCGAGATTATAAATCATTGCAATATGTAGAAAAAAATTCTAATTATGAAAACTAAAAGTAGCAAAGATGGAAAGAGATGGGTTTTATGGTCATACTCATGATATATTTGTAAAGCTCAAAATAGATGCTTAGGAAAATACAATAAAACTTGATCCTTCCCTTAAGCTTTGAACCCATATTATAAGCATAGAATAAAGAATATGGTGGGTAAATTTTATTTAATTTTTATATTAAAAATATGTGTGTGATTCCTGGTATCTCCCAAAGCTTAGGGACATTTATAGGTTTTATTGAGAATTTTTTATTTATATGGAAACTTAAACCTAAACGATCAGGTTAGAAAACTCTTGTGAGGGTTGATAAGTCCTAGTCTAATTTTGAAAGTGAGAATTGAGTAAAAAGAATGCTCGAATAAAAATGAATTCACCCAATAATTGTTGAGGTGTGGGTAGTCACAAAACGATGTCTAGTGCAACTGTAGATTCATAGAAATTATCGAGCAATATGAACAATACAAGACTGGTAACGAGAAGCGGTATTGAACACTTTCACCAGGTGCATATAGACTAGTATTGTGATATATCTCATGTATATTTGACCTAGCTATTTTCATTGTATGGTATGGGACATACTAATGTGGGTTAAAAAGAGCATGTGAGATTAAGTCCAGGGCCAATGTATTGGCATGGCTCTAAATAAATCCATGAAGAGGATAATCAGCTAGACATTGGGTATAAGTATGCTATTTTCCTATCATTTGGTAAAATAACAAGGACACAAATAAGTCAAAGGTTCAAAATAATAAGGGATAGGGAAGCAAGCATCCACCCTCTAGGTGATATGGTCCCTATAGGATAAACCCTACCATGGTTTGACCCTAATGCCTAAACATGAGGACGTTAAATGAAACAAGTCAACTCCACTAATGACACCTTTAGGGGACATAGACAATATTATCAACTTGGATGACTCTCTGCAATATTATTGAACCCAGAAATGGTGTAATATGCCTATACTAAGCTAAGATTATACTATTAAATAATTGGGTGAAAGAAGTTTGCTAGGAACATAAAGGTAAACTTAAGTATGTTTGTAGTATAAAAAAATTAAAAAAAATATTACAACGATTTGTTTATGAATTATTTTTGTGGTACAACCAAGTGAGTAGATTTGGGTTGTTACATATGGTATCAAATCAAAAGTAGATCTGAGTTGTGGGCTTTAATTATGACAATTGTGTTCAACTAATAGATTATATCTTTCACCTACAGGTCAAATGGCATGAATGCTACGAGGTGGATCTTCAAGAAAACCTATGGGAGGCAAGGGGAATAAACCATAAAAATATCTACCAGGGAACCAAGGTTAGGATTAATATGAGAATATCCTTAGTGTGAAAGAAGAATGAAATAATTGAATCAACCTCCTCCTAATGAACCTGTTAGATAAGGGAAAAATATTGCTAAATTTGTTCAGTTGTTGCAAACTCACATTGAAAAACAAAGGGAGGAAATGACCCAACAAAAAACCCATATGGCGTAGCAAAAAGAATTTGTTTTCCAACAACATATGGTGAGAGAAGAACTGGGTAGGGAAAGAGAAATTGGACTGGGTAGTACCAAATAAGTATCAAGAGAGATTGAGGGACCTAGTGTTGGAAGGCCGAAGGTGAGTAATAAGTTGGACAAGAACCTAATAAAGGTCATCATATCCAAATTCAATGAAAAAGGTGATGGTGATTTAGTAGAAAATTGGCTTAGTGATCTAGAGTCGTATTTTTTTTAGTAGTTTTATCCTCTATCTCTAAGACTACTTTAGTAGTTATAAACATGACTAAGGTAGCCCTTGATTGGTAGAAATCATATAAGAAAGGGCACAAAATAGAAGCTTCAAACCTCAAATGGGAGGAATCTGCCAAAGAATTCATGGATACATTCCTGAATAAGCAATATTATGTGGAGACATTCAAATAATTTTCTAATATATGACAAGAAAATGTGTTAGTACATGAATACCACTAGAATTTCGTTCAATTATTGAAATATGTATCTCAATATGTAGACACCTAAAACATGTCATGTTGAGGAGACTACCTATTTGGACTCCCTGAAGACCATGTGACCCACCTTGGGCAACCTTAGGGCTAAAAAAAGTGGTCTTCACCACTCAAATGAGGATATATTCATTTAAAACCATAGTGTATCTACCTTTCAGTGGTCTTTGAGAATGGGCATTCTACCCTAGAGCATCCTCCAACCACGATCGTTCTACCTTGGTGCGGCCTTCGATCGCGACTGCTATACCCTAGATTGGCCTCTAACCACGACCGCTCTACTTTGGAGCAACCTCTAACCATGACCTATCTACCTTAGAGCAACCCCCAACCATGATTGCTTTACCTTGAAGCATCTGCATCTAAAGTGGAACAAAAAAAGGAGAATCCATGCATGGGCTAGTAGCACCAATTTCGTGCACGCTTGAGCCTAGTTTAGCATGCACACTTACCCCAATTTAGAAGAGCCAAGTGGTATTGCATGGGATTTTGAGAAGATCATGTAGGCCACCTATCCCATGCAAATATTATTTGCCAATAATAATTTCCTATCGAGGGATCTGTAAATTGGCATTCACCATCATTTAAAAATCCTAAAGTTTTAGAGTTTTCAATCAACGAAGTGCTTTTGTAATTGAACCATAGACCTTTGAGTTTTTTTACATTCTTCATAATTTTATCATAGTTATATTATATTTTATGCATTTCATTATCATGTTTCTATCATTTTTTCCTTTTACTTATATTTTTATCTGCACATGTTATTAATGAATTTTGTTTTCCTTATGTGTAGATCATATATTTTCTACAGGGAAAAAGGAGTGCAAGAGTTTAATATCATCACCACTTGCCAAGGTCATGAATAAACCCTTTACGGGATGGTTTGTGTATGCGATAAGGCCGTATAGTGCACCAAACTATTTTAGAGAGGGTTAAACCTCTTAGATTGTGTACTTATTGTATCACATTATTGAACTCCCTAAAGATGATGTATTTGTAACCCATTTTTATCAAAATAAGTTTGTATTAATATAAAGGATCTTATTTATCATTTAGTTATTTTATCATAGTTTGTTACATTGAATGCTCTTGTGTTCATTTATTACAATCATACAGTTTCAAGTTATTATTCATTAGTGTTTGAACATTTCAATGGTGATCATGGTGGGGCCTGGTTCCTATTTTTCATAAAAATTACTATTTATTATTATTTTTTCTATTTTTGAGTTTTAGGTACAACTACCCCTTGTAGGGATTGTTAGCAGACATGACCACCTGACCCTAGAGCGATTTGGTTTTGTAACCACTTGACCCTAGGGCGGCCTGGTTTTGTGACTTCTTGATCCCGGAGTGGCATGGTTTTGTGACCACTTGACCCTAGAGCGGCCTATTTTTGTGGCTATTTAAAGCCATTTTGATCCGAAATGGTTGTACATATGGTGAAAACATAGTAATGACTCCCCCTTGTAGACGCTCACTATTATGACTAGTGTGTGACCACCCATCTCAAAACGAAAGGTAGGAAATGGTAACAAATGGGATCTTGATCAAACATAGGCTATAAAAATAAATGTATCTATCCTTCTTTTTTATATTCTCATAACTAAAAATTAAAAAAAAAACATTTTCTATTATAAAAAACTTTACAATATTTGGTGGTTGTTTCTTTGGCTTGCTTGTTGATGCTTGCTTACATGCTACTCATGTCATGTGCATTTTAGCTTTTGAAAATTAAAAAGTTATTTTTTTAATGATTTTAAATGTAAAACATCATTTATGCTTTAGTATAAAATTCATCGTTTTCTCCTTGATTTTATTTTATTTTGCATAAAACGAATCCCACACACCACATTCTACTTTAAACATCGACTAGTTGGATTTCACCACCAACCATCGATCAAGACTAATGGTAGATTTCATCACCACCTATTTGGCTTGCATTTTGAATCTTAAAACCCTATTTTTGGCCAAGGCTAGCTCCAAGAACCATTGAATTCGTGGAAAATAGCATGCATTTATCTTTTTAGAGTGTATAATTGTCCATAGTGGATTAGGTGAGGATTGGTAGGACTTGTTCTCCCTGACCAGATATGGGTTTCATCTCCACATTTTGGTGGGTATGGCTATCTAAAATTCATCACCAGGTTTAGTCGCTATGATTATATAGGTGAAATCCTTTAAATAAAATGAGAGTTACATCAACTAGGGTGGTGAAGGCCATGATGTAGAGGGAATGTGGACTTCCCTACTAGGCCCATCGGTAGACTGAGTATGTCTAGTTATGGATTGAAAACACTTTTATCTAACTGAATAATCTGATTGATCATGTGGATAACCCATTGATGTTCTCCTAGTATAGGTACCTTGGTGGTTGGATCCTCTAGGTGAAGGGTTGACCTTGCGATGACTTTCTAGATATCATGCAGGAATGAGGATATCCTCACGATTGTATCAAAGATTTTTAGGGCCTCCTTGGAAATATTTTATGGCACTAGCTATTTGGCGAATCAGTTTCAAAATCTAGGTGAATAGTGTCCAAACGCATGTATAAAGTTCACTATTATTAGGAGCAATGTTGGAAATTTAAACTTAAAATGGTTAAATTATTATAAAATTAGGGTGAATTGACCCAAAAAAAAATTTACACCCAAAATGTTTTGGCTAATGGGCCCTGGTCAAGGGTCCCAAATATTAGCCAATTCCAAATTTTAAAAATCCTAATTTTAGCCAATTTGGTGAATAATAGCCACTATGCATAACCCTAGAACTAGACCTTGATCAGGCTTGGCCATGTGTAGTTACCATGTGATTATCTCATTTAAATTTTAGAAACACACAATCAAACAAAGTGATTTATCTCTTTTAAATATTATTTATGTTTACTATGAAAGTTGTCTTGTGTGTAATGATGTGTTGTATGTCATGCCACTTTATCATGTGTGTTTGAACTCCCATCCAATGAGTGGTAACAATCCAGAGTAGGCCTATGCAAATTTCGTGTATGCCATCGGCCAACATGACCATGGGTGAGTTAATACAATAATATTACAAGCATTAATAAAATCCCATGGGGGTTTTAGATTCAATTGAGTTACAACCCTAAAATTTGTATGCTTTCACCAAATTTATGGGATAGATACAAACATACAAGGATCCTATTATAACCTTTAAAAATCATGAGATAAAATTTGTGTCTACCAATTTACCAGACCCTCCTTTCCACGTCATCGTGTGCATCAATGGGATACCCTATAAGCAAGTATGGGTTGACATGGGTTCCATAGTAAATATTATTACCACAACTATATTGAAATATTTCAACCTTCCATATTCACACATTGCGGCATCCACATTTACCTCACAAGCATTTAATGATGCTTTATCCTATAATGTGGGTATGATAGTCCTACCTATTCAAGTTAGATAAAATACTATGCCTATGTTGTTCTACATATTGGAAGGTGTAAGAAAATACAACATACTGCTAGGAAGACCTTGGATGAGAGACATGGAGTGTGTTACCTCCATCGTGCATCAATACATAAAATACATTCATGAAGTTTAGGTCCATGTGGTTCATGATGACCTAGACCCCTTTAAGTATTACAATAAGGATGATCATTTGCAAGAGTCTACCCTTCAATATGTACACATAGAAACTAAATCTAATGATCTTATCCAGATTCCATATTCGATCCTAGAGTTAGTCATGAAGTTATCTTCACCATCGCTGGTACCATCAGTATCTACTACCACTCATCCTTCATCCTTAGTTTCTTTGAGTGATAAATATTTGAAAAGATCAATCATGAAGGCTCCCCCATCCATATTCAACACATCAGTAGAAGAGTGGAAAAGATCAACCATGGAGGAACCCACATTTATTATGGATGAATTAGATCATATCATGCCATCTTCATCCACCACACTTGAGAACATAGTTCACTTGATTATTCTTTAACTTAGTGTATACATAGTGCACAATGTTACATTAATGCCTATCATTGATCCGATCAAGGATCTAGGTCATCCTCCTGCCAAGTCGCTACCCATTGACAATATTTTTGATTCACCATCCAAACATAGATGATAAGTAGATCACCCTGGACATGTTTATGAGGTATACATGACTTGTCCAAATGAAAATGCATCTTCTCATAAGTTTGTGGTGATGATCAATGTGGTGATAGGAACCTAGAGTCCTCCAAATAAATATATGCAATTTAAATATCCATATAACATTCCCTTCATACCACAAGTGCTACCATCACTAGAGTCAGTCACACCTACTCGATATCACTCAACATCTCCACAAAATAAAGAATATGTATACCCATTACACCAAATACGGGATAATCTAGTTGCCACAACTTAACACTCTAAATTGGAACATGAGCATGAGCTAAATTAGGAATAAGATCATGTGGATATAATTGCTAGAAAATATCACCATGAACCATCCACATTTGCTCATATGTTGAGGAATTTTGATTCATATATGCTTAATTGTCTCCTATATCCCACACCAAATACACCTTCATGACTTATCAATTGCCATCCAGCTTCATAAAAACCCATCCAGTCATCGTCTCCACTAGTCTCACAATATATATTATATCGGCTAGCCAAAATTGAGTTACATGTGAGTCATCAATACAATGAATTCACAAGCATTGAGTTACAGTTGAATCATCAAAAATCTCAACCCTCTGATTGTTAGGACCAACCCCCTCTTGTGTGCTCCAATTTTAAGTCTCAATATAATTAGGAGTAAAGGCAACAACACCATCAACCTTACACTTATATATCATTTCCTGAATCTTTGGCATCACTCTAATAGATTATGTGAGGCCAAGGCTATCACATTGTCATAGATCCACCCCATAGATCCTAAAAAGCCCAAACCAAAATGGTATCGAGAGGATCAATATTGTCCTTATAATTAAGTAAATGGTCATGACATTCAATCATGTATCACATTTAAGAATAGGATACAAGATATGCTTGGAAAGAATTATCTTTAGTTGAATAATCCTCTTATGATCAACAATCAATAAATGGTAATATTCAAGGATATGTTACCTAAGCATGGGGGTCAGGTAGAGCAACCCAGGTGGGTGAATGAGATACACAAAATCCTACCCCCTTATCAAAGTGTCCCACCTTATCTATCTCATTCAAGATATTAATATCGTACTTGGATTCCTCTATCTAATCCTATAATGACAATCTTCCACAAGTTGTAGGAGGCAAAAGCAATTATTTTACCTGATATGCATCCCTAGACCCAAACATGATTAAACCTATGAATCGTAGAGAGGGTCATTTTTTCTCTATCATTATAGATAAGGTCATGACATTAATTATTAATTAACATTTAAAAATGTGGTCTAGGATTCTATTTATGGGGATGCTTTTCCCATAGATGTCTTGCTTAACTTACCTTTACAAGCCACAATTTAGGTCACATCATCCTGTATGCAACCCTAGGATCAATCATGGCCTTGTAAACCTGACAAGCTACATCATCAGTACGTCAGATTTGTTATGAATACTACAACCTTATTTCAAAAATTCTACGAAGCACATGCAATCACATTACCAGATATAAAACCAAGAAAACACAAACTTGGATCAAATAATGAAATTCTCTATTGTACCTATCATCGTATGAATGGGCATGACATTTGTAATTGCTAATCATTCAAGAATTTATTTGAAGAGATGATATATCGAGATAAGATATCCATAGATGGGTCACTCATTTTACCCCATCAGGACATTGACATTGCACAAAATTTCATGCCATAATAGGGGGGTCAATTTATTTCACTCCTCCTAGCCAAGCCAATCACATTGCATCTACAGAAACAAAATTACAGCCACTAATCCTCCATACTAACCATTCCACCACCCCCTTGTCCACCATAAACCTTTACCACCAATTATTTGACCCAATTACACCTTTCTTGCCATCCATTTCACCACTTTAGCCCTTTCCCACCATTTCCTAACCCAATTGGGATTTTCTTAATATTATTTTATATTTAATATAATATTTTATATTATATTATAATATATTTATTATAAAATATATATTTATAAACACAATTAACCACAGTTGTTCGATCCAATTTAATCTCCACCCTCTATCTTCCTTAATCAATGCCACACTCAAAAAGTAATCTCAACCTTAGGATCTAATTTAATCTTAGCCACATGATTAAAAGTGCAAGACTAAAACCCTAAGAAAATCCTAGGTTGGATTATAAAATAAGGGCATTTGCAAATGCTCAGATGCTCAAACCTTGAGATTATAAGTTGCACCTTGGAGGAGTCATTGCTAAAGCCCTAGCAAAGCTGAGAGAGATAGAGTTTGAATATCTAAAGCCCTAGCTAAACCAATAAGACTTTTGTTGTTCCATCCATCCCCCATTCATCCTCCCTAGTCGTCGTAGACCCCATCCATCTATCGCATTCATTGCCACTACCTATATCTGATTCTGCATATTCTATCATAACCCGTAGGTACCCTCCAAAGCTTGCGGGGCTCACTATAGAACCTACGAAGTGCTCACTAGATCTTGTTGTATTCTATAGGTTCTCCCTAGAGCATGATGTATCCCATAGGTGCACACGAGAGCCTATGAAGCTCATGCCAGAGCTTGCCAAGTGCACATCCAATCCTGCTGCAACTATAAAAATGTGAATACAAGCCCGCTACACAATGTCATCTGCAACAACAAAATGAAAGAAAGGTATATCTCATTTGAATGTATTTTATCTCATAATTTGTTGATCTGGCATACTTTTTGACTTCATTGTTAACTAGGGTTTTATTAATGTCTAAGGGTCTCACACTGTGGACCCCTCATAGGTATTACTAACCTCCTTGTTCTATTTTTATGTATGCATATCTGCAAGTTCTACATATTTTTGAATGACTATTGAAGCTGTAGTGGCTCCACACTAGATACTCGAAGCCCACTCAACTTGTTGGAAGCAAGGACACAACAAATTTGAAGACACTTTGTTGTTATTTCTAAGGTTTTAGAGAACCCTATTTCCATTGTAAATCATTGTATCAAATACTCATATTGAGTACTTGATTGTAATAAAGGAGTTCATTGGCTTGCCCTATTTTATTGAATATATCCATTTGTGCAATAATTTTATTTCCTTTTGTTATTTGATTTACCTTATTTTATTTAAGTGTCATGTTCTTGTCTTCACAAATGGCGATCATGGTGGGATCCCATAAGGGTTTCATTATTTAATAGATCTACCTTGCTCTCTTAACTTTATTTTTGTTTCTTGCAGGATTTTCAAAAGCATAAAGTTCACTGAGTTCGTCGCTAGGGTTTTTGAAGCAGTCTGCAACATTTTTAGAGATTATGCAAGCATTTAGGAGCATCCACAAAGCGTTTGAAAGCATTTGTAGACAACTGTAGGTGCCCTCCCATGCCTAGAAGGCACCCTGCTACGCCTATGCAAGCACCTAGCTGCACCTGGTAGTAATTTGGAGTAGAGCTAAGGCTTCCAAAATTGGTAGAAATTTACATCTAGGGCTTGTGTGTGTTTCATTATGTCAAATTCATTTCTTGTCCTAAAATTTGTAGATCTAGGTGATTGTTTGCATTTTTGAGTGCATATGAAACAGAAGCACATCCTAGATTTTGTATTTTAGGGTTAAATATTACTTTAATTTTACATATCTAAATAGGAACAACATCTTGACACATAAAGTAATCATGCCCTAGGCTGGCCCCTTTGGTAGAGAGGTGGACGAACCCTCCGGTTGCTCTTGTGATTTTAATCATTTGTAGGCAGGAGGTTTTGAGCGGTGTACTCCACTCTCTTTAGGTGAAATTTACATCTTTGTGTTGGATTCTGATTTAGATTAGTGAAGTTGGTAATCTTTAATATTGTTTGCACACCATAGAGAACAAGAAATCTAATAAAATAAATCACACTGACTTGCACGATTCACATGTTTAACAGTAGTGGCTGTATTTCATCACCAGTCATTGCTTGATATTTGATTATGGTGGCCATGATTTCCATCCACAAATATCTGCCCTAGAAACCATAGGACTACCCTCGAGAAAACTTGTTGGAGGTCATTACCAACAAGAATATTGTTGCCCTGGCCAACCTTAGTTTTTACCTTTATTTTTCATTAAATAAGATTAAGTTACATCAAAACACACAAGCCAACAATTCTAAAAAGAACTTCACATTAATGAAAGAAAATAATTAATGAACAAGGTAAGCCACACAAGGTAAAACCTAGGATTGGTTGTTTTATTTGGTTTAAATTTTGGAATAGTTGTTAATTTGTGTGATTTAGATAAGCTTTGAATCTTTGGTTTAACTACTTCATGGTGCTAACACGACAACAAAAGAAAATAATAAACCAAAGTAGTTTAATGGAAAAAAGTTCCCATGAACCCACTACTTCGGTAGCCCCATCCAATATGGTTTAGACTACTTTGGTTGGATCATCCCATACATCCCACTCTCAAGTAGAGATACATTCACACAATGTGGATACAACCACCACCTACATAGACATGGATAGAGTGCAGGCCCTTTACAAGGCATCTAACTATATCTTAGAGCCCCTTAGCCAAGAGGGTTTTTAAGAATCCAAATTGGCTACCACCTACCTTGCCCAAGGATATCCTAATTTGAGTTATGAATATGGTATGCCTTCCTCCATGAGCCAACCATCACAAATACCAAGATGTCCAAACACTTATCTCACATACACCTATACCAACCCCTTGTATGAGGAGTATGGCAATGCTGACTCACAAGTCCCTAGCCTCCAAGTTGTAACATCAAACACAACTTGCACCATACCCATGTCCTCTCATCCATCATCATCCACACCTCCATCATCTCACTTAGCCAACATGACTGTGTCATCCACACCTCCATCATCTCACTTAGCCAACATGACCATGACTAATCATCCATCATCATCAACCCATCCATCATCTCATCTAACCACAACCCCATAATTAGACACATGGTCAAATCAAGAAATTATGGATACATTAGGGCTCATCAACAGGTTTCTTTCACAATGAACAAAATGAAAACAGTCATCTTACATAGACCCTATGACACAAGGAATTCCAAATCAACCTCTTCTCACAAATCAAAATTCAGCATGGGCCCCTCAATATTCCATAGTGTCCATCCCCAATCCACCACCACTCCATACATCCACCATACCAATAAACATTGCCACTAACCAACAACACAATTCATTTCTCCATCATCATCCTCATAAATGATCCCTATATTTCAACCATCAATCTTCTCCACATACCCAACCCAATTCATTCCATGACACCATGTTGGTCACACCCCAACATCTATCATCTAGCCCATCAAACAACCACCACATAATCCAAGGTCCTCATATTCCAGTAGAAGATCTTAGATTATAGGCAATGCAAAAGAAAATTGATTAGTTGATGCAAAACTCACCAGGGATAACGATCCAAAATCTCACATTAAGCCAACTGATCCATCAACCAATACATCCATCAGTACCATCATCGCCATACTCGATAGATTTTATGGTACCAAAATTTTACAAGTTTAGGGGAACCGAGGATCCTAAGGATCATGTGATTTCATTTGTCCATGTATGTTTTCGGATTAGCGATGATAATGCTCTTATTCTTTGAGCGTTTCCTCAAACATTAGGAGATATGCCATTGAATGGTACAATCAATTGCCCATATATAGTATTTATACTTTTGATCAATTGATAGATCTATTCTTGGAATGCTTCGCCCTTAACATTAAGAAGAATGTGTCCTTATCGGATATATATTACTTGAAACAATGGGATGAGGAACCTATCTATGATTTTAAAAATTGTTGCAGGGCAGTTATAACAAAGTTGCCATTTTGCCTCCCGATGGAAGAAATTATCAAAAAATTTACCAAGAGTTGCGTAAAACCCATATCTTGGATGCTTCAACTCAATACTTATAGAAAATTTGAGGAGGCTTTACCGCAAGCTAGTGTCATTGAGGAGATACAAATCCAAGAGGGTGTCATTAAGCCTAAGAAGAAAGAATAGCAAAATAGGGACTAATACCAAAATAATCAATTTGGTCAAACCAAATCCACACAAGCCTTAACGGCTAACACAACTAATCAATTCAATCAAGTGGTCATGAGCCAGCCCATAATGGCTCAAAAACTAGTGCAACAACAAATTTCCTATCATGCGGTCCCATTAGTAACCCAAGCACCAACGATACAAAACATAGTGCCAATTGTGGAATAGCCTACCCATCACTAATTCAATCGACCCCAATGTCAATATACTCCCTTAGCGGAATCATATTCATCTATATTTTGAATTTTGTATGAGACCAAAAAATAGCCTTGCCAAAAATTAGGCCCGATGATCCCACCAAAAGACCTAAAATTTATAGAGAGCACTTGTTTTACCCATACCATTGGTAAAATGGGTATGATATCAATTCTTGCCATGTGTTCAAAAACATAGTGCAAGACCTCATAAACCTAGGGGCCATTAATGTAGATAACCCCTTAGCTCCACAAAATCAAAATTTGGGCATATATCAGACACCTCTACCTAACTATGGTGAGGTCCAACATAATATAGGAGGTAACAATCAACAACCACATCCTAATCAAGTAAATCATGTCCAACAATACCAAAAAATTGTAGGAGCAGTCCATGTGGTCACTAGAGGGCAAAGGCAAAATCAAAAAAATCCTCAACAACCTTTGAACCCACCTCCCATCCAAACATCACCAAATCCATCTATGCAAATCAATCTATCCAACCCATCCAATCCACCCATTCTTTGTCCAATAAGGCTAGTGATAACTTTAACCAGTCGATTAACCACTAGTTTGAAAATGGCATCAGCCAAACTTTTTGTATATGAGCTCATCCAAAAATCCCCTAGGCATACAAAATATTTAATGGAAATAATCAAGTCAATTGATTTAGAACCCCAAGACTCTAATGCCTTCAACAACTTTGTAGGGAGTGTTAAAACATGCATGGAACCATCAATTACCTTCTACGACTTTGAGATAAAATCAATGAGTTCATAATTGGTTGACCCTCCATTGCACATAATGGCATTAATAGACATAAAAACATTCAAAAGAGTATTAATTGATACCAGCTCATCAATCAATATTATTACTACCACTGCCCTTATCCACCTTAAATTACCTCCATCCCACATTTCCAAATCATCATTCACCCTCACAGTGTTCAACGATACTTTGTGTACCACAATTGGCATTATTGTTTTACCCATAGAAGTAGGGGCCAGAATATTGCACACCATGTTTCATATCTTGTAAGGATCCATGGTGTATAATATACTCCTTGGTAGACCTTGGATGAGGGAAATGAAACGTGTTCCTTGAATTCTCCACCAATGCTTGAAATACGTTCATGATGGACAAGTCCATTGCATCCCCACGGATGTCAAAACTTTTAAGTATTGTAATTTCATTTCAAATACCTATGAATCCACATTACCTTCCACCCATCTATTCTTGGTGCCATCATCAAATCCACCCACATCATCTTTTAATCCACTTTTTTCTAATACATCTACATCTTCTTCTAAAGCTCCCATCCTAGAGGAGTTACCCATCACATCACCTCCTCAAGCATCCATTTCTTCTTTTACATGTAGCCACAGTTAATATACTATTAGTACATCATACATCACAACTACCCCTTCTTATACAACCACTTATTCTATTCCATATCATCATTCCACACTACCATCTCCTCATGCCACACCACCATCCAATCCCACTCTAGAAGTTGATGTGTCACAAGTTGAACTTTCATATTGTGCCATAATTAACTTGCCACCATCCACAACCAATACAGAGCCACCTGAACCTTCATCATCCACCTCATCAACTCAATTTGAATTACACATCACTAATCTGAGCATTGGTGTGTACATGGTCCAAGACGTCACCATTACACCCCTAGCCATTTCTAATACTAAGGATTTTGGACGTCCTCGAGACCGTTATTTATCCATAGGCATTGTTTACGACATGAGTTCCACTCCAAACAACATTAAATTTGTTTATGGAGGTTTGTATTGCTCAACTGGGGCAAACACACCCAAAGAACCACATGAGCCTAGGCGTGCCAACATACCTAACATAGAGGAGTTTCCAGCTTGATACTTTAATATGTTCCATTTGCAAGGTTAAGGTCTAGGTTCCCATGAGAAATGGATGCATGAAATATTAGAGGTCCCATATAGAGGTACCCATGATCATTCGAGTTTAGGCTATACCTCGTTGTATTCCACCACTTCTCTTGAGTAAGCCTTTAAAAATCTTACACTCAATGATGAAGATCACCCCATCCACCCATTACCCTCAACATCTTCTCTTGAAAAAGACCTTTAAGAACTTTGCATGGAAAAAGTAAATGAGGATGATCCCATCAACTTCACCTATCCTACCTTTTATTCTGACGATGAGAGTTATCAAGAATTTGAAGTCATGTCAAATGCTTCTCATGATTCTGAAGAGGAGTCACATCCCATTATCCCCATCACCCAACAAGAAGAGTTTTACCTCCAAATGTTCCCCATCCATCATCCCATATTTTGCTTTCTTCTTCCACAAGAACAAGATGATTCACCTAGTAATATGCCTTGAGCCACCCACATAAGCCAATAATTTTAACAAATGTACATATTCAAAAAAAAAATCAACAACACATTTAAAAAAAAAATAAAAAAAAAAAATTGTTGCTATGATGATTTCATGTTCACTATTACAGGTATACCACACCTCAACATCGGTTTCGATTTAATTTTTCTAGCTACCCATTCAACCAAACCATCCTACCTTATGCTAGGTCAATATAAATTCTATTGACTTATTTACCCCACTCCGTAATCCATACGACCTGGCTAGGCCAATTCCAATTGACATTAGTCTTATGGACTTGAACTGGCTTTCCTCCACACCCTCTTCTTTGGAGTTCACCCTAAATGAGTAATTACTAAAGGCTTCATTCCACTACATTCCTCCTTCACTGCCACCTTCACCTCAATCAACTTCCACTAACGATCCTGAGGTCTTTCAGGCAGAGTTAGACAACGATAAGCAAGGAAAGTTAGAAAACATCTTAGATGACTTTAATCTTATCCCAAAACCACATAAACTTGAGGAAGGTTCACATATGTCCATTGAATATGCCATTAATATGAACCTTAGTTCATATCCTAACAACCCACAAATTGTCAAGCTTGGAAAAAGTTTAACACCCGATGAACAAGAGCAATTCATTGCTCTCCTCAAGAAAAAGAAAGAGGTGTTTGCATGGTCCTACAAGGATATGTCTAGCCTTGATCTTGACATTGTTGACCACAATATCACCTTCCATATTGATGCCAAGGTAGACAAGAAAAAACTCAAGAGAATGCATCCTACCATAGCCCTCATAGCCAAAGAGGAAATACAAAAATTGTTAGATATAAATTTTATCGTTCCTATTGACTATCCTGAGTGGCTGTCAAACATGGTACTCGTTTGCAAGCCTAACAGAGTGATACATGTTTGCAATGAATTTCAAGATCTAAATAAAGCATTTCCTAAGGATGACTTCCCTCTACCAAACATTGATACTCTTGTCGAGACCTGTGCATGCCACGAAATGCTTTCCTTCAAGGATGGTTTTTCAGGATACAACCAAATGCGAATAAATCTTGATGACCAACATAAAAAAGCATTCACAACACCTTGGGGAACATTTTGCTTTGGACTCAAAAATGTTGGAGCTACTTATCAAAGAGTAATGACTTACATCTTTCATGATTACATGCACAAAATCATTGAAGTCTATGTAGATGATCTCTTGGCTAAATCTAAAACCCGACAAGAACATGTTGATGTCTTGGAAAAGATTTTTGATTGGCTGTTAGAATACAAGGTGATATTAAATCCAAAAAAGTGTGTCTTTGGCATTACCTCTGCTAAACTTTTAGGATTCATTATCTCCAAAAGAGGCATTGAAGTGGACCTAAATAAGGTTAAGACCATCATATAAATACAACCCCCAACTAACCTCAAGGAATTATGTATCTTGAAAGGTAAAATTCAATCTATCAAACACTTCATTATACAAATTTTTGATAAATATAGGCCATTTAATCACTTTCTATAAAAAGGGGTAGCATTCGTATGAACAGATGAATTTCAAAAAGCATTTTATGATGTCAAGCGCTATCTAACTTCACCACCAGTCTTAACTCCTCCTAGGCTAGAGGTCACTTTTCATATTTATGTATTAGCTACAAAATCTTCTTTAGGGACAATGCTTGCTCAGAAAAATGAACAAAATCGAGAGCAAGCAATCTATTATAGTAGTCACACATTGGTAAATTATAAAACAGTATACGCTTATGTAGAAAAACTATGCTTAGCGATGGTTTTAGCCACTAAGAAACTTCAATATTATATGTTAATACAAACAACCTATGTCATAGCTAGATAAAATCCTCTGCACTACATTATGTCTCACACTTATAACAACACCTATACCGCTAAATGGATAATGCTCCTTACAGAGTTTTATCTTGATTTTTTTAGCCAAAAATCCATTAAAGGTCAGGTTATCGTTGATCAAATTGCAGAAGCTCCACTACCTAGTAATCATCCCTTGATTATTGAGTTCCTAGATAATTCGATATTTTCCATCACTGAAGTCGACAATGATGTCATTCCTAAGGAAGATATCGATATCACATTATTATTTGATGGATCTAAGTACGATAAAGATCAAGTGTGGGATTTATCTTTCATACACCACAAGGGATTCATATACCATTATCGTTCAAGTTAGAATTATCATGTACAAACAAAATAGTAGAGTACGAAGCCTTAATATTAGGTCTTTAATCAGCTATAGCTATGGGTATTAAGCGTATCCAAATATTTTGGGATTCTCAACTTGTAAAATAGGTAACTAGAGAATACCAATGCAAAAAACCTACCATTAAGCTTTATCATGAAGTAGCAATGAAATTGCTCTCAACATTCAAATGGTATGAAATCAATAACTTACCTCGTTCGACTAATAGGTTTGCAGATGCAATGGCCTCTCTTGGATCCTTGATTCCAAAGAATAACTTAAGACAGGTACAACCCCTAATAATCTCAACAATATCTAAAGCGGTCGTTGTTTGCGCTGACCCAAAATATGGAAAATATGTCTGCTTCATACACACAGAATCATGTGAGTATTGGTCAAGCCCCATTATAGCCTTCTTAAAATTTGGAACACTCTCATCGAACATGTCTCGATCTGCCAAATGTGCTTTCAAGCAAAGGGTAGCCCATTTCGTTCTCCTAGGTGATGTGTTGTATAAACGAGGTTATGATGGAATTTTGCTTTGATGCCTTGAGCCTGGGAGGCCCAAAGGGCCATCGAGGAAGCCCATGATGGTACTTGTGGTGGTCATTTTAGTGGAATTGTCATTTCAAAGCACTTACTATGCAGGGGTTATTATTGGCACACAATGGAACATGACTATTTCACATATGTCAAAAATTGTAAATAATTTCAAACACATACCAATTTAACTCATGTACCATCATAATATTTACACCCAATACAAAGTCTTTGGCCCTTTTCACAATGGGGCCTCGACCTAATTGGCAATATTTCACCCTCCTCTTCGGGACAACACACATTTAGCATAACTGCCATAGCATACTTCACAAAGTGGGTTGAGGCTATACCTCTAACTAGTATGACAAGACCTCGAATTATGGATTTCATACTCCATCATATCATCTATCACTTTGGTGTTCCCTCTAAAATAATTTTGGATAATGGTAAGTCTTTTAAGAACAAGTATATTCGAGAACTTTGTAAGAAGTATAATATCCAACATAGTTTCTCAACTCCTTATTACTCACAAGCAAATGGACAAGCTAAAGCTACCAATAAGACCTTGATTTCCATTCTTAAGAAACTCATCAAAGAAAATCATAAATATTGGCTTACACAAATTCTGTTGGCACTTTGGGCTTATCGAACAAACATTTGAATGCCAACAGGAGCAACACCATTCTACCTGGTCTATGGAGCTAAAGCTATTATGCCTCTAGAGCTCGAGATTCCCTCCTTATGAGTTTCCTTGCAAGAATTCATAGATGATGATACAGCTATACAAGCACGACTTGACCAACTCACGCTCCTAGACGAAGGTATGTCAATGCATTAGAACATTTACGAGTTTATCAAGACTACCTCAAACGTGCTTACAATGCTAAAGTCCATATTCAAGAATTTCAAGTAGGGGATCTGGTCCTCAAAGAGAACCAATAAAATACCAATTCTTTGCCACACCTTCGTGACAAATTTGTATCAAATTTATTAGGTCCATACATAATAACTTAAAAAATGGATAAAGGTACTTATAGACTTGTCGATTTAGAGGGAATAGAGGACCTCGAACCACTTAATGTTCTTCATTTAAAGGCATTTTATTGTTAAAAGTGACACACTATATGTCTATATACATGGATTTTTTACAAAAAAAAAATCACATAGGCATTCTCACATTGCATACATTCCATTTGCATTTAGGCATTTGACATGCATTTTTTTATTATTTATTATTTTTTTTTCATTCATGAATTGCTTCATTATTGTACACTTTCCATTTGCATATAAATACTCCATTGCATTAGGCATATACATGTGCATTCATCCCATCCCATGTTCAATGATCTAGCATAGTAATGATGATATGGTCATAAACAAAAAGTCAAGTTATAATAATTGGGGGTACCTAGTTTAAAGAAATCATGCAACCCTCGCAAAAGCCATATGTCAAACCACATCCCATGTAAAAAATCATAAGGCCTATATTTTCAATCACTCAGCCATTTCTAGTGTAACAAGAAACCTCCAAATGGATGTCTTATTTTCTTTAGGACAAAAACACACTTTACATACTAATAAAGTCTTGAGCATTGCCGATTGATTTCAAATACAATCCTAAACCAACAAAATTTCTCATATATTAAGAACATTATGAGATAGGGGGGGCTAGTACAATCCTTTGGTAGTACCTTGGGGTGAAAGGGAGATATCCCTCGCTAGTCCCATCATGCGACATAGTCCAAAGAAAAAATAGTGGTTTTCACCACTACCAAAATTCCTCCAAACATAAACATAAAAGCATAGAGTAGTAAGGATAGGTTCAAAATTCTCACCATACTTTTATTGAGAATCCGATTTCCCAAAGCTCTATACCAAATTAACAAATAAAATCACAAACACCCTTGATCCCTAAAGTTGTAAGGATCATACTACATGTCCCTAACAAGGACGGGTACTCATCCCCAAGTATTAAAAGATCAAATCCCATTGGAATATGGAGTGAATATTCACTGGGGCTATAGATGATTTACTAGTAGTGGAGTAAGCTCATGCGAGGCGACATGTCTATCCTCTAAAAGGGAGACCTCTGAACCCACATAAGGACAGGCTAGTCTCAGGTCATCTCCATAACAGGTCATGCCTAACTTACTCATAATGGGTTAATGAATATTACATGCACACTCACTGGTTCTTGATTGGATAGGATCATTGTCATACTAAAGAATTTGTAATTGAACCTCACTCGCACACACATTTTGTCCTAAAGAAAGTTAGACAACCTTAATGAGTTTTGTTGATGACACTAGTATTTTTGAGTCTTTGAAAACCTTTCAATATCCATATCTTCTTCCATATCAACATCCATATCTTCTTCCATATCAACATCCATGTCTTCTCCCATATCAACATCCATATATGCTTCCATGTCTTCATTAAAAGTACAAATTCTGTACCCTCGATTGCCAAAGAATGAACATCAAAAATGGCCAATAAAATTTTTGAACTATAAAAAGATCATTCAAACACTATGCATTCCTTTCATATAGTTCACATTCATTATACATTTACTGGCATTAATCATCCATAACACATGTCATTTGGCTTGCATTAATCATCCATATAAGCATTATGCATACACATCATGATTAGCCTACATTAAGCATACATAAAACATTCAACACAAATTGCATAAAACATAAAAGCATTCACATAAAAGATAACACAAATATATAAAAGGCCATGTATATATATATATATATATATATCACATATACAATGAATTCCAAAGAGGCTACAAGGGAGCACTAAGGCTCATATATAAAATTGTGCATCTAAGCACTAATCTAATGTCCATGAGAGGACCCCTGAGGCCTAGTAGGAGCTATTGGCCTAGTACTCTAACTAGACTCAGTATGCCTAGATGGCTCAGCCATAGAAGAAGAAGGAGGATCCGACAATGTAATATGGTTTTGCATACACACATCCTCCAAGGAATGTGCATATGCCTCACTAGCCCGAAGACATCGTAATTCCATATGATACCAACGCTCCTTCACCAACATCTATGCTTGAAGCCATGTAATCATAGCCTGATCACTAGCCACAACTACTACCCACTCCACCTCCAACCGAGCTATAGTATCCTATGACTCCCTATGAGTCTCAAGCATAACCTCATGCTCCTCACGAAGTTGCTCCAACTCCACCTACAACCTAGCCACCTCAAAGATCTCATCCATCCCATCATCATCATACTCCCTCTCCTCCTAAAACAACCGCATATATGAAGCCTACTGAGCCAATCCCCTCGATTTTATTTGACCTGCCAATCACTGATCCCTCATCCTCTTTAGAGTCACCCTTGACCCTATAGTTGTTGCCTCATCACCTACAATCTTTGGTACCCATATTGGTTGGGAACCAAAACACTCCACATACTCTGGAGTCACCATGACATCATCTACATCAGGGATCTCTATCTCATCGTCATCCTCAATCACCACTTGCCATGGCTCTGCACATGGCAACATCCCCTCATCTCGTCGGTGCCAATACAACACTGGCTCATCTGGCACACCCTGAGGTAAGCCAAATTGCCTCAACACCTATAAGTACTAGAAGTACTCCACCTCCTCATCCCTCTACCCAACCAAACACCATGCCTATCACCTGATACATTTGTCACCTATTACCATCCCACCAAGCTCCTTACCATGGCCTCCATACCACATCAGCTTGAGTCAACCCCGACCACATATCTTGGTACCACTAACTAGTATGCACCTCCTAACTTGGATGAACCTCCTCAACCACCACCCATCACCTAGCATAGGTATCTACCACCTACCATGACTCACATGGTGACCCCTGGGGCCGAGCTATCACAAAATGCTACCAACCCTAGTATCATAGGAGGAAGATACACCCAATCCACTTCCTCTCCCTTCGAACCACCTCATACAACTTCTGGTACAATTACACCAATAAGGTAGGCACCCATACATACTACTGGGGATCCCTTAGTAGATCACCCACCAACCCCAATAGGTTCCATGGGAACCTAAAACCAGTGCTATTGGGTAACACTATGTTTTCTAACATGAACATGATCAAGGTTGGAGTGCCTCCAACTCCTTTGCCTTGTACATGCTCAGATACCATATACCCTCATCTCTCATCTGGGCCTCCTACCACTGATCCTCGAACATCTTCTCCATCTCGGCCTTCTTGTCCCAGCCAACCACCACCTTTTCCCCTTCTAATGATACCTTGATAATATGGTATACATCCTCAAGTGTAACGGTAGCCTCCCTAGTCGATAGCTGGAACATCCCCCTATCTGGGTCCCATCTCTCTATGAAAGCCAAGAGATACCCCTCGTTGGCCGTCACCACATCTAGCCTCGCCATGCCCTCCAAGCCCACCTTCCCCAAAAACTCCTAGTCATCAACCGTCAGCTTCTTCCTCATCCTAGGAATGAGAGGAGAAAACCGATATCGAGGCTCTATGTCCCTCAACTGCAGCAATAAACAATTTCATTTAGACCATTAAAAAAAAATTAATAATAATAATACATGCACAAGTGACAAAAGTGTTTTTAAACATTACCAGGGCAAATGGTGCCTCAGCTCTACCAACCGCATTCAATCCCTCCATTGCCATAGCTTTCGTGTAGTTTATAACATGCCTCACTAAGCTCTCAAAGTCACTCCACCCCTCAAACACAGCTTCTCAAATTCTGAAACACAACAATGAGCCTCAATATTCACTTAGAAAGCTATTTATAGCTTTCCTTGGTGCATTCAGACATAGGCCTATGCCTATAGTTAGCAGGTACACCTGGGTGCCTATAGGAACACCCAAGCGCATTGGCATGCCTGTGAGACACCATAGGCGCAGCCATGCGCTTGGCAAAAAATGGCACAAAGACAAAATCGTAGCATACCTCCTCCAAATTTCATCAAATTTTATCCACACATCATGCACATCATAAAATCAGGTTTTGTGAAAACAAAAATTATTTTGTGTGCATAATTTTCAAGAACAAATCGAATCTTTAAAATCCATAAATCAAGGCACAAAACATATCAAAACAATCCAAATTTTCACAAAACTCACATATGATCATTCTACATCATATTCTACATCATGTCACACAATATTTCAAAATTTGGATTTCATTCGATCAATAAATTACTTAGTTATGTGCAAAATGAAAAACTCAAATAAGCATAAGCTGCAAATCATACGTCAACTAACACCACATTTTGTGAAAGTGTAACCACCATCCTGTTGGCATTTTTGCCACATTTATTTTGATTGATGATTATTCATGCTTAGGCTGTTGTAATTCTAACTTCTCTATAGGTTTGATGCAAAAAAATGACTAAGTCTGAAAGTTGTCACAAAATCGCGACAAAAAACAACATGGAGAGCCAAAATGAAAACCGTCACGATTTTACGACATGTCGCAAAATCATGGGTCAAACGAGGAGAGAGAAAATAAATGCAAAGTCGTAGCAATTTCGTGACGTGTCGAAAAATCATGGTCAGTGCAGTCAACGACAGTAGGGGGAAAAACCATCGTGAAATTGCTACGTGTTAGATTTTCACGGTCAATATGGTCAATGGAGGACAGAGCACAGAGTTGTCGTGAAATCACGACAAAACCAAGCCAAGGGCGATGAGACTCAAAATTTTCATGAAATTGCGACGCAATATGGCACAAGGCACATAAAGGCAAAGACGTCACGAAATCACGATGCATCTCATTTTCATGGCATGGATGGGTAGAAAAAGTTTAAGGCATGAATATGTCATGAAATCGCGACAAAATATGGCGTATAGCCCGAAAGGCGAAAGATGTAGCGAAATCGCTACGTGTTCCGTTTTTGCAGTTCGGATAAAGAAAAATGTCTAAGGCACGAATGGCGTAGCGATATCGTGACACTTTTGAGGAAACGTTCAAACAAGGCAAATACGTCGTGAAATCACGACGAAAAGTGAGAACCATACAGAAGGCAAGAAATTGTAACAATTTCGCGACACATTATTGAAAAAAGACTAAGTGCAGAGAGACGTAGCAAAATCGTGCAGTGTTCCATTTTTGCGGTTGGCAAACAGAAAAGTCCAAAGAGGCAGAACTTGTAGTGACATCGCGACATGGTGGAAGTTAAAGAGTTACTAAGGCAAGAGTGTTGCGTTTTCGTGAGTTCGAAGCAGGACCATACAACATGCAAAAAAGTTGTAGCAAAATCGCGACATGGTTGATTTTCATGATGTAAAATCCAAGACTGAGCAGTGGGAAGATAATGTAGCGATTTCGCGCATTGTCTCATTTTTGCGACATGGAGAGAATGATGAAAGTGTCAGATGAAAGATGCAACAAAATCGCACGATGTCATGTTTTCATGATTTGATGCGGCAAAGAGAACAGAGAGAAGAAGGATGTAGCGAAATCGTGCATTGTTGCATTTTTACAGAAACAAAGCAGAGGAAGAGCATAATCGTACAGACATTGCAAAATTGCAACATGTCAAATTTTCATGATGCAGAAGGGAAGATAGAGTCGAAGACAGAGATTGTAGCGAAATCACGCAGCGTTGTGTTTACGTGGTTAAGGGTTGCGAAGGAGATAAAGAAGCCAAATGTGTAGCGATTTCGTGACATGTTTTTTTTTCATGGGTTCGAAGCGATAGAAGCATACGGAGCAAAAATACATCACGATTTTGTGACCTGTCACGTTTTTGCGACCTGTTACAGTTTCGTGCCAGAAAGCAGTTTAAACGGTCCAATGCAGTTTGTGATTTTCGATGATTCGTAATACTCTAGAATTTAATATGCTACTGCTTTTCGATGTAGTCAAGGTTGAAGAACGCGCCCAGGCTACCAGAATTGAATATTTCCAAGATTCAAAGCTGCTGTTCATGATTTTTCTAATGATTTCATGTATATTTTCAAGAACATCATTTAATGAAAATGGCCCACTTTTCCATATGGCATTTAATTTCTGATTGTCCCGAGGCTGTTTAAGGATAACATCTCGAGGAGGTCTATTGTATGTTTTAAATGCTACAAAGAGATAGAACCTCTATATAAATCAATGTAAATCTCAAGAACAAGTATCGGGAGTGAGAGATACTTTTGCTGAAAGCTTTTCAAGTACTTTGCATGAATATTAGACATTCGGCTCACTGATTTCGCAAGCGATTTTATGTGTATTTTCCCTTCTGCATTCTGCATTCCTAATTTGTGCTCGGATCTTTTATTTGTTGCTTAGTTTTAATTTTGTATTGAATTTTAACAATTGCTAGTAAGGAAGTGAGTTCTGGAATGTTATTTTGGAGGTCATTTGTGCAAGGTTGTGAGTGGATCACGTCATTGTCTTCTGTTATTTGTTGTTGTTGTACTTAGAGTTATTTGCTGTTGTTCTTTCCTGATCTGATAAATTCGGCCTATGGCCATATTTCCCATTTCTTTCCACATCTTTACAATTTCTTTCTTGTAACTTTGATCTTAAAACAAACATAGAATAGTAAGGGAACCAACCCACTCTGGAGATTGGTCTGGAAGACATTTATTTCTCCCAACCTTTCAATGTTGGTCGGGTCTAGGGTGCACTTTATATAAAAATCCTTTCTTGTGGCAGATTCGTGACCAACACATCCATAAAGTATTATTCCATTAACATATTTCATGTTCATCAATCATCTCATCTACAATCTTTCTAGTATTCAAGTGAACCTCGTATCTAGTAGGTTATTCTATAAACTTGTTGATTGCAGTGATATCAATCCATGCAAATTTGGTAGGATGAATAATCTACAATAAGGACACTTGACCATGATCAAATTCAATTATCTCATCATCAAAGAACACAATCATATTTGGCACCTCAAATTTGGAATACAACCTTACCAAGAACAATTTTTTAAAAGGCAATCATTGATGTCCTATTCCATGGGGCATGAAAACATGGATAACCAAAATCTCAAACACTCATTCACTTGACAACAATCATAATACATGACATCGGTAAGATTGATTGGTTCCATCATGGAATTGGCAAAGAAATTTCCATAGTCAATACCCAACCCCTACGTTGACTTAGTCAGCATGCATCTTCATATCTTGCATACTCAATGATGCCATTACGACATCTTATTCAACAACATTGAATCAACTCAAAGTGTGGGGCAACCACATTAAATTATGATTATCCCATGATGGGATACATCTCACATGATCATAAACATATACACTTGACAAATCCCCATCTCAACCATTGGGAAAAAAATGGTATAACATTTTACATCATTCATATCATCCATATTTTGCATGGTCTTATACACCAACCCATTTTCCACCGTTGGAGCAAAATTGGTATCACATTTGCATTTAACATCATTCATTCATCAATTGCACAAATCCACTGCGTCATTCATTATTTGAACAAAATTTTCAATTGGATTGTGAGATACATTCGTAATTCATTCGCCAATTGAGGGGTTAAGCTACAAAATTCCAAAAAAATTATATATTATTATGTCTTCAACATCAATGTTCAAATCCAACGACAGAGAGAAGTTGCTTCTGTGCCCATAGCCTAAGAAAGTGTCTTGTATTTTTGCACCATATTGTGTTTCACACAACATGGTACAAAAACTGGCATCTTTAGACACCAAATTACAACCACTAATCCTCCATACTAACCATTCCACCACCCACTTGTCCACCATACACTTTTCCCACCAATTATTTGGCCCAATTCCGCATTCCTGCCAATTATTTGGCCCAATTCCACTTTTCCCACCATCCATTTCACCACTTTAGCCTTTTCCTGCCATTTACTATCCCAATTGGCAATATTTTAATATTATTTTATATTTAATATTATATTATAATATATTTATTATAAAATATATGTTTATAAACTCAATTAACCACAACTTTTTGATCTAATTTAATCTCCACCCTCCATCTTACTTAATCCATGCCACACTCAAAAAGTAATCTCAACCTTAGGATCTAATTTAATCTTAGCCACACGATTAAAAGTGCAAGACTAAAACCCTAAGAAAACCCTAGGTTGGATTATAAAATAAGGGCATTTGCAAATGCTCAAACGCTTGAGCCTTGAGATTAGAAGTTGCACTCTGGAGGAGTCATTGCTGAAGCCCTAGCAAAGTTGAGATAGATAGATTTTGAATATCTAAAGCCCTAGCTAATCCAATAAGACTTTTGTTGTTCCAGCCATCCCTCATTCATCCTCCCTCACCATCATAGCCCCCATCCATCTGTCGCATTCATCACCACCCCATAGATCTACTTCTATAGATTCTACCCTAACCCGTAGGCACCATCCAAAACTTATGAGGATCATTGTAGAGCCCACAAAGTGCTCACTAGAGCCTGCTGTATTCCATAGGAACTCTCTAGAGCCTGTTTTATCCCACAGGTGCACACTAGATCCTACGAAGCTTGTGTTAGATCCTGCCAAGTGCACGTACGAGCCTATTGCAGCTACAAAAATGTGAATCTGAGCATGCTGCACCACGCCATCTACAAAAATAAAACAAAAGCAAGGTATATCCCATTTGAATGTATTTTATCTCATAATTTGTTGATCTGGCATACTTTGTGACTTAATTGTTAACTAGGGTTTTATTGATGTCTGAGGATCTCACACTGTGGATCCCTCATAGGTATTACTAATTTCCTTATTTTGTTTTTATGTATGCAGATATACAAGTTCTACATATTGTTGAATGATTTTTTAAGCTGGAGTGGCCCCACACTGGATACTCGAAGCCCACTCAACCTGATGGAAGCAAGGACACACCAAATATGAAGACACTTTGTTGTTATTGCTAGGGTTTTGGAGAACCCTAATGCCATTGTAAATAATTGTATCGAATACTCACATTGAGTATTGATTGTAACAAAGGAGTTCATTGGCTCCCCCCATTTTATTGAATATATCCATTTGTGCAATATTTGTATTTCCTTGTGTTATTTGATTTACCTTATTTTATTTAAGTGTCGTGTTCTTGTCTTCACAACATCAAACAAACTGCACATTGGGGGTGCTTAAGGTATCACACCTTCCCACTTAAAAAAGGAAAAATACAAACAAAAATCCCCAAATGCACTTAATCCCTTTGGTCAATTAACAAAAATCTCCTAAGGCACTTAAACCCTTTTGTCAATTCACAAAAATACCCAAAGGCATTTAAGCCTTTTGGTCAATTCACAAAAATATCCAAAGATACTTAAGCCCTTTGGTCAACTCACCAAAAACCCCAAAGCCACCTAAGCCCTTTGGTCAACTCACAAAAAGCTACAAAGGCACTTAAGCCGTTTGGTCAAATAAAAAAAATATCAAAAAATAAAAACATCATAAAACTACAAAACACAAAAACATCACATCATTAATCGTATCATATTTCATCATGTATTTCTCATCATTACATTTATCTACTAGTTGCATTAGGAATATTCATTACTTTTCCATTAGGATATGTTGTTCTTAAGTTTCCACAAATAAGCACCACGCTTGTATGATTGTTAGAAATCTTAATTAGCCTTATCCACCATCATCATTTGTAATTTTTCTTATGATTTTTTTCTTATCAAAGGGTCTTCATAAGATAGGATAGATACTAGATGAACATCAATAATGATGTTTATATGGCCAATGACTACTTTACACATGCATTTTAGTTTGTAAAATATCATAGGGAAAACCCCCACATTTCCAACATCATATCATCCACATTCCCCTTTGTGAGTAACTGTGTTTTTCAACACAATCAATAAGTTGTTATGGGTTGTTCACTAGGGTTTTTGGTCATTCAGCCATTCCCAGTTTTCCTTTTATATTGTGTAGAAAGTTTTCTTGATTTTCGAAGAAAATGTCTTGCTTTGTTCATACCTTGCATATCTCAAAATCCCAACACAAAATCACACTTTAAAATCTAATTTTGAAAAAGGAAGGATAAACCTACAACGTAGTCCTTGCCACCTTGAATGAAAAGTTTCCCTTGCTCATCCTTTTATGTGCATGGTCTAGGATGCTAAGAATTGACAAAATGACAAGCTTCCCCCTACCCAAAGAAATAAAATCCCTTACTTAAAAAAAATGAGCAAGTATCCCTCAAAAAAAAAGGAAGAAAGAAGAAAAAAAAAGTTGTTTTCACCACTAAAGTAAATAAATCCTCTTGCTCCTCACCAAAAATGAGCAGGAATCCTCAATTAAAGCAATCAAAATAAAATAAGGGGTTAGTGAGCTTGAATTCTTGGAATCCTTAGTTATTCAAAAACCATGGGGTGATCTCCATTACAATAATGGTTTGATCGAAACCCGCCTAGCAATGGGGTAGTCTTACACATGGTGATATATCTATCACATTAGCAACCTTCTTTTATACAGACCAATGTTAGCTTGGGTATGATCTTGCTTTTGGTGGTTTTAATTGCCTAGTAGTCAAGTCTAATTGCATCCCAAATCAGGATAATAATGACCATAGGGTGATCCTAATTACAATAATGGGTTGAATGAAACCCGCCTGGTAATGGGTAGTATTATGTGTAATATTAATGAACATCACATGCACACACAAGGAAATTGAATATATTGGTCTTCCTAGCAGAATTTTATCTTTCAAAATCTTGTATAGTCAGTATGCATATTTTGATTGGTTAACTAGGATGTTTGAGTCTCATGAAAACCATGTTGCACTCCTATAACATCTTGTTGGTCATCCATCCACCATCTATATTTTTCATCATATTACATATGGTTGGATTTCAAATATATGTCTTTGTTGAAAAGGTTAACATTTTGATTTATGACTTTTATACATCCTATGGTGCTTACACTTAGGTTTTTTTACATTTTTCATCTCACATACATGCATAATCATCTTAAACAACTTGGATAATTCAAGGTATCGACTCTTTACCCACTAATCAATCAATAAATCAATATTCTTAGGGATATTCAATGTATCACACCTTCCCCCACTCAATTAGATGAACATCAAATCAATTTCTAGGTTCAAAATGTTGCATCTTTTTTATGAAAGGTCGTGTCCTTTGCCTTGCATACATATCAATCAACACATCCATTGCTCAATTTAAAATGTTGCATCCTTCACCTTGCATTCATATAAATAAACACATCAATTTATAGGTTTAAAATGTTGTGTCCTTTTTGTCAAAGGTTGCACCCTTTGCCTTGCATACATATCAATCATCATATCAAAAATCCCCAAAGGCACTTAAGCCCTTTGTTCAGAATAAAAAATCCCAAAAGGTACTTAAGCTCTTTGGTCAACATAAAAAATCTTCAAAGGCACTTTAGCCCTTTGGTCAAATAACCATCTAAAATCCCCAAAGGCATTTAAGCCCTTTGGTCACACCAATCAAAAGGGACCAAAGGTACCCACATTCCTTTGGTCAAAATTCATCCAAAATACCCCAAATAATACTCAAGCTCTTTGGGAAACTTCAAAACCCCCCAAAGGCACTTAATCCCTTTGGTAATAATAAAAATGATCCAATGGTGCCTAACCCCTTTTGTCACATAAAATCTAAAAAATTTGTTTGAATCTCGTGTACATTAAGTTACTCTATAAACTTGGAGGTTGTAGTGATTAGTTGTCTGTGCAATTTGGTAGGATGAGTGAATTATCATAAGATCACTCATAAAAAAATAATAAATAGGTCAAATCAAGGTTATAATGGAGCATGCCCCCTCTAAATTTTATAATAGTATTGAAAATCCAAAATCAAGTCATCTTGGTTAAGCGACTCATTGCTTTCATAATTTTATAATTTCCTCATCATCTCATCACTTGAGGGGGTATTCATACATCACACAATTCAAAATCAAATCAATAATAAAACACTTAATCATGCAAGTTGCATTCATTAAAGAACCATTGTTAGAGACTATCATACACTTTCCTATTTTCTAGGGTAAAAGCAAACATTTCAATTAAAAAAATGACTTGGCATAAAGTAAGAATGAAATCTCATAGACCCATAGTGTCTCCCCTTGAGTGAAAAGTTTTCCAAGGTCAAGTATACCTTAAAATCATAATCCTGGCTGAAAGGTTATTAAAATAAAGTTCCTTAACTTTTCAAAATTAATGGTTCAAAACTGCATGCTCTTTTCATGATTGGATCATCTAACATTGATCAGATTAGTGAACATTATCAACCCTTAATTGGACTATGGGTCATCTATTTTTGCTCCATGTTGTGTTTTCACACAATGCATCCCAAAAAAGGTATCTGTAGACACCTAAAACATGTCATATTAAGGAGACTACCTATTTGGACTTCGTGAAGACCATGTGACCCACCTTGGGAAACCTTAGGGAGAAAAAAAGTGGTCTTTACCACTAAAATAAGGATATATTCTTTTGCATTCATGGTCACTCTACCCTGGAGTGGCCTACGATTACGACCACTCTACCCTGGAGTGGCCTCCGACCACGACTACTCTACCTTGGAGGGGCCTTCAACCACAATTGCTATACCTTGGAGTGACCTCCAACTACAACTTCTCTACCTTGGAGTGGTCTCAGACCTCATCTACTATACCATAGAGCTGCATCCAACTGTGTTTTCTCTACCCCTAGAGTGGCCTCCAATTGTGGTCACTCTACCCTGAAGTGGTTGTACCCGAAGTGAAAAAAAAAAAAGAATCCACTCGTGGGCTGGCAACACCAATTTTATGCATGCTTTATCCCAGTTTAGCATGCATGATTATCCCAAAATAGTTCTACGTATGTTAGAAGAGCCAAGTGGCATTGCATAGGATAATTGGAAGAGCATGTAGGCCACATCTCCTATGCAAATATTCTTTACCAATAAAATATTCATGTCAACGGATCTTTAAATTGGTATTCACCCTCATTTTAAAATATTGAAGTTTTAGATTTTTCAAGCAACGAAGTGTTGCTAGAATCGAACAAAAAATCTTTGAGTTTGTTTGTATTCTTCACCATTTTAGGATAGCTATATTTTGTTTTATGCATTTTTTTATCATGTTTAAGTAACTTTTCACTTTTACTTATATTTTTATACACACATGTTATTAATGATTTTTGTGTTCTTTGTATGTAGATCATAGACTTTCTATAGGGAAATATTAGAAATATTGAGTTAGTTGTGTTGTCATTGATGTCGAGAGTCAGTGTTAGTGATCAGTACAGGACTTGGTTAAAGAAATTTTATTTTGATTAAAGTTAGTGAAGGATTTAATTTTTGTTTAAAACTGAATTGCATTATTTCTGGGTAAGAGATGTTAATTATTTTGAAATGCAATTTTAAGTTGGGAGTTATAAGGTGATTAATATATATTTTATTTTGTGTCTTAGTTGAATATTGAGGAGGATTTAATTTTGGATTAAAAGTGAATTGAATTATTTCTAGAAAGGTGTGTTGATTATTTGATAATGCATTTTGAGTAGGGAGATATAAGGGAGTTATTTTGATTATTTTATGCATTAAATTCTGAAGTGAATTATTGTGGAAGTGAGTTAATTAAACCTTTTCTAGTTATATTTTGAAAATATTGGAGATTATAAGGTGTACTTAAGATTTGTTATTTTTTTATGGTGAAATAAATATTGAGGAGAATTTCGAGTGGATATTTTGAGATAGCGTTGCAAATATGTTGAATATTTTCATGTTAATATATTTGGGTTAATATATTTGAACCCATGGATTATTATATTTGGGTTAATATATTTGAACCCATGGATTATTTTATTTGGGTTAATATATTTGAACCCATGGATTATTTTATTTGGGTTAATATATTTAAACCTGGGTTTTATGGCCATGATATTGTAAAACCCCTTGTTGTGTTGTTGGTATATAAAGTAACACTTGGATGAGGGTTTGTCATGGATGAGAGAGATTGAATAATGAATGTTTGGACAACCCCAAAATGGAGGGAACACAATGTGTAGTAAGGTGTGAGGCTGTATATGTAAAAGTTTTTTGGATGGAATAAAAGACCTAGTTAATTTATTTGTGGATGTAGCCCATATTGGGTGAACCACATAAATCTGTGTCTCTTTTGTATCATGTTATTCTTATGTGTTTTATTTTTATATTTAATTATTGCTCATGTTTTATTATTTAATTCTAAAAAATGGTATCACAGTGAGGTTAGGATTTTATTTACTTGAAAGGAGGGTTTCTTAGTTCGATTGGGAGCAATGGAATAAGAAGGTAAGTTTAGGATTGAGAAGTTTAATGACAAAAATTATCAACTATGGTAGTGATGGAGATGGTGAGCTTTGACAGCAATGGAGTTGGTGTGCTTTGATAGAAGTGGAGCTGGTGTACTCTAGAAGTGGTGGAGCTGGTGTGCTTCGATAGCAGTGGAGATGGTGTGCTCTGGTAGTGGTGGAGCTAGTGTGCTTTGACAATGGTGGAGCTAGTGTGCTTTAGTAGTGGTGGAGCTAGTATGCTCTAGTAGTGGTAGAGCTGGTGTGCTTCGATAGCGGTGGAGCTCATGTGCTCCAGTAGCGATGGAGCTAGTGTGCTTCAGTAGTGGTGGATCCGATGTGCTCTAGCATCGATGGACATGGAGAGATCTAGGAGCGGTAGATCCAAAGAGCTATGGTAGCGGTGGAGCTGGTGAGATCTAGTAGTGGTAGAGCTAGCAAGATTCAACAATGGTAGATCTAGTAAACTTTGGAAGTGGTAGATGAAATAAAAGGCCTAGTATTTTCTTCGTGAACATAACCCACATTGGGTGAACCACATTAAATATGTGTCTCTTATGTACTGCATTATTCTTTTGTGTTTTATTTATGTATTTATTTATTGCTCATGTTTTTTTATATAATCCCAAAATATAGAGAGTTGTTACCTAACCTTGGAATTGGTAAAGAGATTTTGATTGTGATTAAGATAGGTTTTGAAGACATATATCCATAAAAAAAAAAGGTATGGGTACATATTCATTTTGAGTTAAATATTGTTGGATTGAGTAAAGTTGGAGTGACAAGGATTTTTTGATAAGCATTGTTGGAAATGTTTGACTGAGCCTTCATGTGCATGATTAGGATTTGTGATGGAACATGACTATCATTATTATGTGAGATTGTTTGAAAAGCATTGTTGGAAATATTTGAGTAAGATTTCATGTGCATGATTAGGATTGGTGAAAAGAACATGAATATCATTGTTATATGAAGTTGATAACTATTTTGAACTAGGATTTGTGAAAATATCATGAGTATCATTGTTATGTGAATTTAGAATCATCTGAACTCAAGGGTTGATATTCGTAGTGTGAGTTGTTGGAAGCATTGTGAAACAGTTGTTTAGGATTTGTAAGAAAGCTTTGTTTCATTGATTAAATGATTGAGTGAAGTTGGTTGAACATTATTGATTGAAATTATTGGAGTGATAGTTCAAGTTATGTGAATAAATTATTCTTTATTCTAAATTGATTTGAAAGAGATATTGAATGTGATTGAGAGTATTGTGAGTGTGAAACATATTGAGTCTCTAACCATTATCTATATGTTTATGTAAGTTAAACAATATTTTGAGTGAAACTTGTTTGAGTGATTGAAGAGGTTTTCTGAAAGAGGTTAAGTTGAGTTTTTGTATGCAATTTTTGCAATTGATTTGAATAAGTTTTTATGAAAGCTTATGAGAAAATTTGAGTAAGTCCTAGAGGGGACTTAAGGATAGAGTTAAGCAAGCTTTTGTGAAATCTTGTGAGTAGATTTACGTAAGTCCTAGAATGAAATTAAGGATAAATTTGTGTGAGCTTTTGTGGAAGCTTACAAGCATATTGGACAAGTTATAGTGAGGACTTGTTGAGCAGATTTGGTGAAGACTTGTTGAGCAGATTGGACTAGTTCTAGTGAATACTTGTTGAGCAGATTTGAGGTAAGTCTTAGAGAAGACTTGAGAGTATATTGAGAAATTTATTGAGAGGACTTGTGGACAGATTTAAGGTAAGTATATTTGAAGACTTGAGAGTAGAGTTGATTGATTGATTTGTTCAATATTTGAGTTAAGGCTTGGAGAAGATCTAGCAAAGTTGATTTATGATTGAGTCAATCTTTGTGTTAAGGCTTGAGGACATATTTGAGATAGAGATTGAGCAGATTTGTGCTAGATCGAAGGACAGTGTTTAGTGCAGATTTGAGACTGAGATTGAGAATATTTGTGCTAGACTGAAGGACAGTGTTTAGTGCAGATTTGAGACTAATATTGAGCAAATTTTTGATAGATCAAAGGACAATGTTTAGTGTAGATTTGAGACAGATATTTAGAAGATTTATGCTAGACCAAAGAATAATGTTTACTGCATATTTGAGATAGAGATTGAGAAAATTTGTGCTAAAATGAAGGATAGAGTTTAGTGCATATTTGAGACAGAGATAGAGTATATTTGTGTTAGATTGAAGGATATTATGTAGTGCAAATTTGAGATAAATATTGAGTAGAGTTAAGAGAAATATTTTGAGTGAGGACAAATTCTTATGTAGAGAGATATCCACAAGCCAGTGTAGTGGAGGCAATAGTATCCTAGAGGATCACCAACTAGAGTAGAGGAGAAGGAGTTCTCCTATGAATAGATATCCACAAACCCAATGAGGGTATTTGTTTCTCTTATGGATAGATATCCATGAACTTTATTAAGGGATTTGTGTCTCATTTGGACAAAGGTTCATAAATATTGTAATAGGGAAGGATTCCCAAGAGATTTATTGATAAAATTTTAGTGAAATATTTTCTCTATGGAGTAGCCCACATTGAGTGAACCACATAAATTGGTGTCTCTATTGTGTGTGGTGATTAGTGCATTGCTTTGATTACTGTTTTGATATTTCCATTGATATATTGTATAATATTGTGTGGGAAATAAAAGTAAAAAGTAGTCTTATACTATTCACCCCCCTCTTAGTATAAGCTTGTGTTCTTTAGGAAAAAGGAGCACAAGAGTTTAATGTCATCACTGCTTACCAAGGTCATGAAGAAACCCTTTGCAAGATGGTTTTTGAATGCGAGAAGATCGTATAGTGCATCAAACTATTTTAGATAGGATTAAAGCTCTCAAATTGTGTACTTATTGTATCACATTATTGAAATCCCTAAAGGGGATGTATTTGTAACCCATTTTGATCAAAAAAAGTTTTTATTAATATAAAGGATTTGATTTATAATTTACTTGTTTTATCATAGTTTATTACATTGCATGCTCTTGTGTACATTTATTGCAATCAGACAGTTTCAATTTATTATGCACTAGTTTTTGAGCATTTCACAATACAAAAGTAATGAAGAAATGAAGACTCAAAATTCATTATGGTATTACATCCTAGAATAATGATAGTGGTAAATATGCACAACCTTTTGTTTTTTAAGCAAAAAAGCCCTTGCGAGGCCACCTTGGTCTGAGATACCATGAACAGGGGGTTCTACACCGTCAACATCACCCGGGAGTCACACCTGACCCTGCCCACACCAACATTATCAATTGGATTTTGGATACCCAATTAATATTTTTGGTAGGGTGGATATTTGAACCTAGGACCCCCCTTGGAGGATTGCCCTCTCCTCTCCAACTCACCTACAAAATTTGGGTTAAATATGCACAACCCTAATAGCCTATCTACTACATTTGATTTGGAAAGAAAATATGAATCCAATAAAGAAACTATGAAGACATATTTTAACTATCAAAAGTTTTCTAAGAAATAAAATGATGAACTCAGAAAGTGAACAAGTGTTGGGTTTATGAAATGGAAAAAAAATTAAAATAAGAAACCCAAAGGGGGAGAGTAAAGTAGGCCAAGTGGAAAAAATAAACCTAACTACTAGTATGGTAAATTCAAGTGGGATGGTAAAGAATTTACCAAAAGATAGGATCAAAATCTATTAGAACATGATACGTCCAAAGAAACTACATCATTGGACAGAAATGAAAATAATAATAATCAAATAGAGCTCTACCAAGTGGATGTTATGTATGTCAAGGAGCTCATTATACCGGTAAATATCCCCTTAGAGCTGATCAATGTTAGAAATCTCCAATTGAAGTATGTCACAGGATTTTGCAGCCATAGGTGACTCTAAACTTGATGAAAAAATTAACCATTTCTTATTAAATGGAAAACATTTTTGTAAGAATATGAAAATTATGATAGATAGTGGTTCAATTGACAAATTTATATCTACTAAGTTAGTGAGGGACATATCTGTTAGACTGAGATTTTGGGGCAATAGTTGGAAGGTAGAGTATGGATCACAACAAATATACCAAGTTAACCAATGTCTGTTTGACTCCCACATTACTTTACCACAAGTAAAAACTAATTGGCATTGTATGTGGCATATTTGCATGCATTTGATATCATTCTAAGAGTTTATTGGTTGAAATTGCATAAGACTATTCCAAATTTTTAAGAGAGATTGATAGAATCTATGGTTGAATTTAACCAAAGGGTTAGAATCTATTGTGATCAAAGAGAAGTTAAACCACATTTATTGATTGCAATGCAAATAAAGAAAGTTATTAGGAAGAAGGGGATGATATACATAGTTAATATGAATAGGAATGAAGAGTCAAAAAAAGAATTTGACCTCTTCCAAAAAAATCTAGTATTGGGAAATTTAGGGATGTGTTTCCTAAGGATATGCCAGGGTTACCTCCCTAGAGGGAATTTTATTTTTCTATAGAAATGCTATATAGAGCAACACTTATTGCAAGGGAACTTTATAGGATGATGCTTATAGAGCTACAAGAGCTCAAAATGCGACTTCAATATTTGATGGAAAAAGGGTTAGTCAAGCCAAGTGTGTTGCCTTGAGGAGCTCTTGTTTTATTTGTTAAAAATAAGGACAATACCTTGAGAATGTGCATCAAATATCAAATTTTGAATAACGTAACTATCAAAAATAGGTATTCGTTACCTATAATTGATGATTTTTTTGACCAATTGAAAGGAGCAACCATTTTATCAAAGATAGAATTAATATGTGGCTATCATTAGTTGTGAATACGAGAATAAGATACTTCTAAAATGATATTTAGAAGAAGTTATGGGCATTTTGAATTTATTGTTCTACCATTTGGGCTAACTAATTCCACCGCATTCATGAATCTCATGAATAATATTTTTAGAGAGTAGTTGGACCAGTTTGTACTTGTATTTTTGGATGATATATTGATATATTATAAGAGCAAGGACGAACATGATCAACATATGATAACTATACTTGGGATTCTAAGAAAGGATCAAATTTATGGAAAGCTATCAAAATATAAATTTTATACCCTATAAGTATAGTATTTGGGTCATATCATTTCTGTGAAAGGGATTACTACAGATCCCAAGAAAATTGAAGCAATAATTAATTGGCTAGCACCTAGTAATGTGACTGAGGTGCAAATTTTTATGGGTATTGCAGGATATTATAGGTAATTTATTAAAGGATTTTCAAGAATCATCCAACCTATTACAAATATATAGAGAAAAATTAAAGCCTTTAAGTGGATAGAATAATGTGAAGAAGCTTTTTTAGTTTTGAAACACTTTTTGATATTTGCACTGATCTTGCAATTACCTGATCTGGATAAGCAGTATATAGTGTGCACAGATGCATAAATTGAAGGGTTAGGGGGAGTGTTGACCCAAGATTATGGAGTTATAGCCTATGAGTCCAGGAATCTTAAGAGACACAAGGAAAATTATGCCACTCATGATTTAGAGTTGGCAATGATTTTTCATGCCATAAAAATTTGGAGAAACTATTTATTGGGAAAACCATTTGAATTGAAAATACATCATCAAAATTTGAGGTACATATTCACTCAATCCTTATTGAATGCCAAACAAAAATGCTCGATGGAATTTTTGACTGATTATGATTTTGGCATTGACTATATTAAGGGTAAGGAGAATAAGGTTGTAAATGCTCTAAGTAGGAGAGGGCATATTTCAGCTATGTCAAATACCAATATGATCTGTTAGACCAAATTAAATATTTACATGCAAAGGATAAATTTTTCTAATATTGTAAGGTTTAGAATGAACAAGGATATGGAAAAGTTATAAAATTTGTAATCAGATATGATCTACTAAAGTATAAGAATATATTGGTAGTTCCAATCTCAGGAGGGTTGAAAGAAATAATCCTTAAGGAAGTGAATAATACACCTTAGTCAGCACATCCAGGAGGGAAAAAAATGCATGAGAATTTGAGGATAACTTATTTTTGGCCAGAAATGAAAATTGATATCACCAACTATGTGGTTATATTTTTGGTGTCAAAAATTTAAGGTGAAGCATTTGCATCTAGCAGGAAATCTATACCCACATGAGATACCTTCTAAAAAATAGTAAGTGATATCAATGGATTTTATTGTAGGATTGCCTAAAAAAATGTTTAGACATGAAACAATCTTGGTTATAGTGGATAAACTAACTAAGGTAGCAAATTTTATAGAAGGTAATGTGCAAGACGATGCTCCTACAATAGCATGTAAGTTTTCCATAGAAGTGGTAAGATTGCATGGTTTTCTAGATATCATAATATCTAATAGAGATTCTCGTTTCAACTCTAAATTTTTGTAGGCAATGAATGAGGTATTAGGAACCAAATTAAATATTAGTACTACTTATCACACTAAGACTGATGGATATAGTGAAAGAGTAAACCATATACTAGAAGATATGCTAAGGATGTATTGCATGGATCAACATACTAAGTGGGAAGACTACTTATATCTAGTGGAGTTCTCATATAATAATAGTTATCATGCATCACTAGGTATGACACCATTCAAAGCCCTTTATGGAAGGAAATGTTGAATTCCATTGTATTGGTATAATTCGAAGGATCGGGTAGTGATCAGATCAAAAATGGTAAAATAAATGGAAGAACAATTGAAATGAATTTAGTAGAAGCTAAAAGAAGTTACGGAATGTAAGAAGAGCTATACGGACCTTAAAATGACACCAAAAGAATATTCTATGGGATACTGGGTATTCTTAAGGTTGAAACCAAAAAAAATTTCTATAAGATATTCTAAACTAGATTCTAGATTTGTAGATCCATTTGGAATTATGGAAAGAATAAGTCCTATTGCTTATAGACTTTCTCTACCACCAGGCATGTTCAAAATTCATAATTTCTTCCATGTATCACTCTTTAGAAAATATATTTTTGATCCCACTAATGTTTTGAATGTGTCTAAATTGCATATGACCAACCACCTCAAAATTGAAATTTGACCTATTTGCGTACTTGGTTTTAGAACCAATAACCTAAGAAAAATAAGTATAGAGAAGTATCAGGTCCAGTGGGACCTCTATTCAGATAGAAATACCATGTCGAAAGATGTGGCATATATGTAGCAATGGTTTACTTACCTGTTTGAGTAGATTTAAAATTTTCTAGAACTTTTATGTGATTTGATGATATATGTATATTTGCATCAAATATGAAAAATTGAATACTGAGTAGAGTAGATTATATTGGTTTGAGTTACTGAGTAGAGTAGCTTGACTTTGGTTTGTGTTATTTACACAAAGTGATTTTGTATATGTGATAATATGTGTGTGTGTGTTTGGATGAATACAATATGACATGTTGTATGATTTAGCTATATGCCATGTAAAATAATTGTGATTTTATGATGAATGGGATATTATGTATGAAATGGAAATCATGGTTTTATTTGATTACTTTGGCATTTACTAAATCCTTAGGCAAGATATTGCTTGTTTAGTTTTGCATAAAATACAAGGACTGTGTTTTTTCTAAGTGGAGGAGGATGTAAGGACTCTCCTCACATATATATTAGTAGATAAGAAAATTGGTAATAACCTTACTTTTTCTTTTGAATTGTGGTACTATTGATTTCTACTGTGTACGCATAATCAGGTTCAAAACCGATGAGAAAGAGAAGTTAGTTGACAAAAAATGTAATAAGATAAGTGATGATTCAAATCATGAGTACATGGACACTTGCATATCATATAGATGTTATGATTGTCTAGGTTTTGTGTTTGGTTTTGGTGGTGATGATGATGGGAGCCACTAATTATTTTCGATATGCATATAGTTTAATTCAAAAAAAAAAAGATATAACATGGAAATGCAAAAAAAAAAGGATGGGTGTATGTTTTTTAGAAGTTTGTTATGCAAGTGAGTTGCTATGGATGTTACTCATTAAGGTGGTAAAATATTATGCTCGGGTTTTCTTTTAAAATAAAATAATGGAGCTATGCATGTGGTACCAATGTACAATATAAAAGAAAATAATTTTTCTTCATGATGAACAAGACAAGTGTGGTGTAGAATAGTGGCCAACTTATCCACATTGGCAAGGCATTCAATTTCATAATGATTTTTATTTCCTCCTTAAATGCGAACCGATAAGGGAGGAAGTGGAAGATAGAAAACAAATTTTATAGACATAGTGGAAAAAAAACAACTGGTGTGGAGAGGAAACCATCAATGAATGAAGAGGAGAAGAAAAAATGTATGGTTTATTTTTAGGGGAAGGGAGAACAGTGAGAAGGAGGTAGTAGTGGTATGGAAATAGTTGAGCAGTCTACTAAAGTTTGAGGCACTCCAAAAAATTCCAAGTATATCATTTATATAACTTATTTTTCTGGTAAAATTGAATCTATATTTAATGAGAAAAAATAATGAAGAACTAGAATGATTGCTCGTTTGTCCTGTGTGATAAAGAAACAAGAAAATCCTTGTGTATGTTTTTATTCGAAACATTACTTTATGTGTGATAATTTCACAATATCATTATTGTATGTGTGATAATTGCAATATTTTATTTTCTTTTATGAAGTTCTTTAATATTATTTAATTTGGAAACAAACTCAAGTAAAACTATCATATTTGTTTTATTGACTATATTAATCAAACACAAATATATATAACATGTCTTCCATAATATTTGTCTCTCTTAATTTGGTTATATGGTAAACTATTATACTAAATTTTAGTTGAATATCACCATTTTCCATAGAGTATTCCAATATGGATTTGAATCTATATCCACATACACAACTAATTAGGTTGTGGTAGGTCTAAGGGATTTAAATCTAGGTCTGATTTGAAAAGAAAAATTATTGGAGAATATTACATTATTTGGTACATGCCAATGTACCACATGTACATTATTACATTATCATATTACATTATTTGGTATATTTCAATGTATATTATTGTAAATATTAGATTAGGCTTGTGTCACATTTTAGTGTGAAAGTGAATATTTTATGTAATGAAATAATATGTAAGAAATACACAAGTGTAATATATATAAGTGTACATATGTGTACTTGTATTAAGAAACAGTCATGTGAAGAGTCTAGTATGAGTGCACATACAATATAGTGTCATGTATATGCAAGTGTCATGTAGAGAGGCCAAGAGTCATGAGACTTGGCATATGGAAAGGAAGATTCAAGGTAACCAGAGATTCATCCTACAAAGGTTATATATTACTCCATAGAGGAAATAGTTCATATCATCAATATCATAAAAATAAATGTCATTGTTGACATAGTCTACATAATCTACAATGTCATTGTATGAGATATTTGTAATAGAAAGAGGAGTAATATAGTTTGTATACATTTAAACAACTAAATTTACAAGTCTTGTTATATTCTATGATTCATGCTATCACCACATTCATATTTTAGCATATTATTGAATGTTATTTGGTATATTATTTAGCCTTGATATATAAATATTAGTCCTCTCATAGTATCTCTATTACAACTATATTTGATTCATTATATTGCAACTTCATTATAGCATATCCTATGATTATTTTACTATGAGTTTTATATTAAGTTTAAGACTTCAAAAGCCACCAAAAGTTTGAATATGAATTTAAATATTTATCAACATCCATAGCTAGTTATGTGGTGATAGCTCTAAAGGGTTTGAATCTAGGTTTGATTTGAAATAAAAAAAAACCAATCTATTTTTAAGTTTGTACCAACATCCATAGCTAGTAAGGTGGTGGTCGTCTTGAAGTATTTGAAGTCAAGTTTTATTTGAAAAAAAAAAATCCAATGCATATTTGAATCTATATCAAAATCCATAATTAGTTAGGTGGTGATGGATCTAAATGGTTCAATGTTAGGTTTGATTTGAAAAAAATAGTTCCAATATTAAATTGAATCTATATCAACATCCACAACTAGTTAGGTGATAGTGGATCTAAAGGGTCTGAAGCTAGGTTTAATTTCTTAAAAATATATATTATAGATTCGAATATGTATCAACATCCATAGCTATATTAAATTTAAAAAAATAAATAAATCTAGATTTAAATTTATATCAACATTCATAACTAGTTAGGCAATGGCAACTTTGAAGGATTTGAACCCATGTTTGATTTGAATAAAAATTATTATCCAAATTTGAATCTATATCAACATGCACTACTATAGACACCTAAAACATGTCATGTCGATGGTGACTACTCATATGGACATGCTACAAGACCATATGGAAGATCTTGGACAGACTCCAAGATAGAGCAGTGGTTCTAACCACTCAATTTGGGCTCCTTGGCCTATTCAGTATGAACTGCAGCTGAGACCTGTGGTCTATATATTGAACCACGATTGAGACCTATGGTTTACAGTCTAGACCGCAGCTATAACCTATGGTCTTAACTAAAGTTTAGTTGGCCTTCATCCGAGCCAAATCGGTTTGAATGACCATTTGTTCTAGAAGAAGGTGGTTAAAGGATGAAAGCTTCCAATCCAACTGTCCTAACCACCCCTTCTTGATCTTGGCTTCTCCATGAAGCCACCCCTAGCCCTGGGACATCCTATAAGTACCCCTTCAAATTAGGGCAATGATATAGAGCATTTTGATAGCGAAGCACTATCGAAATATATAAAAGAGAGCATTGGAGATTAGAGCAATGAAGCCCTATCGAATTGTAGACTCACTTGAGTGCATAGAGAGAGCCTTGTTGCCATCACCATTATCAATTTGTCAAGCATCATGACGAATTGTGCCATGGATGCCCTAAGGAGCCTAGGAGAGCCAAGAAGCGCAAATTTGGGCAAACGGAGGCCCTATTCAACGATTCAACCGCCAAACCTGTCAGAGGACACCGAAGGCGACCCTTGAACATCAATTGGACAAGGAGGTCAAGCCCACAACCCTTGAATTTGGAGGGCAAATCACTTGGTTGCTCACCATGGCTTTCAGCCATGGTTTATAGTGCAGACCACTCATTAGAGTTGCGGTTTGCAATAGAGGTGACTTTTCCTTACTATTTCTTTTCTAGTAGATTTAATTAGGCTAGATTAATCAGTTTAGTGGATTAGTTCATGTTTAAAGACTATCTGACCGATAGATTTAGAGTTTAAATAATCTTGTTCTCATTTTAGAAAATAGGATATTAATGGTTCTTTTTCTCATTAACATGCTTCATTTCATGAAATGGATCCATTAGATAGATAGTTGCATTTCTTGTTATCTTGTTTCTAACAATATTTATGCGTTTAGCACAAGTTTTCTATGTTTTATGCATTTTCTTGATTATATACCTTTCATGGCATCTTTATGCATATTTCCTTTTAAGGGCCTCATCACGAGAGGCTGCCTATGTTTTTAACTATCTTATGTTGTTTCTTGACCATAGGGATCTATATTCAAAGGAGCCTACATTCAAATCCTTCCTCAATGCGAAGAAGAGGGTCTACTCCACCCTAGAGCAGTTTGTGTCACCCCAAATGGCCTAAAACTCACATTCACCCTTGAGAGGGAATATTGTACTCCTTTCCTACTATAAAAGAGTATCAAATTGGTATCCCTAAGAGGGACGTATTTGTAACCGAAATTGACTTCATTGTTAATGGAATAAAGCTTTTTATCTTCTTTCATTTGTTGTCAAATCTTGTATGCATATCTCTTTTGTTTCATACTACGTAGTAGGAAAAATACATGTGTGAGCCCATTTTGGTGGTGTCAGAAGGTGATCATGGTGGAACTCCACAAAATAAGCGATCTAACTATTGTTTCTTGATTTTTTGAATTGTAGGTACAGACCACAGCTATCAGCTATGGGCCAACAATTGAACCATAGGTACAACACATGGTTTACAGTGCAAACCGCAGACCTATAGAATGCAGGTTTACATCTGATAGAGCAGATAACAAAAAATAGAGTGCAGATCAACTCAGGACCTGAGGTAGGCCCCATTTTCACCCTCTGTATTTTTTTATTTTTGTCTGTGTTTTCCAGAGAATGCTTAAATTGAAATGCAAATTTGGACTAAGGAAAACTAAAATGAACTAAAAATCAATTAAGTCCTAGGTTCATTTTCTAAGTTGCATTTGTAGAAGGCGCTGCTAGGAACAACGGATCTCTGATTGCAGTCCACCCTAGAATCCAACATGCTTAATAGAATTGTGTTTTTGGTTTGCATATTTGAGGCCCAATCAATGGCCATTTGCATAGTAGCTTGCATTGTCTAAAGAAGCATCTAGAGTATAGCTTGCATCTTCGAATATAAAAAATTTCTTTTACATTATATGTAGGAAATAATAATTATGTTGTATTATGCATTTTTCATTTTATGCAAATAAAAATGAACCACACACACCACTTGGCACTTAAACGCTAGTGAGTTGGGCTTGACATCCAACCACTAGTAGGGTTCAATGATGGTGGAGGTGATTTCCATCCGTTGGCCCAAATCCTACGTACCCTTGGATACTAGACCAATACCGGATCCAAGAACCTTTCGTACCCTAGAAAATTTGCATGTATTCTCTTCGGAGGGTATAACGTTGACTAGGGGAAAATGGGTGAGGATCTGGGAGGACCTGTGCTCCTTGTCTGGGTGTGGACTTTCATCACCACACATGGGGGATTTACGTGGCCTGGAAGTCACATCCAGGTTGTCGAGTTGCGAGCATACAGGTGAAAGCCAATTTAAACTGAGAATATCATTCAACGCTTTTCAAAACATGATAAGGAGTTCTATATTGATACAACAAATCATTGAAACACATCAAACAGTTTAGGGCTCACTTTTAAAATGTAAAGGAGATAATCACATTGTTTACTTTGTATGCTTCTTTATTGCTTAATTCATCAAGATAAGGCCTTCCTTGAGGCCAAAATTCTTAGTGAGAGAGGAAACCTCTCGAGTCTTGCTTAGTTGGTTCATCATGATGACTAGGCATGATAGAGCTCAATCATGAGCTAATGAGTCGAAGAGTTCATGGAGAGGCTCTGAACGCTTTCGATGTTCTCCTGAGGATCTTTCAGACCTCGCATGCCTCCTTGCTAGGCATCACACTCATCATGCACCTAAGGATCCAATCCTCCTAGCATGACACTTTGATAGTCATCGTGAGCTCCCTTCATCATGCAGGGGGTTCACCCATACAGATCATGGGGTTTCCTCACACCTAGTGAGAACCCACGTCATTAGGTCTCCACCTAGTGAGATAGAGAGTTGTGGATCTTACTCCATGAATCAGTCCTATAGGGAATCTGAGTCTCATGCAGCCCATAAGAGGTGACTACTCCAAGACCAATTGGAGGAGGTGCACAGTGAGCGTAAGCGTCTAGAGCGTGAGTGCACAGAGAGAAAGAGATCACATCAACAAAGGTTGGATGAGCTCCAATGATGTGAAGAGAGGATTTACCAATAGAAAGCACATGAAGAACAATCATGTGAGGTAACTCCTAAAAAGAAGCTCATACCTAGAGTGCTTAGGCAACAAGTCAACATGATGCATCCTGTGCATCATCAAGAGTTGCCACTTAAGCAAGTAGATAGCCATTCCTCTAGATGGATAGACATGCCTAGGGTTATCGAAGAACAATAGAAAGAGATGTTTAAGGATCCCATGCGTAAGCATGAGGTCGAGAGTAGTCAAGTCTGATAGGTGAGCAATGTCAACGCTCGAAAGTCATCATAATCCTTGGGGTATATACAATCTATTCCACCATATAAGGAACCTGTGATTACTTTCCATAAATAGGAAGTCAAACCTATCCCTATCAAGGAATCTGATCCTCCATTGCATATCATAGTGAGGATAAAGTAGATTGTGTATAAGCGAGTGTTGGTGGATACAGGATCATCGATTAATATCATCACCACCTCAACATTCAAACATCTCAAAATTCCACCATCCCACATCAAGGAAACAACGTTAATGTTGCAAGCCTTTAACGATGTGGAATCCCCTATAGTAGGCACAATAGTCCTCCCCATCGAGGTGGGACAAAATATTATTCCTACATTGTGCTACATTTTAGAGGGATCAAGACAAGTATAATATGCTGCTTGGAAGACCATGGATAAGAGCCATGGAGTGCGTATCATCAATAGTGCATAAGTGCATTAAGTACACCCATGGAGGTGAAGTCCATATAGTTGAGGTGGACCCAGATCCCTTCAAGTATTATAAACCTGAGGATCATCCGTAGGAACCTGGTGAGGCACCTATGCATCTACAAGTTAAATAGGATGAGTCTATCCAAAGTTTGGATGCAACCTTGCAGACTGTGGTGGAGTTACCATCCCCACCGCTATCACCTGTGGAGTCACCTACGACCCCTGCATTCTTGACATCGCTTAGCAGGGAAGGATTGATGAATGCCATCACAGAGATGCTCATAGCTACTTTGGAGGTGTCATTAGAGGATCCTCATACTCCTATCAAGGAGGAAGAACCTAGCATGGTCATGGATGCATCCGAGTGTATCACACCATCTTCATCCATCATGTCACTAGATAGTCCTCATGAGGATGATGGTGAATATGAAGAGCTTATAGAGGCCAGCATTACGATGCTGCCCACCATAGAGTCCATTGAGGATCTAGGTCAACTTTTCATCGAGTCTCTACCTGTGGATCCTATCCTGGAGACATCGTATGAGTATGAGGAAGGTTCAGTTATCATGACTAAAATAGGACAACCTCAGTATGTTGATGAATTACCTATGATGCATGCAGTTGTGGAGTCTTCTCATGAGTTTGTGGGAATGGTTGACATTAGGCTAGAAGATCAAGTGATTCCTAATCACATAGAGCTGGAGATGGGGCAATCTAGTGGTGTTTCCACATTTCTAGGGCCAGAACCTTTGAAATTAGTCACTCCTGACTCATTTCTCATGGCACCATCTCAAGAGCACAAACAGGTAGGTTCCTCACATCAGATTGGGGGTACCAAAACTGACACAGTTCAACACAATGAAGTGAAACAACAACTTGAGCTGAGTCATAGGCATGAGCATGTGGATAGCACTGATGAAGTGTGTCATCAAGAAGCTTCCACATCAACTCAAATGAAGGAAATAGGTGATTTGCAATTACCTAATGGATCCATAGCATCCACTTTTCTATTTCCTTCAAATGACAAAGGTATTTCGAATCAGTCATTGGAAATACATATGAACTCTTTGTTAGTCTTGCAATCCATTCTAAGCCATCTAGAATGGATGGAGCATCGAATGGATGAGCAAGATAAGGCATTGCATTTTATCAGGAACCAATTTGAAAACCTGGGATCACAAAAGCAACCCTTGTCTGAGGCTGAATCACTTCCTGTGCAAGTACAGGAAAAACCTCAGCAAAAGCAAAAGCCCATGCGGCCAACCCAACCATTGGATTCTCAAAGCAAACCAATGCGGGTCAAGAGCCCAAAATAGTCACAGCATAGTGGGACTCCTTTAAAAGAGTCTATGTCTAACATCTTTCAGAAGCTACAAGAGGCTAAGGTCATCACCTTGCCTGATATCATCCCTTTAAACCCAAATAGAGCTAAACCTATGGGTTACAGGGAGCATCACTATTGTCTCTATCATCGAATAGAGGGTCATGGCATTCGAGATTGTCATGAATTTAAGAGTGTGGTGCAACATCTGATAGATAGTGGGGTTTATCATGTAGATGGTTCTCTCATAGTGCCCCAACATGCTGAAGTGGAGGTCACACTTCCTCATGGGTGACCCCAAAGTCGTCAGTCACCTCGTAAGCCCAATAGGCTAGTGCAATGAGTAGTTTCATTTCAGATGACTACTCTAACTTTGTTCCAAAAGTTACATGAGGCAAAGGCATTCATATTACCCGAAGTCAAGCATAGGGCATCCAAGACTAGGTCACTTGATGGGGGTCCCTTTTGTGTGTATCATCGAGCACATGGACATGACATTCGAGGTTGCCAATCATTTAAGAGGGTCATCCAAGACCTAGTAGAATGGGATGCGATCCATGAGGATGGTTCTCTCGTTCACCCTTGCCAAAGCATAGGCACTCCGATGAGGTCCATTCTTCACCTGGGAGAGTTGATTTCTGTCACTCTTCCTAAACAAGTTGATTACCTTTTAGTGAATAGCATGCACGTTGGGGGTCTTCAAGGTAGCATACCTTTTCCACTAGCCATGCCAAATTTGATAAGGAAAAATGAGGAATCTAGAGGTATTGCACCTCCCTCACCATCATCGAATGGCACACACACTAGGGGTACATAGGGCAGCATGCCCTCCCCAAAAGGCTCCAAGGGTTCCTAAAACCACTTGGTCATGTTAATCAAAGGCTCCGAGGGTTTGATTATAACTACTCGGTCATCCCAAAAGGCTCTAAATTAAAAAGGGTTAGGGTTTAAACTGCTTGGTCATCCTAAAAGGCTCCAAGCTTGTCTATGAGTAGTTTGGTCAATCAAAAGGTACCAAGAGTTTCTAAAAATTGCTTGGTCAACCCAAAATCTCCAAGGATTCTTAAAGATCACTTGGTCATCCCAAAAAGTCCCAAAGGTGCTCATAATCCCTTTGGTCAAACCCAAAAGGCTCCGAGGGTTTGCTTAAAATCGCTCGATCATCCTAAAAAGCTCCAAGGATTTTGCTAAAAAATCGCTTGGTCAATCTAAAGGCTCCAATGACATTTCCTCACCGTTTGGTCACTCCTAAAGGCTCCAGAGGCATGTACTCACCGTTTGGTCAGATATGAGGCTCAAAACTCATAAAAATTATAAAATCAATAAAATCCAAAAAAATTGGTAAAGCATAAAATCCAAAAACATTTGCATTTGAATTTTGCATTTTCATTTTGCATTCACACATGCATCCATTGCATTATTGCATTGCATATAGGCATTCTTCATCCATTGCATTCCGTAGTAGGAGGGATTATGTTTGTCAGTATTACAAATGACACCACGTTTGTGTCTAAATCATGCATCTCTGCATTTATCATAAATCCATCATTCATGTGAGTAATTATGTTTTTCAACACAACCCATTTTGTTGCTATGGAGAATATACTAGGGTTTTTTGGTCATTCAACCATACCTAGAGGTCTTATCAAGAGTTGATAGAAAGCTTGCTTTGCTTTTGTAGCTGAGGTCTAGTTAGTATAGCCCTTAGCATATCAGAATCCTATCACTAATCAATAAATTAAACAATCCTAATAAGGACTAGGGGAAGATGAAAGTCATGAAGCAGGACCGGGTATCCTGAGGTGAAAAGAGTTATTCTTGCTTATCCCTCTGTGTGGATGGTATGGGAAATGTTGGCAGTTGGAAAAAGGATAGGTTAGTTCCCTATTCAGAATCCCTTGCTTATGATAAAATGAGCAATATCCCAGAGTGATATCCCACATCAATCCTCAATATTGATACCCTAGATCGATATCATAGATCAACTTCCCAGATTGATATCCCATATTGATATCATAAGATCGATATCCTCAATCGATATACCAGAAATAACTCCCAAAGTAAATCCCCAAAGGGAGGTTTCTAAAGAAAATTATCACATGTAAATGCCAAAAAGTGAAGATCAAATGAAGATCAGAAAATAGGCTCAAATCAAGTTCAAGTGAAGATCAAATGAAGATCATAAATCAAAGTTCGAGTGGAGATCAAATGAAGATCAGAAATCCAGTTCGAAGAGAGATCAAATGAAGATCCAAAGAAATTCAAATTCAAGATGGAATCGACTCCCTTGCTTCACCACATATGAGCAAGTATCCCAAAAATTGAAGGATAGAAAGGAAGGAGCCTGAATCCCTGGAATTGTCGGCACTACTGTACCTTACGCATGATGATATGTCTGATACACTTGCATTTTGCTTGTGTGCAGACCAATGTTTGAATGTGGAAGAGCTAGCTTCAGGTGTCCTACATTGCCTAGTGGCTTAGTCCAACTAAAATCTAAACTTGGGATTGGATAAGACATTTGTGGAGCCCCTATCTTAGCAATGGGCTGAAAGAATCCCGCCTGACATCGGGGAATGCTCATGTCTTATCTTAATATACTCATGTGCACACACATGGATAATGAATAGTTAGGGCCTATCCTAGCAAAAGCCTTGCACTTCATAAGTCTAGTGTGGTCAGTATGCAACTTTTGATAAGTCTACTAGGGTGTTTGAGTCTCATGGAAAACCTCAAAAATTTCTCTAATAGCAACAAAATACCAAATATCGCAAACCATATAGAATAAAATCATCAAACTGCAAAGTATCGAATCCATGATACATCATTATATAAAGCACAATCAAGATATAGGATAGATACCGGATGGATATTAGAAATAATATTTAGATGACCACTGACTATATTGTGCATATTTTTCAAACTTGCAAAAGAAAATAGAATGACACATTATATCATTCGCATCATACAACTTCATATCATTGCATTTCATATATGGGTGATTAATTGATCAAATTCTTATTATGAGGATCTTTCAATTACATTCATGATTTTTATACATTCTATGGTGTCATCCATTAGATTGATAAACACATATTACATTCATTCCTTATGTTTTAAGTGATTAAAGCATACAGGTTCATTTACATTAGATTACCATCATGTAAATAATGCATTATATACATTGCATCAGCATATCGTGACATAGTCATAAAATTAAATGCATACAATAAAGCAAAATCAAATATGCATTTAAGTAAACATCGCATCCATATGCATCCATCATATATCGCACATCTAAGCATCTAGATCACTACATATCATCATCATCATAAATTAAATAGCTATCTAGTGCATGTCATCCATACATCACATCATATAGCATCAAATTAACATAAGCATTGCATCCATGTGCATAACATAAACATAAAATTAAAAACATATACAAGGACACATAATGAGCCATAAATGATCAAATCATATATATGTGTGTCCAAAAGAGTACATCAAGAGTACAAAATACCCGTAGGCTACAATCGTGTAGGTCCTAGACCTTACACCAAAAATGATACATATACAAAAATGTAGCCTGGATCTGATAGAGCCCTAGCTCTGGCCTGCTCCTCCTGAGCTGGAGCTCTCATCACCTCCCTCAGCCCTATGCTCTAGAGCCTGCTCTACAGTCGGCTCTGGTGCCTATTGTGTGCCCTACTGAGGGCCCTATGTGCCACCTAATCCAAAGAGGCCTAGCACATGGGATACTGGTATCTTTGTGCAGTGAGACCTATGACTAGAGGTCATAGAAGACTGATCGATCTCTCTGGTCCTGGTATGGGAGCTACCTCCATGTGTGCTAGAGGACTTGTGTGTCCTCTCGGTCCTATGAGTCCACTGACTAGAGCTCATTGTGGACTACCCCGTAGTCCTGGACCTGGTCCATTGAGACCCCATAGCATGTGAATCCTTTGGGACCTCCCCACCTATCAACCTGATGTGACCCTCCAATTGGTCTATGCGAGCTACCCTGGTTGTGTGCCTAGCATTGGCATCCACCAATAGGTCCTGTAAGCATCGAATATCTGACATCGGGTCATGACCACCTAGTAATAATGATGATGGTGCAGTTGGAGGTCCCATAATAGCCTAGGAGGATGAAGGATCCCCCTTTGTACCCTGAGAAAATCCTACTCTATGATAGCCTCACCCCATTGCACTAGTGCCACATCACGTGCACTAGTGAGATCATGGACCTGAGTCTCTACCACTGTAGCCCATGTTGTAAGACCTATGATCTGCTCTTGAGCCTCAACTAGCTACCTATCCCTATGAGCCAACTTCACCTCTAGAAGGGTGATAGAAGTATCCCATTACAACTGTTGAGTCTACAGCCTCCCAACCTAACTCTGTAGATCTACAACCTGAGTGAGGAGCTACCCTACCTCACTATCAAGAGGCACCTCACCCTCCTTAACCTCCTCCTTAACCTCTACCTATGGAGCCTCCTCTATGGTGGCCTCTATGCCCCATCCACCCTTAGTCCACTGGTGCACCCTACGCCCGTCTAGATCGACCTCTACCTCTGCCTGGTCATCTACCCTACCTAGAGGCCCTGATCCCTACCACTATAGTAGGGACCACCATGTGTCATATGCTGGGGTGGTCCTAGCCCTATCATCCCTAGACTCTTAGAAATCGTCAGCCTCATCTCCAAGTGTCGTAGGTTGAATCCATGGTAGGTGCATCTCCAAGACTAGACGCTTGTAGACAAAAGGAATCTCTGGGATGTCCTGCACCAGGCTAAACTACCATAGGATGCGAGAGTAGAACTGGTACTCCCTAACCTCGACCTTATGATCGAGTAGCCACCTATCTCGGTGAGCCTATCATAGCCGCTCACCTACCTCTATCCAGTCTAGGCAATCCATGTAGGGATGCCACTCAATGTCATCCGACTCGAGCACTACAAATCATGTAATGTAATGATCAACATCACCAACATGGGTCCTACTCTAGAATCCCTCCTCCTCTCGAGGCTAGCACATGTAGTGTAGCATTGATGCTCATCATCGATGGTAGAAATGTGAAGGGGTAGCTCTATGGGATGCTCTATCCTAATATGCTACTAGCCCTAGATCTATAGCAATAGGCTACAACTAATACCGTGATGGCTTCGATTGGTGATCTGGTATAACTCTCGATAGAGCTGGCATAGTAAAGTGCTCCCCCAAGGCTAGGAGTAGTGGTTGAGTAGTGGAGCTCTGAATAACTCTCCTGACATTGGCTAGGAGGTTCTAGGGAATCCTCACACTCGAGGAGTCTGGAAGAACAATCTGCACCACTAGGTGCATGAAGATCACCTCTCTCATAGAGAAGATGCACTGACCCTACCAATATCCGATGTGGACTCCTCCATGATCAATCATGCATTGAGCCTCCTAGCTTCGATCATCGAAGATCACATCAAATATGGGCCCCTTGCTCTAGGAGGAGGAAGAGGTGATGGCCTCACCATCAATAGGGATCCTAAAGATCCGATAGACATCCTCAAGAGTGATGGTCATCTCACCCATGGGCAGGTGAAAGGTGTTGGTCCACGCATTCCAGCATCGGGCCAACGTAGTCAAATAGGCCTGATCTACCCTAATAGTGGGTAGATCTAGAACGTAGCCAAAGTCGATAGCTCCAAACCATGTCCACTCTCCAGGAGTGAGCTGTCTATGGAGAGTCTTTAGAAGGTCTGGCTCATGAGCTCTAGAGGTCAACCTCTGAAATAAAAGCATTGTATAAGAGAAAATCTAACTAAAAAACAAGCAAAAATAGATAAAAAATGACCTTAAAAATGTCAAAAACATTTAAAAACTGATAAAAAGACAAAAACATGTCACAAAGCATTCATAAAAATCAAAAAAATCAATTAGGCAAGTCAAAATTGCATTAAATGATATTAATTGCCTATTAAACCTTAGAAAAATTAAAAATTTGATAATTTTTTTCTAAAGTCCATGAACCACGGGTCAACCCTATGGTCCGCATGCGGTCAAAATTTGACCGTTGTAGTTTGAATGTGAACCATAGCTGATAGTTGCGGTCCCCAATCTGACAATTGGGAACCATAGCTGCCAGTTGCGGTCTAGGAAGGATACCCATTTTGGGTCACTTCCTAGCCTCACTGACCAAAAAATTAAAAAACTAATCTAACCTAATCTAGTGTGGGGTTCATTACCAATTGTTTAATGAAATTGATTTACCACATTACTTAATGTGGTTCATTTTAAATTGGTATTGATTGCGAGGACTCGATTTTGAGTTACCTTTCCCGCTCCATGACCTTTGCTAGTCGATGGCTGTCCAGGATCCGCCATCGAGGTATAGGTGTGAGGTATGGTCGAGTTTTAGGCAGCGTTCTGGATCAGGGATGTCTTCTACCTCTCAGAGCTCTCACAAATGCAGTTGCTTTCAAGAAAATAATGAAAAATTCAAATGGGAAAGGCTACTTATAGGTCCTCCTAATTTTGGTGGACCGTAGCTGACACCTACGGTCCCAAAATTAGGGTTTTCAGCCCGTAGGTCCGACCTGCGGTTCCCAAAATTTGAAAACTTCAATCGTAGACCGTACTCACGGTTCACAACTAGCATTAAATGCACTCAAACCCCACCATGGGAAGGTCTAAAATGATAAATTAATGACTCCTAACGGATCAAATTTCAAAAAGAGCAATCAATATTGCAAATTTGGTGATGTTCAAAGCACCAGGATCGATCAATAAATCAAAATTAACAAAAAAATCAAATAATTAAAAACCAAATGCACCTCGTATTCAGTAATTTACCCTATACACTTGGTGGTTGCAACGACTTGCGATCCATGCAATCCAACAAGATGAGTAAATTACCATAAGGACATTTGGGGCAAAAATTATCATCGTTGATCTGATATGCTTCTTTTCAATCCCTAAGAAGGCCTTCGAGGCTAGACTGCTCCATGGGAATGAGGCATTTCATGTCATTTCTCCTATGACATATTTTCAGCAAATCATCGATAACTTGATTCAACATAAATCTAATTGGATTTGTATCATTTTGATTCCCTAAGATGGCTATTGCAGCTTGACTGCTCCATGGGATAGAAATGTGCAAATACTATTAATAGTTGCAATCATAAGCTGAACTAGGCCTAGCCAAGGCATTAAAATGCTCAAATCTAAATTTGTTCAGATCATTCATTGTGGTCAAGCGACTTCGTCGCTTCATACATTGTCATTACCCTCATCGACTCATCGCTTGAGGGGGTAGTCATAATATCAAATCATAATCAAAGTCAATAGAAGATCCCTGAAATCGTAGATCCCTTGATCTTGTCAAAATTGCATTCGTCCTTGCGAATCATTGTCAACAGCTATCATAAGCTTACCCCTTTGCTTGGGGAAAATAGCAAATATGATAGTTTGCTTGTTGTTCTCCACCTTTCGGATCTATGGGTTAGAAGATACCTATGGAATGTAGAATCGCACCGAATGACGATGAGATGGGCACAAGCTTTTCAAATGTAAGCCTTTCACCCAGTTGGAAGCAATGATTCTAGGATGCGCATCCTTTTGCAGGACCTAGGGCATCTAATGTTGATCCGACTAATGATCATCATAGAACCTTCGACATCATTTTAGGAGGTCTATTTTTGCTCAGCATTGTTCGATCTCACAATGCATCTCAAAAGGGGCATCTGTAGACACCTAAAACACGTCATGTCGATGGCGACTACTCATATGGACATGCTACAAGACCATATGGAAGATCTTGGATAGACTCCAAGATAGAGCAATGGTTCTAACCACTCAATTTGGGCTCCTTGGCCTATTCAGTCTAAACCGTAGCTGAGACCTACGGTCTACAAATTGAACCATGGTTGAGACCTACGGTTTACAGTCTAGACCATAGCTATCACCTACGGTCTTAACTGAAGTTCAGTTGGCCTTCATCCGAGCCAAATCGGTTTGAACGACCATTTGTTCTAGAAGAAGGTGGTTAAAGGACGGAAGCTTCCAATCCAACTGTCCTAACCACCCCTTCTTGATCTTGGCTTCTCCATGAAGCCACCCCTAGCCCTTGGGACATCCTATAAGTACCCCTTCGAATTAGGGCAATGATATAGAGCATTTTGATAGCGAAGCGCTGTTGAAATATTGTATCAAGAGAGCATTGGAGTTTAGAGCAGCGAAGCCCTATCGAATTGTGGACTCACTTGAGTGCATAGAGAGAGCCTTGTTGCCATCACCATTGTCAATTTGTCAAGCATCATGACAAATTGGGCCATGGATGCCCTAAGGAGCCTAGGAGAGCCAAGAAACGCTAATTCGGGCAAACGGAGGCCCTATTCAACGATTCAACCACCAAACCTGTCAGAGGACACCGAAGGCGACCCTTGAACATCAATTGGACAAGGAGGTCAAGCCCACAACCCTTGAATTTGGAGGGCAAATCACTTGGTTGCTCACCGTGGCTTTCAGCCATGGTTTACAGTGCAGACCGCTCATTAGAGCTGCGGTTTGCAATAGAGGTGACTTTTCCTTACTGTTTCTTTTCCAGTAGATTTAATTAGGCTAGATTAATCAGTTTAGTGGATTAGTTCATGTTTAAAGACTATCTGACCGATAGATTTAGAGTTTAAATAATCTTGTTCTCATTTTAGCAAATAGGATATTAATGGTTCTTTTTCTCATTAACATGCTTCATTTCATGAAATGGATCCATTAGATAGATAGTTGCATTTCTTGTTATCTTGTTTCTAACAATATTTATGCGTTTAGCACAAGTTTTCTATGTTTTATGCATTTTCTTGATTATATACCTTTCATGGCATCTTTATGCATATTTCCTTTTAAGGGCCTCATCACGAGAGGTTGCCTATGTTTTTAACTATCTTCTGTTGTTTCTTGACCGTAGGGATCTATATTCAAAGGAGCCTACATTCAAATCCTTCCTCAACGTGAAGAAGAGGGTCTACTCCACCCTAGAGCAGTTTGTGTCACCCCAAATGGCCTAAAACTCACATTCACCCTTGAGAGGGAATATTGTATTCCTTTCCTACTGTAAAAGAGTATCAAATTGGTATCCCTAAGAGGGACGTATTTGTAACCGGAATTGACTTCGTTGTTAATGGAATAAAAGCTTTTTATCTTCTTTCATTTGTTGTCAAATCTTGTATGCATATCTCTTTTGTTTCATACTACGTAGTAGGAAAAATACATGTGTGAGCCCGTTTTGGTGGCGTCACCTACAAATCTAGGATGTGATGGCTTTAAAGGGTTTGAATTTGGGTTTGAATATTTATCAAAATTCAAAACTAAGTTAAGCATTGATGACTTTGAAGGGTTTGAAAATGGGGAATTTGTGTCATGGAGGTAAGGGTAGTTTTTAGGGTTTGAATAGTGGTCAAGGTAGAAGTAGTGGATGTCAATTTATGGGTAATAATGTAGGTTAGAGTATGGATATTGGTTATAGGGATGGAAAAAGGAGATGTAACGAATAAATCATAGGAGGTAGTGACAATAAAGAAGAAATTAGTGTAGGTAAAAAAGGTTTATTTTTCAAAGGAAGTTAGGTTGTGGGGAGTTGTGTTGGTCAAAACAAAGGAAGCATTATGGGCCTAGCTATGGTTATCGATAATGACCAAGATAATGGTCTTGAACATGTACCATTTAATCAACCTTTTTTTTTAGGGGTTCAATACTAGGTTAATCTACTTAAGGAAATGAACAAAGTAGTGAGCCTAGGGTAAACTCTTCTTTCTATTAGGAACCTACTATTAAAAATAAACTCACTCACACAAAATGTTAAAAATAAATAGATATTAATATAATAAAAAATATGACAATACAAAAAGTAAATGTAGAATTAAATACTTTCACAATAAACACTGAATTATAGGCCTCTTCGAGGGGGCAACCTCCTTCAATATTTTATTAATTTACAAAAATATATATTCGTACATGGCTTCATGTATTTTTAAAAAACACTTCCTGCAACCCTATCCTAAAGCTCCAGAGTTGGCTTACATGCAAAATGCCACTGGATCTAGAATGTTCAACCAAACATTGATTACATTTTTTATAATAATTACATGAATTGACCCTACTTATATAAGCACCTTACATGCCACATGCCATTACAAAGTATTACAAAATAACATTATAAAAAAACCTCCGTGTTGGAAGTGGATCATTACATAATCAAATGAGAATTACAAAATTAATATTAATATGGGGTCCTAACATGTCATTTCCATTCAAAAGGTTGTCCTCAAAGTTTTTGATGAGGAAATTGGTGTTGAAGCTATTGGAGAGACTCCAATGTAGAATCTTCTAGTTTTAGACCACACCAGTGAACATGGACCTCAACAATAGCTTGGTTACAATGAGTGCACATCCTATGATCTAATAATTATTCTACCTTGATCAAGATAGAACCTTCTTCATATAGTTTAAAAATGGTAGGTTGAACCTATCATTGATTTTCCATAACCTCCTTGAGGGATGATACATGAAAATTAGGGTGGATCTTGGATGTAGATGGTAAGACCAATTTTTAGGCCATGTCATCAATCCATTGTAAAACCTGGTAGCTACCATAGTATTTGGTAGTGAGTTTCTAGCACCTATTAATCTAGAGGTATTATTTTTTGTATGGTTGCAAACCAAGAAAGACCATGTCATAAACATCAAAGCTATGCTTAGAAAAATATTGATTAGGTTAGTCATATATATAGTTATGTTCCACTTCCAAATTCATCTTTAGGAGATAGAGGACTTCAACATGTCAGTTAAGTGTAGTTTTGATTACATGGAGCTTGGATCTTCCTAGAATGTAGGAGGAAGGTGTGAATGGAGGCTATTCATAAATTTCCTCAAAAGGGCTGACCTTGGTCATCGCGCTCTAGGATTTTTTATACCATCACCTAGACAAGGGAATCCACTTCATCCATTATGTAGGATTTATTGAGTGATAATTTTTTTAAATTGCAAAACCACCATCACAGTTAGGATTTTGTTATAAAAACTTCTCTTGCAAAGAAATTTAAAACTTCTTCAAGGTTCTTATGTGCTTTATCTGTGTTTGAATACTTATAAAAATATGCTAAATATATGATAAAATATTTTAGAGGTGCAATTAACTATTAAAAAGAGGCCTATGTTGGTATTACTTTGATTTGCTATGCTCTTTATTGTTCATGAAATTTGAAAATAAAATAAAATGTGATGTGATTGGTCCTCATATGACCATCCTGGAATGGTGATTTAATTCATTTTATCTTCAACATATTTTAGGTAGATTTTATCTTCTTTTTTTAAGAATATTTTAACAAATCTTATCTTCCTTTTTTAAACTTCTAAAAAGAAAAGCCTAAAATCTAGCTTTTAAATGTGAATCTAGAACAATGATTTAATTCATTTTATCTTGTTTTTGTGAAATAGATTTTATCCTGCTTTGTTAACAATTTTTTTGTCTTCTTTTTTTAAGCTTTTCTTTGAGCATAAAATAAAATGACTAAATCTAATTTAAAATATGAATTCCAAAGGTGATTTAATTCATTTTATCTTGCTTTGTGAAATAGATTTTATCTTGCTTTGTTAACAAAATTTTTATCTTGCTTTGTTAAACAAATTTTTAAATAATAAAACCTATGAAGTGCAAGAATCTATTTTGGAACCTTAAAAATTACCTTAATTAAATGATTCCAAATAATTTAATAAGTTAGCCTTGAGCAAAAAAATTATTTGGATGTTTTAATTACTTCAAAACCCCCATTAATGATTTTTATGTGAAACAATATAACCTTTTAGGGATTTGAGTGCTTGATGGAATTTTAAAGAAAATAAAATGAAATATAAAAAATGACAAAGGCTAGGGTTAGAGAAAAAAATAAAATTTTGAAATAATATGAAAACAAGGTGCGAAAAAATGACCAAAGAGAGCTACTATAAATTAATTCTCCTATTCTACAGAAAATGAAGATTATGAACATTAAACGAAACCCGGTTAGACATGCATCCACATAATCTAAATTTGATTAAGTGCAAGAGTCTGATCAATAAAAGCATGCACTAAAAAAATTAAATAATGCTACCATATCCATGCATAAAACATCATTAAATAACTTTAGTACATGCATGAGAAAGATGAGCAATTAAAATGTTATATTTAGAACCTTCTATTTACTACATAAAAAGTGGAGAATTTAGTTGCAATAGCTTAAAATCCTTCCAATATTCCTTCACGCCTTCATTTTTTAAAGAAAATATAGGCCCATTCTCCTGCGCTTCCATGGACTTTTAAAACTTCAAAGATATGCTTCTCATTTAATTAGTTTAGTATTCCATTGGCTTGGTTTCATAATGCTCAATGAGAGTTCGATCACATCACATTTTATTTATTTGAGTGTGAACCACAAGATCATCCATAAAAAAAACCACACAAGAAAAAGAAAAAAACTTCGATAACGCTCTATCTCACAATTGAAGGTCTCCATTTCCTTCCTCATCCATAGCATTTATTGATAAACATTTGCACATTGATGTCACAAGCATGAATGAATGAGACAACCTCATGATACATCCACCAATGCAGGCTTAGGACAACACATACCCAAGGTCCACACAAGAAACTACTTATTTTCTTGGCTCTTCGAATAAACATGAATATATGTTATTCACCTATGCAACACTCGTAACATATCCATAGTGCTCCTATCATGATAGATTAGTGTGATCTCATTTAAAATGCAAGCTATAGATACGTCAAATTAATACCATGCATAATCAACCTCTCCTCTTCTACTTGTTAATAGGTTACAAAAATTGCAAAGGTGACTGAAATGGGTATTGGTGGACGAAAACATAACTAGACATCTCAATCCCATGGATAGCCACATTGTTTTATTTCTTTGCCACTCTACCTGGATGTAAATTTTCCACTTTGACTCCATTTCATGGTCTAGGAAAATGATTATGATCTTTATGATGAAGGATACTTTTTTTCCTTTAGCTCTGATGGAAATATGGCTGCTATTCATCCCGTAAGGTGCATCATTTCACTTGTTATCATGAAAACCTTGATGTTTGAATTATCTTGTATGAAAATCACTCTATCATTAATTTATATTTGTTGTGATTTAGTCCCTTCTATGTGCTAAACACTTATATTCTGGACTATTTGAAAAATAATCATGCTCTCTAACATTCCATAATGAAGCACAAGATCTTACATTACTATCATTATGGTGCGCATTACATGCACTGTCCTATCTAAAAAATTACTCATATCGCCCACTATATGTTACCATTACTGCCATTAGGGCCCCCTCAAAACCAAGAAAGAAATTATAACTTCTTTAGACATATCCATAATGTTTCATCTATCTTCATTCATGTCAAAATAATGGTCTTTTGACATCTCTATTTTTGTGCTCAACTCTTTGTTCTTGTGTCATTACATTTTGTAATCACATGAGCATAAATCAATGACTATTTCAAAGTGTCATTGGTCCTATGGCAATGAGATGTGTTCAATGAATTTTGCCTTCCAAATACTATCGTCTAGTCATCAAGGTATTTCCTGTCATATTCCTTATTTAACTACACAAAACAAATATTTCATCCATCATACCGCAATATGTTTTTGTATGAGCCTCTTTGGGTTTATCCCACATGTGGGAGATAATGATAGTGATTATGATTTAAAGGCACCAATGTGCATGTTATCTTCGATCACATCATGGTGATCTAAACCTTCCTACATCCTATCCCATCACATGCCATGTAACCACTACTTTTCCATTTCTATCAGACCATTGTAGTCAGTGTCATCACTACCAATTTAGTCATCTAGGTCCAATTTCGTAGGTCCTAGATATCAAGGTCATCAATTATTCATCAGATTTTGTGTTATCGTCAAATTCATCCACCATATCCTATGTTATCATCAACTTCATCCATCATATCCTAGCTATTTGCATTTTTCTTTGTTGTCTAAGCCCACATCATGTTGTCTTGGTCCAGGTCCAATTATCGTCAACTTCATCCACCATATCCTAGCTATTTGCCTTCTTCTTTGTTGTTTGCCTTTTTCTTTGTTGTCTAAGCCCACATCATGTTGTCTTGGTCCAGGTCCAATTATCGTCAACTTCATCCACCATATTCTACCTATTTGCATTTTTCTTTGTTGTCTAAACCCGCATCATGTTGTCTTGGTCCAGGTCCAAGTTTACGTTCACATTTGACAGTCCGCATCCGGTCAACGATACTCCTCATCCATTGTGCCCAACATTTTAAAATAACCTACAATGAATAACATCATAGATTTATCAGTGCATATTAGTTTGATGTTTTAATTTGATTTATTTATTCATTTATTAACATATATATAAATAGATATATATATATTATTTTTTTATTTATCATTTTGTTTTCTTTATTTTTTTAATTTAATTTAATTTTATTATATATATATTTTTAAATTTAATTTAATTAATTTTAAAAGTATGAATTGGTCGAATTACAACATTAAAATTAACCAAACAATAAATATGTAACCAACACACTACACACTTCAAAACAAATATAAAAGGAGGCCCTAACCAACATCCAACATTGGAACCTATACTACAACCTTATGGGTAGGTACCTATCAAAATAATCACTCAAAGAAAACCAAAATTCTCAAAATTCTCAAAATTTAAGGTGGGTCCCCAAACTTGGGGCATGTCGTGGTCACAATAGGATTATTATAGGGAAAGCAAGAAGGTATGTATCCAAACATTTTTTGATAATCTCAATCTAGCCATATGTTTGTGGATGATAAGTTGAACTCATTTTTATCCGAGTTCTCTAAAACTTAAACAATGCTTACCATACTTTAATACCCAATTATTATAACATTTGCTAAAAAACCAATGTCAAAGATCTAAAAATATCATGAAAGAATTTTCATTATTGTCCAAGCTAGATTACCTATAAAGCATCTAGTGAAGTGAGTGGTGATTAGGCTCCAATACCTAAACCTTAGACAACCCATGTATATGGAATTGAAATCCCACATACCTTTGGGTGTATCAAGAGATACCCTAGGATTAGGAGAAACCTTTGGCTTTAGAAATATTTTTGGCCTTGAATTATCCATAATACATTAGACACAACATTTAGAAAGATCACCCTCCCATACTATTAGAGAGTTAGGTAGTGTGCTTAATGGTATGCATAGAATCCTCTTTGAATATTGGTCTAAAATATTGGTACAAGCACTAATGCTCATCACTAGAGTATACCAAAGGACATATGGGTATTACATACACCCTAGCTTAGAACACCATGTTTTTTTGCATGTTAAACCTAAAAAAATGGTCCTTTCATATTGAATAATAAACCTACAACCAAAATTCTTCCATAGAAGTGAGCATCTAGAAAAAACTTTCCTATCCCAAAACTACTACATGAATCAGATGAAATAATTTGGAGAGGAATATAATAGTCAAGATAGAAATAGTCAGAGTTAGTAACAATGTAGATAGAGTTGCTAATGTTAGTAACAATTTGATATAAATTTAGTTAGAGATAGTAACAATCAAGATAGAGTTGTAAGTTTCAGTGCCAGTGATAAAATAGTTTTGGTAATAGATAAGCAAAGTCTCATAAAGGGTTATCTAATAAGAAATCAATATTTTGTGAAAACCAAGCCTCTATGAGAAATATTAACAACACTTGAAGATAGCAATTCCCCTATTAAAAAGATGTCTAAAATACCCAAAAGTAGTGTTGTGTTATATAGCTCATTATAAATATCTCATCGAGCTAATAATTTTGGTATACAACCTCCATGCACTTATTTAGGGATGATAAAAAATATCATCATGAACATAGTCTATTATGATAATCTTTTCTAGATGATCATTTTTATATATAGCACCCAAACCCATTTTCTATCTCCTTACTCAAAATAGTAATGCCTAAAATATGTGAATTCTTAGTAAGTATCATTATAAGGTCACCAATCATATAAAATGACTTCAAATACTCAAGAACAACAAAAGCAACAATAATTAGAGGTAAAATTTGCTATACAAGTTGTTGATAACATAAAACTATTAAGGCAAAAAATTCAAATCTTTACAAGAGTGCATGAATTTTGTTGTCAAGGAATAGAGGAAAATGAAGTTGGACTTAAATGGAAAAATGCAAAAATTGGACAATCATTTATCTACTAATCCCCTCCCACATGATAGAAGGTTTATGTTATAATTATGATGAGAAGTATTCGCCAAGGCTTAAATTCACCCAAAAGAAGCTATTTTTGTTGGATGTAGATGAGTCAATAAGTATTGAACAATTTGATAAGACATAGAACTAATAGAGGAATACCCTAAGGATGAGCGTGAAACATAAAATAACCACAAATATAAATATTTATCCATACATTTGCAAGAATTTAAACCTCTCAAACAATAAAGTTACTAGGATTCTTCAAAGGATAATGTATTGTAATTTTCATTTATTCAAGGAGTATGTATAACTCTATTGATTCCCAAATAGCCAAGAAAGAAAATTATTATATTATAGTTCAAAATACTATAATATTATCTTGAAAGGGTAAATTTCATAATGTTAAGTTAAGAGAGAGGATTATGACTCAGAACTAATATGTTTTCTCTTCAATTGGATGGATGTGATGTTGTGCTAGGAATACGATGGGTAGGTAATTTGGGAACAATAGCCTAGAAACTTGCATATTCATGGATATAATTCTCATAGAATTATAATTCCTACACTTTACATGCTTCACCAAGAAGACCTCCATAGATTAACACTTCAAGTAGCATAAAAAAGTTAAAAAACCTCATGTAGGGTAGTAACTCAAATATGAAGAAGTTGTTAAAATAATCCTCATATGGAAAAGCCATACATTTTATGTGAAATTAAAAGCTGAATATATATATATATATATATATATATATATATATATAGAGAGAGAGAGAGAGAGAGAGAGATAGAGATAGATAGATAGATAGATATAGATATATTATTTCTTTGTTTGTATGAATGATATTTATTTTAAAGTTTGTATATTAGCCAAATTGGAAAAAAACACTTTAAAAACATTAGAAACTTCATAAGACTTTAATCTTCTACCTTTATTATTGATATTATTGGCCATATTTGTTTTCTAACTAAATATAATCTATGATAATTACAAGGATTTTTGTTCATTGGTGCTTGATATGTTTTTTTGTTTGAAGGAACACCAATTCATACTTTAAATTCGTATTCGAACAATTGATCTAGAATTTTCTTTTCTAAAATTGAAGAAGAGGGACATAGAAACCATACTATGTGGGATGCACAACATATAAAAGAGGAAATATTAGATTTGCATGCAATAATTCATTTCTATAATATTTCAAGAAAATGGAATGTTCTATTGGATTCCACATGAGTTATATATTATATATACATTGCTCTATTCCAAATACGAATCCAAGGTTATGATTTTGTGGATCTGCGCGTAAGGAACAAAAACACATGGTTTATTGCTTCTCCAAGTGTAGATGGAAGATAAAAAAGGGTTAAATATTTTGTGGGGTAAACTTATATTTATTTTCCTATGAGAAGTAGTTGGGCAACTTATTTTTAATATTTTATTTTAAATATTTATATAAATATATTAAAATATCATTTGTATTTTGAAAATAAATCCTTTGGGAAATATATGGGAAATGAAGACTTCTTCCGAAGTGATCCTAATCCTAATTAGGGCATTGGTTTCTAGAGAAGCATAGTTAAAAGTCATTCTCACATCTAGTTGGGTGGAAGGTGGCATTTAGGAAACCACCAATGTACTAAAGTTTAGGATTATAAGTGAGTGGTTTATCAACCATTAATTTTGATTCTCAATCTTAGGCATGCAAATCCCATTATGAAACAAATATTTTGTTTGAAATTTTGCAATTTTTTTGAAGTGATGGAGGGTAGAAAGTGATGGAAACTTATGGACTTTATTGGTATGAATCTAGAGGAAAATGTTGCTTGTAAAGCCTTATATGAGCTCTTGATAGGGATTATCAGTGGGAAAAAGTAGGATAAGTTATTTTGGGAAGCCAAAAATGATATACATTTTTTGTTAAATTGGCTTATGTTCTATTAGATGGTTATATTGATCCTTGGTTCCAGGCTTGAAATGTGTGGAAACATGGTCTTAAAAAAAAATTTAACATCTTATTCTAGTTGACGGTAAGTGTTTGATTTTGGATAATATTTGAAAAATAGGTTTTGTGATTGCTAACAAATGTTTTATGTATAGATTAGCAGAAGAAACCCCTAAGCACCTTTTCACAAAATGCTCATTTTCTTGGGAGGTTTTTGTTTACTACTGATACTCTTGGGTGTGGATTGGATCCTACCTAAAAATCTAATTTCCTTTGTTGAGTAGTGGAAATACCTATTCCTATCCCCTCATTTTCAATCCTTTTGCTCATTTGTCCTACTTCATGCTTGGTGGTGACTATGAAAAGAAACAAACTCAATGAAATTAAAGAACATATCCTGAAAGATTGACTTATTTTTTTAAAGTAGTAGTAGCAACAATTAAGAATGTGGAATTTTTTTCCTTGGACAAGGGCATGGTGGGTAAGGAAGTAGATATTGATAAGGCTATGGGTTTGAAGTCCCATTTATCCTTGCTCGTCAAGAATCGACTTGCTTCCAAGATCAATATTGTATAGGAACCCCCCTCCTAGTTGGGTGAAGCTAATTTTTGATTGTAAATCCAAATGAAATCTTGGATCAATTAGAGCTAGGAAATTTCTTAGGGACTCAAATGGTTAAATTATATTGGACATTGTTTAGAAAATTGAAATACAGAACAATCATGTGGCGGAAGCTAGAGCACTTTACCAAGGTGCTTTACAAGTGAGATCTATGGATTGCAAAAAGGTTATTTTTTAGGGTGATTTCTTAAAAATTATCAAGATGGTCAATGGAAATTATCCTCCCACCTAGACTATTGCAAATTTGATAGATTAAGTTCTTAGAACAACTTAGTCTCTGAAAGTTATCTAATTTTATCATATTTTCAGGGAAGAAAATAATTTTTCTGACTTCTTGGCTAACTTGGGACTCTCTCAAAATGGTGTATCAATATGATGTACTGAGTTCCCCAAAGGTTTAAATTAGTTAGATAATTAAATTTAAGTTAGATAAGCTATTTTTTCTCTATTGGAGGATTGAAGGTGGTCGAATATGAGTGGGATGGTGTGGGTTTCAATTCTTAAGAAGCACCACTTTTGATTTTTTTTTAAATTTGAATAAGAGGTTGAGGTGCACAATAACTGTAAGTAGTTGGGATAGATGGCTTATCCAAGTGGGCTTGACAAAGAGACACATTGGAATGATAATGAATTAGAAAATCCAAGTCTAAACACATAAGTTACATGGTAGGAGTGTGGCCTTAGAGACATGTTCTAGGATGAAAAGGAAGCATTAAAATTGTAATCCAGTAATTTTTAGCAACAACCACTAGGGTTTCATCATAAATCCTCCTAAAAAATATTTCAATACTATTAGGTTTAATTATGGGAAATATGGTGAGATATACGAAACACGAAAAGAAAAGGGCTTTAGGATTGGCTTACGTGTGGACTAGGTTACTAAAATTTATTTCCCAATGTGGGTTCTTGGGTTTGAGTTTACTTTTGGTTTATATTAGTTTTCTTATTTCTCATGGTTTTGTACTATTTTGCATGGGGATTTTGTGTCTGTTTTATTTTGGTATCCCCTACGCGGGATGGTACTTCATTGATTTTCATTTGCGATTGCCTTTTCTAGGTTGTTTTTGTTCTCTCAGCTCTTGTGGAAGCTTAATCCACTCATGATCCTAGTTTCTTATGGTCACCTACATGCCCTTTAAATTTTTAGTTGGCTAGATCATTTTTGTATAAGGTTTGAAATCCTTCTAAAACCTCTTCATCCACAAAATAAAAAAAATCAACCCATTTTCATCCAATCCTTTAATTTCTTTGATGTAATAAGATGAAAGTTAAATTTTTAATAAACATTATTTTTATTTTAAGCTATCAATGACATAGAAATGCACTCTGTAATTATAGTTATCCATTTATGACATCATAAAATATCATATAAAGGTTTTGATGTATATGGTTATATTATGTAAATTATTTTGTATAAATAAAAATGAGAGTGATAGTTGCCTCTATTGCAATGTGTGGCTTTTGAACAATTCAAATCATGGTCGTTTGGACCGTGTGATCTAAGAAGATGAAATTGATGTTAAGGAGAATTTTGTAACGACTTTTTCTTTTGATTTTCTTCCTTCCTTTATTGCGATATTTTATTTTGTTTTGAAGTTCTTTAATTTGTATTTTTTTAAAACAACAGTAAAAGTTTTTCATAAGCTTCACTATTATGGTGTTGAAGAATATTGAATTTTCTTGCTTTATTATTGATATTTATATGTTTTAAGGGACACCAATTCACACTTTATTTGGAATATCAAGCATATTGTATCGTCATTGATGTCAAAGGATACATGAGGCAAAAATATTTTATTTCCAAGGTTTGATGACAAAAAGAGCATGGTATAAATGGCAAAAAGAAAGGAAGGCAAATATGTGAAGGCATATAATATTTAAATATTATAAATAGAAATTAAAAATGCCTAAGGACAAAGGTTTATTTACATTAAATAAAAGTGGGACACCAAAAGTTTCTTTCACTGCAAGGTCTTATAAAAGAGTTTCAAAGATGGACCACCAAAGGTTTTACCCAAGGTAAGGTTTTAACATTATAATATTTAAATTAAAATTTAGATATTATAACAAAGGATTGGTGCAAAAGTTCAAAACATGGGTTACTTGCTTCTAGAATCGATGTCATCTAAATTAAAAGAGGGTGCATATATATAAACCTAAAGTTTTTACCTTGGAAGTCATCACATACATCGTGCAACAAATATCATTCATCGGGAGTGCTAAAAAATGATAAAAGAGAGGCAACAAATTTCTCAACGAGCAAAGAGTGCAATAAATCCATCGAGCCTTCGATTGATGTCATTCCTACTAGCATAGCCTATCTTATCACTGGTCATGTGATAGAGCACTGCGGTAGAGGTCTTGGGATCGAGTCCCCTTGATAATAATTTTTGGGCAAAAGTGTTTTTGTTGTTTTTGAGGTAGAGTTTGAAATATAAGGTGTGGGCCACATTTTGGTGTCACCAATCCATGGTAGCACAACTAGTCATTGGGCACTTTGGAAAGCTTTGCTTCACACAAGGGTAGAGTTTGAATCACGACAAAAATAAGAGGTATTTAATTTTTGGTTAAGCACAAAAATTGGGAGGCATAAGTTAAAAATTCTTTAATTTTTGCAAGGTGTTATAAGGTGTAAAAGTGGTAGTGTAGGGAGTCTTTTTGAAAGGTTTGGTTGAGTAAAGTGTTGTAAAATTTTCTTATAGGAGGAATAAGGTTTGTGGAAATAATATTAGTAGTGTTGAATGTTTAAAGGGAGTCAAAAAGGGTAATAAAGTTGTTTTAATTTGTAATGCTTCCATGAGATAAATTGATATTAAGGTTTTTAAGGGTATTGTATGAGAGTTGAGATATTGCATTTTTAGAAAGGAGAGAAAAGGGTGTACTTGTGATCATGATGCTTTGTAAACTTTATTTTTGTGAAACAAAAGGAGATATTAGAACATTATTTTCAGCGTTATTGTGCACATATTTTGATAAGGTCTTCATGTAGATGATTTGAAAAAGTGCTTTGCTATCTAACCCTTGAAGTGAAACAAGAAAGATAAGTTATTTTGAGACATATTTTTGAGAGCACATATTCATCAAGGCATCTTTAGAGGTATGGTGATTTGATTTCTTTCTCAAGGTTGTTTTGTTTAAGGGAAATATTTTTTTATGTCATAAAGTGGAGATATAAGGATCAATTTTATGTGCATTGTTGGAAATATATGAGTTAGGGTTTGAGAACAAAGTGTGCATAATTGTTGAATTAATTTTGAAACACATGTGCTAGGTTTTGAGAATAAAATTATGCTTCATTATTGAATAAAATTGGAAACACATGTGCTAGGGTTTGAGAACAAATTATGAATTGGTTTCAGTGTTATTGAAAGTGAATGTCTAAGTGTTAGAAATAATATATATGATGTAAATTTGTGTACTATTTATGTTTAGATTTAAGGATTATTTGTATGCAAGAACTAGAAATGTTATGAGCATATTTGAGCAGGTTTATGAGTAGGTTTTTGTGAGCTTATTCGAGTAGTTTTATGAGTAGGTTTTGGTGAGTAAAATTGAGCAGGTTTATGAGTAGGGTTTATGAGCATATATGATAAGGTTTATGAGTAGGTTTTTATGAGAAAATTTGAGCAGAGTTGTGAGCAAATTTGAATAAATTTGTGAGTAGAGTTGAGCAGGTTTTGTAAACATATCAAATAAGAGGGGATTAGTGTATCATGTTGATAGAGGTCCCAAAACCATAGCCGAGGGTATTGAGGTATCCTATGCATTGAGGTCCATGAAATTGAGCATAAGGAATTAGATTCTCCTTTGGGTTGGTGCCCATAAACATTGTAATGGTAATTTGGTTCCCAAGAGATTGATTGAGGAAATTTATAAGAAATATTTTCTTCATGGACGTAGCCTACATTGGGTGAACCATGTTAAATCTCTACCTCTCATGTGTGTGATTATTTGTGCATTGTTTCATTTATTACATGGATATTATTGCTATTATAATTTGTAACGGAAAGTAAAAATTTTGATCTTATACTGTTCACCCCTCCCCCCTTAGTATAAGCGTGTGTTATTCAATTGGTGTTAGACTAGGTTCCTTCATGAATTCATAACATCTTGAATAAAGATCATTTAAGAAGACACATGGCAACTAAAGTGATAGAATTTGCTCCTATTATTGAAACCAACAAAAGATATTCAATAAAATAAAAGGATGTTTTGGTCGACATAGAGAAAAAAATTACCATTACTCTTGTAGAATTAAAAAGGGAGAGAAATAAGAATTCAAGACTAAAACCTTAAGTTCAATAGGATGAGGAAAAAAAGATAATGTTTCTACAATATATCATAGACTTAAAAGTGAAAGTTGAAGATAAAAAGAGAATTAAAGAAGTAATGATTCAATGATTAAAAGTAAAGAGTTGGAATGTGAAAAATTGGAATATGAGGTTGTCTCTCTAAGAAAGGAATTTGAAAAATATAAGAATAGATCACAAAGAAATATGGAGTTGCAAAATGGAGTATCAAACTAAAAAGGAATGCAAAATAAAGTAAGTAATAAAAATTTGATGATTTATGCTAATGTATTAAATAGTAAAAGCATCAAGGAGGAAGAGAGCAAAGAATCATCATGGAAAAAAGTCAATCACAAAAATATTATGCAACCATATTCTCCAAGGTAATCAAATTGGTTTTATGCTTATTATTTTTCATGTAAAAAATATGGTCATAAAGTTGTACATTGCATGGTCCATGTAAAAAATGATGTTGGTAGAAATTTTAATTTATTTTCACCTCTCATGGATAACAATGTTATTTTCTACAAATATGATCATTTTGGGCACAAAGCTAAATGGTGTAAGACAGTGTTTCCTAAATTTCCTAAATCAAGAAAGAATGAGAAATATCAAACAACTTAGAAAGAGTTATCATTAAAAGTTTGGAAAAAGAAGGAACAAGGTAAAGAAAAATCCATGTTGGTACAAATAGTTTTTCATGTGTAAAATGAAGGAAATCAGTGGTACATTGATAGTGGTTTCTCAAGTCATATGACAGGTGACAAAAGTAAATTTCTTTCTCTCAACAAAACAAATGGAGGAAAAGTGAAACTTGGTGATAATGCTTCCACCCAAATTTTTGGAAAAGGGACTTTGATCTTAGATAATGGAAGGAAAAAACAAAAAATGTGTTGTATGTTGAAAAATTGAAACAAAATTTACTAAGTGTAATCCAACTTTGTGATCAAGGGCACACTGTTACATTTAATCCAAATGGATGTGAGATTAGAAAATCCAAGACAAGAAATCTTATTGCAGATAGAACCATAAAATAATCTCTATGCGTTGAGTGAGATAAAAGGAGAAAAATATTTTTTATTACGATAAAATGAGAGCTAGTTATGGCATAGAATAATGGGTCATCTGAACTTTGACAATATAGTAAAAATAAGCAACAAACATGCAATTAGAGATATGCTCAAAATAACAAAACCTTCAAACATAATTTGTCCACAATGTCAATATGGCAAGCAAACAAAATCTAGTTTTAGATCAAAGAAATTTTCTTCATCCAAGCCTTTGGAACTAGTTCACACTAATTTATATGGCCCTACAAGGATAAAAAATTTACAAGGTGAAAGTCAATGTTATTTATTGATGAATTCTCTAGAATTACTTGGGTAACATTCTTAAAAGAAAAATCAGAATCATTTGAAAATTTCAAGGCATTCAAGACACTAGTATAAAATAAAATAGTCAAGAATATCAAATTTCTAAGATCAAATAAAGGAGGGGAATTAACTTCAGGTGAACTTGTAGAATTATATGAACAACATGGAATTAAGAGATAATAATCAATAGTAAGAACTCCACAAAAAAATGGAGTGCTTGAAATAAAAATAGAACAGTTTAGGGTATGGCTAGGTCTATGTTAGATGAGTCTAAGATTTTTGATGGGTTTTGGAAAGAGGCAGTTAATACATCCATTTATATTATAAATAGATATCAAGTAAGAGTAAATCATCACAAAATCCCATATGAGCTCTGGAATGGAAGACCAGTTGCTATAAAGTACTTGAAAATTTTTGGAAGAAAATGCTACATTATAAGAGAAGAGAAAAAATTGGGAAAATTTCATTCGAGGTGTGATGAGGGTATCTTCCTTAGATATTCCACTAAGAGCAAAGCCTATAGATGGTACAATAAAAAATCACATACAATTGTGGAAAGTGCAAATGTAAAGGTTGATGAAGAATTAGATCTAAGAGAACGAGATTAAGAAACTATGTGTCAATAAAGAGAAATTTGCAAAGAAGAAGAAGGTGAAGAAACCGAATAAGATGAGACATAAAGGATGCCACCAAAGACACCGTTTAGGTATGTGTAAGAGAATCATCCGAGAGAACAAATTATTGGAAATCTAGATGAGAATTAAATTGAATTGAATTTGTATTAATGTCCATTGGTGACCAAAATAGGTCAATAGGACTATAAAGTAAGACATAAAAGGCAACGGGAGTTCCTAATGCAGCTCCAGAGAAAATAAAGTAAGAAAAATAGTAAATAGAATGACATATGATAGACAAGATCTATGTATCAAGGATTACTCCCAACATTCAAGGCTGAAGAGAAGTGAGTGGATGTCATCGTAGATGTTCTTTGTTGGATTTGATGACGAGTTGATCTTTTTGTATCTCTGTGATCACCCTGGCGCTTCCTATTCATGGTCTCTGGAGGCTAGAAGAATGAAGTGATAATTCAAGATCCTATTATCTTCTACAAACTGTTACTAAGTAGTTCTTCCCTAAGATTGAATAATTCCATTTTAATATGAGAGAAAAACAAGGAGAAATATAGTAGGAATAGGTGAACATGCAACTATCCAAAGTTGAGTCTAAGGATTTCAATGAATCAAGTAAATACAAATACTGGATGAAAGCAATGGATGAAGAGTTATACCAAATAGAAAAAAGTGAAACTTGGAAACTTGTTCCACATCCAAAGATAAGAATGTAATTGGAACCAAATGGGTCTATAGAAATAAGTTGAATGAAGATGGGCAGGTTGTCAAAAACAAAGCAATACTTGTGTGCAAAGGTTTCGAACAAGTTGAGGGGATTGAATTTGAAGAAAAATTTACTCCCAGGGTTATGCATAAGGGGTCAATCCCGAAATATATTTATAAAATTAAGGTGAATTGTCTTGGAATCCTGAAAAAATATGTAGAAGTATACATGGCGAATTCCAAATATTTTTCTCAAGAATTTTGCAAACCGTGGTGATTTGTTTTGTGTTTGGGGCCATGAATATCGATTTTCAAACTCTAAAAATGTACAAAAAAATTAAAGGATTTAGGCTGACAAGAAAGGCTTTTAGCCTTTATGATTTATGATGATTGGTCTGAGACGTAAAATTAGATCGATTGTAGGCATGTCAATCGGATATAGACATGTCGATTGGTTATAGAGATGCCACTTGGTTGTAGACATATCGATCGGTTGCCACCATGACAATCAGCTGCAAAAATATAGATTGGTTGCAGCCATGATGATTGGCTACAAAAATATCGATCAAATTCAGCCACATCGATCTTCTAAGAAGCATAACTTTTGCTTTGGAGCTTCATTTTCATTTTTTTAAAATCACCTATCTCAAAAAAATATCTACTAAAAAAACTAAGTAAAATCCTAAAAAAATATTTGAAACTGATCAATATGTATGCAACCGACTGGCACATCTACAACAAATCCATTGTAGACATGTCGATTAGTTTCAAATGTTTTTTTAGGATTTCACTTAGTTTTTTGAGTAGATCCTGTCGAGCTAGGTGGTTTTAAAAAAAACATTGAAAATAGAGCTTTAGAGCAAAATTTATGCCTCCTAGAAGTTTCCTTGCAAAAGTACACTTCTGCAACCGATCGACATATGCCGATCAATTACAGAGGTGCACTTTAGCAAGGAAACTTCTAGGAGGCATAAATTTTGCTTTGGAGCTCTGTTTTAAATATTTTTTTAAAACCACCTAGATCGATGAAATCTACTAAAAAAACTAAGTTAAATCCTCAAAAAAACATATTAAACTGATCGATATGTCTACAACCAATCGGTTGCAAATGTGTCAGTCGGTTGCAGACATGTCGATCAATTTCAGATGTTTTTTAAGGATTTCACTTAGATTTTTTAGTAGATCTCGTCGAGCTAGGTGGTTTTAAAAAAATTTGAAAATGGAGCTCAAGAGAAAATGTTATGCCTCCTAGAAGTTTCCCTACAAAAGTGCACCTCTGCAACCGATCAACATATGTCAATCGGTTGTAGAGGTGCACTTTTGCAGGGAAACTTCTAAGAGGCATAACTTTTGCTCCGAAGCTCTATTTTCAAAAAATTTTAAACCATCTAGCTCAATGAGATATACTCAAAACACTAAGTGAAATCCTCAAAAAACTTCTATAACTGATTGACATATCTACAACCGATCAGTTGTAGTGTTAGTTGGTTGCAGACATGTAAATCAATTTTAGATGTTTTTTTGAGGATTTAACTTAGATTTTTGAGTAGATAACATTTATCTAGGTGGTTTAAAAAAATGAAAATGAAGCTTCAAAGCAAAATTTATGCCTCTTAGAAGTTTCCCTACAAAAGTGCACCTTTGCAATCGATTGACATATGTTGATCGGTTGCAGAGGTGTACTTTTGTAGGGAAACTTCTAGGAGGCATAAATTTTGCTTTGCAACTAATTTGTCTATACTGATAGACACGTCTCTGCAATTGATTGATGAATTTTGATTGACACCTCTACAACCGATCGGCTTATGTCGATAGACACATCCCTATAATCGATTGATGAATATCGATCGACATATCTGCAACCGATTGACACCTCTGCAACTGACACGGCTCTACAACTGATCATCTTATACCGATAGGCATAACTTTTCAACTTATCAGCTTATGTTGATCATCTTACGTCGATCGACACTCTACAACCGATTGGCTTATGTCGATGGACACTCCTCTTCAACCTTGTCAATTTTTTTGTTGTTTTAGAGTGATGTATGTTTATCGGTACCCACTACAATATATATACGGGTAGTATATGAGGAGATTTGGGCAGGAAAAATAAAATAATTTATAATTTGAAGGTGAATTGGGTGGGAAAATAAAAATCATTTATAATTTAAGATCGACGAATTAAAATAAAAATATTTTAATTATTTTCAATGATAGGCGAATTTACCCCAAAAAAATTTCCACCTTGTAATTTTTGGGCGAATGGGCCCTAGTGAAAGGATCTAAAATTAGCCTTTTCAAAAGTTTAAAAATCCTAAATAGATCCAATTTACGATATTTCATGCTTATGCATAACCATGTTTACTCCCGTTGCACGTCTTGAAGCCATAATGATTTTTTTAGCTTTCTCAAGCTTTAAAAACTTCAAGGTATATCAAATGGATGTAATATCAGCTTTTTGAATGGATACTTAGAGGAAAAGGCCTACATTGAGCAACCATATGGCTTTTGTGTGACAGATAAGCTGAACTACATATAAAAATTAAATAAGGCTCCCTATGGATTAAAGTAAGCCCCTAGAGCTTGGTATTCTAAGTTGGATACGTATATTTAAGAACAAGGTTTCATAAGAGGTATAACTGACAACAATATACACATCAAAAATGAAGGAAATGACTTGTTTATAGTAGTAGTCTATGTGGATGATATCATATTTGGTGGTAGTAATGATAAGAGATGTTAGAAATTTGCAAAGAGTATGCAAAATGAATTTGAGATGTCAATGCTTGGAGAGTTGTCTTTCTTTCTTGTCTTTCATTCGTAATCAGATAGAGGTATATTTATCTCTCAGACTAAGTATGTAAAAGAAATATTAAAAATTTAGAATGGAGGATTGCAATCTTGTAAGTACCCTTATGGTTATAGGATGTAAGTTAAGTAGAGATGATGAGTCTCCTAAGGAAAATAAGATAGTGTATAGATCCATGATTGGGAGTTTACTATATATCATAGCTACAAGTCTAGACATAATGCAAGCAGTTGGAGTGTTGGCAAGATTTAAAGCTACACCAAAAGAAACACATGTACATTAAATTAAGAGAATATTTAAGTATTTGAAAGGTACTATGTACTTTAGAATGTGGTACCCCATGTGCAATAATTTCACTCTCACAGCATATACAGATGCAGATTGGGCAGGCAGTGTTGATGACATAAAAAAGCACAAGTGGAGGAGCATTATTTCTTGGATATTTTTTAGTCTCTTGACTAAGTAAGAAATAAGCATTAGTATCCTTATCTATTGTAGAGGTAGAGTACATTGCAGTAGTTGCTTGTTGCAAAAAGGTGTGATGGATGAAGCAAACCTTCAAGGATTTCAAAATAGAGCATGATCATCCTATCTCCATACTTTGTGACAATACAAGTGCCATAAATATCTCAAAGAATCTAGTGATGCATTCAGGGACCAAGCACATTACAATCAAATACCATTTTTTGAGAGAGAAGGTGAAGGATCAATGGGTTAAATTGGAATATGAATAAATTGATGAAATATTCACCAAGCCACTTCCAAAGGAAACTTTTGAATATCTCAAAGAAAAATTGGGAGTAGTTCTACTACCATCCTAAAATTGATCACCTCAAGAAAAGAGGTGGTATGGGGGCTATGCTAAATGTATTATTTTTAGCTCCAATGAGACCTTTGCCATTGATGTCATAGGGGGAGAGATTTCAGTAAGGGGGAGCACCTTATCAGGGGGAGCCGTTTTGGAATCCAGTTGAAGTTAAAGAATTTTTGTATAAGGGGCTGTCATCAATGACAAATGAGGAGATTATTAGAAATGTTAAGCTTATTGTGTTGTCATTGATGTCAAAGGATACATGAGGTAGAAATATTTTATGTCCAATGTTTCATGATAAAAAGAGTATTGTATAAATGGAAAAAATAAATGAAGGCAAATATGTTAAGGAATATAATATTTAAATATTATAAATAGGAATTAAAAAGGCCTAAGTACAGACGTTTATTCAGATTAACTCAAAGTGGGCCACCAAAGGTTTTATGCAAGGCAAGGTTTTAACATTATAATATTTAAATTAAAATTTAAATATTATAACAAAGGATTGGTGCCAAAGTTCAAAATATGGGTTACTTGCATCTAGCACCAACATCATTTAAATTAAAAGAAGGCACATATATATTAACCTAATTTTTCACCTTGGAAGTCATAACATACATTGTGCATCAAATATCATTCGTTGGGAGTGCCAACGAATGATAGAAGAGGGGCAAAAAATTTCTTAGTGAGTAAAGAGTGCAATAAATCCATCGAGCCTTCAATTGACATTATGCCTACTAGTATAGCCCAGCTTGTCACTGAACGTGTGATAGAGCATTGCAGTAGAGGAGATATTGGGGTTGAGTCCCCTCGACAATAATTTTTTGGTAGAAGTGTTTTTACTATTTTCGAGGTAGAGTTTGAAATATAAGGTGTGGGCCAATTTTTGGTGTCACCAAATCGAGGTAGCACTACTAGTTGTTGGGCACTTTGGAAAGTGCTACTTCGCATGAGGTAAAAGTTCAAATCACGGTAAAAATAAGAGGTATTTAATTTTTATTTAAGTTCAAAAAGTAGGAGGCATAAGGTTTAAATTGTTTAATTTTTGCAAGGTCTTATAAGGTGTAAAAGTGATAGTGTAGGGAGTCTTTATGAAAGGTTTGGTTGAGTAAAGTGTTGTTGTGAAATTTGCTTATAGGATGAATAAGAGTTGTGGAAATTATATTAGTGGTGTTGAATGTTTAAAGGGAGTCATAAGGTTCAATAAAGTTGTTTTGATTTGTAATGCTTGCATGAGATAAATTGACATTAAGGTGTTTAAGGGTATTGTATGAGAGTTGAGACATTTCATTATTATAAAGGAGATAAAAGGGTGTACTTGTGATCATTATGCTTTGTAATTTTTGCACATCATAGAAAAGAAGTTTAAGGATTATGCAAGCTTTATTTTTGAGAAACAAAAGTATATACTAGAATATTATTTTCAGCCTTATTGTGCACATATTTTGAGAAGGTCTTCATGTGATGATTTGAAAAGTGCTTTTCTATATAACCCTTGAAGTCAAATATTAGTTATTTTGAGATATATTTTTGAGAGCACATCTTCATCAAGACAAATTTAGAGGTATGGTGATTTGATTTCTTTCTCAAGGTGGTTTTGCTTAAGGGAAATATTTTTGATGTTTTAAAGGGGAGATATAAGGATCAATTTTATGTTAATTTCTGGAAATATATGAGTTAGGGTTTGAGAAAAAAGTGTGCATCATTGTTGAATTAATTTTGAAACACATGTGCTAGGGTTTGAGAACAAAATTATGCTTTATTATTGAATGAAATTGGAAATATATGTGCTAGGATTTGAGAACAAATTGTGCAGTGGTTTGAGTGTCATTGAAAGTGAATGTGCAAGTGTTAGAAAATATATTTATGAAGTAAATTTGTGTTTTTTTTATGTTTGAATTTAAGCATTGTTTGTATGCAAGAACCAAAAATGTGATGAGAAGATTTGAGCATGTTTATGAGAAAGTTTTTGTGAGCATATTTGAGTAGGTTTATGAGCAGATTTTTTTGAGAAGAATTAGGGATGTTTATGAGTAAGGTTTATGAGCATATTTGAGTAGGTTTATGAGCAGGTTTTTATGAGCATATTTTAGCAGAGTTGTGAGAAGATTTGAGTAAATTTGTGAGTAGAGTTGAGTAGGTTTTGTAAACATATCAAAACAAAGGGGATTGGTGTCTCCTATGGATAGATGTCCACAAGCCATAGCAGAGGGGATTTATTTATCCTGTATATATACAGATCCATGAACTTGAGAATAGGGAATTGGTGTCTCTTTTAGGTTGGTGCCCATAAACATTGTAATAGGGAATTGGTTCTCCAACTCACCTATAACACCTGGGTCCCCTGAAATTAATATCAACACAATGATTGGCTAATGTATTTGCTACCCAATTTCCTTCTTTATAAATATGCTTACTTCCAAAATATTACCTTTAATAATATGTGATGAACATAAGCAATAATATTATTTTTATTCAATCCCCACATCTTGTGTAGATGATATAATTAATCATGATTTATGAATCCCTCTCTATTAAAATATATTTTCATTTTTTATTGCAACTTCAATCCTTGTAAGAAGTGCCCTAGCCTTTGCATAATTGTTAGTTAAATTTTCATTTGATTTTTTATAAGTGAGAAATTTTTTACCTTTATTATTTTTAAAAGACTACCTCCAATACATCTTCCTAGATATCCTTTTAAAGCACCATTAAAACTAATTTTGATAAAACCCAATTTCTAAACATTTCTATTTTAATCTAGATTAAAGTATATCCTTTTTTTTTAATTCCATTATCACAAATGACTCTTACATGGATGTTAAAATTCTATAAAAGGGTTTTTACCACCTCTTTTTCTACACTTGAGACATCCTATGACAAGCATCATATTTGTAGACATTCTGCAATAATAATATTTTAAACATAAAAATGATTTTCATATTTATTTTTAAACATTCTATTGTTCCTTTCAAGCCATAAATACCAAAAAATAATGGAAGGGTTGATTCTCACATAATATAGAATGCTTTACCTTTGAAGTAATCAATCCAATATTTTATCAACTCTTTCAATATTAATGAAGATACCCACTATATTTTTATATTTTAAAAAACTTAACCCCAAATGGTGTAAGGTTCCCCCTAAATCTATAATCCACTCTTTGAAATAAGTGGATGTCTAAGATGCTAAGTGACCAAATATATGATCCTATGATGTCTCATCGTAATGGTCATTGTCAACCTAGGGAAACAAGAGAGCAACATCAATGCCCTTCATTTTGGCTACATATTCAAGCTTCTTAATATATAATCAATAAAAATATGCCTCTTCTCATTCTTAAAAAAATACAAACTAGTTTATTAAAAAGATCCTTGTCTTTCTTCTATTTTGGTTTTAACTTCTTTTTAATTTGTAGTTTGGTGAGAGTACACCTCTTTTACCGTTGTCATTTGACTTGATACCAAAGAAGGTATTTCAGAACATAAAAAAAAATATGGGGTAGTACTCTTGGTTAAGTATACATGATGCATATCAAATACAACAACTATCTTAAATGCTTTGAAAACATTATTGAATATGATATTGATAACATCATGTTATGAATTTTCATTTTTATCTACTTTAGTAATAAAAATATATTATTATGCGTTCTTTAAATAATTGATGTACCCATCAATAATATCAAAACTATACACTTGTAAAATAAGATAATGCCATGTGTCATTGATTGGATGACCAAGGTGGTGCCAGCCATGTACTAACTAGTGTTGCAATTAAATAGTGTTTTAATAAACCATCTACCACATAGTGTCATTAAAATAGACAAAATGATGCCACAAGGATGGTAAATATGTTGACCATTAGACATAGTCCTAGTGAATCATAGGCTATCACATGTCATCTTGTAGAAATAATAAAATATATTTGTGCATCATATATGGTACTAATTTGTTGAGGGTAACTATAATTTGAAACATGAGATGCCATTGTTTGGTTGATTAATTTTACTCTTTTATACAATAATTGTGTCTACATACCATATCTTCACTATCATATTAGTCAACCATGATTTCCAATAACCATTCAAATCCATAAAAATAATAGATAATAAATTCAAACCACATACCTCTAGGTCCTAATCCTTAGAGCACTTTCCCCTAGATACAAATCCACAAGAGCATTTTAGATTCAAAATACCTTACTTGGTCAAGGATGTGTTAGCCACACACAATTTCTCCATCACTAAGAAAACAAAGGGAGTAATATTTGAATAAACCCCATGCAAAGGAACACCTTGACAAAAGGCTTCCTTCTCACCATACTACACAACATGTCAAGGCTAAGGGGAGAAGACAAAATTGTTATCATATTTATGTTGGTCAAGATGGTGGATTTATGTGCTCCACTAAGCCCCATGACATAAGCACTCCATAATAACTCACATGAACATCTTAACAATAATTTAGACTGATGACCAAAAGGTATTGGTGCCTTAGAAAAAAGAATGAAGTGCCACTACACCAATGCCTCCAATGTGACCAAGTTTAGAATATCTCAAAAATGAATCCCATATCCATGAAAAAATTTCAATCTCATTATGCATTGATAATATTTTTCCCTCTCACAATCAAAATATTCCTCTCATAATTATTTTTTTAGAGGTAAAAAGTTATAAATTTCAATCCAAAAAATGAACTAGCTAAGGGAAAATCAACAAAAAAAAAAATGCTAAACTAAAATCCCTTTAAATTTTCAAAAGAATCTACATATGCTAATATATCATCATATATAATAATGTTTGACCTACACAACTATTTTATAGAGAATAACCAGTTAAGTCATCCTTTCTTGCCAATGATATATAAAAGTTGTGAGACTATTTTTACAACTTTATCAAGCTACATAGAAGTCTTTGCCATGCACAACAATCCACCCACAAATTCTTTGGCATCTAAGAGTTTTTGAATAATGCTAAACATTTCTTTTTCTCCATGCATAATCATACAAACTATCCTATCATATATGCCACACTAACACCAAATATTCAAAGTATATAAGAAAATAGATTTTTTTGAAAACGTTGTAAGAGATAATTGATAGTTATAAACATCCTCAAAATTTTAACACAACAAATAGGGCATACATATCTTAATACCACTATCTGGTCATGATGTAGTAAAATTTGGGTCTATGTCAATCCCATATAACCAATTATAAAAATAATCAACTCATATATAATTAAGTATAAATAAGAACTACTCTATAAATTATTATAAGTGTTGAACTATCCATATTAGGGTGTGTCATATGTATCTATAAACAATATTATATGATCGCACAAAATAAGATCTTCTTCCTCCTATTTAATCAAGCACTTAATGCTAGAAAATATTTGAAGGATATGAAATATAAGAAAATGTAAAAATACAAAAATACTATTATTATATGAAAAAAATAGACTAACATAATTGGACAATATAAACGATTAATTATTTTTTAAAATCTACGTGATATTTAATAAAACTTATTTTTGATGCATAAAAATAATTTTATGAAATAAGTAGAAATATTATTAACTGTAATTTTTAATTTCATCTAAATATAAATAAGAACTTCTAGATCTATATGATATTTAATAATTTCTTATTTATGTACAAAAATAATATTACAAATATGTAAAAATAGTAGTAACTATAATTTTTATCTTCATCTAATTAAATTGAATCTATTTTTTGGTTTAGGTAGTGTGAGAAACTCTTACCACAAAAGTTTAGGGCTATATATTTCTATCTCAATCATGATCCCTCATAAGACATAGGAGCTAAACACACAACTATACACACCCACCCTCACACACTTTCACACACAATTTGAACCTTAAACCTCTTAAAAAAACCAAACCCTAACTTAAAAAATATTATAATATTTTAATTTACAAATATAAAAATAAAAATAAAAAATTCTTTCAAACTTGGTTGGAATTTTAGGACCGTTAAATTTATTTATTTTTTAAAAATAATATCCAAATTTAATCTGCTACTATCATGTCAATGGTCATGTTGAAATAGATTGAATGTGTAGAATGTTTCCCCAGTCGGATCATGGTCGACATACTATAAAAGAGTGAGTGGATAGATAAAAGTTTGATTGGTTAAGTATTTGTTAAGAAAATATTTAGGTTCAAATCTTAGTAAAGCAATAATCAGTGCTGAATCTTTTGAGTCCACTTTAATAAATGTAGTAATTCATGCTGAATCCTCTAAATACGCGCCAGTATAAACTCCGAGCAACCGGTGGTCTCCATCTCATGCCCAGTTAATAACGACACAAATAGGCTGTTGGGAGTAGTCCTTGTGGTTTGAACCCTGCCGACAGTACAAACTCCAAACAACAACAACAACGATACAAATAAGCTATTGGGAGCAGTCCTTGTGGTTTGAACCCTGCGGATGGTACAAACTTCGAGCAACCGCTGGTCTCTGGGTCAACAACAACCACACAAATAAACTGTTGAGAGCAGTCCTTGTGATTTGAACCCTACCCTTACCAGTTACTAACTAAAAATAATTTTGAAAATCAATTGATCATTAATATACATCTTATTATCCAAATAATGTTCAACTAGACGTGAATGATTGCCGAATGTTGACTTTGAAATGAATTTGGCCTTGATCTTTCAATAAAATATCATTACCTCAATGATTATGTTCACGACTACAATAAAACATTTTTAAAATATATATTTTAATTCTACGGTAAATCCTATGTTTCTACTCTAAAAGTTAAGAGTAACAGACACTTCCTACCCACATATATGCAAACGCTAGTTTCGTCCTATATACGCGGTTTGTGCCTCTAATATGAACAAAAACCTTCTGTGTCTCTTCCGCTAGAGTTGTCCTAAATTTATTGGACTCTCCGAGATACATCGTAGGAAACGTTTCCAGCTATTATTTGATCAAATTTGGATCTTTAAAATCCCCATCTCCTCCTTTCCTCTTCTCAATCCCATCTCCCACGCCAAGACTTTATTACCAAAATAGTCTTCCACCTCTTTCTGCTTTCTCAAAGTTTTCATCCTTATGGCACAGTGGAAGCTATTTATGGCGTCGGTGGCCACTGTGGCGTTGTTTGCAGCTGACGTGGTGAACGCTGACTGTGGCAGCGAGTTTGATACTTTGATTCCATGCTTCCGTTATATTCAAAATGGTACGGCTCCGAAGAGTGACTGCTGCAACCCCCTGGATAATATTCTCAAGACGGATCCCGTGTGTCTCTGCAGGTTGTTAGCGTACAACTCTTTTAATCAAACCCGGGTTATTGAGCTTCCCACGGCATGCAACGTCACCGCTCCTCCTCTCAGCAGCATCCGCAGCATCTGCTATGCGCGTACGTATCTTCATTTTGATTTTATGAGAGAAGGCTAATATTTTCTAAATAGGAGGTTTGATGTTTAAATGATAAGGACTAAATATATTATGTATTTCACGTATCTTCATTTTGATTTTATGAGAGAAGGCTAATATTTTCTAAATAGGAGGTTTGATGTTTAAATGATAAGGACTAAATATATTATGTATTTCACATATAATGTAACACGAACGGAAAAGGAATATCGGATGGTTCGTTCATGGATCTTTGATTATTACATGACTTGATCAAATTGTAAATGCATGGATATTCTATATAAAAAGTGCAATTGTCAATTCTAAAATGATAAGGTATGTATATTTGTGAAATCCAAACCATACAGAAGAGAATAGTGATTGCAGATATTAAAAATTTAACGTATTTTTTAAAATTTAAATGTTTTTATTTTTATATTAAATTCTAACCTTTTTTTTTTCATTCTTACAGCTACACCCGCTCCTAATCCAAGTAAGCTTCTTTTATTTTACTTTTTAATTATTTAAAATTTTATATTTTAGATAAAAAATATTTCTTTTATATAGCTCATGATTGTGTAAATTATAAAACTTAATTTACTTTAATCCTTTATTTTATTTATTATTTAAAAATTAAATAATATGATTTTTAAAATAAAAAGAAAAATGGTACTTTTAAGCAATGATATTAAGAATAAACGAGAATACAGGTATTTTATGAAATCTAAAGCATAGAGGAAGGAAAATAGCAATGCTTGTGGAATTTTTTTAAAAACGATTTTGAAAAAAATAATATTAAAACAAGATTATTTACATGTTGGTACTAGAGTATTTGTTTTCTTCTTTTAACTTTTCAACAAACTTTCATAACTCTAAAATCCAAGATTTTAAGAAATAACCAACTCACCTAATCCTCTCATGCCCAATAGCTATACCATTGTGTCATTGAACCCCTTTCTCCTTCTTAGTATTAAACAAATTTAACACATTATTATAAGATTTGTCCACATAAATCATAATCAAATCATCCAATTCCCTCTACAACCCCTGAATTTGGATGACAAGAATCCTCAACATTCATGTCTCCAAAGCAAAATTAGTTTGTTAATTTTAGCATTTTCCACTTTTATATCAAGCTCTTACAATGTTTTTTATATAGTTGTATTATTTGCAACTTTAACTCCTACGCTTAAGTTTTTTTCTTGTGAATCATTTTAATAGAAAATTCATGTACTAAATAAATACTATATAATTTATAATCTTATATATATATATATATATATATAAATCTTGTATGACCAACGCACAAGACTGAGCAGTCTCCTCCAAACCATGATCCGTAGTAAAGCTGAGAGCTATGCTTATCAATAGGGAATTTAACAGGTCCGAGGTGTAGACCAACTGGTTCATCCAAACCCCATAAGGGGGGTGGATGTCCAAGGTTCAAATCTCGGGCCTCACCGGATTGAATGCTTGTCCCTTTCCTGGTGCTTTCAATGGCGTAAAAGGTTTAAAATGATTGTGGCATGGTGGTTATAGGGGTAGACTACACGAAGATCTATGTGGCGGCTTTCGGGGTGGACAACACAGAATACTATGGTGGCCATAAAAAGCTAGACAAAATGCCCAGATTTTTGGCGGCTATCGATTCCACCATGTAAATACAAAATAAAAATGGGGAATTTAACAGACAACCTTTATGTCCGTATTTGCATCACAAAGGTTCAAACCGTGGACCTCCTATTCAAAAAGGTAAGGCTCACCTTCTCCAAATGTGCTATTATTATTTTTTTTGTAAATTTTCCAACTATAGATGGGTCATGTCTAACATATCTAAACACGGGCCCTAGTAGAAAATATTTTTGGTCTTCCCTGCTACAAATACATGGGAATTTTAAGGAGGAAGCCTTGGTGATTGCTGGTGACTAAAACTCTCTGTTGTATTCATATGATAAAAAAGGGTGCAACTACCCATGTGAAAGAAGTATGGAGGAATTTATCAATTTTGTTAGTCAAGGAAAACTTATGGACCTAGATCTGAAAGGTGCAAGATTTACCTAGAGTAATAGGAGGATTGGATATCAGCTTATTATGTCTAATCTGGATAAAATATTTATATCTAAGTAGAGTATTTCATTTTTTTGAGATTCCATGTTGAGTCCATTGCCAAAAGTGGGGTCTGACCATAACCCCCTATTGATGAAAAGTACTCAAGAAATTTTTTTTCCTAGACCATTTCATTTTGAAGTGATGTGGTGTTCTCATCAAGACTTGAAACAAAAAATTCAGTGGTGGTCAGAAGCAGTTCTGGGTGTAGGGCTGTTGAAAATAGCAAACAAACTTAAATTTGTTAAAGAGAGGCTCAAACTCTGGAACAAATGTGTTTTTGGAAATATTTTTAAAAGGAAGGATGAAATGAAAAGCCAACTTGTAGCCATTGAGGAGGACGTAGAAATATGTGTCTTATCGAGATATTCCACAACTAAGGAGAAGATGCAACTTTTAGAAATCCATAACACATTAGCTAAAGAGAAAATCCTATGGAAGCAGAAATATAGAGCCCTCTGGCTAAAAAAAGATGATAGAAATACCAAGTATTTTCATGTTTTGACTCTAAGGCACATAAGATCTAATCATATTAAGGAAATCATTAGGGAGGATAATAGATATTCAGGACATTATGACTAAAGAAATCTCTTTTTTTATATCCTTGTTGGGTTCTAGGGATGAGAGAGATTTCGAGGCTTAAAGCTCTCTTCTTCAAGCAATTCCCAGGTTGGTCTCACGCGACATGAACCAAGCCCTTGAGGCTCCTTTCAAATATGAGTAGATAAGAGAAGTTATCTTTGTTATGGATGCTATGAAGGCGCTAGGGCGATATGACTTCCCTTCATTGTTTTTTTAAACATTTTGGCACACTATAGGGAAGGAAGTTTGTGATGTGGTGAGGGATGTGCAAATATCAAAATTGATGTCATATGGAGTGAATTATACATTCCTATTTCTTATCCCAAAATATGCTAAAGCAAATAAATTTAGAGAATTCCAACCTATTAGCCTTTGTAATACCATCTATAAGATTCTTTCCAAGTCTTTGGCTAATAGACTAAAATTATTTATGCCCTTGTTGATTGAAAAAGCACAAAGTAACTTCATTGTAGGGAGACAGATCCTGGATGGGTCCTGTCAATCCATAAAATTCTCCATTCTACTTAGAAAAGTGAGAGGCCAGGACTCTTCCTCAAATAAGATATAAACAAAGCCTATGATCGTGTGTATTGGAAATTCTTAATAGAGGTGTTGGGAAAATATGGTTTTAATTAGGATTGGATTAAGCTAGTAAGAATTACTTTAGTAAAATTCTCAATCCTTGTTAATGGTTCACCAACTAACGACTTTCACAATCGTAAGGATCTACACCAAGGAAATCCATTATCTCCCTATCTCTTCATTCTCATTGCTGAGGCCTTACAAAGAAATATTTCTCTAGATCCAACTATAGAAGACATTAGACCAACTCTTTCTTTGGACTATTTCTCCCACCATTAGTTCACGGATGACACATTGTTATCACTCATTGCTTCAGTGGTGCAATCCAAAGAGATTAAAAATATTTTATTTGCATATGAGAAGGTTTTTGGTCAGAAGATCATCTCTTTCAAAACAAAATTGTAGAAGTCCTTGCATGCAGAGTTGCAAATTTCCCTTCATCCTACTTGGGGATACCTTTATTCATCGTAATAATGAAGTTGTGCTTTTGGGACATAGATATTGAAAGGATGCAAAGGCAATTTGCTAGTTGGAAAGGGATCTACTTAGCCAAGTAGGTAAAATTATTTTGGTCAAGATAATTTTGCAAAGTGTTCCAGTGTTTTTTATGTCTATTTTTAAATTATCCTTCAAAGTCTTATCCAAATTAGAGAGGATTAAAAAAATTGTTGTAGGGGCCTTGATACCATAAGAAGATCCATTTAATATATTAGGATCAAGCCTACACAAGAAAAGGAAATGAGGTTTTAGGGCTGCACAATCTCTAATTGATGAATGAAGCCCTGATTTTAAAATAAGGTTGGAAGATCTTAAAGAATCACAAATTTGATTGGATTAAAATTATTTTGACCAAATAATTCCACCAATAAGAGGGTCTACTAGTTGATTCCCTTCCCTAGGAGGGATCGACATTTTGTAAAAGTGTAATTTATTATAGATTAGATATTTCTCTAGGGTCCCAATGGTTAGTAGGAAATGGAAAATCTATTGAATTTTGGTGGGATATGTGGTTGTTTGAATGCCCATTGATTCAGAAGGCCAACCTTGCTCCGACTGAGGCTCTCACTCAGAGGCTAGGATGGTTTAGGGTGGAGGACTTTATTTCAATCACATATGGAAGGAGATCATGGAAAACTATCCCCTTATCTAATTGCAGTAGAGAGGAATTAGAAGCTTGGAATGCTATATCCAATCTCCTTAGGATTCAGGTCCTAAAATTACAATAGTCATAGAATACTTTGATTTGAAAAGGTGAAAGTGACGGTTCCTTCTTAGTTAAGTCAACTTATAGGTTCATTGACTCTAATACTTCACAGTGGAATCTACCGGGTAGAGTCTGGATGAAGAATTTGACTCCAAAGTTGAATGCGTTTTATTGGTTGGCTATTCAAAATAGATGTCTCACCCTTGAGAAACTATACATAAGAGGAATATTTCTCCCTAACAAGTGTTATTTGTACAGAAATTCTGATGAGTCTTGCTAGCAGCTGTTATTTCACTGCCCCTTCTCCATTGAAGGGTTGACTCACATCTTTCTATTCTTAGGGGTTCATTGGGTTTCTTCGTTGAAAATTATATAAGTCAGTATTCAATAGGCTACTCCCTTTAAATATCCTCGATTGGTTAATTTTTGGAACTTCTTTCTCCCTCATTTGTTCTAGAGTATTTTGTGGGAGCGGAACTAAATATCCTTCAAGAGTACCAAGAAAGATCCAAAATTAGTTTTATTGAAATCTATAGGAGTGACTATGGAAAATACCTCTTTTTGTTTCGCTGAAATGTATGGGGGCTCCATGAGGAAGCCTTTTTGGAAACTAGACTTGGATTCTCTCAAAATAATCAGCCTACAAATATACCTCTAGCATCATTGAGAAATATGGTGAAATGGATCCCTTCTTCTTGGGCTTGGATTAAGCTAAATTTTGATGGCGCTCCTAAGGGGAACCTGGGACTTACAAAAATAGGAGGTATTCTTAGAAAAAAGAAAGGAAAATTGATTGGTGCTTTTGATGAATTCCTACCAATACATAATTCTCATTTTGTGGAAGGTAGGGCATTGTTGCAAGGTATTTTGCTAATTGAATCTATCGACTTCCAAAAAGTAGTTGTGGAGGGGGACTCTCTAAATATTATTAATCTTGTAAAATTTTCAAGCCCACTAATTTGGAATATTACCAATATTATTGAGGAAGCTATTAGAATCCTTAGTTCAATATCTGAGGTAAAAGTGCAACACATTTTCCATGAAGGGAACAAAGTAGTGGATCTAATAGCCAATATTTGCCGGACTCAACAAGGTCTTATGGTGTGGACATCCAACTTCCCCCATAACCTTCAAAACTTAATCATGGATGACCATGGATAGGTGCTAGACTTTAATTTTTTGGATATCGGGAAGGAATTTATATTTTTTCATCTTTAACCCATTATTGGCCAGTCATTCAATCACAAAGGAGTTTATGTGTCAAGTTGTTGGACCCTTTCAAAAGGATGGGTTAGTTAGATTGGCATATGCATGTGATCTTATGAAATTTGCTAACTTGGAAACCTCGTCACCTTTCTTGGACCAATGGGGTAGGGGACAAAAGTGGTTCCCTTTGGGCAGTAGTAGGATAGATAAAAATGGTTATTATTATTGTTAATGATATTCAAAATATTGGTAAGAAGCAATTGGATTCTACTGTCCATTAGGTTATTGGAGACCAGGGAGTTGCAGGTATTTTTGTTGATTCTTAATATCCTCCCTACAGGTTTTGTTTGTCTAGTTATCTCTTATTTGTGGTTATGTTTGGAGATTCTTTATCTAGCATATTGCATCCTTCTTAAGTTGTGGTATTTGTCATGAAAGTCTTAGATTCTACCACCTTGTTATGTATGTACTAGGGTTTGGGTATTCTCTCAAAACCCCTTCTTTTACCTAATAAAAAAAATACTAAACAAACTTATTATTAAAAGTAAAAAAGAATAAAGATGTCTTATTGAATGATTTTAAAAATAAAGGAGAATATAAGAGTATTTTTTAAATCCATAGGAGAGGGGAGAATAGCATTGATCCTAGAAATTAAAAAGGTAAGTTTTTTGTTTAAGTTTTTTTTAACTTTATATCAAACTCTTACCTTTATTTATTTTCTTCCTTGAGTTGCACCAACTTCTAAATCAAGTAAGCTAGTTTTATGTTTTTTTTTTTGTGAATTGTTGAAAAATATATATATAAGATAAAAACTATGGCTCTTGCATAACCTATTATTTTATAAACTATAAAACTATTTTTTTATATATATTCCTTAAATATTAAAAACATGATTTTAATAATAAAAAAGAATATTCTAGTAAGTGTAGTCTACTTAGGACACCACTTACATTATCAGTGATGTGACCCAGATTCAATATCCACTATAGATGTGTATAAAAAATATTACTCAAAAATAAATAAATAATAAAACAAATGTTTTTAAAAAATATACTTAAAAAAAACATATGCTTTTATGAAATCACAAGTATATAGAAAGAAAACAACAATGATTAGTAAAATTACTTTATTAAATCTGCTCAAGTGGGTAGTTAAAACTCTTTGGTTGAAATTGAGAGGCCCCAGGTTCAAATATCTCACCTCGCATGTTGTGGATATGCTATGTGCATAAGTGGTTACAAATAAAAAAAAAAAAATTACTTTATTAATTTCAGCATTTGTCATTTTTATAACAAACTTTTACATTTTTCATGTTTTTTTTTGAAGTTTTATTAGTTCTAGCTCCTCAACGCAAGTTTTTTTTTTTTATTGTAAATCGTTTTAATAAAAATATTATATATTAAATAAATAATATATAATGTACATATAATACTTAAAAAAGAGTATGGGTGTTTTCGTTGAAATCTAAACAAGGCAGAAAAGAATAGTGATGATCCTAGACATTAAAAAGTAAATGTTTATCAATTTAAATATTTATTAATTTTAGATCAAACTTTTATTTTTTTTTCCCTTCTTGTAGTTGACTCAACAATTCTTTAATTTTTTTAATTGTTGAAACAAATTATATTTTAAATAAAAAATATTTTTTAATTTATAAACTATAAAAACTAATTTACCTTACATCATTTATTTTATATATATATATATATATATATATATATATATATATATATATATATATATATATATATATATATATATATATATATATATATATATATATTTTGGTACTATTAAAAGAAGAGGGTTTTAACAGGATCCCACAACCATTACAAAGAAAGCCACAAGGGCTACAAGTTGAAAAAACCTTAGAAAAAAATAGAGGCAAACAAAAAGGAAAGATAGCAACCAAACGTCAAGACACAAAAGGAGGGAGAACTAAGATAATTGTACACCAGCTTGTGAACGCCCTGAGCTACATCAGCCGCCAAACGAGAAACATTTTCAGATAAATCAAGGGTGAATTTCAGCGAACTCCAAATTTTGCATTGGTTGATGTCAATAAGTTTTAAATCATGGAAGACAACATCTTTAAAATTCTCAGCCATGCCCGAAGCATAGATTTCTTCCACAGACTTCTCCCGAGAAATATCCCTCGATAGAACATCAAGATCCGAGAGGGTCGTAGGAAGGGGAGAATCACCTTCCTTCTTTTTACTACATAGCCATTTTGACTTATGACAATCAGTAGTAGTGATGCCAGTCAGGTTCATCTCAAAATCACCAAGATCATCCAAACACACTTTAGGGGCCATTTCAAATTTAACAGTGTGGCCTGTCGAATGGGCCATAGCACTCGCCTTCGGGTCCCGATCCCATAGCACTGGTGAGTGTCCAAACTTTCGTTAGAGTCTATACCAGAATCTAAATGAGAGTCACCACCAAAATAGGGGGATTATGCTTTCAACTTGGAACCACTCACTAGAGAAATAGAAGGATCTACAAAGGGATTCAAAAAATCATTGGCATCAAGGCCACACTCCAATGCAACCTATTCAAAAGCCAACAAAGCTAGTCCTTGGTGGATAGGGGCTTGACCATGACCACATTAAACATTAAGGAAGGAATTTTACATGGAATGAAAGAGAAATAAAGGAATGTTCATATAAACATTACGTCTAAGATGCTTTAAAAACATGGTATGAAAACTCCTTATGATTTTATAGGAAGAGTCAAGGGTAATGTAATCCATAATGACCCTAGCAACTTTGTTCCAGGGACGAGGCAAAGCCGCAGTGCTAAAGCCATTATGAATACGTGGCAAATATTCCTCCTTGTCCAAAAAAAGAGTGATTTCTTGCAACAAAGAATACCTTTCATGGCTGTGATAGGCACCATCCAGAACCAGGCCAATGGTCCTACTGATAAGAGCCAACGCTAACCCAACCATCATTCCAAGAAGAAACCATCCAATTTGTGAGCATCGGATTATGCCCATGGAATTTCTGGATGCAATCCACAAGACCTCCATTTGCTAAGATAGTTTTTACCTCTTCATCAAAGGAGATAGTCAAAGGTTCCAAATGAGGTTTACACAATTTGGGCTTAGCTAGATAGATCTTAGCTTTCCCAATACTATCGCTATACCAGCTAATCATAGACTCAGACCATAAAAAAAAAAACCAAAATAAGACACTTCCAATGACCAGAGAACACCAACAATTAACAATACTAAGCATCAAAGCACCCAAATACAGGAACCTGGTCATAAAATTCAACCATCGAGTCTAATAAAAAGGTATATGAGGCCCACACAAGAAAAAACGAGACACACCGAGAAGGGACTTCATAGCAAAAATCTACTCTTTCACAAAAAACGTAAAGATCCACATCCCAGGCAAGAAAACAAGACAACTCACGAGGGCAACCAACGAAAATTGATTGATAACAATGTCAAACACCTTAGAGATGAGCTCAAACATCCATAGAATACTAGTAGGACTAGCACAAGAGAGGGCAGAGAAAGGAACATAAGTCTTGCAAATGGGCCCAAAAAACCCTGGTGTAAGATAATCCCAATAAAAACTAGCCCAAAAGAATTCACTTGGATGCCAGCCCAAAATAAAAAAGCTCCACCTAAAAATGGACGTAAACCACTTAAGAGAAGTGTTAACAACAAGGCAGATGGACCAAAGTGTCCACGAAAGGGAAAAAGGAGGAACATGTGTAAGACGCTCTCCAAAAGGACCGATCAACAAGAAAGCCCCCGAACGCCACCTCAAACTGCACAAAGAAAACTTGAAAAGAGCAACACCATCATCCATAGGGAGAGTACCAATGTTCGACACTGTTGGCTTCATATTTAATGAGATTATGGTGGTTACGTGGAAGGCCTGCTCATGGAAATGCTATGTTCTCCTTTGTTAAGAGGCTCTAGTATGTGAAATATCAGCTTAAGAAGTGGAATACACAGAGTTTTGGTAATATTTTTGGGGTAAAGTTAGCTACTCAAGAGAAGTTAGATGCCATTACAAGACATTTTAGGGATTATGGCCTCATAAAAAGGAATCTTAAAGAGGAATCTAATGCTCTTAAGGAAGTAGCTAAGTGGGAATTAAGGAAGGAAATTTATTGGAAACAGAAAGCTTAGATTGATTGGTTGCAGGAAGGAGACAAAAATACTGCTTTATTTTTCAATTTGGTTAAAGCTAGAAGGTATGGTAATGTTATTTCTTCTCTTGGGGTCCAATTGACTACTGCTCAGGATATTTCAAGGGAGGTTGTAAGGTTTTTTTCCTCTTTGTATTATGAGGATTCTCCCTTGGCAGTTGCTGGAGAAAATAGTATTTTGGACTGTATCCCTTCAGTTGTCACTGCAGAGATGAACGATTTACTCATGATATCAGTTTCAATTGAAGATTTGGAGGGTATTATTTTCCAGATGAATAAATGGAAAGCACCAGGGCTTGATGGTTTTCCTGTGGAAATTTTCCAAGAATTCTGGGAGATTGTCAAACTGGATCTTTTGTTTGTTGTGTAGGAGTATTTCAGAAATAAATAGATGTTGAGAGCTATGAATTCTACCTTCTTGGTGCTTATTCCTAAGTGGGAAGGAGCCAATTATTTGGATCTTTTTAGACCTATTGAACTATGTAATGTGATGTATAAAATTATCTCCAAGTTGATTGCTAAAAGACTTAAGCCTTGTCTCAATAATATTATTTCTGATGAACAGGGAGGTTTTATGGTGGGTAGACAAATCCTTGATGGTGTGGCTATTACTGCTAAGGTTATTCATTCTATGGGAATTTCTAAAAAGAGCTATGTTTATAAAATTGGATATGGCTAAGCCTTATGACAGGGTTAAATGGTCTTTCTTAAGTAAAATTCTCCTTGCTTTTGGTTTTGACTCCAACTGGATTAGTTGGGTGATGAGTTGTATTACGTCTCCATCCTATTATGTACTTATTAATGGTGAGCCTTCTACTTTGTTTTAGGCTTCAAGAGTTCTTCTTTAGGGGGATCCTTTGTCTCCTTATTCATTTATTATTATGGTTGATGGTTTGAGTAGACTTATCAAATCGCATGTCAGTCAGCGGTTGATTCGTGGTTGGAGGTGGGGTAATAGTTTACCTACGTCTTCTCATCTTCAATTTGTGGATGATACTACTCTTATGGGTCTTGCTTCTATTAGGGAAGCAACTAATTTTAGAAGATATCTGGATATTTATTTGGCTGCATCGGGGTAGAAGATAAATGAGGGGAAATCCTCCATCTTATTTTTCAATACTAATCCTCTTATACATGCCAAAATTGCTCAGATTATTCAATTTCAGATTGAATCTCTTCCTTTAACTTATTTGTGAATTCATATTTTTGTGGTTTGTTTCCCTCGAGGCATCTGGAATAATATTTGGGATAAATTCAGGGCTAAATTCTCTCATTGGACTATTAGGTGGCTTTATTTTACTGTCAGGGTGTTGCTTCTTAATTCGGTGGTTCAAGCTTCTTATATTTATTGGTGCATGATTCAGGTCACTCCTACTAGTTTTATTCATGAGTTTGAATCTATGTCAGGAATATTTTTATGGGCTACAAATTTAGTCTTTAAAATGGAGTCTGGTTAAGTGAGAGACTATTTGTATACCGAAATAGGATGGTGGATTTGGTCTCTATTTGACTTCTCTTTTTGGTCAGGCATTGTTGGCCAAGTTTTATTGGAGATGGTGGATTTCTCAAGACCATGCTTGGGCTAATGTTATTTCCTTTAAATATATTAATGGGGTTATGGATTCTAAGATACCTAGATACAGTTTTTCTAGTAAAGTATTTTTGATCTGGAACACCCTTAAGAAGGGGGTGCCTCTTGTTAAGCAAGGTTTGTTTTGTATTTGTCTCAAAGGATGATTCTTGAGATGGTTTCACTACAATTTTATCTATATTTCCTCATCTTCAGGAGCTATGTAATTGTTTCTTGGAAGTTGGTTGGTATGGGGTGATGGATTATAAAGTTTCCAAACGATTTGGGTAGGTGGAGGTAGTTCAATGGAAAGACCCTAGATATTGGTTGACAGGTGGTTTTTTTCAGGATAAAGAAGAGTTGGTTCGTATTTTTGCTACTAGGGAGTGCTCTTCTTTACATGATGATGATGTCTTGTCTTGGGGTATGGATACTAGAGGGGTTTTCTTAGTGGCTCTGGTTACCATATCTTAGATAGGCAACATTTTGGGGATGAGGAGGTTCCTTGGTGGAAACAGGTTTGGAATAAGTTTTCCTAGCCGAAATGCAATTTCTATTTGTGGTTGGATACTCGGAAAAAATGTCCCACTTGGGATAATCTCCAAAAGAGAGGTTTTCAAGGCCCTTAACTTTGTTTCCTCTGTGAGAATAGTGAAGAATATGGAGGGCATTTGCTCTTACAGTGTCTATTTGCATGAGAAATTTGGCATATTTGGTGGAGGGTGTGGAAATAGCCTTGTTCTCACACCTCTTCTCTTGTTGATTTTTGGATGATTTTAGGAAGACCTCCTACTAAGGCTTTCCTTATTCAAGTTGCATGGAGTATTGGGCCCTCATGTATTATATGGCGAATTTGTCTTGAAATAAATTGAAGAATTTTTCAAGGTAGGAAGTTAACTATTTACCAGACTTGGAAGAGGATTATTCGTATGATCTAAGAAACTATTTCTTCTAAATGTCAAATCAGTATTCCTTTGGAGCAGTCTGAGATTTTTATGATGGAGGACCCAGATTTAGTGGAGAATGACCCTCATTCGTCTGTATTAGTCACGAGGAGAGACCTTAATAAAAAAGTATAGAGAGAATGCAGATGGCATCCTCCACCTCATGGGATGATTAAGATTAATATTGATGGCTCTTCTATATGGAATCCTGGGCATGCAAGTGTTGGTGGTGTCGAGAGAGATAACAGTGGTGCTATTTTTTCCTATTATAAGGGGAAGTAGACTAATAATTATATGGAGACCCTTGCTATTTATTTTTCTTTAAAAAAATGTAATGCTCTGGGATGGTTAAAGATAATATATGATTCAAAATCTCATATTATTATTAATTTACTGCATACTCAAGATATTTTTAATGTTCATTGGCAGCTTGTAGTAGCTCAACAAACTTTTCAAATATGTCAGCATCTGGAGTTTATTTTCTTTGTTCATATTCCTAGGGAATTGTGTGGCTGATTGCTTGGCAAAATAGGTTTCTGAGTTTCAAGAAAACTAGAATGTTAGAGAATGAGATCAATTTCCATTGGACTGTTCTCATCATCTTGCTAATTTGTTTGCGGTGGATATGCCTGGTTGAAGCTATTATTTTTTGGATGTCTTCTGGTCATATGCTCGGTGCTATTGGGGATTTCTTTCTCCTAACCCTTGTAATGATTATTGTTATGGGAATCTTTGTTTCTTGTAAAGCTTACTGATTCAATAAATTTTTACCCTTTTACAAAAAAAAAAAAGTATAAAAGAATAAATATGTTTTATAAAATGATTCTAATAATAAAATAGAATACAAGTTCTTTTCGTTAAAATGCAAACTATAAAGAAAGAATAATGTGATCCTCGACATTAAATTTAAATTAAATTTAAAGTTTTTTTTAATATCTTTCACTTTTCTTTTTAAGTTTCTTCTTAGAGCCACTCTTCCTAATTTAAGTTTCTTTTAAATTTTGTTTTAAATTCTTGAAAAACGTATTATATATGAAATAGAAAATATTTTTTTATATAATTTATAATTTTATAAACTATAAAAACTAATTTATTTTTTATATTTTATTTTATGTATTACTTAAATATATTTTTATATATGATTTTAAAAATTAAAAAAATAAGGTTTTTTTTTAAGAATAATACTCAGCTGTTGTTTTTATGAAATCCAAAGTATAGAGGAGAATAGTGATGATTGTGGATACTATAAAAACGTAGAATTACCATTTTTCAGTTTTATAACAAATTATTATATTTTATTTTATTTTTAGACTTGCAAGTTTTCTTTTCTTTATATAATTTTTATGTACATATAATTTTTTTTTTTTCAAAGAAGAAACTAGAATTAAATCAATAAAATGTTTTACTTTAAAATGAACTAGAATTATAAATTATGACTTGAGCAAGTCATCATATTCCACTACACTCTAATCCATCTACTACTTCTATTGTATAGAGCTTGTGATCAATGTAGCAATGGTCCTCTTGCTTTGGCTTGATTATCAATAAAATAAATTTCATTGTTCTGGATGTCATTTTTTTATATATATTTTTTGTATTATTAAGAGGAAAGAGGGTTTTTAAAGGGACCCCACAACCTTTTACAGAACAAATTTTCACAGAGGCTAACCAGAACAAAACACAGAAAGAAAAAGGTTCCCAAAACAACTATGGAAACAAGACGACTCAACCAATGAGATAATCAAGACAGTTCTACATGATTGAGTCAAGATCAACCTCCTCAAAAAAATATATAACCATATTAACAGAGCTCTAAACCGCACGTCCAAGAGAAGAAGGTTGTGCAAAAGAGCGCACTTTTCTTCGCAAAAGCTTCCTCGAGGAATAAACATCAGTCACCCATTTTTCCTAAGAAGAACCTCCACTTCTTTTACTTTTGATAAGAAAGAGGACTCCACAATATAAAGCAGCCAGTAGAAAGGCCTTCTACCGCTGGAGTAGTAGCAGAAAATCGGGAATAGTTACTGAGCCAAAACTTCTCATACAAACACGGAAAAAAGCAAGCTTGAAAAATGCATGTTAACAATTACGAAAAGGATCTCTAAAAACCAAAACAAGGATACGGGCATCCTTCTTATATTGTTTGCCACTAATGTAGAAAAGAGAATAACAATGATCATGGACTTGAGAAAGTGAAGTTGTTTTAATAATTTAAATAAATTTTCATTTTTATATCAAACTTTTTTTTTTTTTTTTTAAATTAGGAAAATAATTATATATCAGATAAAACATTCGTGTTATATACTTTATAATTTTAAAAATAATAAAAATTATTTAATTTTTTATATTTAATTTTTATTTATTATTTAAATGTTAAAAAACATAATTCTAAAATTAAAGAAAAATAAAAATGTTTTTAAAAAATTATCATAAAAAAATATAATTATTTTTCTAAAATTCAAAATATTTGAAAGTATTTATAAAAACATTAACAAGTTGTTTTTTTAAACGTTTTCCATTTTTATATCAAACTCTTTACATTTTTTTTTTTCTCACTTTTTGCAGCTGCATCGGCTCCTTCTCCGTAAGTAAGCATGCATATATATATATATATATATATATATATATATATATATATATATATTCATCTTCATCTTCATCTTGAATCGTTTTAATAGGAGAAATTATCTTTATGTGCACGTCAGCACGGTGGTCTGTTTTGATATATGCTGACGTATGGCAGCATCTTGGCATCTTGCAGGCGGCGCTCCAGCTCCTAGCGCAGGCACGTTTACGGCGCCGTAGATGCTGTTGAGCTTTCTGGCGGTGGCAACGCTCTTAATGAAGGCTTCCCGTTAAATTGTATGTAGAGTCTTTCAAGAAATTGAAATATTTAATAAGCGTTGAACTGCTTCTTGCTTTATCCAACTTGGCATGGAAATTCTAAAGAGGTGGTGCTAACTGGTCAACCAGTTACTCTGTAGAGTTTTGAGATTTCAGATCTGCTAATTTCAATGGTTACACAGATTTTCTTTTAACAATAAATGGATAAAGTTTTTTATTTTTTTAAAAACCGTTTAAGCATGGGCAAAACGGAGGATCAAGCTTAATCCTATATTAAAGAATGTAAGAAAATTAGTTCACTATTGTATAAGTAGGTGTAATAAGACGACGTAGTCTTTGCCGTAAGGACTGAAGTGTTTGTGATATGTTGTTTTTTTTTTTCCTTCTTTAAATAAAAACCTCCTTTGTAATTAGTTCACTATTGAAATATATTTCTACCCCTTTTTATTGTAATTTTAGCCTTTTTAAGAAGTGTGTTAGACTTTGCATAGTTGTTAGTTGAAGTTTCATATGAGTAAGAATAAGCGAGTGAGAGCTTTGCCTTCACTATTTTGAAATACACAACCTTCACTAGCTTTTCCTAGTTGCTAGTTAAAGTTCCATATGATTATGAGTAATTGAATAAAACTTTACCTTCACTATTTCAAAAACACCACCTCCATTAGCTTCTCCTAGATTTCCTTTGGAAGCATCACTAAAATTAATTTTTGAAAAACTCAATTTATGGACATTTTATTTTACCATAGATTGAAGTAGATCACCACTGTTGCATATGACTCTTTCATGTATATTCAAATCCTATAACTAAGTTGATAGCACCTATTTTTCACTTAAGATTTCATATTATAAGTATCATATCTATAAACGTTACGTAAGAGAGACAATGCCATAATTTTGAGATTTATTTTTTTAAATCCAATAATTCATTTTAAGCCATGAATTCCAAAAAATAATGGTAGGACCAATTCTCCATAGAATACATAATGCATTAGCATTAAAATAATTAATCCAACATTTTATTAACTCTTTCAATGTTGATGGAGCTACCCAATTTATTCTCATATTTTTAAATCCTTATATCCTATAAATCCTTAAATCTTTATATCCTAATTTGATCAAATATGCACCATATTTTGGAAAATTTTAAACCAGCTCATCCTCCTGTGTACAAATAGGTAAATGAATCTCTTGAAAAATATTTTGATATCATCTATAAGTTGTTTGAGTTCATCTCCTTCAACCATATTATTTATATAAATCCATGATATAGAGTTTTGAAACATATTTCAATCTCATATATAATTTGTTTGAGTTCTTCTCCTTCAACCATATTATGATAGAAATCCATGATCTAGAGTTTTTCCTCACATTCATATAATATTTAACCTTTGGAATTTTATAGGTTAGTTACGCTTGAGTCCATAGTTTCTATTTTGAATCATAAATAAGAGGATACGCCTTCAACCAAGCCTCGAATAAAAAATTCACATAAATAACATTGTTGATTGACCTCTTAATAAATTGTAAACTATCTAAAATAATGTTCCATATTGGTATTCCTTTGGGTAAGGTTATTTTCATCAATAATTTAATTTTATCAAGAGAACCTATATATTTTTGAAGTAATATATTTTCCCAACTCTTTCCTTGATCTCTAAATAATCTATCTTCAAGTTTTATGTCTAAGGCCAAACACATAAGTCTCCAATTTCACAGGTCCAGTCCTCCAATATTATATCCCTTAAAAGTTGTATTCCACTTGTTGAGCATGCAAATTACACATTGTCAAGGCCAAACCAACATACTTGGAAGAGAATATATTTTCTCTTGAATTTTTTTTTTCTCTCAAGGTTTGGGTATACCTGATCTTGGTTGATGCAGATAAATGCAAAGGTCTTTAGTAGTTGTTCATTTAAGGGGTATTTTCTAATATGACTCAAATAAATATATTTCTAGGCATAATATTTTATATTTAAATGCCTAACTATTTGAAAAAAAATCCACTACATGGACATTACAACATATGTGAGTTGAATAAAATTAAAACTAAGCAAGAGAAAGATGAATGTTAAACCATGCTAACTATAGTTTTCCAATCCATATATATTGCACTCATATTTCATTGTATATAACAAAAATGATTCACTTGCAAGAATATGAGATTTCAAATTACATGACAATAGTTTTATTGTAAATATATGAAATTTTTAGTTGCACATCAATAATTTATTTGAAAATATATGAATTTTTTACTTTCACATCTATGATTCATTTATAAATAAATGCAATTTAATTACCTAATTATTATTCATTTGTAAATATATAATATTTGTAAAGTTGCAATATAAAATACTCAATAATGGCAATAGTTTATTCAAATATAACTCACAAATAACTTCATAAATAACTCATAAAATAGACACTAATAAATGCTCACAAAAATAGTAAAATGATATAGAATAAAGGTCACACACACACACTCTTATTTACAATGCTTAGTCACATATATAATAGAATGTGAATTTTCATTTGGAGTACTCTTGGCCTTCTCTCTTCTTTGAGAGTCTTCACTTTCCTATTCTAAGGACACGTACACTCTTATATAATGGAAACTTGTGCACACTTACACTCACCACTTACACACTTAATTGTATGATATTTATGCATTCCTTACATATTATTACCTTACATAAAATATGTACTCACACTCTAAACTAGGACACACTCTTAATCTAATATTTATGATGATGTACCCAAGGTGGTACATTAGAATATATCAAATAATGTAATATAGTCCAACACCCCCATGTATTACTTTATTTGATTATTAAAGATTTTAGTCTTCAATATGAATATTCATCTTTTAGTTTTTAATCTATCTCCAATAAATTTATATCTAGAGTTTTCAAAGAAGTATCTTCTTTAGGTTTAGTCTTCATCTTACCTCTCTGATTTATTTTTTTGCTTTTTTTCTCTTCCATTTATGTACCTAATGAGTTAGTAAATAATCACAGTAATATGACTTTTTTTTTAATGATTCTTCTTTGATATAGTTATATGAATAGTTTATTTTAACTTGTATCTTCCCTTGAAAATATTCAAAAACAATTAATGAAAGATACATCATTAGACATTCTTCTAAAGTGAGTACAATGGTTTTTTGAGACTCCCAACATGACCTAAAACATTTTTCATGAAGGTATCCTATGAAAGTAGTCAATTTTATTTCTTTAGCTTCTTCAAAAAAAAATATCAATTTACCTTTTATAACATCAAATAGTTGATCCCCAAGCAGGGTTATGCGTAAGGGGTCAGCCCCAAAATATATTTATAAAAATTTGACGAATCGGTTTCAAAATCTAGGCAAATCAATTTCATTATTATTAGGGGTAATGTTGAAAATTTAAACTTAAAATGGTCAAATTATTATAAAATTGGGACAAATCAACCAAAAAAATTTACATCCATAAATTTTTGGCTAATGGACCCTAGTCAAGGGTCCCAAATATTAGCCAATTCCAAATTTTAAAAATCCTAATTTTAGCCAATTTTGCAAAAATAGCCACTATGCATAACCCTATCGATAAGGTATTAAATCATGTGACTACAATCTAAGTGCATGAATAATTTATTCACTATATTTATTAAATGCATTCTTAACAATTTCATCCATAAATTACTTTAATGTAGTCTTCCTTGTAACTCCCTAGTTTTTTAATAAGAATCTAAAGATAATTTTCCAACATTTCTAAGCTTTTGATTTGAATTCCTTATGTCTCCCTAAGTTTGAATATATTATTTCTTAACTCTAAATTTCATAAAACTAGTTTGATGTTGAATTTATTATGAATCCCCGATTAGAAATTTAAACATTTTATAAAAGATATTTACAAATTTATTATTTCTAATTTGATGTAGAAGACCTTATTTTATCCCTTTAAATTATTTGCAAACATTAAAACTTGATTCACAAAATTAAATAGATTAATTACAAAATTTGTAATTAACTTCTCAAAATTTTAAATTAACCTTTCAATAATATTCAAAACTTCTCAAAATACCTTTATAAGGTTTCTATGGTTTCAATTACTAAATTTGACATCTTATATCTTTGTAAATATAATTAATCTAAATAGCACTAGATTAATTAAAATTAACTTTAGAAAAAAATTAATTAAATCAACCTTATAGCTGCCAAACTTTAGTATAAAGAAAAATTAATTTGAAATGTAATTTGCCTCCAAAAACTAGGTGTGTTAATTTCATGGTCTTCCATGTTTGACTTGTACAAAATGCGACACTCCTCTTCAAGCACTCACTACAATTTCTACATTGTAGAATGGATTGTTGAATACTTTAATTTATGCATTAGTGAAATGTGGCTCACATGCATTTATTGGACTCTTTCAAGAATTTCATTTGACCCTTCATTGGTTGGCACTTTTATTCAAGTGTGCTAAGTGGCTCATGCACTCTTCCTCTTCTCAACCAATGTAACACTTGGTAATTGCTTTCTTTGAAATGTTTCACTTTGCTTTTCCTTTGCAACATTCTCCCTTCTTTCATGATAGGCTTATTTATACTCTTATTAGTGATGGTATAGTTTCCTTGGCACTTGGATTGCTTGATTTTGGCTCTTCACTTGTTTTCTTAGCTCCTCAAATATCCAATGCTCAATGCTCACTACTTTTCTCAATGCTTCAACTTTGTTGCTCAACATTTTATTATCTCTAAATATGGTTTCCCATACTCCAACAAATGGTTATTTAATAATTTACATTATTTTTTTTTTGAAATCCATAGTAGTAGCTATTTCAACACCTAAGGTTCTTCAAGGTTGATGCATCTTTTTGGCATCTTTAGACACCCTAATTTCTACCTTGTATTTGGATGCAATTTGGCCAAATATTAAAACACTTTTGACATCAAAAAATTAGGGTAATAAACCTTGCTCTTTGGGTGATATTTCTTCTTATATTTTTTCTATGAAATATCTCTCTTATTTGGCTTCCAAAAATCTTGTAACAATCTAAACTTTTCACCTTTATATTGGCTTTATTTTATACTTACAAAAACAATATTTACACTTATCCTTTTAATCAATATTTTCCACCCATTTTACTCCTTCTTCATACCATATCTAATTTGTGCTATTGCTACAATAATATTTAAATTCAAATATGGTGAAGATGCTTCCTTCCTCAGCTTGAAGACATAAAATTAAATACCTTTTTTTTTCTATTTTGAAACTTGAATATGGTGCTTGAAATAGATCAATATTTTATGCTTAAACAAAATACTATTATAGCACCAATTTTAAAACCTCTTTGGTCTTCTACCTCACTTGATTTCTTGTTGATTTTTCTTACCTCTTTGTTGATCATAATTTCTATCCAAACTTGTAAAAATACGACCCCTTTTCTTCTCAAAAATGCTACCCAAAAAATCTTGTCTATTCCCTTTCAAAGTGTTGCACAGTAACTTTGAAATTTGTAAATTTTCTCCTCCTCAACATGCTATCCAAAAATATTATTTATTCTTCCAAATAGCTACCAAAAAGCACTAAAATTTTCAGCTCTTCTACTTATTCAAATGCTGCCCAAAAAACCTTCAAATACTACTCCAAAATTCTACCTTGTTTTCCTTTAATTTTCTATTGAAAACTTCTGATTTAGTAACTTTACTTCTTCTCCAATTTTTTTTTGAAACCTACCTCTTTCTTCATGAATTTTTTGTTCAAAAACTCTTCAAGTTTTGCCCAAAAAATCTATAATTTGTAGCATTGCTATCTCCTTCAAAATATATCCAAGAATATTTCAAATTAATCCTTAAAAAACTTTAATGTATACCTTTAGAATATGTTAAATGGTGTCCACTTAAATCCTCTTTATCCTCCTTAGCTCTCACTAAATTATATCATATTTTATAGCTTATTATTCAATATTCTCAACATCTTAAAGCATTCAAAAATACCTTCCAAAATTTAGCAAACTTCTTACTCAATATTTCCTCCTTCAATCAGTTTCACAAATCCTTTTGGGCTTGATGTTAGATGGTATGATTTTCCCAAATTTGGCATGATTACCTCTTTTCAAAATTTTCTTCTTCTTACAATATTATACCTCAAATTTTCTTCATATTTCCTCCAGTTTCCACTTTAAAAATAATAATAATAAAGCTTCTTTATTCTTCATATTTCTCCTTCCAAATTTCAATGGGATATTTTTCCTAGGCCTACTCGATCTTCTCTCTCAAATCTCCCATCTCCTTTCTCAATTATTCAATGGAACCTCTTCTCTTGGATCTCCTTTTTCTCAATCTTCAATAAGGCTTCTCTAGCCTCTTCCTTTCTAATATCTTCAATATACTATGAGAACTCCCTTCTTGAGGCTCTTCAATATTAAATCTTCAATGGGGCCTCTCTCTTAGGTCTTCTTGATCTTCAATGTCTACTATTTTCCTACAATCCCAAAATAAATTCATATGTGAGAAAAGCACATAGGCAATTGAAGGTGAAATTCTTGTCTATCTATTGTAGGAAGCTTCTCAATTTTTTAGAATACTTTTTTGCAACAAAAACTTAGACAAAAATAATCAAATACATTCAAATCTTCGAAAATTCTAAAATCAATTAACTTCACTAGTTGTTTGCTAATCTAGTGGTTAAAATATATGTTGAGTTATTGTCTTCATGAGTTATTTTGCAACCTTGTGGAAAGACTCTAGATAAATACAAATTGGAATATTCTTCTACATTTAAGTTTGCTTTCTATCAAATTTTTCAATAAGAACTTCTTGGGTCTCTTAATCTTGTCAATGTCAAGGGTTCTCATCAAGACTTAAACCATGCTGTAGATTCCCTTCTATTTTGAATTAACTCTTAGAATAAGTAAACTCAATATATCTAAATAAAGCTTCAACCTTTTCTTGCTTTGATCCTTCAACAGTGAACTTCTTCTTCTCTACAGAGTTGGAAGATGAAGGTTGTTCAGCTTCATATCCAAGACCGCTCTTATCCATGGAGCTTCTTTGTTGGCTTATCATTTTATCCAGAAATTATATGCTCTTCTCGAATTTGAGATTTGTATTGGCCTCTTCTAGTTGTTTCTTCAATAAGACAATATCTTCCTATTTTTTGCAACAACCAATATATTTCTCATTGATCTATGACCTGAGAGTTTCTTCAATCCTTTTGAATTCTTCTACCTGAACTTTCAAATTGGTTATTATTTCATTTGCATCCTCAATATTTCTTGAGATTTCCTTATTCCTTTTTATTTCTATCTTCAATTCATCCAGAGCTGCAATTAATTGCTCTTTCAACTTTATTTTTGCATCAATTTCTTCTTCATCACATTCCTGTCATTTTTCTATTTCTTCTTCGAGTGTCATGAAAAGACCCCCACCTATTTATTTCTTAGAATCATCTTCTAGGACTTCATTAACTCTCAGCATATATGCCTCTATGTTCTCATCGTCTCCTTCATGAATGCTCCTCAGTTTGTCCCATATTTCTTTTGCCATTTTACAACTCATGATCTTTACCAGTTCACTTTCTACTAATCCACACCTGATAGCATTCTTTGCTTTTGAGTCATTCTCAAACAGATTCATATCGGCAACATCGGTTGGAGGAGTGATGGGTATGGTGTATTCACTGTTTACTAAATTCCAGATGTAGTATCCCAAAGCACAAAGATATGTCTACATTCTGATTCTCCAGATTGCGTAATTAGTTCCATCAAACAAAGGTGGTTTGTTTGATGAGAAATCTTCAACCTTTTTTGGTTCAATTTTCTCTTCCACAGGAACTGAAACTGACTGAGATACCATTTTGGAGGAGGATCTATTCTTCTTACCCATTATGTACTAATCCAAGATCAACCCTGACTGATTTAGCCTAAAAAGGGAACTTGGATCTGATACCAATTGTTAGTATTACAATGGAACTAAGAGGGGGGGTGAATCAGTGTATTATTTTAACTTGAATTTATAGCTCTTAAAACTGGAATAATAAAACCTTAAAACCAGATAAAGCAAGCATCATAAAAGAACATATCATACAACATAAGATTTTAATGAGGTTCACCAAATTGGCTACTCCTCAAGAATTACTGCTTGGACTACCATCCAAATCCAGCCTTTACAAAGCACCAACTTTACAAATAGTTTACCAGCATCCACTGGAAGGAGCACCAACCCCTTATTTATTTGTACCAATAGAAAGGAGCACCAACCCCTGATGCCAAGCTGCAACCTGGACTTCAATTTTGAATCTATAAGTTTGATGATAAAATACCTTTCCTTTTGCATGACCCTAACTAGTCTTCTCCACCTTTGCATTCTCTGTGTACTTTGCTCTTTCCGTAGAAACACTTCACACACTTTGCTTCGTTGCAGTCCAACTTCACGATCGTCTTCTTCCTTTTGTGCACTCTGCTCCTTCTGCTTTCTCTGTGCAATCATAGATGCACTTAGGACAATTCAACATGACTTCTTCACTCACTTTGCACACTTCACCATCATCTCACTGCTTCTATGCTTCCTGCACTGTTACGACCACATTTCATACTTTGACACGCATTCGACGATGCATTCATCAACCTCTATAATTCTTTAAACAACCTTCCTTTTATAAAATTTTCATGATCAAAACCCTAATCTTAGTTGGCTATAAACCTTGATCTTAGTCGGATACAAACCCTAATATTAGTCTACTACAAACCCTAATCTTGGTCGGCTGTCATAGGTCTTCATCGGCTTCAACTCAATCGTAAAAAAACATGTCACGATATCATGACACTTTTGCTTACTCTCTCTTTCTCCTTTTCTTTGGTCTCAAAAATACAACATGTGATATCATGACACTTTTGTTCTCTCTCTCTTTCTCCTTGCTTTGGATAGAAAAACTACAACATGTCATGATATCGTGACACTTCTGCCTCCTTGCTTCTCTTCTTGGCTTGTACTCATGAAAACTCAACATGTCACGATATCGTGACACTTTTGCCATCGTACTTCTTTTCTTGGCTTGTACCCGCAAAAACACATGTCGTGATATCATGACACTTTCACCTCCTTGCCTCTTTTCTTGGCTTGTACCTGCAAAAACATAGCATGTCATGAAATCGTGACACTTTCACCTCCTTGCCTCTTTTCTTGGCTTGTACCAGTGAAATCATAGCATGTCACAGAATCATGACACTTTCGCCTTCGTACTCTTCCTCTTTACTTTTGTCACAAAATTGTGACACTTAAGCCTTCTTGCTTTCTCTCTGCTCATTGAGTCACGAAAATGCGATATGTCGTGATATCATGAAACTTTCTCTTCTTTGCCTTTTATTTTGCCTTTGGGTCATGAAAATGTGACATGTCGTAATATCGCAACACTTTCTTCCCTTTGCTCTTTTTCTTGCAATATGTCATGAAATAGTGACACTTTTTCCTCTTTACAATATCTCTTGCAATGTGTCATGAAATTGTGACACTTTTTCTACTTGCCTTTCTCTCTTCCAACATGTCACGAAATTGTGACACTTTTGCTTGCTTGCGCTTTCTCTCTAAACATGTCGTGAAATCGTGATAGTTTTGCTTGCTTGCGCTTTCTCTCTGAACATGTCATGAAATCGTGACAATTTTGCTTGCTTGCACTTTCTCTCTGAACATGTCACGAAATCGTGACAATTTTACTTGCTTGCGCTTTCTCTCTGAACATGTCATGAAATCGCAAAAAAATTTCCACTTGTCTTTTTCTCTTCCAACATGTCACAAAATTGCGATAATTTTTCCTGCTTTCTCTTTCTCTTCCAACATGTCACGATATCGTGACATTTTTTCCTGCTTCTTCTCTCTCTTCCAACATGTCGCGATATCGTGACATTTTTTCCTGCTTCTTCTCTCTCTTCCAACATGTCGCGATATCGTGACATTTTTTCCTGCTTCTTCTCTCTCTTCCAACATGTCACGAAATCGTGATAGTTTTTCCTACTTCTCTCTCTTCCAACATGTCACAAAATTATGACAGTTTTCTTGCCTGCTATTTATGTCACGATATCGTGACACTTTTCTTACTTGTCTTTTTCTTTGATCTTTTGCAAATGGGGCACTTTGGTCTTCTTGGAAAATCACTGTACATACTTTGAATGACCTTTGAACTCCTGTCTTCTGCATCTAAATAGATTTTGAACTTCCTGTCCACTTGCATCAACAGATCTATCTGACTGTGTTGACAACAATGAAAATATTTTTGCTGCACCTTGCTCAACACATATTCTGCCTCAACATTGTGCCAAGGATGTTTACTTCTAGTCTTGACCATTGTGTTTATGAATTAGTATTTTTTTTTGCAATCATAGATAGCCAAATAATATCAAACAAGTGTTTATCTTGACTATCAACTTATGTGTTCCCTAAACTATTTGGTGCATTTTGATGTGTTGTTGTTCTTGTTTCTTGCTCTTATTTTAGATTTAGAATAAAGAGACTCATACATAATGGGAATCAACAACACCCATGCCAAACATGATTTTCTTAAAAGAAACTAGGGTACACCACTAAAGTCCTAATGGGGGGTTCACCTAGCTCTTCCACTCTAAACCAATGATTGTTCCCATAGTGGGAGATAGTTTGAACACAAGTACCTTAGTACCACTATGAAGAAGTTCTTTATTCCATTATAGTAAAATATAGGGGGCAATCTGATGGAAGGAGATGAAAGCCAATGTCACCAGACTGAATTAAGGGTTAGCGATGAAATCCAACTCCCCAATATTAAAAACATGTGTGTGTGTGTGGGGTTCATTTTAATTTTTGCATAAAATAAAATGCATCAATCAGAAAAATGCCTCTTTCCTATATGCCTAACATGAATGACAATTTAGTTTTCATAAATATGCATGAATAATATGAGTCTAGATGAACGCACTCTATTTTGTGAAAATATGGCCTCTACCAAGGCCTCAAGCAAGCAAACCAACACACAATTCCTAGCATGCTGGATTCTAGGGTGAACTTTACAAGCATAAGATGTTGTTCCTAGCAACACCTAGTGGAAATCTAAGAAAAACCCTAAAATGTGCAAGATGCAAGTTCTTTCCTTTATGTTCCTTAGTTTCCCAATTGAAAATGTGCCTTATATTTACTATTTTAGAAAAATAGAAGCATACATAAGACCATAAAATATGATAAAAGTTGTACCAACCTCTAATCCAGCTCAGAGAACATAGATTTTATCCTCTGCTGCACTCCAATTTTGATTGTTGTTGATCAGAGCGGCTCTTTTTGGTCATTGTTAGAAGATGCAGCTAACATTTAGCTACTTTTTGTAGTAGCAACTAATATATGACCATTGTAGATCAGAGTGGCTAAACCTGCACACAAAAAACCTGAGTCAGTAAAGTGATAGAAAATAAAAACTTAGAGGAAGTACCACTATGATTGCCATCTATAGCAACCCCAAGGAAGCGACGCATCATCAACTACTCTATTTGCAATTTAATATGATCTGTTAATGTTTAATATGCATTTAAATGAAATATTTAAAAGAAAACATAGCTGATATATAAAGAAATAAATAAATGAATGTTTTTATTGATATTTCCAAGATTCGATTACATATAAATCCCTCTAATGGATACCCTTAATTTGATACATGTATTTACACAAAGAGGGTAGTGGATGTATAATATCCTCTCGTAGGGGGGATGCACTTCTGAAGGCTTTCTATTTACGCACATGGAATTGTATAAGGGATTACAGATGCCTCCTTCTCCAAGTCTGATTCCTAGAGGGATATTTGTGCTTTTGAATTTTGCCAATCTGTCTGATGAACCTGTAATTCTGCTAGCATAGAAACAACAAAATGCATTTAGCTATCCAATATTACCTCCCAAGATGAGGATATTAGTAGTAAAACTAGCAATAAAATAAATATGCTTAAATAAATCTAATGCAATGAAACTAGAAGAATGAATGACAATAAGTCCTATATATGCTAATAAATTATATGGAAACATGAAGCAATCTGAACAAAAAGGAAACTAATGCCTAATCCCTAAACTATGCATGTTGGCCACTATCCAATACATCGATCGCTAAATGAAACTTATCCCATTTGGTCCAAGGGGTTATAGCTCTAGGTTCGCCTTAGATGTTGAAATATTTTTGTGTATATATGATAATATGAATATCAGGTGGGTGATCACCCCTCATACAGCTAGCACTTCTTTTCTCCTCAAAGGTGCTCAAATTTACTCTCCAATAGGACATGGCTTCATTGCGTATTCTCTCCAAGAAAGCTCTCTTAATGTATCAAAAAGTCTACACCAACGGTTCTCAATAGAATGATCTCCCTCAGCACTCTAAAGTTGTTCTTCTAGTGCTCTTAGGCTTACACCTTATCATGTGTTTGAAGCACTAAGTTAATGTCCAAATCCTAGTACTGAATTCTACAAGCACACTAAATGTTAGCATGAGAATATTTTGTCTATTTTTTGTGCTTGAAGGCCAATTAAACTAATGTCTAAATCTAGACTTGAGCCTTTCATGTAGACTGGATTTAAGGAGGAATGTAAAGTTATCCCTGCTTAATTTATTGCATGCAAACTAGCACTTCTGCCTGATATTAGGCCAGTTTGGTGACAAATTAAAATTTAGGTCCTAGCTGCTATTGATTGTAGCAGCTAAGGGTTGGTCGCTCTGAGCTTCAATGACCAGAATATAGCCACTATGGTTCATAGTAGCTAGGCTTTTATGGGCTTATACATCCCCAAATGAGTGGTGAAAACCACTCTTAGCACTTGGAATATACCAAGGTTTGTCACATGGTCTAAATATGTGCCCATATGAGTATCTCCCCTAAACATGACGTGTTTTATATGTCTACACTTTTACAATAAAATTATGATGAGACATAAAAAATAGGTCACATATCCTACTAGTTGTATAGAGCTTGGAACTAATAAAAAGCTACAAATCAAGTACTAAGTTTATAGGATGACTAATGATGTCAGTAATACCAAAAGTCGCCTGGCCTATAATATATCACTTGTTTTAAACTTTATCTTCAACTTGGGAATGAGAAGGAAGTCGATAAGGATCCATGGATTATTGTTGTTGTCATTAAGTCTTCTACAAAACTAGAACTTATGGGGAGGAAGGAGGTTGCAAGTGCTAGATAGAGGAATATTCTTATGTGTTCTCTTCTAAAATAGAATTAGTTATATAAGAAAAGAAATCAATGCTATAAATATGAGTAATAGGAAGAGGTGTCATGTGTGAAGTAGTGATAACCTACTAAATATTAGAGTAAAATTATGTACAATTGTTGTAAACTAATAGTATGAAAAACTAAATGTTAGAGTAATATTATGTAATTGTTTGATATGGAGTAGAAATGTGGTGTTTTTGGTACACTAGATGAGTAATATCTTGTGATCATGATGTAGAGTGTAGGTATTGTGATAAGCATTATGTTTATCCTTCCTATAATATTGATAGGGTTTATAAATGAGTAATCAACAACAATACATTAAAATCACATTAAAAGTGACTTGATCCACAAAATATGGGCCAAACACAAAAGAAACTATGCAAGTATGATTTATTTATGATGTGGAATGACTATCCTTCCGTCCAAGTGACTATAGAAAAGTATGTGATCCTAATGGTAGTGACAACTTGTGAGTAATGGATCTTACAATTAGATTTCTCTATAAACCATTATCAATTATACAATCAACTAATAAAAAATGAGTGGTGTGAGCTCTCATGATGAACAAATTATGATGATCACCTTTAGAAAAATAATGACACATCATGGTGAAATTATTTAGCTTAGCCTTGAGCTAATCATATGCTATATATTCTCTTATAAATTCAATGGGAACATGTTGTAATTTTCCATCTTGAGCTAATGAAATTATTTGTATTCCTAAAACATAGAAATTCTTCATGAACCCTCCTATTACAATAAGAAGAATGTTTTTTGCTACTAAATAAACAAGGTATTAATAAGGAAATAAATAATTGAAGGAAGAATAAGAATAAGAAGAAGAAAAAATCTTCTTCACTTTGAATAACTACGGCTAAGAGTTGAAAGTTCTTATAGAAAATAAAAATTGAGAACCTCTCAATTGATCAACATGTTCCTCTTATACAAGCTTTGTATGATTGTGGATAATATATAATGTAGCAAGTGGAGTGTACTTAAAATACCTATATAGATGCTCTTATAAGATAGTATTTTACTTGATAATGAGCATGGGACATCATGAAGAACACAAGCTTATATTGATAGGAGGGTGAAAATATAAAATAAAATTTTGTACTTTTCAATCCAAATGATAACAACAATAATACCCATGTAGTAAATAATGCACAAATTATAACACACATGAGAAACACTATTTTAAAAATGTTCACCCAATTTGGCTTACATCCATAGAGAAAATATTTCTTATAATTTTCTCAACAAATATTGGGAACCAATTACCTATTACAATGTTTATGTACCTTTGTCCAAAGGTTATCTCAATCCCTAATACTCTGGTTTGTGGATATCTCTCCATAGGAGAACTCTATCCCATTTTCTCTATTGGACTCCAAAGTCTACTCTCAATTATGCTCAGCTCTGATAAAATCTGCTCAATTACCTATTCTAAATTGGCTCACACCTTATCACATGTCTGTCTCAAACCTGCTCATAATTTTATCTCAAACTCCTATTCTAAAATAGCTCACACCTACTCACATTTCTATCTCTAGCCTTATTACATAACCTAGTTAGAACTACTTACAAGCCTTCTAAAAAGCCCTATTCAAAACAACTCACAATCCTATTCTAATCTGCTTACTATCTCTGCTCAACTCTGTTGTACACACATGCTCAAAATTGTCCATAACACATGCTCAATATTTCTCATAATACATGCATCATAAAATTGATCACTAACATTCACATTTAATATCACTCATATCAATGCAAAAATACTTCACAAATTATTTCAATAAGAATACACAAATTGTTCTCAAAACATAGATCAAATATTTCCAACAATACATACTAATTAGCCCTTTTATCTCCACCTTATAATTATGAAATATTTTCTCAACCAACCACTCTAGAGAAGTATTAATTTCAGCATACCTTAGCTTGCTTTGATGAAAAGTGCCCTCAAAACATATTCCAAAATAATTTCCTCGTTTCTACATCAAGAGGTTAGTCAATCTTCTTTTCAAAACAATCACAAAAACCTTTCCTCAAAAATTTGCACAGAAATATTGCTCTATCCTCTTTTTACTTTCTCAAAACAAGGCTTTTAATTAAAGAATAAAAACCTTTTAACTTTCCTTCACCATGCAAAAATACACACAATCAACTCATACAATGAAAGAATCCTTATCACACCTTATTTATCCTTCTAAACATATTTCAATTTCAACACCAAAAGACCCTTTTCACACATTATTTCTCCTATATCAAATGAGGAAAAATTAAATTCCAACTTAACCTTATAACTCCACAAAAAAATAAAATTACAATTTAAAATTTTAAATACCTATTTTTATTCTTCCCTCAATGCAACTCAAACCTCTCACCTCATGATAGCAATGTTTCCAAACAAGCGGTCATGACTAGATGTGTCAATGCAACTTGTGAGAGCACTAAGGCACCATACACCCTTTATCTTCTCCTACCATGAGCTTAGCCAAGCAAAAAAAAAATGGTCCATGATGGGTTTCGAACTCGAAACCTCATCCTCACAATGCCTTCACCCCAGCTTAGCCACCAACTAGTCTAGCTGGATGGATGGGTTCAAATATGAACCAATTCAAATATAAAACCTCCACATTTAATGTAGAGGAGTGCACTTATCTTCCCTCTTCTTCTTTGTTGCGTGTAACAAATTGAATGTTGAACGAATTACTTGCACAAATTTCAAACACCTTCAAATGACTTTAGCCATGGGTGTTAATAATTTTAATTTGGTCTTCATCGAACGTTGGTGCCACATTGTCTTTTCCACCCATATGATGTTGGCCAACTTTATTCGAAAATAATTTGAATTGCCTTCAATTTCTTTGTGCTCAAATATTATAATTTAAAAAATTTACATAATAATAATAATAATATAATATTACTCCTTTTGAACCTTGCCTTCACAATTAATATTATTATCTTCAATAATATTAATTATTTTGAACCTTACCTTCACAATTAATATTATTGCCATAAAAAAAATTAATATTATTAATTCTTTTGAACCTTACCTTCATTTTAAACCATTGTTCCAAAGATCTCTTAAGCCTTTTGTCCTTCATTATAATATTCAAACCTTTTGACATCAACCTATGACATCAATCCTTTGACATCAATGACAACACACTATACTCAAAATTTCCAACAATCTCCCCATTTGTCATTGATGGCAACCCTTTCTAAAAATTCCTTTTCGAACCACTAGATTCCAAATATACTCCCCCTTAGAAGCTGCTCCCCCTAACTGAATGCATTCCCCCTTACTCAAATCTCTTCCCTTTTGACATCAATGACAAAGGGACTCATTTGGGTCTAAAGATAATACTCTTAGCTCAACCCCATCCCCATATCCTCTCCTTGATGTGATCAAGTTTGGGATGGGAATATGACTACTCCCAACTTTCCTCTAAGATATTCAAAAGTTTCCTTTGGAACTGGCTTGGTAAATATGTCTACAATCTATTATTTTGTAGTAACATATTCCAATTTGAATTGTTTATTCGTCACCCGCTCTCTTAAAAAATGATATTTTATTGGAATGTGCTTGGTCCTTGAATGCATTACTAGATTTTTTGAAATATTTATGGCACTTGTATTATCACATAGTATGGATATGGGATGATCATGCTCTATTTTAAAATCTATTAATTTTTACTTCATCTATAACAAACAAGCAACTCCTGCAATGTACTCTACCTTGACTATAGGTAAGGACACTGATGCTTGCTTCTTGCTTAGCCAAGAGACTAAACACTCTCTAAGAAATAATGCTCCTCCACTTGTGCTCTTTTTGTCATCAATACTACCTGCCCAATTGCATCTATATATGTTATGAGAATGAATTTGTTACTTCTGGGATACCAAATTCCAAGTTCCATTGTTCCTTTTAAATACATGATAATTCTCTTGGATTCCTATACATGTGTTTCCTTTGGTGCTACTTGAAATCTTTCCACTAATCCCACTGCCTGCATTATATATGGTCTTGTAGCTATAACATATAGTAATCTACCAATAATATATCTATACAATATCTGATCTGCCTTAGGAGATTCATCATATTTACTTAACTTGCATCTTGTAACCATGGGGCTACTTACTATTTTGCAATCCTCCAATTTGAATTTTATCAATATTTCTTTTATATACTTAGTTTGTGAGAGAAATATACATTTTTTCTAATTGGAAAATTTGTAATCCAAGGAAGGACAACTCACCAAGAATTAACATTTCAAATTCATTTTGCGTACACTTTGTAAATTTTTGGCACATCTTATCATTACTGACTCCAAAAATGATATCATCCACATAGTCCACCACAATCAATAAGTTATTTCCTTCATTTTTGATGTATAAATTATTGTCAGCTATTATTTTTTGAACTATTGTTCTTGAAGATAATTATTCAAACTTGAATACCAAGCCCTATGGGCTTGCTTTAGTCCATAAAGAGCCTTATTTAATCTACATACATAATCTGGCTTATCATTTAGGTTGAACCCCTTAGGTTTCTCAATGTAGATTTATTCTTATAAAAAGCCATCGAGAAAAGCTGATTTTACATCCATTTGATATAATTTTTAGTTTTTTAAGATTGATAAATCTAAAAGTGTTCTTATAGCCTAAATTCGTGCAACAAGAGAAAATGTTTCACCAAATTCAACCCCTTAAACCTATGCATAGCCTTTGCATATCATTCTTGCTTTATTTTTGACTACCTGACCATCTTCATTTAACTTATTTCTATAAACCCATTTAGTGTCAATTAAATTCTTGTATTTTTGTCATGGGATGAGTTACCAAGTCTCACTTTTTTCTATTTGATCCAACTTCTCATCCATTACCTTGACCCAAAATTTACCTTCTCTTACCTCATTGAAATCCTTGGGCTCAATTTTAGATAGAAAATAAAGATTTACATGTTCACTTGTTCCTATTATCTTCCTCATTTATATTTCATCTAGATTTCCAATAATAAGATCTATTGGATGATTCTTTTGCACATACCTGGATGGAGTCTTAGGTGGTTTTCTTTGTGCTTCATCTTCTTCTGATTCTTCACCTACTTATTTTTGGCAACTTTCTTCTTCTTGATATACAATTTCTTGACCTGGTTTTTTTGACCCTATTTATTCATCAACTGTCACATTTGTACTTTCCACAATTGTATGTTTCCTCTTATTATAACATTTATAGGCTTTGCTCTTAGTGGAATAGCCAAGGAAGATACCCTCATCGCACCTTGAATAAAACTTGCCCAAATTTTCTTCTTCCCATCTAATGTAGCATTTGCTTACAAAAACTCTAAAATACTTCATAGTAGCTGGTATTCCCTTCCAAAGCTCATATGGATTTTTACGATGATTTACTCTTACCTAAGATCTATTTATTATATGGATATTTTTATGAACTTCCTCTTTCTAAAACCCATATGAAATCTTGGATTCATTTAGCATAGCTCTGGCCATATGTCCAATTTTTCCTTTCAACTACTCCATTTTGTTGTGGAGTCCTTGTTGCTGAGTATTCTCTTTTGATCCTATGTTGTTCACATAATTCTATGAATTCACCTAAAGTAAATTATCCTCCTCTATCTGATCTTAGACACTTGATCTTTTACATGTTTCATTTTCTACTATAACTTTGAATGCTTGGAACTTATCAAAGGCTTCTGAATTTTATTTTAAGAATGTCACCCAATTTTATGGAGAAATCATCTATAAATAGTATGAAGTAGATTTCTGTAAGACTTACAATGGCACTGAGAGGGGGTGAATTAGTGTAGTTCTTTAAACTTAAATTCACAGCTCTTAAAACTGAAATAATGAAACCTTAAAACCAGATAAAGCAAGTATCACAGGAGTGAAAGCATGAGATTTCGGAAATAAAAGAAACACTATGCACAAAACAAAGAAAAGAGATAAATTGGAAATAAAAGAAAGACGTATTAAAGCACAACCCTCTTTATTCAAATTTCTTATCCTCGGTTACATGGACGTCTCCTCCCTTTTTAGGGGCTAGGAGCGTTAAATAGATCTCTGTTACAAATGTGCACATTCATCTTCTTTCCGCATGCCCACATGCAAAGTGGGCGGGCAAACGTACTGCCGCCGCTGATGTTAATGAGTCCTTGCTTGCTGCTGTTTCTCCTGCGATCAAAGAAACAGTAAACGCGTTAATAGCACCTGCTGCAAAAAGGTAGAGCGTTGACTTTAAAAATCGATAAACAATACATTCGAAAGATTTATTAAATGCGTGCAACCAAACAACTCTACGCAACCTGCGACTCTAACCGAAATCAAAAAACGTCACCAGATGGCCACTGCCCTTGAAACAGTCGGCCAATCCACTGTCGAATCAGTGTAGTTTCCTACAGGTTAGTGGCGCAACAAAAATGATAGAAGCATGCTAATACTCGATGAATGTCTAAAGTCACGGTAATATGATAATATGTTTGATAACCGATCTAAACAGTCTAAAATGTGATGTTGGAAATATATTTGGACAAAAAGACATAATCTATTTAAACACATTCTTGAAATTTAAGGATATATTTGAAAACAACATAAATTATATTAAGAATAAGAACGTGCGTAGGGTGCCCAAGCGGGCCACCCCGTTGAAACTTAATTTCGACGCCAATCCACTAGGGATGGGCTCAAAATCTGAGAGAATGGAGTGTCGTCAAATTAATGGATTCTTGTGATCCAATATCGGGTATGAAAGTCAGATTCACACTTCTGAAAACCACCCACCAACCTCTCTAAGAGATTCTGGATGTGAAGAAGGTGAACTCAAACTGGTGCAATCGGGTCTCGAATGAACAGCACTTCGTTGCGTCTCAAAATGCTTCCTCTCCTTTTTTTCATTGCATTGAGCTAGTTTTTATAGAGGATTTCGCCTCTGAAACATTAATGTCAAACCCTAAATCCGTAGGGGCCGCTGAGATTTGACCCTTGTCAGGTGATTATGAGACATGGCTCGCACTGAGATTATCGCTAGGAACTCACATCAGTAGTTATGAGGCATGGCCTCGGATCGGATTTGTTGTTGAAACTGCTCGTCTCATTAATGCAGTTGGTGAAGTCCGCCGTTCTTATAGACACACGGGGTCTTTTTAAAAAAAAGTGGCACGTAGTGACGCCACATGGCGGCCATGCCTTCCACGTGGCGGCCATGCTGAAGTCCGCCTTTGATTGGTGAAGTGTGCGATCGGACCTTAGGTGTCGCGATATCGCGACGTCGCGATATTGTGACACCCTCGGCCGAAGCTCCCTTTCGGGCCTTAGGTGTCGTGATATCGCGACGTCGCGATATCGCGACACCCTCGGCTGAAGCTCCCTTTGGGCCTTAGGTGTCGCGATATCGCGACGTCGCGATATCGCGACACCTTCGGTCGAAGCTCCCTTCGGGGCCTTAGGTGTCACGATATCGCGACGTCGCGATATCGCGACACCCTCGGCCGAAGCTCCCTTCGGGCCTTAGGTGTCGTGATATCGCGACGTCGTGATATCGTGACACCCTCGGTCGAAGCTCCCCTTCGGGCCTTAGGTGTCGCGATATCGCGACGTCGCGATATCGCGACACCCTCGGCCGAAGCTCCCTTCGGGCCTTAGGTGTCGCGATATCGCGACGTCGCGATATCGCGACACCCTCGACCGAAGCTCCCTTCGGGCCTTAGGTGTCACGATATCGCGACGTCGCGATATCGCGACACCCTCGGCCGAAGCTGCCCTTCGGGCCTTAGGTGTCACGATTTCGCGACGTCGGATTTTGCGACGTCGCGAAATCGCGACACGGGGCTGGGCCTTAGGTGTCGCGATTTCGCGACGCCTAAGGCCAAAGCTCCTTTGCTTTTAAAGTTTGCTTAAGATTTGAAGTTTGCTTAAGATTTGTTCTCGCTTAAGGCTTGAAGTTTAAAGTTTTGCTTTTGATTAAAGGCTTGCTTTGACTTTGTTTTAATGAAGGCTTGTTAAAGCGACCAACTTTGCTCTGCTCATTTTTCGACCTTCTAAACTGCTGTGTGAGTGGCTAGGACCACTGTTTGACCTCTGAGGGCTGCCCTGAAAGTCTGTGTATGTCAATGCGATCAGTGTTTGTAGTCACTTAATCGGATTGGTGCTGTTTTGGTGTCTACGAGATGCCCCTTTTTGGGAAGCGCTACGGGTGACATGCAGTCTTGAGCAAAAATAGATGACCAAAGCACTAATGATTAGGGTTTCTTGGTAACCTAACCAACTTTTGATGCCCCAAGTATGGAAAGGGCATGCATTCTTGAATCCTTGCTTCTGACGAGCTAAGGAATTTGATTTCAAGTGTTAACCTATTTTGGTGAGGTGTGACTTGAGCTTGGACATTGATCGGTCATGATTAGGCAAAGGGCGTAACCTTTTGTCCACAGGGGAAACCTTGTGTTCATGCTTCGGGAATGCCAAGTGTTTGATCAATTTAATGATTGCTTGTTTACTGCCCCAAGCAGGAGCGTGATTGTCTTTGTCAATGATTCTTTGAATGCATGTCATTGCTTTGATTGGGTGTGTGCTTGTTGATTGGTGACTAAGTGTGACTACCCCCTCAAGCGACGAATCGATGAGGGAATGACCTTCATGAGAAAAGCGACGAGTCGCTTGACCCAAGATGACTTAGGTTAGGGTGCCTTTAGATGTTTTACCGTTTAAGCACGTGCAATTTCTCGACATTTGGACCTATTTTTGGTGGGTGTTAACCCTTTTGGTGATGCCATAATGGGGTGAAATCATCAAAAACCCGTCTTCCCGTGGAGCGGTCCGGCTATGGTAGCCTTCTTGGGGAAGTAGGAGAGTGACAATTTGAGCCCCGACATCGATTTTCTTTATGCCAAGAGGTTAAGTGCAAGAGCACTTGTGTCCGGCAACTTATTGCTATGGTTTTTGTGTTGCATTTTTGTGATGTTTTTGTTGTTTTGATTTTCTTTCTTTGTGTATATGTCATGATATTATGGTATGCATAATGATTGATGTTGATGGATGCATGCTACTTTATATTGATGGATGCATATGGTATGATAATTACGATTGTTGTATGTTGATTTATTTTGATGGATGCATATGTTGTGATGAATGCAAATGTTTTTGATTGATATGTGATATGCAGGAATGGAATGGATGATGGACTTTGTGGTGTTTGGCTATGGCACCATAGACTGTTTTAGAACTCCATTATTTTGTCTTTTAGGCGATTGTTGTGATGCATGACTTTGTATGTATACATGTGGTTTTTCTTTTCTTTTGTATTTTCTGATGGTATTGTAAGGATGAAAAATAGCGCAGTTGGTTTAGAAATGTAGCTAAGGTTTTCTGAGACTCAGACGGTTTTAACTTACTAGCCATGATTGTACTTTATCTTACAAGACTTTTGAACAAGGTATGAATCGTACTTGTTTTTGACCAAGTTATTTCACATCCCTGTGTGTGCAATTGAGTTCATTTATGTGGTATTTGTCAGGATACCGCCAGTGCTAGATGGGCTTTCAACCGAACCTATACTGAGGATCACCTAATTAGCTCCACTAACTCCTTTGTTGTATTTAGTTAGATTAATCTACGGTGTTATCCAGGATACCATAAGCTAGCTCATCCTTATGCAAACATTGGTCTGTACACACGCAAAGCGAATGTGACAGACATATCGTCATGCGGGTAGGATACCACCATTGCCAGATAGGCTATCAACCAAACCTGTAATGAGGATCACCTAGATGGTTTTTCGAATGCTGAGAATTCCAGGGATTCAAGTTCAGGATGTTTGTGGGCTGAATGATTTAGAGAGTTGCTCGTCTATATAGTGATGAAAATCACTGTTTATTTTCTATTAATTCTTTTTGAGCAAGGATTTTGAATAGTGGTGATAACCACTGTTATTTGATTTTGTGTTTTGAGTATTGTGAATTTGAGCTTGTGAATGGCTTTGATCCTTGTGGCCTTGGGGATGACTACCCATCCTGGTTAGGGGCGGATAGTACGAATCCTTACGACGTTGGGGACCAAGGGGATGATGGAGGTTATGGAGTAAGGGCATTGATCTATTAGGCCTTGGGGATGACTACCCATCCTGGTTAGGGGTGGATAGTACGAATCCTTACAACTTGGAGACCAAAGGTGAATGGAAAGTGTTAGGATGATGATTTGTTGGAATTTGTGTTTGTGAATGGTATTGATCCCTTTAGGTCTTGGGGATGACTACCCATCCTTGGTAGGGACGTGTAGTACAAATCCTTACAACTTTGGGAACCAACTATGATTGGGATTTGGTAGTGGTGAAAACCATTGTATATGGAGGTGAATGGATAGGAAAGAGCTTGTCCTTTTGTCAATTCTCAGCATTCTAGAACCATTCGCATGGGGGGATGAGCAAGATAACCGTTTCGCTTATGGTGACCTGGATTACTGTGCAGGTTTCATCTTTCGTTCACACAACTTGGGAATTTTTATGTGTTTTAATTTGTGTTGGGATGTTACGTAACAAGGTGTATTTCAAGTGTAACTCTACCTTCATAAAATCTGTTTGACTTGATACATTACATGGCTAAAGAGCAAAATGATGACTGAATCACGAAAACCCTTGATACATTAAAAGACCATTGACTCTAGTATGGTAAAAGCAATGCATGGTGTTTTTGTTGTTTTTGTAAAATGGAACAGTGTGGAACAAGATGGACTAGTAGAACCATGACAGCCTATGGTGCCTTTGACCTATACGACCACAAATATGCAATGTATGGATGCAATGTTTTGATGCATCTATGCATTTTTGTATTTTTGATGGATTGATTTTTGTGAATATGAAGATGAAGTGCGAGAAGAACTCTCTATTGATGAATTTGAGTATGCCTAGAAATGAGATGCAAATTTTTGTTGTTTTTGATGATTTTTGTTGTTTTTGAATTTTCTTGATTTTTGACCAAGCGATTGTGGAAATCCTTGGAGCATTTTGGGATTGACCAAGCGATTGCAAGAATCCTTGGAGCCTTTTGGGATTGACCAAGCGATTTTGACAATCCTTGGAGCATTTTGGGATTGACCAAGCGATTTTGAGAATCCTTGGAGCATTTTGGGATTGACCAAGCGATTTTGAAGAATCCTTGGAGCATTTTGGGATTGACCAAGCGATTTTGAGAATCCTTGGAGCATTTTGGGATTGACCAAGCGATTTTGAGAATCCTTGGAGCATTTTGGGATTGACCAAGCGATTTCAAGAATCCTTGGAGCATTTTGGGATTGACCAAGCGATTTTGAGAATCCTTGGAGCATTTTGGGATTGACCAAGCGATTTTGAGAATCCTTGGAGCATTTTGGGATTGACCAAGCGATTGTAAGAATCCTTGGAGCCTTTTGGGATTGACCAAGCGATTTGCAAGAATCCTTGGAGCTTTTGGGATTGACCAAGCGATTTGTGACCTTGGAGCTTTTGGGATTGACCAAGCGATTGTAAGAATCCTTGGAGCATTTTGGGATTGACCAAGTGATTTTAGGGGTTGTAGCAAAGAATCCTTGGAGCATTTTGGGATTGACCAAGCGATTTTGAGAATCCTTGGAGCATTTTTGGGATTTGGCTCTCTTAGATATGAAATGGTCACAAATGACTGATATTCAAGGGTTCTGTTTCCTTGATACCATCAAGAGAAGCTAGCCGGTATGTCCCGGGTCCTATTTTGCTATCAATGACATATGGACCTAACCAATTTGCCACAAACTTGTCCCTTAGGTGGGATGGCAAACTGGAATTTTGCTGGTTTTCCTTCAAAACCAAATCACCAACCCGAAAGTCCCTCAGGTGAACTTTCATGTTGTAAGCTTTCTTAAGTCGCTCTTGATAAATACGTAAATGCTCGAGAGCATTAACGCGTCGTTCGTCAAGCAACGTAAGCTGGTCTAACCGGGCCTGCCGTGCAGAGTCATCATCGATGAACTCTTGCATTGATATGCGTAGGGAAGGAATCTCCAACTCTAGAGGCATGACCGCCTCGGAGCCATACACAAGCGAAAATGGAGTGGCCCCTGTGGGTGTCCGAATGCTAGTGCGATAGGCCCATAGGGCAAGTGGGATTTGAATGTGCCAATCCTTATGACTGTCTGTGACGGTCTTTTTAAGGATGGCAACTAGCATTTTGTTTGACGCTTCTACTTGCCCATTCGCCTACGGATAATAGGGTGTCGAAAAGTTGTGCTGAATCTTGTACTTTGTGGTCAAAGCACGCACGTCTTTGTTCTTGAAAGGCGTCCCATTATCCGAGACTATTTTGGATGGAATACCAAAATGACATATGATGTTATGCAAAATGAACTCCACAATGCGGGGTCTTGTCGTAGAGGTAAGCGGAATCGCTTCCACCCACTTGGTAAAATACTCTGTGGCCGTTATGATAAACGTGTGATGGCCTGACGACGCAGGGGAGATCTTTCCAATTAGATCGAAGCCCCACTACGAGAACGGCCAAGCAGACTGGACTGTCTGCAAGGCCGAGAAGGTACGTGCATCAAATTGGCATGATGTTGACACTTCACGCACTTCTTGACATAGGTGCAACAATCTCGCTCTAAAGATGGCCAATAATAGCCCATGCGAAGAATGCGCTTTGCGATGGCCATACCACTGAAGTGGCCACCACATGTACCATCGTGCGCTTGGGCGACTGCCCAAGTGGACTCTTGTTGGTCCAAGCAACGAAGGAGGATTCCTTCAAGGCTGCGACGATACAAAATGTCTCCTATCAAGACATACTTAGCCGCTTTCTGCTTGAGTGCTCGTTTTGCGGCATGAGTCAATCCAAGTGGGAGATTACCTAGCTTGAGGTAGTCTCCGATGGGTAAATACCGATCCTTGTTGATCGAAACCTCGACAGTATGAACAGCCAATCCCTCTTGAAGTTCATCCCTAGCAAACGTTGAATGGGATAGAACCTGTAAGAATAGCGTTGTGTTGCTATTAATGGGAGTAGGGGAGAACAAGGACCCCCAGTTGGCACGTTTCAGATGATCTCGGATTCGAGAGAACTTATCCGAGGATGGTTCAATCTGGATCATGTGGATTCCTGGCGTCAAGTCTGAGCTTGCACGCTCCATCGCGGATTGCGATAAGGTTTTGACTTGAATGGTTGTCATATCACCGGAAAGGTCTTGCGGAATTAGTGACCCCAAAGAGGCCATTGTGTCCGCAAAATGATTCGATGATCGAGGGAGTGCCTCGATGTCATACCACTCAAGTTTTGCCAGGAATTTGTCCACGAGGGCTTTATAGGCCTGCAGGACTGGGCATTTGCATTGATATACCCCTTTGACTTGATTGACTATTAACAGCGAATCACCAAAGATATTCAGTCTTTTGATGTTCATGGCGATTGTTGTCTGAAGACCTAGGAGCAAGGCTTCATACTCTGCATTATTGTTGGTGCATGGGAAGTTTAATTTAAATGACAGGGGCATTGGAGCACCCTGCGGTGTGAAGAATACAATTCCCGCGCCACCACCTTGCTCACATTTAGAACCATCGAAGAATAGGGTTATGTCGGCCTGTGACTCAGGCTCATCAGAATCTGGTGATTCTGAGACATGGAAGACCCCATCATCGGGTAGTTCTATGACCAGAGGCTGATCGTCTTCAAGAGGAGCCTCTGCTAGTTGATCGGCTATGACTTGTCCTTTGATAGATTTTTGTCCAATAAACTCTATGTCAAATTCCGTCAACAACATGATCCATTTCGCCGTGCGACTACTATGATAAGTACGACTCATCATGTATCGCAATGGATTCTCCTTAGACACAACATACGTAGTGTTGCTCAGCATGTAGTGGCGTAGCTTTTTGGTAGCAAACACCACTGCCAAGCAAGAGTTTCTCAACGTATGCATAGTTAAGTTCATAACTGACCAGGGTGCGGCTAAGATAGTAAGTAGCTTGTTCCTTGTGAAGTTCATTCTTCCGGGCTAGCATGGCACCCAGTGCCACCTCGATAGCTGAGATGTATAAGTAGAACGGCACTCCTGGTCTAGGTGGTGCCAATACTAGCGGCGAAACCAGGTATTGTTTGATCTCGTCAAAGGCTGACTGGCACTCGTCATCCCAATGAAATGTAACCCCTTTGTGCAATAATTTGTTCATGGGTCGGCACTTGTCAGATAATTGCGCTATGAAGCGTTTAATCGACGCGACCTTTCCTTGCAGACTTCTAAGCTGCTTGATTGTAGTTGGGGGAACCATTTCAAGGATTGCCTTGACTTTCTTTGGGTCCACCTCGATTCCTCGCTTTGAGACTATGAAACCCAAGAGTTTTCCAGATGTGACGCCAAAGACGCACTTCTTGGGGTTTAGTCTAACTTTATGCTCCATGAGGCGATCGAGGATCTTGCTTAAGTCAGCGATATGATTTGAGCGCAAAAGAGACTTGGCTAACAAATCATCCATGTAATCTTCCAAAGTTTTGTGCATGTAATCATGGAAGATATATGTCATGGCACGTTGGTAGGTGGCGCCAGTGTTTTTAAGGCCAAAAGGCATGACCTTATAACAAAATGTCCCCCAAGGCGTTGTGAACGCCATTTTTAGTTGGTCTTCAGGATTGATACGAATTTGATTGTATCTCGAGAAACCATCCATTAGGGAGAGCATTTCGTGACCTGTTGTAGCGTCTACCAACGCGTCGATGCTTGGCAAGGGGAAATCATCCTTAGGACTCGCTTTGTTTAGATCTCAAAAATCGGTGCATATGCGAATCCTCCCGTCGGGCTTCTTGACGGGAACCATGTTGGACAGCCATGGCGGATAATCCACGCGAGATGACAAACTGTGCATCCAACAGCTTTTGCAATTCGTCTTTGACCATTAAGGCCACTTTTGGGTGCATCTTACGTAGTTTTTGCTTTACAAGCTTGATTGTCGGATCAAGCGTTAAATTATGCGTGACTAGCTGCGGGTCTAGTCCTGGCATATCTTTGTATGACCATGCAAAAACCTCCTTCTTCTCTTTGAGAAGGGCAATGTAATCGGCTTGCTCTTCGGGGGAAAGACTGACCCCCAGCTTGAGGATCTGTGGATTCATTGGATCTGTGCCGATATCTACATCAGTCATTTCCTCGACTGACATGTGGGATCCGTCCTCCAACTGATGTGGAGTCGGGATCAAATGGATATCATTAGCTGAATTTAGATCTGCGTTGGGAACCTCGGGTTCCTCTTCAGCCTAAAAAATATCCTGAGTTGTCCCCGGGGTAAAATGATGCATTTCATCGAAATGCCGAGTACTCGATGGTGATAAAGGTGAATTGACGCGATCCCGATCGATGGCATCTATGTCTAGATGCAATGACCATCTTGGATCGGCCGGATTGCGGATGGGTGCGGTCAAATCAATGGAGATCATGTGGATGGAATGAATTTGGTCTCCATTACCGTGGGTGTGATAACTTGAATCTTCTAGATGCTCCCTATACTCTGGATCTGGCTCTAGGGGAACGGGCACGAACGGATCGGCCCTATGTGCGAAAAGGAGGACAGGGTCTTCCCTCGGCACTATTGTCATGATAGGGTCTCGGGGTGGACGGTGTTCATCATGAATTTGGAGCCATGGATCCAACACTTGGTCCCACCTCGCTGGGTCTACCCACCATTCATGCCCTAACCTTATGCCCATTTGTCCCATTAGGTCTTCATGAGTTAAAGGGCGATAATTCCATCGTGCATGTCTGAGATAGATCATCTCAGTCTCATCTTCTGAATCACTTTCGGAGGTCCAAAAATGTTCATTTTCTTCAGCAACTGTTACTTGCGACATTGAGGGTTCTCCTTGTTCCAGTAAGTTAATCTGGTCCCATTGCGGTTGTTCCACTCTTGGTGGAGGGACCTGATTCTCTTGACATGGTATTGACTCAACTGGAACCTCTAAGGGGAATAGCTTCAAAAAGATGTCTGGACATCGTTGATGTTCTCTTTGAGGATTAATGTCCGAACTTTCACCTCTTGCTAGCAAAGGAAAGGGATTACTGTTGTTGCCAAGGGTGTTTGTTGACCATGGGAGGTAGTCTCCCAATGTATATTCTGTATTTGGGTTGGCATAAAGATCTAGTGCCAATCCCCCCTTGTTGCCTATTTCTAGGCCTTGCATATTTTCTACCAAGATGTCTAAGGGCAGGGGGTGGTTGAACCCTACTCCTGACTTATCATATGGCATCTGATATCTTGGTTGGCAAAGGACCCGCATCCCTTGTTCATATCTGCCTAGCCCGTATCCATGCCAATTGCATTGGCCGAGATATTTTAGGGCGAAGTCTGGGTTTGACAGATAGTTGATGTTTTCAACAAAAGGCTCTTCGTCTGCTTCCTTTTGCTGGCATGGTTCAAGACCATGATCAAGGCCCCCATACACAAAATTTGTCTGGTTGGGTGGGTGACCTAGAGGAACAACTGTTCCTATGGGAAGGCGAGGTCTCCCCATATCCTGTACTGATTCTACTGTAGGCGTTGCCACAACATTCTGCACTAAGTACTCCCCCAGGCCTGTATTGGCCATTTCAACAGTGATTGTTGATGCTTGGGAGGGAGGGAACGGGAGTCCTTCCTGAGTCCATTCCATGTTTGGTGGTTTAGGAATCTCAGCTTCCGTAGTGCTAGGTGTTTCTTCTGTTGATACTGTTGATATTGTGGGCAAACCCTCTTCTAAGGGCTGAGCCTCTTCCATGATCTGTTTTCCCTTGTCCTTCTGTTTAGCCATGACAGGTGGCATTGGTAATGAAGGAGCAGATGATGAGGATTCACCTGGCTGGGATTTTGGTGATTTGGTCACCAGTGGTGCCTGCGGTATTGGACCCTGTTTAGATGGATTTAACTGGAAATCCAAATGCGTTGAAGAGAGGGTCGATTGAGGCATTAATTGTACCGCATTGCAATACTTGAAGGGTTCTAAGTCCATCGGGACTACATGTATTTCTCCTTCAAAAGCATACTTTAAGCACTGGTGAGCGATGGAAGGGACACACTTCATGTCCCTGATCCAAGGTCGCCCTAGCGAGTATATTGTAAGCCATCTCGCCTTCCAACACATGGCACAATGTTGGTATTATCTTTTGTCCTACCCGGACGGGTAGAACAAGCTGTGCCGATTGTCGAGCATATTGCATCATTGAAAGCTCGCAATGTGTATGTGGAGGTCTGTGATATGAGAGGCTGGCAGCTTCAAATGTTTTAAGGCTACAGTGGTGATGATGTTACTGGACGAACCAGTATCTACCAACACTCTCTTGTACGGGATCCCATTGACCCGCGCAACAACGTGCAGGGGTGGATCTGCCGTGTCATTCGATATTGCTTTGACTTCATCCTCTCTGAAGGTGATGACCGGCTCCGTACATCGCTTCACATGTCCCACGAAGTTGTTGAAAGAATTTGCTTCGTGAGGCTGTAATTCGATGGCTTTTAATATTTCCATAAGAGCTTCTCTATGAGGTGTTGATTGTTGAATAAGCTCGTAAATGGAAAGCCTAGCCGATGTGGTCCGCAAACTCTACGTGAGTTTGGTTCGTATCGTGACCTCGGGTCTAGGCGGAGGCAATTGCGTTGGGCGTTGCTGAGGCTGTGATGTTGTCGGAACTTCCCTCGTAGCTACCTCGGGGGCAACTATTGGGTACTTTTTGTTCCTTGTCACTATGCTGATCATTCCCACAAATCCTTGCATGGGAAGATTCTGTCGCACCTCGTTAATCTAGAGAGGTTTTGCCTGTGCCTCGTGGGGAGGCAAAGGGTCCTTGAATACCCCCATTTGTTGATTATTTGGCGCTATGGGGTTGTCCACGGCCAATGTTTTATTGTCGATTAAATCTTGGATTAATCCTTTGAATTTCCAGCATCCATTTAAATCATGTCCCCTGCGCCTATGGAATCTACAATACAATTCCTCTCTGTATCCCTTAGGCTTGGGGGCGTTAGGGTCTATAGTTTGGATTTCTGGCAAGGTGACTAAATTTGCCGCTGACAAGCGGTCAAATAGGGAGTCCCTGGACTCCGTGTAAGGGGTGAATTGTCGCCTAGGGCGACGTTGCTGATTCTGCTCCTGTTTCTTATTGTCTTTTTCATAACTAGGAGGCACTGCCTGGTAATTAGCCTTTTGGGGCTGCATTTCTTGCACGAGCTTGGGAACATTTATCGCAACTTGGTTAACCGCAGCGGGTTGTGATTGCGTTGTCCCGGTCTTAGTGGTTTTATTCCACTCTTTCTTTTTAGGCTTGGCGATTGCGCCTTCGCCTATTTTAATCTCTTCTATAACTCTGGCTTGCGCCAAAGCTTCTTCTAAACTATCGTATTGTTGCAGCAACAATAGACCAGAGATTGATTTTAAGCAACTCCGTGCAAACATCTGTGTAAGATCAGACATAGGGGGACGGTAGGGTAGCTTAGAAAGCAAAGCCCTCCATCGATTCCCGTATGCTGCCATTGTTTCTTCCTCATATTGCTCGAGGCTGGCCAGATCACTCAGTGATGCCTTCTTCCTTGTGTTGAAGGCAAAGCGTTCAAGAAACGCATCTACTAATTGATCTAGGTTGTTTATGCTGTGTTTGGGTAATTGTGTGAACCAATCCGAGGCAGGGCCTGCGAATGTGGTTATGAATGTCCTAAGCAATAATGCATCATTATCTTGGATGCCGAAGCATTGACTTAGGAACCTTGTGACATGTTCTTGTGCGTCCTCTTCACCTTTAAAGACTGCCAATTGAGGCAACTTGAAGTGTTCGGGGTAAAGAGGTGTAGGCACTGAGGGATGCACTGGATGACTGCGGAGTTGACGCAACGTGGGTTTTTGATGCCCAAAAGCTTTTGTCTCCACAGACTCCAAACGCTCTAATAGCGCTTTGTATGCATCGGAAGATTTTATTTCTTCCTCTTTTGTTTGCTCCCGTTGTGAGTTATGGGAGACTGGAGGCCTATGGGGGGGTGGCCGAGTGGCAGCCCTCCCGCCTTGATGGGGCGTTTTGGCCCGCTCTATTTCTGGTTCGTACTCCTCATAAACTTCTTGAGGAGTCTCCAGGCGAGACCTATGACCTTGATTGAGTCCCCGTTGGGGGTACCCATCATTGTTTCGGGGAGTGGCCTCCCTCTCGGGTCTATAAGGTCTCGGAGGCAAAGCTTGACGAGGTCGTGGAGACCTGTCCTGCATCAAAGGGTTGTGCCTCTCATATTGTTCTTCTCTGTGGGTGCGAGGGGTTGGCACCCTCTCAGGTAGTTTATAGCGCAACTCATCCGCTTCGCGCTGCATGCGCTCTTTATTCAGGCGGTATAAGTACTCTAACTCCTTATGACCTTGCTCAAGCTGCGTGATTCGGGCTTGGCGAGCGGCATGTCTGGCGACTGCCGGGTCAACTTGGTCTGCCCTCTTTTGCTGAGGAGGCTTGAATGTTTTTCCTATGTGTTTGCCTCGATCTTGATGATCTAAAATTTCAATGGGTTGCTTCCCTCTGTCGAGGTAGGCGCCATTTACTTGAGGCTCCGGCCTCGATGTGTGATCATGATACCTAGCAGGTGCGGAAACGCAAGGTTCCCACGCTGTTTGTTGTCCTTGAGGAATGCGATGGCTTTCCTCGTACTCCCTTTCATGTGTTTGAAAGGGGCGGGCAGAGTTAGCTCGCCCTATGTAAAGAGCCCTGCGCTCCGGATTTTGTCTTTCTGTTCGATGGGAGGCAAAGGAGAGATACCATATCCACGTTGTCTCTCCAAATGAATACTATGCCTCTCTAGCGCTTCATCGCGCTGCGGCCACTCAGATCTAACCTCAAGAGGCGGTTGTCTATTTACATTGAGATCTACATGTAAAGCTTCTTCCCGAAAGGGACTGTGTTGAATGGGCATACCCCACAGAGGGGGTTCCCAATAATTTCTTTTTGATGTGGCCTGATGTGGACTCTCTTGTAGGCCAGACCGCCAAGGCGGTATGGCCAAGTCCTCAGGGCTAAAGCGAAGGCGACGAGCGCCCTCTCTTTGTGCACCTTCTACGACATCTTCCCTTGATTGGGCTTGGCTACGGGTGTACACCATTGTGGTGCTTCTCTACTATCTAAGCAGATTTTATCTCGTTTATGGTGATTTGTCTTTTTGTCTACACTAAGCGAAAATGAACACACTCATACACAAACCGTGATTATCTCTTTTAAGGATTAATAGTGTGTCCTAAAGCTGGTTTAGTGCATTTTGATATTTTGTTTTGTTTTTGCAAGTTTTGAAGAACGTTTAAATGCATAATGTTGGCTCATATGACTCCCATAAATGGTCGCCCCTTCAATATACCATTGTCGGACCGATATACCAACCTCTCTATATACCCGCCCTTACGAGAGGGAAACTATAGGTACGTGAGAGCGGATGGTACGTGGAACATAGGCGGTACGGAAGGGGGATTGTCCTGTTAATGACACCTACCATAGAAGACTTATCCTCGCGTGCATGGGAATCACCCCAGCAACACTCGGTCAGCTTTCGTCAGGATTTACGCCTAACAACAGTGACAATCGGGGAAATGGATGCAAAGCTAAGCCAAGGTGGTGATGAACCCACCGTTGGTCTTGCTCAAGGGCTGGGGTTTTACGACCAGCTCCTTGGTTCAATTTTACCACGTGAAGTGTGTGGGGTTCATTTTATTTAATAAAAATGAAACAAGCAGCAAAAAGAAACTTTCCCTATGCCACACAAACACTACTAACCGAAAAACAAGTAGAAATTTGAATTTTTTTTTTTTTTTTAAATAAAGTAAGAAAAATTTATGGAAAACTTCTCTACCTTTCTTTAATAATTAAAAAAAAATGAAAGTAAAAAATTAAACAAATAAAATACACAGAAATATCACAACAGAAAATGACATGGACAGTTAGAAACCGTTACCTCTTTTCTGCCCGGACTTGCTGTTTCTGACCTTCGGCTTAAGAAAGGTACCTGTTAAGCACAAAACACAACAAATCTGATTAGTTTCTGAGATTTAAAAAAATCAGGGAACGGTCCCACCGTGATCGCCACTGAAAGCATGAGATTCCGAAAATAAAAGAAACACTATGCACAAAACAAAGAAAAGAGATAAATTGGAAATAAAAGAAAGACGTATTAAAGCACAGCCCTCTTTATTCAAATTTCTTATCCTCGGTTACAATGGACGTCTCCTCCCTTTTTAGGGGCTAGGAGCGTTAAATAGATCTCTGTTACAAATGTGCACATTCATCTTCTTTCCGCATGCCCACATGCAAAGTGGGCAGGCAAACGTACTGCCACCGTTGATGTTAATGAGTCCTTGCTTGCTGTTGTTTCTCCTGTGATCAAAGAAACACTAAACGCGTTAATAGCACCTGCTGCAAAAGGGTAGAGCATTGAATTTAAAAATCGATAAACAATACATTCGAAATATTTATTAAATGCGTGCAACCAAACAACTCTACGCAACCTGTGACTCTAACTGAAATAAAAAAACGTCACCGGATGCCGCCTTGAAACAGTCGGCCAATCCACTGTCGAATCAGTGTAGTTTCCTGCAAGTTAGTGGCACAACAAAAATTATAGAAGCATGCTAATACTCGATGAATGTCTAAAGTCGCGATAACATGATAATGTGTTTGATAGCCGATCTAAAACAATCTAAAATGTGATGCTGGAAATATATTTGGACAAAAAAGCATAATCTATTTAAACACATCTGCTGGATATATTTGAAAATAGCATAATCTATTTAAACACATCTGCTGGATATATTTGAAAATAGCATAATTTATATTGAGAATAAGAACGTGCGTAGGGTGCCCAAACGGGCCGCCCCCGTTGAAACTTAATTTCGACGCCAATCCACTAGGGATAGGCTCAAAATCTGAGAGAATGGAGTGTCAGCAAATTAATGGATTCTTGTGATCCAATATCGGGTATGAAGGTCAGATTCACGCTTCTGAAAACCACCCACCAACCTCTCTTTCAAGAGATTCTGGATGTGAAGAAGGTGAACTCAAACTGATGCAATCGGGTCTTGAATGAACAGCACTTCGTTGTGTTCTCAAAATGCTTCCTCTCCTTTTTTACATTGCATTGAGCTAGTTTTTATAGAGGATTTCACCTCTGAAACATTAATGTCAAACCCTAAATCCGTAGGGGCCGCTGAGATTTGACCCTTGTCAGGTGATTATGAGACATGGCTCGCACTGAGATTATCGCTAGGAACTCACATCAGTAGTTATGAGGCATGGCCTCGAACTGGATTTGTTGTTGAAACTGCTCGTCTCATTAATGCAGTTGGTGAAGTCCGCCGTTCTTACAGACACACGGGGTCTCTTTTAAAAAAAAGTGGCATGTAGTGATGCCACGTGGCGGCCATGCCTTCCACATGGCAGCCATGCCGAAGTCCACCTTTGATTGGTGAAGTGTGCGATCGGACCTTAGGTGTCGCGATATCGCGACGTCGCGATATCGCGACACCCTCGGCCGAAGCTCCCTTTCAGGCCTTAGGTGTCACGATATCACGACGTCACGATATCATGACACCCTCGAAGCTCCCTTCGGGGCCTTAGGTGTCGCGATATCGCGACGTCGCGATATCGCGACACCCTCGGCCGAAGCTCCCTTTCGGGCCTTAGGTGTCGCGATATCGCGACGTCGCGATATCGCGACACCCTCGGCCGAAGCTCCCTTCGGGCCTTAGGTGTCGCGATATCGCGACACCCTCGGCCGAAGCTCCCTTCGGGGCCTTAGGTGTCGCGATATCGCGACATCGCGATATCGCGACACCCTCGGCCGAAGCTCCCTTTCGGGCCTTAGGTGTCGCGATATCGTGACATCCTCGGCCGAAGCTCCCTTCGGGCCTTAGGTGTCGCGATATCGACGTCGCGATATCGCGACGCCCTCGGCCGAAGCTCCCTTCGGGCCTTAGGTGTCACGATATCGCGACGTCGCGATATCGCGACGCCCTCGGCCAAAGCTCCCTTCGGGCCTTAGGTGTCACGATTTCACGACGTCGCGAAATCGCGACACCCTCGGCCGAAGCTGCCCTTCGGGCCTTAGGTGTCGCGATTTCGCGACGCCTAAGGCCAAAGCTCCTTTGCTTTTAAAGTTTGCTTAAGATTTGAAGTTTGCTTAAGATTTGTTCTCGCTTAAGGCTTGAAGTTTAAAGTTTTGCTTTTGATTAAAGGCTTGCTTTGACTTTGGCTTGCTTTTGACTTTGTTTTAATGAAGGCTTGTTAAAGCGACCAACTTTGCTCTGCTCATTTTTTGACCTTCTAAACTGCTGTGTGAGTGGCTAGGACCACTGTTTGACCTCTGAGGGCTGCCCTGAAAGCTGTGTATGTCAATGCGATCAGTGTTTGTAGTCACTTAATCGGATTGGTGTTGTTTTGGTGTCTACAAAGAGAACATCACACAACATAAGATTTAACAAGGTTCACCAATTTGGCTACTCCTAAAGAATGACTGCTTGGACTACCATCCAAATCTAGCCTTTGCAAAGCACCAACTTTACAATCAATTTACCAGCACCCACTGGAAGGAGCACCAACCCCTTATTTATTTGCACCAATAGAAAGGAGCACAAACCCCTGATTTACAAGCACCTACTGTAAGGAGCACCAACCCCTGATTTACCAGCACCAACTAGAAGGAGCACCAACCCCTAATGCCAAGAACCAACTTGGACTTCAATTTGAATCAATAGGTTTAACAGTAAGATACCTTTGCTTTTGCAAGACCCTAATTGGTCTTCTTCACCTTTGCATTCTCTGCAGACTCTGCTCTCTCTGCGTAATCCCTTTGCACACTCTGCTTTGTTATAGTCAACCTTCATGATCATATTCTCCCTTTCACGTACTCTGCTTTCTTTTTGAATTTCACACTTAGCACGATTTGACATGACTTTATCTTTGTGCACTACGACCAAACTTTACACACTTCAACATTCTTAAATTCTCCAAACAACCCTCCTTTTATAACAACATTTTCATGATGAAAACCCTAATATTAGTCGACTATAAACCCTAATATTAGTCGATTGTAAACCCTAATATTAGTCAGCTATAAACCCTAATCTTATTCGGTTGTCATCAGTATTCGTTGGCTTCAACTCAACCATGAAAATACAACATGTCACGATATCGCGACACTTTTTCTTTCTCTTTCTCCTTTCTTTGGCCCTCAAAAATACATGTCACGATATCGTGACACTTTTTCTCCTTGCTCTTTATCTTATATTTGGCGCATGAAAATACAACATGTCACGATATCGTGACACTTTCGCCTTTGTATGCTTTCTCTATTCCTTTGTCGTGATATCGCGACATTTCTACCTTCGCAGACTTCCTCTTTTCTTTTCTCATGATATCGCGACACATTTACTTCCATAGAATTTGACTTTGTTTTTGTGATGAAATCATGACACTTCTACCTTTGAAGTCTTTTTATCTGCTTTTGTCATGAAATCGTGACACTTCTTCTTTTGTACTTTACTTCTTTGCTTTTGTCATGAAATCATGACACTTCTACCTTCGAAGTATTCTTCTCTGCTTTTGTCATGAAATTGTGACACTTCTACTTTTGTACTTTACTTCTTTGCTTTTGTCGTGAAATCATGACACTTCTGCTTTTGAAGTCTTGCTTTTTGCTTTTGTCATGAAATCATGACAGTTCTGCTTCCATACGCTTCCTCTTTTTCTTTTGTCATGAAAATGTGACATGTCACAAAATCACGACACTTTTCCAACTTACTATCTCTCTATTGTTTTAGTCGTGAAAATGCGACATGTCATGAAATCGTGACACTTTTCTTACTTGTTCTCTTTCTTCAAACTTGTCGCGAAATCGCGACACTTTTTCCTGCTTTCTCTTTCTCTTCCAACATGTCATGAAATCATGAAAGTTTTTCAACTTGCCTTTTTCTCTTCCAACATGTCACAAAATCATGACAGTTTTTCCACTTGCTTTTTTCTCTTCCAACATGTCGCAAAATCATGACAGTTTTTCCACTTGCCTTTTTCTCTTCCAACATGTCACAAAATTGCGACAGTTTTTCCACTTGCCTTTTTCTCTTCCAACATGTCGTGAAATCACGACAATTTTTTCACTTGCCTTTTTCTCTTCTAACATATCATGAAATCATGACAGTTTTTCTACTTGCATTTTCTCTTCCAACATGTCGTGAAATCGTGACAGTTTTTCCACTTGCCTTTTTCTCTTCCAACATGTCACAAAATCGTTATAGTTTTTCCTATTTTTTCTCTCTCTTACAACATGTCGCAAAATCATGATAGTTTTTATTTCCTGTTGTATATGTCGTGATATCACGACACTTTTCTTACTTGTATTTTTCTTTGATCTTTTGCACATGGGCCACTTTGGTCTTCTTGGAAAATCACCATACATACTCTGAGTAACCTTTGAACTCCTATTTTCTGCATCTAAATAGCTTTTGAAATTTCTATCCACTGCATCAACAGATCTATCTAACTGTGTTGACAACAATGACAATACTGTTGATGCACCTTGATCAACAATATCCCCCTTTGGAATTGTTGGCAACACATGTGCAATTTCCTGTAACTCTTCTCCCCCTTTGAAAATAATACTAAAGGGCTATTGTAGACTCCCCCTGTGTCCATGCACAACATTCTTAGGCAAAATTTATTAAACTTAGCAAACATCATGAGCATGAGCAAAAATATAATCAAATACTTAAATGCTCCCCCTGAGAATGTGATCCCTGTAGCTAGTCAATTCTTGGGAAATGTGACCACTCCCAATTTATTGTGAAGGTACTCAAAAACTTCCTTGGGAAATGGTTTTGTGAAGATAACTACTACTTGCTCTGTAGTTGGAACAAAATCCAACTTAAACTCACCTTTTGAAACTTTATCCTTCAAAAAGTGATACCTGATAGTAATGTGTTTTTTGCGTGAATGCATAACCGGATTCTTGGAGTTTTTAATGGGACTGGTGTTATCACACTTAACTGGTATTGGCTCACTGAAGCTAATACCAAGATATTTCAAGGTTTGTTTCATCCATAATACCTACGTACAATATGTTTTCACTGCAATATATTTTTCCTCTGCTATCGATAAAGAAACTGACTCTTGTTTCTTACTGTGCCATGCGACCAATCTATCTCCAAGATAGAATGCACCTCCACTTGTACTCTTTCTATCATCTACACATCCTGCCCAATATGCATCTAAATACAAAATAAGGGTGAAGTCTTTACCTTTTGGATACCATAACCCATATTCCATAGTACCCTTGAGGTATCGAAGAATCCTTTTCACTAGTGTCAAATGAGTCTCATTGGGATTAGCCTAAAATCGTGCTACCATGCATACTGCCTACAAAATATCTGGTCTGGTAGCTTTCAGGTACAGTAAGCTTCCAATCATAGATCTGTACATGTTCTAATCAACAGGTGGAGATTTTTCATCCTTGCTCAACTTGCAACCTGTCATCATGGAAGTGCTATCTGGATTACAATCCTCCATTGTGAACTTTTTTAACATCTCTTTCACATATTTAACTTGAGAAATAAATATGCCCTTCTTATTTTGATTAACTTGCAACCGGAGGAAATACGAAAGTTCACCAATCATTGACATTTCAAATTCTTTCTGCATCTTATTTGCTAAATATTTACATGACTCATCTTTGCTACTGCCAAATATGATATCATCTATGTATACAACAAGAACAATAAGATGTCCATTTTCTATTTTGACATACAAATTACTATCCACCATACCTTTCTTAAACATTTGTTGGGTGAGATAGTTGTCTAGCATTGCATACCATGCTCGAGGTGCCTGTTTTAAGCCATATAATGCTTTCTTCAACTTGCAAACAAAGTTGGGATCATAACCAAGTTGGAAACCATCTGGTTGCTCAATATAAACCTCTTCTTCAAGTTTTCCATTCAAAAACACTAATTTCACATCTATTTGATAAACTTTGAAATTCTTGTATACTACTAAAGCCAGAAATATTCTAATTGCCTCTAGCCTAGCTACTGGTGCAAAAATTTTCTCAAAGTCAATGCCTTCAACTTGTGCATAACCCTTACATACCAGTCTTGCTTTATTTCTGAGCACCTGTCCATCTTCATTCAATTTGTTTTGAAAAATTCATTTAGTCCCGATTATATTTTTATTTGCAGGTCTAGGTACTAACTCCCAAGTTTCATTTTTCTCGATCTGATCTACTTCTTAATTTATTGCATTCATCCAACTTTCATATTTGCTTGCATCAGTAACATTTTTGGGCTCAATGCTAGATAATAGAGAGTAGTTACTTACTACTCTTCTTCTTGTCTGAACACCAACTTTGGGGTCTCCAATTATTTGCTCTCTAGGATGATTTTTCTACTAGATGCCTATTTTGAATTTCTTATTTTCTTTCACTTCTGAATCACAACTTAAATCATTTGAGTCAATTTTTTGTATCTTTTTTGTTTTTTTTTCCTCATCTCCTTCAATAACCTCTTCATAAATTGGGTAGTTCATTTCATAGCTAATTATTCGTTCTCTACCTTCATCAAATTTAACATTGGCACTGTCCACAATTTTCTTTAGCCTCTTGTTGTAGCATTTGTAAGCTTTGCTTTTTTATGAATAACCAACAAAAATACCTTCATCCACTCTATCTTCAAACTTATCAAGATTATCTTCAGTTCTTTTGATGTAGCACTTTCTACCAAAAACTTTGAGGTATTTTTTTGTTGCCGCTTTACCGAACCACAACTCATAAGGAGTTTTGCTTTCATGTGTTCTCAGCATTTACCTATTTTGGATATACATCGCAGTATGGACTGCTTCTTTCCAAAATTTGTCTGCTACTCTGATTTCAACCAACATAGTCTGTGCCATTTCCTGCATTGTCCTGTTCTTTCTTTCTATCACTCTATTCTGCTGAGGTGTCCTGGCTGCTGAAAATTGTCTCCTAATACCGTATTTTTCACAATACTCTGTAAAATCCTCTAAAATGAATTCTCCTCCTCTATCTGATCTTAAACATTTGATCCTCTTTCCTGTCTCATTCTTGACATGGTTCTTGAAAATCTTGAACATATCAAGATCTTCTGATTTATGCTTCAAGAAAAATATCCATGTCATTCTGGAATAGTCATCAATGCACAACATAAAATATTTGTCCCCATTTATGCTTTGTGTTCTCATGGGTCCACATAAATTAGTGTGTATTAGTTCCAAATGTTTGTTTGTGTAGTACTCTTTTGTTTTGAATGTGACTCTAGTTTGTTTCCCCTTTTGGCATGAAGCACAAATGTTGTTTGTAGGTTTGTTGATGGTGGGAATATCTCTCGCTGCCCTTTTTGAAGTGATTTTTACTAGATTATCAAAATTTATATGACCGAGTCTCTTGTGCCACAACCAATTTTCTTATTCCTATCCAATAAAACAAGCTCCTTTTGAAGTTTCTGAGAGCGTGTACAGGTTACCAGATGTCCTTGATCTAGTTGCTATCAATTTTCCACTGTTTGTTTTTTGACTTCACAACCCTACTTCATAAAAACTACTTCATGACCTTTATCACAAATATAACTTACGCTCAACAAGTTATGTTTCAAACCATCCACAAACAAGACTTATTTTGACTTAATTTTTTTGTCACTAATTTTAACTGAACCTTTGCCAACTATCTTAGCTCCATAATTCTTTCCAAACTTTACTGAATCACCTTCATATTTCTGTAAATTCTCAAATTTGTGTTTGTCACCTATCATATGACTGGAGCATCCACTATCAAGTATCCATGGTACATATTTATTCTATGCTTTAAATGTTGTTTGTACGATTAAGGATTCTTTTTCTTCCTTAAGTCGCTCTTTTCCTTTCCACTCTATTTTGATAGTAGTTTTGGGTTCTTGTTTTTCCTTTCCCTTATCAATAGCTTGTGCATGTATTACGGGAATTTTTCTATTTTGTCTCATCCTATTTGGTTGAAATTTTCTTCCTTGAAACTTATTTGATGCAAATGTACTTCTACAGTTTCTTGCAATGTGCCCAAAATTATGATAGTTATAAAATTCTACTGTATAATTCATCAGAGGAGAAAAAGCATTTCTATTGGTGAAATTTCTTGGTCTTACATTATATTTGCAGTCTGAGATTTTATGTCCATAGCTATTGCATTTAAAATAGAAACCAAAAAAGGGATAATTAAACCTGGGTGATGGTCTTTGCCATGTTGTCATAGGAGCCATAGGTCTTCTTCTTCTTTGATGTGTGTCATTGGTGAATCCATCATTATCAATTCTCCTTTCGTGCCTGGAATTATTGATTTCTTTTGCATGAGACATTTTTCCTTGATCAACCTACTTCTTATCGTCATTATTTATGGATTCTAAATTTTTGGTCTTTAATCCATTTTATGATTCTCCTTCGACGAAACCTAGACCAAATTTGATGCTTGTAGGCCTTTGGTCATTTATGATCTTATCCAGCTTCAAAGAAATTTTTTCATGTTTGTGATAACAACTAATTTTCTTATTCATCTCTTCTAGCCACATTCTTAAATCAACAATCTCTTCTTCTAGCTTGCTGCAATAATCTATTTTCATTGTTATTTGAACTTCGAGATATTTGGAGATTTTCTTGGATTCTTCTATCTGTACTTTCAAACTGGTTATGATTTCATTTGCATCCTCAAGATTTCTTGAAATTTTATTATTATTTTTCCTTTCTATCTTCCACTCTTCAAGTGTAGAGATCAACTCACCTTCTAGATATACTTCAGCCTCAGGGTTTTCACCACATACTTCAGAGTTCACTCCTTCCTTTTATGATTTTACTTCTTCAAATGCCATGAAAAGAGCTTCACCTATTTCCTCTTCAGAATCCTCATCGAAGTTGTCTTCTAATGAACTGGCATTCTTGGAGATGAAACTTTTCTTCATGAAGTTGCTTTTTTTAAAATTCGTTTTCTTCTTCCAGTCACTTCTTTCTTGGTGCGATCCTTCATCATTTTGGTTCTTCTCTTAAGTGGAAATTTAGTCACAAAATTCCCAACGCCTCCATAGTTGAAACATTTAAGTGGTAGCTTTCCTCTATATTTTCCTTTTTCCCTTTTTAGTTTTCTAACAAAGTTTGCTTCCATTTCATCTGATGTCTCTTCTTCCTTAGACTCTTATTTTGCATTTTTGTTTTTAAGGGCTTTAAAAGCCGCTTCTCTGTTTGTGGGTTTAGATATTCCTATCCTTATCTCATATGTAGTAAAATAACCATACATCTCATCTATACTAAAATAGTTTAGGTTTTTAGCTTCTTCTATCGCTAAGACTTTAGAATCAAACCTTTGAGGAAGATATTAATACCTTTTTCATGACGACAGAGTCTTCGATATCCTCATCGAGTCCTCTGATCGCATTAATGATTCCATTAACTCTAAGCATATATGCCTCAATGTTTTCATCGTCATTCATATTTAATGCTTCGAACTAAGCTCGATGTTTCTGTAACTTGGCCTCCTTGATATTATCATCTCCTTCATGAATACTCCTTAGTTTGTCCCATATCTCTTTTTCTATTTTATATCTCATGATCTTTACTAGTTCACTGTCTGCTAATCTACACATGAGATAATTCTATGCTTTTGAGTTATTTTCAAACAGTTTCTTTTTAGAAGCCTCTATTGGAGGAGTGATGGGTATTGTGTATCCACTAACTACTGAATCCCAAATGTCATATCCAAAAGCACAAAGATATGTCTACATATTGATTCTACAGAATGCATAATTAGATCCATCAAACAGTGGTGCTTTGTTTGATGAGAAGCCTTCACCACCTGCCATTGTGTTACTTCCAAGATCACCCTAGCCGGTTAAGCTTGTACATGAACTTAGCTCTGATACCAATTGTAAGACTTACAATGGCACTGAGAGGGGGGTGAATTAGTGTAGTTATTTAAACTTAAATTCATAGCTCTTAAAACTAAAATAATGAAACCTTAAAACTAGATAAAGCAAGTATCACAAGAGAACATCACACAACACAAGATTTAATGAGGTTCACCAATTTGGCTACTCCTCAAGAATGACTGCTTGGACTACCATCCAAATATAGCCTTTGCAAAGCATCAACTTTACAATCAATTTACCAGAACCCACTATAAGGAGCACCAACCCCTTATTTATTTACACCAAAATAAAGGAGAACCAACCCATGATTTACCAACACCTACTGGAAGGAGCACCAACCCTTAATTTACCAGCACCAAATAGGAGCACCAACCCCTAATGCCAAGAACCAACCTGGAATTCAATTTGAATCAATTGGTTTAACAGTAAGATACCTTTGCTTTTGCAAGACCCTGACTGGTCTTCTTCACCTTTGCATTCTCTATGCACTTTGCTCTCTTTATGTAATCACTTTACACACTCTACTTTGTTATAGTCGACCTTCACGATCATCTTCTTCATTTTGCACACTCTGCTCTCTTTTCAAATTTTGCACTGAGCATGATTCGACATGACTTGCTTTCTACTTCGTCTTTTCTTTTGTCATGATATCACGACACTTCTGCTTCCATAGACTTCGACTTTGCTTTTGTCATGAAATCATGAAAATTCTACCTTCAAAGACTTTTTCTCTACTTTTTTCATGAAATAGCGACTCTTCTTCTTCTATACTTTACTTATTTGCTTTTGTCATGAAATCGTGACACTTCTACCTTCGAAGTCTTCTTCTCTTCTTTTGTCATGAAATCATGACACTTCTGCTTCTGTACTTTACTTCTTTGCTTTTGTCACAAAATCATGACACTTCTTCCTTTGAATTCCTCTTCTCTACTTTTGTCATGAAATTGCGACACTTTGCTTTCGTAGTTTACTTCTTTTATTTTGTTGCAAAATTGTAACACTTTTACTTTTGAAGTCTTACTTTTTGCTTTTATCGTGAAATCATGACATTTTTGCTTCCATACGCTTCCTCTCCTTATTTTGTAAGGAAAATACGACATCTCACAAAATTGTGACACTTTTCCAACTTACTTTCTCTCTACTGTTTTAGTCGCAAAAATGTGACATGTCGCAAAATAGTGACACTTTTCTTACTTTTTCTCTTTCTTCGAACTTGTGACCGTGACACTTTTTCCTGATTTTATTTCTCTTCCAACATGTCACGAAATCATGACAGTTTTTCAACTTGCCTTTTTCTCTTCCAACATGTCGCAAAATTGCGATAGTTTTTCCAGTTGCCTTTTTCTCTTCCAACATGTCACGAAATCGCGACAATTTTTCTACTTGCATTTTTCTCTTCCAACATGTCATGAAATCATGACAGTTTTCCACTTGCATTTTTCCCTTCCAACATGTCACAAAATCGTGATAGTTTTTCCACTTGCCTTTTTCTCTTCCAACATGTGAAATCGTGACAGTTTTTCTACTTGCCTTTTTCTCTCCCAACATGTCATGAAATCACGATAGTTTTTCCCTTTGCCTTTTTCTCTTGCAACATATCGCAAAATCATGATAGTTTTTCCTACTTTTTCTCTCTCTTCCAACATGTCGAAAAATCGTGACAGTTTTTCTTGCCTGCTGTATATGTCGCGATATTGTGACACTTTTCTTGTCTTTTTATTTGATATTTTGCATATGGGCAACTTAGGTCTTCTTGGAAAATCATTGTACATACTCTAAGTAACCTTTGAACTCCTATTTTCTACATATGAATAGCTTTTGAACTTCCTGTCCACTGCATCAACAGATCTATCTAACTGTGTTGACAACAATGACAATACTGTTGCTGCAACTTGCTCAAAAATTTCTCCTTTTAAAATCTTTGTCCTAGTAGGAAAACATAGATCAATGTGAACTAGTTTCAGTGGTTTGAATGAAGATAATTCTTTTCACTTGAAACTTGTTCTTGTTTGCTTACCATGCTGACATTGTGCACAAATTGTGCTTTGGTCTTTTTATCTTGGATAAATCTCTAAATTCCTATTTGTTGTTTATTTTCACTATGTTGTCAAAGTTTGGATGACCCATTCTTCTATGCCATAACCAACTCTCATCCTATTATGATAAGAAAACATGTTCTCCATTAATTTCACTCAGCATGTAGAGATTGTTTGTAGTTCTATTAGCATATGCAATAAGCTTTCTTGTCTTGTATTTTATGATATCACATCTATTTGGATGAAAGGTGACTATGTGTCCCTGATCACAAAGTTGACTTACACTTAGTAAATTGTGCTTCAATCCCTTAACATACAGTACATTTTCTATCTCTGATTTTCCATTATCTAAACTCAAATTCCCTTTCCCAATAGTTTTTGTTGAAGCATTATCACTGAATTTTACTAACCCTCCATTGATTTCTTTAAGTGCAATAAATTTACTTTTATCACCTATCATATGACTCGAACAACCACTATAAACTAACCATTGATTTATCTTATCTTGTGCATTAATATTTGTTTGTACCAACATTGATTTCTCTTTTTCTTGCTTCTCTCTCTTTTCAAACTTTTGAGGTTGTAATCTTTTGAACCTTTTGATCCTCCTTTTTGCTTTGATTCATGAAATATTGTTTTACACCATTTTGTCTTGTACCCAAATTTATTACATTTGTAACAGATGATATTTTTATCCGTGATAGGTGCAAATGAATTGAAATTTCTATCAACATTATTTCTCACATGGACCATGCAATGTACAACTCTATGACCATATTTTCTACATGAAAAACAATAACCATGGAAGAAATTTTGTAACCTATTAGATTGCCTTGAATGATATGGTCACATGATTCTTCCTTTGTTGTTTCTATAATTGACTTTTGTCCATGATGTCTCTTTTTTTTATTCCTTAATACTTTTACCTTTCAATATATCAACATAATTCATGGTCTATTATTTCTTTGATATCTTTGTTCCTTTGGAGATTAACTCCTATTTTTGTTTTCCTTGTCCTTCTTCAAAACCAAGTCCTACTCTGATAAATGAAGATCTTTGTGTATTGATAATTTTATCCAATTTTTTTAAACTTCTTCTAAACATGTGCAACTTATCCTTAGAATATTTCACTTCCATACTTAGAGAGACCACTTCAGGTTCTAATATTTCACATTCTAATTCCTTTACCTCTAACATTTTAGCCATATATTTTTCAATTTTATTTTCCTCTTAAACCTTCACCTTTAATTCTGTGAGATTATGTAGAAGTTTTGTCTTTGTTTCCGCATCCTTTTGAATTTGAGCCTCCAATTTTGAATTGTTCTCTCTAACTCTTTGGAAATTTATAAAAGCAAAAATAAGTTACTCTTTCATGTCAATCATGGCTTCTTATCCTTATTTTGTGGTCATGTGTGTTCTTGTAGGATCTTCCTTTAAACTATTAGGATTTTCACAAAGGAACTAGCTTTGATACCAATTGAAGAACACAATATTATACTGAGACTAGGATGAACAGTATAAGATAAAAAAAATTTACTTTTCAATCCAAATGATAACAACAATAATATAAAATAAGTAAATAATGCACAAATTATCACACATATGAGAGACATGATTTTAACATGGTTTACCCAATTTGGGTTACGTCCACGGATAAAATATTTTTTTATAATTTTCTCAACAAATATTGGGAACCAATTTCCTATTACAATGTTTATGGACCTTTGTCCAAAGGAGATATCAATCCCAAATACTCTGTTTTGTGGATATCTCTCCACAAGAGAACTCTATCCCCTTTGCTCTAGTGGACTCCAAAGTTTGCTCTCAATTCTTCTCAACTCTGATCAACTGTACTCACCTACCTATTCTAAAATTTCTCACACCTACTCACAAGTTTATCTCAAAATTTCTCACAATTTTATCTCAAAATGCCTATTATAAACTAGCTCACATATTCTCACAATTTTGTCTCTAGCCTTCTTACATACCCTACATAGAACTACTTACAAGCCTTCTCAAAATACCCATTCAAAATAGCTCACAATCCTATTCTAATCTGCTTACTATCTGTACTAAACACTATTCTAAACACATGATCAAAACTATCCATGACACATGCTGTAATCATATAGTCTTATAGTTTATCTTCCTAATAGCTCATTGCTATTTTAGTCCTTGCTAAGTAGTTCACTCAAGGCATAGCTAGAGCATGCCAAATATTACAAGAAAATTTAGCTAACAACCACCACTTACTTACCTTAATGTATATATAATAAGAATTATACTTTGAGTTAATGTTTAAACATGAAGATAGCTCAAAAATAAAATTATCACCTAGGCCTACCTTCTCTAATTAGCCATTTTTCAATTTAGAGTAAAGTAATTTTCTTGATAGAGATAAATTATGATATTGAACTATGTAATAGAGCTTTCATTTTAGTGGTCTAAAAGTTATGTCCTTAGAATGAAGTATATTTCCTTCCTTGTGGACATTAATTTCCCATTCTCTAGAAGCAAGTTTATCAATGCATTTTTTGCACAAAGGCAAGATGGCTATCATTTTCGGATAAAACTAGGAATGTAAAATCCTTGACAATGAGTTGGCTATCAATGGCTATATTTAAAGGACTTCTCATCTATTCTAGACATCCAATGTGAAATCCTCTATTTCAAAGTGGAAACAAGGTTAGTGTATATTTTCCAGGCTAAGAAGGATTTGATATAGGTTATTTTTTAAATGCCTTTGCTTGTAAATTATTATTCTCCACCACACTAGAGCACATCAGATAATGCTTATGAGCCATAGTCAATTCAATGTCTATAGGAATAAATTGCTCAAAAGCCTCAATGTAAAAAATAATAACACAAAGTGACTTCATTAGTAGATAATTAGAGAAGAAATATTCTAGGAAATTATGTTAAGGAGATGCTTATAGAGAGGACATCATCTTTGGAAAAAGTGAGAAATGTCATTCATGCACACTCATGATTTACATGTGACAACCTATAATATCCTAGTTATAACAATGTATATGTAATTTGTCATAGGTAATAGGGAGAAAACAACTTGTAGTAATCTATAATGTTTGTCATCAAGCCTATTGGCTTCATATCCAACCAAGACAAAATAGCTCATGGATTTGGAGGGTTTGTTTGTGTTTCAATAACAAAAATAAATCTAGATGTCAGTACATGGATACATGAAGATGTGGGTATGGTGAGATTTTGACCATGAGATAGTAATTTTTTATATGAGAATGAAATATTGTAAGGTAAAAGTGGACAAAATCTATTATTTTAATTTGTGTAGTTAGAAAATACCAAAAAATTGATTTGAAAATGTTGTCACAATAACATTAATATCAAATTGATGACTATACAATGTTAACTACATTGAAGAAAGACATTTACGAAGAGTCTATATTTAGATACCAATTGTTAGAATTAGTAATTATTCTCTTAAGTCCTACTAGGATAGACATACTTGAGTTTACACTCCCCCATAAGTCTGGTGAACTCACAGTATAGTCTAGATCGGATTTGATGAGTTGTAATCCAAATGCTGTCAATGATCAACTCTGCTATTTATACAAAGTTGATCCATTGAATAAATCAATCAGTTCTATTTTGTTCTTCAAATCTTGTAATGCTTTGTAGTTCTACTCTTGGAAAATTCTAACATGGTACCAGAGCAGGATATATTTTGCTAAGCATTCTCTCTTGAAGACAGTTTCACAAACTGGTTCTTATCTCTTATCTTTTTTAAAAAAAGGAGTTTTTTCATATCTATTGTAGATTGCTCATATATCATATGCAATATTTTGCAAGTCTATTTATGGTTCTATATAATTTTATTTTAAAGTTCATTTTACCATAATAGATTATCCTTATGTTTAAAAAAATATATATATTAATATTAGCTTCAATAGGAACAATTTTTTGATTTTTTTTTTGTTGATTTCCAAGGCAATATATAAAATTCATTCTTTTCTTTGGTTCCTACAATTTTTTTTAACTTGTTCTCCACAGATCTCAGAATCAAATAATGCTTTGAAAATGTGATCCTTTTTTTGTGGAGTTCCTTCAAAATCCTAGCCTCAAATATCTCACGAGTCTTTGTTTATTTTTAATATCTTTTTTTTTTTTAATGCAATATTACACGTCTTTTTTTAGATATTGGATCATTTATTACAAAGAGTGCTTATGATAAATTAAAATGTGTGGCAAGTTGTTTTCAACATTACCTTTGTCTCAAGCTTGGAGCGCAACATTTTTCGTCTTCCTCAACGGGAATTCGAATTGATATTAGAGCTCGACGGAGGCCAAATATTCAAGATTTTTTCCTCTTCACTTCACTCTAAGCTTACCTTATTTCCATCCTCTAGTGCTTCAACATAATATTCAAATATTATATATACGATTGTTAAATATTGCTCTCTCATCCAAGATTTAAATCACCTTCGTAAATTTTTTGAATATGTTTCAGCTTTATTGTGTAATTGATTCTTCCATTCTTTGATAGAGTGAGTATCATTATGTTTCTCTATAAAAAAATTTAAGTACATCAAGCGCTAAACATTCTCCTTCCTTGACGTCTTATCCATTGTGTTTTAGGTAGAATAACAAAGGTATTGTTGGTATTTTAAAAAATATATTTATCTTATATTTAATCCTCTCAAAAAAATTAGTGATATCACAGGTAAATCATGCTCATTTCGAAGAACATGCAATTATTTTGCAAGTTTTTCTCTCACTGTTTGGATTTCTTTTGTTCCCTCACTATTCTGATTTCTTTTGGAATGATTCCTCGAATACTATGAATAAACGTCTACTTAGATTTTTTCGATGGCCTTTCGATGTTACCTCTTCCAATATGGGTTAGGTAACATGTGATAACATCCTCCTCTAAAGACCTTCAACGGTCCTTCTTTGCCCATTCGTTGACCCATTACAGTGATGACTCTTCCAAAAAGTTAGGTAATTTTTTTTATTCCTGTGAAATTAGTATAGAATGAGAGTCTTTAAGACCCTTCTGTCAATATTCATTGACATCTCATGTAACGTTATAATCTTTTTTTAGGTCCCTAACAAAGCTCGAAAGTCCTCTCTCGAGCATATTCATTTAAAAAAAAATCAGATCTTCTATTCACCACTGGTTTTTTTAAAAAACTAGTACTAAATAGAGATCTGCTCTTTTTATTAGGGGTTGTCATCTTCTCCCTATATAGTTGTCATTTTTTTCTTTAGTGCCTATTTATTTTTGCCACTAACAAGAAAAAAAGGGACAAGTTTGTAACCTAATTTAATAATATTTTTGTGGGGGGTTTCAAGGTGCCATTTATTGCACCTTTGTTCTAAGGCTTCAAAGGGGGTTGTTCTTATTGGTCTCTACTTCTTGTTTTACCTCATTGGATTTATTATATTTTAAACAATAAATAAAAAAAATAAAAAAATAATAAAATAATAAAATAAATAAAATAATATAAGTTCTTACTTATATAAACTAAAGGAAATATATTTTGATGAGAAACTAATCTATGTTTTTTTTTCATACCCACTTGGTCATATTCTTTCATTTCAACCTTTTTTCAAAAAAAAATAATAATGCTTTATATTTTCATTACATCTTAAAATAAAGCAAACAATTTTTTTTATTAAAAGAACTTCCAAATATCAACTAAATTCCATGTATTGCACTTCTAAAAAACTTATAGTTTCCCTTGTGTAAGGGTGGGTTATTGAGAGTACAATATATCAGTCTAGTTGATTATATTTTCATCAAAAACCTATGTTCCAAGTACCATTCTACTCATTACTTATAGTTTCCCTCTCGTAAGGGCGGGTAATTGAGAAGAATAAGTATAAAGGCTTGGCCAATTATTCTTGCTTCATTAGCCTATTTCAAAGTATCAAACCTCCTCATTTACTTATAGTTTCCCTCTCATTAGGGTGGGTAAATTGAGGAGATTGGTATTACTCTTAGGCTTTTGTTTCCTTCTCTAAAGCTCCATTGTATTCCATTAATAATATACTTGAAGTTAAGGGGGGAATTATTGGTTCACTTCAAATTTCTTTGGAAAAATGAATACAATGAATATAATTGATCCTCTCACCCCTCATAAATATCATACATGGAAACCCAAAAAATTAAATCTCATTTCTCAAAAAGGGCTCACACACATGCTAGAAGAGAACCAACTTGAATTTGAAAAAGAACATGAAATATTTGTTCATAAAGGGAAGATGTATGAAACAATGGGTATTATAAAAACTAATGTAAATTAAAGCTTATGGTTTCACATTACAAATTGTAAAACTCTATATGAAAGTTGGAAAAAATTAAATAAATTATTTGGAAAAGTAGATCAAATAAGGTCAATGCAGCTAGAGGTAGAATTAACAACATTATCTCCTTAAGACTTCACTAATATTGTTGACTTTATCACCAAATTTAAAGAAGTCCTCACTCAATACAAAGGCAATGGGAAGAATAAAATAGAAGAAGAATGCATATATATAATTCTTTCTAAATTAAATGGTGTATTTCAAATTTTTGCAACCACATTTCTGACTACAAAATATTCTCTTGGTGCAAGCTTTAAAATGCCCTCCTTAGAAGAATTTTGTGATAGGCTAACTAGAGAAGAAAAAAAACTTGCAAAGTATGAGATCTCTTCCTCTTTCTCAAAAGCCTTAGTAGCATCCACCTCTACTAAAGAAAAATTCAAAAATAAAGAAAAGAGTCCCATAACTTGTACTCACTACAAAAAGAATGGTCATTCTATGAACACATGTTGGAAAGGGATTCAAAAACTAGAGGCAAAAATGAAGGATCAAAAAGTAGAAACTAAGAAGTAGATAGGAAAAACCTTAAATTTTCAAGGCAAGACTATAAAAACTTCATGAAAATACTGGGTTCTATATCCAGGAGAAACTCATCACATGACTTACTTAGATGAGTTATTCACTTCAATCTTCTCAAGTTTAACATGTAGCATAGAAGTTGGTGACTCATTCCTTATCCCAGTAAAATAAAAAGGTGACATATCCATTGATGGTGGTTATATCAATAATGTTCTCTATGTTGTCTATCATATTTGTACTTTCGGAAATGAAAAAATAGTTCTCTTATCCCCAAATAGGAGTTGAGATAAGAGACTTTAAAGACCCTCACTCTCTCATAGAAAAAGGAGCTATTGATCATAATACTCACCTATTTCACTTAAAAGGATTCAAAAATTCAGAAGGGGCCTCCCGTTCTGTTGGTCATGGATATTTTGTAAGTAAAATTTGGCATGAAAGGTTTGGACATCTCAGTTATAACTACCTAAAGGAATTGAACACCATGAAATGGTAGCAGGATTAACACAAATTTCTTATATTGATGGAGTATATCCTGGTTGTGCTCTTGGAAAGCAACATCAAGATCCTTTCCATCCAAGTAGTTCTCTAAATGCCTCATCCCCTCTAGAGTTAATCCATAGTGACTTGATGGTCTTCCCAGAACCTTATTTCAAAGGAGAAAAATATGCTTTAACCTTCATTGATGATTTTTCCAGAAGAACTTGGGTCTACTTCCTAAAATAAAAAAGTGATGTTCTATCCCACTTAAAAATATTTAAAGCCTTAGTTGAAAATCAAGCCTCTTGCAAAATCAAGTAAATTCATACAGATAATGGGGGGAGTACTTCAGTAATGAGTTCTCCAAATTTCTATCAGGTCATGGCATAATTCATCAACATTATGTCTCCCATAATCCATAGCAAAATGGCATTGTAGAGAGGAAAAACCAAACTTTAAAGGAAATGGCAAACTGTATGCTCCACTCAAGAGATCTTCCAAAAGTATTTTGGGTAGAAGAAATTAACTTTGCCAACTATATTCAAAATCGCACACCTCATAAAGCTCTTGGTCATTTGAATCTTGAGGAAGCATGGACTGGCTCAAAAATTGTTCTCTTTCTTCAAGAATTTTGGGTGTACTTCTTGGGTGCATATCTCAAAGAAGAAAAGTAAGGCTCTAGATAAGAAAAGCAAAAAACTCATATTTGTTTGTTATTTTGAGGAAATGAAGGCAGTCAGGCTCCTTTATCCCATAAATCATGAAGTATTTTTCATAGGAATGCCCAATTTGATGAAATATTCCCTCATAAATATCCCCAACCATCCTATTTCTCCATTGATTCTCTTGATCCTTCTCCAATGTTAGATCCTCAATATAATGAAGAACTAGCTTTAAAGATTAATTTATAGATTGATGATCAATATGAGGAACCTATAACTCCAACTCAAAGTCCTACCACTAATACTACTCCTTCCACTATGTCAAAATGGGCCCACACCATTATTAAAGAAGCTACTCCATAAATCCAAAATCTTCCATAATCTAGATTAGACAACTTCATAGGTTCTGGTCTTTTCTGTCAATCCATTTCCATAGATCCTCAATTCTTCAAATAAGCAAATGGTATTAAAGAGTGTGATGATGCCATGGATAATGAATTCTCTTCCTTAATCAAAAATAAAACTTAGGATTTAGTTCCCCTACCTAAAGGAAGGAAATTAGATCACTATAAATGGATTTACAAATTGAAATATGGACCTAATGGAGAAATTGACAAACACAAAGCTCACTTGGTAGCCAAAGGTTTCTCTCAAATTGAAGGGATTGATTATTTTGAAACTTTTGCACCAGTTGCCAAAATAGATTATGTTAGACTAGTTCTTGCTCTAGCTACTTCCCAAAAGTGGCATGTCTTTCAAATGGATGTAAAAAGTTCTTTCTTACATGGGGATGGAACAACCTGCTTGTTTCACTCAAGACTACTCCCTTGTTTGTAGACTAAGGAATACCCTCTATGGCCTCAAACAAGGTCCTAGAGCTTGGTATAAAAAATGGACTCCTTCCTTCTTTCCTCAGGTTTTTCTCATTATGAGTCTGATGCCACAGTCTACATTTGGAGAGATGAAGAAAAAATTACCATACTTGTTCTATATGTTGATGATCTACTACTTCACTCACATTTAGACTATAAAGGAATCCCTCTCTAAAAAGTTGAAATGGCTAATATGGGTTTAGCTTATTACTTACTTGGGATTCAAATAAATTAAACAAATGTAGGAATTTCATTTTGTCAACAAAAATATAGTCTAGACCTTCTTCAAAGGTTTAATATGACATATTGCAAACCTTCTCCTACATATTTTCAGTATGGAGTCACTCTAAGTACTTCATGCACATCCCCTCTATGTGATGCAACTCTATACCATCATATTATAGGGAGTCTATTATACCTTACTCATACTTGCCTAGATATCTCAATTATTGTTTGCTTGATATCTAGATTATCACATCAATCTCATTTCAGACATTGGAAAGCAACAAAAATAATCCCTCGCTACTTGCAAGGAACTCCTCACTTTGGGATCTTATATGAGGGAAAATCCATGGATATCATTGGTTACACAAATTCTGATTGGGCAGGTTCAGTATAAGACATATTTCAACTTATGGCTATGTCTTTTGTCTTGGTTCTTCACCAATTGCTTGGACGTGTAAAAAATAACAAGTAGTGGCTTTATCATCTACAAAGGCAGAATACAAGGTAATAGTTTTGGCAAATCAGGAAGCTCTTTGGTTTTTACCATGATAAATCTATTAATATTTGGTGTGAAAATCAGAGCATAGTTCATATTGCACGTAATTTAGTTGAGCATCATCGCACCAAGCACATTAAGATTCACATGCACTTCATTTGGTAGCATATTCAGAGATGGGAAATATACTTGGACTATATTCCCACTGAAAATCAAATTGTAGACATCTTCACCAAATCATTTCCTTCTCCGTGTTACATTTAGTTGCAAGAGAAACTTGGGGTAAAACAACTGCATTGAACAACAAAGGTCTTTCACCTCTCTTTTCTTATTATTGTTGTATTCTTTGGAGGATGGGTTTTCCCATGTGGTTTTTTTATCATCTCTCCTAAAGTATAAATTACACATGAGTACCTCATCAAGCCAAGTTGTTGGGACTCGTTACTTTTTTAAAATGAAAACAATATTCCTCATCCGAATACATGCCTCTATCTTTATTCTCTAATAGATGGTTTTTTTCCAGGTAGTTTTTCACCATCTCTCACATATTAATGTAAATGAGTACCTCATCAGGCCCTATTGTCGAGACTCATCCTTTTTTTGTCAATGATTATAATCTTCACAAATCGAATACATGCCTATTCCTTTTTATTTTTTTGATAGATGGTTTTTTCCCATGTGGTTTGTACCATCTCTTCAAATAAGACATATATGTACATGAGTACCTCATCAGGTCTTGTTTTCAGGACTAATTTATATCAAAATCCCCTAGTATCACTTAAGTGGGGGTGTTAGGATTAGTAATTATTCTCTTCAGTCCTACTAGGATATACATAGTTAAGTTTACACTCCTCCATGAGTCAAGTGAACTCTCAGTATAGTCTAGATCAGATTTTATGAGTTGTTGTAATCCAACGGCTCTCAATAATCAACTTTGCTATTTATACAAAGTTGATCCATGGAATAAATCAATTAGTTCTATTTTTTTCTTCAAATATTGTAATGCTTTGTAGTTCTACTCTTGGGAAATCATAACACCAATCCTTCATTTCCTTGAATTTGAACAACTCCAATTTTAAATTGCAAATAAACAAATATTAGAATTCAATATGGGAGGAAGGAGGATGAATGCCTTCGAAGTATTTTTCTCTGCTTTTGTCATGAAATCGTGACACTTCTTCTTTTGTACTTTACTTCTTTGCTTTTGTCGCGAAATCATGACACTTCTGCATTTGAAGTCTTCTTCTCTGCTTTTGTCATGAAATCATGACACTTCTACTTCTGTACATTACTTCTTTCCTTTTGTCGTGAAATCATGACACTTCTGCTTTCGAAGTCTTGCTTTCTACTTTTTTCATGAAATCATGACAGTTCTGCTTCCATATGCTTCCTCTTTTTCTTTTGTCGTGAAAATGTGACATGTCACGAAATCGTGACACTTTTCCAAATTACTTTCTCTCTACTTTTTGAGTTGTGAAAATGTGACATGTCGTAAAATCGTGACACTTTTCTTACTTGTTCTCTTTCTTTGAACTTGTCGCAAAATCGCGACACTTTTTCCCGCTTTCTCTTTCTCTTCCAACATGTCACGAAATCACGACAGTTTTTCAACTTGCCTTTTTCTCTTCCAACATGTCACAAAATCCTGACAGTTTTTCCACTTGCCTTTTTCTCTTCCAACATGTCGCAAAATCGTGATAGTTTTTCTACTTGCCTTTTTCTCTTCCAACATGTCACAAAATCGCGATAGTTTTTCCACTTGCCTTTTTCTCTTCCAACATGTCGTGAAATCACGATAGTTTTTCCACTTGCATTTTTCTCTTCCAACATGTCATGAAATCATGACAGTTTTTCTACTTGCCTTTTTCTCTTCCAACATGTCGCGAAATTGTGACAGTTTTTCCACTTGCCTTTTTCTCTTCCAACATGTCACGAAATCATGATAGTTTTTCTTGCTTTTTCTCTCTCTTACAACATGTTGCAAAATCATGATAGTTTTTCTTTCTTGCTGTATATGTCACGATATCGTGACACTTTTCTTACTTGTCTTTTTCTTTGATCTTTTGCATATGGGCCACTTCGGTCTTCTTGGAAAATCACTATACATACTCTGAGTAACCTTTGAACTCCTATTTTCTGCATCTGAATAGCTTTTGAAATTTCTATCCACTGCATCAACAGATCTATCTGACTATGTTGACAACAATGACAATACTGTTGCTGCACCTTGATCAACAATCTCCCCTTTGGAATTGTTGGCAACATGTGCAATTTCTTGTAACTCTTCTCCCCCTTTGAAAATAATACTAAAGTTCTACTGTAGAATCCCCCTGAGTCCATGCACAACATTCTCAGGCACAATTTATTACACTTAGCAAACATCATGAGCATGAGCAAAAATATAATCAAATACTTAAATGCTCCCCCTGAGAATGTGATCCCTGTAGCTAGTCAATTCTTGGGAAGTGTGACCACTCCCAATTTATTGTGAAGGTACTCAAAAAATTCCTTGGGCAATGGTTTTGTGAAGATATCTGCTACTTGCTCTGTAGTTGGAACAAAATCCAACTTAACCTCACCTTTCGCAACTTTATCCTTCAAAAAGTGATACCTGATAGTAATGTGTTTTGTGCATGAATGCATAACTGTATTCTTGGAGATTTTAATGGCACTGGTGTTATCACACTTAACTAGTATTGGATCACTGAAGCTAATACCAAGATATTTCAGGGTTTGTTTCATCCACAATACCTGCATACAATATGTTTTCACTACAATATATTTTGCCTCTGCTATCGATAAAGAAACTGACTCTTGTTTCTTACTGTGCCACGTGACCAATCTATCTCCAAGATAGAATGCACATCCACTGGTACTCTTTCTATCATCTACACATCCTACCCAATATGCATCTAAATACAAAATAAGGGTGAAGTCTTTACCTTTTGGATACCATAACCCATATTCCATAGTACCCTTGAGGTACCAAAGAATCATTTTCACTACTGTCACATGAGTCTCATTGGGATTAGCCTAAAATCATGCTACCATGCATACTGCCTACAAAATATCTGGTCTGGTAGCTGTCATGTACAGTAAGCTTCCAATCATAGATTTGTACATGTTCTGATCAACCGGTGGAGATTTGTCATCCTTGCTCAACTTGCAACCTGTCATCATGGGAGTGTTATCTGGATTACAATCCTCCATTATGAACTTTTTTAACATCTCTTTCACATATTTCACTTGAGAAATAAATATGCCCTTCTTATTTTGATTAACTTGCAACCTGAAGAAATACGAAAGTTCACCAATCATTGACATTTAAAATTCTTTTTGCATCTTATTTGCTAAATATTTACATAACTCATCTTTGTTGCTGCCAAATATGATATCATCTATGTATACAACAAAAACAATAAGATGTCCATTTTCTATTTTGTCATACAAATTACTATCCGCCATACCTTTCTTAAACATTTATTGGGTGAGATAGTTTTCTAGCCTTGCATACCATGCTCAGGGTGCCTATTTTAAGCCATATAATGCTTTATTCAACTTGAAAACAAAGTTGGGATCATCACCAAGTTGGAAACCATTTGGTTGCTCAATTTAAACCTCTTCTTCAAGTTTTCCATTCAAAAACACTGATTTCACATCCTTTTGATAAACTTTGAAATTCTTGTACACTACTAAAGCCAAAAATATTCTAATTGCCTCTAGTCTAGCTACTGGTGCAAAAGTTTTCTCAAATTCAATGCCTTCAACTTGTGCATAACCCTTACATACCAATCTTGCTTTATTTCTGACTACCTGTCCGTCTTCATTCAATTTGTTTTGAAAAATTCATTTAGTCCCGATTATATTTTTATTTGCAGGTCTAGGTACTAACTCCCAAGTTTCATTTTTCTCGATCTGATCTAATTCTTAATTTATTGCCTTCATCCAACTTTCATCTTTGCTTGCATCAGTAACATTTTTGGGCTCAATGCTAGATAATAGAGAGTAGTTACTTACTACTCTTCTTCTTTTCTGAACACCAACTTTGGGGTCTCCAATTATTTGCTCTCTAGGATGATTTTTCAACCAGATGCCTGTTTTGAATTTATTATTTTCTTCCACTTCTGAATCACAACTTAAATCATCTGAGTCAATTTTTTGTATCTTTTTTGTTTCGTTTTCCTCATCTCCTTCAATAACCTCTTCATTAATTGGGTAGTTCGTTTCATAGCTAATTACTCATTCTCTACCTTCATCAAATTTAACATTGGCACTGTCCACAATTTTCTTTAGCCTCTTGTTGTAGCATTTGTAAGCTTTGCTTTTTGATGAATAACCAACAAAAATACCTTCATCCACTCTATCTTCAAACTTACCAAGATTATCTTCAGTTCTTTTGATGTAGCACTTGCTACCAAAAACTTTGAGGTATTTTTTTGTTGCCATTTTACCGAACCACAACTCATAAGGAGTTTTGCTTTCATGTGTTCTCAACATTTACCTATTTTGGATATACATCGTAGTATGGACTGCTTCTTTCCAAAATCTGTCTGCTATTCTAATTTCAGCCAACATAGTCTGTGCCATTTCTTGCACTGTCCTATTCTTTCTTTCTACCACTCTATTCTGCTGAGGTGTCCTAGCTACTGAAAACTGTCTCCTAATACCGTATTTTTCACAGTACTCTATAAACTCCTCTGAAATGAATTCTCCTCCTCTATCTGATCTTAAACATTTGATCCTCTTTCCTGTCTCATTCTCAACATGGTTCTTGAAAATCTTGAACATATCAAGATCTTTTGATTTATGCTTCAAGAAAAATATCCATGTCATTATAGAATAGTCATCAATGCACAACATAAAATATTTGTCACCATTTATGCTTTGTGTTCTCATGGGTCCACATAAATTAGTGTGTATTAGTTCCAAATGTTTGCTTGTGTAGTACTCTTTTGTTTTGAATGTGACTCTAGTTTGCTTCCCCTTTTGGCATGAAGCACAAATGTTGTTTGTAGGTTTGTTGATGGTGGGAATATCTCTCACTGCCATTTTTGAGGTGATTTTTACTAGATTATCAAAATTGATATGACCGAGTCTCTTGTGCCACAACAAATTTTCTTCTTCTTGTCCAATAAAACAAGCTCCTTTTGAAGCGTGTACAGGTTTCCATATGTCCTTGATCTAGTTGCTATCAATTTTCCACTGTTTGTTTTTTGACTTCACAACCTTGCTTCATAAAAACTACTTCATGACCTTTATCACAAATCTAACTTACGCTCAACAAGTTATGTTTCAAACCATCCACAAACAATACTTATTTTGAATTAATTTTTATGTCACTAATTTTAACTGAACCTTTGCCAACTATCTTAGCTCCATAATTATTTCCAAACTTTACTGAACCACCTTCATATTTCTGTAACTTCTCAAATTTTTGTTTTTCACCTATCATATGACTGGAGCATCCACTATCAAGTATCCATGGTACATATTTATTCTATGCTTTAAATTTTTTTTGTACGATTAAGGATTATTTTTCTTCCTTAAGTCTCTTTTCCTTTCCACTCCGTTTTGATAGTAGTTTTGGGTTCTTGTTTTTCCTTTCCCTTATCAATAGCTTGTGCATGTCTTACGAGAATTTTTCTATTTTGTCTCATCCTATTTGGTTGAAATTTTCTTCCTTGAAACTTATTTGATGCAAATGTACTTCTAAAGTTTCTTGCAATGTGCCCAAAATTATGATAGTTATAACATTCTACTGTATAATTCATCAGAGGAGAAAAATCATTTCTACTGGTGAAATTTCTTGGTCTTACATTATATTTGCAGTCTGATATTTTATGTCCATAGCCATTGCATTTAAAATAGAAACCAAAAAAGGGATAATTAAACCTGGATGATGGTCTTTGCCATGTTGTCATAGGAGCCATAGGTCTTCTTCTTCTTTGATGTGTGACATTGGTGAATCCATCATTGTCAATTCTCCTTTCGTGCCTGGAATTATTGATTTCTTTTGCATGAGACATTTTTCCTTGATCAACCTACTTCTTATCGTCATTATTTATGGATTCTACATTTCTGGCCTTTGATCCATTTTATGATTCTCCTTCGACGAAACCCAGACCAAATTTGATGCTTGCAGGCCTTTGGTCATTTATGATCTTATCCAGCTTCATAGAAATTTTTTCATGTTTGTGATAACAACTAATTTTCTTATTCATCTCTTCTAGCTACATTCTTAAACCAACAATCTCTTCTTCTAGCTTGCTGCAATAATCTATTTTCATTGTTATTTGCACTTCAAGATATTTGGAGATTTTCTTGGATTCTTCTATCTGTACTTTCAAACTGGTTATGATTTCATTTGCATCCTCAATATTTCTTGAAATTTTCTTATTCTTTTTCCTTTCTATCTTCCACTCTTCAAGTGTAGAGATCAACTCACCTTCTAGATATACTTCAGCCCCAAGGTTTTCACCACATACTTCAGAGTTCACTCCTTCCTTTTCTAATTTTACTTCTTCAAATGCCATAAAAAGAGCTTCACCTATTTCTTCTTCAGAATCCTCATCGGAGTTGTCTTCTAATGAACTGTCATTCCTGGAGATGAAACTTTTCTTCATGAAGTTGCCTTTTCTGAAATTCGTTTTCTTCTTCCAATCACTTCTTTCTTGGTGCGATCCTTCATCATTTTGGTTCTTCTCTTAAGTGGACATTTAGTCACAAAATGCCCAACGCCTCTATAGTTGAAAAATTTAAGTGGTAGCTTTCCTCTATATTTTCCTTTTTCCCTTTTTAGTTTTCTAACAAAGTTTGCTTCCATTTCATCTGATGTCTCTTCTTCCTTAGACTCTTATTTTGCATTTTTGTTTTTAAGGGCTTTAAAATCCGCTTCTCTATTTGTGGGTTTAGATCTTCCTATCCTCATCTCATATGCAGTAAAAGAACCATACATCTCATCTATACTAAAATAGTTTAGATTTTTAGCTTCTTCTATCGCTAAGACATTAGAATCAAACCTTTGAGGAAGAGAACTTAATACCTTTTTCACGACGACAAAGTCTTCGATATCCTCATCGAGTCCTCCAATCACATTATTGATTCCATCAACTCTCAGCATATATTCCTCAATGTTTTCATCGTCATTCATATTTAATGCTTCGAACTAAGCTCGATGTTTCTGTAACTTGGCCTCCTTGATATTATCATCTCCTTCATGAATACTCCTCAGTTTGTCCCATATCTCTTTTTTTGTTTATAGCTCATGATCTTTACTAGTTCACTATCTGCTAATCTACACATGAGATAATTCTATGCTTTTGAGTTATTTTCAAAAAATTTCTTTTTAGAAGCCTCTATTGGAGGAGTGATGGGTATTGTGTATCCACTAACTACTGAATTCCAGATGTCATATCCCAAAGCACAAAGATATGTCTGCATATTTATTCTACAGAATGCATAATTAGATCCATCAAACAGTGGTGCTTTGTTTGATGAGAAGCCTTCACCACCTGCCATTGTGTTACTTCCAAGATCACCCTAGCCGGTTAAGCTTGTACATGAACTTAGCTCTGATACCAATTGTTAGTCTTACAATGACACTGAGAGGGGGTGAATTAGTGTAGTTATTTAAACTTAAATTCATAGCTCTTAAAACTAAAATAATGAAACCTTAAAACTATATAAAGCAAGTATCACAAGAGAACATCACACAACACAAGATTTAACAAGGTTCACCAATTTGGCTACTCCTCAAGAATGACTGCTTGGACTACCATCCAAATATAGCCTTTGTAAAGCACCAAATTTACAATCAATTTACCAGAACCCACTATAAGGAGCACCAACCCCTTGTTTATTTACACCAAATGAAAGGAGCACCAACCCCTGATTTACCAACACCTACTGGAAGGAGAACCAACCCCTGATTTACCAACACCAACTAGAAGGAGCACCAACCCCTAATGCCAAGCACCAACCTGGAATTCAATTTGAATCAATTGGTTTAACAGTAAGATACCTTTGCTTTTGCAAGACCTTGATTGATCTTCTTCACCTTTGCATTCTCTATGCACTCTGCTCTCTCTACACAATCACTTTGCACACTCTGCTTTGTTACAGTCGACCTTCACGATCATCTTCTTCATTTTGCACACTCTGCTCTCTTTGCAAATTTTGCACTTAGCATGATTCGACATGACTTGCTCTCTACGCACTACGACCGAACTTCACACACTTCAACATTCTTAAATTCTCCAAACAACCCTCATTTTATAACAAAATTTTTATGATGAAAACCCTAATCTTAGTCGATTGTAAACCCTAATATTAGTCGACTTTAAACCCTAATCTTAGTCGGTTGTAAACCCTAATCTTAATCGGCTGTCATAGGTCTTCGTCGGCTTCAACTCAATCGCAAAAATACAACATGTCGCGATATCATGACACTTTTTATTTCTCTCTCTTTCCCTTGCTTTGGCCCTCGAAAATACATGTCGTGATATCGTGACACTTTCACCTCCGTACACTTTCTCTATTATTTTGTCATGATATCGTGACATTTCTGCCTTCGCAGACTTCGTCTTTTCTTTTGGCATGATATCACGACACTTATGCTTCCATAGACTTCGACTTTTCTTTTGTCATGAAATCATGACACTTCTGCCTTCAAAGTCTTTTTCTCTACTTTTGTCATGAAATAGCGACTCTTCTTCTTCTGTACTTTACTTATTTGCTTTTGTCATGAAATCGTGACACTTCTACCTTAGAATTCTTCTTCTCTGCTTTTGTCATGAAATCATGACACTTCTGCTTATGTACTTTACTTCTTTTCTTTTGTCATAAAATCATGACACTTCTACCTTTGAATTCCTCTTCTCTGCTTTTGTCATGAAATAGTGACACTTTGCTTTCGTACTTTACTTCTTTGCTTTTGTTGCAAAATTGTAACACTTCTACTTCTGAAGTCTTACTTTTTGCTTTTGTCGTGAAATCATGACAGTTTTTCTTTCGTACGCTTCCTCTCCTCCTTTTGTAAGGAAAATACGACATCTCACGAAATTGTGACACTTTTCCAACTTTCTTTCTCTCTACTATTTTAGTCACAAAAATGTGACATGTCACGAAATCGTGACACTTTTCTTACTTGTTATCTTTCTTCAAACTTGTGACCGTGACACTTTTTCCTGCTTTTTCTTTCTCTTCCAACATGTCACAAAATCATGACAGTTTTTCAACTTGCCTTTTTCTCTTCCAACATGACGTGAAATCGCGATAGTTTTTCCAGTTGCCTTTTTCTCTTCCAACATGTCACAAAATCGTGTCAGTTTTTCTACTTGCCTTTTTCTCTTCCAACATGTCATGAAATCATGACAATTTTTCCACTTGCATTTTTTCCTTCGAAGATGTCACAAAATCGTGACAGTTTTTCCACTTGCCTTTTTCTCTTCCAACATGTCATGAAATCGTGGCAGTTTTTCTACTTGCCTTTTTCTCTTCCAACATGTCATGAAATCACGACAGTTTTTCCCTTTGCATTTTTCTCTTGCAACATGTCGCAAAATCACGACAGTTTTTCCTGCTTTTTCTCTCTCTTCCAACATGTTGCAAAATCGTGACAGTTTTTCTTACCTGCTGTATATGTCGCGATATCGTGACACTTTTCTTACTTATATTTTTATTTGATATTTTTCATATGGGCCACTTCGGTCTTCTTGGAAAATCACTGTACATACTCTGAGTAACCTTTGAACTCCTATTTTCTACATCTGAATAGCTTTTGAACTTCCTATCCACTGCATCAATAGATCTATCTAACTGTGTTGACAACAATGACAATACTATTGCCGCAACTTGCTCAACAATTTCTCCCTTTAAAATATTTGTCCTAGTAGGACAACATAGATCAATGTGAACTAGTTTCAATGGTTTGAATGAAGATAATTCTTTTCACTTGAAACTTGTTCTTGTTTGCTTACCATGCTGACATTGTGCACAAATTGTGCTTTGGTCTTTTTATCTTGGATAAATCTCTAAATTCCTATTTGTTGTTTATTTTCACTATGTTGTCAAAGTTTGGATGACCCATTCTTCTATGCCATAACCAAATCTCATCCTATTATGATAAGAAAACATGTTCTCCATTAATTTCACTCAGCATGTAGAGATTGTTTGTAGTTCTATTAGCATATGCAATAAGCTTTCTTGTCTTGTATTTTATGATCTCACATCTATTTGGATGAAAGGTGACTATGTGTCCCTGATCACAAAGTTGACTTACACTTAGTAAATTGTGCTTCAATCCCTTAACATACAGTACATTTTCTATCTCTGATTTTCCATTATCTAAACTCAAATTCCCTTTCCCAATAGCTTTTGTTGAAGCATTATCACTGAATTTTACTAACCCTCCATTGATTTCTTTAAGTGCAATAAATTTACTTTTATCACCAATCATATGACTCGAACAACCACTATAAACTAACCATTGATTTATCTTATCTTGTGCATTAATATTTGTTTGTACCAACATTGATTTCTCTTTTTCTTGCTTCTCTCTCTTTTCAAACTTTTGAGGTTGTAATCTTTGGAACCTTTTGATCCTCCTTTTTGCTTTGATTCATGAAATATTATTTTACACCATTTTTTCTTGTACCCAAATTTATTACATTTGTAACAGATGATATTGTTATCCATGAGAGGTGCAAATGAATTGAAATTTCTATCAACATTATTTCTCACACGGACCATGCAATGTACAACTCTATGACCATATTTTCTACATGAAAAACAATAACCATGGAATAAATTTTGTAACCTATTAGATTTACTTGAATGATATGGTCGCATGATTCTTCCTTTGTTGTTTCTATAATTGACTTTTGTCCATGATGTCTCTTTTTTTTATTCCTTAATACTTTTACCTTTCAATATATCAACATAATTCATGGTCTATTATTTCTTTGATATCTTTGTTCCTTTGGAGATTAACTCCTATTTTTTTTTTCCTTGTCCTTCTTCAAAACCAAGTCCTACTCTGATAAATGAAGATCTTTGTGTATTGATAATTTTATCCAAATTTTTTAAACTTCTTCTAAACATGTGCAGCTTATCCTTAGAATATTTCACTTCCATACTTAGAGAGACCACTTCATGTTCTAATATTTCACATTCTAATTCCTTTACCTCTAACATTTTAGCCATATATTTTTCAATTTTATTTTCCTCTTAAACCTTCACTTTTAAGTTTGTGAGATTATGTAGAAGTTTTGTCTTTGTTTCCGCATCCTTTTGAATTTGAGCCTCCAATTTTGAATTCTTCTCTCTAACTCTTTCGAAATTTATAAAAGCAACAATAAGTTACTCTTTCATGTCAGTCATGGCTTCTTATCCTTATTTTGTGGTCATGTGTGTTCTTGTAGGATCTTCCTTTAAACTATTAGGCTTTTCACAAAGGAACTAGCTTTGATACCAATTGAAGAACACAAGATTATACTGAGACTAGGATGAATAGTATAAGATAAAAAAATTTACTTTTCAATCCAAATGATAACAACAATAATATAAAATAAGTAAATAATGCACAAATTATCACACATATGAGAGACATGATTTTAACATGGTTTACCCAATTTGGGTTACGTCCACGGATAAAATATTTTTTTATAATTTTCTCAACAAATATTGGGAACCAATTTCCTATTACAATGTTTATGGACCTTTGTCCAAAGGAGATATCAATCCCAAATAATCTGGTTTGTGGATATCTCTCCACAGGAGAACTCTATCCCCTTTGCTCTAGTGGACTCCAAAGTTTTCTCTCAATTCTTCTCAACTCTGATCAACTGTACTCACCTACCTATTCTAAAATTTCTCACACCTACTCACAAGTTTATCTCAAAACTACTCACAAGTTTATCTCAAAATGCCTATTATAAACTAGCTCACATATTCTCACAATTTTGTCTCTAGCCTTCTTACATACCCTACATAGAACTACTTACAAGCCTTCTCAAAATACCTATTCAAAATAGCTCACAATCCTATTCTAATCTGCTTACTATCTGTACTAAACACTATTCTAAACACATGATCAAAACTATCCATGACACATGCTCAATACTGCTCATAATACTTGCTTCATAAAATTGATCTCTAACATTCACATTTAATATCACTCATATCAATGCACAAATTCTTCACAAATTATTTCAAGAAGAATACACAATTTGTTCTCAAAAACCCTAACTCAAGTGTTTCCAATTTCACTAATCAATGATGCATAATTTTTTCTCAAAATATAGCTCAAATATTTATAACAATACACACAAATTAACTGTTTTATCTTCACCTTATAATTCTAAAATATTTGTTGAACCAACCACTTTAGATAAGTATTAATGTCAACATACCTCTTAGCTTTCTTTGATGAAAAGTACCCTCTTAGCCGATATTCTTTTCAAAATAATCATAGAAAGCTTTCCTCAAAAAATTGCACAGAAATATTGCTATATCATCTTTTTAATTTCTCAAAACAAGGCTTTTAATTAAATAATAAAAACCTTTTAAATTTCCTTCACCATGCAAAAATACATGCAATAATTAAACCATAAAACACCTTATAACTCCTACTTTTAAAACACACACAATCAACTCATACAATGAAAGAATCCTTATCACACCTTATTTCTCCTTCTAAATAGATTTAAATTTCAACACTAAAAGACCCTTTTCACACCTTATTTCTCCTATATCAAATGAGCAAAAATTAAATGTCAACTTAACCTTATAACTCCACAAAAAATCAAATTACAATTTAAAATTTTAATTACCTCTTTTTATTCTTCCCTCAATGCGAATCGGACCTCTCACCTTGTGAGAGCAAGGTGCCCAACCAAGGGGCCATGACCAGTTGCACCAACGTATCTTGTGAGAGCACTAAGGTGCCATATGCCCTTTATCTTCTTTTGTCATGAGATTAACTAAGCCAAAACAAAATGGTTCACGATCGGTTTCGAACCCAAAACCTCCTCACAATGTATTTACATTGGCTTAGCCACCAGCTGGTCTAGCTTGTTGGATGGGTTCAAATGTGCACCAATTCAAATGTAAAACCTCCATGTTCACTATAGAGGACTGCACTCCTCTTCCCTCTTCTTCTGTACCATGTTCAACAAATCGAGTGTCGAATGAATTAATTGCATGAATTTTGAACACCTTAAAATAACTTTAGGCATGGGTATTAATAGTTTTAATTTGGTCTTCATCCAACAGTATTGCCACCTTTTCTTTTCCACCCATATGACATTGACCAACTTCATTAAAAAATAATTCGAATTGCCTTCAATTTCTTGGCGCTCAAATATTATAATTTAAAAACTTTATATTATAATAAAAATATTATAATATTACTCCTTTTGAACCTTGCCTTCACAATTAATATTATTGCCTTCAATAATATTAATAATATTAATTCTTTTGAACCTTGCCTTCACAATTAATATTATTATCATCAATAATATTAATATTATTATCGTCAATAATATTAATATTTCTAATTATTTTTAACCTTACCTTCATTTTAAACTATTGTTCGAAATAGCTCTTAAGCCTTTTGTCCTTCATTATAATATTCAAATATTTTGACATAAACCTATGACATCAATGACAACACACTATACTCAAAATTTCCAACACATCAATGACACCAAGTAGAATTTACAACTTGTTGAATTGGAAAATGTAGTCTTGTACAGACCTATTATTGCCTTGTCACAATCGAATCCATTTGACAATAAGATCTTGCTCATAATTTAAAGGAAAAAAAGTTTTATTTAGGGCCATAATAAGGTCTTCCCAATTGTGAAGTGGATTTTGGCCATCCTAATGTTCCATCACCAAAATATTTGCTAACCTAGAAATCTTGATTTTTATAAAAGAAACCCTATCCTCATCAATAATTTTAGTATAGGATAATAATGTCTCCATATCAAGTATCTATCTACCCAAGAAATCTAGATCTTTAGATCCATCATACAATTTGACGTTGAACTTAGCCTTGGAGTGAAGGTCATTATTATAAATTTTTATATCACTTGGAACATTATGAATAGTTATATCCTTGAGATTTTCGGCCAAAGCACTCACTATATTGACCATTTTAGCCATAGGTTTAACCAACTTTATGGAAATGGTTGAATGAGTGAAGGCTAGATGCAATTATAAATAAAAATATTCTAATGTGATCAAATATTTTGTTAAATAAAAATGTAATTTTAGTCTAAACAATTACAAATAAGGGACATCCTTTTGCAGTTAATTGATAATAATATAAAACTACATGGAATATTCTATTTTTAATTAATTAAATTAATCAAATCAAAACCCTCTAATGTTATACCTTTGTGTAATGCTCTTAATGTTTGAAATTGTGCCAATGGTCTACTAAGTTTATCAATTCTTGGTTTGAGTGTGCTCCACTAATGACCACTTAGAGAAAGATTCATAATGATCACTTAAAATTGACCACAAAGCAAAAGTTAATAATATAGTCTTATAGTTTATCTTCCTAATAGCTCATTGCTATTTTAGTCCTTGCTAAGTAGTTCACTCAAGGCATAGCTAGAGCATGCCAAATATTACAAGAAAATTTAGCTAACAACCACCACTTCCTTATCTTAATGTATATCTCATAAGAATTATACTTTGAGTTAATGTTTAAACATGAAGATAGCTCAAAAATAAAATTATCACCTAGGCCTACCTTCTCTAATTAGCCATTTTTCAATTTAGAGTAAAGTAATTTTCTTGATAGAGATAAATTATGATATTGAACTATGTAATAGAGCTTTCATTTTAGCGGTCTAAAAATTATGTCCTTAGAATGAAGTATATTTCCTTCCTTCTAGAAATTAATTTCCCATTCTCTAGAAGCAAGTTTATCAATGCATATTTTGCACAAAGGCAAGATGGCTATCATTGTCGGATAAAACTAGGAATGTAAAATCCTTGACAATGAGTTGGCTATCAATGGCTATATTTAAAGGACTTCTCATCTATTCTAGACATCCAATGTGAAATCCTCTATTTCAAAGTGGAAACAAGGTTAGTGTATATTTTCTAGGCTAAGAGGGCTTTGATATAGGTTATTTTTTAAATGCCTTTGCTTTTAAATTATTATTCTCCACCACACTAGAGCACATCAAATAATGCTTATGAGCCATAGTCAATTCAATGTCTATAGGAATAAATTGCTCAAAAGCCTCAATGTAAAATATAATAACACAAAGTGACTTCATTAGTAGATAATTAGAGAAGAAATATTCTGGGAAATTATGTTAAGAAGATGCTTATGGAGAGGACGTCATCTTTGGAAAAAGTGAGAAATGTCATTCATGCACACTCATGATTTACATGTGACTTAACCTATAAGATCCTAGTTATAACATTGTATATGTAATTTGTCATAGGTAATAGGGAGAAAACAACTTGTAGTAATCTATAATGTTTGTCATCAAGCCTATTGGCTTCATATCCAACCAAGACAAAATAGCTCATGGATTTGGAGGGTTTGTTTGTGTTTCAATAACAAAAATAAATCTAGATGTCAGTACATGGATACATGAAGATGCGGGTATGGTGAGATTTTGACCATGAGATAGTAATTTTTTATATGAGAATGAAATATTGTAAGGTAAAAGTGGACAAAATCTATTATTTTAATTTGTGTAGTTAGAAAATACCAAAAAATTGATTTGAAAATGTTGTCACAATAGCATTAATATCAAATTGATGACTATACAATGTTAACTACATTGAAGAAAGACATTTACAAAGAGTCTATATTTAGATACCAATTGTTAGAATTAGTAATTATTCTCTTAAGTCCTACTAGGATAGACATACTTGAGTTTACACTCCCCCATGAGTCTAGTGAACTCACAGTATAGTCTAGATCAGATTTGATGAGTTGTTGTAATCCAAATGTTGTCAATGATCAACTTTTCTATTTATACAAAGTTGATCCATTGAATAAATCAATCAGTTCTATTTTGTTCTTCAAATCTTGTAATGCTTTATAGTTCTACTCTTGTAAAATTCTAACATGGTACCAGAGTAGGATATATTCTGCTAAGCATTCTCTCTTGAAGACAGTTTCACAAACTGGTTCTTATCTCTTATCTTTTTTTAAAAAAGGAGTTTTTTCATATCTATTGTAGATTGCTCATATATCATCTGCAATATTTTGCAAGTCTATTTATGGTTCTATATAATTTTATTTTAAAGTTCATTTTACCATAATAGATTATCCTTATGTTTAAAAATATATATATATTGATATTAACTTCAATAGGAACAATTTTTTGATTTTTTTTTGTTGATTTCCAAGGCAATATATAAAATTCATTCTTTTCTTTGGTTCCTACAATTTTTTTAACTTGTTCTCCATAGATCTCATAATAAAATCTCGTTGGTCCACTTCTCTTGACATCGATTTTTCCTTGGCTCATCCTTCGTAATCGTTGCATCTTTTTTTTGGAAGAATTCGTAGGTGCTCCTTTTTTCGTGGAGTTCCTTCAAAATCCTAGCCTCAAATATCTCACGAGTCTTTGTTTATTTTTAATATCTTTTTTGTTTTTAATGCAATATTACACATATTTTTTTAGATATTGGATCATTTATTACAAAGAGTGCTTATGATAAATTAAAATGTGTGGCTAGTTGTTTTCAACATTACCTTTGTCTCAAGATTGGAGCGCAACATTTTTCGTCTTCCTCAACGGGAATTCGAATTGATATTAGAGCTCGATAGAGGCAAAATATTCAAGATTTTTTCCTCTTCACTTCACTCTAAGCTTACCTTCTTTCCATTCTCTAGTGCTTCAACATAATATTCAAATATTATATATACGATTGTTAAATATTGCTCTCTCATCCAAGCTTTGAATCACCTTCGTAAATTTTTTGAATATGTTTAGCTTTATTGTGTAAGTGATTCTTCCATTCTTTGATAGAGTGAGTATCATTACATTTCTCTATAAAAAAAATTAAGTACATCAAACGCTAAACATTCTCCTTCCTTGACGTCTTATCCATTGTGTTTTAGGTAGAATAACAAAGGTATTGGTGGTATTTTTTAAAAAATATTTATCTTATATTTAATCCTCTCAAAAAAATTAGTGATATCACAGGTAAATCATGCTCATTTTGAAGAACATGCAATTATTTTGCAAGTGTTTCTCTCACTATTCTAATTTCTTTTGGAATGATTCCTCGAATACTACGAATAAATGTGCTACTTAGATTTTTTCGATGGCCTTTCGATGTTACCTCTTCCAATCTATGTTAGGTAACATGTGATAACATCCTCCTCTAAAGACCTTCAATGGTCCTTCTTTGCCCATTCGTTGACCCATTACAGTGATGACTCTTCCAAAAAGTTAGGTAATTTTTTTTATTCCTGTGAAATTAGTATAGAATGAGAGTCTTGAAGACCCTTCTCTCAATATTCATTGACATCTCATGTAAGGTTATAATCTTTTTTAGGTCCCTAACAAAGATCGAAAGTCCTCTCTCGAGCATATTCATTTAAAAAAAAATCAGATCTTCTATTCACCACTGGTTTTATTAAATAACTAGTACTAAATAGAGATCTGCTCTTTATATTAGGAGTTACTATCTTCTCACTATATTGTTGTCATTTTTTTTTCTTTAGTGCCTATTTATTTTGGCCACTAACAAGAAAAAAGGGGACAAGTTTGTAACCTAATTTAATAATATTTTTATGGGGGGTTTCAAGGTGCCATTTATTGCACCTTTGTTCTAAGTCTTCAAAGGGGGTTGTTCTTATTGGTCTCTACTTCTTGTTTTACCTCATTAGATTTATTATATTTTAAACAATAAATAAATAAATAATAAAATAAATAAAATAATATAAGTTCTTACTTATATAAACTAAAAGAAATATATTTTTATGGGAAACTAATCTGTGTTTTTTTTTCATAGCCACTTGGTCATATTATTTCATTTCAACCTTTTTTCAAAAAAAAATAATAATGCTTTATATTTTCATTACATCTTAAAATGAAGCAAACAATTTTTTTTTATTAAAAGAACTTCCAAATATCAACTAAATTCCATGTATTGCACTTCTAAAAAACTTATAGTTTCCCTCGTGTAAGGGTGGGTTATTGAGAGTACAATATATCGGTCTAGTTGATTATATTTTCATCAAAAGCCTATGTTCCAAGTACCATTCTACTCATTACTTATAGTTTCCCTCTCGTAAGGGCGGGTTATTGAGAAGAATAAGTATAAATGGTTGGCCATTTTTTCTTGCTTCATTAGCCTATTTCAAAGTATCAAACCTCCTCATTTACTTATAGTTTCCTTCTCATCAGGGCGGGTAAATTGAGGAGATTGGTATTACTCTCAAGCTTTTATTTCCTTATCTAAAGCTTCATCGTATTCCATTAGTAATATACTTAAAGTTAAGGGGGAAATTATTGGTTCACTTCAAATTTCTTTGGAAAAATGAATACAATGAATATAATTGATCCTCTCACCCCTCATAAATATCATACATGGAAACCCAAAATATTAAATCTCATTTCTCAAAAAGGGCTCACACACATGCTAGAAGAGAACCAACTTGAATTTGAAAAAGAACATGAAATATTTGTTCATAAAGGGAAGATGTATGAAACAATGGGTATTATAAGAACTAATGTAAATTAAAGCTTATGGTATCATATTACAAATTGTAAAACTCTATATGAAAGTTGGAAAAAATTAAATAAATTATTTGGAAAAGTAGATCAAATAATGTCAATGCAGCTAGAGGCAGAATTAACAACATTATCTCCTTAAGACTTCACTAATATTGTTGACTTTATCACTCAATACAAAGGAAATGGGAAGAATAAAATAGAAGAATAATGCATATATATAATTCTTTCTAAATTAAATGGTGTATTTCAAATTTTTGCAACCACCTTTCTGACTACAAAAGATGCTCTTGGTGCAAGCTTTAAAATGCTCTCCTTAGAAGAATTTTGTGATAGGCTAACTAGAGAAGAAAAAAACTTGCAAAGTATGAGATCTCTTCCTCTTTCTCAAAAGCCTTAGTAGCATCCACCTCTACTAAAGAAAAATTCAAAAATACCGAAAAGAGTCCCATAACTTGTACTCACTGCAAAAAGAATGGTCATTCTATGAACACATGTTGGAAAAGGATTCAAAAACTAGAGGCAACAATGAAGGATCAAAAGGTAGACACTAAGAAGCATATAGGAAAAACCTTAAATGTTCAAGGCAAGACTATAAAAAATTCATCAAAATACTGGGTTCTATATTCAGGAGCAACTCATCACATGACTTACTCAGATGAGTTATTCACTTCAATCTTCTCAAGTTTAACATGTAGCATAGAATTTGGTGACTCATCCCTTATCCCAGTAAAATAATAAGGTGACATATCCATTGATGGTGGTTATATCAATAATGTTCTCTATGTGCCAAACATTACAACAAATCTCCTCTTTGTCTATCATATTTGTACTTTTGGAAATGACAAAATAGTTCTCTTATCCCCAAATAGGAGTTGAGATAAGAGACTTTCAAGACCCTCACTATCTCATAGAAAAAGGAGCTATTGATCATAATACTCACCTATTTCACTTAAAAGGATTCAAAAATTCAGAAGGGGCCTCCCGTTCTGTTGGTCATGGATATTTTGAAAGTAAAATTTGGCATGAAAGGTTTGGACATCTCAGTTATAACTACCTAAAGGAATTGAACACCATGAAATGGTAACATGATTAACACAAATTTCTTATATTGAAGGAGTATATCCTGGTTGTGCTCTTGGAAAGCAACATCAAGATCCTTTCCATCCAAGTAGTTTTCTAAAGGCCTCATCCCCTCTAGAGTTAATCCATAGTGACTTGATGGTCTTCGCAGAACCTTATTTCAAAGGAGAAAAATATGCTTTAACCTTCATTAATGATTTTTCCAGAAGAACTTGGGTCTACTTCCTAAAATAAAAAAGTGATGTTCTATCCCACTTCAAAATATTTAAAGCCTTAGTTGAAAATCAAGCCTCTTGCAAAATCAAGTAAATTCATACAGATAATGGGGGGAGTACTTCAGTAATGAGTTCTCCAAATTTCTATCCGGTCATGGCATAATTCATCAATATTATGTCTCCCATAATCCATAGCAAAATGGCATTGTAGAGAGGAAAAACCAAACTTTAAAGGAAATGACAAACTATATGCTCCACTCAAGAGATCTTCCAAAAGTATTTTGGGTAGAATAAATTAACATTGCCAACTATATTCAAAACCGCACACCTCATAAAGCTCTTGGTCATTTGAATCTTGAGGAAGCATGGACTAGCTCAAAAATTGTTGTCTCTTTCTTCAAGAATTTTGGGTGTACTGCTTGGGTGCATATCTCAAAGAAGAAAAGTAAGGCTCTAGCTAAGAAAAGCAAAAAACTCATATTTGTTTGTTATTGTGAGGAAATGAAGGCATACAGGCTCCTTTATCCCATAACTCATGAAGTATTTTTCATAGGAATGCCCAATTTGATGAAATATTCCCTCATAAATATCCCCAACCATCCTCTTTCTCCATTGATTCTCTTGATCCTTCTCCAATGTTAGATCCTCAATATAATGAAGAACTAGCTTTAAAGATTAATTTATAGATTGATGATCAATATGAGGAACCTATAACTCCAACTCAAAGTCCTACCACTAATACTACTCCTTCCACTATGTCAAAATGGGCCCACACCATTATTAAAGAAGCTACTCCATAAATCCAAAATCTTCCATAATCTAGATTAGACAACTTCATAGGTTCTGGTCTTTTCTGTCAATCCATTTCCATAGATCCTCAATTCTTCAAATAAGCAAATGGTATTAAAGAGTGTGATGATGCCATGGATAATGAATTCTCTTCCTTAATCAAAAATAAAACTTAGGATTTAGTTCCCCTACCTAAAGGAAGGAAATTAGATCACTATAAATGGATTTACAAATTGAAATATGGACCTAATGGAGAAATTGACAAACACAAAGCTCACTTGGTAGCCAAAGATTTCTCTCAAATTGAAGGGATTGATTATTTTGAAACTGTTGCACCAATTGCCAAAATAGATTATGTTAGACTAGTTCTTGCTCTAGCTACTTCCCAAAAGTGGCATGTCTTTCAAATGGATGTAAAAATTTCTTTCTTACATGGGGATGGAACAACCTGCTTGTTTCACTCAAGACTACTCCCTTGTTTGTAGACTAAGGAATACCCTCTATGTCCTCAAACAAGGTCCTAGAGCTTGGTATAAAAAATGGACTCCTTCCTTCTTTCCTCAGGTTTTTCTCATTATGAGTCTGATGCCACAGTCTACATTTGGAGAGATGAAGAAAAAATTACCATACTTGTTCTATATGTTGATGATCTACTACTTCACTCACATTTAGACTATAAAGGAATCCCTCTCTAAAAAGTTGAAATGGCTAATATGGGTTTAGATTATTACTTACTTGGGATTCAAATAAATTAAACAAATGTAGGAATTTCATTTTTTCAACAAAAATATAGTCTAGACTTGTAGACACCAAAACAGCACCAATCCGATTATGTGACTGCAAACACTGATCGCTTTGACAAACACAGCCCCTAGGGCAGCCCTTAGATGTTAAACAATGGTCTTAACCACTTTCATAGCAATTTTGTAAGGTCAAGAAGCAATTTGGCACACTTGGACACTTTGCCCGGTATTCGTCTCACCCGGGGACGAATTCAAAATAGAATCCGTCCCACCCCAGGACGAATTCTGAATCCGTCCCCGGGTGGGACGAATTCTAAGCTTAACGGGCAAAAAGACAAATGGCGCCAAGTGGCAGCCCAGAACGGTCAGTTGATGACTCTTGCCTTGCACGCGTGTGTAGGTGGACGGAGGGGCCGTTAGAAGAGCTGTCACAAAAGGCATTTATCAAAGCCCAAGTCAACGGAGGACTCCCCTCCCTCATGGGAAGACAAGGCTGCCACATGGCGCCTATGACCAACACATGGCATTTGTGCTTCCCTCCCAAAAGAGACCCCATGGGTCTATAAAAGGTGGGACTTTTCTCACCCAAAATATACGAGGTTGAAGGAGTTTTCAAGCAACGAAGTGCTTTGCCGAGTTGAAGACCCACTTGCATCCCTTTTGGTTCACCTTCCCACATCCACCAATCTCTTTTGCAAGGGAGGTTGTTGGGTGGCTTTTGGAAGCTTGAACCTGACCCAAATCCAACACATGGACACTTGAACCAACCAATTCGCCGACCCCCCAATCCTAAGAGGTTTTGGGCCCATCCCTAGTGGATTGGCGCCGGAATCAAGTGCCAACGGTGGGAGGCCCACTTGGGCACCCCCGCACTTTCTAGGTTTTAGAGCATTCTAGATTACTTTTTCAGGTTGCATTTTGTGTTATTATGTTTGGTTAACTCACAGCTGCAATTTCGTAACTTTTGGTCGATTCTAGTATGTTTTGTGTCGCTTTGTTGTTTCATCGACTTGCAGGTGGCGAGATCAAATTCCCGAGGGTAGAGGCCAAATTGGGAGAATCCGACCATCCGGGTCGTCCCAAAATGGCCCCAATTACATAACCCCCTTGTTTGCGAGGCATTTTGCGAGGTCTCGAGAATCGACATTGGAGCAGCGGCAGGTCGGCTTCTTCAACACGGAAGAATTCGTCCCACCCGGGGACGAATTGCGATCGAAGATCGTCCCACCCGGGGACGAATTCCGGAATTCGTCCCACCCGGGGAGGATTGCAGTCAAAAATCATCCCACCCAGGGACGAATTCCAGTTGAAGGCAGATTGGTCAGATGTCTCGGTGGCAATGGCCTTACGGTAACATTTTCTGTCTTCTGTCAAGTTTTTAGGCTGTTTAGAATCATTTTGTTTATTGTTTTAGATAAATGTTTGCATGCATATTTTGATGATTTTAGAAGAACGAACACTTTTCACTTGCGGCGGGTGCTACGACATATTCGTTGTTTCTTTGTTCGCGGGAGGAGCAGCGGGAGGTAAGGACTCATCGGCGTAAGCGGCGGCATCGTCTTGGCCCGTCCATTCAAACGTGGGCACGCGAAAGAGGAAGACTAAGTCACATATTGTAACAAATACGAATTTAACGCTCCTAGCCCCCAAAAAGGGAGGAGACGTCTATGTAACCGAGGATAAGATATTTGAATAAAGAGGGCTGTGATTTCTTTACATCTTTTCTTTCATTTTCAAATTGTCTCCTTTCTTCGTTTTTGTGCATAGGATTAAAGCGTTACATTTCGTCTTATGTTGCATAATTAGTGCTCCCTCTGCCCGGAATCTCGTGCTTTCAGTGGCGATCACGGTGGGACCTGTTCCCTATTTTTAAAATCACAGAAACTGATTAAATTTTTGTGTTTTGTGCTTGACAGGTACATTTTTTTGTTGCAGACTGCTATTCGTCTCACGCGGGATGAATTCTATTCTGAAATTCGTCTGACCCTGGGACGAATTCAAATTCGTCTCTGGGAGGGACGAATTCTGTTCTGTAATTCGTCTCCCGAGAGGACGAATTCCTACTGCGGATTTTCAGAGCAGAAATTCAAAAGCAACTGGAGCAGGCGAGAGAAGAGGTAGGGATTTTTATAATCTCTGTTAAAATTTCTGTTTATGTTTCTGTTTCTTTGATTGTTTTCATTTTTATCCTGCATTGCATAGGAAAAGTCATTTATGCTTGTTTCATTTTCGTTAAATAAAATGAATCCCACACACTCCACGCAACAATTTTAAACCAAGGAGCTGGTCGTAAGACCCTAGCCCTTGATCAAGACCATCGGTGGATTTCATCACCACCTTGGCTTGATTTGCATCCATTTCCCGATTGTCAACTGTTGTTAGGCGTAAATCCTGACGAAGACAGACCGAGTGTCGTTGGGGTGATTCCCATGCGCGCGAGGATAAGTTTTCTATGGTAGGTGCCATTAACAGGACAATCCCCCTTCCGTACCGCCTACGTACCACGTACCTTCTGCTCTCACGTACCTATAGTCTCCCTCTCGTAAGGGCGGGTATATAGAGAGGTTGGTATATCGGTTTGGTTGGTATATTGAAGGGGCTACCGTTTTGGGAGTTATATGAGCCGTCATAATGCATTTAAACGATCTTCAAAACCTACAAAAACAAAACAAAACACCAAAATGCACTAAACCAGTTTAGGGCACACCAATAATCCTTAAAAGAGATAATCACGGTTTTGTGAATGTGTGTGCTTAATTCCGCTTAGTGTAGACAAAAAAAAATCATAAACGAGATAAAAACTTATTTAGATAGCATAGAAGCACCGCAATGGTGTACACCCGTAGTCAAGCCCAATCAAGGGCAGAAGCTCCGGAAGGTACACAAAAAGCAGGCACAAGTCGCCTTCACTTCAATCTCGAGGATTTGGTCATACCGCCTTATAGGTCTAACCTACAAAAGAATCCAATTGAGAATCCTCGGTGGGGTATGCCTATTCAAAGCAGCCCCTTTCGGGAAGATGCCTTACATGTAGACCTTGACATAAATAGAGAATCACCTCTTGAAGTTAGGCATGAGTGGCCACCGCGCGATGAAGCGCTAGACAGGCACACCATCCATTTGGAGGGGCAACGTGGATATGGCGTCCCTTCTTTACCTATCATCAGAACAGAGAGACCAAATCCGGAGCGCAGGGCTCCTTACATAGGGCGACCTAACTCCGCCCACCCCCTTTACACCCATGAAAGGGAGTACGAGGAAAGCCATCGCATTCCTCGAGGGCAACAAACAACGTGGGAACCTTGCATTTCTGCACCAGCAGGATATCATGATCACCCCTTGAGGCCAGAACCTCGAGCACATACCGCTTACCTCGACAGAAGGAAGCGACCCATTGAAACCTTAGACCAGCAAACTCGAGGTAAACACATAGGAGAAACATTCGAACCTCCTGAGCAAAATAGGGTAGACCAAATTGACCCAGTTGTCGCCAGATATACCGCCCGTCAAGCCCAAATCATGCGGCTTAAACAAAGTCATCAGGAGATAGAGTATCGACACCGCTTGGATAGAGAGCGCATGCAACGCGAAGCGGATGAGTTACGCTATGAAATACCTGAGAGGGGGCCAACCCCTCGCATCCAAAGAGCTGAACAGTATGAGAGGCGTAATCCGTTGGTGCGGGACGGGTCTCCACGACCTCGTCAAGCTCCGCCTCCAAGACCTCATAGATTCGAGAGGGAGGCAACTCCCCGAAACAATGATGGGTACCTTCGGCAAGAGCTTGATCGGGGTCATAGGTTTCGCCCAGGAGACTCCTCAAGAATTTTACGAGGAGTATGAACCGGAAGAGGAATATGTTGAAACTCCCCATCAAGGGAGGAAGGATGCCATTCGGCCACCCCTCCATAGGCCTCCAGTTTACCGTAACTTGCAACAAGAGCGAACAAGAGAGGAAGAAATAAAATCTTCCGATGCATACCAAGCGCTATTGGAGCGTTTGGAGTCTGTGGAGACAAAAGCTGCTGGGCATCAAAAACCCACATTACGTCTACTCCATAGTAATCCGGTGCATCCCTCGGTGCCTACACCTCTTTACCCCGAACACTTCAAGTTGCCTCAATTGGCGGTTTTTAAAGGTGAAGAGGACGCAGAGGAACACGTTACACGATTTCTAAGCCAATGCTTCGGCATCCAAGATAATGACGCATTGTTGCTTAGAACATTCATAACCACATTCGCGAGGCCCTACCTCGGATTGGTTCACACAATTGCCCAAACACAGCATAAGCAATTTAGATCAATTAGTAGACGCGTTTCTTGAACGCTTTGCCTTCAACACAAGGAAGAAGGCATCACTAAGTGATTTAGCGAGCCTCAAGCAATTTGAAGAGGAAACAATGGCAGCGTACGGGAATCGATGGAGAGCTTTGCTTTCTAGGTTACCCTACCGTCCTCCTATGTCTGATCTCACGCGAGATGTTCGCAAAAAGTTGCTTAAAATCAATCTCCGGTCTATTATTCTCGCGACAATACGACGACTTAGAAGAAGCTTTGGCGCAAGCCGAGTCATAGAAGAGATTAAGATAGGCGAAGGCGCAATTGCCAAGCCTAAGAAGAAAGAGTGGAATAAAACCACTAAAAGCGGGACAACGCAACCACAACACGCTGCGAGTCAACCAAGTTGCGATAAATATTCCCGTGCTTGTGCAAGAAACGCAGCCTCAAAAGGCTAACTACCAGGCAGTGCCTCCTGCTTATGAAAGAGATAATAGAAGACGGGAGCAAAATTACCCGCGTCGCCCTAGGCAAAATTTCACCCCATATGCGGAGTCTAGGGACTCCTTATTTGACCGCTTGTCAGCGGCAAATTTAGTCACTCTGCCGGAAATCCAAATTATAGACCCTAACATTCCCAAGCCTAGGGGGTACGGAGAGGAATTGTATTGTAGATTCCATAGGCGCGAGAGGACATGACTTGAATGGGTGCTTGGAAATTCAAAGACCTAGTCCGAGGATTTGATCGACAACGAGAACATTGGTTGTGGACAACCCCATCGCACCAAACAACCAGCAAATGGGGGTATTCAAGGACCCCTTGCCGGCCCACGAGGCACAAACAAAACCACTCCAGATTAACGAGGTGCGACAAGATCTTCCCACACGGGGATTTGTGGGAATGATTAGCATAGTAACAAGGAACGGAAGGTACCCGACGGCTGCCCACGAGGTAGCTACGAAGGAAGTTCCGAGCAACATCGCATCCTCAACAACGCCCAACGCGGTTACCTCCGCCTAGACCCGAGGTCACGATACGAACCAAACTCACGCGAGTTTGCGGACCACGTCGGCTAGGCTGTCCATCTACGAGCTTATTCAACAATCGGCTCCCCATAGAGAAGCTCTTATGGACATTTTAAAAGCCATTGAATTACAACCCCACGAGGCAAATTCTTTCAACGCCTTCGTGGGACATGTGAAACAATGTACGGAGCCGGTCATCACATTCGGAGAAGATGAGGTCAAAACGATATCAAATGACATGGCGAGATCCACCCCTGCACGTTATCGCGTGGGTCAACGGGATTCCGTACAAGAGAGTCTTGATAGATACTGGCTCGTCCGAGTAACATCATAACCACTGCAGCCTTAAAGCATTTGAAGGCGCCGGCCTCTCACATCACGGCCTCCACGTACACACTGCGAGCTTTTAATGATGCAATATGCTCGACGGTCGGCACGGTCGTTACGCCGGTCCGGGTAGGACAAAAGTCAATACCTACAACTGTGCCATGTCTTTGGAAGGTGAAATGGCTTATAATATCTTGCTAGGGCGGCCTTGGATCGGGGATATGAAATGTGTCCCTTCGATCGCCCACCTGTGCTTGAAGTATGCTTATGAAGGAGAAATACATGTAGTCCCAATGGACTTAGAGCCCTTCAAGTATTGCAATGCGGTACAATTCATACCTCAATCGACCCTCCCTTCAACGCATTTGGATTTCCAATTAAATCCATCTAAACAAGGTCCAATACCGCAGGCACCACCGGTGGCCAACAAGGCAAAATCCCGACCGGGTGAGACTTCATCATCGGCTCCTTCATCATCAATGCCACCTATCATGGCCCAACGAGAAGGACAAGGGAAAACAAATCATGGAAGAGGTTAAGCCCTTAGAAGAAAGGTTGCCCACAATTTCAACAATAACAACGGAGGAAGCGCCCAACGCAACGGAAACCAAGATTCTTGAACCACCAAACATGGAATGGACTCGGGAAGGACTACCGTTTCCTCCCACCCAATCATCAACAATCATCGTTGAAATGGCCGATACGAGGCACCGGGGAATACTTAGTGCAAAATGTTGTGGCAACCCCCACACTGGAGTCGGTACAAGACATGGGAAGACCTCGCCTTCCCATTGGAACAATCGTCCCTCTAGGCTACCCACCGAACCGGACAAATTTTGTGTATGGGGGCTTTGATCATGGTCTTGAACCATGCCAACAAAAGGAAGCACACGAAGAGCCTTTTGTTGAAAACATCAATTATCTGTCAAACCCCGAATTTGCCCTAAAATATCTCGGCCAATGCAATTGGCATGGATACGGGCTCGGCGAGATATGAGCAAGGGATGCGGATCCTTTGCCAACCAAGATATCGAGATGCCATATGACAAGTCGGGGGTAGGGTTCAACCATCCCCTGCCATTAGACATCTTGGTTGAAAATATGCAAGGCCTAGAAATAGGCAACAAGGGGGATTGGCATTGGGTCCTTATGCCAATCCAAATATAGAATACACATTGGGAGACTACCTCCCATGGTCAACAAACACCCCTGGCAGCAACGGTAATCCCTCTTCTTTGCTAGAGAGAGGCGAAAGTTCAGAGATTAATCCTCAAAGAGAACATCAACGGCTGCCAGACATCTTTTTGAAACTGTTCCCCTTAGAGGTTCCAGACAAAATAACACGGTCTCAAGAGAATCGGGTCCCTCCACTAAGAGTGGAACAACCGCAATGGGACCGGATTAATTCTTTGGAACAGGAAGAGTCCTCAACGTCGCAAGCAACAGATCTTGAAGAGGATGAACAATTTTGGATCTATGAAAGTGATTCAGAAGATGAGGCGAAGATGGTCTATCTCGGACATGCGCGACAAAATCACCGCGCTCTAACTCATGAAGATCTAATGGGACGATATGGGTATACTGTTAGGACATGAATGGCACGTAGACCCAGCGAGGTGGGACCAAGTGTTAGACCTATGGCTCCAAATTCAAGATGAGCATCGTCCACCTCGAGATCCCATCATGACAGTGGTGCCAAGGGAAGACCCCGCCTTCCTTTTCACACATAGAGATGAATTTGCACCTAGAGAGGATCCATTCGTGCCCGTTCCCGTAGAGCCGGATCCGAGTATAGGGAACATCTAAAAGAATCAAGTCATCACACCCGCGGTTCCGGAGACCAAATTCATTCCATCCACATGATCTCCATTGATTTGACCGCACCCATCCGCAATTCGACTGACCCATCACGGTCATTGCATCTAGACATGGATGCCATCGACCGGGATCGCGTCAATTCACCATTGTCACCATCGAAGTCCTGGCCTTTCGGTGAAATGCTTCATTTTACCCCAAGGACAACTCGGGATATTTTTCAAGCTGAAGAGGGACCCGAGGGTTCCAAACGTAGATCTTAACTCGGTTGATGATATCCATTTAATCCCAACTCCACATCGGTTGGAGGACGGATCTCACATGTCGGTCGAGGAGACGGCCGACGTGGACATCGGCACGGATCCAAAGAATCCACGGATTCTCAAGGTTGGGGGTAAGCCTTTCCCCCGAAGAGCAAGCCGAATATATTGCCCTTCTCAAAGAGAAGAAGGAAGTTTTTGCATGGTCGTACAAAGATATGCCGGGGCTAGACCCGCGGCTAGTCATGCACAATTTAACGCTTGATCCGAAAATCAAGCACTGTAAAGCAAAAACTAAGAAAGATGCACCCAACGGTGGCCTTGATGGTCAAAGACGAATTGCAAAAGCTTGTTGGATGCACAATTTGTCATCTGCGTGGATTATCCGCCATGGTTGTCCAACATGGTTCCCGTCAAGAAGCCCGACGGGAGGATTCGCATATGCACCGACTTTCGAGACCTAAACAAAGCGAGTCCTAAGGATGATTTCCCCTTGCCAAGCATCGACGCATTGGTAGACGCTACAGCAGGTCACGAAATGCTCTCCCTAATGGACGGTTTCTCAGGATACAATCAAATTCGTATCAATCCTGAAGACCAACTCAAAACGGCATTCACAACGCCTTGGGGGACATTTTGCTATAAGGTCATGCCTTTTGGCCTTAAAAATGTTGGCGCTACATACCAACGTGCTATGACGTATATCTTCCACGATTACATGCACAAAACTTTGGAAGATTACATGGATGATTTGTTAGCCAAGTCTCTCTTGCGCTCAGATCATCTCGGTGACTTAAGCAAGATTCTCGATCGCCTCATAGAGCATAAGGTCGGACTGAATCCCAAGAAGTGCGTGTTCGGCGTCACATCTGGAAAACTCTTGGGTTTTATAGTCTCAAAGAGAGGCATCGAAGTGGACCCAAACAAAGTCAAGGCAATCCTTGAAATGGCTCCCCCAACCACTATCAAGCGGCTCGAAGTCTGCAAGGAAAGGTCGCGTCGATTAAACGCTTCATAGCGCAATTATCTGACAAATGCCGACCCATGAACAAATTATTGCACAAGGGGGTCACATTTCATTGGGATGACGAGTGCCAGTCAGCCTTTGACGAAATCAAACAGTACTTGGCTTCGCCGCCGGTATTGGCACCACCTAGACCGGGTGTGCCGTTCTACTTATACATCTCGGCTACGAGGTGGCACTGGGCGCAATGCTAGCCCGAAGAATGAACTTCACAAAGAACGAGGCTACTTACTATCTTAGCCGCACCACTGGTCGATTACGAACTTAACTATGCATACGTTGAGAAACTGCTGCGGCGGTGGTGTTTGCTACCAAGAGGCTACGCCACTACATGCTTGAGCAACACTACGTATGTTGTGTCTAAGGAGAATCCATTGCGATACATGATGAGTCGTACTTATCATAGTAGTCGCACGGCGAAATGGATCATGTTGTTGACGGAATTTGACATTGAGTTTATTGGGCAAAAATCTATAAAAGGACAAGTCATAGCCGATCAACTAGCAGAGGCTCCTCTTGAAGACGATCAGCCTCCGGTCATAGAACTACCCGATGATGGGGTCTTCCATGTCTCGAGAATCGCCGATTCTGATGAGCTTGAGTCTCAGGCCGACATAACCTTATTTTTTGATGGTTCTAAATGCGAGCAAGGTGGTGGCACAGGAATTGTATTCTTCACACCGCAGGGCGCTCCAATGCCCCTGTCATTTAAATTAAACTTCCAGTGCACCAACAACAATGCAGAATATGAAGCCTTGCTCCTAGGTCTTCAGACAACAATCGCCATGAACATCAAAATATTGAACATCTTTGGCGATTCGATGTTAATCGTCAATCAAGTCAAAGGGGTATATCAATGCAAATGCCCAGTTCTAAAGGCCTATAAAGCCCTCGTGGACAAATTCTTGGCAAAACTTGAGTGGTATGACATCGAGGCACTCCCTCGATCATCGAATCATTTTGCGGACACAATGGCCTCCTTGGGGTCACTAATCCCGCAAGACCTTTCCGGTGATATAACAACCATTCGAGGTCAAAACCTTATCGCAACCCGCGATGGAGCGCGCAAGCTCGGACTTGACGCCAGGAGTCCACATGATCCGAGATCGAACCATCTTCAGATAAGTTCTTTCGAATCCGAGACTTGTTTGAAACGTGCCAAGCTGGGGGTCTTTGTTTTCCCCCACTCCCATTAATAGCAACACAACGCTATTCTTACAAGTTCTATCCCAATCAGCATTTGTTAGGGAAGAACTTCAAAAGGGATTGGCTGTTCATACTTGTCGAGGTTTCGATAAACAGGATCGGTATTTACCCATAAGAGACTACCTCAAGTTAGGTAATCTTCCCTTTGGATTGACGCACGCCGCAAAACGAACATTCAAACAAAAAGCGGCAAAATATGTCTTGATAGGAGACATTTTGTATCGTCGAAGCTATGACGGAATTCTTCTTCGTTGTTTGGACCAGCAAGAGTCCACTTGGGCAATCGCCCAAGCGCATGACGGTACATGTGGTGGCCACTTTAGCGGTATGGCCATCGCAAAGCGCATTCTTCGCATGGGCTATTATTGGCCATCTTTAGAGCGAGATTGTTGCGAGTATGTCAAGAGGTGCGTGAAATGTCAACATCATGCCAATTTAATGCACGCACCTTCCCGGGCCCTACGAGACAGTCCGGTCTGCTTGGCCATTTTTGCGGTGGGGCCTCGATCTAATCGGAAAGATCTCCCCTGCATCGTCGGGCCGTCACACGTTTATCATAACGGCCACGAGAATATTTTACCAAATGGGTGGAAGCAATTCCGTTAACCTCTACGACGAGGACCCCGCATTGCGGAGTTCATTTTGCATTACATCATATGTCGTTTTGGTATTCCATCCAAAATAATCTCGGATAATGGGCCATCATTCAAGAACAAAGACGTGCGTGCTTTAACCACAAAGTACAAAATTCAGCACAACTTTTCAACACCCTATTATCCGCAAGCAAATGGGCAAGCGGAGGCGTCAAACAAAACGCTAGTCGCCATCCTTAAAAAGACCGTCGCGAGACAGTCATAAGGATTGGCACATACAAATCCCACTTGCCCTTTGGGCTTATCGCACTAGCATTCGGACGCCCACTGGGGCAACTCCGTTTTCACTGGTGTATGGCTCGAGAGCGGTAATGCCTCTCGAGTTGGAAATTCCTTCCCTGCGCATATCAATGCGGGAGTTCATCGATGATAACACTGCATGCGGCAGGCCCGATTAGACCAACTTACGTTGCTTGACGAACGACGCGTTAATGCTCTCGAGCACTTACGTATCTATCAAGAGCGGCTTAAGAAAGCTTACAACATGAAAGTTCACCTAAGAGACTTTCGGGTTGGTGATTTTGTTACGAAGGAAAACCAACAAAACTCTAATTTGCCGTCCCATATGAGGGACAAATTCATGGCAAATTGGTTAGGTCCTTATGTCATTGATAGTAAAATAGGACCCGGGACGTACCGGCTAGCTTCTCTTGACGGTATCAAGGAAACAGAACCCTTGAATATCAGTCATTTGCGACCATTTCATATCTAAGAAAGCCATATCCCAAAAAAAAAAAAAAACTCCAAGGATTATCGCAATCTCTTGGTCACCCAAAAAGCTCCAAGGATTATCGCAATCTCTTGGTCACCCAAAAAGCTCCAAGGATTATCGCAATCTCTTGGTCACCCAAAAAGCTCCAAGGATTATCGCAATCTCTTGGTCAACCAAAAAGCTCCAAGGATTATCGCAATCTCTTGGTCACCCAAAAAGCTCCAAGGATTATCGCAATCTCTTGGTCACCAAAAAGCTCCAAGGATTATCGCAATCTCTTGGTCAATACAAAAAGCTCCAAGGATTATCGCAATCTCTTGGTCAACCCAAAAAGCTCCAACGATTATCGCAATCGCTTGGTCAAAAAAAATCAAGAAATTCAAAAAAAACAAAACAACAAAAATCATCAAAAACAACAAAGATTTGCATCTCAATTCTAGGCATACTCAAATTCATCAAAAAATTCATATTCTCGCACCTCATCTTCACCTTCACCAAAAACAATCCATCAAAATTACAAAAATACATAGTTGCATTAAGCATTGCATCCATACATTGCATATTTGTAGTCATACGGGTCAAAGGCACCATAGGCTGCAATAGCTCTGATAGTCCACCTTGTTCCCCATTGTCTCATGTTACAAAAACAACAAAAACACCAAGCATAACTTTTACCACACTACGGTCGGTGGTCCAGGAATGTACCAAGAGTTTCAGTGATTCGGTCATCATTTTCCTCTTTAGCCATGTAGTGTATCAAGTCGAACAGATTTTACGAAGGTAGAGTCATACTTGAAATACACCTTGTTACGTAACATCCCAACACAAATCAAAACACTAAAATTCCCAAATTGTGTGAACGAAAGACGAAACCTACAAAATAATCTAGGTCACCACAAGCGAAACGGTTATCTTGCTCATCCCCCTGTGCGAATGACCCCTAGAATCGCGAGAGTTGGCAAAAGGACAAGCATCCTCCCTACCCAATTCCCTAAGAATCCCTAAAGTTCTCAACGGTTGCAAAACACAAAAAATTTGCAAAATGTCAAAACTCCAAAATTTGACAAACTACGGTGCACACATCAAAAGGCACAAACAACAGTGATTTTCATCACTCCATATCCCCAATCCCTTGCTCGAAAGAAAAACAAATCAAAATAAACAGTGATCTCATCACTACAATGAGCAAGTATCCCAATACAATTGAAGAAAAGAAGGGAGTTGACCTTGAATCCCTGGAACTCTCAACATTCTATAGGTCATAAGGCAAGCTTCGATACCAATTTGGTTGATAGCCAATCGGTAATGCAAGTAAACCTCCCGCATGACGATATATCTGTCACATTAACTTGCGTACGAGATCAATATTTGCATGTGGATGAGCTAGCTTATGGCATCCTGGATTACACGCGATTAATCTTAGTACATACAACAAAGGAATTCGTGGAGCTAATTAGGTGATCCTCGGTACGAGGTTCGGTTGAAAGCCCATCGGCATTGGCGGTATCCTAACAAATACCACTAAATGAACTCAATTGCACACACGGGGATATGAAATAACTGGGTCAAAAACAAGTCCGATTCATACCTTGGTCAAAAAGTCTTGTAAGATAAAGTAGAGTCATGGATGGTGAGTTAAAAGCGATTGAATCTCAGAAAACCTTACATTCATTCCAAAACCATCTGCGCTACTTATCATCCTTATGATACCATCGGAAAATACAAAAAAAAAAAAACCATGTAAATAAAGAGCTTCTTAAACGACCTATAGTGCAATCATCACAAATGTCATTCATCCATTTCACCTCGCATATCACATAGACATCAAAAACATTTACATTCATCATAACATCTGCATTCATCAAAATAAATAAAACATGCATAACAAAAATCACATCATCACATGTACAAAACCAAAAATAAAACCGGTATATATATATATATCGTCAAAAAGATGCCCGTAGGCTACAAAACCGGTCCTCAGACCCCGCAATCATATCCAAAAACCCAACCTAAGGCGTCGACCACCATGATCACGCAGGATCGGTGCGACGGGAACTACCCCCGTGGTGTGGGTCCTACGGGACCCTGCAGGGCGGCTACTACTAGCCCCCGCATCATGCCTACTACCACCCCCCTCATCTAACCGCCTACGACGAGATGATGTTGACTGCTCAGTCAGACTATCCCTTGTCCGCCGTGAAGATCCACCGACCGAAGGCTCAGGTAGCCGCCCACCAAGGCGGATGACCTCCCTCTCCAAGTCTATCCGGTACAGACACCACTCGCCTCTCGTCGATGATAGATAGACAATGCATCATCGCGCTGCGCCAAAACTCTATCCCGCTCTGCCAAGCGAGCCCGTAGAAGATCCCTCTCCTATCGTGCATCCCCCAGCTCCGCCTCGCATCCCCCAACTCCAGATCCCGCATCCGCAGTAGCTCTGTCAGTCGCGCAATCTCAACGCCTACATCCGACCCCACCTCCTCTGTATCTATCGGACGCATAGGACTCGCGGGGACAGTAGCCTCCTCAGGCTCCCACTGCTCCTCCACATCCTGCATGTCCGGCTGCTCCGGAACACCCAAGTCCACATCCTCATCTCCCACATCCACCATGTCCGCATCATCCAATGGACCCCCCCAATCACCCCCTGCTGCCTCAGCATCCTCCACTGCCGCCTCCGCGCCTCCCAGTGGCCCCTCTCCTCTCCAACGCCGCAGTACCCACCACGAGTCATACTCAGTGGTAGTCCCGATGTCATCCACATCCGGGACCTCAATCACTACATCGGACTCCTCGCCCAATGGCGCGGTGACCGGTGGCTCCAGATCCCTCTCATCTCCCCACCGTCGATAGACCACGGGCTCACCAGGCAACCCCTGGCGCACCCCAAACTGTCGTGTAACCCGACGGTACGGAAAGAACTCATGCTCCGTCCCGTGCCGCCCAGTCAACCACCGCTCCCTCCGTACCCGTCGGAGCCACTCTCCGGCCTCAGGCCAGGCTGGACGGTCCCGATAGGGACGCCAAAACACCTCCCCTAGAGTGAGCCGAGAAAAGGCATCAGTGTAGTGCTCAACGGCACCTGCCCATCGCCGACTCTGCCCCTGCTCCGCAAACCGCCGCCACAAAACTGCATAACCAATCTCCTCATCCTCCATCGTCGCCCGAGTCATCCACGGTAACCCGATAGGCCTCTCAACGACTATGTCTTGCCAACCCCAACATTGCAACAAAAAACTACAACTGACACCCTTCCGCTGTCGACAGTGGACCCCGTACGACTCCCCGTAGAGCTGTGCCAACAAAGTCTGTCCCCATCTCAGAATCAACGGTGCCTCTATCGGGCACTCTGCCAACTGCCACACCAAATCCAGCGGGTTCCACGGGAACCTCGCGCCTGACGAATCAGGGAGAAGAATGTTAGAAATGAGGCCCATCAAGAATGCGTGCCTCACTCCTAACACCCCCCTCTCCTGCCACCAGCTAACCAAAATCCCGCCAGCCTGGCAATCCACCTCGGTTGTCTCCATTGGGTTTGCTACACCCAGCTGCCCCCCATGCCCAAAACATCTCGTAAGTATAGCAGTCCGCTGATCAAACGGCGATGTCCTAATAGGCAGACCATCTATCGAAATCCGAAGCAACCGATAGACGTCCTCAAGAGTCACGGTCATCTCCCCTGTCGGGAGATGGAAAGTATTGGTCCACGAATCCCAAAGCTTGATTAGGGCCGTCGAGATAGGCCTGATCCGAAACCACGAGGCTCCGGTCGAGCCACTTGCTTGAGCCCAAGGGCATCAAGCCATTCCCGATCATCATCGGTCAATGCTAACCGCGCCTCAGTAAATGCAGCGGGTACACGGTACCGGCTCCTAACAACCTGCAAAGCAAAAAAAAATCAACACAAACACAAAAAAAAAATATATATAACAGATCAAATTTTCAGTTCTAGGGTTTCTAACCTTAACTGTTAAACAAAAACATCACAAAAAAATCTTAAAGTTTTGAAAAGCGTCAACACAAAAACAATGCATTAAATAAAAGCAAAATAAACTCTAGGAACACTTACAGGTTTCGCTTCGGCTCCACCGCTCGAACCAGTGTGTGCACTCATGATAGCAGAGAGAATTCCGGCAGCGCTTCGCTTCGCGAGAATTACCTCCTCCTCCCAGAGCTCCAAAATCGCAAGAAAAAAATGACACAAATGAGCCCAAAATCAAGTTTTGGCCATTAAATAGGCCTTTTGCATTGGAATTCGTCCTTGACTGGGACGAGCGCTCTGATTAGCGCTCGTCCCACCCAGGGACGAATTCTCCAGCTGGAATTCGTCCCACCCAGGGACGAATTCAGGCCAGCACTAAAAAAAATCAAAAAATGACTAAAAATGCACTAAAAACAGACAATAAAATTGCCCGACGGGATTACTACTGCACGACAACAAGGGCATACAAAATCGACATTGGAGTCACAAATTGTCACTATCATACTCCCTAAGAAGGCTACCATAGCCGGACCGCTCCACGGGAAGACAGATTTTAGACAATTTAATCCCCAAATGACATCACAAAAGGGTCAAAGCCCACTCAAAAATAGTACAAAATTCAACAAAAACAAACAGCAAAAAACATTGCCGGACATAAGTGCTCTTGCACTTAACCTCTAGGCAAAGAAAATCGATGGCGAGGTTCAAATTATCTCTCTCCTACTTCCCCAAGAAGGCTAACATAGCCGGACCGCTCCACGGGAAGTTAGGTTTTCGATGATTTCACCTCATTACGGCATCACCAAAAGGGTTAACACCCACCAAAAATAGGTCCAAATGTTGGAAAAATTGCACACGCTTAACGGTAAACCCTTTAAAGGCACCCTTGCACAAGTCATCTTGGGTCAAGCGACTCGTCGCTTCTCTCACGAAGGTCATTCCCTCATCGATTCGTCGCTTGAGGGGGTAGTCACACTTAGTCACCAACCAACAATCACACACCCAATTAAGGAAAATGACATGCATTCAAAGAATCATTGACAAAGACAATCACGCTCCTGCTTGGGGCGGTAAACAAGCAACAATCAAATCAATCAAACACTTGGCATTTCGTGAATCATGAACACAAGGTTCCCCATGAGGATAAAAACGCCCTTTGCCTGTTCATGGTGATCAATGTCTAAGTTCAAGTCACACCTCAACAAAACAGGTTAATACTTGAAATCAAATTCCTTAGCTCGTCAGAAGCAAGGATTCAAGAATGCATGCCCTTTCCATACTTGGGGCATCAAAAGTTGGTTAGGTTACCAAGAAACCCTAATCATTAGTGCTTTGGTTATCTATTTTTGCTCAGCACTGCGTCACCCGTAGCGCTTCCCAAAAAGGGGCATCTGTAGACACCAAAACAGCACCAATCCGATTATGTGACTGCAAACACTGATCGCTTTGACAAACACAGCCCCCAGGGCAGCCCTCAGAGGTTAAACAGTGGTCTTAACCACTTTCATAGCAATTTTGTAAGGTCAAGAAGCAATTTGGCACACTTGGACACTTTGCCCGGTATTCGTCTCACCCGGGGACGAATTCAAAATAGAATCCGTCCCACCCCGGGACGAATTCTGAATCCGTCCCTGGGTGGGACGAATTCTAAGCTTAACGGGCAAAAAGACAAATGGCGCCAAGTGGCAGCCCAGAACGGTCAGTTGATGACTCTGCCTTGCACGCGTGTGTAGGTGGACGGAGGGGCCGTTAGAAGGCTGTCACAAAAGGCATTTATCAAAGCCCAAGTCAACGGAGGACTCCCCTCCCTCATGGGAAGACAAGGCGCCACATGGCGCCTATGACCAACACATGGCATTTGTGCTTCCCTCCCAAAAGAGACCCCATGGGTCTATAAAAGGTGGGACTTTTCTCACCCAAGATATACGGAGTTGAAGGAGTTTTCAAGCAACGAAGTCCTTGCCGAGTTGAAGACCCACTTGCATCCCTTTTGGTTCACCTTCCCACATCCACCAATCTCTTTTGCAAGGGAGGTTGTTGGGTGGCTTTTGGAAGCTTGAACCGGACCCAAATCCAACACATGGACAACTGAACCAACCAATTTGCCGACCCCCCAATCCTAAGAGGTTTTGGGCCCATCCCTAGTGGATTGGCGCCGGAATCAAGTGCCAACGGTGGGAGGCCCACTTGGGCACCCCCACACTTTCTAGGTTTTAGAGCATTCTAGATTACTTTTTTAGGTTGCATTTTGTGTTATTATGTTTGGTTAACTCACAGCTGCAATTTCGTAACTTTTGGTCAGATTCTAGTATGTTTTGTGTCGCTTTGTTGTTTCATTGACTTGCAGGTGGCGAGATCAAATTCCCGAGGGTAGAGGCCAAATTGGGAGAATCCGACCATCTGGGTCGTCCCAAAATGGCCCCAATTACATAACCCCCTTGTTTGCGGGCATTTTGCGGGTCTCGGGAATCGACATTGGAGCAGCGGCAGGTCGGCTTCTTCAACACGAGAAGAATTCGTCCCACCCGGGGACGAATTGCGATCAAAAATCGTCCCACCCAGGGACGAATTCCGGTTGAAGGCAGATTGGCCAGTTGTCTCGGTGGCAATGGCCTTACGGTAACATTTTATGTCTTACGGCAAGTTTTCGAGTTGTTTAGAATCATTTTGTTTCTTGTTTTAGATAAATGTTTGCATGCATCTTTTGATGATTTTAGAAGAACGAACACTTTTCACTTGCGGCGGGTGCTGCGACATATTCGTTGTTTCTTTGTTCGCGGGAGGAGCAGCAAGAGGTAAGGACTCATCAGCGTAAGCGGCGGCATCGTCTTGGCCCGTCCATTCAAACGTGGGCACGCGGAAAGAGGAAGACTAAGTCACATATTGTAACCAATACGAATTTAACGCTCCTAGCCCCCAAAAAGGGAGGAGACGTCTATGTAACCGAGGATAAGATATTTGAATAAAGAGGGCTGTGATTTCTTTACATCTTTTCTTTCATTTTCAAATTGTCTCCTTTCTTCGTTTTTGTGCATAGGATTAAAGCGTTACATTTCGTCTTATGTTGCATAATTAGTGCTCCCTCTGCCCGAAATCTCGTGCTTTCACAGACCTTCTTCAAAGGTTTAATATGACATATTGCAAACCTTCTCCTACATATTTTTAGTATGGAGTCACTCTAAGTACTTCATGCACATCCCCTCTATGTGATGCAACTCTATACCATCATCTTATAGGGAGTCTGTTATACCTTACTCATACTTGCCTAGATATCTCAATTGTTGTTCGCTTGATATCTAGATTCTCACATCAATCTCATTTCAGACATTGGCAAGCAACAAAAATAATCCTCTGCTACTTGCAAGGAACTCCTCACTTTGGGTTCTTATATGAGGGAAAATCCATGGATATCATTGGTTACACAGATTCTGATTGGGCGGGTTCAGTAGAAGACATATTTTCAACTTATGGCTATGTCTTTTGTCTTGGTTCTTCACCAATTGCTTGGACGTGCAAAAAATAACAAGTAGTGGCTTTATCATCTACAAAGGTAGAATACAAGGTAATAGTTTTGGCAAATCAGGAAGCTCTTTGGTTTTTACCATGATAAATCTATTAATATTTGGTGTGAAAATTAGAGCACAGTTCATATTGCACGTAATTTAGTTGAGCATCATTGCACCAAGCACATTAAGATTCACATGCACTTCATTTGGTAGCATATTCAGAGAGGGGAAATATACTTGGACTATATTCCCACTGAAAATCAAATTGTAAACATCTTCACCAAATCATTTCCTTCTCTATGTTACATTTAGTTGCAAGAGAAACTTGGGGTAAAACAACTGCATTGAACAACAAAGGTCTTTCACCTCTCTTTTCTTATTATTGTTGTATTTTTTGGAGGATGGGTTTTCCCATGTGGTTTTTTTATCATCTCTCCTAAAGTATAACTTATACATGAGTACCTCATCAAGCCAAGTTGTTGGGACTCGTTACTTTTTTAAAATGATAACAATATTCCTCATCCGAATACATGCCTCTATCTTTATTCTCTAATAGATGGTTTTTTTCCAGGTAGTTTTTCACCATCTCTCACATATTAATGTAAATAAGTACCTCATCAGGCCCTGTTGTCGGGACTCATCCTTTTTTTGTCAATGATTATAATCTTCACAAATCGAATACATGCCTCTTCCTTTTTCTTTTTTTGATAGATGGTTTTTTCCCATGTGGTTTTTACCATCTATTCAAATAAGACATATGTACATGAGTACCTCATCAGGTCTTGTTTTCATGACTAATTTATATCAAAATCCCCTAGTATCACTTAAGTTGGGGTGTTAGGATTAGTAATTATTCTCTTCAGTCCTACTAGGATATACATACTTAAGTTTACACTCCTCCATGAGTCAAGTGAACTCACAGTATAGTCTAGATCAGATTTTATGAGTTGTTGTAATCCAACGGCTCTCAATGATCAACTTTGCTATTTATACAAAGTTGATTCATGGAATAAATCAATTAGTTCTATTTTTTTCTTCAAATATTGTAATGCTTTGTAGTTCTACTCTTGGGAAATCATAACACCAATCCTTCATTTCCTTGAATTTGAACAACTCCAATTTTAAATTGCAAATAAAAAAATATTAGAATTCAATATGGGAGGAAGGAGGATGAAAATTTTTGAAGTGGAAATTCTACTTCACAATGCATGATCATGCTCTTATACCGCTGATCTATAAGCTAAAATCAAATTGTAAATTTATTCATTTGTAAACATATTTATGGGAATATGTTATCCCAAAATTAGAAGCAATTGGATGCCAAAATAAACTATCAACCTAAGTTAACTTGGATGATTCTAACTAAAAAAATATTATCTAGAACCTATCTCTTGAATCCAATGCATAATCCCATGTAATAATAAGTGTAAATTAAATAAATAAGGCTAATAAGAACAATTCTAATCCTAGCTAGATGTCCTCATCACCTTCCTACCATATTACCTAGGATTTTCTCAATGAATATTTTAATTTTTAAGTTTCTCCTAAGATCTAGAACAATAAAATAGGGCACATGCTTCTTGCTCCTCCTTTTTAAAAATATTTATTTATGGATTCTATTGCATGCCATTCCCATCAAAATACCAAAATAATACATTTATTTTTAGGTCAATAAAACAATATTTGCCATACCTTTTTATAATAGATATTTTTCATTTCTTTTTCTATTAAATATTATTTAACTTCCTTGAAGTGTTATGTTCCACAATCAGCTCCTTAACATCATTTTGAATAAGATATTAAATCTCACTTGGCTAGTTTCCTTCTAAAATTTGGATTTCACTGAAATTAATATCTTTTTTTTTTTTTTAAGTGAAAAACCCCTTACGGAGCCACCTTGGTCTGAGAGACCATGAACAGGGGGTTCTACATCATCAAAGTCACCCGGGGGTCGCACCCGACCCTGCCAGCACCAACATTATCAATTGGATTTTGGATACGCAATTCAAATTTTTGGTAGGGTGGAGATTTGAACCTGGGACCTGCCTTGGAGGATTGCCCTCTCCTCTCCAACTCACCTACAACACCTAGGTCCCCTGAAATTAATATCAACACAATGATTGGCTAAAGTATTTGCTACCCAATTTCCTTATTTATAAATATGCTCACTTCCAAAATATTACCTTTAATAATATATGATGAACATAAGCAATAATATTATTTTTATTCAATCCCCACATATTGTGTAGATGATAGAATTAATCATGATTTATGAATCCCTCTCTATTAAAATATATTTTCATTTTTTATTGCAACTTCAATCCTTGTAAGAAGTGCCCTAGCCTTTGCATAATTGTTAGTTAAATTTTCATTTGATTTTGTATAAGTGAGAAATTTTTTACCTTTATTATTTTTAAAAGACTACCTCCACTACATCTTCCTAGATATCCTTTAAAAGCACCATTAAAACTAATTTTGATAAAACCCAATTTCTAAACATTTCTATTTTAATCTAGATTAAAGTATATCCTTTTGTTTTAATTTCATTATCACAAATGACTCTTACATGGATGTTAAAATTCTATAAAAGGGTTTTTACCACCTCTTTTTCTACACTTGAGACATCCCATGACAAGCATCATATTTTTAGACATTCTGCAATAGAAGCAATAATAATATTTTAAACATAGAAATGATTTTATGATTTATTTTTAAACATTCTATTGTTCCTTTCAAGCCATAAATTCTAAAAAATAATGGAAGGGTTTATTCTCACAAAATATAGAATGCTTTACCTTTGAAGTAATCAATCCAATATTTTATCAACTATTTCAATATTAATGAAGATACCCACTGTATTTTTATATTTTAAAAAACGTAATCCCAAATGGTATGAGGTTCCCTCTAAATCTATAATCCACTCTTTGAAATAAGTCGATGTCTAAGATACTAAGTGACCAACTATATGATCCTATGAGGTCTCACTGTAATGGTCATTGTCAGCCTATGGAAACAAAAGAGCAACATCAATGCCCTTCATTTTGGCTACATATTCAAGCTTCTGAATCTATAATCAATAAAAATATGCCTCTTGTCATTCTTAAAAAATTACAAACTAGTTTATTAAAAAGATCCTTGTCTTTCTTCTATTTTTGTTTTAACTTCTTTTTAATTTCTAGTTTGGTGAGAGTACACCTCTTTTACCATTGTCATTTGACTTGATACTAAAGAAGGTATTTCAGAACATCAAAAAAATATGGGGTAGTACTCTTGGTTAAGTATACATGATGCATATCAAATACAACAACTATCTTAAATGGTTTGAAAACATTATTGAATAAGATATTGATAACATCAAGTTATGAATTTTCATTTGTATCTACTTTAGCAATACAAATATATTATTATGCATTCTTTAAATAATTGATGTACCCATCAATAATACCAAAACTATACACTTAGAAAATAAGATAATTCCATGTGTCATTGATTGGATGACCAAAGTGGTGCTAGCCATGTACTAACTAGTGTTGCAATTAAATAGTGTTTTAATAAACCATCTACCACATAGTGTCACTAAAATAGACAAAATGATGCCACAAGGATGGTAAATATGTTGACCATTATACATAGTCCTAGTGAATCATAGGCTATCACATGTCATCTTGTAGAAATAATAAAATATATTTGTGCATCATATATGCTACTAATTAGTTGAGGGTAACTATAATTTGAAACATGAGATGCCATTGTTTGGTTGATTAATTTTACTCTTTTATACAATAATTGTGTCTACATACCATATCTTCACTATCATGTTAGTCAACCATGTCATGTTTCTTACAAATTTCTAATAACCATTCAAATCCATAAAATAGTGGATAAGAAATTCAAACCACATATCTCTAGGTCCTAATCCTTAGAGCACTTTCCCCTAGATACAAATCCACAAGAGAATTTTAGATTCAAAATACCTTACTTGGTCAAGGATATGTTAGCCACACACAATTTCTCCATCACTAAGAAAACAAAGGGAGTAATATTTGAATAAACCCCATGGAAAGGAACACCTTGACAAAATGCTTCCTACTCACTATACTACACAACATGTCAAGGCTAAGGGGAGAAGACAAAATTGTTATCATATTTATGTTGGTCAAGATGGTGGATTTATGTGCTCCACTAAGCCCCATGACATAAGCACTCCATAATAACTCACATGAACATATTAAAATTAATTTAGACTGATGACCAAAAGGTATTGGTGCCTTAGAAAAGGAATGAAGTGCCACTACACCAATGCCTCCAATGTGACCAAGTTTAGAATATGTCAAAAATGAATCCCATATCCATGAAAAAATTTCAATCTCATTATGCATTGATAATATTTTTCCCTCTCACAATCAAAATATTCCTCTCATAATTCTTTTTTTAGAGGTAAAAAGTTATAAATTTCAATCCAAAAAATGAACTACCTAAGGGAAAATCAACAAAAAAAAAAAATGCTAAACTAAAATCCCTTTAAATTTTCAAAAAGAATCTACATATGCTAATATATCATCATATATAATAATGTTTGACCTACACAACTATTTTCTAGAGAATAACCAGTCAAGTCACCCTTTCTTGCCAATGATATATAAAAGTTGTTGAGAGTATTTTTACAACTTTATCAAGCTACTTAGAAGTCTTTGCCATGCACAACAATCCACCCACAAATTCTTTGGCATCTAAGAGTTTTTGAATAATGTTAAACCTTTCTTTTTCTCCTTGCATAATCATACAACTATCCTATCATATATGCCACACTAACACCAAATATTCAAAGTATATAAGAAAATAGATTTGTTTTGAAAACGTTGTAAGAGATAATTGATGATTATAAACATCCTCAAAATTTTAACACAAAAACCAGGGCATACATATCATAATACCACTATCTAGTCATGATGTAGTAAAATTTGGGTCTATGTCAATCCCATATAACCAATTATAAAAATAATCAACTCATATATAATTAAGTATAAATAAGAACTACTCTATAAATTATTATAAGTGTTAAACTATCCATATTAGGGTGTGTCATATGTATCTATAAACAATCTTATATGATCACACAAAAAAAAAACTTTTTCCTCCTATTTAATCGAGCACTTAATGCTAGAAAATATTTGAAGGATATGAAATATAAGAAAGTGTATAAATACAAAAATACTATTATTATATGAAAAAAATGCACTAACATAATTGGACAATATAAATGATTAATTATTTTTTAAAATCTACATGATATTTAATAAAACATATTTTTGATGCATAAAAATAATTTTATGAAATAAGTAGAAATATTATTAACTGTAATTTTTAATTTCATCTAAATATAAATAAGAAATTCTAGCTCTATATGATATTTAATAATTTCTTATTGATGTACAAAAATAATATTACAAATATCTAAAAATAGTAGTAACTATAATTTTTATCTTCATCTAATTAAATTAAATCTAATTTTTGGTTTAGGTAGTGTGAGAAACTCTTACCACAAAAGTTTAGGGCTGTATATTTCTATCTCAATCATGATCCCTCATAAGACATAGGAGCTAAACATACAACTATACACACCCACCCCTCACACACTTTCACACACAATTTTAACCTTAAACCTCTTAAAAAACCAAACCCTAACTTAAAAAATATTAATTACTATAATATTTTAATTTACAAATATAAAAATAAAAATAATAAATTCTTTCAAACTTGGTTGGAATTTTAGGACCGTTAAATTTATTTATTTTTTAAAAATACTATCCAAATTTATTCTCCTACTATCATGTCAATGTTCATGTTGAAATAGATTGAATGTGTAGAATGTTTCCCCAGTCGGATCATGGTCGACATACTATAGAAGAGTGGATAGATACAAGTTTGATTGGTTAAGTATATGTGAAGAAAATATTTAGGTTCAAATTTTAGTAAAGTAATAATCAGTGCTGAATCTTTTGAGTCAGCTTTAATAAATGTAGTAATTCATGCTGAATCCTCTAAATACGTGCCAATATAAACTCCGAGCAAGCAACCGGTGGTCTCCATCTCATGCCAAGTCAATAACGACACAAATAGGCTGTTGGGAGTAGTCCTTGTGGTTTGAACCCTGCCGACAGTACAGTACAAACTCCAAACAACCGGTCCGGCAACGGGTCGACAACAACGATACAAATAAGCTGTTGGGAGCAGTCCTTGTGGTTTGAACCCTGCGGATGGTACAAACTTCGAGCAACCGCTGGTCTCTGGGTCAACAACAACCACACAAATAAACTGTTGGGAGCAGTCCTTGTGATTTGAACCTACCTTACCGGTTACTAACTAAAAATAATTTTGAAAACCAATTGATCATTAATATACATCTTATTATCCAAATAATGTTCAACTAGACGTGAATGATTGCCGAATGTTGACTTTGAAATGAATTTGGCCTTGATCTTTCAATAAAATATCATTACCTCAATGATTATGTTCACGACTACAATAAAACATTTTTAAAATATATATTTTAATTCTACGGTAAATCCTATGTTTCTACTCTAAAAGTTAAGAGTAACAGACACTTTCTACCTACATATATGCAAACGCTATTTTCGTCCTATATACGCGGTTTGTGCCTCTAATATGAACAAAAACCTTCTGTGTTTCTTCCGCTAGAGTTGTCCTAAATTTATTGGACTCTCCGAGATACATCGTAGGAAACGTTTCCAGCTATTATTTGATCAAATTTGGATCTTTAAAATCCCCATCTCTTCCTTTCCTCTTCTCAATCCCATCTCCCACGCCAAGAATTTATTTCCAAAATAGTCTTCCACCTCTTTCTGCTTCGTCGCATAATCTGTTTTCTCGAAGTTTTCATCCTTATGGCACAGTGGAATCTATTAATGGCGTCGGTGGCCCCTGTGGCGTTGTTTGCAGCTGACGTGGTGAACGCTGACTGTGGCAGCGAGTTTAGTACTTTGATTCCATGCTTCGGTTATATTCAAAATGGTACGGCTCCGAAGAGTGACTGCTGCAACCCCCTGGATAATATTCTCAAGACGGATCCCGTGTGTCTCTGCAGGTTGTTAGCGTTCAACTCTTTTAATCAAACCCGGGTTGTTGAGCTTCCCACGGCATGCAACGTCACCGCTCCTCCTCTCAGCAGCATCTGCAGCATCTGCTATGCGCGTACGTATCTTCATTTTGATTTTATGAGAAAAGGCTAATATTTTCTAAATAGGAGGTTTGATGTTTAAATGAATATTATGTATTTCACATATAACATAACACGAACGGAAAAGGAATATCGGATGGTTCGTTCATGGATCTTTGGTAATTACATGACTTGATCAAATTGTAAATGCATGGATATTCTATATAAAATGTGCAATTGTCAATTCTAAAATGGTAAGGTATGTATATTTGTGAAAAGGTATGTATATTTGTGAAATCCAAACTATACAGAAGAGAATAGTGATTGCAGATATTAAAAAGTTACCGTATTTTTTTTAATTTTAATGTTTTTATTTTTATATTAAATTCTCACCTTTCTTATTTTTTTTTTTCATTCTTACAGCTTCACCCGCTCCTAATCCAAGTAAGCTTCTTTTATTTTACTTTTTAATTATTTAAACATTTATATTTTAGATAAAAAATATTTCTTTTATATAGTTCATGATTGTGTAAATTATAAAACTTAATTTACTTTAATCCTTTATTTTATATATTATTTAAATATTTAAATAATATGATTTTAAAAATAAAAAGAAAAATGGTACTTTTAAGCAATGATATTAAAAATAAAGGAGAATACATGTATTTTAATGAAATTCAAAGCATAGAGGAAGGAAAATAGCCATGCTTGCGGAAATTTTTTAAAAAAGAATTTGAAAAAAATAATATGAAAACAAGATTATTTACATGTTAGTATTAGAGTTTTTGTAAGAGCGTATCTTTTCTTTTTTAATCTTTTCAACAAATTTTATAACTTTAAAATCTAAGATTTTAAGAACTAACCAACTCATCTAATCCTCTCATGCTCAATAGCTATACCATTGTGTCATTGAACCCCTTTTTCCTTCTCAGTATTAAACAAGTTTACCACATTATTATGAGCTCTATCCACATAAATCAGAATCAAATCATCGAATTCCCTCCACAACTCCTGAATTTTTGAATGACAAGAATTCTCAACCATCATGTCTCCAAAGCAAAATTACTCTGTTAATTTTAACATTTTCCACTTTTATATCAATCTCTTACAATTTTTTTTATATAGTTGTATTATTTGCAACTCAACTCCTACACGTAAGTTATTTTCTTGTGAATGGTTTTAATAGAAAATTCATATACTAAATAAATACTATATAATTTTTAATCTTATATATATAACACTTAAATATTAAACAAACTTGAATCTTGTACGCAATACTGAGCAGTCTCCTCCTAACCATGATCTCTCATAAATCTGAGAGCTATTCTTATCAATAGGGAATTTAACAGACAACCTTTGTGTCCACATTTGCATCACAGAGGTTTGAACCGTGGACCTCCTGTTCAACAAGGTCGGGATCACCTTCCCCACTTGTGCTATTATTATTTTTTCTATAAATTTTCCAACCATAGATGGGTCATGTCTAACGTATATGCTCCAAACACGAGCCCTAGTAGAAAATCTTTTTGGTCTTCCCTGCTGCAAATGCATGAGAATTTCAAGGAGGAAGCCTGGGTGATTGCGGGTGACTTTAACTCTACGTTGTATCCATATGATAAAAAATGGGGCAACTACCCATGTGAAAGAAGTATGGAGGAATTTGTTGATTTTTTTAGTCAGGGAGAACTGATGGACCTGGATCTGAAAGGTGCAAGATTTACCTAGAGTAATAGGAGGATCGGAGATTAGCTTATTATGTCTAGGTTGGAAAGAGTATTTTTATCTAAGTAGATTCTTTCGTTGTTTGGAGATTCCATGTTGAGTGCATTGCCAAAAGTGGGGTCTGACCATAACCCCCTATTGATGGAAACTACTTAGTAGGAAAAATTCTTTCCTAGACCATTTCGTTTTGAAGTGATGTGGTGTTCTCATCCAGACTTGGAACCAAAAATTAAGGAGTGGTGGTCAAAAGCAGTTTCAGGTGCAGGGCTGTTGAAAATAGTGAACAAACTGAAACTAGTTAAAGGGAGGCTCAAACTCTGGAACAAATATGTTTTTGAAATATTTTTAAAAGGAAGGATGAAATAAAAAGCCAACTTGTAGCCATTGAGGAGGAAGTAGAAGTAGGTGTCTTATCGAGAGATTCCATAACTAAGGAGAAGATGCTACTTTTAGAACTCCATAACACCTTAGCTAAAGAGGAAATCCTATGGAAGCAGAAATCTAGAGCCCTCTGGCTAAAAGAAGGTGATAGAAATACCAAGTATTTCCATGTTTTGACTCTAAGGCACATAAGCTCTAATCATATTCAGGAAATTATTAGAGAGGATGGTTCTAAGGTGATGGATATTCAGGACATTAGGACTGAAGCAATATCTTTTTTTAGATCCTTGTTGGGTTCTAGGGATGAAAGAGATCTTGAGGCTGAAAGCTCTCTTCTTCAAGCAATTCCCAGGTTGGTCTCACGTGACATGAACTAGGCCCTTGAGGCTCCTTTCAAATATGAGGAGATAAGAGAAGTTATCTTTGCTATGGGTGCTTTGAAGGCTCCAGGGCCAGACGACTTCCCTCCATTGTTTTTTAAATATTTTGGCACATAGTAGGGAAGGAAGTTTGTGATGTGGTGAGGGATGTGCAAAGATCAAAATTGATGTCGTATGGTGTGAATTCTACATTCCTAGTTCTTATCCCAAAATATGCTAAAGCAAATAATTTTAGAGAATTCCAACCTATTAGCCTTTGTAATACCATCTATAAGATCCTTTCCAAATCTTTGGCTAATAGACTAAAATTATTTATGCCCTTGTTGATTGACAAAGCACAAAGTGGCTTCATTGCAGGGAGACAGATCCTGGATGGGGTCCTGTCGATCCATGAAATTCTCCATTCTACTCAGAAAAGTGGGAGGCCAAGACTCTTCCTCAAATTAGATATGAACAAAGCCTATGATCATGTGTCTTGGGACTTCTTATTTGAGGTGTTGGGAAAATTTGGTTTTAATCAGGATTGGATCAAGCTGGTAAAGACCTACATTACTTTAGTAAAATTCTCAGTCCTTGTTAATGGTTCACCAACTGGCTACTTTCATAGTCTTAGGGGTCTACACCAAGGAGATCCATTATCTCCCTATCTCTTCATTCTCATGGTTGAGGCCTTAGGAAGAGCTATTTCTCTGGATCCAACTATAGAAGGCATCAGACCAACTCTTTCTTCGGACTCTTTCTCCCACCATTAGTTCATGGATGACACATTGTTATCACTCATTGCTTCAGTGGTGCAAGCCAGGGAGGTTAAAAAAAATTATCTACATATGAGAAGGTTGCTGGTCAGAAGATCAACTTCTTCAAAAGCCTATTGTTTTTCTTAAACACCCCTCAAGCTCGATAAAATAAAATTATAGATATCCTTGGTTGCAGAGTTGCAAAATTCCCTTCATCCTACTTGGGGCTACCTTTATTCATGGGAAGAATGAAGGAGTGCTTTTGGGACCCAGTGATTGAAAGGATGCAAAGGCAACTTGCTAGTTGGAAAGGGGCTCTACTTAGCCAAGCAGGTAAAATTCTTTTGGTCAAGATAGTTTTGCAAAGTATTCCAGTGTATTTTATGTCTATTTTTAAATTACCCTTCAAAGTCTTGTCCAAATTAGAGAGGATTAAAAAAATTTTGTGGGAGGGGCCTCAAGACCATAAGAAGTTCCATTTAGTCTCTTGGAATCAAGCCTACACAAGAAAGGAAAATGAGGGTTTAGGGCTGTGCAACCTCCAATTGATGAATGAAGCCCTGATTTTAAAACAAGGTTGGAAGATCTTAAAGAATCAAAAATTTGATTGGATTAAAATCATTTTGACCAAATACTTGCACCAATCAGAGGGTCTACTAGTTGATTCCCTCCCCTAGGAGGGGTCCACTTTTTGGAAAAGTGTAATTTATTATAGATCAGATCTTTCTCTTGGGTCCCGATGGTTAGTAGGAAATGGAAAATCTATTGAATTTTGGTGGGATACATGGCTCTCTGACTGCCCATTGATTCAGAAGGCCAACCTTGCTCCGATCGAGGCTCTCACTCGGAGGTTGGGATGGTCTAGGGTGGAGGACTTTATTTCAATCACAGATGGAAGGAGATCATGGAAAACTATCCCCTTATCTAATTGCAACAGAGAGGAAGTAGAAGCTTGGAATGCCATATCCAATCTCCTTAGGCTTCAGGTCCTAAAAATATAGGATTCAGAGGATACCTTGATTTGGAAAGGTGAAAGTGATGGTTCCTTCTCAGTTAAGTCAGCTTATAGGTTCATTGACTCTAATCCTTCACAATGGAATCTATCGGGTAGAGTCTGGATGAAGAATCTGACTCCAAAGGTGAATGTGTTTTATTGGTTGGCTATTCAAAATAGATACCTCACCCTTGAGAACCTATGCAGAAGAGGAATATTTCTCCCTAATAGGTGTTATTTGTGCAAAAATTCTGATGAGTCTTGCCAGCACCTGTTCTTTCACTGCCCCTTCTCCATTGAAGTGTTGAACCACATCTTTCTATTCTTAGGGGTTCAGTGGGTTTCTCCATTGACAATTGCAGAAGTCTATCTTCAATGGGCTACTCCCTTTAAATCTCCTCGATTGGTTAAGTTCTGGAACTTCCTTCTCCCTCATTTGTTCTAGAGTATTTGGTGGGAGCGAAACCAAAGAGCCTTCAAGAATACCAAGAGAGATCCGAAGTCAGTTTTCTTGAAATCTATTGGAGCGACTATGGAAAACGTCTCTTCTTGTTTCCCTGATATGGATGGGGGGCTCCATGAGGAAGCCTTGGTGGAAAATAGACTTGGCTTCCCTCAAAATAATCAGCCTACAGATATACCTCCAGCATCATTGAGAAGTATGGTGAAATGGGTCCCTCCTCCTAGGGGTTGGATTAAGCTAAATTTTGATGGTGCTTCTAAGGGGAACCTAGGACCTACAACAATAGGAGGTATTCTTAGAAATGAGAAAGGAGAACTGATTGGTGCTTTTGCTGAATTCCTATCAATACAGAATTCTCATTTTGTGGAAGCTAGGGTATTGTTCCAAGGTCTTTTGCTGATTGAATCTTTGGGCTTCCAAAAAGTAGTTGTGGAGGGGGACTCTCTAAATATTATTAATCTTGTAAAATTTTCAAGCCCACTAAATTGGAATATTACCAATATTATTGAGGAAGCTATTAGAATCCTTAGCTCAAGATCTGAGGTGCAAGTGCAACACATTTTCCATGAAGGGAACAAAGCAGTGGATCTAATGGCCAATATTGGCCTGACTCAACAAGGTCTTATGGTGTGGACATCCAAATTCCCCCAAAACCTTCAAAACTTAATCGTGGATGAACATGGATAGGTGTTGGACTTTAATTTTTTGGGGATCGAGGAGGAATTTATATTTGTTCATCTTTAACCCATTCTCGGTCAGTCATTCAATCACAAAGGAGTATGTGTGTCAGGTATTTTCTATTCTCCTACTAACTGGGTGGTTGTTGGACCCTTTCAAAAGGTTGGGTCAGTTGGATTGGCATATGCATGTGATCTTATGAACTCTGCTAACTTGGCAGCCCCGCCACCTTCCTTGGACCGGTGGGGTAGGGGACATAAGTGGTTCCCTTTGGGCACTACTAGGATAGATGAAAGTGGCTATTGTTATTGTTAATGATATTTAGGATATTGTTAAGAAGCAATTGGATTCGACAACCCATTAGGGCATTGGAGACCAAGGAGTTGTAGGTCTTTTTGTTGATTCTTAATATCCTCCCTACGGGTTTTGTTTGTCTAGTTATCTCCTATTTGTGGTTCTATTTGGAGATTCCTTCTCTAGCATATTGTACCCTTCTTGGGTTGTGGTCTTTGTCATGAAAGTCTTAGCTTCTACTATGGCTTTCCCTATTCTGTATGTACTAGGGTTTGGGGATCCTCTCAAAACCCCTACTTTTACCTAATAAAAAAAAAACTAAACAAACTTATTCTTAAAAGTAAACAATAATAAAGATGTCTTATTGAATGATTTTAAGAATTAAGGAGAATATAAGAGTATTTTTGAAATCCATAGGAGAGGAGAGAATAACATTGATCCTAGACATTAAAAATTTAAGTTTTTTTAAAGTTTTTTTTAATTTTATATCAAACTCTTACCTTTATTTCTTTTCTTCCTTCAGTTGCACCAAATTCTAAATCAAGCAAGCTAGTTTTATATTGTTTTGTGAATTGTTGAAAAAAATAATATATATGAGATAAAAACTATGGCTTTTACATAACCAATTATTTTATAAATTATAAAAACTATTTTTTATATATATTACTTAAATATTAAAAACATGATTTTAATAATAATAAAAAATATTCTAGTGAGTGTTGTCTACCGAGGACGCCACCTACATTATCAGTGATGCGACCCAGATTCAATCTCAACTACAAAAATGTATAAAAAATATTACTCAAAAATAATTAAATAATAAAAAAAAAAATTAAAATATACTAAAAATGAAAAAAAAAAACATATGATTTTATGAAATCACAAGTATATAGAAAGAGAACAACAATGGTTCTGCATATTAAAAGTAAAATTACTTATCTGCTTGTTGTGGTGCAGTGGTAAATTCCTTGGGTGCTGGTAGAGGTCGACCCAGGTTCCATTCCCCTTGTCTCCATCCTGCAGATATATGGTATAGTTAGGAATATCCTATGTGCTAGTAGAGGCTGACAAGGCTCCATTCCTCATATGCCCAACCTGTTGAAAGTGGCACCTCGAATTGGGTGTTTTCCACTATAAATTAGTTTTGAAACCTTCTAAAGGCAACCAACTTAAAGGGAATGTGAGTATTAGTAATATGGATATGACTAGAAATTGGCAACCTCCTCCTAAGGATTTTGGAAAAGTCGATACTGATGGAGCCTCTAGAGGGAACCCTAGAAAAGCCAGTGTGGGAGGAATTGGTAGACTTTCAAATGGCTCCCTGGTTTTTCCTTTTCTTGAGAATTTGGGTATTCTTTCCAATAACCTTGCTTGAGGGGTATGGTATCCTTAGAGGCCTTCAGGAGGCTACTAAGTTTGGATGGGAAAAGGTGTTAGTTGAGTCTGACTCTCAACTTATGATTAATCTCTTGAAGACTCCTTCTATGAATCATAAGGTGGATTGGATAATAAAAAGAATTATTGAGAAGATTCAGTTAATCCAGATGGGATTTTTGAAAGTTGATTACAATCATGTGGTCAGAGATCAAAACAAGAGTGTTGATGCTTTAGCTAATTGGGCTTTGGACAAAGGTGATCTTACTTGTTATGGCCACCCTCCTATATGGTGGGCTTCTCAAATTAGGGAAGCTCTTTTTTCTATCATTTCTTTGGATGGCTCTAGTTTTGAAGGTACCTAGTTTCTTCTTGTTTTTTTTTTTTTCTTGTTGGTTCATTCATTTTTTTTAGTTCCCTAGCTCATTCTATTCTTTATTTTGTTTCCTCTATTGATTCTTGCATTAATAGTCTTCTGGTCTAGGTAGGTCATTGTTTTGTTCATTTTTTTTTTCTTTTTTCTTCTATGTTTAGTTTTTTATGGTGGGTGGGTTATTTTGCTTTGTTTTGTTTTTGTGTTCTTTGTGTTGTTTTTTGTTGTTCTTGTGTTTCTGTTGTTTTGGTTTTTTTTTTTTTTATGTTTTTTGTTATTGTTCTTGTGTTTTATTCGTTCTTGTTCTTGGGTTTCTCTTTGTTTGTGTTATTTCATTTTTTTATGTGTGAGTGTTTTCTATGTTTTTTATTTTTGTTTATTGTCTGTTGTTGGTTGTTTTTATTTTTATTTTATTTTTTAGGTTTTGGTTGTGTTTATTTTTCATGTTTTTTTGGGTTATGTCTTTGTAGTGTTCTGTTGTTTTTGTCTTGTTTGTGTTTTGTTATGTGGTTCTTGTGTTTTGTTATGTGGTTTTTGTGTTTTTCTATGTGGTTTGTGTTGTGGTTTCTTTTATCTTATTGTGCGTGTTTGGTTGTGCTTTTGGTGTTGACACACTCAAGGAGCATGTTTTTTATTTTATTTTATTATTTTTTTTGTTATTTACTTTTTTTAATTTGGTTTTGTGTGTTTGTTTCCTCCTTGAGTATGTCAAAGGTGGTAGGCCAGGTCCGAGTCCTGGGCGTTTTTGGTGGAATGGATACCCCTGCATCCTTGGATATTACTCGAAAGTGGCATCCCTTTTGGGATATTTTCCACAAATTAAAAAAAAAAAAAAAGTAAAATTACTTTATTAATTTCAGGATTTGTCATTTATATAACAAACTCTTACATTTTTTATTTTTTTTTTGAAGTTTTATTAGTTCTAGTTCCTCAACGTAAGTTTTTTTTTTTTTCATAAATTGTTTTAATAAAAAATTCATATATTAAATAAATAATATATAATGTACATATAATACTTAAAGAAGAGTATGGATGTTTTTGTTGAAATCTAAACAAGGCAGAAAAGAATAGTGATGATCCTAGACATTAAAAAGTAAATGTTTATCAATTTAAATATTTATTAATTTTAGATAAAACTTTCATTTTTTTTCCCTTCTTGTAGTTACCTCAACAATTCTTTAATTTTTTCCAATGAATTGTTGAAAAAAAATATATATTAAATAAAAAATATTTCTTAATTATAAACTATAAAAATTAATTTACCTTACATATTTTATTTTATATATATATATATTTGTAATATTAAAAGAAGATGGTTTTAACGGGATCCCATAACCACTAAAAAGAAAGCCACAAGGGCGACGAGCTGAACAAACCTTGAAAAAAAAAACAAATGCAAACCAAAAGGAAACACAGAAACCAAACCTCAAGATACAAAAGGAGGGAGAACTAAGATAGTTGTACACCATCTTGTGAATGCCCTGAGCTACATTAGCCACCAAACGAGAAATACCTTCAGATAAATCAATGGTGAATTTTAGTGAACTCCAAATTTTGCATTGGTTGATGTTAATACATTTTAAATCACAGAAGACATCTTTAAAATTCTCAGCTGCGCTTGGAGCATAGATTTCTTCCACAGACTTCTCCAGGAAATATCCCTCGATAGAACATCAAGATCCGAGAGGGTCGTAGGAAGGGGGGAATCACCTTCCTCCTTTTTACTATGTAGCCATTTTGACTTATGATGATCAGCAAAAGTGATGCCAGTCGACTTCATCTCATAATCACCAAGATCATCCAAACACACTTTATGGTCCATTTCAAATTTAATAGTGTGACCTATAGAATGGGCCATAGAACTCACCTTCAGGTCCCAATCCCATAGCATTGGTGAGTGTCCACACTTTTGTTAGAGTCTGTACCATAAGCTAAATGAGATTCACCATAAAAATAGGGGGATTTTGCTTTCAACTTGGAACCACTCACCAGAGAAACAGAAGGATCTGCAAAGAGCTTCAAAATATCATTTGCATCAAGGCCACACTCCAAAGTAGCTTGTTCAAAAGCCAACAAAGACAGTCCTTGGTGGAGAGGGGCTTGACCATGACCACCTTGAACATTAAGGAAGGAATTTTGCATGGAATGAAAGAGAAATAAAGGAATGTTCATACAAGCATTACGTCTAAGATGGTTTAAAAACATGGCATGAAAACTCCTTATGATTTTATAGGAAGGGTCAAGGGTAAAGTAATTCATAATGACCCTGGTAACTCTGTTCCAGGGAGGAGGCAAAGCCGCAACGCTAAAGCCATTCTGAATACGTGAAAAATATTCCTCCTTGTCCAAAAAAAAAGTTATTTCTTGCAACAAAAAATACCTTTCACGGTTGTGATAGGCACCATCTAGAACCAGGCCAGTGGTCTTGCTGATAAGATCTGCCATAACTTTAAAGGACCAGGAGCCAACATTGACCCAACCATCATTCCAAGAAGAAACCATCTAATTTTTGAGCATCAGAATATGCCCATGGAATTTTCTAGATGTAATCCACAAGACCTCCGTCTGCTAAGATAGTTTTTACCTCTTCATAAAAGGAGATAGACAAAGGTTCTAGATGAGGTTTACACAATTTGGGATTAGCTAGATAGATCTTAACTTTCCCCATACTATCTCTATACCAGCTAAGCATGGACTCAGACCACACAAAAAAATTCCAGAATAAGACACTTCCAATGACTAGAGAACACCAACAATTAACAATACTAAGCATCAAAGCACCAAAATACAAGAACCTGGTCACAAAATTCAACCACTAAGCGCAATAAAAGGGTATAGAAGTCCCACAAAAGAAACAACGAGACACACCGAGAAGGGACTTCGTATAAAAAATCTGCTCCATAAAAAACATAAAGACCCACATCCCAGGAAAGAAAACAAGACAACTCATGAGGGAAACCACTGAAAACTGATTGATAACAACGTCAAAAAAATTAGAGCTGAGCTCAAAAATCCATGGAATACCAGAAGTACTAGCCCAAGAGAGGTTAGAGAAGTGAACATAAGTCTTACAGACGGGACCAAAAAACCCAGGTGTAAGATAATACTAATAAAAACTAGCCCAAAAGAAACCACTTGGATGCCAACCCAAAACAAAAAAGCTCCACCTAAAAATGGGTGTAAACCACCTAAGAGAAGCATTAAAAACAAGGCAGATGAACCGAAGTGTCCACGAAAGGGAAAAAAGAGAAACATGAGTAAGACGCTCTCCAAAATGACTGATCAACAAGAAAGACCCCAAATACCACCTCAAACCGCACAAAAAAAACTTGAAAAGAGCAACACCTTCATCCATAGGAAAAGTACCAATGTTCGACACTATTGGCTCCATATTTAATGAGAGTATGGTGGTTACATGGAAGGCCTACTCATTGAACTACTATGTTATCCTTTGTTAAGAGGCTCCAGTATGTGAAATATTACCTTAAGAAGTGGAATACGTAGAGTTTTGGTAATATTTTTGGGGTAAATTTGGCTACTAAAGAGAAATTAGATGCTATTACAAGACATATTAGGGATTATGGCCTCATAAAAAGGAATATTAAAGAGGAAAATGATGCTCTTAAGGAGGTAGCTGAGTGGGAATTGAGGGAGGAAATTTATTGGAAACAAAAGGCTCGGATTGATTGGTTGCAGGAAGGAGACAAAAATACTGCTTTATTTTTCAATTCGGTTAAAGCTAGAAGGTATGGTAATGCTATTTCTTCTCTTATTTATTCTCTTGGGGTCCAGTTGACTACTACTCAAGATATTTCAAGGGAGGTTGTAAGGTTTTTTTCCTCTTTGTATTATGAGGATTCTCCCTTGGTAATTGCTAAAGAAAATAGTATTTTGGACTATATCCCTTCAGTTGTCATTGTAGAGATGAACGAGTTACTCATGATATCAGTTTCAATTAAAGAGTTGGCAGGTATTATTTTCTAGATGAATAAAGGGAAATCACTAGGGCCTAATGGTTTTCCTATGGAAATTTGCCAAGAATTCTGGGAGATTGTTAAACTGGATCTTTTGTTATTGTGTAAGAGTATTTCAAAAATAAATAGATGTTGAGAGCTATGAATTCTACCTTCTTGGTGCTTATTCCTAAGTGGGAAGGAGCCAATTCTTTGGATATTTTTAGACCTATTGCACTATGTAATGTGGTGTACAAAATTATATCCAAGTTGATTGTTGAAAGACTTAAGCCTTGGCTCAGTAAGATTATTTCTGATAAACAGGGAGGTTTTGTGGTGGGTAAAAAAATCCTTGATGGTGTGGCTATTGCTACTGAGGCTATTCATTCTATGGGAATTTCTAAAAAAAGCAATGTTTATAAAATTTGATATGGCTAAGGCTTATGATAGGGTTAAATGGTATTTCTTAAGTAAAATTCTCCTTGATTTTGGTTTTGACTCCAACTGGGTTAGTTGGGTGATGAGTTGCATTACATATCCATCCTATTTTGTACTTATCAATGGTGAGTCTTCTACTTTTTTTCAGACTTTGAGAGTTTTTCATCAAGGAGATCCTTTGTCTCCTTATTCATTTATTATTATGGTTGAGGGTTTTAGTAGAATTATAAAATCGCATGTCAGTCAGGGGTTGATTCATGGTTGGAGGTGGGGTAATAGTTCACCCATGTCTTCTCATCTTCAATTTGTGGATGATACTAATATAATGGGTCTTTCTTCTATCAGGGAAGCAAATAATTTTAGAAGATCTTTGGATATTTATTTGGCTACATCAGAGTAGAAGATAAATGAGGGGAAATCCTCCATCTTCCTTTTCAATACTAATCCTCTTATACATGCTAGAATTGCTCAAATTCTTCAGTTTCAGATTTAAGCTCTTCCTTTAACTTATTTGTGAATTCCTATTTTTGTGGGTTTTTTGACTCGAGGCATCTAGAATAATATTTTGGGTAAATTCAGGGCTAAAGTATCTCATTGGACTATTAGGTGGCTTTCTTTTACTGGTAGGGTGTTGCTTCTTAAGTCGGTGGTTCAAGATTCTTATATTTATTGGTGCATGATTCAGGTCACTCCTGCTAGTTTTATTCATGAGTTTGAATCTATGTCAAGAAGATTTTTATGGGCTAGAAATTTAGAGTCTTTAAAATGGAGTCTGGTTAACTAGGAGACTATTTGTATACCAAAACAGGATGGTGGATTGGGTCTCCATTTGACTTCTCTTTCTGGTCAGGCATTGGTGGCTAAGTTTTATTGGAGATGGTGCATTTCTCAAGACCATGCTTGGGCTAATATTATTTCCTTTAAATATCTTAATGGGGTTATGTATTTTGAGATACCTAGATACATCTTGTTTGGTAAAGGCTCTTTGATCTCGAACACCCTTAAGAATGGAGTGTCTCTTGTTAAGCAAGGTTTGTTTTGGATTTTTCTCAAAGGCTTTTGGCATGATTCTTGGGATGGTTTTCCTATAATTTTATCTATGTTTCCTCATATTTAGGAGCTATGTAATTGTTTCTTGGCAATTGTTTCGTATAGGGTTATGGATTATAAAGTTGCCAAACAATTTGGGCAGGTGGAGGTAGTTCAATGGAAGGACCCTAGAGATTTGGTTCTATTCAGGATAGAGAAGAGTTGGTTCATATTTTGGCTACTAGGGAGTGCTCTTATTTACACGATGATGATGTATTGTCTTGAGGTACGGATACTAGAGGAGTTTTCTTAGTGTCTTATGGTTACTATGTCTTAGATGGGCAACATTTTGGGGATGAGGAGGTTCCTTGGTGGAAATAGGTTTGGAATAAGTTTTTCTGGCCCAAATGCAATTTTTATTTGTGGCTGGATACTTGGAACAAATGTCCCACTTGGGATAATCTCCAAAAGAGAGGTTTTCAAGGCCCTTCACTTTGTTTCTTCTATGGGAATAGTGAATAATCTACAAGGCATTTGATCTTACAGTGTCCATCTATACGATAAATTTGTCATATTTGGTTGAGGGTGTGGAAACAACCTTGTTCTCACACCTCTTCTCTTTTTGAGTTTTGGAAGATTTTAGGAATACCTCCTACTAAGGATTTCTTCAAGTTGCATTGAGTATTTGGACCTCGTGTATTATATGGAAGATTTGGCATGAAATAAATTGAAGAATTTTTCAAGGTAGGAAGTTAACTGTTTACCAAGATTGGTAGAGGATTATTCGTATGATTTAAAAAACTATTTCTTCTAAATGTCAAATCAGTCTTCCTTTTGAGCAATCTTAGATACTGATGATGGAGGATCTAGATTTAGTGGAGAATGACCCTCGTCCATCTATATCAGTCACAAGGAGAGGCCTTAATCAAAAAGTATAGAGAGAAACCAGATGACATCCTCCACCTCGGGGGGTGATTAAGATTAATATTGATGGCTCTTCTAAAGGGAATCCTGGACATGCAGGTATTGGTGGTATCAGGAGAGATAACAATGGTGCTATTTTTTCCTGTTATAAGAGGAAGAAAACTAATAATTATATGGAGGCCCTTGCTATTTATTTGGATTTAGAAAAAGGTTAAGCTCTGGGATGGTGAAAGATAATATATGAGCCAGACTCTCATATTATTATTAATTTACTGAAGACTCAATATATTTCTAATGTTCATTGGTAGCTGGTGGTAGTAGCTCGACAAATATTTCAAATCTATCAGCATCTAGAGTTTATTTCCTTTTTTTGAATTACTAGGGAATGGAATGGTGTGGCTGATTGCTTGGCAAAATGGGCTGCTGAGTTTCAAGAAAATTGGAATGTTGGAGAATGGGATCAAATTCCATTGTACTGTTCTCAATATCTTGCTAATTTTCTTACGGTGGATATGCCTAGTTGAAGCTATTATTTATTGGATGTCTTCTGATCATATGCTCGGTGGTATTGGGGATTTCTTTCTCCTGGCCCTTGTGAGGATTATTGTTATAGGAATCTTTGTTTCTTGTAAAACTTACTGATTCAATAAATTTTTACCCTTTTATAAACAAAAAAAAGTATAAAAGAATAAATATGTTTTATAAAATGATTCTAATAATAAAATAGAATACAAGTTCTTTTGATTAAAATGCAAACTATAAAGAGAGAATAACTTAATCCTCCACATTAAATTTAAATTAAATTTAAAGTTTTTTTTTAATATCAAACTCTCACTTTTCTTTTTAATTTTCTTCTTAGAGCTACACTTCCTAATTTAAGTAAGTTTCTTTTAAATTCTTGAAAAAGGAATTATATAAAAAATAGAAAATATTTTTCTTATATAATTTATAATTATATAAACTATAAAAACTAATTTATTTTTTATCTTTTATTTTATGTATTACTTAAATATATTTTTATATATAATTTTAAAAATAAAAAAGAATAAGGTTTTTTTTAAGAATAATACTAAGAATAAAGGAGAACTCTGTTTGTTTTTATGAAATCCAAAGTATAGAGGAGGAGAATAGTGATGATTGTGGATACTATAAAAACGTAGAATTACCATTTTTCATTTTTATAACAAATTATTATATTTTATTTTATTTTTACACTTGCAAGTTTTTTCCTTTTTATATATAACTTTTATGTACATGTAATATTTTTTTTTTCAAGGAGTGTTTTACAATAAAAAAATTTATTAGAAAAAAAACAGCAATTAAATCAATAAAATGCTTTACTTTAAAATGAACTAGAATTATAAATTATTACTTGAGCAAGTCATCATATTCCATTACACTTTATCCATATACTTCTATTGTATAGATCTTGTGATCAATATAGCAATGGTCCTCTTGCTTAGGCTTGATTATCAACAAAATAAATTTCAGTGTTTTGGATGTATCTTTTTATATTGTTTTTTTATTTTTTTACTATTAAGAGGAAAGAGGGTCTTGAAAGGACCCCACAACATTTTACAAAACAATCTTTCACAGAAGTAACCTGAACAAAACACAGAAAAAAAGGCCTCCAAAACAACTATGGAAACATGACTGCTTAACTAATGAGAGAACCAAGATAGTTCTACATGATTGAGTCAAGATCGTTGACAACATTACCAGACATTTGGGCAATCTCCTTAGTAAAATCTAAAACCATCTTCACAAAGCTCTAAACCACACATTGAGCATAAGCAGGTTGTGCAAAAGAGCTCACTTTTCTTTGTAGAAGCTTCCTCGAGGAATAAACATCAACCACCAATTTTTTCTTGACAAAATCTCTAGAAAGAACCTCCACTTCTTCTACTTTTGATAAGAAAGAGGACTTCGCCATATAAAGCACCCAATAGAAAGGTCTTCCACCACTGAAGTAGTAGCAGGAAAAATCGGAAATAGTTACTGAGCCAAAACTTCTCCATACAAACACAAAAAAGAAAAAAACAAGCTTGCATGTGAACGGTTACTAAAAGGAGCTCTAAAAACCAAAACAAGGACACGGGCATCCTTCTCATATTGTTTGCCACTAATATAGAAAAGAGAATAAGAATGATCATGGACTTGAGAAAGTGAAGTTGTTTTAATAATTTAAATAAACTTTCATTTTTATATTAAACTCTTATTTTTGTTTTTTAAAAAAATAGAAAAATAATTATATATCAGATAAAACATTCGTCCTATATAATTTATAATTTTAAAAATAATAAAAATTAATTAATTTTTTATATTTTATTTATATATATTATTTAAATGTTAAAGAACATAATTCTAAAATTAAAGTAGAATAAAAATGTTTTTATAAAATAATCATAAAAATAAAAAAATATAATTATTTTTATAAAATTCACAATATTTGAAAGTATATAAAAACATTAAAAAGTTGTTTTTTTCAACGTTTTCCATTTTTATATCAAACTCCTTATTTTATTTTTTTTGGCTCACTTTTTGCAGCTGCATGGGTTCCTTCTCCGTAAGTAAGCATATATATATATATATATATATATATATATATATATATATATATATATATTCTTCTTCATCTTGAATCGTTTTAATAGGAGAACGCATCTTATGTCCAAGTCAGCACGGTGGTCTGTATTGATATATGCCGACGTGCGGCAGCATCTTGGCATCTTGCAGGCGGCGCTCCAGCTCCTAGCGCAGGCACGTTTACGGCGCCGTAGATGCTGTTGAGCTTTCTGGCCGTGGCAACGCTTTTAATGAAGGCTTTCCGTTAAATTGTATGTTCTTTCAAGAAATAGAAATATTTAATAAGCGTTGAACCGCTTCTTGCTTTATCCACCTTGGCATGGGAATGGTAAAGATGTGGTGCTGACTGGTCAACCAGTTACTCTGTAGGGTTTTGAGATTTCAGATCTGCTAATTTCAATGGTTACACAGATTTTCTTTTAACAATAAATGGATAAAGTTTTTTATTTTTTTAAAAATCGTTTAAGCATGGGCAAAACGGAGGATCAAGCTTAATCCTATATTAAAGAATGTAAGAAAATTAGTTCACTATTGTATAAACAGGTGTAATAAGACGACATAGTCTTTGCCGAGAGGACTGAAGTTTTTGTGATATGTTGTTTTTTTTTTTCCTTCTTTAAATAAAAACCTCCTTAATTTATTTCACTCCTGATGGTCTGGCGCAACACATTTCCGTTGATTTAAACAAATAAGTAAATAATTACGACAATGCACTAGCTAGCCGTTTCTCCAAAACAAACTGTTTTTAAAGGGAATCCGTTTATTTAAACAAATAAATAAATAATTACGACCATGCACTTGCTAGCCGTTTCTCCAAAACAAACTGTTTTTTTAAGGGAAACCCACCATATCATCCGGATAAAAGAGAGGAGAGCTTCTAATTAACCTCCTATCTCTTTTCCGCCTTTTATTGAGTTATTTCATCAATAGGTGAATTAAATTATATTAGGCTTCTTTTTATTAAAGATCTTTATTATTTTAAAAAATATATATTATTTATTAAAGTTAGAAATCAGTTTTTTAACATTATTTTTATTTAAGAATATGATCAACATTGTTTTTTGTTAAATTATTTGTTATTTGATTTACTTCTTTATTTTCATATTCATTTTTATTGATTATATTAATGATCATGTGTGAATCCTCTATATTGAAATATATTTCTACCCTTTTTTATTGTAATTTTAGCCTTTTTAAAAAGTGTGTTAGACTTTGCATAGTTGTTAGTTGAAGTTTCATATGAGTAAGAATAAGTGAGTGAGAGCTTTGCCTTCACTATTTTGAAATACACCACCTTCACTAGCTTTTCCTAGTTGCTAGTTAAAGTTCCATATGATTATGAGTAATTGAATAAAACTTTACCTTCACTATTTCAAAAACACCACCTCCATTAGCTTCTCCTAGATTTCCTTTGGAAGCATCACTAAAATTAAATTTTGAAAAACTCAATTTATGGACATTTTATTTTACCATAGATTGAAGTAGATCAGCACTATTGCAGATGACTCTTTCATGTATATTCAAATGCTATAACTAAGTTGATAGCACCTATTTTTCACTTAAGACTTCATATGATAAGTGTCATATCTATAAACATTACGTAAGAGAGACAATGCCATAATTTTGAGATTTATTTTTTTAAATCCTATAATTCCTTTTAAGCCATAAATTCCAACAAATAATGGTAGGACCAATTCTACATATAATACATAATGCTTTAGCATTAAAATAATTAATCCAACATTTTATTAAATCTTTCAATGTTGATGGAGCTACCCAATTTATTCTCATATTTTTAAATCATTATATCCTATAAATCCTTAAATCTTTTTTTCCTAACTTGATCAAATATGCACCATATTTTGGTGGATTTTAAACCAGCTCATCCTTCTGTGTACAAATAGGCAAATAAATCTCTTGAAAAATCTTTTGATATCATCTATAATTTGTTTGAGTTTGTCTCCTTCAACCATATTATTTATATAAATCCATGATATAAAGTTTTGAAACATATTTCAATCTCATATATAATTTGTTTGAGTTCCTCTCCTTCAACCATATTATGATAGAAATCCATGATCTAGAGTTTTTCCTCACATTCATATAATATTTAACCTTTGGAACTTTATAGGTTAGTTAAGCTTGAGTCCATGGTTTCTATTTTGAATCATAAATAAGAGGATAAGCCTTCAAACAAGCCTCAAATCAAAAATTCACATAAATCACATTATTGATTGACCTCTTAATAAATTGTAAAATATTTAAAATAATGTTCCATATTGGTATTCCTTTGGGTAAGGTTATTTTCCCCAATAATTTAATTTTATCAAGAGAACCTATATATTTTTGAAGTAATATATTTTCCCAACTCTTTCCTTGATCTCTAAATAATCTATCTTCAAGTTTTGTGTCTAAGGCCAAACACATAAGTCTCCAATTTCACAGGTCTAATACTCCAATATTATATCCCTTGAAAGCCCTATTTCACTTGTTGAGCATGCAAATTACACATTGTCAAGGACAAGACAACATACTTAGAAAAGAATATATTTTCTCTTGAAAAAAAAATTCTCTCGAGGTTTGGGTATACCCGATCTTGGTTGATGCAGATAAATGCGAAGGTCTTTAGTAGTTGTTCCTTTAAGGGGTATTTTCTAATATGACTCAAAGAAATACATTTCTAGGCATAATATTTTATATTTAAATGCCTAACTATTTGAAACAAATTCCACTACATGGACATTACAACATATGTGAGTTGAATAAAATTAAAACTAAGCAAGAGAAAGATGAATGTTAAACCATGCTAACTATAGTTTTCCAATCCATATATATTGCACTCATATTTCATTGTATATAACAAAAATGATTCACTTGCAAGAATATGAGATTTTAAATTACATGACAATGATTTTCTTGTAAATATATGAAAGTTTCAATTGCACATCAATAATTTATTTGCAAATATATGAAATTTTTACTCTCACATCTATGATTTATTTATAAATATATGAAATTTAATTACCTAATTATTATTCATTTGTAAATATATGATATTTTAATTCCACATCTATGATTTATTTGTAAATATATTTTATTGAATTGCAATGATTCATTTGTAAATTTATGAGATTTTAAATTGTAAATATGTGAAATTTTTAACTATGCATCAATGATTCATTTGCAAATATAGGATATTTTTTGTTAGCTTTTAATGCTTAAATCTTAAAGCAAATAACCACAAAATCAAATATAAAGTTGCAATATAAAATACTCAATAATGGCAATAGTTTATTCAAATATAACTCACAAATAACTTCATAAATAACTCATAAAATAGATACTAATAAATGTTCACAAAATTAGTAAAATGATATAGAATAAAGGTCACACACACACACACTCTTATTTACAATGCTTAGTCACATATATAATAGAATGTGAATTTTCATTTGGAGTACTCTTGGCCTTCTCTCTTCTTTGAGAGTCTTCACTTTCATATTCTAAGGACACGTGCACTCTTACATAATGGACACTTGTGCACACTTACACTCACTGCTTACACACTTAATTGTATGATATTTATGCATTTCTTACATATTATTACCTTACATAAAATATGTACTCACACTCTAAACTAGGACACACTCCTAATCTAATATTTATGATTATGTACCCAAGGTGGTACATTAGAATATATCAAATAATGTAATATAGTCCAACACCCCCATGTATTACTTTAGTTGATTATTAAAGATTTTAGTCTTCAATATGGATATTCATATTTCAGTTTTTAATCTATATCCAATAAATTTATATCTAGAGTCTTCAAATAAGTATCTTCTTTAGGTTTAGTCTTCATATTACCTCTCTGATTTATTTTTTTGTTTTTTTTCTCTTCCATTTATGTACTTTCATTGATGGTATGTCTTTAATGTAATGAGTTAGTAAATAATCACAATAATATGACTTTGTTTTTGATGATTCTTCTTTGATATAGTTATATGAATCATTTATTTCAACTTGTATCTTCCCTTGAAAATATTCAAAAACAATTAATGAAAGATACATCATTAGACATTCTTCTAAAGTGAGTACAATGGTGTTTTGAGATTCCCAACATGACCTAAAACATTTTTCATGAAGGTATCCTATAAAAGTAGTCAATTTTCCTTCTTTAGATTCTTCAAAAAATAATATCAATTTACCTTTTAGAACATCAAATAGTTGATCCCAAAGTAGGGTTATGCGTAAGAGGTCGGCCCCAAAATATATTTATAAAAATTTGGTGAATCAGTTTCAAAATCCATGCAAATCAATTTCATTATTACTAGGGGTAATGTTGAAAATTTAAACTTAAAATGGTCAAATTATTATAAAATTGGGACGAATCAACCAAAAAAAATTTACATCCAAAATTTTTGGGCTAATGGACCCTAGTCAAGGGTCCCAAATATTAGCCAATTCCAAATTTTAAAAATCCTAATTTTAGCCAATTTTGCAAAAATAGCCACTATGCATAACCCTATCACCAAGGTATTAAATCATGTGATTAAAATCTAAGTGCATGCAACATTTCTTCACTATATTCATTAAATGCATTCTTAACAATTTCATCCATAAATTCCTTTAATGTAGTCTTCCTTGTAACTCCCTAGTTTTTTAATAAGAATCTAAAGATAATTTTCCAAATTTTCTAACATTTTGAGTTGAATTCCTTATGTCTCCCTAAGTTTGAATATATTATTTCTTAACTCTAAATTTCATAAAACTATTTTGATGTTGAATTTATTATGAATCCCCCATTAGAAATTTAAACATTTTGTAAACATATTTACAAATTTAGTATTTCTAATTTGATGTAGAAGACATTATTTTCTCCCTTTAAATTATTTGTATACATTGAAACTTCATTCACACAATTAGATAGATTAATTACAAAATTTGTAATTATCTTCTCAAAATTTTAAATTAAAATTTCAATAATTTTCAAAACTTCTCAAAATACCTTTTTAAGGTTTCTATGGTTTCAATTACTCAATTTGACATCTTATCTCTTTGTAAATATAATTAACATAAATATAACTAGATTAATTAAAATTAACTTTCGAAAAAATAAAATTAAATCAACCTTATAGCTCCCAAACCTTAGTATAGAGCAAAATTAATTTGAAATGTAATTCTCCTCCAAAAACTAGATGTGTTAATTTCATGGTCTTCCATGTTTTACTTGTACAAAATGTGACACTCCTCTTCAAGCACTCACTACAATTTCTACATTGTAGAATGGATTGTTGAATACTTTAATTGATGCATTGGTGAAATGTGGCTCACATGCATTTATTGGACTCTTTCAAGTATTTCATTTGACCTTTCATTGGTTGGCAATTTTATTCAAGTGTGCTAAGTGGCTCATGTACTCATCCTCTTCTCAACCAATGTAACACTTGGTAATTACTTTATTTGAAATGTTTCACTTTGATTTTCCTTTGCAATGTTCTCTCTTCTTTCATGATAGGCTTATTTATACTCTTATTAGTGATGGTATAGTTTCCTTGGTACTTGGATTGCTTATTTTTGGCTCTTCACTTGTTTGCATAGCTCCTCAAATACCCAATGCTCAATGCTCACTACTTTTCTCAATGCTTCAAATTTGTTGCTCAACATTTTATTACCTCTAAATATGGTTTCCCATCCTCCAACAAATGGTTATTTAATAATTTACTTTATTTTTGTTTTGAAATCCATAGTAGTAGCTAGTTCAACACCTAAGGTTCTTAAAGGTTGATGTATCCTTTTGGCATCTTTAGACACTCTAATTGAAAGCACGAGGATACGAAAAAAAAAAGGAAAATGCCAAGTACGATGCGTGTAAAACCAAACTTAACGCGAAAAGCCTATATATTGAAAAATGCATGAAAGGAAAGAACATAAAAGAATCGACACAAGATAAAAGCAATATAGAATATGGTCCTATTTATTGATGTGATTTTAAAGTCATGTTACAATACGTCTACTTCCCTTTCTTATCACATCCATGGATAGTAATCCTTCTTCCGCGTGCCCACATGTAAGATGGGCGGACCAAAATGTCGCCGTCACTTGTGTATATGAGTGTTGACTCCTTACTTCTCCTTTGATGTCAAAAACCTGTGTTCAAGGAAACAGAAAAGATCAGTAGGACCTGCAGATAGAATAGAACATGTATTTCCCAAGGCCTTCTATTAGTGTATGCATGAAAATATTAAAACGATAACCAAATGACCTCAGATCGACCTAAAAATTTTACAAAAGCATGAATATGTTACCAGGATGCCACTGCAAAAGGAATAATCTAGAAATTCCTCATGGAGTTTTATTCACTCTAGGGTGGGACGAATAGACCCGCAATAAATTATCAGAAAGCACGTTCTTCAATGTCTTGGCCAGGAAGCTCCAAATGACCTACAAAGTTGGGGTTAGCTAATTGGGGGTGTTTTGGGAAGACCCAAAAGGTCATATTTCTCCAATTTGGCCTCTATCACCCAGATTTTGTTGGTGCCATCTACAAGTTAGTAAAGGCGGGAAATGATAAAAACATGGTCAAAATGATCAGAATGAAATGAAATTTAAACTACAACCTATTTAAATGACCTAGAATAAGATGCAAAAAGAAAAGAAAAGAAATCTGCCATAGATTTCTAACCGCTCCTGGGTGGGGCATTTAGAACTGCGATAGCCTAGGGGGCGCCCGGGGGCAGGACGCCCACTGTTTGGGACTCTGTTTCGGCACCAATCCACTTGGGATGGGTCCAAAACCTCTTATGGGGTGTTGTCGATAAATTTTGTGGAATATTATGGCCAAATTTTTGGGTTTGGGTCTGGAATGCACCTCCAATGATCACCCAATAACCTCCCTCCAAAAGAGAGATCAAGGATGTGAAGGCACAAACAATGGGTGAGGATATATTTTAGCAGCACTTCGTTGCTCCAAAATCTCCTCTCTGTATCCTTTTTTGGGTGAGAAGATTCACCAATTTATAGACCTAGGGTCTCTTTGTTTTGAATGCGCATGCGAGGGTGCCACTTGAGTTGATTGTCCTATTTTGAGAGAAAATATTATTCCCTGATTTAGATTCTCCTTGCATGAGGTCTCTAAAATAAAGACATGCATGACTGAAGTCTCTCTTCTTGATTTGAAGCCATTCCTCGCAATTGCATGTCCTGAAGTTGCAGTTAACTGGCAGACCTATCAAGGTTTGACTTTTTGCCAGTCAAACCTTCTATTCGCCTCACCGTGGGGCGAATGCTACTATTCATCCCTGGGTGGGGTGAATACCAATTTGTATTCATCCCATGGTGGGGCGAGTAGGGAGCAAAGTGCCAAAAAGTGCCAAATTGACTCTTGACCTTCCAAACTACTATTGGGAGTGGTTAGGACCACTGTTTAACCTCTGGGGGCTGCCCTAGGGGCTATTTGTGTCAATACGATCGATGCTTGTTGTCACATAATCAGATTGGTGTTGTTTTGGTGTCTACAGATGCCCCTTTTTGGGAAGAGTTATGCAAGGCATAGCGCTGAGCAAAAATAGATAACCAAAGCACTAATGATTAGGGTTTCTCAGTAACCTAACCAACTCTTGATGCCCCAAGTATGGAAAGGGCATGCATTCTTGAATCCTTGCTTCTGACAAGGTAAGGAACTTCATTCAAGTGTTAACCTTTTTCGGTGAGGTGTTACTTGAGCTTGGACATTGATCAGTCATGAATAGGCAAAGGGCACAACCTTTTGTCTATGGGAACCTTGAGTTCATGATTCATGAATGCCAAGTGTTTGATCAACTTGTGATTATTGCTTGTTTATTGCCCCAAGCAGGGGCATGATTATCTTTGTCAATGATCCTTTGAATGCATGCCATTTTCATGATTGTGTGTGTATTTTTTGATTGTTGACTAAGTGTGACTACCCCTTCAAGCGATGAATCGATGAGGGAATGACCTACATGAGAAAAAAGACGAGTCGCTTGACCCAAGATGACTTGTTTAAGGGTGCCTTCAGTTGTTTACCGTTGAATGCTTAAGTAGTTTCTGAACATTCTGACCTATTTTTGGTGGGTTTTAACCCTTTTTGTGACGCATTTTGGAGTTGAAATTGGCAAAAATTCATCCTCCCGTGGAGCGGTCCGGCTATGGTAGCCTTCTTAGGGAGTAGGATATTGACAATTTGTGACCCCAACATCTATTTTGGATGCCAAGAATGTCAGGCGCAAAGGCACCTTCGTTCGACAATGCTATTGCTATTTTTGGTTGGGTTTTGACCCTTTTTGTGACGTCGTTTGGGGATGAAATTCTTGAAAATCTGTCTTCCCGTGGAGTGGTCTGGCTATGGTAGCCTTCTTAGGGAATAGGATAGTGAGTATTTGTGACCTCGATGTCTATTTTGCATGCCCAGATTTTCAAGTGCAAAAGCACTCTTATCAGACACTTTTCTTACTTGTTTTTGGTGCATTTTGTGCAGTTTTTGTTGTTTTTGAAATTTTTGCTCTGTATTCATCCCTAGGTGGGATGAATACCAGTTTAGTAATCATCCTTGGGTGGGACGAGCACTAAACAGAGAACTCGTCCCAAGGAGGAATGATTACAGGCTCAAAAAGCCTATTTAAAGGCCAAAACTGGGTTTTGGGCTCATTTGCATTTGTTTTTCCTGGCGATTTGGAGCTCTAAGGAGGAGGAGGTCAATTCTGCGAAGTGAAGCACTGCCAAATTTTTCCCATCACCATGAGTTCACGGACCGGATCATCCAGCGGTGGAGCCGAAGCGAGACTAGTGAGTGCTCTTCCTCTTTATTTTGTTTGCGTTATAATGTTACAGTTTTTAAAACCGCAATTTGCTTGTTTTTTGTCTTTTTGTTTTTCAAATTTAAAAATGAAACCCTAGTCTATCAAAATTAACACTTAGTTGAAAACTTAGTGTAACCCTAGTTAAAAAAATATCCAAAGTTAGTTTAAAACTGAGCTAAAAAACTTAGTTTAGAACATAACTTAAAAACTTCGTTTAACCCTAGTTTAACAAAAATCAAATGTTAGGTTAGAAACGTAGGGTAAAACTGAGTGTAAAAACATAGCTTTAACCCTAGTTATTTGTTGTGGTTTGTGTTTTTGTGTTTGTAATTGATCAGTCAACTTTTAGAGTTAAAAACCCTAGGACTGACAAACAATTTGTTTGTTTTAATTTTTTTGTTTGTTTTTAATCTATCAGTTAGAGTTAAAAACCCTATGAAAAAATTTTTTTTTTTTTTTTTTTTTTTTTTTTTTTTCAATTTTTTTTTAGAGTTAAAACCCTAGGAATTGAAAAATTAGTTTTGAATGTTTTTTGTTTGTTTTTAATTTATCAGTTAGAGTTAAAACCCTAGACTGACAAATTAGTTTTTTTATTTTTATGTTTGTTTTTAATTTATCAGTTTAGAGTTAAAACCCTAGAACTGACAAATTAGTTTTTTTTTTTAAATTTTTGTGTTATTGTTGAATTTATCAGTTTAGAGTTAAAACCCTAGGAACTGAAAAATTATTTTTGAATGTTTTTTGTATTTTTGTGCATTTTATCTCTCATTATTTGTCTATTTTTAGTTGTACAAATTTTCCTGGGTTGTAACATTTTTTTTGTTTGCTTTCGCAGGTTGTGAAGAGCCGGTATCGGGTGTCCACAATTTTCACTGAAGTGCAGGAGGCGTTGACTTTGACTGACTGGGAGTGGCTTGATGCCCTTGGGCTCAAGCAGGTGACTCGGCTAGAGCCGGTGGTCGGGGATCGAGCCTATCTGATGGCCCTGATCAACTTGTGGGATCCTCGGACCAACACCTTCCATATCCCAATAGGGGAGATGACCCTTACTTTGGAGGATGTCTATCGGATTCTCTGAATTTCGATAGATGGACTGCCAATCAGGACGATGTCGTATGATCAGCGAACAATAGTTTTGATGCACTGCTTTGGACATGGAGAGGAGATGAGGGTGGACAGCCCAGTGGAGAGGGCAGAGGGCGACTACCATATTGGTGGCATATTGGTTCGATGGTGGCTATAGAGGGATGTGTTGGGAGTGAGGCATGCATTACTGATAGGCCTCATTTCCAACATGCTTCTCCCCGATTCATCAGGCGTGAGGTTCCTGTGGAACCTGCTAGAGGTGGTGTTTCGGTTGGTGGAGTGTCCGATGGAGGCACCAATAATCATGAGATGGGGATAGAATTTTTTGGCACAGCTCTATGATGAGCTATATGAGATCCATTGTCAGATGTAGAAGGGGATTGGTTGTAGCTACTTGCTACAGTGCTGGGCTTGGAAGCACATAGCGATGGAGAGGTCGGTTGGGTTGCCATGGATGACTTCGGCAGAGATGGTAGACCGAGAGATTGGTTATGGGGCATTGTGGCAGTGGTCTGAGGAGCAGGGACAGATTTTGCAATGGGCAGATTCTATATGGCACTATGTCGATGCCTTCGCTTGGCTCACTCTAGGGGAGGTGTTCTGGCGCCCCTACCAGGACTGTCCAGCCTGGATTGAGGCTGGAGAGTGGCTCCAACAGGTACGTAGGGGCGGTGGCTGATTGGGCATCATGAGACTGAGCAGGAGTTTTTCCTATATGGCCAGGTTACATGATAGTTTGGGGTGCACCAGGGGTTTCTTGGTGAGCCCGTGGTCTATCGGTGCCAGGGGGACGAGAGGACTCTAGCTTGGCCAGTCATTGCGCCATTGGGTGAGGATGCAGATACAATGATTGATGTCCTAGATATGGATGACGTCGGGGTTATCACTGAGTATGATCAGTGGTGTACTTTATGGTGATGGCGAGGTGAGGGGCCTCTAGGGGGTGTAGAGGTGGCAGTAGTAGGGGGTGATGATGCAGAGGCATCAGGAGAGAGCTGGGGGGGTTCGCTTGAGGATGCGAACATGGTAGAAGTGGATGATTTTGGGGGGGGGTTGGGTTTTTGGACCAGCCAGAGGTGCAGGACATCCCGGAGAAGTGGGAGCTAGAGCAGGCTGCTGTCCCGGATTTGCCTATGCCTTAGGCAGTTTCAGAGGGCATGGAGGCAGGGTTGCACACTAAGAATACGTGATTGGCGGGGCTGCTTCGAAGGTGAGATGAGGATCTGGGGGAGGCTCTATAGACGGGAGAATACATTAGCGATGTACCATCGATGGGATGGGGATACCGATGTTGCATGAGAGATTGATCTCCTACGGACGTAGCTGGTGGAGTGGGAGAACGCATTGGCATAGTGTGACGAGAACTTGGCCATAGTTCATCAACGAGAGATGGACTTGCTTTGGCATCGATTTGAGATGGAGGCAGAGATTATTCACCTTGGGGGGTGGATTCTTGCAGCTAGTGTAGGCGGATCATCGTGCCGCACAAGAGGGAGTGATATGGAGCAGTCAACATCCTCTCGATGCAGGCGACTGGATGAGGGAGGCACTAGTAGGCGTGATGCGAGGGCTAGAAGCAACCACCCTGAGGGGTCCCATAGGACCCACCCCACGAGGGGTAGTTCTCGTCACATCGATCCTGCGTGATCATGGTGGCTGACGCCCTAGGCTTGGGGGTTTTTGAGTTTTTGGATTTTGTTGCGAGGTCAGAGGACCGATGCATTGTAGCCTGCGGGTAATTTTGATGATATATATATAGATGACTCTTTTTTTTTTTTGGTGTTTATACACTTTTCATGGTTTGTTTTTATGCACATGTATTTACATTGATGTATGCAGATGCTATTATGAATGTGATGTTTCTAATTAGATGATGTATGCATATGGACTGAATGAAATGAGTTGTTGATAATTTGTCAATGGCACCATAGACTATACAAGATTTACTGGCTTGCTATACTTATGGGATGGCTGTGTGGAATGACTTAGCATGTGATAACTTTGTTTTTGTATTTTGTATATTTTTTGATGGTGATGTACATAATGAAATGTTCCAGTTGTTTTTAAAATGTAGTTAAGCTTTTCTGAGATTCAGATATTTTAACTAACTAGCCAAAACTGTACATTTATCTTACAAGACTTTTGAACAAGATATAAATCCGACTTGAGTTTAACCAAGTTATTTCACATCCCTATGTGTGCAATTGAGTTTGTTTATGTGGTATTTGTCAGGATATCACTAGTGCCAGATAGGCTATCAACCAAACCTGTACTGAGGATCACCTAATTAGCTCCACTAACTCCGTTGTTGTATTTAGTAAGATTAATCCATGGGACAATCTAAGGCACCATAAGCTAGCTCATCCACATGCAAACATTGGTCTGCTCACACGCAAAGCTAATGTGATAGACATATTGTCATGCATTTAGGATACCGCCATTGCCAGGTAGGCTATCCACCAAACCCGTAATGAGGATCACCTAAATGGTTTTTGAATGCTGAGAATTCCAGGGATTCAAGTTCAGGATTTTTATTTGCTCAACGGTTTAAGATACTTGCTCGTATACATAGTGATGAAAATCACTATTTATTTTTCTTCTTGTTTTTCTTTTTGAGCAAGGATTGTGAATAGTGGTAATAACCACTATTATTTGATTTTGGATTTTTAACTTTGTAAGGTTGAGCTTGTGAATGACATTGATCCTGTTGGCCTTGGGGATGACTACCCATCCTGTTCAGGGACATGTACTACGAATCCTTACGACTTTGGGAACCAAAGGGGATTAGGGATACGATGAAGTAAGGGCATTGATCTTTGAGGCCTTGGGGATGACTACCCATCCTGTTCAGGGACGTGTAGTACGAATCCTTACAACTTGGAGACCAAAGGTGATTGGAGATGGTCATGATAATGGCTTGTGGGAATTTTATTGTTAAATGACATCGATCCTTTGAGGCCTTGGGGATGACTACCCATCCTTGGCAGGGACAGGTAGTACGAATCCTTACAACTTTAGGGACCAATGGTGATTGGGATTTTTTCTAGTGGTGAAAACCACTGTTGATTAGGGGGAAGGGATGGGGAAGAGCTTGTCCTTTTGTCAATTCTCAGCACTCTTGAACCATTCGCATAGGGGGATGAATAGACTAATCTTTCACCTATGGTACCCGAGATTGCTTTGTAGTTTTCTCTTGCGTTCACACAACTTGGGAATTATTTTATGTGTTTTAACTTGTGTAAGGATGTTACATAACGAGGCGTGATCCAAGTAAAACTTTCCCTTGTAAAATATGTTGAACTTTGTACAGTTTTTGGCTAGCAATTTAAAGACAACTGAATGACAAAAACCCTATATACATTAGGAGACAACTGACTTATGCTAAAAAATGACAATGGTGTTATTCTAGATGTATGCGTTTATAAAATGGATTTAATGTGGAAAATGATGGAATTGCCAAGTAATGACAGTCTATGGTGCTTTTGACTTGTATGACCTAGCAAATATGCAATGTATGGATGTGATGCCTAATGCAACCTATATTTTTGTATTTTGATTTTTACGAGTATGCATGGAATTGAAATGCAATTTTTTTTTTTTTTGATGATTTTATTGTTTTTGTTTGTTTTGAATATTTGTTTTGACCAAGCGGTTATGGTAACCCTTGGAGCTTTTGGTGTTTGACCAAAGGGTTTATGGATACCTTTGGAGCATTTTTGGGGTTGACCAAGCGATTATGGGAATCCTTGGAGCTTTTGGCTATGAACAAAGGGTTTATCGATACCTTTGGAGCATTTTTGACCAAGCGATTATGGGAATCCTTGGAGCTTTTGGGTTGACCAAAGGGTTTATAGACACCTTTGGGGCATTTTGGGGTTTGACCAAGTGATTTTGGTCTAGCCCCGACATGTCTTTGTAGGACCATGCAAAAACCTCCTTCTTCTATTTTAGAAGGGTAATGTAGTCGGATTGCTCTTCGGGGGATAGACTTACCCCCAGCTTGATAATCTATGGATTCATTGGATCCGAGCCGATGTCTACATCAGTCATCTCCTCGATCGACATGTGGGACCCATCCTCCAACTGGTGTGGAGTTGGGATCAAGTGGATATCGTTTGCTGAATTGAGATCATCTTTCGGAACATTAGGTTCCTCTTCAGCATGGAAGACATCCTGAGTCTATCTTGGGGTGAAATGGAACATCCCACCACAAGGCCAGTACTCTGATGGGGATGGTGGTGTGTCAGCGTGCTCCTAGTCTATAGCATCTAGGTCTAGATGCAATGACCATGTCGGGTTGGCTGGATCATGGATGGGGGTGGTTAAGTCAATGGAGATCATGTTAATGAAATGATTATGGTCTCCATTACCGTGGGTGTGACTGCTCGGACATCCTAGATGATCTTTGTGCTTCGGATCTAGCTCTATGGGTACTAGCACAAATGGATCAGCCCTATGTGCGGATAAAAGACAGGGTCCACCCTAGGCACTGATGGTTTTATAGGGTCTCTAGGCGAAAGATGCTCTCTGTATACCTAGAGTGGCGGGTGCAGTAATTGCTATAACTATGCCTGGTTTAGGTGCCACCGATGCCTTGGCCCTATGTGTAATTGTTCAAACATGTCATCTATGTCCAAGGGATATTGCTATTGTCGCATATGATTGAGATAAGCCATCTCAGTTTCATCTTCATAATCACTGTTAGAGATCCAAAGGCCTTCATTGGCTCCAATAGCTATTTGCGACATATGAGGCTCATCTTGCTCGAGCAAATTAATGTGGTCCCATCGAGGTTGTTCCGCTCTCTACAAGGAGACCTGATTCTCTTGAGGTGGCATATGCTCAATTGGAGCATCCAAAGGGAACATTGTCGGGAAGCTCTCCCTGATAATCATCCATGGGAATCACCTGTGAATGATTGCTATCAGACTCGAAAGGATCCCAAGGTGCTACCTCGTACTCCGACTCATCTTCTGAAGACCCTTCTTGGTCTTGTCCATATCCCTCTTGTAGGTGAGTCCTCGAACTTTCTCCCTTTTTGATCGAAGGGAAAGGGTTGTTATGGTCAACAAGGTTGGTTGTTAGCAATGGGAGATAATCTCCCAATGTATATGTTGTGTTAGGATTGGCATATGGATCTAATGCCAACCCATCCTTGTTACCTATCCCTAGGCCTTGCATGTTCTCTACCAAGATGTCAAGGGGCAGGGGGTGGTTGAACCCTACTCCTGAATTGTCATAAGGCATTTGGTATCTTGGTTGGCAAAGAACATGCACTCCTTGCTCATACCTGCCCAACCCATATCCATGCCAATTGCATTGGCCAAGATATCTCAATGCAAAGTCTGGGTTGGACAAATAGTTGACGTCTTCTACAAAGGGCTCTTCATCGCCGTCTTCTTGCATATAAGTTTCAACACCATTATCCAGGCCCCCATAAATAAAGTTGGTCTGATTGGGTGGGTAGCCTAGAGGAACCATAGAGCCTATGGGGAGTCGAGGTCTCCCCATGTCCTGCATGGACTCAAGTGCGGGTGTTGCTACAATGTTTCGCACTATATACTCCCCCAGGCCCGTGTTGGCCATCTCAATGGTGATCATTGGTGGTTGAGGGGGAGCGAATGGGAGTCCTTCCGGAGTCCACTCCATGTTGGATGAACTAGGCATCTCGACTTCCATTCGGCTAGGCATCTCTTCGGTAGAGATGGTTGAGACTAGGGGTGGTTCCTCTTCTAGGGGTTTCTTTCCCTTGTCCTTTGGTGTGGCCATCGTAGGTGGCATCATTGGTGAAGGACCAGATGAGGAAGATGGACCCGACTGGGGATTTGATGGACTCGGCAACGGGGATGCCTACGAAATCGGACCCTGGTTAGATGGATTCAACTAAAAATCCAAATGTGTTGATGGAAGGGTCGATTGTGGCATGAATTGCATCGTATTGCAGTACTTGAAGGGCTCTAAGTCTATCGGGACTACATGCACCTGTCCTTCAAATGTATACTTTAGGCACTGATGAGCTATTGAAGGGACACACTTCATGTCCCTGATCCAAGGCCGGCCCAACAAGATATTATAGGCCATCTCACCTTCCAAGATGTGGCACAATGTATGAATAGTCTTTTGTCCCACTTGGATGGGTAGGACAATTGTGCCAACCATCGAGCATATTGCATCATTGAATGCTCGAAGAGTATAGGTGGAGGCCATGATGTGAGATGCCGGCAACTTTAGATGTTTCAATGCTGCTATTGTGATGATATTACTGGATGAGCCAGTGTCCACCAACACCCTCTTATACGGAATCCCATTGACCCGTGCAATGACGTGCAGGGGTGGATCCGCCACATCACCAGTCATCGATTTCAATTCATCTTCTCTAAAGGTGATGACTGGTTTTGTACATTGTTTTACATGTCCCACAAAGTTGTTGAAAGAGTTTGCTTCATGGGGCTGCAGCTCGATGGCTTTTAATATCTCCATTAGAGCCTCCCGATGGGGCGCTGATTGTTGAATGAGCTCGTATATGGAGAGCCTAGCCGACGTGGTCCTTAGACTTTGGGTAAGTCTAGTCTGAATCGTGGCCACTGGTCTAGGCGGGGGAGGTTGCGTAGGGTGCTGTTGAGGTTGTGACGTCGATGGAACCTCTCTTGTGGCCACTGCAGGGGCAGCTCCTGGATACCTCTTGTTCCTAGTCACTATGCTTATCATCCCTACATACCCCTGCATGGGGCAATTCTGTTGCACCTCATTGACTTGAAGGGGTTTTGCCTACGCATCATGGGTAGGCAAGGGGTCTCTAAAGACTCCCATATGTTGGTTGTTTGGTGCTACGGGGTTGTCCACCGCCAATGTCTTGTTGTCGATTAGGTCTTGCACCAAGCCTTTGAACTTCCAACATGCATTAAGGTCATGTCCCTTCCGCCTATGGAACCTACAGTACAAGTCCTCCCGGTACCCCTTAGGCTTTGGCGCATTGGGGTCTATGGTTTGAATCTCTGGCAGGTTGATCAAGTTTGCCACTGACAAGCGGTCAAACAGGGAGTCCCTGGACTCTATGTAAGGTGTAAATTGTCGCCTAGGGTGACATTGCTAATTTTGTTCCTGCCTCTGGTTTTCTCTGTCATAATTGTTAGGAGGCACCACCTGATAGTTAGCCTTTTGAGGCTATGTTGCTTGTGCAGGCTTAGGGACGTTTATAGCAACCTGATTGACCGTAGCGGGTTTCTATTGCGTGGTCCCTATTTTGGTGTTCTTAGGCCATTCTTTCTTCTTTGGCTTGGCAATCTCGCCATCCTGTATCTTGATCTCCTCAATGATTCTGGCTTGCGCCAGAGCTTCCTCTAGAGTGGCATATTGTTGTAGCTGCAATAGCATGGAGATCGATCTCAAACAGCTCTTTGAGAACATTTGGGTCAGGTCGGACATGGGAGGGAGGTAGGGCAGCTTTGAAAGCAACGTCCTCCATCGGTTCCCATATGCCACCATGGTTTCTTCCTCATACTGCCTGAGGCTAGCTAGGTCACTTAGTGATGCATTTTTCTTGGTGTTGAAGGTGAAGCATTCGAGGAACGCGTCCACTAGCTGATCCAAGTTACTGATGCTATGTTTTGGTAATTGAGTGAACCAATCCGAGGCAGGGCCTACGAATGTGGTTATAAATGTTCTTAGCAACAAAGCATCATTGTCCTGAATGCCAAAGCACTGGCTCAGGAATCTAGTCACGTGCTCTTGGGCATCCTCCTCCCCTCTAAAGAGTGCCAACTAGGGCAGTTTAAAGTGTTCAGGGTATGGAGGTGTCGACACTGACGGATGCACAGGATGACTACGGAGTTGGCATAAAGTGGGCTTTTGGGGCCCAAAAGTCTTGGTCTCCACAGACTCTAAGCACTCTAGCAACGCTTTATATGCATCGAAGGATTTGATCTCTTCCTCCTTAGTTTGCTCCCGTTGTGGGTTGCGGGGAACTTGAGGCCTATGGAGGGGTGGCTGGATAGCACCCCCTCTGCCTTGGTAGGGCATTTCAGCCCTCTCTTCTTCTTGTTCATACTCCTCATAGGCTTCTTGAGGAGTGCCTGGCCGAGACCTATAAACATGGGTGGGTGCCCGTGGAGGGTGCCCATCATTGTTTCTGGGAGTGGCCTCCCGCTCAGGTCTAGGAGGTCTTGGAGGCAACACTTGGTAAGGTCGCGGAGACCTGTCTCGCACCAAGGGGTTGTGCCTCTCATACACTTCTACTTTATGCGTGCGAGGGGTTGGGACCTTCTCAGGCACATTGTTATGAAGCAATTCGGTTGTCTGACGCTGAATGCGCTCTTTGTTAAGGTGATACAGATGCTCTAACTATTGTTGATCTTGCCTGAGCCGCGTGATTTGCGCTTGGTGGGCGGCATGTCTGGAAAATGCCAAGTCAATTTGTTCCACCGTCTCATGTTTAGGAAGCCTAGATGCCTCTCCTACATGTCTATCTCGGTCATGGTGATCCGAGACCCCTATGGGTTGCTTTCCTCTGTCGAGGTTAGCGGCATTCACCCGAGGCTCTAGCCTCAATGGGTGATCTTGATACATAGCAGGTGCGGAGGTGCATCACTCCCATGCTGTGTACTGCTCTTGAGGAACGTAGTGTTCTTCCTCGTACTCCCCTTCATATGCGTGAAAGGTGCAGGCAGAATTGTCTTGCCCTATCTGGAGAGCCCTGTGCTCTAGATTTGGTCTAGTGTTTCTAATAGTAATACGGGGTAGAGGAGGGATGACGAAATCATGTGGCCCCTCCTTATGGACCCTATGTTGCTCTAGCACTTCATCACTAGGCCACTCATAATGAGCATCTAAGGGAGGCCTCCTGTCTATGTTGAGTGCCACGTGTAGGTTCTCCTCTTGAAAGGATCTATGTTGAGTGGGGGTGCCTCTCAAAGAGGTGCCTCTATAGTCCTATTCTGTGATGGCATGATGTGGACTATCTTGTGTGTCAGGCCGCCAAGGCGGGATGACCAAGTCCTCAGGACTATATCGGAGGTGACTTGTCCCCCTTTGTACACTTTCTGCAGCACTTGCCCATGATTGGGCTCGGCTACGGGTGTACACCATGGTGATGCTTACCTAAAGATGCATAGATTTTTATCTTCTTTTAGGATTTCTTATGCTACACTAAATAGGAAATATCACACACACAAAACAATGATTATCTCGTTTAAAGATTAAAAGTGTGCCCTAAACCTGGTTTAGTGTGTTTTGATGTTTGTTTTGAAAGCTTTTGTAAAGAACGTTTAAATGCAATATGATGGCTCTTATGACTCCCAAAAATGGTCGCCCCTTCGATATACCATTGCCAGGCCGATATACCAACCTCTCTATATACCCGCCCTTACGTGAGGGAAACTATTGGTACGTGAGAGCAGATGGTACGTGGAACATAGGCGGTATGGAAGGGGAATCACTCTGTTTATGACACCTACCATAGAAGACTTATCCTCATGCATTGGGAATCACCCCAGCTACACTTGGTCAGCTTTCATTAGGATTTACGTCTAGCAACAGTCACGATCGGGGTTATGTATGCAGTATCTCAAGCCAAGGTGGTGATGAAATCCACCGTTGGTCTTGCTCAAGGGTTGGGGTTTTACGACCAACTCCTTGTTGTTTTAACTTACCACGTGGTGTGTGGGGTTCTTTTTAAGTTGCATAAATGAAGCAAACAAGCATTCAAACTCTCCTATGCAAGCAAATAACCAAAGAACAGAAAGCAAAAAATTGATAGAAGGTGTTTAGGACCCCTACCTCTTCTCTGCCCAAATCGGATGTCTCTAAATTTCTGCCCTAAAATTGCATAGAGAGCTATTCATCCTAGGGTGAGATGAATAACAGATCTATATTCATTCCAGGGTGAGACGAATTCCTATTCGTCCCTGGGTAAGATGAATTCCAGCTCTGTACTCGTCACAGACTAAAATGAACAACATTCAAGGGTTTGAAAACTTGGTACCTGTAAGAAAAAAAAAGCAACTTTGATCAGAAAGTTAATCTTAAAATCAAGGGATAGAGGTCCCACCATGATCTCCACTGAAAGCATGAGGATACGAAAACAAAAAAGAAAATGCCAAGTACGATGCGTATAAAACCAAACTTAACGCTAAAAGCCTATGTATTGAAAAATGCATGAAAGGAAAGAACATAAACGAATCGACACAAGATAAAAGCAATATGGAATATGGCCCTCTTTATTGATATGCTTTCAAAGTCATGTTACAATATGTCTCCTTCCCTTTTAGGGGATAGGAGCGTTAAATATGTTTCTTATCACATCCATGGATAGCAATCCTTCTTCCGCGTGCCCACATGTAAGATGGGCGGACCAAAATGTCACCGCCACTTGTGTATATGAGTTTTGACTCCTCACTGCTCCTCTGATGTCGAAAACCTACGTTCAAGGAAACAAAAAATATCAGTAGCACTTGCAGATAGAATAGAACATGTATTTCCCAAGGCCTACTGTTAGTGTATGCATGAAAATATTAAAACGATAACCAAATGACCTCAGATCGACCTAAAAATTTAACAAAAGCATGAATATGTTACCAGGAGGCCACTACAAAAGGAACAGTCTAGAAATTCCTCACATATTTGTATTCGCTCCGGGGTGGGACGAATAGACCTGCAATAAATTGTTAGAAAGCACCCTCTTCAATGTCCTATCTAGGAAGCTCCAAATGACCTAAAAAGTTGGGGTTAGCTAATTGGGGGTGTTTTGGGAAGACCCAGAAGGTCATATTTCTCCAATTTGGCCTCTATCACCCATATTTTTATGGTGCCATCTGCAAGTTAGTAAAGGCGGGAAATGATAAAAACATGGTCAAAAATGCTCAGAATGAAATGAAATTTAAACTACAGCCTATTTAAATAACCTAGAATAAGATGCAAAAATAAAATAAAATAAATATACCACATATTTCTAATCGCTCCGGGGTGGGGCGTTTAGAACTGCGATAGCTTGGGGGGCACCCGGGGGCAGGACGCCCATCGTTTGGGACTTTTTTTGGCACCAATCCACTTGGGATGGGTCCAAAACCTCTTATGGGGTGTTTTCAACAAATTTTGTGGAATATTGTGGCCAAATGTTTGGGTTTGGGTCTAGAATGTGCCTCCAATGATCACCCAATAACCTCCCTCCAAAAGAGAGATCAAGGATGTGAAGGCACAAAAAATGGGTGAGGATATATTTTAGCAGCACTTCGTTGCTCCAAAATCTCCTCTCTATCTCTTCTTTTTGGGTGAGAAGACTCACCAATTTATAGACCTAGGGTCTCTTTGTTTGAATGCGCATGCGAGGGCGCCACTTGAGTTGATTGTCCTATTTTGAGAGAAAATATTATTCCCTGATTTAGAGTCTCCTTGCATGAGGTCTCTAAAATAAAGACATGCATGACTGAAGTCTCTCTTCTTGATTTGAAGTCGTTCCTCGCAATTGCATGGCCTAAAGTTGTAGTTAACTGGTGGACTTGTCGAGGTTTGACTTTTTGCCAGTCAAACCTGCTATTCGCCTCACCCTGGGGCGAATGCTGCTATTCGTCCCTGGGTGGGGTGAATACCAGTTTGTATTCGTCCCAAGGTGGGGCGAGTAGGGAGCAAAGTGCCAAAAAGTGCCAAATTGACCCTTGACCTTCCAAACTACTGTTGGGAGTGGTTAGGACCACTGTTTAACCTCTGGGGGCTGCCCTAGGGGTTGTGTGTGTCAATGCGATCGATGCTTGTTGTCACATAATCGGATTGGTGCTATTTTGGTGTCTACACTAATTTCTACCTTGTATTTGGATGCAATTTGGCCAAATATTAAAACACTTTTGACATAAAAAAATTAGGGTAATAAACCTTTCTCTTTAGGAAATATTTCTTCTTATATTTTTTTTATGAAATATCTCTCTTATTTAGCTTCCAAAAATATTGTAACAATCTAAACTTTTCACCTTTATATTGGCTCTATTTTATACTTACAAAAACAACATTTGCACTTATCCTTTTAATCAATATTTTCCACCCTTTTTACTCCTTCATACCATATATAATTTATGTTATTGCTATAATAATATGTAAATTCAAAGGTGGTGAAGATGCTTCCTTCCTCAACTTGAAGACATAAAATTTAGTACCTTTTTTTTCTATTTTGAAACTTGAATATGGTGCTTGAAATAGGTCAATATTTTATGCTTAAACAAATTACTATTATAGAACCAATTTTCAAACCTCTTTAGTCTCCTACCTCACTTGATTTCTTGTTGATTTTTCTTACCTCTTTGTTGATCAAAATTGCTATCCAAACTTGTAAAAATATAACTCCTTTTCTTCTCAAAAATGCTACCCAAAAAATCTTGTCTATTCCCTTTCAAAGTGTTGCACAGTAACTTTGAAATTTGTAAATTTTATCCTCCTCAAAATGCTATCCAGAAATATTATTTCTTTTTCCAAATAGCTATCACTAAAATTTTCAGCTCTTCTACTTATTCAAATGCTGCCCAAACTACCTTCAAATACTACTCCAAAATTCTACCTTGTTTTCCTTTAATTTTATTTTGAAAATTTCTGATTTAGTAACTTTACTTCTTCTCCAAATTCTGTTTGAAACCTACCTCTTTATTCTTGAATTTTTTGTTCAAAAACTCTTCAAATTTTGCCTAAAAAATCTATAATTTACAGCATTGCTATCTCCTTCAAAATATATCCAAGAATATTTCAAATTAATCCTTACAAAACTTTAATGGATACCTTTAGATTATGTTAAATGGTGTACACTTCAATCCTCTTTATCCTCCTTAGCTCTCACTGAATTATATCATATTTTCTAGCTTATTATTCAAGATTCTCAACATATTAAAGCCTTCAAAAATACCTTCCAAAATTTAGCAAACTTCTTACTAAATATTTCCTCCTTCAATCAGTTTCACAAATCCTTTTGGGCTTGTTGTTAGATGGTTATGATTTTCCCAAATTTTGCGTGATTACCTCTTTTCAAAATTTTCTTCTTCTTACAATATTATACCTCTAATTTTCTTCATATTTCCTCGAGTTTCCACTTCTTCAAAAAAAAATTAATAAAGCTTATTTATTCTTCTTCTCCTTCCAAATTTCAATGGGATATTTTTCCTAGGCCTACTCGATCTTCTCTCTCAAATCTCCTATCTCCTTTCTCAATTATTTAATGGAACCTCTTCTTTTGGATCTCCTTTTTCTCAATATTCAATAAGGCTTCTCTAGCCTCTTCCTTTCTACTCTCTTCAATATACTATGAGAAATCTTTTCTTGAGTCTCTTCAATCTTAAATATTCAATGGGGCCTCTCTCTTAGGTCTTCTTGATCTTCAATGTCTACTCTTTTCCTGCAATCCCAAAATAAATTCATATGTGAGAAAAGCACATAGACAATTGAAGGTGAAATTATTGTCTATCTATTGTAGGAAGGTTCTCAAATTTTTAGAATACTTTTTTGCAACAAAAGATTAGAAAAAAATAATCAAATACATTCAAATCTTCAAAAATTCTAAAATCAATTAACTTCACTAGTTGTTTTCTAATCTAGTGGTTAAAATATATGTTGAGTTCTAGTATTCATGAGTTATTTTGCAGCCTTGTGGAAAGACTCTAGATAAATACAACTTGTAATATTCTGCTACATTTAAGTTTTCTTTCTATCAAGTTTTTCAATAATAAATTTTTGGGTCTCTTAATCTTGTCAGTGTCAAGGGCTCTCATCAAGACTTAAACCATGCTGTAGATTCCCTTCTATTTCGAAATAACTCTTAGAATAAGTAAACTCAATATATCTAAATGGTTATAAGTTTTGAGGTGTAGACCAATTGGTTCATGCAAACCCCACAAGGGGGAGGAGGTCCAAGGTTCAAATCCCAGGCCTCATCAAACTGAATGCTTGTCCCTTTCTTGGTGATTTCAATGGTGTAAAAGGTTTAAAATTATTATGGCATTGTGGTTATAGGGGTGGACTGCATGAATATCTGTGTGGCGGCTTCTAGGGTGGACAATGCATAATACTATGGCGGCCATAAAAAGTTGGACAACCTAGCTCTGATACCACTATTAGCTTTTGATGCTTAACTCTTAATGTAAATAACCACATAATAAAATGTCAAGTTTCAATAAAGAACCAATACTCACCAAATTATCAATACTTCTCCCATAGATATTATCCTTTTTTATCCTTTTTACTATTCCCCATCCACCTACGATAAGTCTTGCTCCATCGTTAGTAGGATGCAACCCTTTGAACATACCAAGGCCTACACATGTGACACAATCAAGGAGCATGGTCAACTTATATAATACCTAACCTAATAAGATACAACCTTAAAATGTAAGAATATTTCTCAAAGAACTCAAATAAGCTTCCACCAAAATGTATTTCCATTCCTTTTAGAGAATAATACATGCTTTACCTCCTTAGAGGATAATTTGAAATATAGATAAAGAGAAAACAAAACTATATTATGGCCTTATCTACCTGGGTCTAGCCCTAAAATCCAAAATAATTGATTTACAATTGATTTGCACAATATCAATCGATAAAATATTAGAAATCTAGTTTCCTAGTTTGATGCAACCTTTAAATATCTTTTGCAACCTCCATTCTTTCCACAAATATATAATCTCACTTCTAAAGCTTAACCTTACCCTCATTTATCTATTCTTATCTAATAATTTAAGATCTAGAATACCCTCCAAAACCCTAGTGATGTTATCTTATCGATGATTAGGATCTCAAGGATCCACTACGATCCATTAATTAGGATTCTAGGATTTAGTCTATTTACAATGAGTATTTGGGCCACTCTAGGTATACAACTAGATAATATAAACCAATGTGAACTTACCACCTATTAGTCTATGAAGAGTTTCAAGATTGGGAAAAAATGGGTCTGCCTATATGGAATATGACCACTATAACATGCACATCATTTACAATTTAATATAATTCAAAGAAAAAATATAAAAGTCAATGACTGCATATTGAAGGATATATAGTAGAAACTAATTTTCAATGATTAAGGTTGACTTAGAAAACTATATGAAATATAGAAAAATAGAATTTTGACTAGAAGTGACTTAGAAAAAATAAGACAAACACTAAGGTAGATTAAAATAAAAATCTAAGACATCTAAAATGACCCTATGGAAATATTAGGGAAAGATAATAAAAATTGATTAATATTATATGATCCTGCATCAGTCAAATTAGATCCAAAATCATGAGCCCCTACTCATGGATCTCAATTAAAAATTGAAGCTTTTTGTAAGTAAGCTAATTCTATCTCGTTTATCTAGGCATCTTCCTTTATTGTTTTTTGTTACATCACACAAGTAACTTCGTATACTACATGTGCATTGTTTTATTTTCCATTATTTCACCTAAAATTGTGTTTAAATTATTAGGTATCTTCTTAGGTAGGTTACTCCTTAAATCTTGCTTGTTTCCATCGATTTAGAAGATTCAAAAGCTATACTATCTCCAAAGCATGGGTGCAATTATAATACATTAAAAATTGATGAGATATATATCCCCTTAGGGAGCTCAATATCATAGGAATTATCAAAAAACCTTTTGATTATCTTGATCTTGTTATAAGTGCCTTTAGGAAATATTTCCTTTCTCAAGAACACCATAACCAGATCTCCAACTTGATATGACTTCACATTCCTTTTTTAATATGAAATATGCTTATACTACTAATGGATTTTATTGATCATACTCTTGACATCATCATGCATATCCTTGAAGTGCTATGTGAGGTCCTCTACTATATCATTTTGCCTCTTAGCTACAAGTTAGACTAGATCAATCACTCCTTTGGGTGACCTTCCATAGACTATTTAGAACGGTTATTTTCCTATGGACCTATTGATGGAATAATTGTATGTAATTTCAACTTGTGCAAGTACAAGATCCCATTGCTTTGGCTTATCACCAACTAGGTTTCTCAACAAATTACCAAGTATTCTATCAACCACTTCAATCTATTAATCAATCTATGGATGATAAGCAAAAGTAAACTATAGTCTATATCCTAGCCTTTACCATAGCATTTTCCAAATGTGTTCCACTAATTTGACTTTTTTGTCATCAATAATGCAAATTGGAAATCCATGTAATTTGAAAATTTCTTGGGATAATAGCCTAGCCACATTGATATCATCAAAAATATTCTTACATGGAATAAAATGAGCCATTTTTAAAAATTTATTTACAACCACAAATATGCAATCATGGCCTCTTTATGTTCTTACTAAATCTAATACAAAATCCATTCTTATGTCCTTCCAAGGTCCATTGGGAACAAGCATTGGAGTATATCAATTGGTATTCTACCTAGTCCCCTTTGTAAGATGGCATATTCTATACTTAGCCATAAAAGGTTTTGCATCCTTAACTAAACTAGGCCAAAATAATTTCTCTCTTAGTTGAGCAATGGTTTTGTCTCTTCTAAAATGACCTCCTAGACCACCACCATGGTTTTGTCTAATCATATTATCCCTCATATATCCTTAAGGAATGCACAATTGACTATCCTTGAACAATAATCCATCTTAAAAGAATAATTTATTCCACACCCTGTGCTCAAATTCACTGCATTACTGCCAAGCCTTTCCAAAGTATGGATCATACTTGTAGTGGTTTTTCATCTCATACATTTCTATGCGTTCAACATGCATTGTCTTGAGTAGTAGCCCCTTTCTACTTAAAGCATATGGAACCCAATTGCTCTTTTCTAACTTGTGCTTCAAAATAATGGTATAGATTTCCAAGCATTCTACCCACTTGGTCTACCTAATGCTCAACTTGCTTTGACTATTACAAAGCCTTATGATCAATATGTAGGATAAATTCTCTAGGCAACAAATAATTCCTCTAATATTTTAGAGATTGTACTATAGCATAAATTTTGTGTTGATAGATAGAATATTTTTTTAAGCCTTATTTAGTATTTTATTAAAATATGTAATATGCCTACCTTATTGGCTTAATAGTGCATCAATGGCCTTTCCACTAGCATCATAGTCTACTTCAAAAACTTATTCAAAATCAAGAATCTTTAGTATGGGTTCCTCTATCATCTTCTTCAATAAAGCTTCTTTCAACCTTTTGAGTGTACACAAATATTCCTTTCTTTATGAACAAGTTCAATGGTGCACACATTGCACTAAAATCCTTGATAAATTTTCTAAAGGAAGCTTTACATAACATAGAATATACTTACCTCTATTATACTCCTTGAGCTTGGCCAATTATTAATGGCAATAACTTTGGTTGGATCCATTTTAAGCCCATCATTGGATATCACCAATCTAAGATATATTAACTCTAACTTAAGGAAGGAACACTTCTTCAAGTTTATCAAGAGCTTCTCTTATTGTAAATTTTCCAATACTACTCTTAAAATCTTGATATGATCTTCTTTGTTCTTGTTGTAGATCAAAATAATATTTAGGTAAACTACAAAAAAAATTTCTAAAAAGGGTTTCAACACTTTTGTCATCAATCTCATGAAAGTATTGGGTGCATTAATATTTCCAAATGACATAACCAACCACTCATACAAACCATCCTTTTTTTTGGAAGTTTGGTTTCCACTCATCCCCTTCTCTTATTCTAATTTGATGGTAACCACACTCTAAATAAATATTAGAAAAGAATATATATCCTCAAATTATCTATAATATCATCCATTCTTGGTATGAGAAATATATACCTGATAGTGATCTTTTTGATGGCTTTAAAATTAGTATACATCCTTCGTTCACCATATTTCTTTGTTTTCAAGACACATGTACTAAACATGGGATTAGGCTTTCTCTAATAAAGCAACTCTCAAGCAACTCCTTGAATTGCTTATTCAACTTTATAGATCTCATAGGATCCATCCTATGAGATACCTTATTGGGAAGACTAGAACTAGGAACCAAATCCATATGGTGGGATATCTTCCACATGGGTCACAAACTAGATGGTATATCATCATAAGCCACAAAATCAAGATAACCCTTCAATATTACTATAAATTTAGTAGTTATTATCTCCTAACTTTGCTCCTCTATAGGAAATAATGCATAGAAAAATGTTTACTCCTTTGTCTCCTCTAGGACCTCCTTTTATCCAAGAAATATTAGACCACAACTAGCTTCAATTGCTCCAAGCTTGTGGGATCTTAATCTCCACTTCTTGTTTTCCTTCTCAACCATAATAGTATTTAGTTGACCATCATGTAGTGTTTTTCTATCATACTACCAAGGTATTCCTAACAACAAATGATATACATCCATAGTAATCCCATCACACCATGCTTCATCATATTATTTTCCAATCTAAAACTTCACTTGTCTCTCGTATCCACAATGACTTGGTGGTATTTTTGTAGCCATTTAATTATGTATGGTTTTTCATGATTCATATTCTTTAAATTAAAATTCTCAACCATATATATTGATACCAAATTATCAGTGCTACCTCTATTCACAATCATATTATAGATTTTTCCTCCTAACAAGCATTTAGTCTAAAAAATGTTCTTTCTCTGCCAAGGTTCTCCATCATTATTGTTTTATGTTAGTTATATTATAACCATAAATTGAACACTATATCCTATAGTGGTATAATACTCAGATCCATCATTACTCTCTGCCTCCTCTCCCTCATCCACATTAGCTTTTTTTTTAAATCTGTTATTGGATTTTGGAGGCTCTTTGCATTCTATGGATTTATGGCCTTGATCCCCATAGCTAAAGTAGGTTCCTTTGACCAACTAAGTATTATCCTGACCCCTTGTAACATTCCCTCTATCATTTTTAGGTTGGAATCTACCTCTTTGATGTTTGTTTGAGCTTATAGCCTCCTCATACTTCTTGACTAAATGATCCTTATCCCCTTTGGGTTTTTTCTTGCCTATATATCTATAATATGTAAAAATTCTATTGAGATTCTTCTCAACTCTAATAATATATTGATATGCATCCTTCATGCTCTTAATATGTAACATATTGATTTCAACTTAAATAGAAATTTTGTGACCATTTACATACCTTGAAACTATGACTATGATAGGATCTGGTATTCCAGATTAGATGGAAAGATTTCATGTACTCTTCTACACTTAAATCCTTCTACATAAAGTTTTACATCTTCTTGATTAGAGTCAATTCATAATGTTTTGGTACGAATTCTTCTTCAGTTGCCTCACCATTTTTTTCATGACTTAATATTGCTTTTCCCATTAGCCAGTCTCTTTTCCTTTATTTAATAAAACCATAAAGAGGTATAACCTTTTATCTTGTCAAAAACAAGCTTAACTCTTTGGAATCTTTAATTTCTTACAAATCGAACTATTTATCTAACTTATAGATCCAATCTACTAGCTATTTTGGCTTAAGGCTTCTAGAATAACATGAGAATTCAACTTCTGGATTTACACTAAACTTTGCAATAGCCCTAATTAGTTGATTAGTAGGTCAATATTCATCTTCAAAGGATGAAGTTATTTATTTTGAACCATAGGTTTTTGAGTCCTCAATAGGATCTCTCCTTCTTCTACCATCTTCAACAACCTCAAGTCTTGCTTGAATTTCCTGTATTTCTTATAGTATAACTGAATTTTCTAGGATTGCTCCTACAACATGGGGATTAATTCTTATACCAAAGCAAACTCACCTTGGATGACCTCTTTCTATACCTCTCCTTACTTATGGAACCTTAGGTACCTATGGGTTGTTATCCATGCTCCTCTTAGATAAATATATACACTCAACACACTATCTTCCAGTCATAGTTCTTCATAACTCCTTCTTTATGATATTTAGGAGACTATCACTACTTAGTCAATAAATCCCCTCTAGACTATTGTTACCTTATCTCTAATAGTAAATTTAGGTGAGAGATATCTAAACCCAACTATAAAATGGACCTAGCTTTGATACCACTTGATGCAGTCAAGGAGTGTGGTTATCTCAGATAATTCCTAACCTAATAGGATGTAAGCTTAAAATGCAAGAATATTACTTAAAGAACTCAAATAAGCTTCCACCAAAATACATTCTTATTCCTTGTAGAGAACAATACATGGCTTACCTCATTAGAGTCTAAAAATCATTCAAAATATAGATAAAGTGAAAAAAAAACTAAATTGTGGCCTTCTCTACCTAGTTCTAACCTTGAAACTATAAATAGTCAATTTACAATTGGTTTGCACAATATTATTCATTATGGTATTAGAAATTTAGTTTCTTGGTTCGATACAACCTTTAAATATCATTTACAACCTTTTATCAAAACCTCCATTCTCTCCTTAAGTATAAGATCTCGCTCTTACAGCTCAACATTGCCCTCATTCTTTCTTTGTTCTTATTTAAGACCTAAAAATCTAAAATGATCTTAAAAATCCTAGAGATGCTTCCTTATCATCGATCAGGATCTTGAGGATCCACTATGATCCATTGATTAGTATTATAGGGTTTAGTCTATTTGTGAAGAGTATTTGGACCCCTCCAGGTGTACAACTAGATAATTTAAACCAATGTGAACTTGCTACTTATTGATCTATGAATATTTTTAATCTTAGGAAAAATTAGACCTACCTATGTGGAATATGACCACTCTAGCATGTACATTATTTACATGAAAAATTTGATGCAATGCAAAGAAAAAATATAAAATTTAGAAAATAAATATTAAAGGATATATAGTAGAAAATAATTGTTCATGATTAAGGTTGACTTAGGAGACTATATGAAATATAAAAAAATAGAATTCAAAATACAAATGACTTAGAAAAACTAAGAAAAATACTAAGGTATATTAAAATAAAAATCTAAGAGATCTAAAAGGACTCTATACGGAATAGTAGAGAAAGATAAGATAAATTTTATTAAGAGTAGATGATCCTATAGGGTTATGCACAAGGGTTTAGACAAACCTCTCACAGTTGCTTCGATAAATTTTATTTTAGCTCTTTATTATGAAATTTTTCATAATTTGCAAGAAACTGGTTCACCAAATTTTTTGCACAATAAATTACAAAGCATTGCTATGACTGCTGAAGAGTTGAAGGTAATTATTTTATTTTTCACCAATAGTAATTTTTATATTTTAATATATTTTAATTAATGTTTTAATTTGTTTTTGCATCTAAATGTAGAGTAAGGCAGCCATCGCATGGGCAAGGAAGGATGTTGGTGTTAAAATTTACATTCTAGAGGACTGTAGCGATTCATAAGAGCTAATGATTGACTTTCAACCACAAAGACCTTATAAACGATAGAAGCCAGTTTCTTCTCCCGCTTCTCATGAACATGTGCAATCAAATGCTATGGAATGTGAATCCAGTTATGTCGTACCAATGAGGAATAAGTTTACTGGTCCAAGTTTTTGATGATTCATTCCATTTCTATTTAGTTGATTCATTTCATTCCTGTTTAGTTGAAATTGTATGTATTTTTAATTTTTTGCTATGTTTTTTAGTTTTATGCAAAACCACCATAAACACTCGCACCTAGTTGTCTCTAGATGCTGAAGGGCAACACGATAACTGTTTGTCGAGTGTGTGAGTTTTTAAATTGTTAATTATAAATTTTATCTCCTTTAATTTTGTTTAATAATATCTTATTATAATATATTTAGGTCCCTCCCCATAATTTCATGAAATAAAGAAGCAAAATGATGACACCACCACCACCAAAATGTCCAATACCTCTAGGTCCACCACCACCACCATATCCAACACAACCAGGTCCTCCATCACCACTAACATGGTCAAAATTTATGCGAGGTCAAATTTCTGGAAAAAATATTCATGGACCGATATCACAGGGAGAACCCACACAATCACACAAACACACATCTACATTTATATCTTTGTCATTTTCAGCAACTAGTGTTTCTTTGAAGGATGTTTCAACCTTTGTTTTAGATGTGCCATAATTCGATCGGGATTATCTTCTACAGGGGAACATTAAATGGGTAAAAGTTTCTGATATGATCAATTTACAACCAAAACCAAAAGCTCAGATAATTCCATCATCACCTTCTAACACCTCTAATTTTGATACTGAGGATGAAGAAGTTACAGTGTCTAAAGATAAGTTAGTTTTTGATAGTTGTTATTCACTAATCTAGGACATTTTACTTGCAAAAATAAACAAATTGAAGGATTGGGAATTGTGGGTAAATATCCTTATCAAGGAAATAAATGTTTGCTATAACAATTATGATAAAAGGGAAAACAAATCTACCCCTGTCAGAAACCAACCTAAGAAGCTTTCTAGGTTGCTACGACAAGCCCAATCAGGTTTGGTGAACCCTTATGTATCTTATTATGATATAATTTTAAAGACCATGTTTATGAAGTTACAAAATCTAAATTTTAAAGTCCAGGTGTACTATAACCTATGGGTTGCTGATAAGAAGACATTTTTACTTACTGAAGCTAAAAGAGATGCTACGGTGGTGAGGCTTTAAATTAAATCAAATTTTTCATTATATTTTACTCTCAACTATGTACTTAGTTGTTCTTTAATTTTAATGCAGGTAAATTTCCAGAATGTATAAAAGCAAGTTAATTTCTTGGTTGTTAATCTCAAGGCTGCAAATAAATAAATATTGAATGCAATAAAAATGAAGGAGACCTTACAGACTAAGATCAAAGATAATAATTATTTAATATCAATTATCCTCGAGCACAAAATGGATCCAAATATCTTGCTTGAGAAGAATAATAAAAAAATGAACATGTAGTCCTTGAGGATCCAATCAAATATGACAAATTGTTTTTGGGGGGCTTACAAAAGGTAAAGGAAGGCCTCATCAGAATATGAGCACTAAACCGACCTGAACATGTTACTGGAATCACATATAAGGAAAAAGAACTTGCAACTTTGGAAGTATATCAAACTCAAGGAGATGCAAATATACAAGGAAAGACTAAATCTCAATGCCTAGGTGATCCATGTGCGCAAGGAGGATTTGAATCTACCCTTGCTCACCCTTGAAAAAATGCTTTGTTTTAATATATTTCATTGTGGGAAGAAATTTTGTACTACTGGTTTTATAAAAAATTTTATACTAAGTAATTATACATTTCATGGTGGTTGTATAAACAATTTTGTACTATTTATTTTCTATGTAATGAATGGAATTTTGTACTGTTTATTTTCTATGCAATGAATGAAATTTTGTACTATTTATTTTCTATGCAATGAATGGAATTTTGTACTATTTATTTTCTATGCAATGAATGGAATTTTTTACTGTTTATTTTCTATGCAATGAATAGAATTTTTTACTGTTTATTTTCTATGCAATGAATAGAATTTTGTATTGTTTATTTTCTATGTAATGAATGGAAAACACTTTTGTTAATTTAAATTCTATCACTAGTTGGTTTTTTCTATTTATATTCATGTGCTATTTTTTAAATTTGTAATTATTCAACTATATTCACTAAGATTTGCAGGCTTTTGTGCTTTAAGACTGTCTTTAAAAACTTGATGCAAACTAGAATTTGTACCTTTTCTTCAATGCACAAAACCAATTCTTTTTGAGAGTAATAATAGTGCAAATAAATCTAACAAATTCTACTTTTTAATGCACTAACAATTTACACCTTATCACTACAATATACTCTCAATAAAATGCACATAATCAATTTAGCATAACTAATCAAGAATAATTTGAAATGAACCTTTAAATATTTTGCAAATTCATTGGTTGTTTCTATTTATATTCATGAGTTCCTTTTTTTAATTTGTAATGATTCAACTATATTCACAATTACAATCTGAAAAGAAATAAATGATTAAACTATATTCACCATTCACTCAATAATCCCATACATTAATATTAGTAAAATGTTATAAAAGAAATGAATGATTAAACTATATTCACCATTTACTCATTTATCCCATACATTAATATCAGTAAAATATTGTAAAAGAAATGAATGATTAAACTATATTCACATTCAGCTTAGTTATCCCATACATTCTTATTGAACAAGGTTGTAAAATCTTGTAAAATATAAAAATTACAATTCAGGTAACTAAAATAAACAAATACTATCATAAAAATGCAATTAAAACTATTTAAAAAATAAAACTAGATCCATAAATAAACATTCTTGGATTATCCAAAATCCAAAACTAGTTAGCTAAAACAAACATTCTTAGCTTGTCCACAATCACTATTGTGAAATTTGATATCAAATAAATTCAAATTTATTAATTTTGTGAAATACTAGAAAAATCACAATGATGGAAAATTCACAGATCAGGTAATTGAAACAAACACCTCTCAACTTACCCAAAACCATTACTTTGTTTTTACTTATTTGTATCCCCACAATCTGATCACTGAAATCATCATTATCATCATTATCATAATTATCATTCGTATTCCCAGTACCCCTTCTACTTACAAGTGAATTCCAATATGCCAATACTCTATCATAAGGAAATGTATTCAAATGATATGATGACACATAAATTCTCAAACAATTTTCTAAATTTTTGTCCATCATGTTGCAGAGTTTAGATTTAATGAAATATAGTGCATTGAAAACCCTCTCATCTTCCATAGATCCCAATATCATTGTTTGACATAATTCATATAAAAAAAAGTATTCATTAATAATATCTTGCAAGACACTACTTGGATACAATTTTTTCCACAAGTGTGCAATGGAATCGATCTCATGGATGTTACTCAAAAGTGACATTTTTTCAACCATTGTTCCACAAAAATGTAATTATTGTTGTTTTAATATATCTTTGTTGAGTATACCTTTGATTACAACACCATTGACTTCTAAATTTTTATTGAAATGATCGATAAGTTTGAACATATATTTAACAAACAATTCATGTGCAGAATTGTATTTAGTACAAGGACCACAAAACATGGGGTTAACCATACCTATTGCCTTAAGAAACTCATATATTTGAAATAGTTCTCTTATCTCTTTTGTCAATTATTATGTTATTTTAAACATATTTGTCTTTGTTTTATGTAAAAAAATTTCAAATATGTTGTGTGTCACAGGAACTTGTTTAACATTATTAGCAACTATACTTGCCTACATTTAAAAATAGTACAAAGGTATCATCTTTACATGAACATTAATACAAAAATTATAACTGATGTCAAACTTCAAAAATCTTTTTGGATTGTTAACATTTGTCAATGTATTCCAACTTTCAAACAAGGGATCTTCAAAATATTTTTTAGAAACATATAACCTATCAATAATTACACATATTTGCTTTCTCATCCTTATAAAATCAACGATATAGATGGATATCTCTTGTGCAAGTGTAATAAACCTATTCATTTCATGTAACATTGGAAGAATACCACATAACGTTAAAAGGGTTTCATAGTCATTCAAACGGAATAGCAGATCCTTTGCCTTATCAACAGACCTACGATTTGTGTACATCAATCCTATTAATAATTGATACTCTTTAAAAACTCTATGTGTAGGCTTATACATTGAAATCCACCTTGTATCCACATCTTTTAACAAATTTTTTCCTTCTATAATTCCTAGTGCAAACTATTGAAACTTTGGGAACCTTTTTGGACTGCAAGAAAAATAAGAATGTATTTCATGAATTAGGTCTTCTACTCTTGCAACACTTTCAAAAGAGCTCATGATTTTGTATGCTATATTTACTCTATGATCCATGTAATGAATGGGTATGATATATGGGGCAACTAACATTTAGATATGAACATAAATGATGAGGCCTGGATAAGCCTCATTTATAGCATGTTTTAAATAGTTAAAACTGCCTAAAACTACCTAAAACTCTTGTGAATTATCTTATATGCTAGTTAAGTTGATTTAATATGCTTTGTATTAACTGTTTGCATGATTGCAGTGTTAAGGACATTATATTCTGATTTTTAATAGTTCTTGTATAGTTTTATGTTATATTTTCATGCTTAGGTTGATAGCAGCATTTCAGTAGTCTTATTTTGATGATCATTAAGCATTAGTTTCTCTAAATTCAACAAATAGTACAAAGACTTATTACTATGCAAAGGAAAACTGGTTTTTCCATATAAATTCCAGCAAGCTACCAATGAATGGCAAGGCATGGAATTCACATCCAAGGAAGAATGAAGACTATTGCAATCTGATCCTGAGGTCTAATACACCTAAGAAATGCAGCCAAAACCATTTTGAGTCAACACAGTTGGTCATTCTAAAGATCTTCAGAATGAACACAGTGTCTTCAAAATGAACACAGTGTCTTTGGAATGAACATATATCTTTGGAATGAGAAAACACAATGTATTCGGAATGAGCAGATCTTCAAAATGAAAATTGCAATATCTTCAGAATGAACAGATCTTCAGAATGAGAATTGCAGTATCTTTGGAATGAGTAGATCTTCGGAATGAGAATTGCAGTATCTTTGAAATGAGCCACTTATCTTCGGAATGAAAACAAAATGTACTTTTTGACTTGTTGACTGACTTTTGGTGGTGGAAAAGGGGATAATAAGGTTGAGAAAGTTAAGGGAAAATATATCCCATATAACTTTGTCGTCCTTTCTTTCCAAAGCCACCATTTATGAAAAAGATCAAATTTGATCTTCTTCTAGGATAAAGCCAGGAAATTTTGTAGGATATCAGAACAGCATATTTTATGTTTGTAATTAGATTTTAGGCATCTATAAAAGATAGCTCCCATTCAGGTTGAGCTATTAGGAATTAGATATTAGAAATATTAGATTAGAGATTAGACATATTAGAGATAATAGACCTATAACATATTGTAGATCTGTAACAGATTTCAGCAGAATTGTAATTATGTTTCTGAAGTAATAAAAGTGCAGTTTCATTCCATTTAATTTGTTATGTCTGAGTGTGAGTAAGACTTAGAGAAGAAATTATACCTTCTTCTGGAAAAGGAGGCCGACCACTTTCAGATCTAGGATAAGGACTAACAAACAGGTTTTTAGTCCTAATTTTGCTGCAGCATAATAAGTAGTGGAACTTGTCAACTTCAGTATTTTATGGTATTTGATTTCTATTTTAGTTTTTATCCATCTATTTTACATTTGTGATGTAATCAGCAATAGATATAATAAGTTTCTTTATTTTTCAGTAATTTTCCAATTCCTTGCAATTTACATTTCCAGCAATTTACAAGTTTTCTATAATTTCCTGCATTCTTGTTTTTGCTGTCAAACACTGCACAGAAGATTGACGACCTTATATTTCAGAGTATTGACAGAATTTTATTACTTGTTTTATCTCATCATTGCAAAAGTAAATAGGTTTCTCATTTAGAAACTGTAATTAGGATTTTCCTTCTGCAAATCAATTAAGTCTCAATTTAGCAATTGTAATTAGGACTTTATTTCTACAGACAGCAATTAGTTTTTCATTCTTGCAAATAGATTAAAGTTAAATTTATACAATTTAGGGGTACAAGTGACACAAAACCCCCACACAATCAACTCCACCAATAAGACCTGTTGCTTCCAAATGAACTGAACTACAACCCTGCTTGAACTTTCTATCATAGACAACCTTGGACACCACCCCGGATTGATAAGATCTTTGAGATTTAATGATGGTATAATGACTACTCATCATTTTGGTGCCATTTTTGGGGAACACGGTGTTGTTAGAAGGTGAAAAGTAGTCCAATAATTATTAAATATGCTATGTTGTGAATTTTAGAGTAAAATATGAATGTAATGACAGGTATATGTAATTGTTATTGGTAAATTATATTTCAGTCCATTTAGGAAATAAGCAAGAAACCACAAAAAGAAAAATTTCACAAGATGTTGAAATTATGTCAAAAATGTCTAAATTTTTTATTTCCAAAAATGTTGGAATTTTCAAAGAATCCCAATCATCCACTTCCAACACTACAAGATCCTTTGAGAAATCATTACAAGGAGGAAAATTATGTAGTTCAACACCATTTTCTCTGGACAAATCCATACAATCAGGAAAATTTGACAAGATTTATAATTGTTTTTGGGAACCTACAATGGAAGGCTCACAAGAGAATCAAGGTAGAGCCAACAATGTGCTCCACCCTAGTGCAACTAGTGCACCTGCCAGAACTTTTCAAAATCCCATCCAACTAGATCTTAATCAAAATGCTCCCATGAAGGTCATTTCACCTGCAGTATTACCAACTTTCAATGGAAATGCATCTGAATATCCTGATATGTTTTTGTTTGAGTTTAAAATTGTATGTCAAGCTCATGATTACACTAATAACAATCAAAAGCTCAAACTATTTCCTTCCACTCTTAAAGAGTTAGCTCTACGATGGTTTATCACCTTAGCACCTGACTCAATTAGAACTTGGGATGAGATGGAAAACATATTCTTGGAGAGATACCAAGAATATTGTCAAGTCAAGAATCAAAATGATGAAATTCTTACAATGAAACAAGAGGACAATGAAATCTTAGAAGATTATATAGATAGATTTTATTTTTTTCATAAGAGATGTGGAAGTGTTGAACCTGAAATTTGCAAAGTCCTATTCTTAAGGGGACTACAAGATAAATCTAGGGATGCATTGGATATCTTGGGAAGAGGAGATACAAATGCACTTAAATTTGAGGAAATTATTAATCTCTATAAAAATTACTCTCATTCAAGACATAGAAAGCATAGAATTGGTAATGAAAAACATGATTTGAAATAATGCATAAAAGAGGCTGATGTTTTAGTACATGATAGAACATTAGATGAAAAAAATGAATCTACCGAATCTTCAGCCATCTATTGTTCAGAATGTAAAAAGCAACACTCTCTTCATGATTGTCCTTTGAAAAAAATATTTATACCTACTACATGTAGCATTTGTCAATTAGGACATCCCACAGATCAGTGTAGTTTATTGCTAGAACTTAAAAGTGTCTTTGAAAAATAGTCTCAACCCATGAAAAAAACCAATTTTGTAGGACAAGGACAAGGGAATAATTTTCATAAATTTCCATATCAGAATGCTTCTCAATTTCCTACACATTGGGGAAATAATCCTTGGTATATGCCATGGTCTGCTTTAGGTCCACTTCAACAATGTTGGATTCAACCACCATGGGCATACTCCCAACAATGTTGGAGTCAACCACCATGGGCATACTCCCAAGCATGGTCTCAACATGGCTGGATGCAACAACAATGGAATCAACAACATCCACCATGGTTGCAGCCAAAATTACAGAGATATCAATGGGTACAACATCAAAATCTGTACAAAGGGCAGCAACATTGTCAAAAAAAAAATCAAATTTGTTGCCTAATTATATCCATAATTTCCATCGTGGACAACAACAAAAAAAATCAAAACAACCTCTATTTTCAACTCAACCTATGGTCAGTCCAAATAATGTTAAACAGGTAACCCTTGTCTCTATGGTTGAATCAGAAAATACAACCCCAATAAATGTTAGTGACTGTGTTAAAACTCAGTTGTGTTCAGGTAAACCACTGCTTGAACCTATTCCACTTATCAGTGTAGAAAGTGAAGTTAAAAAGAATGAACATGAAAACAAATCCACAATAAAACAACATCAAGAAGAACAAGATACCTCATCAAATAAAGTATCATATTTTGAACAGTTTGAGATATCAAAAGTAACATCTTCACAATCAGACTTGATAAAGGAATTAGAACATTAACTATTACAATCCCTTTACCTCAAGTTGTACCAATCATTAATAATATTTTTCAAGAAATGTGTTTTAGAAAACCAAGAAAAAAGAAGAAAGTATATCCTAAAACCATACAAAAATGTGGGAAATTAGTTAACTTGCTTTCAGGTAAATTTATTACACCTAAGTATAATTGTATAGAAAGCCCACAGTTTCTTAGAACACATAAGGAAAATGAAAAGAATACTTTAGTTTTGGCCTCCATTGGTGTAAATAAAAATGTTTCTCCAAGAACCAATTCAAATCAGCCTAGTACAAAACAAACTAAAATACAACCAAAACAACCTTTGAACAACAATAGTTGGTTGACTAAAAACTAGGGAGAAAATTTGTTTGATATATTGGTGCAACATCTTAATGTTTTACTAACATTTTATGCATCTTTAGCAGCTGGCATTGAGTTGTTGCAGGTACAAAAAAACAAATTTTGCAGTTGAATGCATTTGATGAACTTTGGTTGGAAGCACTTCACCAAATAGAGTTCACTCAACAAAAATGGAAAATGTGGCATGATGATCACATTAAGAGTAGCAAGGATGAACCAAGGGAGTTTGAGAATGAAGTTGTTCAACTTTCTTTAGTTGATGATTTAAGGAGGATATTAGTGGTGAATGGACATCTTTTACGATTGTACCATAAACCACTAACAAAGGTGGAATTTGCTCGGTATTTCACACAGTTACATTTTATAGAAGAGGCTTCTTCTTCTGATGAAGATTCCAAATGATCATATCTTTGAATCTTAAAAATAAAATAAAAAATTAGAAAAAAATAGAAAACAAAAAGATGAATAAATTATGGCTATGAATTTTTTCATGGACATGATTTCAGGGAAGTCATGAATTCCTTCACGGGCACAATCAGAATCAAAAAGACAAAAAGAAAAAAAAAAAAAAAAGGGAAAAGGAGAGGTTAAAGAAAAAAAGAGAGATAAAAATGAATAGCTCAGCAGTGAAAACCTTTTCTAAGGTGCTACTGAGTTGGTATGCATGAAAACCAGTTTTCTGGCATGCATAACCTTAAAAGTTTTGAGTCACCATTGTACAAATTCACCAACTGCACTTATTTTTGAAGTGTTGTAGGAAGCCTCAGCAGAATATCAACAGAAGCAGTCATCTTTTAAAACTTGCATTAACTTGTTTTAACTAGGTATATATGTTTCTTGCACTTTTCTCATTGTAAATATTTGATATATAGTATATGACAATTAACCATTAGTATAAAAGTGTTCATAAGAGTTGGCATAAACAAAACATGCTTGGATATAGAGAAAAATTTTGGTTTCTGCTATGTCTTCAGAATGACTATTGTATCTTCAAATAACCGTGGTATCTTCATAATGAAGCTTTGTCTTCAGAATGAAGGTGTTTCTTCAGAATGAAGGTTTATCTTCAGGATGAGGTTATCTGCAAATTAAATGCCCATCTTAGTCTTCAGAATGAAACATAATATTCGGAATGAAGATTTAACAAACATGCCACCACCATTCATTGATAATAACCACTCATGTGGGAAAATTTACATGCAGAATGGACAAGCTAAAAATAGTAAAGAAAATTTGATGGCAAGGATGTCCAATGATTGATGACCAGATGTTTAGAGCACAGAATAAGGAAGTGTGCCATCTTTTCTTTTCGAAGACATATTTGCTAATGATTACAAGAAAAAAAATATTATTCTTTCTGAAGAAGAACAAGAGAAAACCTTGTAGCAACCAGAAATCAGTGACCTAACAGATGCTATAGTTGTTGTTGTAGAAGAAGAAACAACTACTACAGAGGTTGTTGCAGAAGAAGAAATAGCTACTGTAGAGGCTATTGCAGAAGAAGAAATAGGAACTGTTGCAGAGGCTATTGCAAAAAAAGAAACACACCCAACAACAGCAACAAAACCATCAAACTCACAGACTAAGAAGAGAAGAGCTGAAACTGATAGCAAAAAAATAAAATAGAAGAGGGTTCATTTTTTTAAAGATGTTATTTATTTGTCAGAATATAAGAGTGAAGTTCACATTGAAGAGCTTGAAGCTATCCCTAAAGCCCTTGTTACCACAAGAAAATAGGGCAACAAGAGAAAATATACATTAAAGACTAGGAGGTCTGTAAGACTCCAAAAAAAAGAGATAAAAGAACAAATGATTGAAGAGAAGACCATACAGGACAGACATGATGTCATATAAGTGCAACAAGCCACTGAGAATTTGGATGTAATAATAAGATAATTTCATGGAACCTCCTTTACAGGAGTAGGGGTCTGAAGCAGAGGATGAGATCATTGTTGAGCAATCAAACTACAGTTGATTTATCAATATTAGGTTCTGAGTCAAATGAAGAAGAGGAGGTGGACATCACAAAACAACTGACAGTAGCCAAGAGTGTTATAAAAATACAAATGATATGGATTGAGGAAAGAAAAGAAGTTATTGAAAAAACATGAAAATAAAATTAGAGAATTATAGTAGAAAGTGGATAAACTAAAAAGCAGGCTGTCATAAGTTGATGAGAATCAATTACATCAGATAAAGATGAGGATTTGGTTTAGTTACTGCTTGGATTATCTAGGGAAGATGAATACATAGGTGCTCATTCTAAAGTAGTGCCCCTCCACTTTGAAGCAGTGCCCTTCCATTCTGAGGCATTGCCTTCTCAATCTAGAGAAATACCTGTATGCAACATTATTGGGTAGGTCTCATATTTAGGCCTCCAACCATCATTACTCTGGTTCCCTCCTATTTTGAAGAGGATTCCCAACCAGATGATCAGTTTGAATAATGAATCAGAAATCTTCATGAGAAATTACACAGGCACTAAATTGTTCTATGAAACATGGAATATGAGTATGGACATTTGTGACTCCATAGCCCATCGCAATGCATGAGGGCATGCATTAATATAAGTTGGAGGGGATGATGAGGCCTGGATAAGCCTCATTTATAGCATGTTTTAAATAGTTAAAACTGCCTAAAACTCTTGTGAATTATCTTATATGCTAGTTAAGTTGATTTAATATGCTTTGTATTAACCGTTTGCATGATTGCAATGTTAAGGACATTATATTCTGATTTTTAACAGTTCTTGTATAGTTTTATGTTATATTTTCATGCTTAGGTTGACAGAAGCATTTCAGTAGTCTTATTTTGATGATCATTAAGCATTAGTTTCTCTAAATTCAACAAATAGTACAAAGACTTATTACTGTGCAGCAAAAAACTGGTTTTTCCATATAAATTCCAGCAAGCTACCAATGAATGGCAAGGCATGGAATTCACATCCAAGGAAGAATGAAGACTATTGCAATCTGATCCTGAGGTCTAATACACCTAAGAAATGCAGCCAAAACCATTTTGAGTCAACACAGTTGGTCATTCTAAAGATCTTCAAAATGAACACAGTGTCTTCGAAATGAACACAGTGTCTTCGGAATGAACAGATATCTTCGAAATTAGAAAACACAATGTCTTCAAAATGAGCAGATCTTCGGAATGAAAATTTTAGTATCTTCGGAATGAGCGGATCTTCAAAATGATAATTGCAGTATCTTCGGAATGAGTGGATCTTCTGAATGAGAATTGCAGTATCTTCGAAATGAGCCACTTATCTTCGGAATGAAAACAGAATGTACTTTTTGACTGACTTTTGGTGGTGGAAAAGGGGATAATAAGGTTGAGAAAGTTAAGGGAAAATATCTCCCATATAACTTTGCCGTCCTTGCCGTCCAAAGCCACCATTTATGGAAAAGATCAAATTTGATCTTCTTCTAGGATAAAGCCAGGAAATTCTGTAGGATATCAGGACAACATATTTTATGTTTGTAATTAGATTTTAGGCATCTATAAAAGATAGCTCCCATTCAGGTTGAGCTATTAGGAATTATATATTAGAAATATTAGATTAGAGATTAGACATATTAGAGATAATAGACCTATAACAGATTGCAAATCTGTAACAGATTTCAGCAAAATTGTAATTATGTTTCTGAAGCAATAAAAGTGTAGTTTCATTCCATTTATTTTGTTATGTATGAGTGTCAGTAAGACTTAGAGAATAAATTATACCTTCTTCTATAAAAGGAGGTCGGCCACTTTTAGATCTAGGAGAAGGACTAACAGACAGTTTTTCAGTCCTAATTTTGCTGCAGCAAAATAAGTAGTGGAACTTGTCAACTTCAACATTTTATGGTATTTGATTTCTGTTTTAGTTTTTATCCATATATTTTACATTTGTGATGTAATAAGCAATAGATATAATCAATTTCTTTATTTTTCAATAATTTTCCAATTCACTGCAATTTACATTTCCAGCAATTTACAAGTTTTCTATAATTTCTTGCATTCTTGTTTTTGATGTCAAACACTGCATAGAAGATTGACGACCTTCTGTTTCAGAGTATTGACAGAATTTGATTACTTGTTTTATCTCATCATTGTAAAATTAAATAGGTTTCTCATTTAGCAACTGTAATTAGGATTTTCCTTCTGCAAATCAATTAAGTCTCAATTTAGCAATTGTAATTAGGACTTTATTTCTATAGACAACAATTAGTTTTTCATTCTTGCAAATAGATTAAAGTTAAATTTATGCAATTTAGGGGTAGAAGTGACACAAAACCCCCACACAATCAACTCCACCAATAATACCCGCTGCTTCCAAATGAACTGAACTACAACCCTGCTTGAACTTTCTATCATAGACAGCCTTGGACACCACCCCAGATTGATAAGATCTTTGAGATTTAATGATGGTTTAACGACTACTCATCAATAAATACCATTCATTTGCCCTTGCATTATAGTAGCACCATCAACTTCGATGTGTATTAACTTTATGGCTATCTCTATATCATTCATTCCTGCAATATCCTTTAAACTATTTATAAAAACATTATAGATGTTTTCTTCATTTGAATTTTCCATCATCTTACGTAATCCTAGTAAACTAGGATGCCTTACATGATTTTGAAATGTGTATACATGAATGCAAATCCATGATGTTTTGTCCACAACTATCACCTCATCAATAGAAAGTGATATGAATCTGGCACGTTTTACTTTTTACCTCAGGTCCTTCTCAACTAATGATAGATATTTTGCCATTTCCCAACCACTTTGATATTACCAATGGGAACTAGGAAGGTTTTGCACATAAGAAATTTTAAATAGGTGCTTATAATCACTAAAATTAGACATGGGTTGACCCTTTTTGATAATATTATGTACAATAGCCATTTGTAAACTTTTTGAAGCTAAAATGGTCTTATGCAGTTTTTGAAATTGGGATTTAATATTTCCACCTTTCTCAACAACATATTTGTGTTGCTTTAAGTGATTTTCATATTTTATTGTATTTTTGACATGCATACATTCTAATGCATCCTTACACTTAACTTATTTTTTAACTATACCATTGTAGACACCAAAACAACACCAATCCAATTATGTGACTGCAAACACTGATCTCATTGACACACGACCCAGGGTAGCCCCTAGAGGTCAAACAATGGTCCTAAAAACTCTCACAATAGTTTTGGAAGGTCAGGAGTCAATTTGGCACCTTCAAGAACTCTGCTTCATACTCATTCCACCTAGGGATGATTACAAACTTCTATTCACCCCACCCAGGGATGATTAGCAATATTTGCTCCAGGGTGGGGCGAATAACAGGTTTGATAGGAAAAAAGTCAAATCTTGACAAATGGCAGCTTAGATTTGCCACTTAATTCTTCCTTCCTTGCATGGGATTTTGAGTGAGAATTTTTGAGTGTTAGAGGCAGTTACAATGGCAGTCATGGAGCCCCTAATCAAGGAGGAATATTCTCATCCCTAGGAAGGCATGATTGCCAAGTGGCACTTCTGCATGCTCAATCACAAGAGACCTCTAGGTCTATAAATTGGTGAGTTTTCTCACCACAAAATATGGAGAGAAGGAGAATTTAGAGCAACGAAGTGTTTTCGTTTTACTTCCACACACACCTTTTGATTTGTGCCTTTCTCATCCTTGATCTCTTTTGGAAGAGAGGTCATAGGGTGGTTATTGGAAGCACAAATCAGGAACCAAAACCCGACATTTGGCCACAACATCCTACAAATTTTTTTGACAACACCTCACAAGATATTTTGGACCCATCTCAAGTGGATTGGTATCAAAATCGAGCCCCGAACGGTGGGAGTCCTGCCCCCGGGCACCCCCCACACTACTGCAGTTCTAATTGCCCCACCCCAGAGCGATTAGAAATCTATGGAAGATTTCACTTCTATTATTTTTGCATTTTATTTTATGCTACTTATATAGGTTTCCATTTAAATTTCACCTTTTTTTGAGCAATTTTTATCATGTTTCTATCATCTCTCGCATTTACTAACTTGCAGGTAGCATCATCAAATTCATGGTAATAGAAGCCAAATTAGGAAAATATAACCATCTAGATCTTCCCAAAACACCCCCAATTAGCTAATACCAACTTTGTAGGTGATTTGGAGATTCCCAGATGTGACATTTAGGACAATATTTTTTGGCGTTTTATTTTAGGTCTATTCGTCTCGCCCCAGAGCGAATACAAATTTGTGGTCAATTTTTTGACTTTTAAATTTGTAGTGCCATCTTGGTAATGTCCTCATGCCCCTATCAAGTTTTTAGTTCATTTGGATCTATCTCAGTTACCATTTTATTCATTTTCACACTCACTAATCGTAGGCTTGGGGATTGCATGTTTTATTTCATCAGCAGGTGCTATTGACTATTTTCTATTTCCATGAATGTAGGGTCTTAACATCAAAGGAGAAGCAAGGATTCAATACTCATTAACGCAATTTGTGGTGACGTTTGGTCCGCCCACTTTATATGTGGGCACGCGGAAGAAGGAATAGCATTCATGGGTGTAACAAGAACCAATATTTAATGCTCCTAGCCATTAGAAGGGGAGGAGGCAGATTGTAACTAAGTTCTAAAACATATCAATAAAAATGGTTGTCTTCCTTATTGGATTTTTTTTTCGTTTTGATCATCCTTTCATGCACTTTCAATTCATAGGATTTAGCGTTAAGTTTAGTTTTGTTTGCATCGCACTTGGAGTTTCCTTTTTGTTTCCATATCCTCGTGCTTTTAGTGGTGATCACGATGAGATTCCATATAAGAGGGTGTTTGTATACACTGGCTTGTCCAGTAATATCATCACAACAATAGCATTGAAACACCTGAAGTTGCCAGCATCTCACATCACGGCTTCCACCTACACTCTGTGAGCATTCAATGATGCGATATGCTCGACAGTGGACACAATTGTCCTACCCATATAGGTGGGACAAAATACTATACCTACATTGTGCCATATTTTGGAAGGTGAGATGGCCTATAACATCTTGTTGGGTTGACCATGGATCAGGGACATGAAGTGTGTCCCTTCGATAGCTCATCAATGCTTGAAGTATACATTTGAAGGGGAGGTGCATGTAGTCCCAATGGAATTAGAACCCTTCAAGTATTGCAATGCGGTGTAGCTGATGCCACAATTGACCCTTCCATCAACGCATTTGGATTTTCAATTGAATCCATCTAAATAGGGTCCGATTCTATAGGCATCCTCGTTGACAAGTCCATCAAAACCATAGTCGGGTCCATCTTCATTGGCTGGTCCTTCACCAACGACACCACCTACGGTGGCCACATAGAAGGAAAAAGGGAAGAAACCCCTGGAAGAGGCACCACCATCAGGAACAACCTATCTCTACCCACTGTCCCTTAGGAAATGCCTAGCAGGATGGAAGTCGAGGCTCCTAGTTCACCCGACATGGAGTGGACTTCGAAAGAACTTTCGTTCCCTCCCCCTCAATCGCCAAAAATCACCGTTGAAATGGCCAATACGGGCCTGGGGGAGTATCTGGTGTGGAATATTGTAGCAACACCCGCACTAGAGTCCATGCAGGACATGGGGAGACCTCGCCTCCCCATTGGTACTATTGTTCCTCTAGGCTACCCACCGAACCATAAAAAATTTGTGTATGGGGGCCTTGATCATGGTATTGAACCATACATGCAAGAGGACGAAGATGAAGAGCCCTTTGTAGAAGATGTCAACTATTTGTCCAACCCATAATTTGCTTTGAGATACCTTGGCCAATGCAATTGGCATGGATATGGGTTAGGCAGATATGAGCAAGGAGTGCGTGTTCTTTGCCAACCAAGATATCAGATGCCATACGACAAGTCAGGAGTAGGGTTCAACCACCCCCTACCCCTGGACATCTTGGTAGAGAACATGCAAGGCCTAGGGATAGGCAACAAGGGTGGATTGGCATTAGATCCCTATGCCAATCCTAATACAACATATACATTGGAGGATTATCTCCCATGGTCGACCACCAACCTTGTTAGCCTCAACAACCCTTTCCCTTCGCTCGAGAGAGGAGAAAGTTTGAGAGCTCACCTCCAAAGGGGATATAGACAAGGTCAGGAAGGATCTTCAGAAGACGAGTCAGAATATGAGGTAGCACCATGGGATCCCTTTGAATCAGATAGCAATCACTCACAAGTGACCCCCATGGATGATTATCAAGAAAGCCTCTTGGCAATGTTCCCTTTGGTGGCTCCCATCGAGCAAGTGCCACCACAAGACAATCAGGCCCCACCGTAGAGAGTGGAACAACCCCAATGGGGCCAGATCAATTTTCTCAAGCAAGATGAGCCTCTAATGTCATGAATAGTTGTTGGAGCCAACGAAGGCCTTTGGATCTCCGACAGTGATTATGAAGATGAAACTGAGATGGCCTATCTCAATCATATGCGACAACAACAATACCCCTTGGAGATTAATGACATATTTGAACAACTAAACATAGTTCCAGGGCATGAGTGGTACGTAGACCCAGTGCGATGGGACCAAGTGTTGAATCTGCCACTTTGGGCACACGGAGAACACCTTCCACCCAGAGACCCTATAGCAATATCAGTGTCGAGGGCAGACCCTGTCTTCCTATCTACACATAGGGCCGATCCATTCGTGCCTATACCTCCAGAGCCAGATCCAGAGCACAAAGAACATCCAGAATGTTTGAGTCACCACACCCATGGTAATGGAGACCAAAATCATTTCATCAACATGATCTCCATTGACTTAACCGCCCCCATCCACAATCCGATCGATCCAACACAGTCATTGTATTTAGACATAGATGCCATAGACTGGGATCACGTCAATTCACCACCATCCCCATCAGAGTACTGGCATTTCGGTGAGATGCTTCATTGCACCCCAGGGCCAACTCAGGATGTCTTCCATGCTGAAGAGGAACCCAAGATTCCTAATGATGATCTTAACTCAGAAAATGATATCCACTTGATCCCAACTCCACACCAGTTGGAGGACGGGTCCCACATGTCGATCGAGGAGATGACTGACGTAGACATCGGCTCGGATCCAATGAATCCATAGATTATCAAGCTAGGGGTAAGTCTATCCCCCGAAGAGCAAGCCGACTACATTACCCTTCTCAAAGAGAAGAAGGAGGTTTTTGCATGGTCATACAAAGACATGTCGGGGCTAGATCCATAGCTAGTCACGCATAATCTGATGCTTGATCCGATAATCAAGCCAGTTAAGCAAAAACTACATAAGATGCACCCAATAGTGGCCTTGATGGTCAAATATGAATTACAAAAGTTGTTGGATGCATAGTTTGTCATCTACGTGGATTACCCACCATGGTTGTCCAACATGGTGCCCATCAAAAAGCCTGACGGGAGGATTCACATATGCACTAATTTTTGAGATCTAAACAAAGTGAGTCCTAAGGATGATTTCCCCTTGCCAAGCATCGACGCATTGGTAGATGCTACAGCAGGTCACGAAATGCTATCCCTCATGGATGGTTTCTCAGGATACAATCAGATTCGTATCAATCCCGAGGACCAACTAAAAATGGCATTCACAATGCCTTGGGGGACATTTTGTTATAAGGTCATGCCCTTTGGCCTTAAAAATGTTGGCGCCACCTACCAACGTGCCATGACATACATCTTCCATGATTACATGCACAAAAATTTGGAAGATTACATGGATGATTTGTTGGCCAAATCTCTTTTGCGCCTAGATCATCTCGATGACTTAAGCAAGATCCTCGATCGCCTCATGGAACATAAAGTCAGATTGAATCCCAAGAAGTGCGTATTTGGCATCACATCTAGAAAACTCTTGGGTTTCATAGTCTCAAAGCGAGGCATCGAGGTGGACCCAAACAAAGTCAAGGTAATCCTTGAAATGCTTCCCCCAACTACCATTAAGCAGCTCAGAAGCCTACAGGGAAAGGTCACGTCAATCAAGCGCTTCATAGCATAGCTATCTGACAAGTGCCGACCCATGAATAAATTATTGCATAAGGGGGTCACATTTCACTGGGATGACGAGTGCTAGTCAGCCTTTGATGACATTAAACAATACTTGGCTTTGCCACCAGTATTGGCACCACCTAGACCAGGAGTGTCATTCTACTTATACATCTCAGCTATTGAGGTGGCACTGGGCGCCATGCTAGCCTAGAAGAATGAACTTCACAAAGAATAGGCTACTTATTATCTTAGCCGCACCCTGGTCAGTTATGAACTTAACTATGCATACGTTGAGAAGCTCTACTTGGCAGTGGTGTTTGCTACCAAAAAGTTATGCCATTACATGTTGAGCAACACGATGTATGTTGTGTCTAAGGAGAATCCATTGCAGTACATGATGAGTCGCACTTATCATAGTAGCCGCACGAAAAAATGGATCATGTTGTTGACGGAGTTTGACATAGAGTTCATTGGATAGAAATCCATCAAAGGTCAAGTCATAGCCGATCAACTAGCAAAGGCTCCCCTCAAAGATGATCAGCCTCTGGTCATAGAACTACCCGATGATGGGGTCTTCCATGTCTCAGAATCACCAGATTTTGATGAGCCCGAGTCACAAGCCGACATAACCCTATTTTTTGATGGTTCTAAATGTGAGCAAGGGGGTGGCATGGGAATTGTATTCTTCACACCGCAAGGGGATCCAATGCCTCTGTCATTTAAATTAGACTTCCCGTGCACCAACAACAATGCAGAATACGAAGCCTTGCTCATAGGTCTTCAGACAACAATCACCATGAACATCAAATGATTAAACATCTTCGGTGATTCGTTGTTAATTTTCAACCAATTCAAAGGGGTATTCTAATGTAAATGCCCAGTTCTACAGGCCTACAAAGCCCTTGTGGACAAATTCCTGGCAAATATTGAATGGTACGACATCGAGGCACTCCCTCGGTCATCGAATCATTTTGTGGACACTATGGCCTCCTTGGGGTCACTAATCCCGCAAGACATTTCTGGTGATATGACAACCATTCAAGTCAAAACTCTATCACAATCAGCGATGGAGCATGCAAGCTCTGAATTAACACCAGGAATCCACCTGATCCAGATTGAACCATCCTCAGACATGTTCTCTCGAATCCATGATTGTCTGAATCATGCCAACTAGGGGTCCTTGTTCTCCCCTACTCCCATTAATAGCAACACAATGCTATTCTTACAAGTTCTTTCCCATTCAGCTTTTGCTAGGGATGAACTTCAAGAGGGATTGGCTATTCATACCGTCAAGGTTTTCGATCAGCAGGATTGGTATTCACCCATAAGGGATTACCTCAAGCTAGGTAACCTCCCACTTGGATTGATGCATGCCGCAAAATGAGCATTCAAGAAGAAAGTGACAAAGCATGTCTTGTTAGGAGACATTTTGTACCATCATAGCTATGAAGGAATCCTCCTTCGTTGCTTGGACCAGCAGGAGTCCACTTGGGCGATCACCCAAGTGCACGATGGTACATGCGGTGGCCACTTCAGTGGTATGGCCATCGCAAAGTGCATTCTCTGCATGGGCTATTATTGGCCATATTTAGAGTGAGATTGTTGCACGTATGTAAGGAAGTGCATGAAATGTCAACACCATGCCCATTTGACACACGTACCTTCCCAGGCCTTGCAGCCGATCCAATCGATTTGGCCATTTTCATAGTGGGGCTTAGATCTAATCGAAAAGATATCCCCTACATCGTCTGGCCATCACACATTTATCATAATGGCCACAGAGTACTTCACCAAATGGGTGGAAGCAGTTCTGCTTACCTCTACGACTGGAACCCACATTTCGGAGTTCATTTTACACAATATCATATGTCATTTTGGTATTCCATCCAAGATAATCTCGGATAATGGGACGTCATTCAAGAACAAATACGTGCATGCTTTGACCACAAAATACAAAATCTAGCACAGTTTTTTGACACCCTATTATCCGTAGGAAAATGGGCAAGCAGAGGCGTAAAACAAAATGCTAGTTGCCATCCTCAAAAAGATAGTCACAGATAGTCATAAGGATTGGCACATTCAAATCCCACTTGCCTTGTGGGCTTATCGCACTAGCATTCGGACGCCCACTAGGGCAACTCCATTTTCACTGGTGTATGGCTCCGAGGCAGTCATGCCTCTCGAGTTGGAAATTCCTTCCCTGCGCATATCAATGCAAGAGTTCATCGATGATGATGCTATGCGGTAGGCCCGGTTAGACCAGCTTACATTGCTCGATGAACGACGCATTAATGCTCTTGAGCATTTACGTATCTATCAAGAGCGACTTAAGAAAGCATACAACATGAAGGTTCACCTGAGGGACTTTCAGGTTGGTGACTTGGTCTTAAAAGAGAACCAACAAAATCCTAACTTGCCACCCCACCTAAGGGACAAGTTCATGGCAAACTGGTTAGGTCCTTATGTCATCCATAGTAAAATAGGACCTGGGACATACCGGCTCGCCTCTCTTGAAGGAATCCAGTAGCTGGAACCCTTGAACATCAGTCATTTGAGGCCATTCCACATTTAGAGAGCCATAGCCCACCCAAAAGCTCCAAGGATTCCCACAATCACTTGGTCAACCCCTAAATGCCCCAAAGGTACCCATAATCCCTTTGGTCAAACCAAAAAGCTCCAAGGATTCCCGCAATCGCTTGGTCAATTCCAAAAATGCCCCAAAGGTATCCATAAACCCTTTGGTCAAACCAAAAAGCTCCAAGGATCCTCGCAATCGCTTGGTCCAATCCCCAAAATGCCCCAACGGTGCCCATTACCCCTTTGGTCAAGACAAAAGCTCCAAGGATTCCCACAATCGCTTGGTCAATAATAAGAAAGTTCAAAACAATAAAATCATCAAAAATAACAAAAATCGCATCTCATTTCCACGCATGCTCAAAATCATCACAACAATAAAGAGCTCTCTTCGCATTCATCTTCATATTCACCCAAATAAATCCATCAAAAACACAAAAATAATAGCTGCATTTCAGCATCGCATCCATACATTACATATTTGTGGTCATACAAGTCAAAGGCACCATAGGCTGTAATTACTCGGCAAATCCATCTTTTTTTTCCACATTTCTCCACTCCATAAACAGTCCATCAAAATAAATGCCATGCACATCATTTTCACCATATCATAGTCGGTTGTTAGAGTTTTCATCATTTCAGTTGTCATTAGCTTTCTAGCCACGTATTTACAAAGTCAGATAGATTTTGCAAAGGTAGAGTTCTACTTGGATCACACCTTGTTACGTAGCATCCCAACACAAATTAAATCACATAAGATAATTCCCAAGTTGTGTGAATGAAGGATGAAATCTGTAAAGTAATCCAGGTCACCATAAGTGAAATGGTTATCTTGCTCATCCCCCTATGCGAATGACCCCAAGAATGCTGAGAGTTGGCAAAAGGACAAGCATCTTCCCTACCCAATTCCCCAAGAATCCCAAGTTCTCAAAAAGTTGCAAAAAATCACAAATTTGCAAAAGTCAAAACTCCAAAAATTTGACATCACCACCAAAGTGCATACATCAAAAAGCACATACAATAGTGATTCTCATCACTCAATATTCAAATCCCTTGCTCAAAAAAAATAAAAAATAAAAACAAAAATAAACAGTGATTTTTATCACTACAAAAGAGCAAGTATCCCAATACAATTGAAGAAAAGAAGGGAGTCAAACTTGAATCCCTAGAACTCTCAGCATTCAGAAGGTCATGAAGTAAACCTCAGTACCGATTTGGTGGATAGCCTATCGGTCACTGGTGGCAAACCTCCCGCATGATGATATATCTATCACAGTAACTCGTGTACAGATCAATGTTTGCATGCGGATGAGCTAGCTTATGGTCTCCTAGATAACACCGTAGATTAATCTAACTAAATACAACAAAGGAGTTAGTGGAGCTAATTAGGTGATCCTCAGTATAGGTTTGGTTGATAGCCTATCTGGCACTGGCGGTATCCTGATAAATACCACATAAACAAACTCAATTGCACACACAAGGATGTGAAATAACTTGGTCAAAAACAAGTCCGATTCATACCTTGTTCAAAAGCCTTGTCAGATAAAGTACAGTCATGGCTAGTTAGTTAAAACATCTGAGTCTCAAAAAACTTTAACTACACCCCAAACCAACCGTGCTATCTTTCACCCTCGCATCGCCATCAGAAAATACAAAACAAAAAATAACATGTATACATAGAAAGTCCTGTACCACAACAATCCATAAGACAAAAAGCCATAAGTTCTAAATAGTCTATGGTGCCATCACCAAAAATCACAAATTCAATTCATCCATTCCATTTGCATCTCATTTGCATCCATCATAACCTATGCATCCATCAAAAGTAAATTAACATGCATACATACACATTCATCAATCATTATGCATAACATCACATCATGACACGTGGATAAATAAAAGAAAGTCATCTGTGTATATATTATCAAAAATGCCCGTAGGCTACAATGAACCGGTCCTCTGACCTCACAACAAAATCCAAAAGCTCAAAAACCCCCAAGCCTAGGGCGTCGGCCACCATGATCACATAGGATCGGTGCGACGGGAACTACCCCCCGTGGTGTGGGTCCTATGGGACCCCTCATGGCAGCTGCTGCTAGCCCCCGCATCATGCCTACTAGACCCCCCCTCATCCAGCCGCCTACGCCGAGAGGATGCTGACTACTCCATCTCACTCCCTCTCGAGCGGTGCAACGATCCACCTCCGCTCAATGCAGGAATCCATCCACCGAGGCGGATAATCTCTGCCTCCATCTCAAATCGATGTCGAATCAAGTCCATCTCCCACTGATGAACTATGGCCAAGTTCTCATCATGCTGTGCCAATACCCTATCCCTCTCCACCAGCTACATCCATAGGAGATCAATCTCCCGTGCAGCATCGGTATCCCCCTCCCACCGATGGTACGCAGCCAATGCATTCTCCCTCTCCACCAACTATGTTCGCAGGAGATCCCTCTCCCAAAATACATCCTCGAGCTCCTCATCCCACCTCCGGAGCAACCCCTCCAATCGTGCATTCTCAGTGCAACCCTACCTCACTATCCCCCAAAACTCCTGAGGCATCGACATCTCCAAAAAGGCAGGCTGCTTCGGCTCCCACTGCTCCGGAAAGTCCTGCATCTCTGGCTACTCCGAAACCCTAACATCACCCTCCATGAAATCATCCACCTCTACCATATCCGCGTCCTCCAGTGGAACCCCCAACCCTCACCTGGTGCCTCGACACCCTCATCACCTACTTCTGCTACCTATACACCACCTAAAGGCCCCTTGCCTCACCATCGTTGCAAGATCCACCATTGGTTGTACTTCGTAGTAGTCCCGACATCGTCTACGTCTAGGATGTCAATGACTAGCCAAGCTAGAGTCCTCTCATCCCCCCGATGTCGATAGACCATGGGCTCACCAGGCACCCCTTGGCGCACCCCAAACTATCATGTCACCCGACCATAAGGGAAGAACTCCTGCTCAGTCACATGCCACCCAATCAGCCACCACCCCCTACGAACCCATCGAAGCCACTCTCCAGCCTCAGGCCAGGCTGGACAATCCTGGTAGGGGTGCCAGAACACCTCCCCTGGGGCTAGCCGAGTGAAGGCATCAGCATAGTGCCCCATGACACCTGCCCAATGTCGACTCTATCCCTACTCCTCAGACCACCTCCATAGAGCCATGTAACCTATATCCCTATCCACCATCTCCGCCTGAGTCATCCATAGAAACCCCATCGACCTCTCCATCGCTATGTGCTACCAAGCCCAACACTGCAATAGGAAGCTGCACCCAATACCCTTTCGCCTCTAGCAGTGGACCTCGTACAGCTCATCATAGAGTTGTGCCAGTAGAGTCTATCCCCATATCATGATCATAGGTGCATCCGTAGGACACTCCACCAACCTGAACACCACCTCCAGTAGGTTCCATGGGAACCTCACACCCGAAGAGTCGGGTAGCAGCATGTTGGAAATGAGGCCCATCAGTACGGCGTGCCTCACTCCCAACACACCCATCTCCAGCCACCATCGAACCAAAATGCCACCAATATTGCAGTCACCCTCTGCCTTCTCCACTGGGCTCTCCACACCCAACTCCTCCCCATGCCCGAAGCAGTGTGTCAGCACTGCTGTCCGTTGATCCCATGAGATCATCCTGATCGGCAATCCATCTATCGAAATCCGTAGAATCTGGTAGACGTCCTCCAAGGTCACCGTCATCTCCCCTATTGGGAGATGGAAGGTATTGGTCTGGGGTTCCCACAAGTTGATAAGAGCTATCAAATAGGCCCGATCCCTGACCACAGGCTCCAGCCAAGTCACTTGCTTGAGCCCAAGGGCATCAAGCCACTCCTAGTCATCCAAAGTCAGCGCCTCCTGCGCTTCAATAAAAATAGTAGGCACACGGTACCGACTCTTCACAACCTACAAAAGAAAACAACACAAAAAAATTAAAATCATGAAAAACTATACAACAGTAACATGAATATACAATGTACATCTAAAAACAACAAAATTCACAAAAATTCAAAACAAAATAGTTTGTCAGTCTTAGGGTTTCTGTACTCTAAGTTTAAAACTGACAGACAAAAAAAAAACAAAAAACAATTTTCAAAAATAGTTTGTCAGTCTTAGGGTTTATGTACTCTAAGTTTAAAACTGACAAAAGAAAAAAACAAAAACAATTTTCAAAAATAGTTTGTCAGTCTTAGGGTTTCTGTACTCTAAGTTTAAAACCGATAGACAAAATAAAAAAACAAAAACAATTTTCAAAAACAATTTGTCAGTCTTAGGGTTTATGTACTCTAAGTTTAAAACAGACAAAATAAAAATACAAAAAAACAATTTTCAAATATAGTTTGTCAGTCTTAGGGTCTTTGTACTCTAAGTTTAAAATTGACAGACAAAGAAAAACAAACAAAACAAAATTAACATGACAGTTTTTTTACCTAGGGTTTTCAATCAAGTTTTAAAAACTGACAAATTCAACCTAAAAAACTAGGGTTTCACGGTCAGTTTATCCTAAGGTTTTCGTGTAACAACAACATCACAAAATACAAAATTTTACCTAAGGTTTACCTTACTGTAAAAAGGAAACAAATTTTAGACTTTTATCACATCTTTTTCAAAATACAGGTAAACTAGGGTTTCATTTTTTATGAAGCCAACTAAAAAGAAAAACAAATTTTAAGCTAAGTTTTGAACTAAGTTTTTTTTTTCAGTTTTGATCTTTGGTAAACTAGGGTTAAGTGAAGTTTTTCAGTTACGTTTTAAACTAAGTTTTCAGCTAAGTTATAAACTAACTTTTGATCTTTGTTTACCTAGGGTTTTTACCTAAGTTTTCATGCAGCCATAAAACAACAACTCACGCATAACGATATACATTTAATTAGGGCTTTCATTTTTAATTTGAACAACAAACTACAAAAGGAACACTAAATAAATTACGGTATTAAAAACCGTAACAACACAACACAAACAATAACGAGGAGGATCACTTACTGGTCTCGCTTCGGCTCCGCCGCTCGATCCGGTTCATGAACTCATGATGTCGAGAGAAATTCGACAGCGCTTCGCTTCGCAGAATCAACCTCTTCCTCCTCAGAGCTCCAAATCGCTAGAAAATTCGAATGCAAATGAGCCCAAACCCTAGTTTTGGCCCTTAAATAGGCTTTTTAGGCCTGTAATCATTCCTCCCTAGGATGAGCACTCTAGTTAGCACTTGTCCCACCCTAGGATGATTACTAAAATGGTATTCATCCCACCCAGGAATGAATACACAACAAAAATTTCAAAAAACAAATAACAAAAACTGCACAAAATGCACAAAAACAAGCAATAAAACTGTCCGATGAGAGTACTTTTGCACCTGACATTCCGGGCATGCAAAATAGACGTCGGGGTTACAAATCCTCACTATCCTATTCCCTAAGAAGGCTACCATAGCCGGACCACTCCACGGGAAGACGGATTGTCAAGAATTTCATCCCCAAATGGCATCACCAAAAGGGTCAAAACCCAACCAAAAATAGCAATAACATTGCCGAACGAAGGCGCCTCTACGCCTGACATTCGTAGCATCCAAAATTGATGCTGGGGTCACAAATTATCACTATCCTATTCCCTAAGAAGGCTACCATAGCCGGACCACTCCACGGGAAGACGAATTTGTGCCAATTTTAGCTCCAAAAAGTCACAAAAACTCATGGGAGTGGCTTGATGCCCTTGGGCTCAAGCAAGTGACTCGACTGGAGCCTGTGGTCGGGGATTGGGCCTATTTGATGGCTCTTATCAACTTGTGGGAACCCCGTACCAATACCTTCCATCTCCCAACAAGGGAGATTATGGTGACCTTGGAGGATGTCTACCAGATTTTGTGGATTCTGATAGATGGATTGCTAATCAAGACGATGTCACAGGATCAGCAGACAGTAGTACTGACACACTACTTTGGGCATGGGGAGGAGTTGGGTGTGGATATCCTGGTGGAGAAGGCAGAGGGCGACTACTAGATTGGTGGCATTTTGGTTTGATGGTGGTTGGATATGGGTGTGTTGGGAGTGAGGCATGCCGTACTGATGGGCCTCATTTCTAACATGCTACTACCCAACTCTTTGGGTGTGAGGTTCCCATGGAACCTACTGGAGGTGGTGTTTAGGTTGGTGGAGTGTCCTACGGATGCACCTATGATCATGATATGGGGACAGACTCTACTAGCACAGCTCTATGATGAGTTGTATGAGTTATGCTATTGGATGCAAAAGGGTATTGGGTGCAACTTCCTGTTGCAGTGCTGGAATTGGAAACACATAATGGTGGAGAGGTCAGTGGGGTTGTCATGGATGACTCGGGTGGAGATGGTGGATAGGGATATAGGTTACATAACTCTATGGAGGTGGTCTGATGAGTAGGGACAAATTTGACGTTGGGCAGGTGTCATGGGGCACTATGTTGACTCCTTCACTTGGCTAGCCCTAGGGGAGGTGTTCTGGCACCCCTACTGGAATTGTCTAGCATAGCCTGAGGTTGGAGAGTGGCTCTGATGGGTTCACATGGGGTGGTGGCTGATTGGGCGGCATGTGATTGAGTAGGAGTCCTTCCATTATGGTCGGGTGACATGACAGTTTAGGGTGTGCCAGGGGGTACCTGGTGAGCCCGTGGTCTATCGACATCAGGGGGATGAGAGGACTCTAGCTTGGCCAATCATTGTGCCGCTTGGTGAGGATTCGGATACCACGATTGACATCCTGGATGTAGATGATGTCGGGACTACTGCAGAGTATGACCAATGGTGGATCTTGCAATGGTGGTGAGGCGAGGGGCCTCTAGTTGGTGCAGAAGCGGTAGCAACAGGTGATGAAGGTGGCAAGGCACCAAGTGAGGGTTGGGGGGTTTTTTTGGAGGACATAGATATGGTAGAGGTATATGATTTTAGCAAGGGTGATGTTAGGGTTCTAGAGCATCTGGAGATGTAGGAATTTCTGGAGTAGTGGGAGCTAGAGCAGCCTACCTTTCCCAAGATGCTGATGCCTTAGGCAGTTTTGAGGGATAATGAGGTAGGGTTGCACGTTGAGAATGCACGATTGGAGGTGATACTTAGGAGGTGGGATGAGGAGCTCAGAGATGCGTTGTGGGAGAGGTATCTCCTATGAACATAGTTGGCAGAGCAAGAGAATGCATTGGGTATGTACCACTGACGGGAGGGGGATATCGATGCTACATGGGAGATTGATATCCTACGAACATAGTTGGTGGAGAGGGATAGGGTATTGGTGCAATGTGATGATAACTTGGCCACAGTTCATTAGTGGGAGATGGACTTGATTCGGCATCAATTTGAGATGGAGGTAGAGATTATCCACCTCGATGGATGGATTCCTATGTTGAGCGAAGGTGGATCGTCACGTCGCTCAAGAGGGAGTGATACAAAGTAGTCAGCATCCTCTCGATGTAGGCAGCTAGATGAGGGGGGGTCTAGTAGGCATGATGCAGGGGCTAGCAGCAGCCGCCCTGAGGGTCCCATAGGACCCACATCGCGAGAAGTAGTTTTTGTTGCATCGATCCTGCATGATCATGGTGGCCGAAGCCCTAGGCTTGGGGGTTTTTGATCTTTTGGCTTTTGTTGTGAGGTCAGGGGACCGGTTCATTGTAGCCTACAATCATTTTTGATAATATATACACAGATGAATTTCTTTTATTTATCCACGTGTCATGATGTGATGTTATGCATAATGATTGATGAATGTGTATGTATGCATGTTAATTTACTTTTGATGGATGCATAGGTTATGATGGATGAAAATGAGATGCAAATGGAATGAATGAATTGAATTTGTGATTTTTGGCCATGGCACCATAGGCTGTTTAGAACTTATGGCTTTTTGGCTTATGGATTGCTATGGTACAGGACTTTCTATGTATACATGTTACTTTTTGTTTTGTATTTTCTAATGGCGATGCAAGGGTGAAAGATAGCATGGTTTGTCTGGGGTTTAGTTAAAGTTTTCTAAGACTCAGATGTTTTAACTACCTAGCCACAACTGTACTTTATCTGACAAGGCTTTTGAACAAGGTATGAATCAGACTTGTTTTTGACCATGTTATTTTACATCCTTGTGTGTGCAATTGAGTTTGTTTATGTGGTATTTATCAAGATACCGCCAGTTCCAGATAGGCTGTTAACCAAACCTGTACTGAGGATCACCTAATTAGCTCCACTAACTCCTTTGTTGTATTTAGTTAGATTAATCTGTGGTGTTATCTAGGAGACCATAAGATAGCTCATCCACATGCAAACATTGATCTGTACACGAGTTACTGTGACAAATATATCGTCATGCAGGAGGTTTGCCACTAGTTATCGATAGGCTATCCACCAAATCAATACTCAGGTTTACTTCATGACCTTCTGAATGCTAAGAGTTCTAGGGATTCAAGTTTGACTCCCTTCTTTTCTTCAATTGTATTGGGATACTTGTTCTTTTTTAGTGATAAAAATCACTATTTATTTTTGTTTTTGTTTTTGTTTTTTGTATTGGCACCACCTAGACTAGGAGTGTCATTCTACTTATACATCTCAACTACTGAGGTGGCACTAGGCACCATGCTAGCCCAGAAAAATGAACTTCACAAAGAACAGGCTACTTACTATCTTAGCCGCACCTTGGTCAGTTATGAACTTAACTATGCATACGTTGAGAAGCTCTGCTTGGCAGTGGTGTTTGCTACCAAAAATCTATGCCATTACATGCTGAGCAATAAGACGTATGTTGTGTCTAAGGAGAATCCATTGTGGTACATGATGAGTCACACTTATCATAGTAGCCACACGGTGAAATGGATCATGTTGTTGACGGAGTTTGACATAGAGTTCATTGGATAGAAATCCATCAAAGGTCAAGTCATAGCCGATCAACTAGCAGAGGCTCCTCTCAAAGATGATCAGCCTCTGATCATAGAACTACCCAATGATGGGGTCTTCCATGTCTCAGAATCACCAGATTCTAATGAGCCTGAGTCACAGGCCGACATAACCCTATTTTTTGATGGTTCTAAATGTGAGCAAGGAGGTGGTGTGGGAATTGTATTCTTCACACCGCAAGGGGCTCCAATGCCTCTATCATTTAAATTATATTTCTCGTGCACCAACAACAATGCAGAATATGAAGCCTTGCTCATAGGTCTTCAGACAATAATCACCATGAACATCAAATGATTAAACATCTTTGGTGATTCACTGTTAATTGTCAACCAAGTCAAAGGGGTATTCCAATGTAAATGTTGCAGGCCTACAAAGCCCTTGTGGAAAAATTCTTGGCAAATCTTGAATGGTACGACATCGAGGCACTCCCTCGGTCATCGAATTGTTTTTGTAGACACTATGGCCTCTTTGGGGTCACTAATCCCATAAGACATGTCTGGTGATATGACAACCATTCAAGTCAAAACTTTATCGCAATCAGTGATGGAGCGTGCAAGCTCTAAATTAACGCCAGGAATCCACCTGATCTAGATCGAACCGTCCATGGACAAGTTCTCTCGAATCCATGATTGTCTGAATCATGCTAACTAGGGGTCCTTGTTCTCCCCTACTCCCATTAATAGCAACACAATGCTATTCTTACAAGTTCTTTCCCGTTCAGCTTTTTCTAGGGATGAACTTCAAGAGGGATTGGCTATTCATACCGTCAAGGTTTTCGATCAGCAGGATTGGTATTCACCCATAAGGGACTACCTCAAGCTAGGTAACCTCCCACTTGGATTGACGCATGCCACAAAATGATCATTCAAGTAGAAAGCGGCAAAGCATGTCTTGTTAGGAGACATTTTGTACCATCATAGCTATGAAGGAATCCTCCTTCGTTGCTTGGACCAGCAGGAGTCCACTTGGGTGATCACCCAAGTGCACGATGGTACATGCGATGGCCACTTCAGTGGTATGGCCATCGCAAAGTGCATTCTCTGCATGGGCTATTATTGGCCATCTTTAGAGCGATATTGTTGCACGTATGTAAGGAAGTGCATGAAATGTCAACACCATGCCCATTTGACACATGTACCTTCCTAGGCCTTGTAGTCGATCCAATCGGTTTGGCCATTTTCATAGTGGGGCTTAGATCTAATCGAAAAGATCTCCCCTACATCGTCCGGCCATCACACGTTTATCATAACGGCCACAGAGTACTTCACCAAATGGGTGGAAGCAGTTTCGCTTACCTCTATGACTGGAACCCGCATTTCGGAGTTCATTTTACACAATATCATATGTCATTTTGGTATTCCATCCAAGATAATCTCGGATAATGGGACGTCATTCAAGAACAAAGACGTGCGTGCTTTGACCACAAAATACAAAATCCAGCATAGTTTTTTGACACCCTATTATCCATAGGCAAATGGGCAAGCAGAGGCATCAAACAAAATGCTAGTTGCCATCCTCAAAAATATAGTCACAGATAGTCATAAGGATTGGCACATTCAAATCCCCCTTGCCTTGTGGGCTTATCGCACTAGCATTCGGACGCCCACTAGGGCAACTCCATTTTCACTGGTGTATGGCTCCGAGGTAGTCATGCCTCTCGAGTTGGAAATTCCTTCCCTACGCATATCAATGCAAGAGTTCATCGATGATGATGCTGTGTGGCAGGCCCGATTAGACCAGCTTACGTTGCTCGATGAACGATGCGTTAATGCTCTTGAGCATTTACGTATCTATCAAGAGCGACTTAAGAAAGCATACAACATGAAGGTTCACCTGAGGGACTTTCAGGTTGGTGACTTGGTCTTAAAAGAGAACCAACAAAATCCTAACTTGCCGCCCCACCTAAGGGACAAGTTCATGGCAAAATGGTTAGGTCCTTATGTCATCCATAGTAAAATAGGACCTGGGACATACCGGCTCGCCTCTCTTGAAGGAATCCAGCAGCTGGAACCCTTGAACATCAGTCATTTGAGGCCATTCCACATTTAGAGAGCCATAGCCCACCCAAAAGCTCCAAGGATTCCCACAATCACTTGGTCAACCCCTAAACGCCCCAAAGGTACCCATAATCCCTTTGGTCAAACCAAAAAGCTCCAAGGATTCCCGCAATCGCTTGGTCAATTCCAAAAATGCCCCAAAGGTATCCATAAACCCTTTGGTCAAACCAAAAAGCTCCAAGGATCCTCGCAATCGCTTGGTCCAATCCCCAAAATGCCCCAACGGTGCCCATTACCCCTTTGGTCAAGACAAAAGCTCCAAGGATTCCCACAATCGCTTGGTCAATAATAAGAAAGTTCAAAACAATAAAATCATCAAAAATAACAAAAATTGCATCTCATTTCCATGCATGCTCAAAATCATCACAACAATAAAGAGCTCTCTTCGCATTCATCTTCATATTCACCCAAATAAATCCATCAAAAACACAAAAATAATAGCTGCATTTCAGCATCGCATCCATACATTACATATTTATGGTCATACAAGTCAAAGGCACCATAGGCTATAATTACTCGACAAATCCATCTTTTTTTTCCACATTTCTCCACTCCATAAATAGTCCATCAAAATAAATGCCATGCACATCATTTTTGCCATATCATAGTCGGTTGTTAGAGTTTTCGTCATTTCAGCTGTCATTAGCTTTCTAGCCACGTATTTACAAAGTCAGATAGATTTTGCAAAGGTAGAGTTCTACTTGGATCACACCTTGTTACGTAGCATCCCAACACAAATTAAATCACATAAGATAATTCCCAAGTTGTGTGAACGAAGGATGAAATCTATAAAGTAATCCAGGTCACCATAAGCGAAATGGTTATCTTGCTCATCCCCCTGTGCGAATGACCCCAAGAATGCTGAGAGTTGGCAAAAGGACAAGCATCTTCCCTACCCAATTCCCCAAGAATCCCAAGTTCTCAAAAAGTTGCAAAAAATCACAAATTTGCAAAAGTCAAAACTCCAAAAATTTGACATCACCACCAAAGTGCATACATCAAAAAGCACATACAATAGTGATTCTCATCACTCAATATTCAAATCCCTTGCTCAAAAAAAAAAAACAAAACAAAAATAAATAGTGATTTTTATCACTACAAAAGAGCAAGTATCCCAATACAATTGAAGAAAAGAAGGGAGTCAAACTTGAATCCCTGGAACTCTCAGCATTCAAAAGGTCATGAAGTAAACCTCAGTACCGATTTGGTGGATAGCCTATCGGTCACTGGTGGCAAACCTCCCGCATGACGATATATCTGTCATAGTAACTCGTGTACAGATCAATGTTTGCATGCGGATGAGCTAGCTTATGGTCTCCTAGATAACACCATAGATTAATCTAACTAAATACAACAAAGGAGTTAGTGGAGCTAATTAGGTGATCCTCAGTACAGGTTTGGTTGATAGCCTATCTGGCACTGGTGGTATCCTGATAAATACCACATAAACAAACTCAATTGCACACACAGGGATGTGAAATAACTTGGTCAGAAACAAGTCCGATTCATACCTTGTTCAAAAGCCTTGTCAGATAAAGTACAGTCACGGCTAGTTAGTTAAAACATCTGAGTCTCAGAAAACTTTAACTACACCCCAAACCAACCGTGCTATCTTTCACCCTCGCATCGCCATCAAAAAATACAAAACAAAAAATAACATGTATACATAGAAAGTCCTGTACCACAGCAATCCATAAGACAAAAAGCCATAAGTTCTAAATAGTCTATGGTGCCATCACCAAAAATCACAAATTCAATTCATCCATTCCATTTGCATCTCATTTGCATCCATCATAACCTATGCATCCATCAAAAGTAAATTAACATGCATACATACACATTCATCAATCATTATGCATAACATCACATCATGACACGTGGATAAATAAAAGAAAGTCATCTATGTATATATTATCAAAAATGCCCATAGGCTACAATGAACCGGTCCTCTGACCTCACAAAAAAATCCAAAAGCTCAAAAACCCCCAAGCCTAGGGCGTCGACCACCATGATCACGCAGGATCGGTGCGACGGGAACTACCCCCGTGGTGTGGGTCCTGTGGGACCCCTCAGGGCGGCTGCTGCTAGCCCCCGCATCACGCCTACTAGACCCCCCTCATCCAGCCGCCTACGCCGAGAGGATGCTGACTGCTCCGTCTCGCTCCCTCTCGAGCGACGCGATGATCCACCTCCGCTCAACGTAGGAATCCATCCACCGAGGCGGATAATCTCTGCCTCCATCTCAAATCGATGTCGAATCAAGTCCATCTCCCACTGATGAACTATGGCCAAGTTCTCGTCACGCCGTGCCAATACCCTATCCCTCTCCACCAGCTACGTCCATAGGAGATCAATCTCCCGTGCAGCATCGGTATCCCCCTCCCACCGATAGTATCCACCAACTACATTCGTAGGAGATCCCTCTCCCGCAGCGCATCCCCGAGCTCCTCATCCCGCCTCCGGAGCAGCCCCTCCAATCGTGCATTCTCAGCACGCAACCCTACCTCACTATCCCCCAAAACTTCCTGAGGCATCGACATCTCTAGAAAGGCAGGCTGCTCTGGCTCCCACTACTCCAGAAAGTCCTACATCTCCGGCTGCTCCGGAACCCTAACATCACCCTCCCCAAAATCATCCACCTCTACCATATCCATGTCCTCCAGTGGAACCCCCCAACCCTCACCTGGTGCCTCGACACCCTCATCACCTGCTGCTGCCACCTCTACACCACCTAGAGGCCCCTCGCCTCGCCACCATCATAAGATCCACCATTGGTCATACTCCACGGTAGTCCCGACGTCATCTACATCTGGGACGTCAATCATGGTATCCGAATCCTCACCCAGCGGTGCAATGACTGGCCAAGCTAGAGTCCTCTCGTCCCCCCAGTGTCGATAGACCATGGGCTCACCAGGCAACCCCTGGCACACCCCAAACTGTCGTGTCACCCGACCATAAGGGAAGAACTCCTGCTCGGTCACATGTCACCCAATCAGCCACCGCCCCCTACGAACCCACCGGAGCCACTCTCCAGCCTCAGGCTAGGCTGGACAATCCTAGTAGGGGCACCAGAACACCTCCCCTGGGGCTAGCCGAGCGAAGGCATCAGCATAGTGCCCCATGACACCTGCCCAACGTCGACTCTATCCCTGCTCCTCAGACCACCTCCATAGAGCCACGTAACCTATATCCCTATCCACCATCTCCACTCGAGTCATCCACGACAACCCCATCGGCCTCTCCATCACTATGTGCTACCAAGCCCAACACTACAACAGGAAGCTGCACCCAATACCCTTTCGCCTCCGGTAGCGGACCTCGTACAACTCATCATAGAGCTATGCCAATAGAGTCTGTCCCCATCTCATGATCATAGGTGCATCCGTAGGACACTCCACCAACTTGAACACCACCTCCAGCAGGTTCCATGGGAACCTCGCACCCGAAGAGTCGGGTAGCAGCATGTTGGAAATGAGGCCCATCAGTATGGCATGCCTCACTCCCAACACACCCATCTCCAGCCACCATCGAACCAAAATGCCACCAATATGGTAGTCGCCCTTTGCCTTCTCCACTGGGCTCTCCACACCCAACTCCTCCCCATGCCCGAAGTAGCATGTCAGCACTACTGTCCGCTGATCCCATGGTGTCGTCCTGATCGGCAATCCATCTATCAAAATCCATAGAATCCAGTAGACGTCCTCCAAGGTCACCATCATCTCCCCTGTTGGGAGATGGAAGGTATTGGTCTGAGGTTCCCACAAGTTGATAAGAGCCATCAAATAGGCCCGATCCCCGACCACAGGCTCCAACCGAGTCACTTGCTTGAGCCCAAGGGCATCAAGCCACTCCCAGTCAGCCAAAGTCAGCGCCTCCCGTGCTTCAATAAAAATAGTAGGCACACGGTACCGACTCTTCACAACCTGCAAAAGAAAACAACACAAAAACATTAAAATCATGAAAAATTGTACAATAGTAACATGAATATACAATGTACAGCTAAAAACAACAAAATTCACAAAAATTCAAAACAAAAATAGTTTGTCAGTCTTAGGGTTTCTGTACTCTAAGTTTAAAACTGACAGACAAAATAAAAAAAAAAAACAATTTTCAAAAATAGTTTGTCAGTCTTAGGGTTTCTGTACTCTAAGTTTAAAACTGACAGAAAAAATAAAAAAAAAAACAATTTTCAAAAATAGTTTGTCAGTCTTAGGGTTTCTGTACTCTAAGTTTAAAACTGATAGACAAAATAAAAAAACAAAAAAACAATTTTCAAATATAGTTTGTCAGTCTTAGGGTCTTTGTACTCTAAGTTTAAAACTGACAGACAAAGAAAAAACAAACAAAACAAAATTAACATGACAGTTTTTTTACCTAGGGTTTTCAATCAAGTTTTAAAAACTGACAAATTCAACCTAAAAAACTAGGGTTTCACGGTCAGTTTATCCTAAGGTTTTCATGTAACAACAACATCACAAAATACAAAATTTTACCTAAGGTTTACCTTACTGTAAAAAGGAAACAAATTTTAGACTTTTATCACGTCTTTTCAAAATACATGTAAACTAGGGTTTCATTTTTTATGAAGCCAACTAAAAAGAAAAACAAATTTTAAGCTAAGTTTTGAACTAAGTTTTTTTTGTTTTTTGATCTTTGGTAAACTAGGGTTAAGTGAAGTTTTTCAGTTACGTTTTAAACTAAGTTTTCAGCTAAGTTATAAACTAACTTTTGATCTTTGTTTACCTAGGGTTTTTACCTAAGTTTTCATGAAGCCATAAAACAACAACTCACGCATAACGACATACATTTAATTAGGGCTTTCATTTTTAATTTGAACAACAAACTACAAAAGGAACACTAAATAAATTGTGGTATTAAAAACCGTAACAACACAACACAAACAATAACGAGGAGGATCACTTACTGGTCTCGCTTCGGCTCCGCCGCTCGATCCGGTTCATGAACTCATGATGTCGGGAGAAATTCGGTAGCGCTTCACTTCGCAGAATCAACCTCTTCCTCCTTAGAGCTCCAAATCGCTAGAAAATTCGAATGCAAATGAGCCCAAACCCTAGTTTTGGCCCTTAAATAGGCCTTTTAGGCCTGTAATCGTTCCTCCCTGGGATGAGCGCTCTAGTTAGCACTCGTCCCACCCTAGGACGATTACTAAACTGGTATTCGTCCCACCCAGGAATGAATACACAACAAAATTTCAAAAAATAGCAAAAACTGCACAAAAATGCACCAAAAACAAGCAATAAAACTGTCCGATGAGAGTACTTTTGCACCTGACATTCCGGGCATGCAAAATAGACGTCGGGGTTACAAATCCTCACTATCCTATTCCCTAAGAAGGCTACCATATCCGGACCGCTCCACGGGAAGACGGATTGTCGAGAATTTCATCCCCAAATGGCATCACCAAAAGGGTCAAAACCCAACCAAAAATAGCAATAACATTGCCGAACGAAGGTGCCTCTGCGCCTGACATTCTTGGCATCCAAAAGTAATGCTGGGGTCACAAATTGTCACTATCCTATTCCCTAAGAAGGCTACCATAGCCGGACCGCTCCACGGGAAGATGGATTTGTGCCAATTTTAGCTCCAAAAAGCATCACAAAAAGGGTTCACACCCACCAAAAATAGGTCTAAATGTCAAAAAACTGCACACACATTCAATGATAAAACATCTGAGGGCACCCTTACACAAGTCATCTTGGGTCAAGCGACTCGTCACTTTTCTCATGTAGGTCATTCCCTCATCGATTCGTCGCTTGAGGGGGTAGTCACACTTAGTCAACAATCAACAAATACACACCCAATCATGAAAATGGCATGCATTCAAAGAATCATTGACAAAGACAATCACGCTCCTGCTTGGGGCAGCAAACAAGCAATAATCACAAGCTGATCAAACACTTGGCATTCGTGAATCATGAACTCAAGGTTCCCACAGACAAAAGGTTGCACCCTTTGCCTATTCATGACTGATCAATGTCCAAGATCAAGTAACACCTCACTGAAAAAGGTCAACACTTGAATTGAGTTCCTTCGCTCGTCAGAAGCAAGGATTCAAGAATGCATGCCCTTTCCATACTTGGGGCACCAAAATTTGGTTAGGTTACTAAGAAACCCTAATCATTAGTGCTTTGGTTATCTATTTTTGCTCAGCATTGCGCCACGAGTTGCACATCCCAAAAAGGGGCATCTATAGACACCAAAACAACACCAATCCGATTATGTGACTACAAACACTGATCGCATTGACACACACAACCCCCAGGGCAGCCCCCAGAGGTCAAAAAATGGTCCTAACCACTCTCACAGTAGTTTTGGAAGGTCAGGAGTCAATTTGGCACCTTCAGGCACTCTGCTTCATACTCGTTCCACCCAGGGACGATTACAAACTTCTATTCGCCCCACCCAGGGACGATTAGTAGTATTCGCTCCAGGGTGGGGCGAATAGCAGGTTTGATGGGAAAAAAGTCAAATCTTGACAAATGGTAGCTCAGATCCACCACTTAATTCTTCCTTCCTTGCATGGGAGTGTGAGTGAGCATTTTTGAGCGTTAGAGGCAGTTACAAGGGTAGTCATGGAGCCCCTAATCAGGGAGGAATCTCCTCCCCCCCTAGGAAGGCATGATTGCCAAGTGGCGCCTCTGCATGCTCAATCACAAGAGACCTCCAGGTCTATAAATTGGTGAGTTTTCTCACCACAAGAGATAGAGAGAAGGAGCATTTTGAGCAATGAAGTGTTGTCATTTTACTTCCACACACACACCTTTTGATTTGTGCCTTTCGCATCCTTGATCTCTTTTGGAAGAGAGGTCATAGGGTGGTTATTGGAAGCACAAATCTGGAACCAAAACCTAACATTTGGCCACAATATCCTACCAAATTTGTTGACAACACCTCACAAGAGATTTTGGACCCATCCCAAGTGGATTGGTGCCAAAATCGGGCCCCAAACGATGGGCGTCCTACCCCGGGTGCCCCCCACACTGTTGCAGTCCTAATCGCCCCGCCCTGGAGTGATTAGAAATCTATGGCAGATTTCCCTTCTGTTATTTTTGCATTTGATTTTATGCTGCTTAGATAGGTTGCCATTTAAATTTCACCTTGTTTTGAGCAATTTTGATCATGTTTCTATCATCTCTCGCCTTTACTAACTTGCAGGTAGCATCATCAAATTCCTAGTGATAGAGGCCAAATTGGGAAAATATGACCTTCTAGGTCTTCCCAAAACACCCCCAATTAGCTAATCCCAACTTTGCAGGTGATTTGGAGCTTCCCGGATGTGACATTTGGGACGGTGCTTTTTGGCATTTTGTTGCAGGTCTATTCGTCCCGCCCCGGAGCGAATACAAATCTGTGGTGAATTTTTTGACTGTTCCATTTGTAGTGCCCTCCTGGTGAGGTTTTGATGCCCCTGTCAAATTTTTAGTTCATTTGGAGTTATGCTAGTTATCGTTTTATTTACATCTTGCTTGCACTAATTGAAGGCTTGGGGATTGCATGTTTTATTTCATCAGCAGGTGCTATTGACTATTTTTTGTTTCCATGAACGCAGGGTCTTAACATCGGAGGAGCAGCAAGGAGTCAAGACTCATTAACACAAGCGACGATGATGTTTGGTCCGCCCACTTTACATGTGGGCACGCGGAAGAAGGAATAGCATCCATGGGTGTGACAAGAACACATATTTAACGCTCCTAGCCCTTAGAAGGGGAGGAGGCGGATTGTAACCGAGTTCTAAAACATATCAATAAAAAGGGTTGTCTTCCTTATTGGCTTTTTTTTTTGGTTTCGATTCGTTCATGCTTTCCCTCCTTTCATGCACTTTCAATTCATAGGATTTAGCGTTAAGTTTAGTTCCGTTTGCATCGCACTTGGAGTTTTCTTTTTGTTTCCGTATCCTCGTGCTTTTCCACTGAAAAAGCATGAGGATACGGAAACAAAAAGGAAACTCCAAAAATTTGACATCACCACCAAAGTGCATACGGAAACAAAAAGCATGAGGATACGAAAAAAAAAAGGAAAAGTTGAGTGTGATGCAAACGTGTTTCTGTATCGTCATGCTTTTTTAGTGGAAAAGCACGAGGATACGAAAACAAAAATGAAAATCCGAGTGCGATGCAAATGGAACTAAACTTAATGCTAAATCCTATGAACTAAAAGTGCATGAAAGGAGGGAAAGCATGAATGAATCAAAATGAAACATAAAGCCAATAAGGAAGATGCCCCATCAGGAGGCTCTAATGGAGATATTGAAAGCCATCGAGTTGCAGCCCCATGAAGCAAATTCCTTCAACAACTTTGTGGGACATTTCAAATGATGCACTGATCTAGTCATCACATTTTGAGAAGACAAAGTGAAATCAGTGGCTAATGATATGGCAGATCCACCCTTGCACGTTATCGTGCAGGTCAACAGGATTTCATATAAGAGGGTGTTGGTAGACACTGGCTTGTCCAGTAATATCATCACAACATCGGCATTGAAACACCTAAATTTTCTAGCATCTCACATCATGGCTTCCACCTACACTCTGTGAGCATTCAATGCTGCGATATGCTCGACAGTGGGCACAATTTTCCTACCCATCCAGGTGGGACAAAAGACTATACCTACATTGTACCATATTTTGGAAGGTGAGATGGCCTATAAAATCTTACTGGGTCGGCCATGGATTAGGGACATGAAGTGTGTCCCTTTGATAGCTCATCAGTGATTGAAGTATACATTTGAAGGGGAGATGCATGTAGTCCATGAGAACTTAGAACCCTTCAAGTATTGCAATGCGGTGCAGCTGATGCCGTAATCGACCCTTCCATCAACACATTTGGATTTTTAGTTGAATCCATCTAAACAGGGTTTGATTTCGTAGGCATCCCTATTAACAAGTCCATCAAACCTCCAATCGGGTCCATCATCATTTGGTCCTTCACCAATGATGCCACCTATGGTGGCCAAACAGAAGGACAAAGGGAAGAAACCTTTGGAAGAGGCACAACCTCTGGAAGAAGCGCTGCTCGTAGTATCAACTATCTCTACTAAGGAGATGCCTAGCAGGATGGAAGTCGAGGCTCCTAGTTCACCCGACATGGAGGGGACTCTGAAAGAACTTCCATTTCCTCCCCCTCAATTGCCAACAATCACCATTGAAATGACCAATACGGGCTTGGGGGAGTATCTAGTGTGGAATATTGTAGCAACACCCACACTAGAGTCCATGCAGGACGTGGGGAGACCTCGCCTCTCCATTGGTACTATTGTTCCTCTAGGCTACCTGCTAAACCAGACAAAATTTGTGTATGGGGGCCTTGATCATGGTATTGAACCATACATGCAAGAGGACGAAGATGAAGAGCCCTTTGTAGAAGATGTCAAATATTTTTCCAACCCAAACTTTACTTTGAGATACCTTGGCCAATGCAATTGGCATGGATATGGGTTAGGCAGATATGAGCAAGGAGTGTGTGTTCTTTGCAAACCAAGATATCAGATGCCTTATGACAAGTCAGGAGTAGGGTTCAACCACCCCTTGCCCCTAGACATCTTTGTAGAGAACATGCAAGGCCTAGGGATAGACAACAAGGGTGGATTGGCATTATATCCCCATGCCAATCCTAATACAACATATACATTGGAGGATTATCTCCCATGGTCGACCAACAACCTTGTTAACCTCAACAACCCTTTTCCTTCACTCGAGAGAGGAGAAAGTTCGAGATCTCACCTCCAAAGGGGATATAGAAAAGGTCAGGAAGGATCTTTAGAAGATGAGTCAGAATATGAGGTAGCACCATGGGATCCCTTCGAATCAGATAACAATCACTCACAAGTGACCCCCATGGATGATTATCAAGAAAGCCTCTTAGCAATGTTCCCTTTGGTGGCTACCATCGAGAAAGTGCCACCATAAGACAAGCAGGCCCCATCGTAGAGAGCGAAACAACCCCAATGGGGCCAGATCAATTTTCTCAAGCAAGACGAGCCTCTAATTTCGTGAATAGTTGTTGGAGCTAACGAAGGCCTTTGGATCTCTGACAGTGATTATGAAGATGAAAAGGAGATGGCCTATCTCAATCATATGTGACAACAACAATACCCCTTGGAGATTAACAACATATTTGAACAAATAAACATAGTGCTAGGGCATGAGTGGTACGTAGACCCAGTGCGGTGGGACCAAGTGTTGAATCTACCACTTTGGGCACATGGAGAACACCTTCCACCCAGATACCCTATAGAAATATTAGTGTCGAGGGCAGACCCTGTCTTCCTATCCACACATAGGGCCAATCCATTGGTGCCTATACCTCCAGAGCCAGATTTGAAGCATAAAGAACATCCAGAATGTTTGAGTCACCACACCCATGGTAATGGAGACCAAAATAATTTCATCAACATGATCTCCATTGACTTAATCGCCCCCATCCGCAATCCGATCGATCCAACACAGTCATTGTATTTAGACATAGATACCATAGATTGGGATCATGTTAATTCATCACCATCCCCATCAGAGTACTGGCCTTTCAGTGAGATTCTTCATTGCACCCCAGGGCCAAATAAGGATGTCTTCCATGCTAAAGAGGAACCCAAGATTCCTAATGATGATCTTAACTCAGAAAATGATATCCACTTGATCCCAACTCCACACTAGTTGGAAGACGGATCCCACATGTCGATCGAGGAGACAACTGACGTAGACATTAGCTCAAATCCAATGAATCCATAGATTATCAAGCTGGGGGAATTCTATCCCTCGAAGAGCAAGCCGACTACATTACCATTCTCAAATAGAAGAAGGAGGTTTTTGCATGGTCATACAAAGACATGTCGGGGCTAGATCCATAGCTAGTCATGCATAATCTGATGCTTGATCTGATAATCAATCCAATTAAGCAAAAACTCCATAAGATGCATCCAACAGTAGCCTTAATGGTTAAATACAAGCTACAAAAGTTGTTGGATGCACATTTTGTCATCTACGTGGATTACCCACCATGGTTGTCCAACATGGTGCCCGTCAAAAAGCCTAACGAGAGGATTCGCATATGCACTAATTTTTGAGATCTAAAAAAAGTGAGTCCTAAGGATGATTTCCCCTTGCCAAGCATCAACGCATTGGTAGACGCTACAGCAGGTCATGAAATGCTATCCCTCATAGATGGTTTCTTAGGATACAATCATATTCGTATCAATCCCGAGGACCAACTAAAAATGGTGTTCACAATGCCTTGGGGGAAATTTTGTTATAAGGTCATGCTCTTTGGCCTTAAAAATGTTGGCACCACCTACCAACGTGCCATGACATACATCTTCCATGATTATATGCATTAAAATTTGGAAGATTACATGGATGATTTGTTTGCCAAATCCCTTTTGTGCCTAGATCATCTCGATGACTTAAGCAAGATCCTTGATCGCCTCATGGAACATAAAGTTAGACTGAATCCAAAGAAGTGTGTATTTGGCGTCACATCTAGAAAACTCTTGGGATACATAGTCTCAAAGTGAGGCATCGAGGTGGACTCAAACAAAGTCAAGGAAATCCTTTAAATGCTTCCCAAAAATACCATCAAGCAGCTTAGAAGCCTGCAGGAAAAGGTCGCATCAATCAAGCACTTCATCGCATAGCTATCTAAGAAGTGCCGATCCATGAATAAATTATTGCACAAGGGGGTCGCATTTCATTGGGATGACGAGTGCCAGTCAGCCTTTGAAAACATTAAACAATACTTGGCTTCACTGCCAGTATTTTTACCACCTAGACCAGGAGTGCAGTTCTACTTATACATCTCATCTACTGAGGTGGCACTGGGTGCCATGCTAGCCCAAAAAAATGAACTTCACAAAGAATAGGCTACTTACTATCTTAGCCGCACCCTGGTTAGTTATGAACTTAACTATGCATACATTGAGAAACTCTACTTGGTAGTGGTGTTTGCTACCAAAAAGCTATGCCATTACATGCTGAGCAATAAGATGTATGTTGTGTCTAAGGGGAATCCATTACGGTACATGATAAGTCACACTTATCATAGTAGCCACATGGCGAAATGGATCATGTTGTTAATGGAGTTTGACATAGAGTTCATCGGACAAAAATACATCAAGGGTCAATTCATATCCGATCAACTAGCAGAGGTTCCTCTCAAAAACGATTAGCCTTTGATCATAGAACTACTCGATGATGGGGTCTTCCATGTCTCAAAATCGCCAGATTCTGATGAGCCTAAGTCATAGGCCGACATACCCCTATTTTTTAATGGTTCCAAATGTGAGCAAGGAGGGGGTGTGGGAATTGTATTCTTCACACCACAAGAGGCTCCAATGCCTCTGTCATTTAAATTAGATTTCCCGTGCACAAACAACAATGCAAAATATGAAGCCTTGCTCATAGGTCTTCAGACAACAATCACCATGAACATCAAACGATTAAACATCTTCGGTGATTCGCTGTTAATTTTCAACCAAGTCAAAGGGGTATTCCAATGTAAATGCCTAGTTCTACAGGCCTAAAAGGCCATTGTGGATAAATTCCTGGCAAAGCTTGAATAGTACGACATCGAGACACTCCCTCGGTCATCGAATCATTTTGCGGACACTATGGCCTCTTTGGGGTCACTAATCCCATAAGACATGTCTGGTGATATGACAACCATTCAAGTCAAAACTTTATTGCAATTAGCGATGGAGCATGCAAGCTCTAAATTAATGCCAGGAATCCACCTGATCCAGATAAAACCATCCATGGACAAGTTCTCTCGAATCCATGACTGTCTGAATCATGGGATGAAATTCAAGAGGGATTGGCTATTCATATCGTCGAGGTTTTTGATCAGCAGGATTGGTATGCACCCATAAGGGACTACCTCAAGTTAGGTAACCTCCCACTTGTATTGATGCATGCATTAAAATGATCATTCAATAGAAAGCAACAAAGCATGTCTTTTTAGGAGACATTCTGTACCATCATAGCTATGAAGGAATCCTCCTTCATTGCTTGGACCAGCAGGAGTCCACTTGGGCGATCACCCAAGCGCACGATGATACATGCAATGGCCACTTCAGTGGTATGGCCATCGTAAAGTGCATTCTCTGCATGGGCTATTATTGGCCATCTTTAGAGCGATATTGTTGCATGTATGTAAGGAAGTGCATGAAATGTCAACACCATGCCCATTTGACACATGTACCTTTCCAGGCCTTGCAGTCGATCCAATCGGTTTGGCCATTTTCATAGTGGTTTTTAGATCTAATCGAAAAGATCTCCCCTGCATCGTCCGGTGGTCACACGTTTATCATAACGACCACAGAGTACTTCACAAAATGGGTGGAAGCAGTTTGTTTACCTCTACGATTGGAACCCACATTTTGGAGTTCATTTTACACAATATCATATGTCATTTTGGTATTCCATCCAAGATAATATCGGATAATGGGACATCATTCAAGAACAAAGACGTGTGTGCTTTGACCATAAAATACAAATTCCAACATAGTTTTTCGACACCCTATTATCCACGGGCAAATGGGCAAGCAAAGGTGTCAAACAAAATGCTAGTTGCCATCCTCAAAAAGATAGTCATAGACAGTCATAAGGATTGGCACATTCAAATCTCCCTTGCCTTATGGGCTTATCGCACTAGCATTCGGATGCCCACTAGGGAAACTCTATTTTCACTGGTGTATGGCTCCGAGGTAGTCATGCCTCTCAAGTTGGAAATTCCTTCCCTATGCATATCAATGCAAGATTTTATCGATTATGACACTGCGTGACAAGTCCAGTTAGACTAGCTTATGTTGCTCAATGAACGATGTGTTAATGCTCTTGATAATTTACGTATCTATCAAGAGCAACTTAAGAAAGCATACAACATGAAGATTCACCTGAGGGACTTTCGGGTTGCTAACTTGGTATTAAAAGAGAACCATAAAAATCCTAACTTTCCACCCCACCTAAGGGACAAGTTCATGGCAAACTGGTTAGGTCCTTATGTCATCCACAATAAAATAGTACCTGGGACATATCGGCTTGCCTCTCTTGAAGGAATCTAGCATCTGGAACCCTTGAACATCAGTCATTTGAGGCCATTCCAAATTTAGAGAGCCATAGTCCACCCAAAAGCTCCAAGGATTCCCACAATCGCTTGGTCAACCCCTAAACGCCCCAAAGGTACCCATAATACCTTTGGTCAAACCAAAACGCTCCAAGGATTCTCGAAATCGCTTGGTCAATTCCAAAAATGCCCCAATGGTATCCATAAACCCTTTGGTCAAACCAAAAAGATCCAAGGATCCCCGCAATCGCTTGGTCCAATCCCAAAAATGCCCCAATGGTGCCCATTACCCCTTTGGTCAAGACAAAAGCTCCAAGGATTCCCACAATCACTTGGTCATTAATAAAAAAGTTCAAAACAATAAAATCATCAAAAATAACAAAAACAACATCTCATTTCCATGCATGATCAAAATCATCACAACAATAAAGATCTCTCTTCGCATTCATCTTAATATTCACCCAAATAAATCCATCAAAAACACAAAAATAACAGCTGCATTTCAGCAACGCATCCATACATTACATATTTGTCGTCATACAAGTCAAAGGCACCGTAGGCTATAATTACTCGACAAATCCATCCTTTTTTTTCCACATTTCTCCACTCCATAAATAGTCGATCAAAATAAATGCCATGCACATCATTTTCGCCATATCATAGTCAGTTGTTAGAGTTTTCATCATTTCAGTTGTCATTAGCTTTCTAGCCACGTATTTACAAAGTCAGATAGATTTTACAAAGGTAGAGTTCTACTTGGATCACACCTTGTTACGTAACATCCCAACACAAATTAAATCACATAAGATAATTCCCAAGTTGTGTGAATGAAGGATGAAATCTATAAAGTAATCTAGGTCACCATAAGTGAAACGGTTATCTTGCTCATCCCCCTGTGCGAATGACCCCAAGAATGCTGAGAGTTGGCAAAAGGACAAGCATCTTCCCTACCCAATTCTCCAAGAATCCCAAGTTCTCAAAAAGTTACAAAAAATCACAAATTTGCAAAAGTCAAAAATCCAAAAATTTGACATCACCACCAAATTGCATACATCAAAAAGCACATACAATAGTGATTCTCATCACTCAATATCCAAATCCCTTGCTCAAAAAAAAAAAAAACAAAACAAAAACAAAAATAAACAATGATTTTTATCACTACAAAAGAGCAAGTATCCCAATACAATTGAAGAAAATAAGGGAGTCAAACTTGAATCCCTGGAACTCTCAACATTCAAAAGGTCATGAAGTAAACCTCAGTATCGATTTTGTGGATAGCCTATCGGTCACTGGTGGCAAACATCTTGCATGACGATATATATGTCATAGTAACTCTTGTACAGATCAATGTTTGCATACAGATGAGCTAACTTATGGTCTCCTAGATAACACCATAGATTAATCTAACTAAATACAACAAAGGAGTTAGTGGAGCTAATTAGGTGATCCTTAGTACAATTTTGGTTGACAGCCTATCTGGCATTGGCGGTATCCTGATAAATACCACATAAACAAACTCAATTGCACACACAGGGATGTGAAATAACTTGGTCAGAAACAATTTCGATTCATACCTTGTTCAAAAGCCTTGTCATATAAAGTACAGTCATGGCTAGTTAGTTAAAACATCTGAGTCTCAGAAAACTTTAACTACACCCCAAACCAACCGTGCTATCTTTCACCCTCACATTGCCATCAAAAAATACAAAACAAAAAATAACATGTATACATAGAAAGTCTTGTACCATAGCAATCCATAAGACAAAAATCCATAAGTTCTAAACAGTCTATGGTGCCATCGCCAAAAATCACAAATTCAATTCATCCATTCCATTTGCATCTCATTTTCATCCATCATAACCTATGCATCCATCAAAAGTAAATTAACATGCATACATACACATTCATCAATCATTATGCATAACATCACATCACGACATGTGCATAAATAAAAGAAAGTCATTTGCATATATATTATGAAAAATGCCCACAGGCTATAATGAACCGGTCCTCTGACCTCACAACAAAAGCCAAAAGCTCAAAAACCCCCAAGCCTAGGGTGTCGACCACCATGATCACACAGGATCGGTGCGACGAGAACTACCCCCCACGGTGTGGGTCTTGTGGGACCCCTCAGGATGGCTGCTGCTAGCCCTGGCATCATGCCTACTAGACCCCCCATCATCCAGCCACCTGCACTGAGAGGATTTTGACTGCTCTGTCTCGCTCCCTCTCGAGCGACGTGACGATCCACCTTCGCTCAACATAAGAATCCATCCACCAAGGTGGATAATCTCTACCTCCATATCAAATAGATGTTGAATCAATTCCATATCCTACTAACAAACTATGGCCAATTTCTCATCATGCTGTTCCAATACCCTATCCCTCTCCACCAGCTACGTCCACAGGAGATCAATCTCCTGTGCAACGTTGGTATCCCACTCCCATTGGTGGTAAACAACCAATGCATTCTCCCACTCCACCAACTATGTTCGTAGGATATACCTCTCCCACAGTGCATCCTCGAGCTCCTCATCCTGCCTCTGTAGTAGCCCCTCCAATCGTGTATTCTTAGCACGTAACCCTACCTCACTATCCCCCAAAACTGCCTGATGCATCGACATCTCTAAAAAGGCAAGCTGCTCTGACTCCCATTACTCTAAAAAGTCCTACATCTCTGGCTTCTTTGGAACCCTAACATCACCCTCCCTAAAATCATCCACCTCTACCATATACACATCCTCCAACGGAACCCCCCAACCCTCACCTGGTGCCTCGACACCCTCATCATCTACTGTTGTCGCCTCTGCACCACCTAGAGGCCCCTCGCCTAGACACCATCGCAAGATCCGCCATTGGTCATACTTCGCAATAGTCCCAACGTCATCTACATCTAGGATGTCAATCATGGTATCCAAATCCTCACCCAGTAGTGCAATGACTGACCAAGCTAGAGTCCTCTCATCCCCCCGATGCCAATAGACCACAGGATCACCAGGAACCCCTTGGCGTATCCCAAACTGTCGTGTCACCCAGACATAAGTGAAGAACTCATACTCAGTCACATGCTGCCCAATCAGCCACCACCCCCTACGAACCTGTCGGAGCCACTCTCCAGCCTCAGGCTAGGCTAGACAATCTGGTAGGGGTACCAGAACACCTCCCCTGGGGCTAGCCGAGCAAAGGCATCAGCATAGTTCCCCACGACACCTGCCAAATATCGACTTTGTCCCTACTCCTCAGACCACCTCCATAGAGCCGCATAACCTATATCCCTATCCACCATCTCTACCCAAGTCATCCATGACAACCCCACCGTCATCTCCACTGCTATGTGCTACCAATCCCAACACTACAATAGGAAGATGCACACAATACCCTTTTGCCTTCGACAGTGGACCTCGCATAGCTCATCATAGAGCTGTTCCAGCAGAGTTTGTCCCCATCTCATGATCATAGGTGCATATGTAGGACACTCCACCAACCTAAACACCACCTCCAGTAGGTTCCACGAGAACCTCGCACATGAAGAGTCGGGTAGCAACATGTTGGAAATGAGGCCCATTAGTACGGTGTGCCTCACTCCCAACACACCCATATCCAGCCAGCATCAAACCAAAATGCCACCAATATGGCAGTTGCCCTCTACCTTCTCCACTGGGCTCTCCACACCCAACTCCATCCCATGCCCAAAGCAGCATGTCAACACTGCTATCTGTTAATCCCACATCAATCATTATGCATAACATCACATCATGACATGTGAATAAATAAAAAAAAGTCATTTACGTATATATTATGAAAAATGCCCACAAGCTACAATGAACCGGTCCTCTGACCTCACAACAAAAGCCAAAAGCTCAAAAACCCCCAAGCATAGGACGTCGGCCATCATGATCATGCAGGATCGATGCGACGAGAACTGACCCCTATGGTGTGGGTCTTATGGGACACCTCAGGGTGGCTGCTGCTAGCTCTCACATCATGCCTTCTAGACCCCCCCTCATCTAGCCACCTACACTGAGAGGATGTTGAATGCTTCGTCTTGCTCCCTCTCAAGCGGCGTGATGATCTGCATTCGCTCAACACAGGAATCCATCCACCGAGGTGTATAATCTTTGCCTCCATCTCAAATAGATTTCAAATCAAGTCCATATCCTACTGATGAACTATGGCCAAGTTCTCATCACATTTTTCCAATACCCTATCCCTCTCCACCAGCTACATCCACAGGAGATCAATCTCCTATGCAGCATCGGTATCCTGCTCCTGTCCGTGGTATGCAACCAATGCATTCTCCTACTTTGCCAACTATGTTCATAGGATATCCCTCTCCCATAGTGCATCCTTGAGCTCCTCATCCCACCTTTGGAGTAGCACCTCCAATCATGCATTCTTAGCATGTAACCCTACCTCACTATCCCCCGAAACTGCTTGAGGCATTGGCATATTCAAAAATGCAAGCTACTCTGGCTCCCACTACTCTGAAAAGTCTTGCATCTTTGACTTCTTTGGAACCCTAACATCACCCTACCTAAAATAATCCACCTCTACCATATCCACGTCCTCCAGTGGAACCCCCCAACCCTCACCTGGTGCCTCGACACCCTCATCACCTACTTTTTCTGCCTCTGCACCACCTAGAGGCTCCTTGCCTTGCCACTATCGCAAGATCCACCATTGGTTGTACTCCACGATAGTCCTAACATCATCTACATCCGGGATGTCAATCGTGGTATCCAAATCCTCACCCAATAGTGCAATGACTGGCCAAGCTAGAGTCCTCTCATCCCCCTGGTGTCGATAGACCGCAGGCTCACCAAGAACCCCCTAGCGCATCCCAAACTATCGTGTCACCCAGACATAAGCGAAGAACTCATACTCAGTAACATGTCGCATAATCAGCCACTGCCCCTTGCGAACCCGTCGGAGCCACTCTACAGCCTCAGGCTAGGCTAGACAATCTAGTAGGGGTACCAGAATACCTCCCCTAGGGCTAGCGGAGTGAAGGCATCAGCATAGTGCCCCATGACACCTGCCCAATATCGATTCTATCCCTGCTCCTCAGACCACCTCCATAGAGCCACGTAACCTATATCCCTATCCACCATCTCTTCCCGAGTCATCCACGACAACCCCACCAGCCTCTCCACTGCTATGTGCTACCAATCCCAACACTGCAACAAGAAGCTGCACACAATACCCTTTTGCTTTTGACAGTGGACCTCGCATAGCTCATCATAGAGCTGTTCCAGCAGAGTTTGTCCCCATCTCATGATCATAGGTGCATCCGTAGGACACTCCACCAACCTGAACACCACCTCTAGTAGGTTCCACAGGAAATGAGGCCCATTAATATGGTGCGCCTCACTCCCAACACACCTATCTCTAGCCAACATCAAACCAAAATGCCACCAATATGGTAGTCGCCCACTGCCTTCTCCACTAGGCTCTCCACACCCAACTCCACCCCATGCCCAAAGCAGCGTGTCAACACTGCTATCCGCTAATCCCACGGTGTCATCCTAATCGATAATCCATCTATCAAAATCAGCAGAATCTGGTAGACGCCCTCCAAGGTCACCGTTATCTCCCCTATTGGGAGATGGAAGGTATTGGTCTGGTGTTCCCACAAGTTGATAAGAGCCGTCAAATAGGCCTGATCCCCGACCATAGGCTCCAGCCAGGTCACTTTCTTGATCCCAAGGGCATCAAGCCACTCCCAATTAGCCAAAGTCAGCACACCCCATGCTTCAGTAAAAATAGTAGGCACACGGTACCGAATCTTCACAACCTGCAATAGAAAACAACACAAAAACATTAAAATCATGAAAAACTAAAAAACAGTAACATGAATATACAATGTACAACTAAAAACAACAAAATTCACAAAAATTCAAAACAAAACAGTTTGTCAGTCTTAGGGTTTCTGTACTCTAAGTTTAAAACTGATAGAAAAAATAAAAAAAAAAACAAAAACAATTTTCAAAATTAGTTTGTTAGTCTTAGGGTTTCTGTACTCTAAGTTTAAAAATGACAGACAAAATGAAAAAAAAACAAAAACAATTTTCAAACTAACGTTTGATCTTTTTTTATCTAGGGTTTTTACCTAAGTTTTCATGCAGCCATAAAACATCAACTCACACATAACGATATGCATTTAAATAGGTCTTTCATTTTTAATTTGAACAACAAACTACAAAAGGAACACTAAATAAATTGTGGTATTAAAAACCGTAACAACACAACACAAACAATAACGAGGAGGATCACTTACTGGTCTCGCTTCGGATCCACCGCTCAATCTGGTTTGTGAACTCATGATGTTAGTAGAAATTCAGCAGCGCTTCACTTCGTAGAATCAACCTCTTCCTCCTCAGAGATCCAAATCGCTAGAAAATTTGAATACAAATGAACCCAAACCCTAGTTTTGGCCCTTAAGTAAGCCTTTTAGGGTCTGTAATCGTTCCTCCCTGGGATGATCTCTCTAGTTAGCACTCGTACCACCATGGGACGATTACTAAACTAGTATTTGTCCCACCCAGGAATGAATACACAACAACATTTGAAAAAACAAATAGCAAAAACTGCACAAAAGGCACCAAAAACAAGCAATAAAACTGTCCTATGAGAGTACTTTTGCACCTGACATTTTGGGCATGCAAAATAGACATCAGGGTTACAAATCCTCACCATCCTATTCCCTAAGAAGGCTACCAGAGTCATACCACTCCACAGGAATATGGATTGTCGAGAATTTCATCCCCAAATGGCGTCACCAAAATGGTCAAAACCTAACCAAAAATAACAATAACATTGCCGAACGAAGGCACCTCTATGCCTAACATTCGTAGCATCCAAAACTGATGCTGGGGTCACAAATTTTCACTATCATATTCCATAATAAGGCTACCATAGCCGGACCGCTCCATGGGAGGATGGATTTGTGCCAATTTTAGCTCCAAAAAGCATCACAAAAAGGGTTCACACCCACCAAAAATAGGTCTAAATGTCAGAAAACCGTGCACACATTCAACGATAAAACATCTGAAAGGCACCCTTACACAAGTCATCTTGGGTCAAGTGACTCATCACTTTTCTCATGTAGGTCATTCCCTCATCGATTCGTCGCTTGAGGGGGTAGTCACACTTAGTCAACAATCAACAAATACACACCCAATCATGAAAATGACATGCATTCAAAGAATCATTGACAAAGACAATCACGCTCCTGCTTGGGGCAGCAAACAAGAAATAATCACAAGATGATAAAACACTTGGCATTCGTGAATCATGAACTCAAGGTTCCCACAGACAAAAGGTTGCGCCCTTTGCCTATTCATGACTGATCAATGTCCAAGCTCAAGTAACACCTCACTAAAAAAGGTCAACACTTGAATTGAGTTCCTTCGCTCGTCAGAAGCAAGGATTCAAGAATGCATGCCCTTTCCATACTTGGGGCACAAAATTTTGGTTAGGTTACTAAGAAACCCTAATCATTAGTGCTTTGGTTATCTATTTTTTCTCAGCACTGCGCCACGCACCATGCATCCCAAAAATGGGCATCTGTAGACACCAAAACAATACCAATCTAATTATGTGTGCAAACACTAATCACATTGACACACACAGCCCCCAGGGCAGCCCCCAGAGGTCAAACAGTGGTCCTAACCACTCTCACAGCAGTTTTGGAAGGTTAGGAGTCAATTTGGCACCTTTAGGCACTCTGCTTCATACTCGTTCCACCCAAGGATGATTACAAACTTCTATTCGTTCTAGGGTGGGGCGAATAGCAGGTTTGATAGGCAAAAAGTCAAATCTTGACAAATGGCAGCTTAGATCTACCACTTAATTCTTCCTTCCTTGCATGGGAGTGTGGGTGAGCATTTTTTAGCGTTAGAGGCAGTTACAGGGGCAGTCATGGAGCCCCTAAGCAGGGAGGAATATTCTCCCCCCTAGGAAGGCATGATTTCCAAGTGGCGCCTATGCATGCTCAATCACAAAAGACCTCCATGTCTATAAATTGGTGAGTTTTCTCACCACAAAATATGGAGAGAAGGAGCATTTTGAGCAACGAAGTGTTGTCATTTTACTTCCACACACACACCTTTTGATTTGTGCCTTTCACATCCTTGATCTCTTTTGGAAGAGAGGTCATAGGGTGGTTATTGGAAGCACAAATACGAAACCAAAACCTGACATTTGGCCACAAAATCCTACCAAATTTGTCGAAAACACCTCACAAGAGATTTTGGACCCATCCCAAGTGGATTTGTGTCGAAATTGGGCCCCAAACGACGGGTGTCCTGCCCCTGGGCACCCCCCACACTACTACAATTCTAATTGCCCCGCCCCAGAGCGATTAGAAATATGTGGTAGATTTCCCTTCTATTATTTTTGCATTTGATCTTATGCTACTTAGATAGGTTTCCATTTAAATTTCACCTTGTTTTGAGCAATTTTGATCATGTTTCTATCATCTCTCACCTTTACTAACTTGCAAGTAGCATCATCAAATTCCTGGTGATAGAGGCCAAATTGGGAAAATCTAACCTTCTGGGTCTTCCCAAAACACCCCCAATTAGCTAATCCCAACTTTGTAGATGATTTGGAGCTTCCCGGATGTGACATTTGGGACGGTGCTTTTTGGTGTTTTGTTGCAGGTCTATTCGTCCCGCCCCGGAGTGAATACGAATATGTGGTGAATTTTTTGACTGTTCCATTTGTAGTGCCCTCATGGTAATGTCCTCATGCCCCTGTCAAGTTTTTAGTTCATTTGGATCTATCTCAGTTACCATTTTATTCATTTTCACACTCACTAATCGTAGGCTTGGGGATTGCATGTTTTATTTCATCAGTAGGTGCTATTGACTATTTTTTGTTTCCATTAATGTAGGGTCTTAACATTGGAGGATCAGCAAGGAGCCAAGACTCATTAACACAAGCGGTGGTGACGTTTGGTCCGCCCACTTTATATGTGGGCACGCGGAAGAAGGAATAGCATCCATGGGTGTAACAAGAACACATATTTAACGCTCCTAGCCCTTAGAAGGGGAGGAGGTGGATTGTAACCGAGTTCTAAAATATATCAATAAAAAGGGTTGTCTTCCTTATTGGCTTTTTTTTTGTTTCGATTCGTTCATGCTTTCCCTCCTTTCATGCACTTTCAGTTCATAGGATTTAGCGTTAAGTTTAGTTTCATTTGCATTGCACTTGGAGTTTCCTTTTTGTTTCCGTATCCTCGTGCTTTCAACCATCACTTACTTTAACTTTTACATAGACTTTTCCATCATATTTTTCTATTGTATCATTCTTATTTTGTAGCCTATGGTCCTTACCTAGTTTCCAAATACAAATTTTGCATTTACATTAATTTTTTTGAATTGGTTGTCCTTGGAAGGGATAGGATCTATTCACAGAAATATTTTTGCCCATTCATCTTTAAATGCCCTTCCAATAGCCTAGTTAAATGTCCTTATCTTTTTAGTATTTTTGTTTGAATATTCCAAAGAATCTTTTAATGTATTTGATTTATCGCTTTCATTTTCATCTGGCATGTTCATTTGAGGAATATCTTAAAGTGTTTTTTGGATGTCATTGTTAAGAGAATTTTTATTAGGAGGCATATCTTGGTGAGGAATATCTTAAAATGGAGGTATATCAGGGTCAATAGGGTATTTTGCATAGTAACATACAATAATATTCTTTATCATTTTTTGATTTAACAAAAAAAAATTACAAACAAGAACATGATTTATATCATTATGAAATATGGACAGAGGCACATAATGTGAGTTAACTACTTGATAAAGAAAATATTATTTAAAATAATCATTGATTATACAACTAATTGTTTAGAAGTCAAAAATCATTTGTACCTTTAATTTGCTTTGATGTTGATGGCTCATTGGATTTCGATATATTGCTAAAATAATTTGGGATACTCTTTTCAATAGGAGATTTGACCCCATTCTTTGCATTTCCAGAAGGTGATATTTTACTTGTAAATAAAATATTTTTCAATTTAGAAAAGTAATAAAATGAAGAGATATTAATTATGTGAGGGTTCAAGATAATGTACAAGTTAGATCAAACAGATGGTGGTTTGGTAGAAAATACATACCTATTTCCGAACATGATTTATTATATTATTTTTGCCACTACACTGGAGATAGCACTTGTAACTAAGAAGAGCATAAAACTAATCAATATACAAATTCAAATCAATGTAAGAAAAAAACTTTTGTATGTGAAACAAAGCATCACAATATCCTTAGAGAACTGAAGCAATTACCTACTCATAATCTTGTAACATAAAAGCATATCTCAATAGAAATAGAGTACCTAGTGCAGAAACAGTGTCGATTGTAGTCCTATGTTAGGTGGTACGTAGATAGTATAAATGTCAGTCTGTGTAAAAGTTAGTATGAATGGTGGACTGGGTACAAAAAAATGACCAAATATCTTTATGGTTATAAAACATCAATAGAATTTCAGTTCATGTATAGAACATATATCAGATGTCAACCTAAGTATAGAACATTAACAGGTTGAAGATCCAAAATCAAAACATTGTCAGACTATAAAATAGTTCTGTGTGGCAGTCCGAATACAGAAAAAATATGGAATTTCGGTCCATAAGCAGAATTATGTCAAGTGGATGGCTTCCAGACTAGTTTCAAAATAGTATCTGTATGTTGCTTTGTGTGTAGAACTATGTCAAGCGAACAGTTTTTGGATCGGTCACATAATAGTTATTTGTATGTCACTCCATGTGTAGATCTATGTCAGGTTGATGGCTTCTAGTTTGGTTGCATAACAACACTTGTATGTCTATTTGAGTACACAAATGTGTCTGTCTATCATTTCAGGTTTAGGTATGGCTTGTGTTCCAGTTCGAGTAGAGTTTTTGATCGGATCGATGAATTTCTAGACCCAGTTTAATTTTGGTAGAATTCTAATACAGATCAAATGTACTCTTCAATTTGGTTGTAAAATGTATCACTGGCATGCTCATTATTTATAGTGTTATAGTTGGTGATTTGGGTGAGATAAATTATAAATTTTAGAAATTTAAGGCAAAAATTGTCCACAATTTAGGCGAGAGTGTTGGTGAGTTTAAAAAAAAACTTAATACTATTATCAACAAATGGCGAACCGACATCTAAAAAAAAATTCAAAAATTTTGGGTGAAAGGACCGACGTCTAGGGTCCCCCAAAATCGTCATTTTAAATTTTCAAAAATGCAAATATTCGGCCCATTGGCAAAAATTCACCATTGTGCACAACCCTATGCTTCTACATAAACATGATATACCTAAAAGTAATTAAAATATCTCCCTTAGTATAGACATGATGGGATGAGATTATATGAACATATCCAAGCATAGAAATATGCATTAATCCATTTACAAATCATGCATGAGGATGTTTCTTGTAGAATATTTCTATACACATTGGATGAGTTTGCATATAACTGGTATATTAACTAAACTTCAAGGTCTATTACTTCATGGGCTCAATTAGAGGTAACATTTATTAACCAATTTTGACTACCTATTGAACCAACAATAGTATATTATTAGTTTACCTCTACCTATAGAGAAGCTAATGAACCCTTATGTCTTTTCAACACTAGGTTCCATAAGTTATACACTAGGATAGGGACATGTACACCCTAAAAGAGGAAGTAACTATCTAGATATACTTTAAAGATTTAAACCCATTAACTTCTATGTTTCTAAGGAGAGCTCCTCAAATCACATCCTTTCCATTGGCATATAATAAGACTATAATATTTGAACAAATATTAATACAATTTAGGTCAATTATCTTCACTTGGATGACTAGAATCTTATAATTAGATATCATTAATCAATCAATCCCTTACACAATATCTTCCCATGATTAAACCATCAACATAATTTATGTATTTCAACCTTAACCAGCCCTTCAATTTGGCACCCTTGAGTCAAAGAATGTCAAATTTGAACAATCAATAAACCATTCAAACATACTTCAACAACCATGTGACTACAAAAAAAATCCTCAACCACACACCTCTAAGAGATAATCAACCAAACTTCCCCATATTTTGGAACACATCTACATCCATAAATAATATAACTACTTCACTCAAACCAAGTCAACCTTATAACTTGAATCCTGTGTTAGATAACTTACAAAATATGGTTTAAATTTTGTGTAATGATATGCTTCAACTACAAAGGCAAGTTCCTTAAAATCTACCTACAAATAATATTTTAAATAAAAATATCAACTTCCATACTAACTTCAAATTGGATACTTACCTAAATAATGGAGGAGTCCTAAAACTTGTTGGCAACCAAAATAAATCAAATAACAACCCAGTATTTTAATAAATTTGGAAAATTATACTTTATCTAATTGATGTAGGGTACATTCTACAAATCAACATGGTGAAAATGACTATTGAGAGTTTAAAAATACATTGGATATTATCGAAAATGATATGGAAAATATGGATTTAGTACCCACCAAAGGATTCTAAGAATCAAGCTAATCAAAATTTAGGGACAACCTTAGTTTTAGAGACATACGGAATCTCAAGAGTGGATGAAGAGGAACACAAAGAATACTTAGAAGAAGAGGTTCAAGCTCACAAACAATTTGATAGAGATAAAAATTCAATTATCTAGAGAAAAGAGAAATAACCATTGATTTCTTCAACACCTCCAAACAAAATATCTATTCCACCTGATAAGCAAGCCAATAAAATCCCTATCCCACCTAAGGATCCCACAATGCTTATGCAACCAAAAGTTAATACATTATTACCATAGACAAATATAATCTCAAGATAGGATAAGTCTTAATATGATATTATTAAGACCTTGAGGAAGTCAAGATAAGTTTTTCTCTATTTGATAAGTCTCAACTAATTTACTAGAATAATTTATTCCCTAAGACACTCCCTAACTAGCATAAAGAGATGAAAAAGGTTATTAATGCTTAGGTGGCTACGTGTGAAGAAAAAATAGAATCTTCACCTTTTCTATTGACTCCTAGAAATGTTGAAAAATATTTACATAACTACCTTATGTATTTAGGTTCCTTTAACAATACGGTGTCATGTGTTAGAAATTAATTGGAGTTGACCCCTACTCACTCAAACAAGAATATTGTTCAGTTGGATAAGACAAAAGTAAATGTGGTTGGGATGTTGAACTAGGCATATATATAATTGACTACTAAACCGAAGATATATCAATATATTGATATCCAAATTATGGATATCTTAAATTCATATGGGATCTTACTTAGCTATGATTGATGAAGAATATTTAATGCTTATATGTCAACTAATTTTTCACATATGTGGCTTCCTTGGTGTGCCATAGTTAATTAGATTTAGATAGAAAATGTTTTAAGACTTAAGGAACTCATTGTTGAGTACAAAAATATCAATAGGGTTTTATGCATTAAGTCAAAATATTGGGTTTACATTATGGAAGCGGAAACGAAAGATAAAGATAATAATTTAGTAGTAGATACCCTATATATTAAATAAATAAAATTGAAAACTAGTTGTGGACCCTTATGTTTGATAGACCAAAGCCTAAGTATGGTAGTGGTACTAGGATGAAATTGGATCACCGTAGGGGCTTATGGGATGAGAGGTAATATAAAGGTCTTTAGGACTTAAAATTTGGTATTATTGTGGGATGAAGCGCATAAAACCTTTTATGCTTCTCATCATAGACATTTTTCAAATTACTGTAACTATGTATGGATCTTATAAAATTTAACCATGGAAAATTTTATCCCTTTGTCTACGAATATTTCAAATATTAGAGATTCTAGTCCTATATTGTAAATAATCATTGCACATAGTTTATCAATTTTGAGATTTTGTTGTGCTAGTCTTGTTTTATTTCATTTATATTTTTCTTTACTTTTTGTATTTAGTTTTTGTTCTTGGATCTTCCTCTTTTTAGCTCAAATGGGTCAAGTGTAAACAACTTTTGGTTATTCTTATGAGGGAGTGTTTTTTGCATATTTTGGGGATAAAAGGGTTCTACTTTGAACTCAATGAAGTTAATATTGTATTAATAATCCATTTGGTGTTTCTCCATTATATTTGGACAAAAAAATCAATCTAAAAGTAATCCAAAATAGTTTTATAGCTTCAAAATAAAAATACTTTAAGAGATTCCACAACATGAGGAGTAAAACCATTATGGTTTGGTTCTTAGATGAAATTTATTTAGATGTTTAACCTTATATTTACCATAGTTATTTTAATCCCAAAAGCATACCCCAATGCTTGTAAAATAATTTAAAAATATATTTATTTTCACATAAGACAAAAAAATATTTTCTTAAAAAAAGTGGGGAGGCTCAAGTGCTTGGGTGATTCATACAATATCTATCGAGGCAATCAATCCATGGTTGGTAGTAGAACAAGGTCTAGAGTGGGATAAAAAATAAATTAATTAGGGCTATAAATGCTTGACTAGAAATGGAGTAATATCCAATAGTTGGTGACATGTTTACTTGTGAGGTAAGACTCATATTAATAGACCAATGTCTGCTTAGTGGTGAACTAGATTGATTTATAAACTATGGTGGAAAATTTTAATTAATTTTTAAATAAGAATGAAATCATATGCACATATTTTCATTGAAACAAAATGAATTAGTACTTTTAGATTAATTGCTTAACCTCAAACTTGGATAGATGCCAAGTTTTTGCTTTTGTTGATCTTGAAGTTTCACTATTTTAGAAAGGGTTCGTTATATTTCTAAAATGTACATAAGTGTTTCCTAGTAGAGTCACCATTTTTTGTTGTGCTTCCACAACACACCCCAATCTACATGTACTAGGGACCCACTTTTTTAAAAAAATTGTAAGTTTTCTTTGTTTTCTTGGCCTTATGGATAAAATCCAACCATAAAAAAATAGAAAAGGAAACTAAACTATTCTATTAAATGGGGATTAGAATAAGCTTTCCAAAAAGTATAATCTTGCCTATGTTTTGAAAAATAATATTGACCTCTTGAATGATCTATTGTTAGAATTATTCTCAATGGAAAGTTAATATCTTTAATATGGTCATTGAAGAAAGCAACAAATAATGTCTTTCTTTCTTAGGCATGAAAAAATTGCAACTGTTTTGTCTCGTGTACATTAAAATTAAACATCAAACTTATCATTGATAATAAAGAGAAAAAAAAAAAATTAATTAAAAATGAAAATGAATTTAATAATATAATAGTAATAATAAAATAAATTGAATAATATATAATTTTAAGTTCCAATACCTAAATTTTCTTTTGTCTTATAGGATGCTATGATGAATATATGACACAAATTATTTGATGCAATATGATGTGTATATGATGAATATTATCTGATGCATTATGATACACATATATGATGCAAATACTCTAACATAGATTCTATGATACATATATGATAAAGATGCTCTGACACATATACATTATTGAGGTATAACTAGCAAATTAATTGTAGCACTATGTGAAGAGCCACTAAAATTATATAAATGTAGTGTCTCTGGTCATCTAGAGGGGTTGGAAAACATCCATTAGCTTAGCTAGCCCTTAGTCATTTTTCTTTCTTGTTTGTTGGATGAGATTTTTGAACCATACTTATTAGTGCTTTGAGAATTGTTCTTGTAATCCATAAAAAAGGACAAATTTGAAGTAAATTATATTTTTATTTTGAATATTGTACTATCTTGAATCTTAGTCTATGTGAATACTTGGTAGGTTGAGGTTGGTTTTTGGGATTGTGACTTTACTAGGTAAAAATTGAATATCAGGATAGTATGTACTTGTTTTATTTTTATTTTTATATATTATTAAAAGGAAAGAGGGTTTTGATAGAAATCCCATAACATATACACCCAAACACACCAAGAAGGTGAGAAAAAAAAGGCTAATAACTAAACACCCCATTGGGGCTAAACATTACAAAAAACTGTACTACACAGAAAACCAAAAAAGAGTAAGGGATAAAGGAGATAACTGATATAGTTCTATCCCATCACACCAACCTCCTGAGCAACTATAGTAGTCAACCATGAGACCTCTTCTACAAAATATAGGTTATTCATCAAATAACTCCAAATCACTCAAGACAAGAAGAAGAAAAACATCCTAAAAAGCATAGAAAATGTCTACCACCACCAAACCTAAGGATATATGGGGTGCATAGGATAAGACATAATCTGATAGGATATCACAAGGAGAAACTTCCAAAATCCCAAGCCTACCTTGGAAACCATTATTAAAAGAACTAGGGAATGGGCCTAACAAAGCAGTAACTCTCAACAAGGAGAGGGCCCAATACCAAATAAGGAATTATTAATACAATGAGGGGGAAACCACTTAAGAGGATTTGAAATTTGAAAATCAAAGGGATCCCTCATAACAAGTGCAAAATAAACGAACCAACACGAACCCAAGGAAAAGGTAGTAGGTTCTCAAAATATAAATAGGAGCATGAACAACCAAGTGAGGGAAATGTGATAAAGAATTCAAAAAACTTCAAGGAACTTAAATAGAGAGCTCCTCCAAATCCAAATAAACAACCATGAAAGAAACAGACATATCACCATCTAAAAAAATTTAAGGTTTCTCATCATTCGAAAAGGCAAACAATCTCTGGCAGAAAATCCTTTTGCCATGCTGAAATACCCAGGTGAGATACACCAATATTTTCTAATAAATAAGCCATTGAATTACCTTCTCTAAAATCTTACTTAATCAACATACTCTCCATAGATAAGATATGCCAAACGGACTCTTCAATCAAATTGGACAACCGCCAGCTAGATTGATAGATCCCTTTGAGCATGTTGGTTACATTTAGCAAGTCTCTCTTTATTATAGCCTTATGGATCCCAATATTTTTTAGCATAATAAAACCTAAAAAATTGGCTCTCGTGACCCCAAGGTTCTCTACATATGCAAAAATTAGGTCAGCTTTGTAGTTATGTATCACGCCACCTACACCAAAAAATCTTGGGTTACCCTTAGACGCCCCATCAAAATTTAATTTAAACCATCCAGTGGGTGGTGGGTTACAAAGGACCAATCTTCTTGCATCAAGGGCTAGTGGCGATCGTGTCTCTATATAAAAACCAAGACTTTTCTCTAGAAGAAATTCATTATGACCAAGAGGTGCAATAGTGCTCGAATATTTTGTGGTCGATAAAACATTATCTACCACCTTCCAAATGATTATTTCGCTAATGCAGTTGATCACCCTCTATGTATTTTTGAAAACCCTTACATTTCATTCCTTCCAAACACCCCATAGCATATGAGGTAAAAATTACTTCCAAAAACACTTGAGATAGGGTAAAGAAAAGGGTGGAACCCATTGAAGCACACAGTCCGAAATCAAATAAGGCAACACCCAATATACACCAAGTCATTGAAGGATGGAATAGAGCACCTCTTGAAAGGCAACCCCTCTGTTAAAAAGAATGAAAAAATAGTTTTTTTTTTTATTTCATTTATTTTACCATTAAACATTTAATTTTATTAAGCTTCATTAGATTAGAAATAGGCTAATTTTTATTTAAATCATTAAACTATTCATAAAATTTAAAATTTTATATATTTGCAAATGAATAGTTGTCATAAAATTGATAATTTTATATATTTTCAAAAGAATCCTTGATATACAAGTAAAATTTAAAATATTTGCAAATGAATCAGTGTCATGCAATTTAATTTTTTTTATATTTACAAATATATAATTTATGTGCAAGTAAACTTTCAAATATTTATAAATGAATCATTGTCGTGTAATTTTAAATTTTCTTGTATTTTCAAATGAACCATTAATGTGCAATTAGAAATTTCATGTTTTTACAAATGAATCCCTAATGTGCAATTAAAAAATTCATGTATTTGCAAGTTAAACATTGTTGTGCAAATCTGAAATATTTGCAAATGAATCATTGATGTGCAATTAAAATTTTATACATTTGCAAGTGGAAGAATGGTGCATAATGTAAAATCTCATATATTTGCACATAAATAATTATCATGCAGTTAAATTTTTTTATTTATTTGCAAATGAATCATTGATGTGCAAGTAAAACTTTTATATATTTGCAAATAAATTATTGATGTGCAATTGAAACTTTCATATATTTGCAAGAGAATCATTATTGTGCAATTTAAAATCTTATATATTTCCAAGTGAATCATTACTATTACATACAGTAAAATACGAGTGTAATATATATATATATATATATATATATATATATATATATATATATATATATATATATATATATATATATATATATATGTGTGTGGGTGGGTGGGTGGGTGTGTGTGTGTATATGTTGGGAAACTACAATTGGTATGGTTTAACATTTATCTTTCTCTTGCTTAGTTTCAATTTTGCTCAACTCACATATGTTATAATATCCATGTAGTGGAATTATTTTTAAATAGTTAAGCATTTGATATTGAAGTATTATTCCTAGGAATTTGTTTCTTTGAGTTATACCAACAAAGGCCTCTTCAAGAAATAACTATCAATGACCTCTAGGCTTATCTGCATTAGCTAAGACTTGGCATACCCGAACCTTAGGGAAAACATTTCCCTTTTAGGAGGGAACATATTTTATTCAAACTATGTTGGCTTGCCCTTAACAATGTGCCATTTGCATGCTCAACACCATTTACAAAGAGGAAGCTGACTTTTTTCCACATCATTTTCAAAGAACTTATTGACATTACATAAATAGGAATGTATTTCAATGTAGTCATTATGAGTTATAACATTCCTACTTGAACATACATTTACAACCTGCCAAACGAGATTTAATTCTATCTAAAAAAAATACACATATCTCTTTTAAATTTTATTTATGATACAAAGGAATACCCAAGTAAGTTGATGGAATTTTTTTAACTTTAAACCCTAAAAAATACATAATTATTTATTGTAAATATCAGTCCAAAAAAGCTAAAGTAGAAGGGTGATCCTGCATAGCAAATACTTTTTTACGTTACCTTGGAAATCCTAAAATTCAATGGATATACCCCATATGCATTTCTTTATTATGTTACTCTTAAAAACCTAATGTGCAATTAATACACTCTATATTATTTTCATTTTTATTGTAAGGAGAGGATTTTATGCCAACTAAGGAAAATGAAGATGAAAAACCTAGATTAACCTTGATCTTCTTCACCTCATTTAATTTATATTTACCTCTACTTCTTCTTCAACTCCTAATTTTGAACTTGCACATTAAATTTCCTCATCCCTTGTGTAATTTTATCCTTTAATGGCTGATTCGAGTGAACTTTAATGGCCTTGATGATGCAAATGTTTTTTTACCACTTTCTTAGGAGTGAAAAATACTTGATTTGAGATCAGAGAGATCTAAAAAATATGGAGGGATATATAGATTTCAAAGAACATAGGTGCAAGTGTACAACACAAGCCAAAATATCAAATGGGATTTACAAAGATATCTGGATAAGGGTTTTAGAGACCCTTGGTTGATATTTTATAGAAATTAGTCGATAAAAAATGGTAAATATCGAGATGGTGGAATAAGGAGGATTCTATTGGAATAGGATTGATATACAACATAAGCCAAAGGATGTGGACTCTAAGAATGACTAAAATAACCATGAGCACATGCATGTAGAACAAATAATACAATCCAGTGATCAAATCTCATTCTAGCAAGACAAATATAAGGATTTTTCTAATTCATAGTAGTAAATATTAAAAATGAATAAAACCAAGGGATCAAACACATAAGAGGTAGTAGACCAAATTTAAAAAAATAAGCTACAATTATATTGCAACAGGTGGAAATGTTTAAAAAGAGGAATAACCTTGGGATAATGGAATGTAATCAAGCAGGGTCTAATGTTGTTGATCATAGTTAGGAAAATAAGTTGATCTCCAATATGGGAAGATATTCTAGTTTAAATTTTCCAAAGATGGTATACTAAAACATGATACATTGATACCATTTTTCCTTTAGATAATTTGACAAAGGTGGGATAGAACCAACCATGAATATTATCGCATAATATTATATTAATAAGATGAGGTATTGACATGGATATATACTCTCTAAATATCAACATGATCTTGTTGTAAACTTATCTTATGGCTTTTATTTGTATAGATTCACTTGCTTAGATGCTTATTGATGTTGTGTAGTATGTTATAAATTTTGCTTGTATAAACTAGTCGCATGCTTATTTGACTATGTATAAGAATGTTTAAGAGAACATATGAATTGATGCATCAAACATAGGAATAATAAACCAAGATAAGAGTGAGGTTGAATCATACAAAAGGGAGTGGAATAGATGTATGGTAGGACTTACCTTGAATATAGAAAGTGGATGAGCATAGGAGAGGCATACTAAAACTACTTATTATTTTTAAATGTCTACACTAATAAAAAACTAATTGCATATCAGTATATCGATTAGGAATACAAAACTAAAGTATAACTAAATTCATCATTATGTTCATCAAATACATGAGTTATGTTGACTACATGTAAATGGAATAAATTTCTTGTGTGAATAATACTAAATTATTTCAAGTAGACTTCATGTAAAGGCATATTTATATTTCATGATCTCCCTCTTCCTATATCATGTTGTTTTATTATATATACCTTCTTTGTAAAATGTCCAATCTCTTGTAGGTAGGAAGAGTAGTCGAGAGATTTTTTTTTAAGGTTCCATGGTTGAGTGGATAAAACACCTTGATGATATTATCCCCACTATAAAGCATAGTTATTTGAGGTATTCCTTCCTTTTTCCATATTAGTTGAGATATAACACCTAGGTTGGTAGTCGTAAGTGTATTAGAAATGGGGTAGAAAAATCTAATGAGTCTTTTTTATGTGTTTCAAGTAAATCCCAAATTGAAAACTATAAACTAGTCATGATATTTCTTGGAAAACTTCAAAAAAATTGTATCAATATTGTTTGAAAAGTTTATATGTATCTTTTAAATGGTGTAAAATCTATTGAACCATCTTAATAGTTCAATTCAAGATAATATTTTATTTACATGGAAAAATAAAACAAAAGACATATATGTTCAATATATTTTTATAAAAGCTTTCATAAAATCTAGCCTTGTAGGTGTTACAATTAAGCATGCATGTGTACCCTATACTAAGTTCTAGGAAGCCTAAGTAACACTTTTTGTAGTTCTATAAATGATAATAAATGTCTTGACTTGTGTCATTTCACATTGAGAATAGAACCTCTATTTTAGTTAGAATTTGATATGTTTACATTAGTTGTGTGGAGTAAGCTTGAATGAGTTGTATGTAATAATAGGGTTGTTTTCTAAAAATCACTATTAAGGACAAATATTTTTGAGGGGTGTCCATGTAATGGTACTAATGTAGCCATATTTATTATCTTTATTTTTCTAGTTTGGGCCCCTAGGATAGGATAGGTGGGCCTTGGCCATTAGGGTTAGGTTTTGATATTTTGTTAAACTATAGATATATAATGTAGTTGAATCATCATTTATTTTTCTAAATTATATTACCTTTAATATGCATAGTATCCTTTGCCCTCTTTAAATGTCTAAAATAATTTTTCCTCTCTAACCAACTTGGATTATTTTTTAAAGTTAGAAATTTGATCTATAATAATTTATTGGATTTGTTGTTCTAGAATTTGATTTTATTGTGAGTAATTTGGTGTATGCTATTTATGTTGGTATATTTATAAAACTTATTATAATAATAATTATTTTATAAATGTTGTTTTGTTACAAGTTCTAACAATAGTCCTATATACACTTGTTATCTATTGCAGCATGTATTTTTCGTATGCATTTTGTAGACTTTAGATCACATTTTCTCTCAAATTAGTTTTAAGTTCCCTAGATATAGTTTACATACTTATTTTATCATTCCCAAAATGATTTACCCCCAAACAAAGTAAGGTCTATCACCAATAGGGACCAAAATAGGTTTGTATTAGGTTTCACGGGAGGAACTAACAATTCATTATTGTTTAGATGAGGATCATAATTAGGCCAAAAATATTAACATGAGGTAAAATTGGAGAAGATGTTAAAGAATTCATATCACAAACCTTTATCATAGTGGACCTAAAAATGGATGGAGCAAAAGTATGTTCATTTTCTCTATTGAGATATCGTAATGGTAAAGGCTTTGGGATCACATTTTAGATACCTAATTTTGAATTATTACGACCACCATATGGATCCCCAACTATACATTTCAATTGTTAAAAGTATCTCCAACAAAAAAATAAGTATGTACATTCATAGGAAATCCTAGATATGAGAAAGAGGATTTCAAAAATATTATCTCATAAGTGCTTAACCAAGGTAATTAATTCTATACTACATTGATATAATTTACCATGCTAATCAATGGATTCAAAAACTTTATGAAACAAGTAATGGTGAAAAAATAAACCTAATTTGAGGTTGGGGAGATATACAAAAATAATATCAAAGTAAATTTCACACCAAATTCAAAAAATGTTAGATTTTCCTAGGAAACAACTAAACCAAACTCAAAAAGAGACATGAGAAAGTATAAATGATGGCTTCTAGATGTAGCAAATAACCCTAAGTTCGATCTCTTCCACAATACAACAATCACTTGAATTCAAACAAAATTTAGCTACCTCATATGTGTGGTGGGATGAGATGCTACCACCACACTAAACATAATTATTTGATGAGGCTATGTTACCCTTTGATATGCACATCTTGAAGGAATGTAACCTAAATATTAAGTAATAAATAAATTTAACATCAAGCATTACAAAACATTCTAGAAAAATTGTTGCTCAACTAGGAAAGTCTATAACCAAAATGTTTTTAAATCACCATTGGAAAAAGAAATTGATGAGCATATGATTAAATCGCTCTAAAGTCACATAAAACTGAACACTTTCATGCACCTCACCTTAATTCCACAAAGTATTGATAATACGATCATTAAATGTTAAAAGATATTTTGGATGGATAATGCAACTATAATATATTCAATGGCCTAAATTGCTCTCTATAATTTCAACACCTTCACATTGGAATTTGCATATTTTATACTTCAAGTGATCCTATTATAATTCTTATAATATGTATATACATAAGTTAGGATCAAGGTACGTCGAATATGATAAAAAAAAATCCTAAAGATGATGAATTTAAAAAATATGAAACTCCATATTATCAACCATCAACTCATATGTAATTAAGTTTAAATTAGAGTTGATTTACACAAGGCACATACACAATATGGGATCAAGGTACCACAAGTATAAAGTACAAATTCTAAACATGATTAACTAAAAAATTATTATTTATTATTAAATTATTAACAATCAACTCATCTATCAAATGACATTAGCTCAATTATTTATATTCCTCAATTTTCAAGGAGTAGTCTCAAGTTCAAATCTTAAAAAGTGATACATGCATAATTTTCAAACTATTATAAAACAAGTATGGCCATGATGTAATAAAAGTTGGGTCTGTTTCAATCCCATATAACCAGTTAGAAAAACAATTAACACTTATATAACTAAGTTTCAATACTACTATATAAAATATTATAGGTCTTGAACTCTCCATATTAAGGTATGTCATAAGGGATCTATAAACAATCTCATATGATCCCCATAATGTATTACAACAAAATAAGAAATTAATCCTTGTATTTAATCAAGTACTTAGTTATATAAAATATTTAGGATATGAAATATAAGCAAGTTTGAAAATAGGAAATACTATAATTATATGAAAAAAATGTACCTAGTTTAATAGGATAATATAAAAGATTAATTTTTTTTCTAGATCTATAGGATGTTTAATAAAATATATTTTTGATGTGCAAAAATAATATTATGAATTAAGTAGAATTATTAGTAACTATATTTTTTAACATAAACAAAATCTTAATAGAAAACTATTTTGAAAGGTTTTAAACTCTTCATATCAACGTGTGTCCCAATATATCTAAAAACAATCTCATATAATTATTGTATTGTACTAATATCTTCATTATTACCTTTAATTAAATACTTAGTTCTAAAAGTAAGAAAATATTTAAAATATAAAATATAAAAAAAATATAAAAATAATATGATTATATAAACCAGATATCCTTCAAAAGTATCATTAAAACTAATATTGATATAATTCAATTTCCAAACATTTCTATTTTACTCTAGATTGAAGTAGATCTTTTGTCTTAATTCCATTATCACAAATGACTCTTCCATTGATGTTCAAATTCTATAAAAGGGTTTTTACCAAATCTTTTTCTACCCTTCGTAATAAACACCACATTTATAAACATTATGCAATAAAAATAATAAGATTGTGTCAAACTTAAACAATAAATACATATTTAATAAACTTATGTTTTTGTTGGCAGCTTTGTTTATTAACCCTTGTCAATGAGGGTTAGTTTGATTCTCCATGGGGTGTGTTAACCCACCCAGTTTTTTTTTTTTTTCACACACTCACCCACTCCACGGTTTGAACCTAACACACCCAGTTTTTCTTTTCACACACTCACCCCATCACATAGTCATCCACTCCACGGTTTGAACCTAACACACCCAGTTTTTTTTATTGTAAAGGTTTTTGTCTTAATTTAATACAAATTTGCTTTTTCCATCCATTTTTTTTTATATGTAAAATAATATTATAAATTAAATAAAAACATTAATCACTATAGCTTTTAACTTAATTTTTATTTTTATTTTTATTTTTTAAAATATTTCTTATAAGTTCAGAAATGAAAAACCAAAGTACAATAGAGCTATCTATGTTTATACAACATCAGTAAACATTCTAACTTGCATAAATCAGAATTTCTTTTCAATATTTTAACAATTATACTCTAAACATTCTTACCTGATTTGAAATACACTTCACAACTTTACTTATAATAACAAGAATGGAACCTACACTAAAAACAAAAGAGCACATATCCTTCAAGATAGCAAACAAAATAGAGACTTTCACAATTTTCCATATCTCCACCATTGACATCTCTGAAGTACAATACTCCACCAAGAGTGTGTCTCAAAAAAAGGTAAAAACTCCATCCATTCTTTTCCATACTGCTTTAACACGAAAGCAATCCTAAACAAAATAGAAACCTTCACCAATTGCCATATCCCCACCATTAACATCTCAAAGAAGTACAATACTCCACCAAAAGTGTGTCCAAAAAAAAAAAAGAGTAAAAACTCCATACTGCTTTCACACGAAAGCAAACCCAAGATGATGTTCTTTTAGCACTTATTGTTTTTGTTACAATATTATCCAACTTTACTCTACTACCATCAATGTCAATTGTCATGTTGAGGTAGTATGAATGTGTGGAACGTTTCCAAAATCGGATCAAGGCCCACTTGCTATGAAAGTAACTTCATATAACATTTTCTCAAACAAATTTTATTAATTTTTAAATAAAATACAATGCACGATGATATAATTGGTTATTAATATATATTTTATTACTCAAACAATGTTCAACGACAAGGACGTGATTGATTGCGAGTGTTTCAAATGTATTTGACCTTTACCTCTCACTAAAATATCATTACTTCAATAATTATGTTCACCACGGTATCAAACACTAAAACCCTATGTTTCTACGGTAAAAGTTAAAGGAGTTCAAAACTCTCTCTACCCATATAAATGCACACGCTATTTTCGTCAATATACACGGTTTATGCCTTTCTAATATGAACGAAAAACTTCTATGTTTCTTCCGCTAAAGCTGTCATAAATTTATCGGATTTTCCGACCAGACATCGTAGGAAACGTTTCCAGCTATTATTTGATCAAATTTGGCTCTTTAAAATCCCCTCTCCTCCTTTCCTCTTCCCAATCCCATCTCCCACGCCAAGACTTTATTTCCAAAATAGTATTCCACCCGTTTCTGCTTCGTCTCATAATCTCATCTTTCATTTTTTTTTCAACCTTATGGCGCAGTGGAGGCTATTCATGGCGCTGGTGGCCACAGTTTTGTTGATTGCAGCTGACGTGGCTGATTGTAAGTGTTTTTATGAAATCTAAGTATGGAGAAGGAGAATAGCGATGATCGTCCATATTAAAAAATTACCAAGTGTTTTTCATATACATATATTTCAAGAGGATTACCATAATCGGGACATTAAAAGTTAATTTACTTTATTAATTTTAAATACTTTTCATTTTTATATTAAACTCTTTTATAAATATTTTTATATTAAACTCTTACCCTCGTTTATTTTTTCTATTTTAGCAGCTGCACCGGCTCCTTCTCCGTCAAGTAAGCTTTTTTGTTCTTTTTTTTTTCTTCTGTGAATCGTTTTAATAGAAGAACAAATCTTATGTCCACGTCAGCACTATGGTAGGTTTTGGTATATGCTGACGTGTGGCAGTATCTTCCAGTCACAACCGCCCCTCCACCAAAAAGCGCAGGCACGGGGATAGCGCCGTCGATGCTGTTGAGCTTTCTGGGGGTGGCAGCGCTTTTAACAAAGGCTTTCCATTAAATTGTTATGTGGTTTATTGGGAGTTGGTGCCTGACCATGGTTTAGAGAATGGATTGGGCATGTCATAGATGATCGTTTGGCTGTTTTCGAATAGATGTAGAGGTTTCCAAGAAATTGAAATTTGTAATAAACGTTGAACATTTCCTTTGCTTTATTCACCTTGTCAAGGGAATGTCAAGGGAATGCTAAAGAGGTAGTGTTGAGTGGTTTCAAATTTCAGATATGCTAATTTCAATCGTTACACAGGATTGTGGTTAATTAATAAAAACGGTAAGGTTTTTTTATTTTTTATTTTTCCGTTTTTTTCGCCATTATTTGAAAAAAGAAAAAAAAAACCTTTTAAGAATGGGCAAAACGGGAGATCAAGCTCAATACTATATTAAAGAATATAAGAAAATTAGTTCACAAATATATAAGAGGCGTAATAAGACATCGTTAAAAGTTTAGTTTTTTCGAGATTTTTATATTTGACATAAAAATTTATAAAGAGTTTATTAGGGCAAGATAAAAATTATAATAATAACTTTGTAAATTGGAATTGTGTAAATTAGAATAATAAAACAGACTGCTATGGATTTTTCTATATATGTCTTTAAAAAAATAGAGGTCGTACTTTTACGAAAATGATTTAAGGTATGTCAATTTTTTTTATGTTGGTAAAAATTTATTGAATCAATAAAACCATACAAGAAACAAAGAATCCCAAAATAATAATTCTTACAATGATAAGAAGAAAGAGACCTCCAAAACCACCAAGCACCCGACCAAAAGACACCCAACAAACAACAACCTCAACTAGGCATATCCGCAACAAGCAAATTAGCAAGATGACTAGAACAATCCAATGGGAGCTGATATCATTCCCTAACATTCTAGTCTTCCTGAAACTCAAAAACCCATTTTTCCAAGCAATCAGCCACACTATTTCATTCCATGGGAATATGAACAAAGGAAATAAACTCCAAATGCTGAAAATTTTGAATGACCTATCGAGCCACTAACGCCAACTACCAATGAACATTAGAAATATTTTGAGTCTTCAAGAAATTAATAATAATCTGAGAGTCCGACTCACAAATTATCTTTCGCCATCCTAGAGCATAACCTTTTTTCAAAGCAAAATGAATAGCAAGGGCCTCCATATAATTATTAGTTTGCTTCCCCTTATAACAAGAGAAAATGAAAAGAGCTACACCACTACTATCTCTCCCAACACCATCAATACCTGCATACCCAAGATTCCCTCTAGAAGAGCCATCAATATTAATCATAAACACCCGTGAGGTAGAGGATGTCATCTGTCATCTCTCTGCACTTTTTGATTGAGGCCTCTCCTCCTAATAGATAAAGAAGAATGAGGGTCATTCTTCACTAAACCCAGGTCCTATATCATAAAAATCTCAAACTACTCCAAAGGAAGACTGATTTGACATTTAGAAGAAATGGTTTCCTAGATCATACCAATAATCCTCTGCCAAATATGATAAACAGTTAACTTTCTACCTTGAAAAATTCTTCGATTTATTTGAAGCCAAATCTTCCATATAATACATGAGGGTCCAATACTCCATGCAACTTGAAGAAAATAATCCTTAGTAGGAGGTCTTCCTAATCTCCTCTATAACTCAACAAGAGAAGAGACATGAGAACAAGACGGTTTCTACACCTTCCACCAAAGATGTCAAATTTCTCATGCAAATGAACACTGTAAGAGAAAATGCCCTAAATATTCGTCACTATCACAAAGAAAATAAAATTAAGGGCCCTAAAAATCTCTATTTTGGATATTATCCTAGGTAAGACATATGTTCCTAGTAGCCAACCACAAATAGAAATTGCATTTGGGTTAGGAAAACTTATTCCAAACCTGTTTCCACCAAGGAACCTCCTCATCCCAAAAATGTTGTCTATCTAAAACATGGTAACTAGAATCCAGCAAGAAAAATCCTCTAGGATCCGGACTGCAAGCCAAAAAATCATCATCCTATAAATAATAGCACTCCCTAGTAGCCAAAATATGAGCCAACTCTTCTCTATCCTGAATAGAACCACCTATCAACCAATCTCTAGGATCTTTCCACTAAACTACCTCCACCTGCCCAACTCTTTTGGCAACTTTATAATCCATCACCCTATACCAACCAACAACCAAGAAACATTTACATAGATCTTGAACATGAGTAAACATAGATAAAATTATAGGAAACCATCGCAAGAATCATATCATAAAAGAGCCTTCAAGACTTTGATACAAATTGAGATCAAGCATTGCTTAACAAGAGTCACCCTCTTCTTAAGGGTGTTCTAGATCAAAGAGCCTTTTCTAGAAAAACTATATCTAGGTATCTCAGAGCCCTCAACCCCATTAAGATACTTAAAGAAAATAATTTTAGCCCAAGCATGGTCTTGAGAAATGCACCATATTCAATAAAGCTTTGCCACCAAAGCCTGACCAAAAAGAGAAGTCAAATGAAGACCCAAACCACCTTCCTATTTTGGTTTATAAATAGTCTCCCACTTAACCAAAATTCATATTTAAGAATCCAAATTTCTAGCCCCTAAAATATTCTGGACAAAGATTCAAGCTCATGAATAAAACTAGCAGGAGTGACCTGAATCATGCACAAATAAATAGAGAAAACTTGAACCACTAACTTAAGAAGTAACACTCTACCAGCAAAAGAAATCCACTTAACAGTCCAATGAGAAAATTTGGCCTTGAATTTATCCAAAATATTATTCTAGATACCTTGAGGTAGAGGGCCCACAAAAAGATAAATTCCCAAATAATTTAAAGGAGAGCTCCAATCTCAAATCGAAGAATTTGAGAAATTTTAGCCTGTATAAGAGGATTAGTATTGAAAAATAAGATGGAGGATTTCCCCTCGTTTATATTTTACCCCAAAGCAACCAAATAAATATCCAAAGATATTCTAAAATTAGTTACTTCCCTAATAGAGGCAAGATCCATTAGAGTAGTATCATCCACAAATTGAATATGAGAATACGTAGGTAAACTATTACCCCACCTCCAACCATGAATCAACCCTTGACTAACATGTGATTTGATAAGTCTACCCAAACCCTCAGCCATAATAATAAATAAATAAGGAGACAAAGTATCCCCCTGACAGAGACCTCTCAAAGCCTAATTTAAAGTAGAAGGTTTACCATTGATAATGATATAATAGGATGGAGAAGTAATACAACTCATCACCCAACTAACCTAGTTGGAATCAAAACCAAAAGCAAGGAGAATTTTACTTAATAAATTCCAATTTTATAAGCATAGCAATTTATTTATAAATCCCCATTGAATGAATGGCCTCAGCAATAATAGCCACACCATCAAGGATTTATTTACCCATCACATAACCTTCTCATTCATAAAAAATAATCTTACTGAGCCAAGGCTTAAGTCTCTCAGCAATCAACTTGAAGATAATTTTGTACACCACATTACATAGTGCAATAGGTCTAAAACAATCTAGAGAATTGGCTCCTTCCCACTTAGGAATAAGTACCAAGAAGGTAGAATTAATAGCTCTCAACATTTGTTTAGTTATGAAAGACTCCTGCACAACCGACAGAAGATCCAGTTTGACAATCTCCTAGAATTCTTAGAAAAATTCCACAGGAAAGCCATCAGGCCCCAGTGATTTCTCTTTCTTCACCTGGAAAACAATACCCTCCAACTCTTCAATGGAAATAGGTCTCATGAGCAACTCATTCATATTAGCAATGACAATTGAAGTAAAACAATCCAAAATACTATTTTCTTTAGAAATCACCAAGGAAGAATCCTTAGAATACAAAGAGGAAAAAAACCTCAACCTCCTTTGAAATATCCTGAGTAGCAGTCAACTAGACCCCAAGAGAATAAATCGCATTACCATACCTTCTAGCTTTAACCGAATTGGAAAAGAAAGTAGTATTTTTGTCTCCTTCCTGAAACCAATCAATTCGAGTCTTCTATTTCCAATAAATTTCCTTCCTTAGTTACCACTCATCTAACTCTTTAATAGCATCATATTTGGTAGGAACCTGGTTACTAGCAATGGTGAAGAGTGGAAAATAAATGGAAATTGATGCAAATAAGTAATGAAATCAATCGCTTTCAATAAGAATCGTTGTTTCACTTGGAGGAAGACCTACCAGTGCTCTTAAAGAGATAAATATTTCTTGTTCAATGGATGCTTAATGACACCCATGCAATTGCATATAAATACCTATCTAATAGTTATAAGGTGAAAGGACACAATGGACCATAATAGAATAAGTTAATTAATAATATATCTATATATATATATATATATATATTAACAGTTAGGATCCTAACAAGCCACCCTCCTTAAAAGAGCTTTGTCATCAAATTTCAAAGGGAGAAACTTCATTCTGTGTTTTCCAAGTAGTATTTGCTCATGTTCTTGCACTATTTTAATGTCATATTCCCATAAGCAGGGATATTTTAAAGGTGGAAGTGTTGGTAGGGGATAGGTAGGAAGAATAGTAGGATCAAAATGATGATAGGAGGGTAACCTTTTTTATTCTTTCTTGGTTTCTTGGATAGAAAATATGTGGGCAACCATTTCCTTATCTATGATATGAATAATTTTCTCCATGCGATGAGAGCTTGCTATTGGATAAGGGCTTGATTTTAATCCTTTAAGAGTATAAATTTGATTTTTTATTGAATTTCATCCATAATTCCATAAAATCCCATTGGATTATCCCAAGTGTTCATAACCATTGTACTCCTAAAACAATATCACATCCTCCTAAATACATGTCATGTTTCATGGTGTAATCACCCAAGGTGAGCTTAATATTATGGCATTTCTCTTTACAAGTGATCCTTCCCCATTACCAATCATGACTTCAAAATTATTGCAAGGATGGATAAAGTAGTCAACTTGTTTTACCACACGTGGATCGATAAAATTATGGGTACTATCAGAGTCAATAAGCACAATAAGATTTTGTTGTTTGAAGGATCCAGGGACTTTCATAGTTTGGGGAGAATAATTACCAATGAGGGCATTAAAGAAAAATTCTAGTGGACCTTGAGTGCTATCGTTGGGTGTATTCGTCATGACTTCTACCTCAATCTCCTCTTTGTTGTTGGTTTATTGACAAGGAATAGATGCATCTAAAATATATAATTTGGGTGTGATTCATTTATGATTGGGTACAAATTTCTCATTAGTAATCATAATGAAAACAAAGGCCTTTTTCTTTTATTTATTTCATTTCCTTGGGATTGATGTGTTTAATTGGTAGGATTCAGTTAAGTTTTAGGGGGTAAGTATTTTGTGATTCTATTTTATATGGGTTTCCCAATCGATGTTGGTTATTGAATTTCTCTTTTGTCATTTGGGCTAGTGTAATAGTCTACATCATGTGAGTGGGGTTGAGCATTTTTACTTCTAATCAAATGTCTTCCTTTAAGCCACTGATGAAACAACTTTAGAAGAATGAGGTATTAAGCCTTGATGTAATATTTGCCAATGTTTCAAATTGAGATTGGTATTCTCGCACTATAGTGGTTTGGTGAAGTTTACCTATGAAATATTAGAATTTAGTAGGTCTAAATCATACCATTAGGTTTTTTTGTAAATTATAGCCATGTATGGGGGTCATTTGATTTTTCATACAATTTATACCATTGGGTTGTGATATTTTCTAGGTGGAAGGATGCGATGTAGACCTTATGTAAAGGGATAAGTATTGGTCAGCCCGATAGATCCAATTGGTGGGATCGCCTCCTTTAAATTTTGGAAAATCCAATTTAGTAGTTCTAGGTAGGATGGATGTTTGTGGTCCCCCAAATAGTTCTTGGTGTGTTGGTCCTCTGTTAGATTTATCAACTTGGATTAATGCTATATTTTGTTGTAGCATATTGACGAAGTGATTAGTAGCATCAATTTTTAAGTCTAGGTTTGCTATCTTGTTTTCATTGTCATCCTTCCATAGGATAAAATCCTCCTTTGTCATAATTTTCTTTTCAAGATTGTCCTTCCATCGATTCATTTCTTGAATGAAATCCTTGAAAGGCTCTTGTGATCACCTATCGTTGGTCATTGTGTTTTGGTTTGTGATTTGCAAGTATTTTAAATATCAAATGCTTTTGGAAATATTAAATGAATTAATAAAAAATTATAAATTATTGATAAAAATTGAATAAAAATTTGTCAACTAGGAGAATTCGGGTTTTTTTCAAAAAAATCATTGCATTGTTTTTGTCCAAAAAACGTGCAATGTTTTTGGCAAAAATTTGGATTATTTTTTGAATGATCAAAAAGCATAATTTTTCTTCTCTTTTTTTCAATTTTGGAATAGAATGGTTAGATTTTGAATTTAATTTAAAATTTGTGGTGGGAGACAATGACTATAAGGCGATTGGTAAGCAATCTAAGAAGCAACGATGGGGCGATGGCCTAGGGAATAACGATAGGGTGAAGTGGTGGTTGGCATGAGATTAGAGCAATGATGAACAAGTGGGTGCTGGTCTAGGGAGTGGTGGTAGAGCGATAGAGTGAAGTAGTGAGGAGTGAGTGGGTCAAAGGAGGGGTCAGGTCAGCGATGTGGAAATTGAGGTAGGAGGCTAAGTTGAAGTCAATGTTTGGATGACTAAGTAATTCTCATGTGCATGTGACGACCAAGTGGTAGTCACAACCACATCTTATGCCTTACTTTACTTTATATACCACTTAATTCACTATGTAGAGAATGTGGGATTTATATCCCATAAAAGAAAACAAAAAACAAAATGAAAACTTCCCCTATCGATGATATTTCGATGCCAAAAAAATCACCGCTGATCAAAATTTTATTTTAAACTTTATGTTATATTCAAATTTTATTAATTCTCACTAGTGTTCTCTATGCTTTACTGGAAAGATGTTGCGTTCATTTTAGTAGGTGATTTTTTAATTATTTGATTCACTTTTTCATCCTGGGTTGATACAGGAGATCTGTAAGGTTCGTATGAGAATGTTAACAACCTGTAACTTGGTTATCTTCCACCAGAATTGATATTTTTAATAGCTACTTTCTTCATAGTTTGTTTGACATTGTTTCATAGTGGGTTTTTTCTTGATCAAATGTTACCTAAGCTTTTATTTTGTTAAGATTTTTATCCTCTCCCATATCTTATGTTGAACAATAGCTTGGTAATATTGAATGGTAAAGAGTGACATATGGTAAAGTGATTTGAAGTAAATGGTGCAAAATTGATGGTAGACGAATGAGAGTGAAACAAGAAAAAATAATTGGTGAATGATGGCTATGAATGGGTCCTTCAGATCACTGCTCTGATACTAGTTGGTAGGAACATGGTATCTAGCAATGGCAAAGAGTGGAAAATAAATGGAAATGAAGGCAAATAAGTAATGAAATCAATCGCTTTAAATAAGAATCATTGTTTCACTTGGAGGAAGACCTTCCAATGCTCTCAAAGAGATAAATATTTCTTGTTCAATGGATGCTTAATGACACCCATGCAATTCCATCTAAATACCTATCTAATAGTTATGAAGTGAAAGGACACAATGGTCCATAATAGAATAAGTTAATTAATAAAATATATAAAGGGTTAGGATTAGGATCCTAAAAATATTCCAAGAGTCATTTATATGATATCATAATCCCTAATCTATCTTGTAATAGCATCTAACTTCTCCTGAGCAGCCAACTTAGCCCTAAAAATATTACTAAAACTCTACCTATTCCACTTCTTAAGATTATATTTCACATACTGGAGACTCTTAACAAAAGAGAACATAGTAGTTCCATGAGTAGGCCTACCATGTAACCACCAAACTCTCATTAAATCATGTAGAGAAGGCTCCCAAAGCCACATTAACTAAAATTTAAAGTAGGGTTTCCTATAAACTCCCTAGTGAATGGTATTTAGCTTTATAGGCCAATGATTAGAACCTCTCCAATCCAAAAAATTTGAGCTGATTTACCAATTATTACTGATCCAAAAAGGAGAAACTAGAAAATGATCCAATCTCTCGAAAATAGCCTCAATACCACATCTCCTGTTACTCCAAGTAAACATACCATTACTAGGTTTAATATCCACAAGGCTTAAGAAAATGATATTATAATTAAGGGCCAAAGATACCTATCCAAGAGAACCCACACCACATCTTTTCTCCTCCAAAATGGTGATAACATTACAATCTCCAACAATAATACAAGGATAGTGAGGAGTCATTAACTGCACCACCCGAATATGATTCCAAAGATAAATTTTCCTAGAAATATTGGAGGGAGCATAAATAATAGTTAATAAGACTACTTCACTAGATTCCTTACAAGAAGTAGCCATAGAGAGAGAACATTTATCAAAAACCCACCATATAGGAGAGAGATTCTAAGGATTCCAAAATCTAACAATACCTCCAACACTATCCTGGGCACCAATACATTGACATTGACCATGAGCCCACAATTTGGAAGTAATACTAAATAAAAAATCAACTAATAATTTTTACTCTTGCAAAAAAATAATATTAGGATTATGAACCTTAATCGACTCGCGAATAGCTTTTTACCGAGGGATGCTATTCAGTCCCCTCACATTCCAGTATAAAATAATCATTTATGAGGGGTGTAAAAGTGATAATAAAGGGGCTTAACCAACCCTAACTCAACCATGACTCCCTTCAAGTTTAATTTTCTCCACATATTTCTTCTTGCCTACCTTAGAAAACTTTTTAGGTATCCCTTTTTAAAATTCTTTTGATGTAATCCAAGCATAGAACTCACCTTAGAACCTTTTCCATGACTGGAACCCACCAAATAAGCTAGTAGTGGATCATCTTCCACCACACCATCCTCCTAAACAACCATATTTTTCTTATAAGGAATAGAAATATGGTTCCCATCAATAGTCTATGCCACATAATTCACTAGAATTAGAACGACCACATTACCCAAAGACTGATCAATGTCCACCTGAGTAACAAATAGATCCCTTTGCAGATTAACCCCAACAAGTTGGTCCAAGTCCTCCACAACATAAAATCTATTATGTAACCCATTACCTTACCTCTCATTAATGAATCTCTTCAAACCCCTACCTTTATTGTGGGACTTAATAGGAATGAAACCCTCCTTATCAATCCCACTATCCTACATTGAAGCTTTCCCCTCAATAGACCCATTAGCCTACTTAGGAGCTTTCCCTTTATCTATCCCACTATCCTTCTTCGGAGTCTGAGGCTTAGATGATGAATTCCCAAGTAATTTTGGGTATTTTATTTAAAGGTATCCATATGCATGACATAAATGACATCAGATCAAAAATTTTCGTAGTCCAAATTTTGAATCCAAGAAGAAGATCCAACACAAATTTCTATAGAATCTAGGGAAGGCTTATTTAAATCTATCTCAACACAAAAACCAACACAAGAAACTACATTTTTATCCATCATTTGTTGAGAAGGACCCACTGAATTCCCTAGAAATAGTGCAATCATATGAAGTATATTATTCCACGAGAACTCTAGAGGTAACCAAGGGAGCCAAACCTAAACCGACACCTGCGATAGAATTTCCTTCATACGGTTAAAGCCCACATGTCAAGGCTTAAAGCATAAGCCAACCTAGTTATAAAAACAAGGCCCTCATTCAAAAACATTATGCCAATCCTCCATGCAAGGGAAAACAACCATGAAAAAAAATTTCCCTAGCATGATCTTGATATCTCCAACTAGGTTCCATACTTTTCAAGCCCAAGATTCCAATGGAATGATAGGGACCTGAATTCCTAAAAATATGCAAATTAAGGTATTATTAGTTAGGTATTCAATATCCTCTACAATTGAATCTTGTTGAATCAAGAGGAAAGACCTATCTAGAGCCTGTTCAAGACAACCATTCACTTTTGTAGCTCTGAAAACCCTAGTCGAAATAGAGCCAACTGGGTTTGACGAGTTTTTCCTAAATGCATGCCTTGAAGAAGAAATTTCAGAGCCCACGAGGACCTCTTGGAAGGAAAATATTTTCTTATCATTTAAATCCCTGACCATCGTATCTTTTTCTATCTCATTCTCTATAATCTCCATTTGATATTCTCTTCAATATCTGTCTCATATTCTCTGTAATCTCTGTCTTGTTGACACTCTCTCCACAATTGCATCCACTTTTTGATTCAAGGTGTGTTATATTAATATGTATATAATAATCAAAACTTGTGCAACACACTTATTTTGAATTAAATAAATAACCAATTATCACAATGCTTACTAGTGGTTTCTCCATAAGGTACAGTGTACTACAATCAATAGGTTTAACAAAAAAAATTAAGTTGTATGTTGTTTTTATTGCGTTATTCTTATGAATAGGTCAATTAAATTATAATAAACTTATTTTTTACTAAATATATTTAATACTTTTTTAATAAAATATAGTATTCATAAAAATTTTATGTTTTGGTAATTGGTTATTTGACATTGTTTTATAAAAGTTTATTTGCTCAATTTCTTTATAAAATTTGAATTTCACTAAGACGAAAATCAACATTATTTTTTTTTTAGGTTAAATTAAAAGTGGGTTTTTATCAAGGATCCCAAAACCTGATTACATTGAATCTTGATTACATCAAAAGGAAGACGTCCAAGGAAGGACAACATGACATGCTTGAGGAAAACCAAAAGGAACAAAAGTAGGAAAAAGTAAGATGATCTGATTTGAGAAAATGTAAAGGATGGTGCAAAGGAAGAAGGATCAGGATGGAAGTGAGGAAACCTACAGAGGAAAATTGTGCAGGAAAAGAAATCCTGCCAGAAAAGCAAATTTGAAACTTTAGGCGCCAAACAAGAAATTTGAAGCTTTCCAAGGATGGGGAAAAACATCAAAACTTCCAAAATGCCAAAAAACCATTTGAAACATCCCACTGGAGGGAAAAGGACAAGCACTAGAATATAAAATTTGAATCCTTACAAGGGTGGAAAAACCAGAAACCATCCTTGGAAAATTAGGACTCAAGAGAAAACTACTTCCCACGCAGGGGAAAACTAGAATGAAACTGAAAAACCACCCTGAACAAATGGGTGGAGCACAAGATCATAAAAATGTGACTCCCACAAAAACTGGGATGTGAATCACATAGGGATGGTGAAGAATAATAAAAATTGGAAAAAATAACTCTTTGACAGTCTAAAATATGAAGCAACATAAAGAGGAATTTTGTAGGCCATGAAATCCTCATGCAATGGAACAATAGCTTGAAGGATGGTGCAGCAGTGGAACAACAACAAGAGGAACTCCCCAAGCCATAGAGTCCTCAAGCAGAAATGAGGAAGCCTTCAAAAACATCAACCTAGAAGAAGAAGCAACAACAGCAGAACAACAATCTGAAGGAAAAAGGTAGGAAAGTTCCACAAGAACCCAAAAGGAAGGAGTCATGAGGAAGCTCGAATGTAGACAATAGATCCCAAATTAAATAAAGCAGCTAGGCATCCCAGACAACCTTAATAACTACCAAAAAATAGCTTAAAGGACACAAATGAGGAAGTCCTATAGGGAAACAATAGTAAAAAAATGCAGGCCCTCCCACAGCCACGAAAGGAACTAAAATCTTGTTGGTCCTCCTTGATCCTAAATAGCAAAGTCATATTATAAAGTGCATGGTCCAACTCAAAACCAAAAGGATGTTGTGCCAAACTTCTCATGAATCCAACAATCCTTAGACCTAAAATTCCACATTGAAGATCCTCCAAGAGAAAACATCAAGAAGACTTCTAGAAACAACCTGAGAGAAATAGGATAATTCAAGGAAAAACTCTAAAAAATCTAAAAAATCCATGGAAAGTCCTAGGGAAGAACCTGAACCATCCCAGGACCCAAACACCAAAGGAAAAGGGCAGAACAATGGGGTAGAATGATGGAACAAAGATATTCCCACCATAGGGCAAGGAAAGGGGTAGAACAATGGAACTGTGATTTCCCCATCCAAGGAAATCGTCTGCAACACCTACCAGCCATGGAGGATGGGAAAAGGAGGTGCCAGGAAAACTGGAACAGGATCAAGGATCTGGGACAGGGATGCAGGGAAGTGTATCAGAGCCCTGCAGAGCCCCCCCCCCTCCCCCTCAACTTACTAAAATCAACATTCTTGAAGGAAGGATTGCTACTTAGTTTCCTTCTTTAAAGATATGCTCATATTTCCAAAAGATTGTATCTAATAAAGAGATGATGAACATGAAAAATAATGTTATTTTTCATCCTATTCTCATATTTATTATTATTAATTACATTAATTATAATTTGTAAATCCCCTCAAATGAAATATATTTCTATCATTTTTCAATTGTAATTTTAGTATTTTAAAAATTGTGCTATACTTTACATAGTTGTTAGTTGAAGTTCTCCATGATTATGAGTAAGTTATGAGAAATTTACCTTCATTATTTTAAAAAACATCACCTCCACCAGATTTTCTTGGATTTCCTTTCGAAGCACTATCAAAATTTATTTTTTATAAACACAATTTATAGACATTTTTGTTTTACCATAGCTTTAAGTAGATCCTTTATTTTAATGTTGTTGTAGATGACTCTTCCATGTATATTCAATTCCTATAACCAATTTTTTTGTATCCCTTTTTTATTATTAAAGACTTCACATGATGAGCATCATATCTATAAACATTATGCAAGAGATAAATATAAGGTTCTAGACTTGTGCATGATTTTGAGATTTATTTTTACAAATTTGATTATTATTCCAACAAATTATGGAATGATCAATCATCCATAGATTACATAATTCTTTAGCTTTGAAATAATTAATTGAAAATTTGATGAACTCCTTCGATGTTGGTGAAGCTACCCAACTTATTATATTTTTTAACAATTAACCTCAAATAATATAAGCAAATGGACAATAAAGAATTTTTTTGTTTCTCAATCCTTCTCACACAAGGCACATCTAAAATTTCTATGGAATTCTCTTTATAGACTCTCTTCTATAATAATTTTAATTTGAATTGCTACCCACAGGAATGTCAAGGTTTTAGAGAGCCACTAGCGACCAAATTTTCTTCCAATAAAAATATTAGAGAGTAGGAAATTTCATTTCCTCTAAGTCCTTATATACCAATATGATCAAATATCTACCATATTTTGATAAATCACAAACCAACTCATCATTTTGTGTACAAATAGGTAAACAAAATTGTTGAAGCATATTTTAAGCTCATCTACAATTTGTTTGAGTTCCTCTATTTTAATCAGGTTGCTAATATAAACCCATGAGCTAGATTTATTTCTCATGTTAAGATAATATTTGATCTTTAGACCTTTACAAGATATGTATGTCTAAGTCAATGGTTTCTATTTTGAATCATATATTAGAGGATAGGGCTTCAACTAAACATAAAACCAAAATTTTGTATAATTACCCTTGTTGAATCACCATCTAATATATTTCTTGATTAATTGTAAAATATTTATAATGAAGTTCCATGTTGGTGATCCTTTGGTTATTATTCCTTTTCTAAATAATTTTACTACAACAAGAGAACCTGTATATTTTTGAAGTAATATTTTTGCCTAACTCTTTTCTTGATATTTGAATAATCTTCATCCATGTCTTACCTCTAATGCCAAAATAATAATTCTTCAATTCCACAAGTTTGATCCTCCAATATTATATCCTTTACAAACTCTATCCCACTTACAAACAAAAACATCTAATTTGTTCCCCACATCCTTTCCAAAGAAATTATCATTGAATTTTATCAATTTTTGATGCTACACATATTAACAATATTGAAAGTAGCATTATATAAATAGGTATGGATTGTGATGTAGTCTTTATGAGTTGTAGCCTTCCTACCATGGTTAAAAACATACCTTTCCATGTTGCTAAAAAAAGCTTTAATTCTATCTAAACAAAATTTGCTAAGACCTTTTTATATTTCTTTATGATAAAAATAAAAACTAAAGTAGGTTGATGATTTTTTTTTTAATTATAAACCCTAAAATATTTAGAATAATTTGTTGTAATTCTAGGATCCTCAAAATGTTCAAGCAAAAGGGTGATCTTTCATAGTAATTACTTTCTTATGTTACCTTGGAAACCCTAAATTTTCCTCAATATCCTCAATATGTATATCTTTATTATGGTACTCTTGCAACCCTACAGTGCAATGAATACACTTTACATTACATTTTTTCAAGGACATGCTTTTATGCTAGTGGAGAAAAATAAAGATGATATACTTAGAGTAACATTGACCTCATTTGACTCATTTGATTCAAATTTACCACTTTGTATTATTTAACTCCTAAATTTGAGCATGCATATTGAATATTTTTATACCTTGCATCATTTTTCTTTTAATAATTTATTTGAGTGAACTATAATGGCATTTGTCATTTGATGATACAAAGTTTATTTTTCTCAAGATTGGAAAATCCTTGATTTGACACTTCTACTATGATATGCTCTCCTTATTTCACATTAAATTTTATCTTATGCACAAAAATTTCCATCTCTTTCTCCATCATTTTCACTTTACAATATTACACCCTGTATCCATTCTCATAACATCTACAATATCATAATGTAATATTTTCGTACTCCACTTGTTAATATCATTATTTTGAGTCATATTTTATCTTAATGGACTACATTAAAGGTTTTTAATATTCATTTCAACACATTTTAGATATTATACAACATGTCTTTCCTCCCTAGTAATTGGTCCCTCTATGAAAAACTCCTCTAGAGTATTTTTAATATTTTTTAAAACCTCCTTATTGATGATACAAAATTCCAAAGAGGCTATTCAATACAAAAATACTTTTAATAATGTATATATTCATAAAATAATTCACTCCATGGTCTTAATTATAATACATTTTTACTCCTAAACCAAGTTCTACCATCTATATAATGAGGAAAAATCCCTTTGGAAGAAAATTCAGGGAATAATTTGAATTTAATTTCTACTTCAAAAAGATCCAATTTTGTATCACTCAAAACACTTGATTAGTATCAATGAAACTTACATATTAACACTATCATTTTAAGAACCATTATATCATGCTCAATTATTTCAATATTGATGATCACTTTTTGTGTAGGATTTGCTACCTAGATAGGGTTTACCATAGATTTTCTCTTCCTCTTATCACTAACTAGGAATCCAAACTTCCAAGTAGTGCATCCTTACTTCTAGTAAGGACTTTTAAAAATGACCACCTAATCTGGAAGCCAAAATAAAGCTACCAAATTATTCATTTGGTAGCATATTTATAGGCATATGCTATGCCAAAATTATAAGCAATTATATGTTGACTAAATCTCAATAGACATATTTAGAGTGCAAGATAAACAAATAAACTAAAAGCTAACTAAATCTTAGCTTTGAAGAATTTCATAGAAATAAATTTATAACCTAAGCTAACTTGCACAATATTAAGTAACAAATATTATCTAGAACCTATCTTTAGAAACTAATGCATGATATCATGTAATCATATGTGAAAATAAAATAATTAATCCAAAGAATATTAATCCTAATACTATATAGATATCCTCATCATGCCTTCCAATAATAGAATCATTGGTCTCCAATACTTTTACAATAAAATTAGGATGAGACATCAAAAATGCGTCACATATCCTACTATTTGGATAGAGATTGGAACTAATTGAAAGCTACAAATCAAGTACTAGATTGATATTATGATTAATGATGTAAGTAATGCTAAGGGTTGCCCTATCTATAATATATCACTTGGTTAAAATTTTATCTCCAACTTGAAAATGATAAGGAAGCCGACAAGAATCCGTGGACTGTTGTTGTTATCAATAAGTATTCTATAAAACTAGAACCTATGGGAAATAAGGAGGTTGCAAGTGCTAGATAGAGGAATATGCCTATGTTTTTTCTTCTAGAATGGACTTAGTTATAGAAGAAAATAAATAAATGATATGAATAGGAATAATAGGAATAGGTGTTAGTTTTGAAGTCATGATAACCATATTATGAGGAGGAATAGTTGTTATGAATTAATAGTATGGCCTACTAAATATTAGAGTAACCTTATGTAATTGTTTGATATGGAGTAGAAGTATGATATTTCTGGTACACTAGATGAGAAATATCTTGTTCTCATGATGTAGAGTGTATGCATTTTTATAAGCATCATGTTGAGCCTTCCTATCATATTGATAGGGTTTATAAAGGAGTAATCCAAAACAATCCATCAAAATCACATTAAAAGTGACTTGATCCATAAAATACAGGCCAAAAACAAAGGAAACTATGCAAGTATAATTGATTTATTATCTGGAACGAATATCCTTCCATCCAAGTGATTATGGACAAGGATGTGATCCCAATGGTAGCTATAGCTATGAATAATGGATATTACATTTAGTTTTTTCTATAAACCATTGTCAATTATACAATAAACTGAGAAAGTATGAGTGAGGTGAGCTCTCATGATGAATAAATTATGATGGTCACATTTAGACAAACAATAAGACATCATGGTATAATTATTGATGTTACCCTTGAGCTAATCATATGATATATCTTCTCTTATAACCTCAATGGGAACATGTTGTATTTTATCATCTTGAGCTAATCAAATTGTTTTCTTTCTAAAATATACAAATTTTTCAATAACCCTCATATTACAATAAGAACAATATTTTTGTTATGAACTCAATAAGGTATTTGATAATAAGAAAAATAATAGAAGAAATAATAATAATAATAAGAAAAAAGGTTTCTTCACCTCGAATTCATACTACTAATATTTGGAAGCTCCTATAGAAAGTAAAGATAGAGAACATCTTAATTAATCAACTTGTTTATATTATTATTTTTATTTGTGGAAAACATCCCAAAAGGTATGCCACTTTCGGGTAAGACCCAAGGAGGCAAGGGTATCCATTCCACCAAAAATGCCTAGGACTCGGACCTGGACTACCACCTTTGACATTCTCAAGGAGCAAACAAACACACAAAACCAATTTAAAAATAAGTAAATAACAAAAAAAATAATAAAATAAAATAAAAAACATGCTCCTTGAGTGTTTCAAAAACAAAATCACAACCAAACACGCATAATAAGATAAAAGAAACCACAACACGAACCACATAACAAAACACAAACAAGACAAAAATAACAAAAAATTGTTTATATTCTAAAAGCTATGTATGATTATGGATAACATCTAATGTAGTAAGGATAGTCTACATAAAATCCCTATATATATGCTCTTGTAAGCCACTCTTCAACTTGATAAGGAGCATGGGATATGCATCAACCCCACCAAGTAGAATTTACAACTTGTTAAATTGGAAAATGTAGTCTTGCACAAACATGTTATTCCCTTGTCACAATCAAAACCATTTAAAAATAAGATATTTCTCATAATTGAAAGGATATAAATTTTTCTTCAAGGTCTTAATAAGATCTTCCCAAGTGTGAAGTGGGTTTTTGACCTCCTAATGTTCCACCACAAAATTATTTCTAACCTAGAAAGCTTGAGTTTTATAAAAGGAACCCTCACCTCATCAAGAATTTTAGTATAGGAGAATCATGTCTCCATATCAAGTATCTAGATACCCAAGGCATAGATATCTTTAGATCCATCATACAATTTGTCCTTGCACTTAGCCTTGGATTGAGGGTCATTATTAAAAAAATTATATCACTTGGAACATTATGAATAGTTATATCATTAAGCTTGTCGGCCAAAGCACTCACTATATTGACCAATTTAGCCATAGGTTCAACAAACTTTATGGCCATGTTTTAACAAGTGAAGGCCATATGCAATTATAAATAAAAAATTTCTAAGGTATTCAAATATTTTATTAAGTAAAAAGGCAATTATTGTCTAAGAAATTGCAAATAATGGACCTTCTTTTGCAATTACTTGATAATAATAAAAAATTACATGGAATGTTCTCTTTTCAATTAATTAATTAAATTGATCAAATCAAATCCCTCCAATGTTATACCTTTGTGTAATGATCTTAATGTTTGAAATTGTTTCAATGGTCTACTAAGTTTATCAATTCTTTGTTTGAGTATGCTCCGTCAATGATCACTCAAAGAAAGATTCCTAATGGTCACTTATGACTAACCACAAATTAAATATTAATCATATAGTCTTATAGTTTGTCTTCCTAAAAATTCATTGGCATTTTAGTTCTTGCGAAGTAGTCTACTCAAGGCATAGCTAGAGCATACCGAATATTGCATGAAAATATAGCTAACAACCACCACTTACTCCCCTTAATGTATATATAATAAGAATTATACTTTAATCTAATGTTTAAACATGAATATGGCTCAAAAAAATTATGATCACCTAAATTATGATAGAGTTAAATTATGATATTGCACTATGTAATTAGCCATTTCAATGTGGATTACAGTTAAATTATGATATTGCACTATGTAATTATGATAGAGTTAAATTATGAAAATTATGTTTAATCTAATTAGCCATTTCAATGTGGATTACAGTAATTTTCTTGATAGAGTTAAATTATGATATTGCACTATGTAATAGAGCTTCCATTTTAGTGATCTAAAAATTGTGTCCTTAGAATAAATTTTATTTCCTTCCTTCTGTACATTAATTTCTCATTCTCTAGAATCAAGTTTTTCAACACATATTTTTGCATAAAGACAAGGTGGATATCGTTATTAAATAAAATAAGGAGTGTAAAATCCTCGATAATAAGCTAGCTATCAATATCTAGATTGAAATAAATTCTTGTCTAATTAGGAAATCCAATGTGAAATACTCTATTTTCAAGTGGAAACAAGGTTAGTGTATATTTTCTAGGCTAAGACTACTTTGAAAGTTGCATATTTGATACTTCATGTGATCCTCTTATAATTATTATAATATGTATATACATAATTTAGGATCAGGGTACCTTGAATATGATAAATAAAAACCCTAAAAATGATTTTAAAATATGAAATTCCTTATTATCAACCATCAACTCATATGTAATTAATTTTAAATAAGAGTTGATTTACAAAATTCACATACACAAGATGGGATCAAGTTACCTCAAATATTAAATATTAAAATATTAAAATATTAAAATACTTTTTGAATAGATAATGCAACTATTATATCTTCCATGGCCCAAATTACTCTCTATAATTTCAACTCCTTCACATTGAAATATATTTGATACTTCATGTGATCCTCTTATAATTCTTATAATATGTATATACATAAGTTAGGATCAAGGTACCTTGAATATGGTTTTCATCATGAATGGATCAAGCTTTTGGAAGGATGTTTTATGAAACCTTGGTTTTCAGTCCTTGTTAATGGTGCTCCTGCTTGGATACTTTCAAAGTAAAAGGGGCCTAAGGCAAGGTGACCCTATCTCTCCCATGTTGTTTATCATTGTGGCTGAAGCCCTTGGGAGGACAATCAAAGCTGCCTGTAATATTGGTCTTATTTCAGGAATTAAAGCATCATCACAAACACAGGCAGTTACACATGAACAGTTTGTGGATGATACTTTGTTGTTAACTCTTGCATCAGTTTTTGAGGCTAAGGTCATAAAACATATTCTAGAGCTATATGAGGATGCTGCGGGGCAAAAGGTAAATTTTTCAAAGAGTAAAATTTATTTCTTTAACACTCCCATTCAGAGGCAGATTAAGATTGCTAGGATTCTTGGATGCTCAGTGTCTACTCTTCCATCCACATACTTAGGCCTTCCTTTATTTACAGGTAGAGCTACTGATTCCATGTGGACTAATGTAATTGAAAGAATTTAGAGGAAGCTGGCTGGATGGAAAGGGAATTTGTTATCTCAAGCTGGCAAGGAAGTTCTCACCAGGTTTTCCATTCAAAGCATCCTTGTCTACTTTCTCTCTATTTTTAAAGCTCCTACAAGTGTCTACACTAAAATTGAATAGATCCAGAAGAGGTTCCTATGTACTGGTTTTGAATCTAAGCAGCGCTTTCACTTGGTGTCTTGGGATAGGGTTTGCAAACCAAGGGAGTTTGGAGGTATTGGGCTAAGGAGAATACAACATTTAAACATGGCCCTCCTGGCCAAACAAGCATGGCGTCTTCTAACAAATGCAAATGCAGAATGGATTACTATAATCAGAAGAAAGTATTTGCAAGAAACTGAATTTTTAAGTTATTCCTTTCCTCCCAGGGGATCAATTTTTTGGAAATCAATCCTTCAAACTAAAAACTTGCTAAGCAAAGGGCTACGTTGGAAACCGGGAAATGGAAGAAACATTGATTTCCGGGACCACAAATGGTTAAAGGCCTATCCCCTCTCTGTAGACCCCATCCTTTCAACCCTTAGAGCTTGGACAATTGAAGTTTTTGGTACCAAAGTTGCAGATTTTATTACTTTGTCAAACAATAGAAGGGTTTGGAAGCCAATAATGAACAATGATCTACCAGGGGCATCAATAATACTGGAGAATGAATTAAGACAGTCTTTACTCCCTTCTGGCATTCTTGAGGACCAGCTTATTTGGGAAGCTTCAGACAATGGGGAATTTTCTATCAAGACTGCTTATCTGATGCTTATTGATAATGATGAACCTACTTTCCCTCACTTGGAAGTTTGGCCCAAAAGCATTGTTCCAAAGGTTGGGTTTTTTGCATGGCTGGCCATCCAAAATAAGATCCTCACCATGGATAACTTAATAAAAAGAGGTGTGATTGTTGTTAATAGGTTTTATCTTTGTATGTCTGAGTGGGATTCTATTGATCATTTGTTTCTGTATTGTAATTTTTCTGTCTCAATCTTGTTAGGTCTGTTACAAGTGTTTCATATTTATTGGGTCCATCCTCAGTCCATTTTTGACTTATTTTTCCAGTGGCCTTCTCCATTTTTGAATAGGCATCTTAGGTATATGTGGAATATCTGCCTTCATCACTACTTGTGGCAGATATGGTTGGAAAGGAATCGTCGGGCCTTCTTGGATAAGGTTTCTCAGTCATCCTCTATCCTATCAAAAATTTTAGTATATGCTAATGAGAATGCTTGTTTAGTGCCTGCAGACATCTAGACCTCCAAATCCTTTTGAAGCTTCATTAGGCCAGTCATTAAACTTACCTCTTACTGATGGCCTCAATCATCCTCAAGTCTGTCTTAGAACCATGATCACATGGACCCCACCCCCCCTAGGGTGGATTAAGTTAAATTTTGATGGGGCATCTAGGGGCAACCCAGGTGAAGCTGGGGCTGGTGGCTTACTTAGAGACCACAAGGGTGAGGTGCTTGTAGCTTTTGTTGAACATCTTGGAGATCAAACTAACAATGTGGCTGAAGTGAGGGTAGTTTGGAGGAGCCTCAAGGTGGCAGAGAATTATCTAGGGAAACTGTTGGTGGAAGGTGATTCTCTTATTATTATAAATCTTCTAAAGAACACTAAGAGAGATCCTTGGATATTTTATGACTACATCCATGAAGCAAGGGCTCTAATTCATGATCGACCTGAGGCCATAATTTTGCATACCTTCTAGGAAGCAAACATGGCAGCTGATAGGCTGGAAAATGAAGGCATTGTAGCAACAAATTTGATCATGTGGACTGAAAATATTCCTCATGCAGTCTCAATGGTGATAGATAATGAAAAATTTTAGATTGGAAGGCTCAAAGTGGATTTTGTCTTTGTTAGTTCTATTTTGCATCTTTCTTTTCTGATGGCCATAATATTAGGCTTCCATAGTTTAGTTTGGTTGTATTCTGTTGGAAGAGTAGGTCTTGGCCATTTTTTTTGTCAGTTTAAACTTTTAGGGCTTGGCCTTTGTCCAGTTGGTCAGTGGACCCTATTTTGTAAAATGGTTTTGGGTCAACCAGTTAAAACCTGGTGTTAATTATAAATATTCTCTTACTTACCAAAAAAAAAAAAAAGGTACCTTGAATATGATAAATAAAAACCCTAAACATGATGGTTTTAAAATATCAAATTCATTATTATCAACCATCAACTCATATGTAATTAATTTTAAATAAGAGCTTATTTACAAAATTCACATACACAAGATGGGATCAAGGTACCTCAAATAGAATAAGTACAAATTATAAACATGATTAACTTTATTTTTTAAAGCAAAAAACCCCTTTTGGGACCACCTTGGTCTGAGAGACCATGACCAGGGGGTTCTACACCATTAAATTCACCTAGGAGTCACACTCGGTCCTGCCTACACCAACATTATCAATTGGATTTTGGATACCAAATTCAACTTTTTGGTAGGGTCAAGATTCGAACCTGGGACCTCTCTTGGAGGATTGCCCTCTCCTCTCCAACTCACCTACAAAAATTGGGTAACATGATTAACTTAAGAAAATATTATTTAATATTAAATTATTAACAATCAACTCATATATCAAATGACATTAGCTTAACTAGTTATATTCCTCAATTTTCAAGGAGTAGTCTCAAGTTCAAATATTGAAAAGTGATACATGCATAATTTCCAAACTATTATAATACCACTATGGTCATGATGTAATACAATTTGGGTCTATTTCAATCCCATATAACTAGTTAGAAAAATAATTAATACATATATAACTAAGTTTCAATACTAATCTATAAAATATTATAGGTCTTGAACTCTCGATATCAAGGTATGTCATAGTGGATATATAAACAATATCATATGATCCCCATAATGTATTACTACAAAATAAGATCTTCATCCTTGTATTTAATAAAGTACTTAGTCATATAAAATACTTAGGATATGAAATATAAGGAAGTTTAAAAATACGAAATACTATAATTATATGAACAAAATGTTCCTAGCTTAATAGGATAATATAAAAGATTAATTATTTTTCTACATCTATATGATGTTTATTAAAAAATATTTTTCATGTGCAAAATTAATATTATGAATTAATTAGAAATATTAGTAACTACAATTTTAAACTTCAACTAAGTCTTAATAGAAATCTATTTTGATAGGTATTAAACTCTCCATACCAATGTGTCCCATTAAATATAAAAAAATCTCGTGTAATTCTTGTATTGTACTAATATCTTCATTCGTACATTTAATTAAATACTTAGTTCTAAAAATAAGGAAAAATTTTAAATATAAAAATATAAAAATACTATAACTATTCAAACAAGATATCCTTCAAAAGCATCATTAAGACTAATTTTAAAAATCCAATTTTCAAACATTTCTATTTTATTCTATATTGAAGTAGATCCTTTGTTTTAATTCCATTATCACAAATGACTCTTTCATGGATGTTAAAATTCTATAAAAGGATTGTTACCACCACTTTTTCTACCCTTCATAATAAAAACCATATTTATAAACATTATAAAGTAAAAAATAATAATATTGTTTCAAACTTAAACAATAAATATATATTTACTAAAATTTATATTTTATATAAAAATAATATTAAAAATAAATAAAAGCTTTAATCACTATAGTCTTTAAATTACACTTGTTCTTTTTCTTACAATATTACCCAACTTTATTCTACTACTATCAATATCAATTGTGATGTTCAGGTAGTATGTAGTATGAATGTGTGGAACATTTCCAAAATGGTATCACAGCCTCTTGTTATGAAAGTAATTTCTTATAATATTTTTTCAAACAATAACAAAATAGAATAGGTTTGGTGAAAGGAACCTCCTGCAATTATTAATTACTAAAAATAGTGTAGTTGTGACTAACTTTCCTATATAACCGAAAAAACATATTTTCAAACAAATTTTATTAACTTTTAAATAAAAAACTATGTACGATGATGTAATTGGTCATTAATATATATTTTATTACTCAAACAATGTTCAATGATAGGGACATTATTGATTGTGAGTGTTAACATTTATAGTCTATTTGTAAAGAGTATTTTATCCCCTCCAAGTGTACAACTAGATAATTTAAACCAATGTGAAGAGTATTTTGTCCCCTCCAAGTGTACAACTAGATAATTTAAACCAATGTGAACTTACCACTTGTCGTTATATGAAGAGTTTCAAGCTTAGGGAAAAAAATAGACCTACCTATGTGGAATATGACTATTGTAGCATGCACATTGTTTACAAAAACAATTTGATACAATGCAAAGAAAAAAATATGAAAGTAAAAAACTAAATATCAAAGAATATATAGTAGAAAATAATTGTTGATGATTAATATTGACTTAGGAGACTATATGAAATATAGAAAAATAGAATTCCAACTACAAGTGACTTAGAAAGACTAATAAAAGTACTAAGGTATATTAAAATAAAAATCTAAGAGATATAAAAGGACTCTATAGGAAATATTAAAGATAAGAAAATTTTGATTAAGAGTAGATGCTCTTGCATAAACATGATATACCTAAAAATAATGGAAGTATCTCCCTTAGTATAGGCATGATGGGATAAGATTAGATGAACATATCCAAGCATACAAAGATGCATTAATCCATTTATAAATTATGCATGATGATGTTGCTTGTAGAATATTTCCATACACATTGGATGAGTTTTCATAACTTTTATATTAACTAACCTTCAAGGTCTATTACTTCATGGGCCCAATTAGAGGTAACATATATTAACCAATTTAGACTACCTATTGAACCAACAATGGTATATTATTAGTTTACCTCCACCTATAGAGAACCTAATAAATCCGTAATTCCTTTCAACACTAGGTTCCATAAGTTATACACCAAGATAGGGACATCGTACACCCTAAAAGAGGAATTAACCATAGAGATATACTTTAGAGATTTAGAGCCATTAACTTCCATATTTTTGAGGAGATTTCCTCAACTCACATCATTTCCACTGGTATATAATGATACTATAATAGTTGAACAACAATTAATGTGATTTAGGTCAATTATCTTACACTTGGACAAATAGAAGCTTATAATTAGATATCATTAATCAATAATCCCTTACACAATATCTTTCCAAGATGAACCCATCCACAAAATTTATGTATTCCAATCATAACCAACCCTTTAATTTGGCACCCTTGAATCAAATAAGGCCTAATGTGAACAATCAAAAAACCATTCAAACATACTTCAACCACTTGGTGGCCACAAAAAACATCCTCAACCATGCACCTTCAAGAAATAATAAACCAACCTTACCCATATTTTTGAACAAATCTACACCCATAAATAATATAACTACTCAACTCAAACCAATTCAACCTTATAACTTGAATCCTATACTAGATAATGTACAAAATATGGTTTAAATTTTGTGCAATGATATGCTTCAACTACAAAGGAAAGCTCCTTAAAACCTAAATACAAATAAAATTTTAAATAAAATCATCAACTTCCAAAATATTAATTTCCAATGGGATACTTACCTAAATAATGGAGGAGTCCTAAAACTTGTTGGCAACCAAAATGAATCAAATAACAACCCACGTATTTTAATAAATTTGGCAAATTATACTTTTTATAATTGATGTATGGTCCATTATACAACTCAACATGGTGAAACTAAATATTGAAAGATTAAAAATACTTTGGATACTAACCAAAATGATAAGGAAAGTTTGGAGAGTACCCACCAAGGGATTCTAATAATCAAGCTAATAAAAATGTAGATACAACCTTAGTTTTAGAGACATACAAACTCTCAGGAGTGGATGAATAGGAACCCAAATAATACTTAGAAGAAGATGTGCAAGCTCACAAACAATTTGATAGAGATAACATTTATATTCTCTAGAGTAAAGTAAAAGAACCATTGATTTCTTCAACACCTCCCAATAAAATTTATATTCCACCTAATAAGAAAGACAATAAAATCCCTATACCACCTAAGGATCCCACAATGCTTATGCAGCCAAAATTTAATACATGCTTACCATAGAAAAATATAATCTCAAAATAGGATAAGTCTTAATATGATATTATTAAGACCTTGAGAAAACCAAGATAAGTTTTTCTCTATTTGAGAAAGCTCAATTAATTGACTAGGAGAATATAATTTCTAAGACACTCCCTGAAGAACAAAAAGATATGAAAAAGGTTATTGATTCTTAGGTGGCTATATGCAAATAAAAAAATAGAATCTCCACCTTTTCTATTAAATCCTAAAATTATTGAAAAATATTTACATAACTACCTTATGGATTTAGGCCCTTTTGACAATGCGATGCCATGTGTTAGCAGAAAATTGGGTTTGATCCCTACTCAATCCAACAAGAAGATTGTTTAGTTGGGTAAGACAAAAGTAAATGTGGTTGGGATGTTGAACTAGGCATATATATATAATTGACTACTAAATCCAAGATATATCAATGTATTTATATCCAAATTATGGATATCCTAAATGCATATGGGATGTTACTTAGCTGTGACTGGTGAAGAATATTTAATGGTTATATGTCAACTAATTTTTCACATATGTGGCTTCCTTGGCATGCCATAATTTATCATATTTAGATAGAAAAAATTTTAGACTTAAGGAAATCATCTTTGAGTACACCAATATTAATAGGGTTTTATGCATTAATCCAAGAATTGTGGATTTACATTATGGAAGTGGAAACCAAAGATAAATATAATGATTTAGTAGTAGATACCCTATAGAGTAAACAAAAAAAAATTGAAAACTAGTTGTGGACCCTTAAGTTTGATAGACCAAAGCCTAAGTATGGAGTGGTACTAGGATGAAATTGGATCACCATAGGGGCTGATGGGACGGGAGGTAAGATAAAGGTCTTTAGGATTTAAAATTTGGTATTATTGTGGGATGAGGTCCATAAAAACTTTTATGCTTCTCATAATAGACATTTTCCAAATTATTGTAACTATTGTAGACAACCAAAAGTCATATATTGCTACTTATGTGCATCCATAGGTGATTCCAGACATCCCTAGGCTATTATAGGCTATCATGAATAGTCATGCGTAGTAATACATAGATTGCCATAATTTGCCATAGTAATTTGTAGAATTCCATGTATCACTTCATCAAATTTTAGGTCCTAAGCCCTCACAAGCCTTCCAAATTACATCCAATGCATTGGGATATCATTCGACGGTATATTCACATGCAATTAAGGCCCCCACAGGGTATTAGTTGGCCAAAATAATTAGTAAGTCAATTACCAAATTCTAATTTAATGTTGAATTCACTTAAGTCACATTTTTAGGGTAAAGCTGATTAAAAGAAACCTTAACCTTGATTAGCATCCTCCCACATGTGTGAAATTAGGGTTTGTTGAGATATTTCTTTAATCATGTCTTAAATTTTCTTAAGCACCTCCTAATCAGGATTAGCCCTAATCCATGCTCACACATGTGTGAGGATGATATATTTCTCATAAGGAATGTGATGCTGCCACATTACATTTATTAACCTGACCCTAGTCAGAATAAAATCTAGGTTTAGTCTATATAACCCCCCTACACCTTACCTTTTCCTATAAATAATGGGTCCTAAACCCCTAATTAATCTTGATTCACAAATTCAACAAAGCAAAGTTACTCTGTTGAAATGGAAATCCAATATTGAACAATCACTTCCCAATGCACATAGTTGGATTTCAATGGTACACAGAGGCACCCCAACTACCTAGGAGTTGACCCACCAAAATTATTTTGCAGAAGAGGAATCACAACTCAGATCGCCCCTTGCACCGTGAATCTAGCCTCAATTCACCCCTCGGGTCACGATTTGATCACAAAAGCTTCAAAAACCCCCAAATCATCTAGGGTGATCTTTTCAGGGACCAATAAAACCCCCCTTAGCATCATAATGTAAGTATTCTCACATTTTCTGCCTCTTTTGCAAGTTTTGGAAACAAAAATCTCATTAACTAGTTAAATAATCATTGCTAGACATAGTTTTGTTTTCATTGCAAAGTTATCGAATATTTAGGGTTTCTAAAATTTTTAGGACCTGCAACTTTCCAACAAGTGTACAAAATTTATTTCTCAAATAAATTTGCATTTGTTTTTTATTTTTGCATATGGCATAAGCCTAAGTTGTTCTTCCTTCATTCATAGCTTCCATTGCTAAAAGGAAATTTACATTCTAAAGTAAAATCAGGGTTTCTAATCCCCTCTTACATTTCTAAAAGAATCTTGCATTCTGAAAGTTCAAGTTAGGATTTAATAATCCCCTTTACTCCACACACATTTGGATTGCATGTTTCTATGTTTTGTAAATTAAATTAGTTTTCTTCACAAAGGCATTTAGGCTAGACCATTTCTTTACAAAGAGTGTAAGCTATTTAATCATTTTCTTTCAAAAAGGCATTAGGATTAGTTTTATTTTGAAAAGGTAATTAGTTAGTTTTTTACCTTGCAAACACCATTAGCAAAATACAAATCCACACATACTCACATGGTACCATAAACAAGTGGTGATATTGAACTTCATCCCCAATCCATTGCTCGAGACTAGTGTGGATCGAGCTGCACTTTCCATCAGCTCACCCCCCTAGACACCTAGCAACTCCATAGGAGCGGTTTTCTAAATTTCATCATCATAAAATTTCCCACTTTTGTGATTTGGCCCTATATTTCATCACCAACGGTTACCTGTTGAGTGGGACAAGATTAGTACCTTCATCCACAAGTTTTGTATTATTTGTGGAATTGATAACTGTCGTTCTTGACTAAGGCTGACCGAGGGTGAAGTGAAAGCATGGGTATTTCGATAGAAGGTCTCAGACAGTGCCACCTCTTCTCGTGAGAGGATTTTGTGAACTTGATTCATTATAGTGAGCTCCACCCCCTTAGGATATCATTTTATGGAACCTTCCATACAGGTCATCATTTGCATGTTACGATACCATTCTACCTTGTGCATCTTTGGGTGTTGTAGGAGGTTTGATATTAATAAAATTCCTAATTTTCTATAGTATTCACATCATTACCCGTGATTCTACATTGGGAATATCAACATTACAATACACAAAATTAACATAACACATTTATTTTCTCAGCATTTAGAATTGATTCCGGTCTACCGTTGTTTGCATGATCACAGATCGGTCTCAACACACTGCACTATATATTGTTTTTCTACACACAACACACCATTTAATTCACACTCACATTAGACACATTTGATTATACATCACATGAGTTTTATTTTTAAACCTCTTTTACACATGCTACTATGTCTGTGGTCACCCGTAGTAGAGCGTGTGAGCAATCATGCTCTATGGAGGAATGGTCTCCCCCTTCCTCTAGTCAGTCCACTCTTACTCCTTCGATCGATCATGAAGGAGAGAATTATAGACACATCTGATTCATGAATAGAATTTGATGTACAATTCACACACATGATGCCTCATGATGAGATGTCAACTTTGAGTGAAATCTTTGCTACTTCACTTGCAGAAGAATACCCGCTCATTTCAGCCCTATCCTCACCAAATCCATCGACCACGTTCTATGACCATGTGATATACATAGTACCAAGACAATCTCCTCCATCCTTCATCGTATATGAGGATTTAATGCCTACTTAACCCACCTTTGCACATCCCTTCTTCCAGAATCTATCTCAATCCCTATTTGATAACGATTCCTCCCTCCTAAACCATACCTATCCTAAGTTCGCATCATTAACCCCTATCGTAGGAATGGTATCTGACCCATCCTCTTCCACTATAGGAATCCATAATCCATCATTCCAAACTACACAATATGTCCCTACCTAGCAGGAACCGCAAGCATTCCTTCAAACCTCACACCTGTACTCCTCACAAGAGTACCAATCACCCTCTTCCCAAGAGCCATTCTTCACCATATTTGAGGGTACCTCCCAATAGCCTATTTAGGAGCAATGTGAGGAAACCCAAGTAGAAGTGTACACCTACACTTTCCCCTCAACCAAAGCTCCTACCTCGATAGCTTATCCCACATTTTTGATAACTTTCCCACCTATATCCTAGGTATTTGGAGTGCATGACACCCAACCCTTAGAGCCACCTTTACCTATGATGAGTTTTAGGATACCACCACCTATTCCTTTTCAAGATCCCACTACCCATATCCATACTACATATGGACCAACACCAGTAGCTTATACACCCACTCAACCAAATTATTCCACACTGTTTAGTTTCCCTACTTCCTACCCTCTAGGGTAGATATAGATCCCATATTTTGATACCTCATCTCAACCACCCCTAGCACCAGTAGCATCGACACATACACTACCACCAGCTACACCTAACTCATTTATACCTCCTCCAGTATGGTCATCACTGCCCATGGTCCAACCAATACAGTAGGCTCCAAACCAACAAGTACCCCTGCCACAATTGCATGTTGCCCAGTCACAATACTATTATCCTCAATAGAAACTTACCCCACAACCTAGTTTTCTCGTAGACATGACAACACATGTCATCCAGTACCCACCTTATCATGATCAGGCACAACAGTATTCCCCACAGTATTATGAAGAACAATAATACCAATATCCACCACATCCATAGGGTTAGCCTACCATAGCCCAACCCTCGACTCCTATGACACCCAAACTTCAACTCTTGTGAGATGAAGTCAAAATATTGAACCTGCGCACCTCTAGCTACGAGCCACAAAACCCTTGCTATGATGAACTATGCAACGAGCTAGTTCATACATTAGTCCCTATTCCTCCTTATCCCTATCACTTTGAAATACTAAAATTTGACAAGTATAGAGGTAAGGAAGATCCCAGAGAACATGTGAACAACTACTGCTCATCCTGCTACTAGCTTCACATTAGTAATCCCCTTATGTTACGTACCTTCTCCTTATCCCTCGCTAGGCTAGCATTGGATTGGTACAACATGCTACCATTCCATAGCCTGTATACCTTAGAATAGTTGGCCAATTCATTTATTAAAACTTCTCCATAAACATCAAGAAGAATACCACATTCTCTGATGCCTATGTCATACGATAGGCAGACGATGAATCCATTACTGAGTTTGTTTTAATATGGAGAGTTATTATCCATAATCTCGCCCATAGCCTCCCCACATCAAAGCTTGTGGCACTCTTTTTCAAGAGTTGCCACAAATACATTTCTACATCCCTTCAACTTCACCAAAGTGATACTTTTGAAGATGCTATATCACAAGCAAAAGTGATCGAAGATACTAAGGTCTAGTCTAGGAAGATTAAGTTGAGATCCAAATTTGACTATAACTCAAACTTCCACTTCAATAGACCTACACTAAATCAACATTACCCACAACCACCACAAACCAACCAAGTCCTAGTTACTACCCTAGCACTAGTACCAACTCCTCCATCCTATGCACCACAATCGCAAGTACTCCAAGCTAATTCTCCTACCCCACCTCGACCATATAAATACTATGACATGCACCCACAAGGTCCACCGTGCAACTTTACACCCTTATCTAAACCGTTACCAGCCCTATTCCATAGATTGTACAAGGGAAACCATATCATTTTACTTGAGATCTGCCCATTGGATCCAAATTCACCTAAGCCTCATGAATATAACGAGAAACTCTTCTATCCCTTTCATAGGTAGTATAACCATAATACCAATTCATGTCACTCCTTTCGAGCATAATTTCAAGACCTAATTGATAGGGGCACTATTTGGGTAGCAAACCCTCTAGCCCCACAAAACAAAAACCTAGGGATTTTCCAAAACCCTCTACCAGATCACAAAGGACCCAATCCCCCTAGACCTCCAAACAATCCTGTAGTGCCACCTTACCAATTCAACAATGTCCAACATGATCCTCCATCACGTGGGGTAGTAGGCATGATCAACCTTACTATGAGAAACCAATAGTACCCATCGTGCCAGACAACACCTATTGTTTCTCCCCCTATCCATTTTATATCCCTATAAACACCCCAAATGCCTAATACCGTACCACCACCACCTCAAAATGTGATTACCATCCATGGTAGTCTAACCCATCAACTATGCAATGCCCCCAAATGGTTATCCATATTCGATCTCCTATAGTAGTCTCAAACCCATCACAAGGCATGGAATGACATCCTACATTCCATTGACTTAGAGACACATGACACAAACTATTTTGTAAATTTCATAGAGAACATCCCATGGTGCCTTTAAACTTCAATTAGTTTCCATGACCACGAGATAACAAAACTCATTAGTGAAGGAGCTGACGCTCCCCTCCACATACAAGCTAATATCAACAATATTACCTACAAGTGGGTACTCATTAAAACAGGCTCATCCATCAACATCATATCCATAGCAGCTCTGCATCACCTACATCTCCCTCAAACATATTTCACCAAACCTTCCATAGACTTGCATGCTTTTAATGGTTCCATGAGACCTACCATAGGATCCATAGTTTTGCCCATTCATGTAGGCATCCGTACGATCCCCATCCTATTTCACATCATTCAAGGAGAAATGCAATACAATATTCTCCTCAGTTATCCTTTGATTAGATACATGTAGTGTGTCCCATCCACATTACACCATTGCCTCATGTACATCCACAACGGACTCATGCACTGTGCCCTAGCTGATGGAGACTCCTTTAAGTTTTGTAATGTCATAGACCTTCCCCCTATACCTTCATTCTCATTCTCCCAACTATTCCTGGTATCTTCTCACTAGTCAATAGGAGCATTAGTATCCTTCCCAATTTCTATCCCAACATCCTAGTGTTCATCAACAACACAAGCCTTGATATTTAAACCATTAGCATCATCTTCTAGGGGACCTAAAATTGATACCATGTCTTCCTCGTCATTGTTCTTATGGCCTCCACAATCCTCCCAACCTCTACCATTCCAATTTCCATCCACGATGTTGCAACCACCATTTCCACCCATCTTATAACCAATTACATTACCTCCTCCATCCTTGCATATGGAAGCCCCTATCCTTCCTACACTGTAGACACAACCTCTTCCCTTCTGATCAAAACCTAGGACATTCACATCTGTACGCATCCCTGCACCTACACCGATGTCATACCCTATGTAGAACAAACATCTTGTTCAAGCCACAATGACCAAACATCATGAACCTGAATAACCAACACCCCGCTCAGATAAATATCCACACCCTTTAGCTACCATCATTAGGGAATCCCAAATTTCTACTTCATAATTTGATTTAGATAGGCCACCCCAATATCCAGAGTGTGCCACACCATGAATATATATATTCATGACAAACAATGACCTAGGAGACTATAACATACATGATACCCACGTATGTGACACCCCTATCTAATCTACCCAAGATTTTGGTCATCCCTTAGGCTCAGTGTTTACTATCATAATTTTCATACAGTTAGGAAGTCCTAAAAACTACACCAACTTTGTGTATGCGGTAGTAGACTCTTCGATTCCATCACCAACTTCTTCACCACCACAATCTAGCTCTGGTGATGCAATTACACACCTATCCAACCCTCAATTTACCTTGTGCTACCTACAGTGCTTTCATTGGCATGGGTTTGGTTTAGGCCATTATGAGCAAGGGCTACGTACACCCATTAACCCTCATGTCCAATCACCTACCAAAAAAATTGGCCTAGGTTATTGGCCAACTTCCATATTTACATTAGAAGATGAGATCCAAGATCTCTATTTACATCCTCCTCCACACACAACACACACCTTGGATGAGTAAATTGATATGGACATGCTAGAAGACATGCCTTTGCCCACATCAACCATCACCATCCCCTATGATTTCTTCCAAGAATCTCTGACACCCGATACCTCCTTGTTCTGTGATGTTCAGATATTGGTAGAATACTTTGCTAGTGTATCCTTGGCTACACCACCAATAGATCTAGATACACTCCCACCTGATCCATGACTGATAGAGCCATACCCAGTCCTACCTGACCCACCATCGATATGCTTTCCTTTATTTCTACCTATACATAGATAGCTATAGAGAGTACCCTCTCATCCTCATTCACCACCAGTCATCCTGTGACCTCCTTTGAGCCTCTTAGGATGCACACAACCTATACAACCTACCTCACCAGACTCTACTCCACATACTTCACCTATAGCATCGATTAACATGGTTGAGGTAGACTTACGCTCTCCCCTCTACTACAACCACAAGTAGATTCGAGATGATACAAAAAACCAAAACTTTATTGATCTCACACACATCTCATACATACCAGCACCTGGAGACTTTATTCTCTCTCCTCGTGTCTTTCGGGTAAAAAACATCCCATCCTCATCCACGTCATCCCAAACCCCTCAATTCCATGACACAAGAATTTACATAGATGATGAGTACAGGTTCAATCTGATTCTTGTCCCTAAACAATTGTGTGATGAATCTCGCATGCTCATCGAATACATGATCGATGTAGACATTAGTGACGATCCAAAAAATCCACACATCCTCAAGTTATCTGCTAGCCTCTCACCCAAGTAGAGTATCACCTTGACAAACTTCCTGCGTAAGTATATAAAATTGCTCGGATGGTCTTACAAAGACATGTCGGGACTTGACCTTGTTGTAGTAGTGCATAATATTATACTAGATCCCAATGCCAAATTAGTAATATAGAAGCTGCAATGCATGCATCCAAATGTCACATTGATAGTAAAATCCAAGCTCCAAAAGCTCCTATATGTTGATTTCATAGTACCCATCAACTATCCCGAGTGGGTATCTAGCATGGTCCCTGTCCCTAAATCATCCGATGACGTTCGAGTTTGCACAGACTTTCATGACCTAAACAAATTTGTCCCAAAGAAAACTTTCCTTTACCCAACATTGAATCCCTTGTTGAATCCATCGCAGGTCATGAAATTATTTCCCTCATGGATGGATTTTTCAAATATAATCAAATTGGGATCAACCCAGTAGATCAAAACAAAACTTCCTTCACAACACCCTTGGGGACCTTTTTCTACAAGGTCATACCCTTTGGCCTTAAAAATGTTGGCACAACCTATCAACGAGCCATGACCTACATATTTCATGATCTAATGCACAAAAATGTGGAAGACTATGTGGATGACCTTATAGCCAAATAAAAAAAATATTTCAACCATATCGAAGATCTCCATTAGATTTTCAATCGACTACTAGAACACAACGTGCACCTTAATCCAAAAAAGTGTGTGTTCGGTGTTACATCAATAAAAATACTAGGATTCATTGTCTCCTAATGAGGCACTTAAGTATATGCTATCAATGTGAAAGCCATCATCGATATGCCTTCTCATACCACCCTAAAGCAATTGCATAGCCTCTAGGGCAAGTTACCTCTATTCACAGATTTATAGTGCAATTATCGGATAAATACCAACCATTCAATCATCTACTACAAAAAGGAGTACACTTTAAATGGGATGATAAATGTCAAATCGCATTCAAAATTATCAAAACTTACCCCTTGATACATCTTAGCCACAAAACTTGTGCTAGGTACACTCCTAGCCCAAAAGAACGGTCTTGAAAAAGAGCAGCCTATCTACTACATCAGCTACACACTAGTTAGTTACGAAACAAGATACAAATACATGGAGAAGCTATGCCTAGTAGTAGTATTCACCACCCATAATTTAAGACACTACTTGTTAAACCACACAACTTTTGTTATCATCAAATACAATCCCCTTCAGTACATGATGAACAAGAGTTATCACAATTCATGCATGTCCAATTGGATCATGCTCCTAACTGAGTTCAACCTAGAATTCGTATCTCAAAATTCTATCAAATAACAAGTTATTGTTGATCAACTGGATGAAGCCCCTATAACTTACAATCAATCCCTACTCATCCAACTCCTTGATGATTCCATATTTCACATAACCAAATATGAGGAATACATCGAACCAAAATTCGTGGCTAACCTCACCATGTTATTTGATGGTTCCAAGTGTCTCCACACTAGGGGTGTAGGCATTGTCTTCTTTACACCTGAAGGAGAACCACTCTCATTTTCATTCAAACTTGATTTCCCTTGTACCAATAACAATGCAAAGTACAAAGCCCTAATACTAGGACTGAAACAATCACACTCTATGCACATCAAATGCCTCCACATCATAGGTGATTCACTTCTAATAGTCAATAAAGTGCAGGAACGTTGGATATGCAATTGCCCAATTCTCCAAAAATACAAGAAAATCACCCAACAAATCCTATCCCAATTTGAATGGTATTACCTCGAAATCCACTCCACAATCATCAAACCACTTTGTAGATACTATGGCCTCCTTAGGGTTCCTCATCCTACAAAACCCAACGTCCAACACAACATCTGTATCCTTTCATACACTTACAAATCTGCTATATCACCCAAGCCACCTACGGACAATGGTGGTGTGTGTGGTAAACACCAAATCTCATGACCGATGGTTCTCACAGATCAAAGAGTACATCAAACTAGATTTCCTACCATGTGATTTACCCCAAGCCCAATAGTGAACCTTTAAACAAAGAGCAATATGCTACATCTTTCTAGGGGACATCCTTTACTGTCGCACCTATAACAACATACTCTTGTGTTGCCTAGAACCGCAATAATCACAATTGGTTGTACAAGAAACCCATGACAATACTTGTGGTGGCCATTTTAGTGGCATGGCGATTACCAAACACATCCTCTGTATGGGATACTACTGGCCTAAAATGGAGCAATACTATTGTGAGCATGTCAAACGTTACATCAAATGGCAAAAACATGTCAACCTAACACATTTACCATCCCAAGAACTTCAACCAATCCAGTCCATGTGGCCCTTCTCCCAATGGGGCCTAGATCTAATTGGAAAAATTATACCTTCCTCCTCTAGCAATCATAAATTTATCATCACAGCAACATAATATTTTACCAAGTGGGTCAAAGCCATCGCACTGGTCCAAACTACAAGAGCCAAAATTTGCGCATTCATCATGGAGCATATCATACGCCGCTTTGGAATTCCCTCCCAAATTATTTTAGATAATGGGAAATATTTTAAAAACAAGACTTTCCAAGCCCTATGTGATAGATTTTGCATACACCATAGCATTTTGACCCCATATTACCCTCAATAAAATGGCCAAGTAGAAGCCATGAACAAAACCATCTATTTTATTCTTCATAAAACTATAGCAAAATCTCATCGATACTGGCATAATCAAATACCCCTAGCCTTGTGGGCATATTGTATGAGCATTCATACTCCTACTGGGGCAACACATTTTTCACTTTTCTATGGGGTAAAAGCTATCATGCCCCTTGAGCTTGAGATACCCTCTTTACAAATATCTATGAAATATTTCATTGACAATAACACTTCTCGCCAAGCTCGTCTAGATCAACTAACACTCCTTGATGAATGTTGCATCCATGCCATCAAGCACACATGAGTATATCAAGATCACCTTCACCATGCCTACAAAAGTAAGGTACATTAGTGTGATTTAAATATTGGTGACTTGGTTCTCGAAGAGAACTAGCATATCACAAGTTAGTCTTGCCAGCATCGTGATAAATTTTCCCCAAATTGGTTGGGCTCATTTATTATCACACACAAATACAGTTCAAGAGCATATCATCTGACAAATATTTAAGGCCTTAATGATCCTAAACCCATCAACATCTTGCACCTTTTCACATTCAATGCATGATGCATAAACATAGTCACCATCACGAGTGTCACATAGTATTAGAAGTAAATCACCAAGCACATCACCGTGTGAATCTATTATTTTTGCTTTATTATTTCTTTATACATGTACATTTCACCTTTCTACCATTTTTATGCTTGGGGTATTTTTTTTCCTTTTGTAGGACTCACATCATCAGTAGGAGAGCTCTACAGTGGCCTCACCTACCACCATGCAGGATCATCCGTAGCCACAACAAAAAATTATTACACTAGTTGGTCTCACTCGACCACCAATCGCCCATCATACAAGGTGCTCCTCGCATTCATCCTATTTTGGTCATAATACCTCACCTCGACACCATTCCCCTTGTCAGCAAGGTTCATATTATTAACCACACTTTAGCGACATCCAGATCACCATGTCCTCTTTCGATGATAAAGAGGAATCCGCTCAACCAAAAGCACAAGGATCATCCTCTCATCCGTATAATGATATCATATATTGTTATTCACCTTCAAATCATCCCCATCATTTCATAGGATCCTATCGCCCATATAATAGGGAGTATACACCTCATCAACATCACCTTGCATTTCTACCTTCTCCCCTTCCCAATGGTGAGTCTACCTACACCTAGGTTTTGTAAGCCTACAAGGCCCAAGCTACACAAGCTAGTCACACAAACATCCCTCCTTCCTATTTGCATCACTGCTTAGGGCCATCACCTATGCCACTGGTACTCAAAAAATCCCCTTAACCATTATGAGACTTACCTCCCTAACCAATTTTACAATCACCATAGTCATTTCACTCTGCTGCCTCTTCATCGTAGCCTCATCCTTTTTCTACAACACATCGGGCCATTCCATTCGCATTGGAATCTCGATCGCCTCCTTCCCCAATACCATCACCACCACACCATGAGATACATCATCTCATATCCTATATCAAAGCTCTAGAGTTACATAGGAGCCACTATCATTGCCATGCTCACCCATAATAGTCTCCCATGACCCATCCATCCTCACCACCACATAGACCCCTTCTTCGACCCTGGACTCGACCCATATCCAAACCTAGAACCATACCTCCATTACTAGATCATCCTTCACCCAGACCTCACTCACCTCTAGAAAACCCATACATCTATCCAAAACATATTCCACACACACCATTTTACGAATTGTTCCATCATCTCATGCATCAGGGCCTTATCGACCTACCTGAGATTTGACCCATTGATCCATCTCATCCTAACCCATGCAACTACAATGAGAATCAATTTTACATTTATCATCACCAGACATACCATGATATTGAAGAGTGTAGATCATTCGAAACCATGGTGTACAACATGTTGCATGGTGAGCATACCCTATCGCCAGAGCATTCTTTTCCATTTAGCCAACTTGTCAGTCCTTCGTGCCACACCACTCCCAGGACTTTACCACCCCGTAGTACCCTAACAGTGCCGACCCGCTACATTCATAACATTTACAACTATGTCTCTAGTCGCAATTCTAGCCATGTCATCACTTCGCCATCCTGCTCCCACTAGGATTTATGCCATTTCACCCGATAGTAGTTTTAGTTACTCTTCTTCTATCTCATTCCTCTAATTCTTACATATGTTGGTTCAATTTCTTCTCTCCTATCTATGATGGCTTTTGGTGATTCCCTTTTCTTGATTGGTTACCAAATCCTATTTCTTCTCACTTCTTCTACGTGTACATTCCACTCTCACATCTTCCTTAATTTTGGTGACTATTATATACACTTATACAGCTCACAAATTATACATCTACTACACACACACCCCACACGTCGGGGCAACCATGATCATAACATTGCACTTTTTGTCATCATTACACACTTTACTCATCTGTATTATTCTAAAAATTATCCTTCTACACAACATAATTTTCCTCTTGTAAATATTGCATGCCTCCACTTGCATCATTTACATTTACATCCATTGCACATATTCATATGATTTATAGTTAAAATTTTAATTCATGTTTGTATATTCTCCCCCAAAATACACCTTAGTAGGAATAATACATGCATTTGTTAGCATCACCACCTGGATGTCCATCCCCCCTTTTTTAGGATCAAGGTATACATAGGTGGCGTGTTTAATTTTAACTACTCTATATTTTAGGCAATCAAGTGTCACCCATAGCTACCGAGTCTTGTACATTCTTCTTACGGTCTTTTAGGCTGGTTCAACTTCTCTCATGGATCACTTATAACAAGTTACACAATAAAATTTATGAGCCTAGGAAAGAGGACATATTGACTAGATATCACCATCTATCAAAAGGTATCCCTTGCTCATCCTATCGCTTGCATGGTCAACATATGACCTAACAAAGGGATCAAGCATAAGCAAAATTAAATAATTGGGTAGAAAACAAACTTCATCGTACATACAAAAAGAGAAAAACACAAAAAAAGTAAAAAATAAAATAAAATAAACGAAAAGAGCACCACCACAATAAGATAGGTTAACACTAGAATAGGGGCAGACAACAAAAGGAAATACCTCTTGATATCACACATATTATGCTTATTACCTTTGATCCTTAGGTTCAACATAACACCATGGGATGAGTCCCATCACTAGCAATAGGTTCCAAGAGCCTGCCTACCAGTGGAATAGTATTATAGGTGACAACACATTTCTCACATTAGCATATCACTTTTGTAGAGATCAATATTGTGGACGGATGAGCTAGCTAGTGTTGGCAATTTGAGTTATTTTATGTTGTCATTGATGTCACATGGATCACATCGAGTTTTGGTGGCCAAATGATATTTTGGAAAGCATGTATAAATACAAGGTTTGTGTGAAAACCAAGGTAGGCAAAATAAAAGTTTTTGCTTAAAACCATGGATGGCATATTTGAACTGGATTTTTCTTAAAACCTAAGTTGGTCTTTTGTTTCGTCAAAAAAGGTGCTCCGGTGATGGAGATATTTAATTTTTAGTATTTAGTTTAAATTTAAATTATTTAAAATTTAAATTTAAATTTAAAATTAAATATGCAAGAATTCCACCGACGTCATCAAAAATAATGAGACTATATAAAGAGGATACCTAAGGTTCATAAACTGATTTGAGCTCGTGGTTAATAATCGTTGGCTAAGCATCCGAATTGAGCTTGTGCAAAAATATTTTAGAAAATAGAAGCAGCGAATAAACAAAGGTTGGTCAAAGTCCAAAGTCATCGTGGGTAGAGTAGCACATTGGAAGTTGGATTTTGGCTAAGCTATGTGGCAGAAAAAACATCAAGGTTTTGAATCCCTGTGACTGCATTCGGAATGCGTTGGAAGAAAAGCGCTTGAAGTGCTTTTGATTTATGGAAAGGGAGCAAAGGTTTTAAGGCACGTTGTGTCTTTCCCTTTCGAATGAATGGCTAGCTCATGTGGAAACCTTAACCGTGGATAAGGCGCTCATGGTGTGGGAAAGTCGGGGATTCAAATATTCTTGAGGAGGTAAATACATTTTTGCTCTAATTAATTTTGTTAAGCCCTAAGTTTGAGTTATAAGGTGAGGAATAATTAAAGTTTTTAATTAAACTTTGTTTTTATAAGGGTTGTAATTATTATTTCAAAGGTGGATGAGTTGTTGATTTAATTTGATGTTCATGAAATTGAGAATTAAGATTTAGGATAAATAAGGAGTTGTTATAAAATAATTTCTAAGAGGTTTATTGATTATTATTTTGATAAGGGTTTTCATTAAAAAAGGAATTTTGTGGATGCGTTTATTAAGTTGGAGTAAAAAGATGTAAATTGAGTTATGCTTTATCTTGTGATTATTATTTGAATTCCACTAACCCTTATTGAGATTGGAAAGGAAAGTTGTGTTTAGTGTGTCAGATTTTGTAGACAACTTCTTGGCATCAAAAAGGTATGGGCACATTCTCCTATTGATTTTTTATGGTGGTTGATTTTTGAAATATCATTAGAGTGAAAAGGATTTATTGTGGTTTCCTTTTCAAAAGTGGTTGGTTGAATGCTTCAAGGTTTTCTGGTTTGAGAGTTGTGTTTAAACATTATTTTATAAGCATAGTTTTTGAAGCCCATTGGTTATGTAAAGAACTTGAAAAGAACATGAGTATCATTGTTATGTGATATTTGTGGTTGAGCATTGTTGGAAATATTTGAGTTGATTGATACATACTTGGAATAGGGTTTTGTGAGAAAGAGTGTCCCTTGTGGTGATTGGTTGAGTTGAGTTGATTGATCCTAATCAATTAATTGTGTGAGGTGATTTTTCAAGTCCCATGAAACAAACTATTCTTTATTATGATTTGAGTTGAGATTGAGCTTAGAACATATTGAGTCTCTAACAATTCTCTTTATGCTTCTATGAGTTGACTTGAGTTGAGATTGATTTGAGTTGAGATTGAGCTTAGAACATATTGAGTCTCTAAAAATTCTCTTTATGCTTCTATGAGTTGACTTGAGTTGTGAAATCATGTCTACAAAAGCACAGTGTACCAGGGGCGATGAAAACAAAATCAGATGTATAATGAAACGCTAAGTCCTACGAAAATGCTAAGATCAAGTGCATGAAAATGGAAAACGATGTGATGGAACGAGATGTAAAGAAAAACTAAAGTGCATCCTCTTTTGTTAATTTTGCTTGTGATCCGGTTACAATATGTTCCCCCCATTTCAGGGGCTCAAAGCATTCGATACAATTTTGTTACACCAACGGATGGTAGGCTTCCCTTTGGGATCTTCCGTGTGCCCACATTCAAAATGGGTAGGCCAAACGTCACCACCGCTTGCAGTTGAGCAAGGTGTAGAAATAGTATTGTCATTGTTGTCAACACAGATAGATAGATCAGTTGATGTAGTGGATAGGAGTTCAGAGGTTAGTCAAAGCATCTATAGTGAATTTCCAAGAAGATAGAAGAGGCCAACATTCAAAAGATCATAGAAAAAGACAAGTAAGAAAACTTTCACGATATCGCGACATGTTTGGCTAGCACAAGGAAAATTGTTGTGATATTGTGACATGTTTAGAAAGCGCAAGGAAAACTGTCACGATTTCATGACATGTTGGAAGAGAGAGAAAGAGCAAAGAAAATTGTCATGATTTCATGACATGTTCGGAGAGAAGGCACAAGCAAGGAAAACTATCGTGATTTCACGACATGTTGGAAGAGAACAAGGAAAGAGAAAAATATGTCACAATTTCGTGACATGTTTCATTTTCATGATCCAAAGTGAAGAAAATAGGAGAGAGAAAAAGATGTCATGATTTTGTGACATGTTTCATTTTCGCGATCCAAAGCGAAGAAAATAGGAGAGAGAAAAAGATGTCATGATTTTGTGACATGTTTCATTTTCGCAGTTCGAAGCAAAGAGGAAGGCAGAGAAAGAAAAGTGTCACGATTTCATGACAATTTGCAAGGAGGATTGTACGGACGAAAAAGTGTCATGATTTCACGACAGGTTCAAGAGAAAGAGCTCACAGAGAAAAAGTGTCACGATTTCACGACAGGTTTGAGAGAAAGAGCTCACAAAGAAAAAGTGTCACGATTTCGTGATAGGTTTGAGAGAAAGAGCTCGTAGAGAAAAAGTGTCACGATTTCATGATAGGTTCGAGAGAAAGAACTCACAAAGAAAAAGTGTCACGATATCACGACAAAAGGAAAGAAGGAGATTACGAAAGCGAAAGTGTCACGATTTCGTGACATGTTCTATTTTCGTGAGGTCAAGGCAAGAGAAAGGCACAAGGCAGTGCATGTGTCACGATTTCGTGACATGTGTTTTTGCGGGTGAAAGACAGAGAAAGGCACAAGGCAACGAATGTGTCATGATTTCGTGACATGTCAGGTTTTTGCAAGTGCAAGCCAAGAAAAGGACAAAGAGGCGAAAAGTGTCACGATTTCACGACATGTCATGTTTTCACGGGTGCAAGCTGAGAAGAGGACAAGAGGGACAAAAATGTCGTGATTTCATGACATGTCATGTTTTCGTGGGTGCAAGCTGAGAAAAGGTCAAAGGGGCAAAAATGTCACGATATCACGACATGTCATGTTTTCACGGGTAAAAGGCGAGAAGAGTACAAAGAGACAGAAGTGTCACGATTTTGCGATAGGTCGAAATAGCACGATTACGAACAGTTAGCTGAAGTAGAACGATAGTTACAGGGGCAGTTGTAGAGGAAAATCATGCAACCAAAATAAGTAGAGTTAACTAAAGTTAGTGCGGCAGTTACAGATAGAAATCATGCAAGTTAAATAAGAATAGTAAAGAACGGTAGTTACAGGGCCCGTGTCACAGTGAAACCATTGAGCGATAGTTATACTGACAGTTCAAAACAAAGACAGATCTATTAATAGGTTGCATGTAATAAATACTATGCTATAAAGGAGTTACCATCAACAGTGGCTATTAATAGGCTGCATGCGGGATTACAGAAGTAACAAAAGATGAGGAGTCTCAATGAGAAATAGGGTTATAAAAGGGCAGTCACATAGAGAATTAAGTTGCTACTGTGAGTGAAAAAGTGTTGCGCAAAGAAGGTTAGAAGAGGGTCGAAAGAGAGATAAGCAGAGTCGTAAGTGTGTGTGGAGTTTGATTAATTACAGACCAGTCAGGGTCGTGTAGAAAGTGAAGGCATTTTTATGTCATTGAAATAATTTAGATTTGTAGTCCAAGTTGGTGCTTGGCATTAGGGGTTGGTGCTCCTATCTGTTGTAGCAAAAAAATAAGGGGTTGGTGCTCCTTCCAGTGGGTGCTGGTAAAGTGTTTGTAAAATTGGTGTTTTGCAAAGGCTAGATTTGGACGGGAGTCCAAGCAGTCATTTTTGAGGAGTAGCCAAATTGGTGAACCTCGTTATATCGCGTGTTGTGGAATGCTCTATTGTTGAAATTGCTTTATCTAATTTTAAGTTCTCTTTGTCTCAGTTTTAAGAGTTGTAGATCTAAATTAATAGCTACACTGATTCACCCCCCCTCTTAGTGTCATTGTGAGAATATCAATTGGTATCAGAGCAAGGTTCCTGAACAAGCTTAATCAGCTAAGGTGATCTAGGAAGGAACACAATGGCAGGTGGTGAAGGATTCTCATCAAATAAAGCTCCATTGTTCGATGAAACTAATTATTCATTCTAGAAAATTAGGATGCAGACATATCTTTGTGCTCTGGGATACGACATCTGGGAGTCAGTAGAAAGTGGATACACAATACCTACCATACCTCCAACCGATGCTGTCGGTAAGAAACCATTTGAGAATAACTCTAAAGCACAGAATGCTATAATGTGCGGTTTAGTGGACAGTGAACTAATAAGGATCATGAGCTATAAAACTACAAAAGACATGTGGGACAAAGCGAAGAGCATTCATGAAGGAGACGACAAGATCAAGGAAGCCAAGCTACAAACGCATCGAGCTCAGTTCAAAGCATTAAGAATGAATGACGATGAGAACATAGAGGCCTATATGTTGAGAGTCAATGGAATCATTACTACGATTAGAGGACTCGACGAGGAAATGGAAGATGCGGTCATCATGAAAAAGGTACTAAGAACTCTTCACAAAAGATTTAATTCTAAAGTTTCTGCTATAGAAGAAGCTAAAGATCTCAATACTTTTAGCATGGATGAGATGCATGGTTCTTTGACTGCATACGAAATGAGAATAGGACAAACTAAGCCCATAGACAGAGAAGCTGCTTTTAAAGCACACAAAAATATAAAAGCTGAACAAGAATCTGAGGATGAAGAGACATTGGATGAAACAGAAGCTAACTTTGTTCGAAAGCTTATAAAGGGAAAAGGAAAATATAGAGGAAAGTTACCGTTTAAGTGCTTCAATTATGGAGGCGTCGGTCACTTTGCAGCTAAATGTCCAATGAATGAGAAAACCAAAAGTGATGAAGGGTCACACCAAGAAAGAAGTGACTAGAAGAAGAAACCAAATTTTAGAAAAAGCAACTTCAAAAAGAAAAGTTTCATATCCAAGAATGTCAGCTCTTCTGAAGATAGCTCAGGTGAGGATTCTGAAGAAGAAATAGGTGAAGCTCTGTTCATGGCATTTGAAGAAGAAAAAATAGAAGAAAAATAGGAAGGTGATAAAAACATTAAGGATGAGGCTGAAGTATATCTAGAAGGAGAGTTGGTTGCTGCACTTAAAGAGTTGAGTACAGAAAGAAAAAAGAATAAAAAGGTCTCAAGAAATCTTGAGGATGCGAATGACATAATAAACAGTTTGAAAGTACAGACAGAAGAATTTAAGAAAATGTCTGAAGAACTCGAAGTACAATTAACCATGAAAATAGATGAGTGCAACAAACTAGAAGAAGAGATTGTTGTTTTAAGAATGCGGCTAGAAGAAAAGAATCAAAAATTGAGTTGCTATCACAAACTTGAAGGAAGTTCTGGAAAGCTTGAAAAGATTATAAATAGTCAAAGGACTACAGGCATCAAATTTGGCTTGGGCTTTGTCGAAGGAGAATCGTCAAGTGGATCAAAGGCCATAACTGTAGAACCAATAAAGAAAGAAGATAAGATCAAGGTTGACCAAAGGAAAACAAATCATGCAAAAGAAAGCAACAATGCCAGGCACGAGAAGAGTGCTGACAATGAGGGATTCACAAACGTCACATGTCAAAGGAGAAGAAAATTTGTGGCTCCTACTACAAAATGGCAAAGACCAACTCCCAGGTTCAATAATTCCTTTTTTGGTTATTGTTTTAAATGCAATGCTTACGGTCATAAGATTTCAGACTGCATTTATAATATAGGACAAAGAAATTTCACCAGTAGAAATGTCTTTTCACCCTTGATGGATTATGTAGTAGAATGCTATAACTGTCATAACTTTGGACACATTGCAAGAAACTATAGAAGCACATATGCAGCAAATAAATATCAGGGAAGAAGATCTCAACCAAATAGTTTTAGGCAAAACAAAAAATTCCTAGAAAAACATGCACAGGCTACTGACAAAGAAAATTCTAAACAAGTGACCAAAACTGTAGTCAAACCAGAATGGAAAGAAAAGGAGTGACCCAAGGAAGAAAATGAATCCTTGATTGTACAGACAAAATTCAAAGCACAGAACAAATCTGCACCATGGATATTGGATAGTGGATGCTCCAGTCACATGACAGGAGATAAACAAAAATTTGAAAAGTTACGAAATATGAAGGGGGCTCTGTAAAGTTTGGAAATAATGATGGAGCCAAGATAGTTGGCAAAGGATCAGTCAAGATAAGTGATGGAAAGATCAATTCCAAAGAAGTTCTGTTTGTGATTGGTTTGAAGCACAACTTACTAAGCGTAAGTCAAATCTGTGATAGAGGTCATGAAGTCATCTTTAAGAAGCAGGGCTGTGAAGTCAAAAAAACACATAGTGGGAAGCTGATAGCTACTGGATCGAGGACTTCTAGAAATATATATACTCTCTCAGAGACTTCAGAAGGAGCATGCTTGATCGGACAAGAAGATGAAAATTGGCTGTGGCACAAGAGGCTCGGTCATATCAGCTTTGACAATCTGGTAAAAATAAGCTCAAATAGGGCAGTAAGAGATATACCCACCATTGGCAAACCATTAAATAGCATCTGTGCTTCATGCCAAAAAGGGAAGCAAACTAGATCCACATTTAAATCAAAGGAATACTTCACCAACAAACCTTTAGAGCTAATACATACAGATTTATGTGGACCCATGAGAACACAAAGCATAAATGGTGACAAATACTTTATGTTGTGCATAGATGACTATTCCAAGATGACATGGGTACTATTTCTAAAGCTTAAATCAGATGCCTTTGAAATGTTCAAGACTTTCAAAAAATAGGTTGAGAATCAAACAGGAAAAAGAATTAAATGCTTAAGATCAGACAGAGGAGGAGAGTTTATCTCAGAGGAGTTTGTAGAGTACTATCAAAAATATGGGATTAGAAGACAATTTTCAGCAGCAAGGACACCTCAGCAGAATGGTGTTGTAGAAAGGAAGAACAGGACTATGCAAGAAATGGCACGGACAATGTTGGCTGAGAACAAAATAGCTGACATATTTTGGAAAGAGGCAGTCCATACTGTAGTTTACATCCAAAAAAAGTGCATGTTAAGGACACATGAAAGCAAAACACCTTATGAGCTATGGTTCGACAGGAAGGCAACAGCAAGATACTTCAAAGTGTTCGGCAACAAGTGTTATATCAAACGAACTAAAGATAATCTTGGTAAGTTTGAAGATAGAGCTGACGAAGGTATTTTTCTTGGTTACTTGACAAAAAGCAAAGCCTACACATGCTACAACAAGAGGCTAAAGAAAATTGTGGAGAGTGCTGATGTTAAGGTTGATGAAGGTAGGGAGCGAAAAATTAGCTATGAAGAAAACTACCCTATTTATGAAGAAGTTATTGAAGGAGATGAAGAAAAGGAAACATAAGAGAATAAGGAGATTGACTCAGAAGTAGAAGAAAACAAGAAATTTAAAACAGGCAGTTGGCAGAAAAATCATCCCAGAGAGCAAATTATTGGGGACCCCACAGTTGGTATTCAGACAAGGAGAACAGTAGTAAGGAACTACTCTCTATTATCCAGCATTGAGCCCAAAAATGTTGTTGAAGCAAGCACAGATGAAATTTGGATGAAGGCAATAAACGAAGAACTAGATCAGATTGAGAAAAACAAAACCTGGGAGTTAGTACCAAGGCCTACAAATAAAAACATAATCGGTACTAAATGGATTTTTTGAAACAAATTGAATGAAGACGGATAGGTTGTCAGAAATAAGGCAATATTGGTCTGTAAAGGCTATGCTCAAGTTGAAGGTATTGATTTTGAGGAAACCTTTGCACCAGTGGCTAGACTCGAGGCAATCAAAATGTTTTTGGCTTTAGCAGTACACAAGAATTTCAAAGTTTATCAGATGGACGTGAAATCAGCATTTCTGAATGGCAAACTTGAAGAAGTTTATATTGAGCAGCCAGATGGTTTCCAACTCGGTGACAATCCCAATTTTGTTTGCAAGTTAAAGAAAGCTTTGTATGGTCTAAAACAGGCACCCGAGCATGGTATGCAAGGTCGGATAACTATCTTATTCAACAGGGGTTCAAGAAAGGTATGGTGGACAGCAATTTGTATGTCAAAATAGAGAATGGCCATCTTATTGTACTTGTTGTTTATGTAGATGATATCATATTTGGCAGCAGCATGGATGAGTCTTGTAGAGACATAGCAAATAAAATGAAGAAAGAATTTGAGATGTCTATGATTGGTGAACTTTCGTATTTCCTCGGACTACAAGTTAATCAAAGTGAAAAGGGCATTTTTATCTCTCAAGTTAAATATGTGAAGGAAATGCTAAAAAAATTCACAATGGAGGATTGTAAACCTATTAGCACTCCCATGACAACAGGTTGCAAGTTGAGCAAGGATGACAAATCTCCAGATGTTGATCAAACCATGTACAGATCTATGATTGGGAGCCTGCTATATTTAACAGCTACAAGACCGGATATCTTATAGGTAGTATGCATGGTAGCAATATTTCAGGCTAGTCCCAAAGAGACTCATGTGACAGCTATGAAGAGGATCTTTAGGTACCTCAAGGGTACTATGGAGTATGGGTTATGGTACCCAAAAGGTAAGGACTTCACTCTTATTGCATATTCTGATGTAGATTGGGTAGGATGTATAGATGATAGAAAGAGTACCAGTGGAGGTGCATTCTATCTTGGAGACAGGTTGGTAGCATGGCACAACAAGAAACAAGAATCAGTCTCTCTATCCACAGCAGAGGCAGAATACATTGTAGCAACAACATGTTGTACGCAGATTTTATGGATGAGACAAACCCTGAAAGATCTTGGTATTAACTTCAAAGAGCCAATTTCAGTTAAATGTGATAATACCAGTGCTATAAACATCTCAAAGAATCCGGTTATGCATTCTCGAACCAAACATATTGCAATCCGGTATCACTTTTTGAAGGATAAAGTTGCAGAAGGTGAGGTTAAATTGGATTTTGTTCCAACTACAGAGCAAGTAGCAGATATCTTCACAAAACCCTTGCCCAAAGAAGTTTTTGAGTACCTATAGAGTAAGTTGGGAGTGGTCACGCTTCCCAAGAATTGACTAGCAATCGGGACCACATTCTCAAGGGGAGCCTTTATGCCTATGTTTATAGTTTTGCTCATATTCATGATTTTTGCTAACTATAACAATGTATGTCTGAGAATGTTGTGCATAGACTCAGGGGGAGTCTGCAGCAACCCTTTGGTATTATTGTCAAAGGGGGAGAAGAATTACAGGAAATTGCACATGTGTTGCCAACAATTCCAAAGGGGGAGATTGTTGAGCAAGGTGCAGAAATAGTATTGTCATTGTTGTCAACACAGACAGATAGATCATTTGATGCAGTGGATAGGAGTTCAGAGGTCAGTCAAAGCATGTACAGTGAATTTCCAAGAAGATAGAAGAGGCCAACATTCAAAATATCATAGAAAAAGACAAGTAAAAAAACTATCGCGATATCACGACATGTTTAGCCAACGCAAGGAAAACTATCAGGATATCGTGACATGTTTAGAAAGTGCAAGGAAAACTGTCACGATTTCACGACATGTTGGAAGAGAGAGAAAGAGCAAAGAAAACTGTCATGATTTCATGACATGTTCGAAGAGAAGGCGCAAGCAAGGAAAACTATCACGATTTCGCGACATGTTGGAAGAGAACGAGGAGAGAGAAAAAGATGTCACGATTTCGCGACATGTTTCATTTTCGTGATCCAAAGCGAAGAAAAGAGAAGAGATAAAAATATGTCATGATTTCGTGACATGTTTCATTTTTGCGATCCAAAGCAAAGAAAAGAGGAGAGAGAAAAATATGTCATGATTTCGTGACATGTTTCATTTTCATGGTCCGAAGCGAAGAGGAAGGCAGAGAAAGAAAAGTGTCACGATTTCACGATAATTTGCAAGGAGGATTGTACAGACGAAAAAGTGTCACGATTTCACGACAGGTTTGAGAGAAAGAGCTCGCAGAGAAAAAGTGTCACGATTTTGTGATAGGTTCGAGAGAAAGAGCTCACAGAGAAAAAGTGTCGTGATTTCATGATAGGTTCGAGAGAAAGAGCTCGCAGAGAAAAAGTGTCACGATTTTGTGACAGGTTCGAGAGAAAGAGCTCGTAGAGAAAAAGTGTCACGATATCGTGACAAAAGGAAAGAAGGAGAGTATGGAAGCGAAAGTGTCACGATTTCGTGACATGTTCTATTTTCGTTTAGTCAAGGCAAGAAAAGGCACAAGGCAGCGCATGTGTCACGATTTCACGACATGTTGTGTTTTCACGGGCGAAAGATAGAGAAAGGCACAAGGCAATGAATGTGTCACGATTTCGTGACATGTCAGGTTTTCACAGGTGCAAGCCGAGAAAAGGACAAAGAGGCAGAAAGTGTCACGATTTCGTGACATGTCATGTTTTCGTGGGTGCAAGCCGAGAAGAGGACAAGAAGGCGAAAAGTGTCACGATTTCGCGACATGTCATGTTTTCACGGGTGCAAGCTGAGAAAAGGTCAAAGGGGCAAAAATGTCGCGATATCGTGACATGTCATGTTTTTATGGGTAAAAGGTGAGAAGAGTACAAAGAGACAAAAGTGTCATGATTTCGCGACAAGTCGAAACAGCATTATTACGGACAGTTAGTTGAAGTAGAACGACAGTTACAGGTTTAGTTGTAGAGGAAAATCATGCAGCCAAAATAAGTAGAGTTAACTAAAGTTAGTGCGATAGTTACAGGTGTTGTTATAGATAGAAATCATGCAAGTTAAATAAGAATAGTAAAGAACGGCAGTTACAGGGCCCGTGTCACAGTGAAACCATTGAGCGAAAGTTATACTGATAGTCCGAAACAAAGACAGATCTATTAATAGGTTGCATGTAATAAATATTGTGCTATAAAGGAGTTACCATCAGCAGTGGCTATTAATAGGCTGCATGCGGGATTACAGAAGTAACAGAAGATGAGGAGTCTCAATGAGAAATAGGGTTATAAAATGGCAGTCGTGTAGAGAATTAAGCTGCTACTGTGAGTGAAAAAGTGTTGCGCAAAGAAGGTTAGAAGAGGGCCAAAAGAGAGATAAGCAGAGTCGTAAGTGTGTGTGGAGTTTGATTAATTACAGACCAGTCAAGGTCATGTAGAAAGCGAAGGCATTTTTATGTCATTGAAATAATTTAGATTTGTAGTCCAAGTTGGTGCTTGGCATTAGGGGTTGGTGCTCCTATCTGTTGCAGCAGAAAGATAAGGGGTTGGTGCTCCTTCCAGTGGGTGCTAGTAAAGTGTTTGTAAAATTGGTGTTTTGCAAAGGCTGGATTTGGACGGGAGTCCAAGCAATCATTTTTTAGGAGTAGCCAAATTGGTGAACCTCGTTATATCGCGTGTTGTGGAATGCTCTATTGTTGAAATTGCTTTATCTGATTTTAAGTTCTCTTTGTCTCAGTTTTAAGAGTTGTAGATCTAAATTAATAGCTACACTGATTCACCCCCCCTCTCAGTGTCATTGTGAGAATATCACTTGCATGAGTGCATGCATAGTTCCTTTTTTCCCCTTCGGTGTCAAGATCCTATGTATAGAGAAACAACAAACGGTTAATAGCATATGCAGATGGAAGGAAACATGCAATCCCTAAGACCTCCGGGTAGTGAATACATGAAATAATAAAACAGAGATAAAAACATGTCAGAATGAGATGAAACTTGAATAGGAGAATCCAAACATCATTAGAGACACATTGCAAAAATAACAGTAAGGAAATAATGTGTGGATTTCTAATCACTCCGGGGTGGGACGTTGGCGACTGTCACAAAATGTGAGAAAGTGACATCCCAAATGTCCTATCCAAAGGCCTCCAAAATACTTGCAAACTTGGGTTTAGACAAAATGGGACATTTTGATATGACCCAAAAGGTCGGATTTGGCATATTCTACCCATATTTTCTATATCCTAAGGCGCCCCCTGTAGGTTAGTGAACACGTAAAATGATAAAAACATAGTCAAAATAGGTCAGAATGCAGTGAAAATTGAACAACAGCATAGAAAAATCACATACAACATGATTCAAAAGAAATAGTAAAGAAATATAATGTATATTTCTAATCGCTTCGGGGTGGGGCGATTAGGACTGCAACAGTGCGGGGGCACCCGGGGGCAGGACACCCACCGTTTGGGGCTTGGTTTTGACATCAATCCACTTGGGATGGGTCCAAAACCTCCTAGGGGGTTGTTTCAAAAAAATTTGTGTGGGATTGTGGCCGATTTTTTAGGTTTTGGGTCCAAATTACGCTCCTAGTATTCACCCGATGACCTCCCTTCCAAGAGAGAGATCAAGGATGTGGGAAGCACAATGAGGGTTGGGGGTATAATTTGGTAGCACTCCATTGCTCAAAATGATCCTCCTCTATGATTTTTTTGGGGTGAGAAGGATCACCATTTTATAGACCTTAGGGTCTCCTTTGAATGCGCATGTAGGGGTGCCACTTGGCCATCATGCCTTATTAGGGGAGAGAAGATTCCTTCCTGATTAAGGGCTCCTTGATTTAGGCCTCCATGACTGCCTCTTTGAGCTCTGAAATGCTCACTCACACTCCCATGCCTTGGAGGTGGAGTTGAGTGGTAGATATGGGCTACCATTTGTCAAGGTTTGACTTTTTTCCCATCAAACCTATTATTCGTCGCACCCTGGAGTGATTGTTGCTAATCATCCTAGGATGGGGCGAATAGCATTCTAATCATCCTAGGGTGTAATGAATAGGGATCAGAGTGCTTGAAAGGTGCCAAATTGACCTCTGACCTTCCAAAACTACTTTGGAAGTGGTTAGGACCACTGTTTAACCTCTGGGGGCTGCCCTAGGAGCTATGTATGCCAATTCGGTCAGTGATTATAGCCACATAATCAGATTGGTGTCTACAAGTTGATATTGATTTGAGTTGAGTTGAGTTGTGATCATTGTGGATCATTGTTATAATCCATTATAGAGTGCATTGAAATTCATTGTTGAGTTCATATTTGAGTCTTGCCTTCATATATTTGTGGATGATATTTGAGTAATACTTGAGCATGATTGATTGAGATTTTTAGAAGGCCTTTGGGATATATTTCTGGCAGTTTGCGTATGATTGATTGAGCCTTTGAGAAGGCTTTGTGGAAAGTATTTGGGATAGATTTGTGGATAGTTTTAGATAAACTTATGGACATATTTGGGATAGATTTTGATGAGGTTTTGAGTGAACCTATTAAGCAGAGTTGAGCGAGTTCTTGGTGACCTTGCTAGAGCATTTTTGGACAAGTTCTTGGTGAACTTGTGGAGCATATTTGAGCAAGTTCTTGGTGAGCTTGCTAGAGCATATTTGGACAAGTTCTTAGTGAGCTTGTTGGAGCAGATTTGAGAAAGTTCTTGGTGAGATTGCTAGAGCATATTTGGACAAGTTCTTAGTGATCTTGTTGGAGCATATTTGAGCAAGTTTTTGGTGTGCTTGCTAGAGCAGTTTTGGAGAAGTTTTATGTGAGATTTTTGAGAATATTTGGACAAGTTTTGTGTGAGCTTGTTGAGCATTTTTGGACAAGTTCTGTGTGAGCTTGTTATGAAAATTTGTACAAGTTCTGTTTGATCTTGTTATTGCTTAGCTTTGAGCAAATCAAAGAAATTTGGACAAGTTCTATGTGAGCTTGTGAAGCAGTTTTGGACAAGTTTTTTGTGATCTTGTTATGTAGATTTGTACAAGTTCTATGTGAGATTATTATTGCCTATCTTTGAGTAGATCAAATAAATTGTTGTATTGGATAAGGATCCTTATATCTATGTGAAATATTATAAGGATATTATCTTGTGGGGTACCCCACATTGGGGAAACCACATTAAATATCATGTCTCAATTGTGTGTGGTGACTTGTGCTTTTCCTTACTATTGCTATCAGAGTTATTAATGCACATTGCTATATTTGGTTATTGCAATTAAGGACATTAATTGATATTGGTTTGGAAAGAAAGTAAAAATTTATCTTATATTGTTTACCCCCCCTCTTAGTATAAGCTTGTGTTCTTAAATTGGTATTAGAGCGGGTTCCTTCAAAAAAGCTAAAATCTTGAGGGCAGATTCTACAAGAACACAAATGGCTTCACATAATGGATCATCTAAAAATAAGGCTCCACTGTTTTATGGTAACAATTATGCTTTCTGAATAATGAGGATGAATAACTACTTGATATCACAAGGATATGAGGTATGGCAAATGGTTTAAAAAGAGTATAGGGTTGAAGGTGATTCCGAGGTAGATAAGACTATCAGGAAATTGGTTGAGATCAATGCAAGAACAATTAATTATATTTTGAGTGGGCTACGAGAGATAGATTTTGCAAAGGTTATGGTATGTAATTCATCTAATGAGATGTGGACCAAGTTTAGGAATACTTATGAAGGATATTCCAAGGTAAAGTTAGTAAAACTATAAACTCATAGAAAAATATTTGAGGAATTAAAAATGGAAGATTCTGAAGATATTGCAAGGATTTTAGTTTGAGTCGATGAGATTACTAACACCGTGAGAGGTCTAGGATTTGAGAAGAAATAATTAGAAGTTACTCAAAATGTTTTGAGATCACTTCCCATGAAATATGATGTTAAGGTTTCAGCAATAGAAGAAACAATGGATATCAACAAACTAACAATGGAATAATTACAAGGAACTCTCACAGCTTATGATATGAGGGTAAGTAAGCATCAGGTTCTAATAAAAGATATTGCATCCAAGGCTTCAAAAATAGAGAAATGGAAAGTTCCATAAAAATATAGGGTTGTAGATAATAATGAGGAAGCTAACTTAATAAAAAGGAATAAGGACTCGAGGAATTTCAAGGATATAAGGAAAGTTAGATGCTACAAGTGTTGTGATCTTGGTCACTATGCATACGAGTATCCACATGAAGAAAATGGTGATGATGAAAAATAGGGTCACAGAAGAAAATAAAATGGAAAGCATAAGCATGAAAAAGATGATAGATACAAGCAAAACAGGTATGAGAAGAAGAAAATTTTTCGTAATACAAATAAATCTTACTACATTGTAGATGCAAGCGACAACTTAGATCACAGTGATAGAAACTAGTTAGATGAAGAAGAATGTACATTCTTTGGAATAATTGAAGAAAGGCAATAACACCTATTCCTAGGTATTGAAGTTAAATAAGAGGATATATCTATTGAAGAAAGATATGAAGAGCTTGCCATAGCCATCGAGCAATAAAATAGGTACAAGAAGGGTCTAAGGATACTAAAATACTTCATATGCAGATATTTTGGGCATATTGATGATGATTGCACATACTACAACAATTGCAATAAGGAAATTTTATTTGTTGAAAAAGAAAGTAGCAGTTCCAGTAATAGTTATAGTAGCAGTTCTAGTGACAATTCCTACAACTATGATGATGAAGAAGAGGATTCCACAAAATAGGAAAATAAAATCAGGAGGTTGGAAAATAAAATCAAGAGGCTTGAAAATAAGGTTCATGAAAATGAAAAGGTCAATATGATGCTTAATCAACAAATTCAAGATTTAGAAAAAGAGCTTCAAGAAACAAAAGATCTTGGCATCACTATTTCTAAGAAATTGAAGGAGAGAAAAGAAATATGTAATCAGTTAGAAGAAGAATATTGGAAAATTTTTGGGACCTACATAAATGAGTTAGCATGATTTCAAAGGAATTCAAAAACTCTAGAATTTTTTTTGGATTTACAACGAGATCCATTTATAAATACAGGACTTGATTATGAAGAAGGGAAATAAAAAATAAGTACACAAGGACCTATATTTGTGTCAGGAGGATTTGTTTCAGAAATATATAAGGAAGAACTGGTTCCTGAAGAAAAATAAGCAGTAGAAATGGATACTTGCATTTCATAGGCTATAGAGATGTGTGCCAATTTGCTACTTGACACAAATAAAGATAAAGAAGAGGAAGATTTCGAAGCATCGAAAGTCTCATATTTCAGGTTTAGGAAATCACACTCAAAAGGAAAGGAAGTTCTAAAATATGAAAGCAATAAATCACCTAATATTTGTGAGGAAAGTTCCAAAGTTCTTATGGCTTCAAATATTCAGTTTGGTTCTTGTTTTGAGATAGGTGAATCAAGTTCAAAATGAAAAGAAATACTTGAAGAGAAAAGCAAGGAAGAAACTAAGGAATATGATTTAGATACTACAAATAAGGTTCAAGGATGCAATGCACAATTTGAAAATGATCATGAGGATAATGGTCAAGAAAGGTACGAGGAACCAAGGCATGAACAAAGGGCTTTTCAAGGACATTGTTTTTCTTGTAATGGATTTGGACACAGGGCTATACACTACAGGTTCTATGGATCAAAGAAGTTTGATTTTTCTAGAAGGAACATCAAAGGAAGAAGGTATGGTTTTTAGGTACATTTCTTCTTATGTAACAGGATTGGTCATAGAGATTCTCAGTGCAAAGGAAATGAGCAACATGGTTTTGTTTTTAGAGCTACACAATTCAGAAGTCATGGTCATAATGATCATGAAAATAGAACTTAATGATATAGGGTTCAAGAAAGGAATGGATATGGAAATTATTTCAAGAAATATTTTAGGATATGGGCACCATAAAAAGGCTACAATATCAAGTGTTTTAATTGCAATAAATTTGGGCATATTGCAAAATGGTGTAGGACTCAATTCCAAACTTGTTCAAGGAAATAAGGTCAAACAGGTTCAAGACAAGAAGATCAGGTAATTCATGAAGAGAAGGATATAAAAAAAATATAGAAGGAAGTTGATAGAAGAAAGAAACAATGTAATATGGAAGTAAAAGTACTCCCACCCCAAAATTCATCACCTCAAGAGAGAAGGTGGTGAGGGGGCTATGCTTAAGAGTCATATATTTTAGCCCCATAGGTGCCCATTTTGCCATTGATGTCAAAGGGGGAGATATTTGAGTAAGGGGGAGAGATTTGAGTTAGGGGGAGCAACCTCCAAAGAGAGCATTGAGTTAGGGGGAGCAACCTCCATAGAGAGTATTGAGTTAGGGGGAGCAGATTTGATTCTTAGAGATGGTTTTTGTAGTGATTATGGTTTTTGCATTAGATATGTTGCCATAAATGACAAAGGGGGATATTGTTGGCAATTTGAGTTATTTTATGTTATCATTGATGTCACATGGATCATTCATGTCATGTGGATCACATTGAGGTTTGGTGGCCAAATGATATTTTGGAAAGCATGGATAAAAACAGATTTTTTGTGAAAACCAAGATAGGAAAAATAAAAGGTTTTTTTAAACCATGGATGGTATATTTGAATTGGATATTTCTTAAAACCCAATATAGCCTTTTGTTTCATCGAAAAATGTGCCCCGATGATGGAGATATTTAATTTTTAATATTTAGTTTAAATTTTAATTATTTAATATCTAAATTTAAATTTAAATTTAAATATGCAAGATTTCTGCTGACGTCATCGAAAATAATAAGGAGGCTATATAAAGGGATACCTAAGGTTCATAAACTGATTTTAGCTCGTGGTTAATAATCGTTGGCTAAGCATCTGAATTGAGCTCATGCGAAAAATCTTTTACAAAGTAAAAGCAACGAATAAACGAAAGTTGGTCGAAGTTCAAAGTCATCATGGGCAGAGTGGTGCATTGGCAGTTGGATTTTGGCTAAGGTGTGTGGTAGCACAAACTTCAAGGTTTTGAATCCCCTCAACTGTGTTTGGAAGGCGTTGGAAGAAAAGCGCTTGAAGCGCTTTTAATTTACGGAAAGGGAGGAAAGGTTTTAAGGCACGTTGTGTCTTTCCCTTTTGAACGAGTGGCTAGCTTGTGTGGCAGCCTTATCCGTGGCTAAGGAACTCACGGTGTGGGAAATTCGGGGTTTCAAATCCCCTTCAGGAGGTAAATACGTTTTTGCTCTAATTAAATTTTTTTAAGGCCTAAGTTGGAGTTATAAGGCGGTTAGGAATAATTAAAGTTTTTAATTAAACTTTGTTTTTATAAGGGTTGTAATTATTATTTCAAAGGTGGATGAGTTGTTGATTTAATTTTATGTTCATGAAATTGAGAATTAATATTTAGGATAAATAAGGAGTTGTTATAAAATAATTTCTAAGAGGTTTATTGATTATTATTTTGATAAAGGTTTTCATTAAAAAAGGACTTTGGTAGTGTTGGCATTTTTGCCACATTTATTGTTATTATTAATTATTAAAGCTTAAATTGTTGGCCCAAAGCAGTTTTGTGAGTTCCGAGGAGGTTTTTCCGATTTTTGAAGATTAAATGCTGCCCCGAATTAAATTCTTTGTGGATTTTCAATGCGATCAAGGTCGAAGAGCACCCAGGCAACCAAAATTAAAGATTTTCTTGGTTCGAAACTGCTAGTCGTGGATCATTTTAACGGTTTTTCATGCACATGTTTAAAAAACAAATTTAATGAAGGTGGTTCTTCGAAGTTGACATGTACATTGCATTCAATTTTGTGGGTCTCCAAGGCTGCAATTAAGGGGATCGTGTGCATAATTTCCAATGCATAATTGTAGATCACAAGGAAGTCGGTTTCAAATATTTAATGCTGCAAAGAGGATGGCCCTCTATAAAAACCAATGTAAGCTTCATTTGAAAGGGTGGTTGGAGAGTTCTCTGCTAGAAACTGGAATTGTATCTGCAGGAATAAAAGTATTGGCTTCAGATTTTCAGCAACGGTTGTATGAGTGATTTTCTTTTCTGTCAGGTTGCATTTCTTATAGTATTCGTATTTCTTAATGGTTGTTGTATTTAAATTCTGCATCTTGGATTTAAGTGCTGCCGTGAGAGTATGATTTCTGGAGTGTAATATTGGAGAGATTTGCTACATACAGTTGTGTGAGAATTGAGCTGACTTCTTATGTTACTTGCTGTTGTCACATTTTTAAGTTTCCTGCTGTTATCTTCCGATCCCATCACTTTGGCCTGTGGCCATATTTCCCATTTCTTTCTGTAACCTTTTCAATTTCTTTCGAGTAACCCTTATCTTAACCAAGTTTAGAATATTGAAGGGAACCAGCCCACTCTGGAGATTGGTCTGGAAGCCATTTCTTGCTTCCAGCCTTTCAATGTTGGCCAGGTCTAGGGTGCACTTGTAAAATCCTTTCCTGTGGCAGATTTTGGACTAACAGTTTTTGGCATGCTCGGTGGGACAGACTGTTTCTGTCTCCAAGAATTCATAATCGATGGGATACGCAAAATTTTCCAAAGTAATAAACCCACCAGTGCCAACAGTTTTTGGCACGCTCGGTGGGACAGACTTCTTTTGTCTCAAAAGATCCACATTTTTTTTTAACACCCGGAGGTCTCAAGATTTTTGGCCTCATAGTGGAGATTTGTAAGTTCATCTGGTGACTTTGCTGAGTTGAAGATCCGAATTTCTTGATCGTGGATGCCTATTTTTTTTAAAGTTCAAAGAATGTTCATTTGGCGACTCTGACTTAATGGCGATAGCCGTGATCCCGTAGACCACTACCACAAAGGCGAGGGTTTTTTCTAGATGGGATGATCCTAGCCCTCTGAATCTCCAAATTCGACATGAAATTCCCAAAGGTTCTTTGAAGGCCCTGGAAAAATATGATGGTACCGAAGGCATGGCTTTGGAGCATGTTGAAGATATTGCTACTTTGTCAATGATCCATGTCATAAATCACGAGGATATCATGATCAGACTTTTGGTTCAGTCTTTGGAAGGAAGGGCATTGCAGTGGTACAGACTGCTCAGGCGTCAAAGCATCAGCTCATGGGATGATCTAGCAGGAGCACTAATCAGAAGATTTGACGAAGATCCCTTTTACAGTTCTTTGGATCTCTATCAGTTTTTAATGTACATCAAGAGAGCACCTCTAGAGAGCATCACAGACTTCAATGTCCGATTCTTGAGAAGCTGGAAGAGAATTCCAGAAAAGATCCGACCATCACCCACCCAAGCCCACCTCTTCTATGTTCGAGCTTTCCATTCTGACATAGGCCTCCTCTTGCTGCAATCAGGTGAACGAAGGTTCCCACAAATCTTTGAGGAAGCAGTGCGAGCAGAGCTTTTGCTCTTATCAAGAAAATTACCGTGGGGAGAAACTCCATCACTTTCTCCGATAGTTGCTACTCCTGTCTATCCCGTGCAATCTTTTTCATGCCAGATCCCTTATACTGAGCAAAAACCTAAGATGCAGTTGTGTGGAGCTCAAGGGACAGATCTCATCCAAAGCCAAGGATTGGACTATGCAAGAAATTTCCTGGCAATGAACAATATGGTTGCTTGCAGTTTTCATAAGGAGATGGATCCAGAGGATATAAGCGAAGAAGAAGAAGAGATTCAAGTGGCAGAACCTGAGCACAAGGAGGTCACATATTTGCACCCTGTTTGTATCCCAGGGCATGACATACAAGCATTTAGTCAGAACCTGTTAAATATGTCAGATCAACAGGTAGAGTCTGCAGAGATCCTGAAGAAAGGACTGTTGCTGGCCAATTCCTGTGCTCGGATCCAAGAGTTGGAGGAACCTGTTCTCAGTCCACACTCAAAGAACTCTTCAAGATGGTGGGGTTTCTTTTCTACATTATTTGTAAATTATGTCGGTACTGGTATACAGCATGATAACTTGCCAGTGTCTGAAATATGGAGAACTTCAGGAAGAAGCCAGCCCAATTTCAAGGACCGACTTAAGTATGATCAGATCTGGTCAGGACATTGCAGATTTACCGGATAACCCTCTGAGACTAGGTTTCTGGTGGCGACATGCCAATCATGTCGTGAACTATTGTATATAATATTTAAAAAAAAAAAATAGAAAGAGTAGAAAAAAAAAAAAAAGAGGTATTGTTTTTATTTGTTCATCTCGGCTCTTTTTGCATGCGAGCCGTAGGTGCCCTTTTTTTTGTTTTTTTCTTCTCCCAGCAGTTGGTGGCTTTCTAGAAAATTCTTCCTTCCCCTTCCTTTTTCTTTCCTTCCTTTCTTCATCTTCCTCCTTCTTCTTCTTTTTCTTCTGCAGTCAAAAAAAAAAAAGCCACGACTGTTGTTTCTTTTCCCCATTCCTATTATTCCCGTTCCTTCTTATCCCTTTCCTCTAAGTTCTGTCATTTTATGCATTTATTTTACAGTCTAGTTCATTTTCATTCCACACTTTTCATACTTCCATTTCCATTCCATCCGTTCATTCACTTTCATTCCATCCATTGTAGATGGTAGTACAGCAGCATTTTGTTATTGTGTCTACCACATCACTTTATTACGACATCATTCCATAATATCACTATTCCATTTGCATTCACCGCTTGCGCAATCGCAGGAGCTCACTCCACTATCGCATTCCATTTGTCGCATTTCATAACCAGTCATATGCAGGTTCTTTCAGTTTCAGCTTTTTCAGCAGAAGATGATTGCAGCAGTCCCCTGACATGTACCACCGCAGCTAGTTTACAGTTCCAATATGACTCTGTGCCCAATGGATTCAGGCCTGGATTCTTGCATACAGTGAGCTGTATACCCCACGAGCCGCCAAGAATGTTGGCATTTTTGCCACATTTATTGTTATTATTAATTATTAATGCTTAAATTGTTGGCCCAAAGCAGTTTTGTGAGTTCCGAGGAGGTTTTTCCGATTTTTGAAGATTAAATGCTGCCCCGAATTAAATGCTTTGCGGATTTTCAATGCGGTCAAGGTCGAAGAGCACCCAGGCCACCAAAATTAAAGATTTTATTGGTTCGAAACTGCTGGTCGTGGATCAGTGTAACGATTTTTCATGCACATTTTTAAAAAACAAATTTAATGAAGGTGGTTCTTCGAAGCTGACATGTACATTGCATTCAATTTTGTGGGTCCTGCAATTAAGGGGATCGTGTGCATAATTTCCAATGCATAATTGTAGATCACAAGGAAGTCGGTTTCAAATATTTAATGCTACAAAGAGGACGACCCTCTATAAAAACCAATGTAAGCTTCATTTGAAATGGTGGTTGGAGAGTTCTCTGCTAGAAACTGGAATTGTATCTGCAGGAATAAAAGTATTGGCTTCAGATTTTCAGCAACGGTTGTATGAGTGATTTTCTTTTATGTCAGGTTGCATTTCTTATAGTATTCGTATTTCTTAATGGTTGTTGTATTTAAATTCTGCATCTTGGATTTAAGTGCTGCCGTGAGAGTATGATTTCTGGAGTGTAATATTGGAGAGATTTGCTATATACAGTTGTGTGAGAATTGAGCTGACTTCTTATGTTACTTGCTGTTGTCGCATTTTTAAGTTTCCTGCTGTTATATTTCGATCCCATCACTTCGGCCTGTGGCCATATTTCCCATTTCTTTCTGTAACCTTTTCAATTTCTTTCCAGTAACCCTTATCTTAACCAAGTTTAGAATAGTGAAGGGAACCATCCCACTCTGGAGATTGGTCTGGAAGCCATTTCTTGCTTCCAGCCTTTCAATGTTGGCCAGGTCTAGGGTGCACTTGTAAAATCCTTTCCTGTGGCAGATTTTGGACCAACAGGTAGATGTGTTTATTAAGTTGGAGTAAAAAGGTGTAAATTGAGTTATGCTTTATCTTGTGATTATTATTTGAAGTCCACTAACCCTTATTGAGATTGGAAAGGAATGTTGTGTTTAGTGTGGCAGATTTTTGTGGATAACTTCTTGGCATCAAAAACATATGGGCACATTCTCCTATTGATTTTTAGAGTGGTTGATTTTTGAAATATCATTGGAGTGAAAAGGATTGATTGTGGTTTCCTTTTCAAAAGTGGTTGGTTGAATGATTCAAGGTTTTCTGGTTTGAGAGTTGTGTTTAAACCTTTTTTTATAATCATAGTTGTTGAAGCCCATTGGTTATGTAAAGAACTTGAAAATAACATGAGTATCATTGTTATGTGAGATTTGTGGTTGAGCATTGTTGGAAACATTTGAGTTGGTTGATACATACTTGGACTAGGGTTTTGTGAGAAAGAGTGTCCCTTGTGGTGATTGGTTGAGTTGAGTTTATTGAGCCTAGTCAATTAATTGTGTGAGGTGATTGTTCAAGTCCCATGAAACAAACTATTCTATAATTATGATTTGAGTTGAGATTGAGCTTAGAACATATTGAGTCTCTAACAATTCTCTTTATGCTTCTATGAGTTGACTTGAGTTGAGATTGATTTGAGTTGAGATTGATCTTAGAACATATTGAGTCTCTAACAATTATCTTTATGCTTCTATGAGTTGACTTGAGTTGAGATTGATTTAAGTTGAGTTGAGTTGAGATCATTGTGGATCATTTTTGTCATCCATTGTAGAGTGCATTGTCATTCATTGTTGAGTTCATATTTGAGCCTTGACTTCATAGATTTTTAGATGAGATTTGAGTACTACTTGAGAATGATTTATTGAGCCTTTTAGAAGGCATTTGGGATAGATTTTTGGATAGATTTGTGGTATTTTGTGTATGATTAATTGAGCCTTTGAGAAGGCTTTGTGGACACTTTTTGGGACATATTTGTGGATAGTCTTAGACAGATTTGTGGAAATATTTGGGATAAATTTTGATGAAGTTCTGAGTGATCCTATTGAGCAGAGTTGAGCAAGTTCTTGGTGATCTTTCTAGAGCAGTTTTAGAAAAGTTCTTAGTGAACTTGTGAAGCATATTTTAGCAAGTTCTTGGTGAGCTTGCTAGAGCATATTTGGACAAGTTCTTAGTGAGCTTGTTGGATTAGATTTGAGAAAGTTCTTGGTGAGCTTGCTAGATCAGATTTGGACAAGTTCTTAGTGAGCTTTTTGGAGCAGATTTAAGCAAGTTTGTGGTGAGCTTGCTAGAGCATATTTGGACAAGTTCTGTGTGAGCTTGTTGAGCAGATTTGGACAAGTTCTATGTGAGCTTGTTGAGAATTTTTTGACAAGTTCTATGTGCACTTGTTATGTAGATTTGGACAAGTTCTATGTGAGTTTGTTATTGCCTAGATTTGAGCAGATCAAAGAAATTTGGACAAGTTCTATGTGAGCTTGTTGAGCAGTTTTGGACAAGTTTTTTGTGAGTTTGTTATGCAAATTTGGACAATTTCTGTGTGAGATTACTATTCCCTAGCATTGAGTAGATCAAATAAATCATTGTATTAGATAAGGATCCTTATTTCTATGTGAAACAATATAAGGATATTATCTTGTGGAGTACCCCACATTGGGGGAACCACATTAAATCTTGTGTCACAATTGTGTGTGGTGACTTCTTTTTTTCTTACTATTGCTATCTTAGTTATTAATGCACATTGCTATATTTGGCTATTGCAATTAATGACATTAATTGATATTGGTTTGGAAAGAAAGTAAAAAGTGATATTATACTATTCACCCCCCTCTCAGTATAATCTTGTGTTCTTTAGCTAGTCCAGTAGCATTTACAATAGGTTAATCCTACCTCCCTCAAAATGGATAAATAAACCTTAAACATTCACACACATAGGTCGACAAACTTTGAACCAACCTGATTATGTTATAAGTTTCCACAAAACTTGTATAGCTAAGGGTTTGAGATTTTATTATTATAACTATGTTAGTCAAAACCATTACACATGCCTTACATTATCCACAGACCATGAAATCATGGAATGTATCACATCCATATAGTTAAATGCCATGATACAAGTGCTTCCTTGGTACATTTTAGTAAGTACATACATGCATTCACACATCTATGTCATATACACCTAGTTTACATTACAATCATGCATTCATCCTATATGCATTTAAAATAGCAAATCACATTCTTACATTGTATTTCACATAAATCCCAAAACCAAATTACATTATTGCATTCAACCTAAACACATGTACAAAAACATCACATTTGATATCACATCACATTGCATTCAAAACATAATCATGCATAATATTCTACAATTCATCCATATGAAAGAATGATAATAGATCTAAACCATTCGCACATATGTATCTATTAATCATACATACCTGTGAACTATATTGTGTTATCTATGAAAATATAAACACAATACATTTTAAACCATCAAAACCACAAATCATATATAACAACCAAAATCAAGGTGTATATATTTATCATCATCCATGAGTATCCCCATGCCCCTCTTGGTTCATTCACCTCTCTTTTTCCTAGCTTGAATTTGCAATGACCTCTGGAACTGGATCTACTATAGGCTGCTCCACATTAGGCAAATCCTGCACCTCAACTCTAGCACCAGTATCTACTATCAGAGCAACACTACGTTGACTTTGATGAGAGGGCACCTGCACTTATGACTATTTTATAGACTAAGACACCACCTATGTATAGTCAAGGAGAGGAATATCATGCACCGATAGGGAAGTCTCGCATAATAACTTCCTAGTAGTCTCTACGCCCAACTGACTATTTAGGCTCATAATCATCTGAGCCTGCCTCATCACCATGACCCTCATCTACTTTGTCTCAATCCTCTACCTAAACATATTAGCTTTCAACTACTCCACCTCATCATCCAACTGATGGACTCTATCCCATAGCACTCGTGCCTCATACATTGCATCCCCCTCATGGGGATATCAATAGGAATCTATTGTACTACATCCACGAATACACCAATGTCAATGGTGTCATCCATGGCACCCATAATAGTACCAAAACCTCCCTCCACCTTGGCCCCAACTTCCTATCCCATAGCAGCATCTACATCCACCTACATCTCCACCTCAACATCCTCGACCACCTGCTCCACTATCACATCTTGGATGCTCACTCAACCAACCAAGTGATGTCATGAGCACCATAAAGGAAACTCCCCTGCATCGATAGAAACATCCTCATCCTGAGCTCTCCTACTCTTCCTCACCATTGATGGAGGTACCCCAACATTATGTGCCACCCACCAACCAATCATGCCCCTACCAGGTACCCAACTCTGCCAAGCCCACTAGGTATTAAACTCAAAATTCATCCCAACATCCCCTACAACTAGGATATCCCTAGGAGGATCCCTCTCTCCAACTCATGGTGGCAACACAAGCCTCTCTCCTCTATATCCATGTCACTTGAAGTAAGTTACAAGATTGAGGGGTATCTTACTACAAACCAAACTGCCTCCTCACTTGATCAAACTGAAAGTACTTAGTCTACTAGGAATACCTCCCCACCAACCATCTACCCTATCTAATGGCTCATAGATGCTAATCATCCTCATACCAACTCACTCCACCCAACCAAGGTCTCCACCTAATATCATCAGGAGTAGCATCCTCAAACTTACCCCTCAAACATAGCGGGTCACCCTCATGTGGTCTCTTAATGCCCTACTCAGCCATTGTGCTCCATCTAAAATTAGAGGGTAAATATTATTTACCATAAACATGCACAATGTGAGGCAATAGATGTGGCCTCTCAATAGCAATGTGTTTGCATGCTCATACCTGTAGCAAAGGGATTGCACTCAATCTTGTCCTCCTCCTTTGAAAAACCTTGTACAACTCTTGATAGACCTGGGCCAATAGTGCAGGTGCCCATGCAAATACAACCTTCCTCTCCACCAGGTCACTCACTACATCCAACATATTCCAAGTAAACAACACCCTAAAACTATCAGGTAGAGCATACATGGAGATCATCATCATAGCCATGCACTACCGATATGATATCTTATCCTATACCCACAACCACTCGTAATCCATATTTGAGACATCAATATCTCTCCAATCAGCCCCAAATAATCTCTCCAACACAACATCCTTCCTATCATCTATGGTTGCTCTCACAGGAACACCCTCGATTGGCAGTTTATAAATCTCATACACATCCTCTAGTGTAACGATCATTTTCCCAGTAGAAAAATTAAAGGTGTTCCGGTCTGCATCCCATCGCTCACACAATGCATACATGTATGCTCTATTTGTGTGGATGCTCTTACATTCCCACACACCTTAGAAATGTATGTCATCCAACCAAGACAACTCATCTTCAATCTTAATCAACTCCTTGAAATCCTCCTTAAACTTCCTCACCTGATGACGGGACTCAAGCATCTTCACTTGCCCAAAACACAATAAACCACGCATCATTAATTCACATAAAAATACAATCAAATCAAACTGCATCAATCATAATTTGTAAATTAAAGACATTTCATTTGACATGCACTTCGATGTGAGACAATGCATAAAACACATGACAACAAACATTGACATAACAATCACATATTTGGATACCCATTTTGAAATTTCATGGCAAAAGTTCAAACTGACGTGACAAACATCATTTGGACTCCCAACAGCCCAGTTCAAATTTACAACTACCTATTAATTGACACGTAAATCAAACATAATCCAAACAATAACGTCTACAAAAACAAATATCATTTTTGGATACTCATTCACCCATTTATCGGTAAATGTGTAAACAAAATTCAAAAGCAACATACCAATCTACACAAATATAAAAGTCAACATTATCATAAATACACCAAAATCAAACACACATCAGCAGACATAATTTAAAAATAATAGTCATATTTTTGGATACCCATTTGTCCACTTAGCAGTGAAAGTTCAAACAAATGTTGAGTACAATCGGGCTCTCTATAGCTCATTTTCAATTTAACACTACTCTACACCTTGGCACAAAAATCAAAGGTAGACCAAACGAAGTCATTCATCAAAACAAATAACATTTTTGGACACCCATTTTGCCCTTCTACGATGAAATTTTCATTGGTTTTCCAACATTTTATGCCTAACGTGTCAAATCTAACAGTCTAGGTTTGATAAATTAATCCTAAAAGTGACAAATTTAAAAACCACATCAAAGGACACCAAAACAATATAACAGTCACAAAATAGGATACCCATTTCCTACTTTAGCAGATAAAATACAAAAACATATCAATTTTAGTACACCGTTACTTCCAAAAACTAACGGTCAAATCTTACCACCCTTCGCCCGATCAAATCGGCATCAAAACAATTCTAATTCAAAAACCGATCACACTTTTGGATACCCATGTGGATTATTTATCACTTCATATTTAAATTTTAATTAAAAATTGCAAAAAAAATTAAATTGGGATGAAAACATCCACCCCTCATTCACATTTTCTCAAAAAAATAAAACAAAAATAAATCAAGGCAAAAGGACACTTATCGGTGGATCTCCACACTCGTTGCCATAAGCTTTCCGTCCTTTCATTATCGTCTCCCTCGAAGTCATCACTCGTACTCTTATCATGTTGTTGAATGCTCTCATCGGTCACTTTCCAATCTCGTGTGTCATCAAAATGAGCCCCCCACATGCAAATTAAGGCTTAAAAATACCTTAGCCTCAAATTCACCCCCTGAGGGATGAACTGAACCCAATTTGACCCTTGGGTGGTGATTTAGGTCAAAATCACCCATCGAGTGGCGAATTCAACCAAAACACTTCAAAAGGCATCCAAAACCCTAGGAAAGCAGGCATTTGTCTCCTAAAACCCTAGGAACCTTTCAAACTTATATTTTCACTTCATTTGAATCCATAATCATCATGCATTGGTATTTATTTATCAATATTTGCATCATCAATTCATCACACTTCATTCGTCTCATTTTTTATTCCTCGTTTGATAGGGTATTCATATCCAAAGTCAGCTGTGCATGCAAACACAACATCGAAAATCCAAAAGCGTGGTTAGCGCATTTGTCTAATTTTTTTTTGCTAAATATTATCATACAAAATAATTTGAATCACAATCAGGCATGGGTTACATCAGGAGAGCTATTCATGACAATGGAGAAGTCTATCTAGCATTCATGTACATCGAGTACATAACATATGATATGCTTGGCATGATCCTGGTGCAACATTTAGAGTATTTATATTTGGTATTCATGGAACATCATGAATGACATGTTTGAATAAGCTAAATGTCAACTTAGTTCAAATAGTTTGACATTTGTCACCATGTTCTCATCAATCAATCAACAACAAATATTTAGTTAGCCTTTTGTCTTAATCATAATTTTGGACCATCCTAATCTGGTCGTCAAAGCAAAGCAGTCAAAAGTTGTCATTCTCAAGCAACTGGTATGGCATCGTAAATGTCATATAGACTCAGAAAAATCACATCATTGCATTCATAGCCATTCATTTTTATTTACCAGTATTTTTTTTTATCTCTTTCCTCTTTTCCTTCTTTCCTTCCTCTCTTATTTCCCTATGGACATCATGTTGATGATGTATGGTCATGCTTCGATCGGCTACATACCTTCGATTAGATTCCATTATTTCTCTTCTTTTCCATGGATACTCGATTGATTTGTATGGTCACACTTCGAGTGGCTACATGCCCTTTGATTGGATTCCATTCCTCTTCTATCCCTTTTCCTTCTGTACAAACCCTTCACATTTTTGTATTAAACTGTGTTCTACATAGCATAGTACAAAAACAAGCAAATGTAGACACCCAAAAGTCACATATTGCTACTTATTCATATCCATAGGTAATTCCAAACATCCCTAGACTATTATAGGCTATCATAGTCATGCGTAGTCATGCATAGTCAGGCGTAGTCATGCGTAGTCATGCATAGTAATACATACATTGTCTTAATTTACCATAGTAATATGTAGACTTCCATGTATTAATTCATTGGCTTTCAGGTCCTAAACCTTCATAAGCCTTCCAAATTACATCTAGTGCATTTGGATATCATTCAATGGTATATTCACATGCAATTAAGGCCCCAACGAGGTATTAGTTGGCCAAAATGATTAATAAGTCAATTACCAAGTTCTAATTTAATGTTGACTTCACATAAGTCATATTTTTAGGATAAATTTGATTAAAAGAACCCTTAATATTTATTAGCACTAATCACATCCTCCCACATGTGTTAAATTAGGATTTGTTGAGATATTTATTTAATCATGTCTTAAATTTTCTTAAGCACCTCCCAATCAGGATTAGCCCTAATCCATCCTCACATATGTGTGAGGATGAGATATTTCTCTTAAGGAATGTGATGTTTCCACATTGCATTTATTAACCTAACCCTAGTCAAAATCAAACCTAGGTTTATTCTATCTAACACCCCCTACACTTTACCTTTGCCTATAAATAATGGGTCCCAAACCCCTAATTAAGTCTTATTCACAAATTTAACAAAGCACAATTACTCTAATGAAATGGAAAGCCAATATTGAATAGTCACTTCCTGATGCACATAGTTGGATTTCAATGGTACACGGAGGAACCTCAGCTACCTATGAGTCGACCCATCGAAAGGATTTTGCACAAGAGGCATCACAACATGGATCGCCCCTTGCCCTGCGAATTCACCTTAGTTCATCCCTCGAGTGGCAAATTTGGTTTGTAGGCCCCAAATAACTCTAGATTTGGGTGGTAAGCTCCTTTTCACCATATTATTACTTTTTGCATAGTTTATTTCATGTTTTGTAATGATTTTATATTCATTTCATCTTTATAAATATGTGGCCTGACTAATGCAAGCCTCCCAATTTATTGACCCCTTTTTGCAAGTTTCTTTCAGGTTACTCAAAAAATTTGAAGGAGAATAACACCAACAAACAACAACCCAATGATGGCCCACATACAAAGAAGCCCACCTGCACTGAGGGACATCATAAGAAGGCATCAAGCCTATAGTGTATTCATGAAAGGAAAAAGGAGAATTCACCCTATTTGTAACCCATATCAAATTTATCATGAATAAAGCATATATTTCTGAATGACTTCTGTTATTAATTGTTGTTATATCAAATGTCAAATTCTGGTTATTTCAACTGTATATGGATCTTACAAAATTTTACCATGGAAAATTTGATCCCTTTGTCTAGGACCCTTTCAAATATTAGAGATTCCAATATTGTCTTGTAAATAATCATTGCACATAGTTTATTATTTTGATATTTTGTTGTGTTTGTCTTGTTTTATTTTATTTCTATTTTGCTTTGCTTTATGTCTTGTTTTATTTTATTTATATTTTGCTTTGCTTTTTTTCTTTAGTTTTACTCTTTCCCCTTCCTCTTTTTGTCTCAAATGGATCAAGTGTAAACAAATTTTGGTTTTTATAATGAGGGAGTGTTTTTTGCATAGTTTGGGGGAAAAAATGTCCCACTTTGAACTCAATGAAGTTGATATTAGCTTAATAATCCATTTGGTGTGTCTCCATTGTCTTTGGACAAAAAAAATCAATCTAAAAGTAATGCAAAAGAATGTTATAACTTCACAATATAAATACTTTAAGAGATTCCAAAACATGGGGAATGAAACCATTATGGTTTGGTTAATAGATGAAAGGCATTTAGATGTTCACCCTCATATTTACCATAGTTATTTTCAACCCAAATACATACCCCAATGCTTGTAAAATAATAAAAAATATTTATTTATTTTCACAAAAGACAAGAAAAAATATTTTCTTAAAAAAAGTGGGGAGGATCAAATGCTTGGGTGATTCATACAACCTTTATCAAGGCAATGAACCCCTGGTTGGTAGTAGAACAAGGTCTAGAGTGGGATTAATGATAAATTTATTAGGGATATAAATGCTTGACTGACAATGGAGGTAAAGCTCATATTAGTAGACCAATGTCTACTCAGGTGTGAACTAGCTTGATTTATAAATTATGGTGGCAAATTTTAATAAGAATGAACTCTTTTGCAAATATTTTTGTTGAAACAAAATGAAGTATTACTTTTAGGTTAATTTTTTAACCTCAACCTTGCATAGATGCCAAGTTTTTACTTTTGTTGGACTTGAAGTTTCACTATTTTATAGAGGGTTCTTTCTATTTCTAAAATGCACATAAACATTTCCTAGTAGAGTCACCATTTGTTGTTGCACTTGCACAACACACCCCAATCTACATGTACTGAGGACCCACTTTTTATAAACAACTTGTAAGTTTTATTTTGTTTGCTTGGTTTTGTGCATAAAATCCAACCATAAAAAAATATAAAAGGAAAATAAACTATTTAATTAAAAAGGGATTAAAATAAGATTTTCAGAAAGTATAAACTTGCCTATGTTTTGAAAAAATATTGATCTCTTGAATGGCCTATTTTCAGCATTATTATCCATGGAAAATTAATATCTTTAATATGGTCATTGAAGAAAGCAACATATAATGTCTTGCCTTTTTAAGCATGAAAAATTTGCAAATGTTTTGTCTCTTGTGCATTAAAAATAAACATCAAACTTATCATTGATAGTAAATATAAAAAATAAAATATAAATTAAAAATTAAAATGGATTTAACAAAAAACAAATAATAATAAAATAAATTGAATAATATATGATAGTAAGTTCCAATGCATAAATTTTCTCCTGTCTTATAGGATGCTATGATGCATATATGACAAATTCTTTGATGCAATATGATGCATATATGATGAAGATTCTATGATTCATTATGATACATATATGACTTAGATGCTCTGATCAATTATGATGCACATATGATGTATATGTTCTGCTGCATTATAACACATATATGATGCAAATTCTATGATATAGATTCTATGATACATATATGACAAATATGCTTTGACACATATATATTATTGATGTATAACTAGTAAATTAATCGCAGCTCTGTGTGAAGAGCCACTAAAATTATATAAATGCAGTCTCTCTAGTCATCTAGATGGGTTTGAAAACATCCATTAGCAAGCTCTTAGTCTTTTTTCTTTCGTGTTTGCTAGAGGATATTTTTGAACCAAGCTTATTAGTGCTTTAATCATTGTTCTTGTAATCCATCGAAAATGATAATTTTTAAGAAAATTGTGTTTTTCTTTTGAATATTGCACTATCTTGAATCTTAGGCTATGTGAATACTAGGCAGGTTGAGGTTGGTCTTTGGGATTGTCACTTTACCAAGTCGAAATAGAATATCAGGGTAGTATATACTTGTTTTATTTTTATTTATTTTATTTTACCATTAAACATTTGATTTTTATTAAGCTTTATTAGATTAGAAATAGATTAATTTTCATTTAATTCATTAAACTTTTATTTTTGCAATGCAATTTAAAATATTGAATATTTGCAAATGAATTGTTGTCATGCAATTTAAAATTTTATATATTTGCAAATGAATCCTTGATATGCAAGTAAAAATTTCAAATATTTGCAAATGAATCATTGTCATGCAATTTAAAATTTCTTATATTTGCAAATGAATAATTTATGTGCAAGTAAACTTTCAAATATATATAAATGAATCATTGTCGTGCAATTTTAACTTTCTTGTATTTGCAAATGAATCCCCAATGTGCAATTAGAAAATTTATGTATTTGCAAGTGAAACATTCATTAGAATAAGTTAATATTCTCTTAAGTTCTACTAGGATAGAAACACTTGAGTTTCCACTCCTCCATGTGTCAAGAGAACTCTCAGTGGTGTCTTCATCAGTTTTTATGAGTTGTTGTAATCCAACGACTCTCAATGATCAAATTTTCTATTTATACAAAGTTGATCCTTGGAATAAATCAATCAGTTCTACTCTTTTCTTCATACTTGTGTAATGCTTTGCATGTCTATTTTTGGAAATTCTAACATGGTACCAGAGCAGGATAGATTTTTCTAGCATTCCCTCTTGAATATTCTCAGAGCTGGTTCTTTGTATCTTCTGTTGGCTTCCTTTTTTTTGGCCTTCCATAAGATCTTATATATAGTTTTATTTCAGCTATATTTTTTATGTATGTAGGTTATTCTGAAAATATTATATTTTTATCCTTCAAGAAGGGAAGATTCATGGTCTTCTGATACAAGTTTTCTTTTTTAGATATACTGCAATTGTTTTTCATCAAGATCTATCCTTTTTCTTTATTTACAGAGAAAGGGGCTCTTTTTATGAAAAAAATACATACGTAATATTTTAAACTATTTTTTCAAGCGATTATATTTTTTTCAAAATATATATTTGAAAACTTTTAAAGCTTGATATCATAGGAAATTTCTTTCCTATCATCTGTGATTTATCTTCTTGTAGGCAACCTCCGATTCAACTACCCTCTACTCTCAGAGACCATTTCAGGATCATAAATCAAATGAAATGTTTTTTTGATGTCATCGACATTCTTACAATGCCTCTCCTCGGCCTCTCCATCGGTGCCCCTTTCGTAGGCACTAAAATCTCTCGAATAGAAGATCATCTAAATTTTTTTGTTTGCCTCATGTGCTTGAGACGCCATCACTCCAGTTGCCTTAAATGTTTTTTTTACAATGTTGCAAAGACACGTTGTTCTTCTAACGTCTCTCACCTTAGCGTTGGGAAATCATCACCAAGCCAAAAAATTTTGGCAATTTGTTGGTTGGCGATCCCTAACGATTAAATTTAGAATAATTTAAAATCTCATTTGGTTTCCCAGTTTTCAAATCATCTCTCTTGTGCTCATTGATATTTTTTTATCATCTCTGCAACTTTGGAGCTCTCCGATTTGAGTTTTTTCATAATAATATATTCTTTGCTAGTTAAAAATATATTGTTTTCTATTACACCTTCCCTGTTTATGTTTTTTTTGTAGGTATTTCAAGGAAGAGCATCCTTTTATTAGGTTGTGTCTCTTAACATGGATAGATCCTTGATATAAGACGTCTACTACTGTGAAAACTCAGACTACATCAAAAGTGGCACCATTTCATATCTCAACCAAAATATCACATTCAAAAGCTTGGACTACGAATGAACCTCTCTCGAAGGTCTGCATCTTCTTTTAGAGGTGCCATTATGTTTCTCAACATTGCAGGGAGGACCTACCATCTATGAGCATAGCAACTAGATTTCATGTTTCTCAATGTAGCAAGGAGTACCCATTGAGTCTACGATAGATACAATTCTTCATTTCCTATCTCTAACATTTCTATGCAAGGTATCCATATCAATTTAAAAGGGTTTATTGAAGGAATGCTCATTGTGATAGAAGGCACTTGTGGCATTAGAAGTGATCATCTCAGCCATTCGAATCATCTTCCAAAGGACCTCGTTGACCTAACTTTTTTTGTAGAAAGAGAGCTCCATCAAAATGAATCAAATCATCAACAAGAGGACTTCACTATCTATCTTCTTAGGCTTAGAGTTTTTTCGTTCCGTTTCTAAATCATTTTTTTTGCAGGCATATCATAGTGTTCCCTCTTTTTCTAAGTGCCAAAGGCTTTCGAAGGATTTCATCTGAGTGTTCCCTCTAGTTACTTAGCATTGGTTCAGCCCTTCATTTTTTTGAAGGCCTATCTTTGTTAAAATTTGTAATGCATCTTCATAACTGTTTGTATTGTTGTCTTTAATCCTTTGTTTTTCAAAGTATTTCCCTTCTATTTCGAAGGTTGACTCCTTTTTCCTTTTATATTTCAAAGGCTTTAAAAGAATCATTTGTAACCTATTTAATACAAACTCTTTGTAGCTCAAAGAGAGGAGTGTGAAAAGTATTTGTGCCCTTGTTTTTTTTTGTCCATTTTTTTGGACCTTGTTAATCAGCCCATTGTGTTCGTATAGGTGGACACCAAATATTTGTGCTTGTGGAGTCATTTTTTACTACCCTTGCAATAATGATGCTTATTTATCCATCCTATATTCTCACCTTTTTGTGAGACACTTTGGTTTCAAAGGCATCTAACTTCATTCATTTCGACGAGAAGTCTCTACCTTTTTTGAGACATTTGATGTGTCCATTTTAGGCTTCTTGATGGAAGTTTTCCTAAATGGGGGTTGTAAAGGACATCTTCCTTCCTCTCATTCCTCCATGCACATATTTATTCCATCCTCTATTCTGGCAGGTGGTTTTATCCCTTGGTGTTTTTCATCATTACCCTTATTTTGTTGTTTTTCCACAAGTTTTGGACCTAGTTATCAGCCCATTGTGTTAATATAGGTGGAAACCACATACTCATGCTTGTGGAGTCATTTTTGGACTACCCTTGTGATTTTTGTGTTTCTTTCTCCATCCTATCTTCACACTCATTTTTGTGAGACACTTTGGTTTTAGGGGAGTTTTTTTAGTGATATTTCCTTTTTTTGATCACATATTGTAAATGAGTACCTTATCAGGCCTTGTTGTCGGGACTCATACTTGGGAAAAGCCCCTTGTTTTGTTGTTTTTCCATGAGTTTTGGACCTTATTTCAGCCCATTGTACTCATATAGGTGGAAACCACATACTCATGCTTGTGGAGTCTTTTTTGGACTACCCATGTGATTTTTGTGGTTCTTTCTCCATCCTATATTCACTTTGGTTTTAGGGGACTTTTCTTTAGTGTTATTTATTATTTTGATCACATATTGCACATGAGTACCTTATGAGGCCTTGCTATCGAGACTCATTTTTGTGGCTATACCATCTCTATTGTACATGAGTACCTTATCAAGATTTGTTGTCGGGACTCATCTTCTGTGGGTATGCCACATCTTGTTTATTCCTTTTTCACTTAACCATACTATCATATAAGGGAGTGGGGGTGTGAAAGTATCTTGTTGAATAGATTTTTTTACCTCTCTCTTCTTCTTATTGTTCTTTTTTCTAGAATATGGTTTTTTCACCATCTCTCCTATATATAAGTAACATTGTACATGAGTACCTCATCAAGCCTAGTTGTCGGGACTCATTTATTTTTTGTTCAATGAGGACAATCTTCGCCATATGAAGACATGCCTCTTCTTTTTATTTTTTTATAGATGTTTTTTTCCCATGGGGTTTTACCATATCTTCAAAAAGAATCATTGTTCATGAGTACCTAATCAGGCCAAGTTGTCGAGACTCATTATTTGTATGAGGACAATCTTTGCCATCCGAATACATGCCTCTATCTTGAATATTTTTTGTGACAAATGGTTTTTCCCCAAGGGATTTTTTCACCATATATACTTTGTATATGAGTACCTAATCAGGCTAAGTTGGCAAGACTCATCATTACTTTTGTAATAAGATGACAATATTCGCCATCCAACTATAAGCTTCTTTTCTTATGATAGTTGGTTTTTTCCCAAGGGGTTTTTTCACCATCTATATATTGTATATGAGTACCTCATCAGGCCATGTTGTTGGGACTCATCATTATTATTGTATTAAGAGGAAAATCTTCACCATCCGAAGATAAGCCTCTTCCTTATTTCCTTTTTGATTGATGGTTTTTTTCATAGGGTTTTTACCATATCTTCAAAAAATAAGTCATTGTACATGAGTACCTCATTAGGCCTTGTTTTCGGGACTCATTTGTACAAACCTCCCCTAGTATCACTTAAGTGGGGGTGTTAGAATAAGTGAATATTCTATTAAGTTCTACTAGGATAGATACACTTGAGTTTTCACTCCTCCATGTGTCAGGAGAACTCTCAGTGGTATCTTCATCAGGTTTGATGAGTTGTTGTAATCTAATGGCTCTCAATGATCAACTTTGTTATTTATACAAAGTTGATCCTTGGAATAAATCAATCAGTTCTACTCTTTTCTTCATACTTGTGTAATGCTTTGCATGTCTAATTTGGGAAATTCTAACAACATTGTTGTGCAAATCTGAAATATTTGCAAATGAATCATTGGCATTGAATTATTAATTATTTTTTTAGTATTTATGAATGAATATTGATGTGCACTTAAAATTTTATATATTTGCATGTGGAAAATGGTGCGCAATGTAAAGTCGAATATATTTGTAAATAAATAATTGCCATGCAATTAAAAAGTTGTATATATTTGAAAATGAATAATTGAAGTGCAAGTAAAATTTTTATATATTTTTAAGTAAATTATTGATATGCAATTGAAACTTTCATATATTTGCAAGAGAACCATTAATGTGCAATTTAAAACCTTATATATGTGCAATTTAATCATTATTGTTACATACAATAAAATATGAGTGCAATATATATGTATTGGGAAACTACAATTTGCATGGTTTAATATTTATCTTTCTATTTCTTAATTTTGCTCAACTCACATATGTTATAATACCTATGTACTACAATTTTTTTTAAACATTTAAGCATATGATTTTGGAGTATTATGCCTAGGAATTTGTTTCTTTGAGTTATACCAACAAAGGCCTCTTCAAGGAATAACTATCAACGACCTCTAGGTTTATTTGCATCATCTAAGACTGTGCATACCTGAACCTTAGGGAAAAAAATTCCCTTTCAATAGGTAACATATTTTATTCCAAGTATGTTGGCTTGCCCTTAGTAATGTGCCATTTGCATGCTCAATACCACACAAAGAGAAAATTGAATTTTTTCCACATCCTTTTCAAAGAACTTATTGACATTACATAAATTGGTATGGATTTCAATGTAGTCATAATGAGTTATAACATTTCCACTTCGGTTAAGAACTTACATTTTCAACCTGCCAAAGAAGCTTTCATTCTATCTAAACAAAAGACACAAATATGTTTTCAATTTTCTTTATGATACAAAGGAATACCCAAGTAGGTTGATGGAATGTTTTTTAATTTTAAACCCTAAAATATTCATAATAATTTATTGTAAATAGAGGTCCAAAAAAGCTAAAGTAGAAGGGTGATCCTCCATAGCAAATAATTTCTTATGTTACCTTGGAAATCCTAAATTTTAATGGATATCCTTCATATGCACTTCTTTATTATGTTATTCTTGAAACCCTAAAGTGCAATGAATACACTCCATATTACTTTTATTTTTATTGTAAGGAGAGGATTTTATGCTACTTGAGGAAAATGAAGATGAAATGCCTATATTAATCTTGATCTCCTTGACCTCATTTGATTTATATTTGCCTCTACATCTTCTTTAAATCCTAATTTTGAACTTGCACATTAAATTTTCTCATCCCTTGTGTAATAGTTTCTTTTAATGATTGATTTGAGTGAACTTTAATGGTCTTAATGATGCAAATATTTTGTTAACACTTTATTAGGAGTGAAAAACCTTGCTTTAAGATTAGAGAGATCCAAAAAATATAGAGAGGTCTATATATTTCAAAGAACAAAGGTGCAAGTATAGAACACTAGCCAAAATATCAAAGGGGTTTACAAAGATATCTGGCTAAGGATTTTTAGAGATCATTGGTTGAGAATTTATAGATATTAGTGGATACCAAAATGGTAAATATCTAGATTGTGGAAGGAGGATCTAATTGGAATAGGACCAATATACAACATAAGCCAAAGTATGTGGAATATAAGAAGGACTAAAATAACCATGAGCACCTGCAAGTAGAAAAAATAACACAAGCCAATGATCGAATCCCATTCTAGCAAGAGAAATCTAAGGATTTTTTTTAAATTCATATTATTCAATCATTAACAATAGAAAAACCAAGGGACCAAACACATAAGAGGTAGTGGGCCAACTTTAAAACAATAAGCTAGGATTACATTGCAATAGGTGGAAGTATTTAAAAAGAGGAATAACCTTGGGATAATGGAATGTAATCAAGGAAGGTCTAGTGTTGTTGATCATAGTTAGAAAAATAAGTCAAACCCCAATATGGGAAGATATTCTGGTGTAAATCTTCCAAAGATGCCTTGAAATGAGGACAACTACAAACAACTATAGTTAATAACACTAGGGTTTTTCACAAATCTTTAAGAAAATGCAAAATAGACCCTGGAAAAATAGACTTGGGTACATGAAAGTGATAGATGACTCTCCTATAGTCCAACTTAATATGTTATGGAATGTAGAGGCTTAAATTACCAATTTTTGGGTGTTAATCTAGGTCTTCCTACTTTCAATATATGGGTTGATGGAAAATGGATAAGTAATGTTGAGGATACTATATTACCTTAGGTTTATTTATAAGCCTAAGTTATTTTATTACATTGTATTATGTGTGGCATAGTATACCTACATTTGATATTGTAATTCTTGCATTTGTAATTATGTGAGGCATAGTATACCCATGTTATATATGTGTTTATTATTTTCTAGGATGCATAATTAGATTTCTAAAGATATATTTTTTCATCTAGTAGTTAGTTTTTAGTTTTCATCCATGTTTAGTAGGTGGTTATCCCTGCATATATTTTAGTTATAATTGGTTGGCCTTGCATGGAAAATTGTTACAACCACTGTGACCATGTATATTCTATATATTATATTTCACATAATGAATAATCAGCTTCACGTTTGGTATTTCTACATCAGTGGTATCAGAGTAGTAGATTCTACTCCTGTTTGGGTAGGGCACCATGTTGTCTACTCAAGATAAAATTTTCTTTGAAAATTTAGAGCAACGACTCAAAATGACCATTGTTAATGTCCAATAGATTCAAGCTACCCAACTGATAGAAGAAATGGTAGCAACGGAAGAATCTATTAAAGAAAAAATTCTTCTTGTGGAAGAATTTGCTGTAGAAGTTCAAATTGTTGCAGAAATTCAAATTACTACAAAAGAAACTGCTACAGAAAACATTTTTCTGGTAGAAGAAATTCTTCCTATAGAATAAATTGTTGCAAAATAAAATCTTGAAGAAGTACCTAGAATAGAACCAATATCTATGGGTATGGAGCCCATCATCCTTCCTTTAGACCATACTATTGTTAATACAGTTTGAAGGTCTATATGAAGAAGATTCCTATGTTGCTTTCAAAGCAATAAATTTTCTTAAAGAAATAAAAAATGAAAGTATGTTTATCATCAATATAGAAAAAGAAGATTATATATCAAGAAAAATTAAGGATTTACTACCTCATAAAACAAATGTTGATGAATATCTAGAAGAATATTCCACTCTTTTCCCTTCCATTGTAGATGGTGGATATTTTTATGTTGTTGGACATGTTTCTATTCCTCATTCTATCATTCTCGGTCATGTCACAAGACCACCGATATTGTATCCATGTAAAATTTAGGTTACATTTCATGGATTGCACTTGCACAACAATAATTATGAGTGGGGAATTTCCTCCTATCAAATATTTAGTAGTTGCATAGCAAAAATATTTGAGCAAAATAGTCCAGATCTACAACCCTTGGCTCCTCATAGATGTAGCCATGTACCCCATGCACCTCCTTGGCCACCACCACTACCCTCATTGCTCATATATTTATCTTCTATATTATACCTATAAATTTTAACTAGCACTTCTTTACCTGATATCTACTATTTCTTTCCATGCAAAAAAAAGAATACGATGATTTTAAAAAAGAGTGCCAAATCCCTCTATTATTTTTCATGCATGGCAAAAAACATGCCATATATGTATGGTTATATGGCCAGTACGTGAACCATTTAGGTCTAGAATACCATCTCACACAAATTATAGCTCGTTGCACTTGCAACAAACATGTTTCCATGTTGGCTAGCATGCACCTACATCAGTGCATGTACTTCATGCATGCATACCCACACTGGACCAATGTGTGTGCTTTATGCACAAACACTATAGATACATATGCCAGTGCATGAAAATGTGCAAAAATGTGTGTGCTTTATGCACATATGCTATGGACACGTGTGCTAGCACACCATAGCATGCTTGGTCAATTTTGACCACGTGCTTTGTGGTCCCTTTAAAAAAATAAATAATAATTAAAATTAATTAATATGGCTTCCCTTGGATAAATGATGCTTTCTAGAGATGCCATATTAGTACCCTATTTTGGCACCTGAACTTGTCATCAACCCTACAGTAGCAATGGCATGTGATCCTCAACTTTCACTCATTACAAATAGATTTTTTGATACGAAGTCTCATCACACTCGATAGGATTCTTCCACTTCTTTCCTTGTCATCCATCATGGTCACTTTCCACCATCATATGGCCTATGAATGTTTACATTTGTTGAGATTATTGGGATCTAATGCTTCTATGGTTGGTAGGAGTTTTAAGGATACTATATTACCTTAGGTTTATTTATAAGCCTAAGTTATTTTATTGCATTGTATTATGTGTGGCATAGTATACCCACATTGGATATTGTATTTCTTGCATTTGTATTTACGTGAGGCATAGTATACCCACATTGGATATGTGTTTGTTATTTGTTAGGATGCATAGTTAGACTATTAGAGATATGTTTTATCATCTAGCAATTAGTTTTTAGTTTACATCCATGTTTGGTAGGTGGTTTTTACTACATATCTTTTAGTTACAGTTGGTTGTCCTTGCATGGAAAATATTTACAACCACTATAACCACATGATTCCTTTGTATGTTCTATATATTCTATTGTACATAATGAATAATCAACTTAATGTTTGGTATTTTCATATCAAGTAGACTTGAATTAAAATTTTTTGCTTACCCCAATGGTTATTTTTTAGTTATTTTTTCTAATTATGAGGACAAATAATACATTTTCCAAGGGTATCCTTGGTTTTTAGGTAGTGTAGAAATTTTCATGAAATCCTTGCATACTAATTTCAAAGAAAAAATGAAAATACCCTTAGTAGACCTTGTTTGGGTGAGATATTTTGGGTTGCTAGAAAATTTCTAGAACCAAGTTATCTTCATGGAAATATGTAATACTCTAGGATTGTATACAATGAAAACAAATAGTATAATCTAGTTTCAATAAATTATTTATGCTAAAATTTATGTTCTCATTGACCTTGGTAAGCCATTACCAAAAAATAATACTTTATAGTTTGTGGGGGAGACCTAGAAACAAGATGTGTATTATGAGAACATCCCCTTTAAGTGCAATATTGTTCATGAATATGGTCACCTAGCTAGGTATTGTAAATATTGTATCTCAAAGTAGGCACAAGAAGAAATAACCCTTGAAGGTTTTGAACTACCTAAATAAAAGAACATACAGAGAAAATAAAAATTAGAGAGAAGGTAGTCATCCCTACCAATAACATTACTAACCTCCCAATATATTATGAATAAAGTATCATGGATATGGAGATCCTAGAAACTCCTATTCAAGACCTAAGAAAGGAACCAATAGTTGAAGAAATAAATCACAACATTAACCTAATTCTAGATCTACAAGGTAACCCACAAGAGAACCCACCCCAAAATTTGAAGTGATACCAAAAGAAAAATAGAATATAATAGAAAGATAATGAATCTAATGAGTCAAATGGAGTAACTAATAAAGGAATAGATAGTAGAAGTGAAACCTAGGAATATTCTAATAGGGCTATGATGGTATTCTTATCTATGTTAGATTTGGAGTCCATCCTAGAGCCAAAATGAGTGAGTTAGGAGTCTACTAAAAAGATGAAGTTAGATACATACCAAAGAGCAGGTAGGAATACTACTCAACATCAAATAGGAAAAGAAGGTACAAATATAATAGCAATGAGTAAGTTCAAGGATCTTACCCATATTTTTAGTCCCTATGCTTTATGAAGTGCATTCTATAGAATATATGAGGGATTAATGGTAGTTTGGTAAAGCATAATGAAGTAAAATAAATGATTCAGTGACATTATCCATAGATGGTTTTCATCCAAGAAGCAAAATTTTCAATAGAAGAGATGTAGATTTTCATCAAACATATTTGACCTGCATGTAGAATGGAATATCTAATCTCCTAAGGAGTGGCTCATTTTTTGTATCCAAAATATATAGTGATACACCAAATAATAGAAATTTGGAGCATTTTCGCTTTACTGACATGATGGAGGTATTTTTCTCAACATTGGTTAGGTCTTAATTTATACACTCCTATCAAATTGGATGAAATTTTTTAATAATTAAGGAATGTATCTTATATTATGAATCATTGAAAGATAAGATAGAGGGAAATCACACTCTAGAGAGTAGTATTGATCTCACAATAGAGCATATTAGATATCTTCATCTGGTAGATATTAAACTAGATGATGGTATGATGACCTAGTCTAATAAAAGGTACAACCCAACATGCATTCTAGAAAGACTAGATATATTTCTATTATTAAAGGAGTTTTTGAGATATATACATTCCAAGAGCACAAATATTAAATAATGTAGGTTTAGATCATTGGCCAATGTTTGTGTAAGTGTAGAATGCTAGACCTAGATCTGATCCTTTTAGATTCTAGCTAATGTGGTTTTGAGATGGGTGGACATGTATGATACAAAAAGTGGTCTCAATCAAAATGTTTAAATTTTACAAAGGAGATAAAACATAGATGGTGGAAATGTATGATACAAAAAGTGGTCTCAATAAAAATGTTCAATATTTATAAAGTAGAGAATAGAAGGGGTTTGGATTGAATATTAGAGTGAATATGGGAGTGATGGTGAGCGAATTTCCAAAATTTGAATATTCGATGAGCGGGAAGCAAAGAGGTGGCAGTAAGGTACTAGGGAGTGGATCGGGAGCACACACAAATGGCACAAATGATGGATCAGACAACTAATATAATGGGAATGGAAAAATAAATAAATCATATTCGGGGTCTCAGAGAATGTGAACGGTGATGGTGGTTGTGGGACGAAGGACCCTCAGGATAAAGCATAAATAAGAAGTAGGAAAACTAACTTAGCATATTTCATAGAAGCACTTAAGGAAAATCCCAAACCCTTGTCAGTTGCACCATGCCCCTTTATCCCTCAAGGTTGTGATGGCATTCTACCAGATGAAGTCATAGAAGGGTACATTACCCTCGAATCTTTCTCCCTAGTTAGGAAGTTTCTAGGTGGAAGTTCCGATATGGACACTACTCATTGATGGGTGGTGATAAAATTGAAAACCAAAGGATGTTTAGAATTGATATCCATATTCAGATGTTTCTTCATGATACAACTCAATACCTAGGAGGATACATATTGAATTCTTTCAAGGGTCCCATGGTTCTTCGAAAGGAGCCTTTTTCTATGCAAGTGGGAAGTGTATTTCGATTCGGAGACTGAGAATATCAATTCACTTCCATTTGGATCTAGCTCCCAAATTTACCCTCTTATTTCTAGCACAAGGATGTGCTTTAGAGGATTTCTTGAGCAATTGGGGAGCTCATCACTATCAACCCAACAACATGCATCAAATCACAATTGGTGCATGCCCGTATCTATATTAATACAAATTTGAAGACCCAACTCTCAAACCATGTAAATATGATCTACAGGTCCTATCGTCACCGTCAACCTTTGGAGTATGAGAATAAACCCTCATTCTATACTAAATGTCTCTCACAGGTGCATTCCAATTCCAATGCTTGATACTAAAACCTGTGTAGAATGCTTATCAAAAATTGTTTCATCTGCCCAATATAGAAGCCCAGAATATGAAAGCCAAAGAAGGCCCACACCAAGACCTCAAAGGCAAGCAACATGCTCCCTCCCATCTAATTGGTGACACGAGTAAGGCAAGTGCCCTGTTTTATTTTTACAATAGGTTTAGTTTACTCAATAATACCAGTATCAATAAAAAAAATTATGATGAGGAGTGTCATTGAGAGGAAATCCCTGGATGAAACCAACCATACCAACCATCTCTAAAGGTAAGCCATCCCTAGAAAACTCAATCTTCATCCCCAACATCATGCCCTAATTACCCATCGACTAGTTCTCCTAAGACCCTGGTCCCACCAACCAAACCCCCTCAGTCACCCAACCCTCTGCCCATGTCCCCACCACCAAATAGGTCTACCTCACACCATTCCCCATATGAAACCTAGGATGATGAGGTTGATAGTGTTGATTCATCCCACAAATTTCCAGAGGCTTGGAGCCCTAAATAGACCAGGAGCTTTAAAAAATTCCATATATATGTTGGAGGTGACAAAAATAAGGGTAGACCCTCTGGTGCAAATTTAAGGAGTAGAGACACAACAAAAGACATAACCAATGGCACCCAATGAACTCTCTTCCAAGAACTAGGAATTTCTAATAGAGAAGAATCAAAGAGATCCAAACCTCCTATGCAGTAATGCAAAGGAGGCAAAAAACCTTCCAAAATTCCCATATGATAATCCTCTCTTGGAATATGAGAGAGTTAAATGAAGCAAGAAAACAAATACTGGTTGCTTCTATGTGGAAGGATTCAAATCCCATAATTTTTCTAATTCAAGAAACCAAATTAGGCATGCAATGTTCACCTAAAGTTGCCAAGATTATTTGGAGAAAATGTGAGTTTTCTTTTATCCTTGTGTTGGAACATCTAGTGGCCTCCTTTGTCTCTAGGACCCAACCAAGGTGGAATGAAGAGTAGTTTCAAGCAAAGGGTGGATCTCCAACATTTTATTTCATGAAGCTATTACCCATCACTCATGGGTTTTGATGAATGTATATGCCTCAAATATCTCATAGGATAAACTAGCCTTGTGGAAAAATCTCACTCAAATGAGAGAAGCATTCAAGAATATTCCCTAGATCCTTGCTAGGGACATTAATGCTCCATTACACCCCTCAGAAAAGAGAGGTGAGAAAGAGATCGCTCCTAAAATCACAAGGGACTTTAGTCACTTCATGGATACAAATGAATTAATGTATGTTAAACTATAGGGATATTAGTTTACTTAGAGTAACAGAAGGGTGGGGGACCTCATTCAAGAAAGGCTTGATCATTTCCTTCAATCTCAGGATGCGCTCCCCCTATTTGGAGATGCCAACTTACAAGCTATGCCTAAGATCGGGTCTAACCATAGCCACCTAATATTCAAAATTACCAATAAACCCCTATTCAAAATGCCATTTCACTTTGAAGCAATGTGGATCCAGCATCCCGACCTTAAATATCATATCACTTAATGGTGGGGGAGAATTTTCCCTAGAACTATCACAAATAAGGTTACTCAGAAATTGTGATCTATTAAAGCCAAATTGAAGGTGTGGAATAAAGAAAAATTTGGAAACATCTTTGAAAGAAATAATATCATCAAATATAGGCTCCAAAGGATTGAAAATAAGTTTCAACAGGGCCAGGGGAATGATATCTTGAGAGCCAAATAAATATTCTACTCTCAAAATATCACAACATTTTTTGAAAAAAATAAATATTTTGGCACCATAAATAGAGGCATTTTTGGCTCAAATAAGGAGACTTCAACTCCAAGTTTTACCATATTTCCTCTCTTAGGCATAGAGGGGCAAACAAGATCAAGGGTGTAATTAGACAAGATGGTACTTTCACTTCAAATACCTATAAGATTCATGATGAAACGATCTGTCACTTCCAGTCCCTCCTTGGCTCATGCCCCACCCCCTCTAGCAAAGTCATGGACTCCCTTCTTGAGCACATCCCTAAAACCATCTCTAACAACATGAATGCCTACCTATTGAGCCCTTTAAGTCCTAAGGAGATCTACTAGGATATTTTTTCCATGTAGCCAAACATATCTCCTAGCCCTGACGGTTTCTCCCCAAGGTTTTTCCAAGCTTACTGGAACATCATCGACCTCGACCTTAGCCAAGACATCTCACAAATATATAATTATAGATTTATTCCAAGGGATGTGAACTCCACATTCCTCGTACTCATTCCTAAAGACCCTAGCTCCAAATCCTTGTCTAACTATTAGCTTGTAAGTCTATGTAGTGTCATCTATAAAATTATGTCCAAAGCCATGGCTAACAGACTTAAATTCATCCTCCTATCCTTGATCGACCTCTTCCAAGGAAATTCTATTAAGGATCAAAATATAGTGGATGAGGTCATAACCATCCATGAGCTCATCCATTCTGCCCTTAATTCTAACAAATCAGCTTTCTTCCTTAAAATTGACATGAACAAATATTTTGATAGAGTTGATCAAGAGTTTTTGGCCAAGGTCCTTCAAAATTTTAGGTTTCACGATAACTGGGTTTATCTGATTTTGTAATGCATCCCCTCGTATCATATTTTTGTGTTTTTTAATGGATCAGTGGTAGGCTACTTCCCCAACACCAAAGGTTTGAGGCAAGGGGACCCTATCTCCCCCATTATTTTCATCATTCTAATTGAGAGCCTCGATAGAGCTATTAAAGTCACTTGCTCCAGAGGGTGGATCTCTGGCATTAAAGCTACATCCAACCTCTATCCCTTGAATCACCAGAAGTTCATGGATGACACCTTATTGGCTACTTTAGACACCTAAAAGTCACACATTGTTGTTTCTACATATCCATAGGTGATTCCAGACATCCCTAGGCTATTATAGTCTATCATAGTCATGCGTAGTCAGGTGTAGTCATGTGTAGTAATACGTAGATTACCATAATTCATCATAGTAATATGTAGAATTCCATGTATCACTTCACCAAATTTTAGGTCATAAAACATCATAAGCATTCCAAATGACATCTTACACATGGCGATATCATTCGACGGTCCATTCACATGCAATTAAGACCCCCACGAGGTATTAGTTGGCCAAAATAATTAATAAGTCAATTACCAAATTCTAATTTAATGTTGAATTCACTTAAGTCACCTTTTTAGGGTAAATTTGATTAAGAGAACCCTTAATATTGATTAGCACTAATCACATCCTTCCACATGTGTGAAATTGGGGTTTGTTGAGATATTTCTTTAATCATGTCTTAAATTGGCTTAAGGACCTCCTAATCAGGATTAGCCCTAATACATCCTCACACATGTGTGAGGATGAGATATTTTTTATAAGGAATGTGATGTTGCCACATTGCATTTCTTAACCTAACCCTAGTCAGAATCAAACCTAGGTTTAGTCTATCTAACCCCCCCTGCACCTTGCCTTTACCTATAAATAATGGGTCCCAAACCCCTAATTAAGTATGATTCACAAATTTAACAAAGCATAGTTACTCTTCTAAAATGGAAAGCTAATATTGAAAATTCACTTCCCAATGTACATATTTAGATTTCAATGGTACATAGAGGCACCCCAGCTGCCTAGGAGTCGACCCACCTGAAGTATTTTACAGAAGAGGCATGACAACTTAGATCGCCCCTTGCCCCATGAATTTGGCCTCAGTTTTACCCTTGGGTGGTATATTGGGTCTATAGGCCCCAAATCACTCCATATTTTGGTGGTAGGCTCCCTTTCACCATATTATTACTTTCTACACAGTTTATGTCATGTTTTGTTATGATTTTATAGTCATTTCATCTTTATATATATGGGGCCTGACTAAGGCAAGCCCCCCAATGTATTGACCCTTTTTTGCAAGTTTATTTCAGGTTATTCAACGGATTTTAAGGATAAGAACACCAACAAAAAACAACCCCGTGGTGGCCCACATACAAAGAAGACCACCTACACTAAGGGACATTAGAATAAGGCATCAAGTCTATAGTGTATTCATGAAAGGAAAAAGAGGAATTCACCATATTTTTAACCTATATCAAATTTATCATGAATAAAGCATATATTTCTAAATGAATTATGTTAGTACTTTTTATTAGATCAAATGTCAACTTGTGGTCATTTCATTTTGGCATGCCCAGTGGAACCCCCAAAATGGATAATGCTAGATTCATTTTATTGGTAAACATGACATTATCCTCTATTTATGTATCTTACAGGTATAAAATTTGTTTTCCATAGAGACCTCCAAATCCCTAGAAACCATCCTAGGCCATCAATTTTCTGATTTGAAGCCTTTGAAACTGATTCACCCCTCACCTCGCGAACCAATCCTAATTCACCTCCTGGGTCACGATTTGGGTCAAATTTGCCCCTTGGGTCATGATTTGAGCACACAATCCTCAAAAATCCCCAAAGCAGCTGGGGTGATTTTTTCAGGGGCCAAGTAAACCCCCCTTAGCATCATAATGTAGGTATGCTCACCTTTTCTGCTTTTGTTGTAAGTTTTGGAAACAAAAATCTCATTAACTAGTTAAATAATCATTGCTAGACATAGTTTTGTTTTCATTGCAAAGTTATTGAATCTTTAGGGTTTCTGAAATTTTTAGGACCTAAAACTTTCTAGAAAGTGTACAAAATTTATTTCTCAAATAAATTTTCATTTGTCTTTTATTTTTACATATGACATAAGCCTAAGTTGTTCTTCCTTCATTCATAGCTTCCATTGCTAAAAGGATTTTTACATTCTTAAGTAAAATCGGGGTTTCTAATCCCATCTTATATTTCTAAAAGAATTTTACATTCTGAAAGTTCAAGTTAGGGTTTCATAATTCCCTTTACTCCACACACATTTGGATTGCATGTTTCTATGTTTTGCAAATTAAATTAGTTTGATTCACAAAGGCATTTAGGCTAGACCATTTCTTTACAAAGAGTGTAAGCTATTTAATCATTTGCTTTCAAAAATGCATTAGGATTAGTTTTCTTCTGAAAAGGCAATTAGCTAGTTTCTTACCTCACAAACATCATTAGCAAAACATAAACCCAAGCACACTCACGTGGTACCTTAAACAAATGGTAACATTGGACTTCATCCCCAATACATCCCTCGAGACTGGTGTGGATCGAGTTGCACTATCCATTAGCTCTCCCCCTTAGAAAACTAGTAGCACCACAAGGGTAGTTTTATGGATTTCATCATTGAAAAATCCCTCATGTTTGTGATTGGGCCCTGGATTTCATCACCAACGGTTACCTATAGAGTGGGATAGGATTAGCGCCTTCATCCACAAGGCTTGTATAATTTGTGGAATTGGTAACTATCATTATTGACTAAGCCTGCCTGAGGGTGAAGCGAAAACATAGGTATGCCGGTAGTAGGTCTCATAAAGTGCCACCTCTTCTCGTGAGAGGATATTGTGAACTCGCTTCAGTATAGTGAGTCCCACCCCTTTAGGATATCATTTTACTGCACCTTCCATATAGTTCACCATTTGCATGTTGTAGTGCCATTCTATCATGTGCATATTTGGGTGTTGTAGGAGGTTTGATATTGACAACATTCCTAATTTTCTAGTGTATTCACACCATTACCTATGATTCTACATAGGGATTATCAACATTACAACACATAAAATGAATAAAACACTTTTTTTCTCAACAATTAGAATTGATTTTGGTCTACCATTGTTTGCATGATCATAGACTGGTCTCAAAACACTGCACTATATTTTTTTGCTACACACATCACACCATTTACTGTACACTCACATTAGACACATTTGAATCTACATCACACAGGTTTTATTCTTAAAAAACCCTTTTACACATGCTACTATTCATGTGGTCACCTGTAGTAGAGCATGTGAGTAATCATGCTCTATGGAGGAATGGCCTCCCCCTTCCTCTAGTCAGTCCACTCTTACTCCTTTTATCATTAAGGAGAGGATTATAGACACATCTAATTCATGCATAGAATTTGATATACAATTCACACATATGATGCCTCACAAGGAGACATCCACTTTGAGTGAAATTCTTGATACTTCAATCGTAGAAGATTACCTATTCCTTTCAACCCCATACTCGCCTAATCCGTCGACCATGTTCTGTGATCATGTAATCTACACAGCACCAATACAATCTCCTTCATCCTTCATCGTATATGAGGATGTCATACCTACTTCACCCACCTTTGCACATCCATTCTTCCAGAATCTATCTCAATCCTTGTTTGAGAATGATTCCTCCCTCATAAACCATACCTGTCCTAAGGTCGCATAATTTTCCCCTATCGTAGGAATGGTGTCTGACCCATCCTCCTTCATTGTAGAAAGCCAGAAGCCATCCTACCAAACTTCATAATAGGTCCCTACCTAGCAGGAACCACAAGCATTCCCTCAAATATCACACCCATACTCCTCACAAGAGTACCAACCACCCTCTTCCCAAGAGTCGTTATTCACCATATCTTAGGGTACATACCAACAACCTCTTTAGGAGCAATATATGCAAACCCAAGTAGGAGTGTATACCTACACTTTCCCATCAAACCAAGCTCCTACCTTGATAGCTTATCCCACATTTTTTGTAGCTTTCCCACCTATCTATCAGGTATCCGGAGTGCATGACACCCAACCCTTGGAGCCACCTTTGCCTACGATGACCATTAGGATAATGCCAACTATTCCTTTTTAGGCTCCCACTACAAATATCCATCCTACCTATGGATCGACACCAACATATTATACACCCACTCAACCAAATTATTCCACATAGTTTAGTTTTCCTACTTCCTACCCTTCAGGGCAAAGACATATCCTGTCTTTTGATACCTCATCTCGACCACCCCTAGCACCAGTAGCACTAAAAATTACACTACCACCAACTACACCTAGCTTATTTATGCCTCCTCTAGTATGGTCATTACCACACAAGGTCCAACCAGTATAGTAGGCTCCAAACCAACAAGTACCCCTGCCACAACCGCATGTTGCCCATTCATAGTACTATTATCCTCAACATACATCTACCCCACAACCTAGTGTGTTCGTAGATACGACAACACATGTCACCTAGTACCCGCCTTATCATGATAAGGCACAATAGTATTCCCCATAGTATTGTGAAGAACAATAATACCAATATCCACCACATCCATAGGGTCAGCCTAACATATCCCAACCCTCGACTCCTATGACACCCAAAATTCAAATATCGCGAGATGAAGTCAATATGTTGAACCTACACAACTCTAGCTAAGGGCCACAAAATCCTTGCTATGATAAACTATGCAATGAGTTGGTTCACCCATTAGTTCACATTACTCCTTATCTGTAGCGCTTCGAAATATCAAAATTTAACAAGTATAGAGGTAAGGAAGATCCCAGAGAACATGTGAGAAACTATTGCTCATTCTATTACCAGCTTCACTATAGTAACCCCCTCATATTGTGTACTTTTTCCCTATTCCTCATTGGGCCATCATTTTATTTGTACAACATGCTACCACACCATAGCCTGTATACCTTTTAGTAGCTGGCCAATTCCTTCTTAGAGCACTTTTCCATCAACATCAAGAAAAAGACCACATTTTTTGATGTCTACGCCTAACGATAGGCAAACGATGCACCCATTATGGATTTTGTTACTATATGGAGAGAGATTATCCATTACCTTACCCATAGCCTCCCCACCTCGGAGCTTGTGACACTATTTTCCAAGTGTTGCCACAAAAACATTTCCACATCCCTTCAACTTCACCAAAGTTGTACTTTTGAAGATGTTATCTCGCAAGCAAAAGTGATCGAAGATATTAAGGTCCAATCTTGGAATATTAAGTTGAGATCCAAATCCAAATATAACTCCAACTTTCACTTCAATAGACCCACATTGAATCAACCCTACCCATGACCATCACAAACCAACCAAGTTGTACCTGCTACCCTAGCACTAGTACCGACCCCTCCACCCTATACACTACAACCGCAAGCACTCCAAGCTAATGCTCCTACTCCACCATGACCACATAAATACCATGGCATGTGCCCACAAGGTCCACCATGCAACTTTACACCCTTTTCTAAACCTTTACCAACCCTATTCAATAGATTGTATGAGGGCAACCATCTCATTTTACCTGAGATCCACCCATTGGATCCAAATTCACCTAAGCCTCATGAATATAACAAGTAACTCTTCTATCCATTTCATAGGTAGCATGGCCATAATATTGATTCATGTCACTCCTTTTGAGGGTAAGTTCAAGACCTAATTTATAGAGGCACTATTCAGGTAGCAAACCCTCTAGCCTTGCAGAACCAAAACCTAGGGATTTTCCAAAAATCTCTATCAGATCAGAGAGGACATAATCCCCCTAGACCTCCAAACAATCCTCTAGCACCACCTCACCAAGTCAAAAATTTCCAGTGTGATCCTCCATCACATGGGGTAGCAGGCATGATCAAACTTACTATGAGAAACCAATGGTACCTGTCATGCCAAACAACACATATTGTCTCTCTCCCTGTCTAGTTTACATCCCCATAAACACCCCAAATACCTAATACCATACCACCACCTCAAAATGTGATTACCATTCATGGTAGTCTAACCCATTAGCTATGTAGTGCCCCTATGTGGCTATCCATATTTGATCTCCTATAAAAGTCTCAACCGTATTATGAGGTGTTGAATGATATCCTACATTCCATTGACTTAGAGACACATAACACAAATAATTTTTTCAATTTCATAGGGAACATCCCACGATGCCTTCAACCTTCAATTAGTTTCCATGACCATGAGAAAATAGAACTCGTTGGTGAAGGAGCTGACCATCCCCTCCACATACAAGATAATATCAAGGATATTACCTACAACCGGGTACTCGTTGACATGGGCTCATCCATTAACTTCATATCCATAGCAGCCCTGCATCATCTACACCTCCCTCTAGCACATTTTACCACACCTTCCCTATACCTGTGTGCTTTTGATGGTTCCATGAGACCTACCATAGTATCCATAGTTATTCCCATTTTCATAGGCATCCGTATGATACCCATCCTATTTCACATCATTCAAGGAGAAATGCAATACAATATTCTCCTCCATCGTCCTTGGATTAGAGACATGCAGTGTATCCCATCCACATTACACCATTGCATCAAGTACATCCACAACAGACTCGTGCACTGTGTCCCAGTCAATGGAGACCCCTTTAAGTTTTGTAATGTCGTAGACCTTCCCCATGTGCCTTCATTCACATCCTCACAACTATTATTGGTATCCTCTCACCAATCAGTAGGAGAATCTGTATCCTTCCCAATTTCCACCCCATCCCAATGTTCATCAACAACACTTTTGTGGGCCAAACAAGGTTAACTTTTTCCTACTTTTGTCAGATGCGCGTGCATTTAATTATCAACCCAGGGAGCTTCATAAACTTGCAAGAGTCTGAATAAGATTGCTTACAATACCACTTGAGATGAGTTCGCTAATCCTACTATTGGGGGGTGTTTTAAAAATGGTTGTCAATCATTCATGCACTCCTCAATAATTTACGTAAGAAGAAAATAATTAAATCTACGAAAATAAAACATTCACACATTCTTGAAAATGAATCTACTGCAAATACTAGAAATAGCAATGTGGTAAATGACCTTATAAAATCAATAAAATAATCCAAAAAATAGAAGAAAAGTGGGGAAGAAATACTAGCTTGGAGTGGGCCCAGGCTCCAACAGCTTCCTCCCAGCTGAACACATGCTTAGAACTCTTAGAACTGTAATATATTTATCAAAGTGTTACAATATATATCTATCTATGTATCTCTATATGAATCTATATGAATCTATATCTCTCAGAGCGATCTAAACATGTTTATGTAACACACGTGTAGAACTTCTATTACAACGAGGTTACAATAGTCGATTCATCCCAGACTAAATTAAGATAGTCTGGTGAATGCAATCGATGTCTACTTAAAATTGGCATTTGGTTCTAATGATGGCATGTTCGTTGATTGGTTTGTTCTTCACCTATCATTGGCAAGACATTTCATACGTTGGTGTGATATCTAATTTATCTCTACATGACGTAGAGTTGGAACTGCACCAGCCGCTACTGTCCACGTCTTGCAAATCTAGTCAACAGGCAAAGAACAGAGGTGCCTTCCCTATGAGGAAGGCACCTAAGTATATCGGGCACCTTTTCTATATGAAAGGTATCTTACTGCTATGGCACCTTCCTAGAAGAGGAATGTGCTTACCTTCTGTTGGCACCTTCTTGTGGGAGGAAGGCGCTTGCCTTCTAGTGGCACCTTCTATGAGGAAGGCGTGTCTTCTAGTGGTGCCTTCCTTATGGGAGGAATGCACTTTGCCTCTTGTGGCGCCTTCCCGTCGATGCCTTCCTTATGAGAGGAAGGTGCTTCCTTCCCTTTGGTTCCTTCCTAGAGGAGGAAGGCACTTTTCTTTCCTTGGTGCCTTCTTGGAAGAGGAAGGCACCTACTTACTTTTTCCACCTTCCTGGAAGAGGAATGTGCCTACGTTCTCTTGGCGCCTTCTTGGAAGAGGAATGCGCCTACTTTCTCTTGGCACCTTCCTGGAAGAGGAAGGCGCGTATGTTCTCTACATTTACCCCCAAAGAAACACAGTTCCAAGTCCATCAAAAAGACGTTGACTGATCCAAATCTAACTAAACCAACTGTAATTCCACAAAACACACTGAAAAACACACAAATTAGATAACACGCATAATTTCATCAAATATCTATATAATCATTTATAAAATTATGCAACCCTTATTATATAGCCACATAATCATCAAGAAAATATGTAAAAAATATGAGCATTTCTGGTGCTCATCATCCCCCCACGCCTAACATATGCCACACCCTCGTGGCATCCAAACTGTAGGTAGCCCTGTTGACCCTTCATTATTGCAATTTCTTGGAGGATTCGGTTGCCCCTATGGCCCGAGTCTGTCTCCTCTACAAGTTAGCATCTAAAGGTGTGGCTCACCTTTTCCTACAAAAAATTGAGGGTGCGGCTGTCAACTATCCCTTTCTCATTCTGACTACTACTGGAAGTGATCTAGCTAGTGTCATCTTTGCTAACTGGAATGCAGCTTCGGTAGCTTGCCAGAGGTCAACATCTAGAGGTCTGACCGTTACCAGAGAGATATCTAAATCATACCTCCTGGAAGGTACTACTTGGGCCTTGTATAATCTGGTCGCTTCAGGAGTAAGCCCTATGTTCTCCTTTGCAATGGCAGTGGCCTCCAATTGGGGGCCATATACCCCCCATCATTCCAAATACCTCCTCATCATGGAGGGTCGTCCCTAGGATGAATCGTAAATATCCTAGAACTGGATTTCCTCTATCATATTAACATAGATGCCAGAGTCTCCTCGCATCCTCAAGGCTACCTTCCTGGCCTCTTTGGCTTCTTTCATCTCCTTGAGCAGTCGTTTGAATTGTTTTTGCCTTTCGATGAATGGCTACATGTCCCACTCGTCATCTTCTGGCTTGGTGAAGGTCACATTTACCTTCTTTCAAATCATCTTGGGACTTTTTCCCCTGGCCTCTATGAAAAATGTGATGGCTTGAACAGGGGTCTTCTCTTTCTCCCTGGTGGACGTCTCCTCACTTCGAGGGTCCTGCTCTAGAGCGTTCTCTTCATTTTGTGCTATCTTTGGGGGTAATCCTTCGTTCTCCTGTCTATCTGGTGTCGACCCCTCAGGCTCTTCTCCTTCTTTAGGTATGGGGAGTTACTCCTTATCCTCTGGTCCTGTCTAATTTTGGAGGCCCTCGTCCTACTCTATATCACTTAGGATGATGACAGGGGGTATTGTGGGACTTATCTCCCCTTCACTCCCAAAAATAGAGGAATTCTCCCCTCCCTCCAGGTTGCTCTGTCGGGCATCCGATCAAATTTCCTTCAAAGAGAATACTTGTTCAGCAGATGTGGGAGAATTCGTTGAGACTTATTTTTTCTAATAAGTTTGAGTGTACACATCCCTTCTTTCCATTCCCCTATCTTGAAGCAGCTAGTTTTCCTCCTGCAAATTCTAGACCAACTGCTCAAGCTAGGCGATCTGTCTGTCTCGTTCATTCAACTCCCCTTCATGCTTGTTCTGGAAGTCCTCTAGAATTTTTTGGGTCATCTAGTAATTGGTTTATCATTCGAGTGCCTCCTCCAAGGCTGCATCGACCTAGTCATTGTTCCTAAAAGTCCTTGCATCTTGTGGGCTCTGGTTCATCAATTCTCAAAGGGTTTGGGCTACAAAATATACTTCTGGGTCACTTTGTTCTTCTTCTATCGAGAGGAGTCACCACAAATGTTTCCTCCTAGGGACTGGTTTTGTCAACCAAAACTCGTCTTCATCGCTAACAAGCAGCGCTCCTTCCTCATGCTCAGGCACTGGGAAATGCCTTCTTTCCTCCATGTTCTTGGGAACTAGTGACTGCCCTCCTTTATGTTTTTGGGCATTGGTGACTGACCTCTTTCCTCTATGAAATAGGGCAATGTCAATTGCTTGATACTTGTTATTTCCTCTACAGGGCATCTCCTATCTTGCCCTGCTTCGACAACAACATCGTGTCACCTTTCTTGGCTGCCATCTCCCCTTGCATTGGGGTTCTACCTTTGTGCTTCTGCATGGCGGGCCAATGCTGATATCATCCCATGGTGGGATAAGGTAGACGATGCCCCTTTTGGTACCGAGCCACTTCGTCCTTCAGAGCATTCACCAAGTAGAAGGGCACGTTCAACTTCCATGCACAAGGTGATTGAGAAACTGCACATGATTAGCGTGCAAATGGGTATATTTCCTGATGCATGTGAAGAATCGAGCAACCTGCTTGAATATCTTCCATATATTCATGGGGAGACTATTTTTGGATAATCCCTAATTGTATATCTGCACATTCTCTCCTGGCAGCAGCACCTCAGCATATGAATTTAATAGTCCACCCTTATATACACATTCCCCTATGAGGGGCAATCCGGTTGCCTATGAGATGAACTCGGGGGTGACTAGAATTTCTACCCCTCATACTTGGGCTACATCACCCCTTAAGGAGGTAGCAAACTCCCTGGCTACCTCCATGTCCTGGCCTTGACTAACCAGGGTATAGTATTCAAGCTATCCCTCGGCCTCGAAATGTGCCTTCACTAATCCTCTGATTTCATCTGTATCACCTGGTTCATTCTTCTTCACTACGTAATTCTTAGACCTTCCTCCCATGGTGCCTTCCCTTACTACTATTATTTTTTTTCCTTCCTTCCTCAGGAATGCGCCTTCTTATAGGGAAGGCGCCTAACCCTAGTAGTTATGTAAGGTGCCATATCATTGGCATGTGGTTCTGGCTATGGGGGGATATTATATTTATGATGGCGATATCTTTTCTGGTATTGCATATTTTATAAATAATTATATAAAATTTTGAATTAACATGTGCATACCTGATTCGATGTTTCAGGCGTCATGAAGGTCGTTGATTTACCAATGTTTGATACGGGGGAGGGGTATGGTCATCTGGTGCCGCTCATTCATGTGATGCTTCATTCCGCTCAAGGCATCCGGGATGCATGAGTGCTGGCTCTACATGGGAGGTGTTCTTTGGTACCTTCCCCATGTGGAAGGCTCTGATGTGGCACCTTCCCGATGTTGTCGGTGCTTTCTACATGGATGCACCTTCCGATGATGGAAGGCACCTCTGATTGGATGTGTTGTCCGGTGGTGGAAGGTGCCTTCTTGATGATGGCACCTTCCTACTATGGAAGGTGCTCTTGATTGGGTGCACCTTTCCGATGTGGAAGGCGCCTCAGTCTGCATGCACCTTCTTGATGTGGAAGGCACCTCGGTCTGCATGCACCTTCCCAATGTGGAAGGTGCCTTGGCTTTTTTTTTTTTTATGGTGCCTTCCACCCACGAAAGGTACCTATATATATATATATATATATATATATATATATATATATATATATATATATATATATATATATATATATATATATATATATATATATATATATATATATATATATATATATATATATATTTACAACTCTTACTGGGTTGGGCGCCTTCTTTATAAGGAAGGCACCTTCCCTTGGTAGGGTGCCTTCTCTATAAGGAAGGCACCTTCTTCTGGTTGGGTGCCTTCTTTATAAGGAATGCACCTTCTTCTTGTGGGGCACCTTCTTTATAAGGAATGTGCCTTCTTTTGGCTAGGCACATTATTTATAAGGAAGGTGTCTTATTCTCGACAATCATGTTGCGATTGACTGGGAAAGGGTGATCAAGCCTTCCCAGTATTGCTTCATGTTGCCTCAACATATACCTATGATCCAGTGTCATAATGCTGAGCTGAATTAGGCATGGTTTCCCGGATACCTATTCCTCGTGCTGTTAGGTCCACCTACAAAAAGCAACTTAAAAATGAAGGAAAATAAAGGCAATTAGATGCATTTTTTGCCTGTTAGGCCCTAGGTTAGGATGCCTGTAGCTTGCATGCAGGCGTTGTCCCTGCAAAAACACACTATTAAAAAAAACTACATTAACTAATTTTGGGTGAGCACTTCCATGACCACCATTTCACCTATGAGAGTTCGGTCTAGATCTAGCAAGATGGGGTTTCCCACATGCCTATTCTAGATTCTACATGTAATGTTTTGGACGTATTATAGGGGTGTAGTTGGTGGCCATTGACTATGAACACAATGTTGCTATCGTCAATTGTCTTAACGTGCACTGCCCCATTCTTGATGAGATCTACCACCTCATACGGCCCCATCCATCTCTACATTAATTTGCCTTTCCTATACTAGAACCAAGAATTGTACAATAGCACCCATTCCCCTTCTTAGAACTGCTTCAACTTAATGTGGCTATCATGCCACCGCTTTCTTTGCTTTTGTATAATTTTTGTTCTCTACAAAGCATCTAATTGGATTTTGTCCAACTAATCTAGCTGCCGAATCCTTTGTTTTTGAGCTTCATCCAAGCTCAAGTTAAATTTTTAAGCCATTCTGAATGTCTTAATTTCAAATTCAATGGGCATCATCGCATTTTTCCCATAGACCAGTTGGAAAGGTGTAAAAACTATGGGGGATTTCCACGTGGTGTTATATGCCTAGACTACCTCCAGCAACTGTGTAGCCTAATATTTCCTATGTTGTTGCATGGTCTTCGTCATGATGTTCTCTATTTCTCTGATTTTCACTTCCACTTGCCCGTTTTCCTGCGGATGGTAGGGCGTAGTTTTATTGTGTCAAAATATATATTGCTCCATCAGCTCCTCGATCAACATGGAGGTAAATTGAGGCCCTTGGTCTATTGTTATCTCCCTAGGGACCCCAAATCATGTAAAAATATGGGCAAATAAGAAATCGATGACCATTATTTCCTTTGAATCCCTCAATGTTTGAACTTCAACCCATTTGGTAACGTAATCCGTACAAACAAAAATAAACCTCCTCCCCATAGACGATGGATTAAATGGTCCCACGAGGTCCATGCCCCACTTATTGAAATGTTCTACGTGTACCTAAGGCTAGAGGGGAATTTCATCTCGATGGGTTGGTCTGCCCATCCTTTGGCATTCATCACACTTGCTGGCGTATGCAACCGCATCCTTAAATAGAGTGGGCCAAAAGTACCCAGCATGTATGATTTTACAGGCAGTTCATTTCCCTACAAAGTGTCCTTCGCATGGTTCGTCATGAAATACTTTGAGAAATTCTAAGAACTCCTGTTCTACTATGCATATTCTTATAATTTGGTCATGTCCTATTTTAAATAGGAGGCCATCCATCCATAAGAATGATGCACTTTTCTCTATGACTGCCTACTTTTCTCGGTAAGAGAGAGCAGGTGAGGTCCTTCTAGTGGGCAATTAATTGGCTATATCTGCATACCATAGGGTTTTCTCACTAATAGTGAGCAAATGTTCATCTAAAAATTGGTCTTCCACTGCTTGATGGTCTGTTGGTATCAATCTGGATAGAAAATCTGCCATGATGTTATCCTTGCCTAGTTTGTCGACTATGGTGATGTCGAATTCCTGCAGTAGCAACAACCATATGATAATTCTTCCACCAATGGCTGGCTTGCTCATTAGGTATCTAATAGTTGCATGGTTCGTATGGACAAATACCTTATATCCAGTGATATAGTGGTAGAATTTTTTTATAGCATGGACAACTGCGAGGAACTCCTTCTCTATCATCGTGTAGTTGAGCTCTACTCCTACCAAGTTTTTACTGACATAATAAATGGCATAAAATTCTTTGCCATATTTTTGTCTAAGGACTGCTCCAATCACACCGTTGGATGCATCACAGTAGATATGGAACAGTAGGTCCCAATTTGGTCCTCTTAAAACTGGTGTAGATATCAGTTTCTCCTTAATCAATTAGTCTTCCATCCAATTGAACTCCACATCCTTAGATAATAGAGTGTGTAGTGGTTTGGCAATTTTGCTAAATTCAGCGATAAATTGTCGATAATACCCGACTGATCCAAGAAAACTCCTTACCTCTTTCTATGTTCTAGGGCTAGGTAGGTCCCTGATGACCACAATATTCCTTTTATCAACTTTTACTCCTTCTGTAGAGAGGTGGTGCCCCAGTATGATGCCTTATTGCATCATCATAAAGAATTTTTCATTACTTAGGGACAAATTATTTTTCTTCCTTCTATCGAGCACTCTTTCCAAGTTCGTCATTGCCTCCTCAAAGGTTTCTCCATAGATGGTGAATTCATCCATGTATACCTCGACCCCATTGATGAGGCCTGGAAATGCCTCAATTATAACATGTTTTGTACACTAAAAATGCCTATAAACTCTTATGTTTTATCTGATATGTTAGTTAAGTTGATTTAATATGCTGTATATTAACCATTTTGCATGATCAATGTATTTGAAATATTATATGTTGATTTTACAACTTTTTGCATAGTTTTGTGCTCTTTTTTTTATGATTTGTTACAATGGGATATGCTTAGAATAATAGCAGCATTTCACTAATCATATTATAATTTTTTTCAAGCATTTACTTCACCTAAATCGCAGCATGATGCAAGCAAACTGTTGCTATGTAGCAAAAATCGGTCTTTCCCATATAAATTCCAGTCAGTTGTCCATAAATAGCAAGGCATGGAATTCACATGAGGAAAGGGATGAAGACCATTAGAATTTGATCTTAGGAGATAACCCACCTGAGAGATGTAGAAGAAACCAATGGAAAGGATACATTTGTTCATTCCGAAGCATCTTCGGAATGAACAGATATCTTTAGAATGAAGAAAACATAGCATCTTCGAAATGAGCGGATCTTCGGAATGAAGAAAGCAGCGTCTTTGGAATGAGCGGATCTTCGAAATGAAGCATGTAGTATCTTCGAAATGAGCGATCTTCGGAATGAGAATGCAGTATCTTCGAAATGAGCGATCTTCGGAATGAAAACTGCACTGTCTTCGGAATGAAGCCACTTATCTTCGGAATGAAGAACAAAATGTGTTTTTGACCTTTTTGACCGATTTTTGAAGGCGAAAAAATGGAAATAAAGGTTGGAAAAAGTAAAAAGAAATATCCTCCATATGTATTTGCCGTCATTGCTGAAAAAATCCATCATTAAGGGAAAGATCAGGTTTTAGTCCTCTTCTGGGATAAAACCAGAATTTGTTGCAGCATTTTAGGATTAGATCTTTTGAGATATTCTTTGTTTGTAATCAGATCATAGGATAGCTATAAATATTGCTACCATTCAGGTTGAGCTGTAGATAGAGGGAGGTAGATAAATATCAGATAGATAGAAAATAGAGTAAGGAAGCTAAATACAGAGTATAACTAGGAATTGACTATTACAGTCTTGTAACAGTTTTTTAGCAGAATTCTTGTAATCATGTCTTTTGATCAATAAAGTGCACCAGTTCTATTTCAAATTACTTGTAAATGAATGTGATTAATATTTAGAAAGAGAGAGAGACTTACACCTTCTTCTGGACAAAGAGGCTGGCCACTTCCAGACCTAGGAGGAGGACTAACAGAACATGTTTTTATTCTGATTTTGTCTATGCGAGAATGAGTTGCGAGAACTTGTTATGTAAATTGCTTGTGAATAGTTGACAATATTTGCAGTATTAGTTTATTTATGCTAAGATAAATCTTGTGCTTAATGTTTTAGTTGCAATCTTACTTTCAGCTAAGCTTTCACTTTATTTTCATACTGTTATTTTTAGCATTTACTATTTTTAAGCAATTTCCTGCATTTTTATGTTTTGCTGTCAAAATCTGAACAGAGGATTGACAACCTTCTGTTACAGAATTTTGATAGTTTTTATTTCCACATTAGATCTAGACTTTCATTACTGCAAAAGTAATTAGATTTCCTTTCTGCAATTAGAATCAGACTTTCAATTTTGCAATTGTTAATTCTGCAATATAATTAGGTCTTATTCTGCAATTGTAATTAGGACTTCATTTCTATAGTTAGTGATTAGTTTCCAATTCTGCAACTTAGATTAAGATTTAATTCATGCAATTTAGATATAGGAATGTTCCAAAACCCCCCACCAAACCGATTCCACCAATAAGACTTGTTGCCCTAGATTGACCTAAGTTATAGCTGTTTCACTTCTTCTCCCGTAGATAGCCTTGTACACTGCCCTGGATTGATAGATTCATTGAGAATTAATGATGGTATAATGACTACGCATAATTTTGGCACCGTTTCCTGGGAATAGTGTTGTCAGAAGAAAATAAATAGTTCAATAGCTGTAATCAGACCAAACTATGAACATTCAGGTTAAAATCTGAATATAACAGCAGAGTAAGATAACAACTATTGACTTAATTTATGTCATTTAGGAGTAAACATGAATGAGTAAGTCTAGGGAGACCCCAAAGGATCCTTGTCTTGTCCCATTAAGGAGATCTTCACGCCTAAGGGGTGAATCACCTGTGTTTGAACTACTTGAAATACTGATAGAAAAATCACCTGTCTCACCATTAGTAGGACATTTTGAGAAAGGAAAATTACCAATTGTATCAACAGAATATCTTAAGGAAGATAATTCATCAAACTCATCAACAAAAAAGCTTGGACCTCTTGAGAGAACAATTTTGGAAGCTTTAACTTCTCCTAAGAAACAAGAAACTATGGCAGAAGGAGGCAATGTAGATGGCCAGCATGGCTATGTTCATAATGAAGGGGATGATCAGGATATACTCCAACCATCCAGAACATTTGAATATCCTATTCATCTGAATCCAACACAAAACTCTCCCATGAAGACCATTTCACCTTTAGTACTTCTCACCTTTCGAGGTGTTGTATCTGAAGATCCTGACCAGTTTTTGTTTGAATTCAAGGTAGTGTGTGACCTATGATTATATAAATGACAATAAAAAACTTAAGGTTTTTCTCTCAACTCTCAAAGATTCAGCATTGCGCTGGTTCATGAGCTTAGAGCCAAATTCCATAAGAACCTGGGATCAAATGGAGACTATCTTTTTAGACAAATATCAAGAATACTGTCGTGTAAGGAATAGAAAAGATGAGTTATTTAGAATCAAGTAGGAAGATGATAAGACCTTGGAAGATTACCTTGATAGGTTCTCCTTTGTTCAAAGGATATGTGGACTAGTAGAACCAGAATTGTGTAAAACTATCTTTTTGAGAGGATTGCAAGATGAATCTAGAGAAGTTCGGATTTGATGGGAAAAGGGGATGTAACCACTCTCAGTAATGAGGAAATTATGGATCTCTGCAGGAATTACTCTTGCACTAAGCAGAGAAGAAGAAAAATCCACACAAATGGTACTGATGTAAAGGACCTGATAGAGGAACTTGCAAATTTCAAAACTGATATCCTAGTGCATTTAAACACTACTTTAGGGGAAATCTCTACAAAAGCTAAAAACATAGAACCTTTGGCAATTTATTGCCCAAGATGTAGAAGTAAACATGCTTTGAAGGAATGTCCTTTGAATAAAACAACCATCTCAGCCATTTGTAGTATCTGTTCAAAAAGGCATTCAACTGATCAATGCCACCTGCTACCACAACTCAAAATCGTGTTAGAAAACCAGACTGAGGAACTCAACTATATTGGACCAAAACAAGGGGGAAATTTCTCTTAATATCAAAATCCCCCTCGTTTTCCTACAAATTAGGGACATAATCCTGGTACTATGCCTTGGGGACAATCCGAACCACCCCAACGTCCTTGGAATTATCCTCAATGGACAAATTCCCAAGAATGGCCACAATCAAATTGGAGTAACCCAGCCTGGAATCAAAATCAAAACAACCCCTCATGGAATCAAAACAATCCAGCTTGGAATCAAAATCAGACTAATCCACATTGGATGCAAAACCAACCACAATGGAATCAGCAATACCATTCCTATCCAAGGTAGCAAAGGAATCAAGGTCAAACTCAGCATTTATTGCCTGCACCTAATCAAAATTTTCAAGAAAAATAGCAAACACAACAAGTGAAGCAACCTCAATTGCCAGCTCAGCCAATCACTAATCCAAACAATGTAAGACAGACACCTCCTATCTATGTGGCTGAAGCTGAAGAAAATATTGAAATTAATGTTCTTGATTGTAGTGATATTCAACTCTGTTCAGGAAAATTTGTACCTGAACCAGTTTTAATAGAAATCAAAGATAATGAAGAGCAAGAATCATCAGAACTAGAGAGAATCCAACCAACAAAAGAAACAAAAAAATTGGATCCAACAATAGAAAAAGAGACACAAGCAGAACAATTACCAAGGATAGTTCCATATCCTGAAAGACTTAATGCAATACCAGAAATTTCTGAGTCAGAATTGGTCAAAGAACTAAAAAAATTGACTATCTCATTACCCTTATTGCAAGCCATTAAGGAAATACCAGAAATTAATAGTACTATCCAAAATTTGTGCATTAAAAGAATAGGGAGAAAGAAGAAAGCATTCCCCAAGACTGTGCAGGTTGAAGGAAAGATAGCTGATCTCTTATCTGGAAAACTACTACCTCCAAAGTATAGTGATCCAGGAAGCCCAGTTATCACAGTCACCATAGGTTTAGTACCAATATCAAATGTTTTAGTGGATCTAGGAGCTGTAATAAATGTCATGACTAAAGATACAATGGAACAGTTACAGCTCAAACATCTCAGCCCCACATTTACAGTTTTAGAAATGGTTGATAGGTCAATAGCAAAACTTGAAGGAATCATTGAAGATGTCCCTATATAAGTTTCTTCTTGGGAATTCCCTGTAGATTTCTTGGTTTTATAGCCAAGAAATTTAGCACATGGATATCCCATTATTTTGGGAAGACCTTGGCTTGCAACTGCAGCAACCTTCATAGACTGCAGATCTGGAAATATGACCATTTCAAATGGTATTGAGCTGAAAAAAAATTCTTTATATCCTCCTGTAAAACCATCTAGCAAATTTTCAGGTCAGTTATGGTTTTCTGACTCAGATGAAGAACCGGAAGAGGTCATCTCCACACTAGCTACCTTAGTAGTAAGAGAACACACAGAAGACCTCAGTGACACAGAAAACATAGAAAATGAAACAATCCTGATGAATGTTCTGCATGAACAAGGTTTAGAAGAGGAAGCAACAAATATCCAACAGTTGATAAGTAATGAGGAGAATAAAAAATTTGAAGATGAATCATCTGTGCTATCACAAGGAAACTCTGTTTCACTATCACATGGATGGCACCATCATTTGATTTTTCCTTCTCACTGTTCCATACAAGAAATGCTTCCCTCAAGCAGCAATGAAACAGAAACTACTTCGTTTCTCCAATCACAACAATGTCCTCTTAATCCCTTAATCACCAAGTATGAAGGAGTGAATTCAGTCCTTCTAAATACAAAACAAATAGAAGTCTAGCTAGGAAAATTTTTGAATATCTACAGCCAGCTTACTAGGGAAGAGGAAGAAAAATTGATAGTTGTTTTGTAGAAGCATGTTCATGCTTTTGCTTGGAACTACAAAGATATGTCAGGAGTTCATCTTGATATATGTATCCATAAGATCTATACCGAAGAAGTCAAGCCATTCAGACAATTTCAAAGAAGATTGAATCCTGCCTTAAGAGATATTGTGAAGGAAGAAATTGAAAAACTCCTGGAAGTAGGATTCATTTACCCAATTTCTGATAGTCAATGTGTTTCTCCATTGGTAATAGTTCCTAAGAAAAATGGAAAAATGAGAGTATGTGTAGATTACAGAGAATTGAATAAGGTGACATACAAAGACCATTTTCCATTACCTTTCATAGATCAAGTGTTAGATACTCTTGCTAGAAAAAGATACTTTTGTTTTCTTGATGGATTCAATGGGTAGATACTCTTGCTGGAAAAAGATACTTTTGCACCTGAAGATCAAGAAAAGACAACTTTTACATGTCCATGGGGAACATTTGCCTATAGGTTTTTACCTTTTGGTTTGTGTAATGCCCCAGCAACTTTTCAGATGAGCGAGTCCTAGCAATTTTTGCTGATCTGACCACCAAAAGTGTTGAAATTTACATGGATGATTTCACAGTATGTGGACAAACTTTTGATTTTACATTGGAAAATCTTGAAAAAGTCTTAACTCGCTGTGAAACATACCACTTATCCTTAAATATAGATAAATGCTTCATGATGATGAAGGAAGGGATAGTTCTTGGTCATCACATCTCTCCTGAAGGGATCCAAGTTGATCCAAAGAAAGTTGAAATTATCAAGAACCTCCTTCCTCCTAAAACTCAGACTAATGTCGAAGTTTCCTAGGACACATTGGTTTTTACCGCAGGTTTATTCCCAACTCTAGTACAATAGCCAGTCCACTGTTTGCCTTATTGACTAAAGATTCTGACTTCTCCTGGACTGCAAAGTGTCAGGAAGCATTTGAAGCTCTAAAAGAAAAATTGATAACTCCACCTATGCTTAGAGGACCTAATTGGACATTACCATTTCACATTCAAACCGATTCCTCCAATACAACAATTGGAGCAGAATTAGGACAAATTGATAATGGTGAACATTATACCATCTACAACATTAGCAAAAACTTGACAGGAGCAGAGAAAAATTATACAAAAACTAAGAAAGAATTCCTAGCAGTGATTTATGCCATCAACAAATTCAGGCATTATATCACAGGTTATCAAATATTTATTCACACAGATCATACAACCATTAAGTATTTGATGAATAAACCTATGGTAAGTGCAATAATTATTCGTTGGTTGTTGTTGCTGCAAGAATTTGATATCACCATAATCAACAAACCAGGAAAAGCTAATGTTGTTGCAGATTTCTTGTCCAGGTTGCAGAACACAGATGAAGGGGAATTAGTTGATGACACTTTTCCTGATGAAAAACTATTTGCTATATCAGTTTAATCACCTTGGTTTGCAGATATAGCCAATTATTTGGTCACAAGGAAAGTTCCTTCACATTTCACCTCAAAACAGAAAAAACAATTGATCAAACAGAGTTCTTCTTTTGAATGGATTAAGGGTATGCTTTTTAAGTGCAGTCCTGACCATGTGTTACGTAGGTGCATCCAAAAGGATGAAGTTTATGATATCCTTAGAGCTTGTCATGATGAACCCTCAGGTGGAAACTATTCTGTAAAAAGCACAGTTAGAAAAATCTTGGGGATAGGATATTATTGGCCATCTCTTCACAAGGATGTGAAAAAGTACATCAGGCATTGTGATGCATGCCAAAGAATGGGGAAACCCACTTATACAAATGAGATGCCACTGCAGCCTCAAATGGTTTTAGAACCATTTGAGAAGTGGGGGCTTGATTTTGTAGGACCTATTGATCCACCTTCTCAAGGAAAGGTGCATATTTTGGTATGCACTGATTACCTGACAAAGTGGGTAGAGGTGCGTGCTTTCAAACATGCTTGTGAAGAAAAGGTCGCTGATTTCTTATACACTCAAATTTTTTAGAGATTTGGAGCTCCACGGTCTATCACCACAGACCAAGGACCCCAATTTGCATCCAAAGTCATAAAAGTATTTACAAAATTATATGAAATCAAACATAGGAAATCATCACCCTACCACCCACAAGCAAATGGCTAGGTTGAAGTAACAAACAGGGAACTAGAACGCATCTTGACAAAAACAGTAGCTTTTCATAGGAAAAATTGGCTAGACAAATTACCTGAAGCAGTTTGGGCCTACAATACCACTTGGAAGTCCACTACTGGATTCACACCTTATGAACTAGTCTTTGGTAAAAATCCTCTTTTACCTATTGAATTTGAGTTACTAACATTGTGCACAGCATTGGAAATTGGAATTGACTTGTCGCAGGCACAGACAGATAGGATTCTGTAGCTGAATGCATTGGATGAACTTAGATTGGATGCTCTGCACCAAACTGAGGTAATTCAGGAGCAGAGGAAGCTGTGGCATGACAGTAACATTCAGCAGAGGAAACTTCAACAAGGAGATTGGGATTTACTATTCGATTCTCAATATGAAGACTTCCCTGGAAAACTAAAAACTAGATGGTTGGGACCTTACTGGATTGAAGAGGTATTCAACAATGGAGCAGCTCGTTTATCCCCCATTGATGGGTCACGAAGAAAGTTGGTAGTGAATGGACATCGCCTCAGGGTATACCATACACCTCTGACTAAAGAAGAGTTCTTGCAGCAACTTGACAGTTTGGATACACTGACAGTTTGGATACATAGCAGGTGGAAGAGATTCCTTCTTCCACTTCAAAACAATCAATATGATCAGTGGATTTCAAGAAAATAGAAAATACAAAAAAATCAAAAAAATAGAAAACAAAAAGATGAATAAATTCTGAGTATGAATTCCTTCATGGGCATGGTTTCAGGGGAAATCATGAAATTCCTTCATGGGCATAGTCAGGATCAAGAAAAAAGAAAAAAGAAAAAAGAGAGAAAAGGAGAGGCAAAAAAAAAAAAAAAAAAAAAAATGGGAAAATCAAGAAAAAAAAAAAAGAGAGAAAAATGAATAACTCAGTAGTGAAAACCTTTTTAAGGCACTACTGGGTTGGTATGCATGAAAAACAATTTTCTGGCATGCATAACCTTGAGAAATTTTTGAACCATCATTGTACAAATTCACCTAGTGCACTTGTTTTGAAATGTTGCAAAAAATCTCAGCAAAATATCAACAAAAGCAGTCATTCTTCAAAACTGGCATTAACTGTTTTTATCAGGTATATATTTCTTACATTTCTTCATTGTAAAATGATTGGTATATAGTATGTGACAATTAACCATTAGAATAAAAGGTATTCATAAGAGTTGGCATACTTAAAAACATGTTTTAAGAATGACAATATTGATTTATGCCTAATCTTCGGAACAAGAATGCCAAAAACAGTGCCTGCTGTATTATCTTCAGAATGACAGAAAAATGAATGCTGCATCTTTTCTTCAGAAAGAAAAATTGTCTTCAGAATGACAATTTGTCTTCAGATTGAAACTTGGTCTTCAGAATGACGACTTGCTGCATCATCTTCGGAATGAAGATATGTCTTCGGAATGAAGATCTATCTTTGGAATGAGGGTATGTCTTCGGAATGATGATTTACTTTCATAATACAGCCTAATATTCGGAATGAGGATTAATATTTGGAATGAGGATTGATCTTCGAAATGAAGATCTATCTTCGGAATGAAAATTCTGCAAAGAGGATTTGTCTTCGGAATGAAGACCTGTCTTCGGAATGAGGTCATAATCTTCGGAATGAGGATTTGTCTTCGGAATGAAGACTTGTCTTCGAAATGAAGTCATAATCTTTGGAATGAAATTTTATTTGCATTTTCGGAAAGAACATTTCCATGTGGCGTCCAAGAAAACAAGGTACGACAAAATTAAGATTTTTTCTTAGTTGCATGCGAGGAAGGGACACGTGTCAATCAGCACATGGTCTATTTTTGCACTCATTGGAAATATGGAGAATCTACAACCATATGCCACCATTTTTTAATGTCAATTAACATGCACGTGATAATCTGCAAAACTGATGAGGTGGATCTGATGGCAAGGACATCCATGCAATTATCAACGAACATGTGTACAGTGCAGAAGTAGATATGTGTGTCATCTTTCTTTTCAAAGATGTGTTGTGAGGTACAGTGCACAGAATACAGCTCATTCCTAAGAAGAAGACATGAAATAGGGCAACGAGGGTTCTAACTTAAAACTCTGCAAATTTGCAACAGGAAACAGCCAGAAATCCTACAGTAGAACAGCAGCCGCCAGTGTATGAATTTTAAACAGAGAAAAATGGGGCAAAAAATCAGAACAGAGCCTGCAGATACCAATTTCCTTCGAGAAAATCCGACAGTTGTGCAGATTTTTGAAGATGGAGGGTTTATGACGTTTCTGGACAAATTCAATGGGTCTTCTGAAGATTTAGCTGGCATGTTTGCCCATACATTCAGAAACAACAAAGCACATGTCAATGGCATGTCTATTGAGGTAAGCCATAAAATTTTAAGTCAAATTACAGAGCTGCCATTAGAGGGAATTTCAATTACTAGATCTGGAAAGAACACATTAGCAAATGTAGTTAATCAGTTTGTAGAAGAAAATTATAGGGAACCTGAATACTTAACCCATAACAACACATGCAAAGGGTTAAAAAGGGCCAGCCTGCAAGAACCCTGGGATGAAGTAGCCACCTGGGTGATTAAGTTTTTGACCTATGAAGGGCAGTATGTGCTATTATCAGGGCATCATCTACGAATTTTAAACCATATTAGACATGGTAGACAACAACCAGAAGTTAGGGTTAATCTTCCCATGTATTTGTATCAATAATTAAAGAATATGGCAAAAAGATATCAGGAGGGTAAAGGGAGCCTTCGCCATCATGGCCTTATCAAATTAGTTTGCCAACATCATTTTAGAGGAAACCCTAGGAGTTTTGACAGGTTTTACTCTAACCTAAATGATGTCATTTTTGGGGATGAAAGTGAAGAAGAAGAGGAGCCAAGTACTGCTGATGTTGCTGCAGAAGAGGAAACAGCTACTGCAGAAAATATTACAAAAGCTGCTGCAGAAAATGTTGTAGAGGATGCTGTAGAAGAGGCTACAGAAGATGCCCCCAAAGCAGTTACAGAACTACACCCCACAATAGTAGTAGAAAACCATGCTCCTGAGCCTTCAACTTCACAGGCTAAGAGACAAAGGAAAAGAGGATCTGGAACTAGCAGCAGAGTAGAAAAACAAAAGAAATTTTGGTTTGCTGAAGCTGCAACTAACTTGTCAGAACAGAGAAGTGAAACAAGGGAAACAGAGGCATCAAAGACTGACCCCATGACCCCTGCTGTCACCATAAAATAGAGCAAAAAGAAGAAGTTTGCATCTGGAACTAGGAGGTCTACAAGAATCCATTTGAAAGAAACTATAGAACAGGTCATGGAGGAAGAAGATAGACCAAGTAGCCCAGATGTCACAAAAATACAACCAGCATCTGATAACTTTCCAAAATTCCTTGAACAGATGGCTGAGGTAGAAACTGAGCAAGTTGGTTTGGAGGAGGCTACAATTCAATAGGCTACAGATATGGTAGATATCCTTATAGACAGTTTCACAGAGCCTCCTGAACAAGAACAAACTATTGCAGCAGAAGAAGATTTGGTTGAACAGCCAACTGCAACTGATTTGTCTGCATCAACTTTTGAAGCAGAAACATAATAGGAAGACATCACTGAGCAGCTGATGGCAGCAAGAAGTGTTGTCAAAACACAGACCAAATGGATCACAGAGAAAGAAAGCATCATTGAGATGCAAGCAAGAAAAATTATAGAACTTCAGCAGGAAGTGGCAGAACTAAAAAAGTTGTCACAATCTTAAAAACAGCCAGCTGTATCCCATGATGAAGACAGTTTGGCTCAATTGCTTCTGGGTTTATCAAGAGCAGATGACTCTGTTGAGGCAGATATAGAAGTTCATCCTGAAATAGCACTCTTTCATTCTAAATAAGTGCCTGTTCATTCTGAAGCAGTGCCTTCTTGTTCTAAAGATGCTTCAGAAATGGTGAGAAATATCGTAGAGGATGTTGAAAATGAGCCATCAACACAGGAATAGTCCCAACAAAAAGAAAATTCTCAAGTAAGTACTCCAACTGAGGTCACTGCATTTCAACTTGTTACACTTACAGTAGAAATAGCAGATAAGGGGGTACAAGTAGAAATAGTATCTGATGACAACCCCATAGAAATAGCAAATAAGGGGGTGCAAGTAGAGATATTGACAGATGAACAGCCAATGGAAGTGGCAGAAAAAGGATTTCAGGCAAATTTGGTGCCTAGGATTCCCCCTGTAGTAAGACCACCTAATACTGTGTCCCTAGAGCAGTACAATGCAGACATAACTAGCTGGATGATTAGATATGAACAACTTGCCAGTAAAACTAAAAAATTCAAACTGGAGGCAAAACAGCTAGAAGCCAAGGACACAAAAATTCAGGCATTGAAAGAAAAGGTATCTGACTTGTGTCAAATTGCTGAGTTTTTAGTCCAATTTAGACGGCCAGCCAGATTTTACAGCCTTATTTTGAAGGAGAAATACCTTAGATGGTAGGTCATGAGGATTACTTCAAACCTTCCATACAAATTGGACACTATTGAAGATTTTCTGGAGGCATATTTTGACAGTCCTTTTGAGCAGAAAAATCTCTTGTGTGAACTGTTTTTGCATAGTTTCTTCATACCAGAGGAAGTTGACTCTCATCCTCAAATCTACATTGGAGATGTTCAGTTGAGAGCATTTATGTCTACCTTGCAAAATTTGCTTTATTGAGATCATGAGAAAAGGTAGAATAAAGTGGTTGAAACAAGGGCTGATTTGTTAGTCAGAGCAATCCAGCCAAATCACTTAAATATCACTCAGTAGCACTTCTCAATGATGAACAGGGATGATATCAAGAGAATGTACTTGAACAATTTGAAGGACTGTGTGACCAGATTTAACAATTTTTGTGATCACAATTTCTTTCCAGCATTGTCAGTATGCAGAGACAGATGGAATGAACTCTCCATGTCTTTAAGGAAAAAAGAACCTATCTCCCCCATCAATCTAGAGTGGTCCAGAAGAAGAGCAGAAGGTGTAGTCCAAGCCGATCCGGATCATGCAGCATAACTGGATAGGTCTCAGGTTCAGGCCTCCAACCATCATTACTCCAGTTTCATTTTACTTTGATGAAAATGAATAGCCTGATGAACAATTTGAATATTGGCTCAAAAACATTCAAAAAAATAGGGGATATTACATAGGCAAGAAGTTATTCTACAGGTCATGGAATCTAAACATGGACATATGTGATTCCATAGCCCAACAGAATGCATGAGGGCATGCATCAATATAAGTTGGGGGGAAAATGATGAGGCCTGGAAATGCCTCAATTATAACATGTTTTGTACACTAAAAATGCCTATAAACTCTTATGTTTTATCTGATATGTTAGTTAAGTTGATTTAATATGCTGTATATTAACCATTTTGCATGATCAATGTATTTGAAATATTATATGTTGATTTTACAGCTTTTTGCATAGTTTTGTGCTCTTTTTGTTATGATTTGCTACAATGGGATATGCTTAGAATAATAGAAGCATTTCACTAATCATATTATAATTTGTTTCAAGCATTTACTTCACCTAAATCTGGCAACATGATGCAAGCAAGCTGTTGCTGTGCAGCAAAAACTGGTCTTTCCCATATAAATTCCAGCCAGCTATCCATAAATAGCAAGGCATGGAATTCACATGAGAAAAGGGATGAAGACCATTAGAATTTGATCTTAGGATATAACCCACCTGAGATATGCAGAAGAAACCAATGGAAAGCATACATTTGTTCATTCCGAAGCATCTTCGAAATGAACAGATATCTTCGGAATGAAGAAAACACAGCATCTTTGGAATGAGAGGATCTTCGAAATGAAGAAAGCAGCATCTTCAAAATGAGTGTATCTTCAGAATGAAGCATGCAGTATCTTTGGAATGAGCGATCTTTGGAATGAGAATGTAGTATCTTCGAAATGAGCGATCTTCGGAATGAAAACTGCACTGTCTTCGGAATGAAGCCACTTATCTTCGAAATGAAGAACAAAATGTGTTTTTGACCTTTTTGACCAATTTTTGAAGGCGGAAAAAGGGAAATAAAGGTTGGAAAAAGTAAAGAGAAATATCCTTCATCTGTCTTTGCCGTCATTTCCGACCAAATCTATCATTAAGGGAAATATCAGGTTTTAGTCCTCTTCTAGGATAAAACCAGAATTTGTTGCAGCATTTTAGGATTAGATCTTTTGAGATATTCTTTGTTTGTAATTAGATCATAGGATAGCTATAAATATTGCTCCCATTCAGGTTGAGCTGTAGATAGATGGAGGTAGAGAAATAGCAGATAGATAGAAAATAGAGTAAGGAAGCTAAATACAGAGTATAACTAGGAATTGATTGTTACAGTCCTGTAACAGTTTTTCAGCAGAATTCTTGTAATCATGTCTTTTGATCAATAAAGTGCACCAATTCTATTTAAAATTACTTGTAAATGAATGTGATTAATATTTAGAAAGAGAGAGAGACTTACACCTTCTTCTGGACAAAGGGGCTGGCCACTTCCAGACCTAGGAGGAGGACTAACAGAACAAGTTTTTATTCTGATTTTGCTGCAGCAGAATGAGTTGCAAAACTTGTTATGTAAATTGCTTGTGAATAGTTGACAATATTTGCAGTATTAGTTTATTTATGATAAGATAAATCTTATGCTTAATGTTTTAGTTGCAATCTTACTTTCAGCCAAGCTTTCACTTTATTTTCAGACTGTTATTTTCAGCATTTACTGTTTTTCAGCAATTTCTTGCATTTTTATGTTTTGCTGTCAAAATATGAACAGAGGATTGACAACCTTCTATTACAGAATTTTGATAGTTTTTATTTCCACATTAGATCTAGACTTTCATTACTGCAAAAGTAATTAGATTTCCTTTCTGCAATTAGAATCAGACTTTCAATTCTGCAACTGTTAATTCTGCAATATAATTAGGTCTTATTCTGCAATTGTAATTAGGACTTCATTTCTGCAGTTAGTGATTAGTTTCCAATTCTGCAACTTAGATTAAGATTTAATTCATGCAATTTAGAGATAGGAATGTTCCAAAACCCCCCACCAAACCGATTCCACCAATAAGACTTGTTGCCCTAGATTGACCTAAGTTATAGTTGTTTCACTTCTTCTCTCATAGATAGCCTTGTACACTGCCCTGGATTGACAGATTCATTAAGAATTAATGATGGTATAACGACTATGCATCACCCATATCCCATCATGTTTGAGAATATGCTAAGCACCACCCTTTGAAGGGTGGCAGGTGCGATGCACATTTAGAAAGGCAATACCCTATAGGAAAACATTCCCCATGGGAAGGTGAATGTTGTCTTATCCTGATCTTCTTATCCTATCTGGATCTAGTTGTATCCATTGAATCCATCCAAAAATGAGAAGTAATTCCTTCCCAAGAGTGTGTCCAAGACTTAATCAATGAACAGGAGTGGGAAGTGGTCTTTCTTGGTTGTTTTTTTCAATGCTCTATAGTCCACATAGATTCACCACTTCCCATTATTTTTAGGGACCACCACTAACGGTGATACCCACTCATTGTCAAAAATTGGATATATGAATCCGACAGCCAAGAGTTTGTGCAGTTCTTCCTTGATAATGTCTTTTATTTTTGGGTTCATTATTCTTTGTGGCTGTCGACTTGGAGTTGCTTGATCATCTAGATAAATTCGATGGGTATATATATCTGGGCTGATGCCCTACATATCTGAGTAATCTCATGCAAATTCTTGTTGGTGCCCTACCAAGAGCTCTTCTAATTTTGTCAATTTTCTGGGCATCAACCTTCTACTGACATTTAATGTTCTTCGTGTCCCAATGTGTATCTATCGAACGTGGTGATCTTGGGGTCCATTCAACGGTGATCTAGGTACAGAGATGGAGGGCTCTCCATGGAGAAACTCCACAATAGCACCATCTTTGTATTCTTCTGTTAACTCCTCCAATGTCATCACCGACTGGATTATGGACAGCTCCATATTTCCATGCTCGGTGAACATGGGTTCTCCTCCTGAGTTGATAGACTATGCTGGGGGAGAAATGGTCATCCTTTTAACATTTTTCCCATCATAGATGGTCATCAACCCATCCCGATAGCTGATGTAGGCATCAACTATTGCTAGCCATGGCCTCCCCAAGATGAGTGGGTAACCACCCAACCTAGTTTTGGATTATAAAACTAAAAATTTGACTAGGTATTCCCATGTACTGACCATTACTATCACGTCTTCCAACATACCTTTCGGTGATATGGTCGATCGATTGGCTAGCTGCAACACTATCATTGTGGGTTTTAGGTTCATGAGCTATAGCCTCTACATGGTCTCCTAAGGCATTACGTTGATGGCTGCTTTGAGATCAACCAACGTATTGGACAGGGAATGTCCCTCGATTTTTATAGTTAGCACTGGGCTGCCTAGGTCTACATACTTTAGATGGCATGTTCTGCCCATCATCAAATCCACTAGTTTACCCACAACATTGATAGTATTGGTTGCTCTTCATCCTGACTTCCTCAAAAAAATTTCTTTGATTGCCTTGGTATATATTGGAACATCTCAAATTTCTTGAAATAATGGAATTGTCACTGTGAGGTTCTTCAAGCTTGACAAGATGTCAAATTCTGGCTACATTACTTTTCTCTGTTCTTGCATCTAGTTAGGAAATGGAGCCTTCGCTCTCTCAAGTGTTTCTTCCTCCTCTACCAAATGTGTTTCTTCTACCTATTCCTCCTCTTCTACCAGTGGAGGTGTTCCTACTCCTAGCTGCCTACCAAACCTAAGCTAAATATTTTACATAGGATACATCTCACCCTCCATGTTGTATGCTGGATGGTTCACTCTGTTATTCGGATTTGCCATTTATTATACGGGTAGTTGCACATATCAAACTGCTAGAAATGTCGATAAATTTTGTTAGGGGTGAGCAGGTGCTACGTTCTGTAGAGCCCGATTCCATGCAATGTGGCCTCTCCACTGCTATCCAGGATATGGATATGGCATCCATGGTTTTTGGTTCAAGAATGTTTTTGGGGGTGCGTTAGACTAGGGTGATGGCCCCCACCACCCCATGTTAGGTGGTTGAGGTAGTACTTGGTGCATGTATGGCCCTCCCCCATATGGCAAAATTTTTGTTGGCATATTCCCCATGGGGGGTTGTGGCCAACTCTTTTGATTGCCTATGAAATAGGCATCCATGCTTTCAGCCTCCTCTTGATTACTAGGTAGTTGTGGGCACAATCGAGTTTTATGATTCAGCCTACAAACTGCACATACTCTGACTTTGTTCTTTGGGCATGCATTCTTTGCATGCCTCCCTTTGCATTTTGGAAAAAAATAAGCCAATGTTGCATCGTTCTCTTGCTTATTTTTCTCTAACAACAACGTATCCATATGCAATGCTAGAGATGAGAGCATTTCGCTCTTTAAATCCTCTAGCATGTTACCTATTTCTATCTTTGTGACTAAAGCAGTTGCTTTCATGGTTCTGGAGGTGGCCTTGCCTTGCCTTCTTGAGTATTTTTGGCATAGTTTTCAGATGTATTCCATAGCATGCTGATAGACATCACCTCCGGAGATCATGTTAAGAGCCTCTAGTGATTCATTGGTAAGTCCTCTCAAGAAGATGCTTTTGAGGGACTTATCAGATAGTCTCACATGAGGAGATCATTGAAGATTAAAGTTGAATCTCTCCCAGTACTCCTTTCGAGACTCATCTTCTTTTTGTGTCATACTCAGGACCTCCTCCCTGGAGTCTCTTGCTCTCCCAAATTTTTGGTATTGCTCTAAAAAGAGCCCCTTCATCTGGTCCCATGTGGTAATGTGTTTATCTCCTAGACCAATGAACCATCATAGAGTTGCATTGTCTAATGTAGAAGGAAATATTTTTAGCTTATGCGTATCAGATTTGTAGTCCACAAACCTGCATAAGACATCAAACTTAAATAAAAATAGGTCAGGGTCCTCAGTCGAGTATCCTATGAAGGATGAAAGGTGAGTAGGGGATATGTTTTTCATTTTGGCATATCTTATTCCTTCCTCTATCGAGAAACTAAAGCCAGATGAGACTTCATTTTTATCAGCCATTTTTTTAGAAAATGTGGTTTCTAATGCAATGTTTATGGCATTACGGTCGTTTAATACTTTTTGATTCAAAGCTCTAAGGTTTTATGGTGAGATCATCCGATCTTCTACAACCTTCCACAATAGGTCTTCCTCTAATGGAGTCCTATTAAGCAGGGGATTTATGATGATTCATTCTTCCACACATTTATGGGATGAGGATGCACTTTGCACAAAGTGTGGTTCCTCATTCCAATGGATTGCTAGTGGGTTAGGCGAGTCTAATTCAAATTTAAAATGCTTGGACAAATCTGGTTCTGATGGATTGGTTCTTATAAATTGACCATACGGTCCTCTTCTTCTCGAAGAACTCATACAAGGTTAGATGGAAGGTTTTATGGTATTGTAAATAATCTAGTTGAGACGATTCCCTGGCAATGGCACAAAAATTTTGTAGGCAAAACAAGGTTAACTTTTTCCTACTTTTGTCACATGCTTGTGCATTTAATTATCAACCCAAGGAGCTTCATAAACTTGTGAAGGGTCTGAATAAGATTTCTTACAATACCATTTGAGATGAGTCTGCTAATCCTACTATTGGGGGGTGTTTTCAAAATGGTTGTCAATCATTCATGCACTCCTCAATAATTTACATAAGAAGAAAATAATTAAATCTATGAAAATAAAACATTCACACATTCCTAAAAATGAATCTACTACAAATACTGGAAATAGCAATGTGGTAAACAACCTTAAAAAAACAATAAACTAATATAGAAAACAAAAGAAAAGTGGGGAAGAAATACTGGTTTGGAGTGGGCCCAAGCTCCAATAGCTTCCTCCCAAATGAACACGCACTTAGAACTCTTGGAACTATAATATATTTATCAAAGTGTTACAATATCTATCTATATTTGTATCTCTATATGAATCTATATCAATCTACATCTCTCAGAGCGGTCTGTGCATGTTTATATACCACACCTGTAGAACTTCTGTTACAAAGAGGTTACAATAGTCGATTCATCCCAGACTAAATTAAGATAGTCTGGTGAATGCAATCGATGTCTTATTAAAAATAGCATTTGGTTCTAACGATGATGTGGTTGCTAATTGGTTTGTGCTTCACCTAGAATTGGTAAGACATTTTCATATATTGGTGCGATCTCCAATTTAGATCTACATGACATAGATTTGGAACTGCACCAGTCATTACTATCCATGTCATGCAAATCTGGTCAATGGGTGAAGAATAGAGGTGCCTTCCCTATGAGGAAGGTGCATAAGTATATCGGGTGCCTTCCCTATATGTAAGGTATCTTAATGTCATGGTGCCTTCCTAGAATAAGAAGGCGCTTACCTTCTGTTGGTGCCTTCCTATGTGAGGAAGGCGCTTGCCTTCTAGTGGCGCCTTCTATGAGGAAGGCACGTCTTCTAGCGGTGCCTTCTTTATGGAAGGAAGGCGCTTTGCCTAAAATGGCACCTTCCCGTCGGTGCCTTCCTTATGAGAGGAAGGTGCTTCCTTCCCTTTGGCACCTTCCTGGAGGAGGAATGTGCTTTTATTTCCTTGGTGCCTTCCTAGAAGAGGAAGGTGCCTACTTACTTTTGGTGCCTTCTTGGAAGAGGAAGGCGCCTACGTTCTCTTGGTGCCTTATTGGAAGAGGAAGGTACCTACTTTCTCTTAGAGCCTTCCTGGAAGAGGAAGGTGCCTATGTTATCTACATTTATCCCCAAAGAAACAAAGTGCCAAGTCCATCAAAAATACCTCGAATGATCCAAATATAACTAAAACAACTACAATTCCACAAAACACACTAAAAAAAACACAAATTAGATAACACACATAATTTAATAAAATATCTATATAATCATTTATAAAAGTACGCAATCCTTATTATACAGCCTCATAATGATCAAGAAAATGTGTACAAAATATGAACATTTTTGGTTCTCATCAAAAACCATTCTTGATATCTACACCATTAGCATCATATTCTAGGGGACCTAAAACTGATACCATGCCTTCCTCACTACCATTTCTATGGCATCCACAATCCTCCCAACCTTTACCATTCCAATTTCCACCCATGGTGTCATAACCACCATTGGCACCCATCATACAACCGACTACATTACATCCTCCATCCTTGCATATGGAAGCCCCTATCCTTCCTTCACCACAGACACTGCCTCTTCCCTTCTGACTAAAACCTAATATATTCACATCTCCACGAATCCCTACACCTGCACTGATGTCATCCCCTACGTAGAATAAACAACTTGTTCAAGCCACAACAACCAAACATCATGAACCTACAAAACTAACACCCAATTTAGATGAATCTCCACACCCTTCAGCTGCCACCATTAGGGAATCCCAAATTTCTCTTTCATCATTTGATTCGGATAGGCCACCCCAATTTCCATAGCATGCCACAACACGCATATCCATATTCATGACAAACAATGGCTTAGGAGACTATAATATATGTGATGCCCACGTATGTCACACCCCTACCCAATATACCCAATATTTTGACCATCTCTTAGCCTCGATGTTGACTATCAAAACCATCTTATAGTTAGGAAGTCCTAAAAACCACACAAACTTTGTGTATGCGGTAGTAGACTCTTTGATCCCCTCACCAAATTCTCCACCACCACAATCTAGCTCTGGTGATGCAATTACATACCTAACCAACCCTAAATTTGCCTTATGCTACCTACAACACTTTCATTGGCATGGGTTTGGGTTAGGCCATTATGAGCAAGGGTGATGTACACCCATTAACCCTCATGTACGATCACCTATCGACAAAACTGCCTTAAGTTATTGCCAAACTATTGTCTATACATTAGAATATGAGATCCAATATATCTCTTTACATCCTCCTCCATGTCCAACACACACCTTGGAAGAGTACATTGATATGGACATGCTAGAAGACATGCCTTCGCCCACATCAACCATCACCGTCCCCTATGATTTCTTCCAAGAATCTCCTACGTCCGATACCTCCTTGTTCTATGATTTTTAGATATTAGAATAACACTTTGCTACCTTATCCCTAGCTACACCACCAATAGAGCGATATACAATCCCACTTGATCCACCATCGATAGAGCTAGATTCGGTTCCACCTGACCCACCACTGATACACCTACCTGTATTCCTGCCTATACATAGACAGCTACAGAGAGAAACCTCTCATCCTCGTTCACCACCAGTCATCCTGTGACCTCCATTGAGCCTCCTAGGATGCACACAACCTATAAAACCTCCCTCACTAGACTCTACCCCACCTAATTCACCTACAACATCGATTAACAATTTTGAGGTAGACTTACAATCTCCCCTCCACTACAGCCACCAATGGATTTGAGACGATATCCCAAACCCAAAATTTATCGATCTCGCACACATATCACACATACCAGTGCCTAGAGACTTTCTTTTCTCTCCTCACATCTTGTGGGTAGCAAATGCCCCTTTCTCATCCATGTCATCCCAAACCCCTCAAGTCCATCACACGGGCATTTACATAGATGATGAGTACGAGTTTAGAGAGGCCATTGACGACTTCAGTCTCATTCCTATCCCTAAATAGTTGCATGATGGATCTTGCATGCTCATCGAGGACATGATCGATGTAGAGGACACGATCAATGTAGACATCGGTGATGATCCAATGAATCCACACATCCTCAAATTAGCTACTAGCCTCTCATATGCAGAGTGCATCACCTTCATGAACTTATTGCGCAAGTATATAAAAGTGTTTTCATGGTATTACAAAGACATGCCGAGACTTGACCCTGCCGTAGTAGTGCATAATATTATACTAGATCCCAATGCCAAACTAGTAATATAGAAGCTATGACATATGCATCCAACTATCGCATTGATAGTAAAATCCAAGCTCCAAAAGCTCCTAGATGTTGATTTCATAGTACCCATCGACTATCTCGAGTGGGTATCTAGCATGGTCCATGTCCCCAAACCATCTAGTGATGTTCACATTTGCACAGATTTTTGTGACCTAAAAAAAGCTTATCCCAAAGAAAAATTTCCTTTACCCAACATTGACTCCCTCGTTGACTCCATCACAGGTCATGAAATGATTTTCCTCATGGATGGATTTTTTGGATATATTAAAATTAGGATCAACCCAGCCGATCAAAACACAACTTCCTTCACAACACCCTGGGGGACTTTTTGCTACAAGGTCATGCCCTTTCGCCTTAAAAATATTGGGGTAACCTATCAATGATCCATGACCTACATCTTTCATGATCTATTGAACAAAAATGTGGAAGACTATGTAGATGATCTTATAGCCAAATGAAAGAAACGTGTCGACCATCTCGAAGATATTTGTCAGATTTTTGATCGACTACTAGAACACAACATGCACCTTAATCCAAAAAAGTGTGTGTTCGATGTTACATCAACAAAAATACTAGGATTCATTATCTCCCAATAAGGCATTGAAGTAGATCCTAGCAAGGTGAAATCCATCATCGAGATGCCTCCTCCTACCACCCTAAAGCAATTACGCAGCCTCCAGGGCAACATTACCTCTATTCATAGATTTATAGCATAATTATCAGATAAATGCCAACCATTCAATCATCTCCTACAAAAAGGATTACACTTTAAATGGTATGATAAATGTCAAGCCACATTCGATGCTATCAAAAATTACCTTACATCATCGTCGTTCATGTCACCACCACACCCATAATTACCACTAAATCTATACATCTCAGCCATAGAGCTTGCACTAGGTACACTCCTAGTCCAAAAGAATGTTGTCGACAAAGAGCAGGCTATCTACTACATCAGCCACACACTAGTTAGTTATGAAATGAGATACGAATACATGGAGAAGCTATGCCTAGAAGTAGTATTCAACACCCAAAAGTTAAGACACTACATGTTAAACCACACAGCTTTTGTCATCGCCCGAGAAAATCTCCTTCAGTACATGACAAACAAGAGTTATCATAATTCACGCACGACCAAATGGATCATGCTCCTAACCATGTTTGACCTAGAATTCATATCTCAAAAGTCTATCAAAGGACAAGTCATTGCTAACCAACTAGCTAAAGCCCCTAAAAATGATAATCAACCCCTACTCATCCAACTCCCTGATGATTCCATATTTCACATAACCAAATATGAGGAATACGTCGAACCAGAATTCATGGCTGACCTCACCATGTTCTTTGATGGTTCTAGGTGTCTCCACACTAGGGGTACATGCATTATCTTCTTTAAAGCTAAAGGAGAACCACTCCCATTTTAATTCAAACTTGATTTCCCTTGTACCAATAACAATGTAGAGTATGAAGCCCTAATCCTAAGACAAGCACACTCTATGCACATCAAATGTCTCCACATCATAGGTGATTCACTTCTAATAGTCAATCAATTTTTGGATATTTGGCTATGCAATTGCCCAATTATCCAATAATATAAGAAAATCACCCAACAAATTCTATCCCAATTTGAATGGTATTACCTCGAAGCCGCTCCACGATCATCAAACCATTTTGCAGACACTATGGCCTCCTTAGGGTCCCTCATCCCGCAAAACCCAACATCCAACATAACATTTGTATTCATTCATACACTTACACAATCTGATATATCACCCAAGCCGCCTACAGATGATGGTGGTGTGTGTGATAAACACTGAACCTCACAACCCATGGTTCTCACAGATCAAAGAGTCCATCAAACTAGGTTTTCTACCATGTGATTTGACCCAAGACCAATGCCAAACATTTAAACAAAGAGTGATTCGCTACACCTTGTTGGGGGACATCCTTTACTACCATAGCTATGACGACATACTCTTGAATTGCCTAAAACTACAATAATCACAATGGGTTGTACAAGAAATCCATGATGGTACTTGTGGTGGCCATTTTAGTGGCATGGCGATTACCAAACATATCCTCCATGTGGGATACTATTGGCCTAAAATGGATCAAGAATGTTGTGAGTATGTTAAATGTTGCATCAAATGACAACAACATGCCAACCTAACACATTTACCATCCCAAGCATTTCAACCAATCTAGTCCATGTGGCCCTTTTCCCAATGGGGCCTAGATCTAATTGGATAAATTACACCTGCCTCCTCTAGAAATCATAAATTTATCATCATAGCAACTAAATATTTTACCAAGTGGGTCAAAGCCATCCCACTGGTCCAAACTATAGGAGCCAAAATTGAAGTATTCATCATGGAGCATATCATATGCTGCTTTGGAATTCCCTCCAAAATTATTTCAGATAATGAGAAATATTTTAAAAACAAGACTGTCCAAGCCCTGTGTGATAGATTTCACATACACCATATTTTTTTGACCCCATATTACCCTCAAGGAAATGGCTAGGCAGAAGCCACGAACAAAACCATATGTTCTATTCTTCGTAAAACTGTAGTGGAATCTCATCGGGACTAGCATAATCAAATACCCCTAGCCTTGTGGGCATATCGTATGAGCATTCATACTCCTACTAGGGTAACACCTTTTTCACTTGTCTATGAGGCAAAAGCTATCATGCCCCTTGAGCTTGAGATACCCTCCTTACGGATATCTATGAAATATTTCATTGACGATGACACTACTCGCCAAGCTTGTCTGGATCAACTAACACTTATCGATTAACGTCGCATCCATGCCATATACAACACATGAATATATCAATATCACATTTGTCATGCCTACAATAGTAAGGTACATCAATATGATTTTAATATTGGTAACTTTGTTCTCAAAGAGAACCAACAAATCACAAGTTAGCATCACCGACAGTGTGATAAATTCACCCCAAACTGGTTGGGCCCATTTATTATCACACACAAATACGATTCATGAGCATATGATCTAGAAAATATTGAAGGTCTTAATGATCATTAACCCATAAACATCTTGCACCTTTGTGCATTCAATGCATGATGCATAAACACAATCACCATTACGAGTGTCACATAGTATTAGAAGTAAATCACCAAGCACATTACCATGTGAATCTATTATTTCTTCTTTATTATTTCTTTATACATGTACATTTCACCTTTCTACCATTTTTATGCTCGGGGTATTTATTTTTCCTTTTGCAGGACTCACATCATTAGTAGGAGAGCTCTACAGCAACCTCACCTACCACCATGTAGGATCATCTGCAACCACAGCAAAAACCCATCACTCCGACCGATCTTGCCCGAGAACCAATCGACCTTCATACCAGGCACTCCTCACATTCATCTCATTTCGGTCATCATACCTCACCTCGACACAATTCTCCTTGCTAGTGAGGTTCATCTTATTTGCCACACTCTAGCGATAGCCAAATCACCATGTCCTCTTTCAATGAAAAAGAGGAATCTGCCCAACCCCAAGCATAGGGATCATCCTCCCATCTATCTGATGATCTCAGACATCTCTATTCACCTACAAATCACCCCCATAATTCCATAGGATCCTACCACCCACCTAATAGGGAGTATACACCTCATCAACATCACCCTGCACTTGTACCCGCTTCCCTTCCAAATGGTGAGTCTACCTATACCTAGGATTTGCAAGCCCATGTGGCCCAAGCTACTCAAGTTGGTTGTGGAAACATCCCTCCTTCCTATTTGTGTCACTGCTTAGGACCATCACCTATGCCACTGGTCCTGAAAAAAATCCTTTCACTATTGCGAGGCTTACCGCCCCAGCCAATTTTACAATCACCATAGTCATTTCATTCTGCTGCATCCTCATCGTAGCCTCATCCTTTTTCTACCATGCATCGGGCCATTCCACTTGCATTGGAATATCAATCACCCCCTTACCAAATAACATCACCACCACACCATGATATACAACATCTCATATCCCATATCAGATGAGCCACTGTCATTTCCATGTTCACCTATGACAGTCTCCCATGACCCGTCCATCCTCACCACCACATAGACCCCTTCTTCGACATTGAACTCAACCCATACTAGAACCCATACCCATGCCTACATTACCAGATCATCCTTCACCTAGACCTCGCTCACCTTTAGAATACCCATACATCTATCCTATACCTATTACACACATGTCATTTTCTAAAATGTTCCATCATCTCATGCATCAGGGCCTTATCGACCTACCTGAGATTCAAATAATTTATCTGTCTTGTCCTAAACTGTGCAACTATGATGATAATCAATTCTACATTTACCATCACTAGATAGGCCACAATATTTAAGAGTGCATATCATTTGAAACCCTAGTGCACATCACCAGAGTGTTCTTTTCTGTTTATTCGACTTGTCAGTCCTCCACGTCGCACCACTCCAAGGACTTTACCACCCTGCAGTACCCTAACAACACCCACCCACTATATTCATAACATTTACAACTATGGCTCCAGCCATAATTCTAGCCATGTCATCACTTCAACATCCCCCTCTTACCCAGATCTATACCATTTCACTCGATAGTAGTTTCAGTTACTCTTCTTCTTCCATATCATTCCTCTACTTCTTACATATGTTGGTTTGATTTCTTCTCTCCTATCTATGTTGGATTTTGGTGATTCTCTTTTCTTGATTGGTTACCAAAGCATATTTCTTCTCATTTCTTCTATCTATACATTCCACTCTCACATATTCCTTCTTTTTGGTGACTATTACATACACTTATACAACTCATAACTTATACATCTACTACACACACACACACCCCACACACCAGGGTAACCATGATCATAGCATCATGCTTTTTGTCATCATTACACACTTTACTCATCTGTAAATAGGTTCTTATAAAAAATTTCCTTCTACATAGTGTAACTTTCCTCTTGTAAATATTACATGCCTCCACTTGCATTATTTACTTTTACATCCATTGCACATATCCATATGCTTTATAGTTAAAATTTTAATTCATGTTTGTACATTCTCCCCCAAAAATGCGCCTCAGTAGGAATAATACATGCATTTTTTAGCATCACCACCTGGATGTCCATTCCCCCTTTTCAGGATCAGGGTATACATAGGTGTCATGTTTAATTTTGACTACTCTGTAGTTTAGGTAGTCAAGTGTCACCCATAGCTACTAAGTCTTGTACATTCTTCTTATGGTCTTTTAGGTTGGTTGAACTTATCTCATGGATCATTCACAATAGGTTACACATTAACAATTTTAATCCTAGGAAAGAGGACAACTTGAGTAGATATCGCCATCTAGTGAATGGTATCCCCTTCTCGTCCTATCGTCTACATGGTCAACATATGACCTTGGGATAAAAAAAGGGATAAAACATAAGCAAAATTAAATAATTGGGTAGAAAACAAACTTCATAATCCATACAAAAAGAGCAAAAAAAATAAAGAAATAAAAGAAAATAAAAGAAAAGAAACAAAAAGAGCACTACCACAATCAAATAGGTTAACACTAGAATAGGGGCAGAAAAAAAAATTAAATGCCTATTGATATCACACATGTTATGCTTATCGCATTTGGTACTTAGGTTCAACATAACACCATGGGATGATTCCCATTGCTAGCAATAGGCTCCAAGAGACTACCTACCAGTCGAATAGTCTTACAGGTGACAACATATCTCTCACATTAGCATCTCACTTTTGTAGAGATCACTATTATGGATGTATGAGCTGGCTAGTTTGGTAGCATCTACAATGGGTTAATACTACCTCCCTCAAAATAGATAAATGAACCTTACACATTCACACACATAGGTCCAAGACATACTTTGAACCAACCTAATTATGTGATAAGTTTCCACAAAACTTGTATAGCTAAGGGTTTGAGATTTGATTGTCATAACTATGTTAGTCAAAACCATTACACATGCCTTACATTATCCATCGACCTTGAAATCATGATCACATCCATATAGGTAAATTCCACGATACAAGTGCTTCCTTGGTGTATTTTAGTAAGTTCATACATGCATTCACACATCTATGTCATATACAACTATTTTACATTACGACCATGCATTCATCCTATATGCCTTTAAAATAGCAAATCACATTCTTACATTTTATTTCACATAAATCCCAATGCCAAATTACATTATTGCATTCACCCTAAATACATGTACAACAACATCACATTCGATATCACATCACACTGCATTCAAAAAATAATCATGCATAATATTCTACAATTTATCTATATGAAAGAACGATAATAGATCTAAACCATTCACACATATGTATCTATTAATCATACATACCTATGAACTATATTGTGCTATCTATGCAAATATAAACACAATACATTTCAAACCTTCAAAACCATAAATCATATATAACAATCGAAATCAAGGTGTATATATATATCATACAAAAATACCCGCAGGCTATAATCATAGTTATAACTCCTAAATATCACCACGAGTCTTCCTGCACCCCTATCATCTCAATAACCTATCTATCGCCTAGATCAACTCTACAATGATCTCTAGAGATGAATCTACCATAGGCTACTCCACAGTAGGTGGACCCTACACCTCAAATCTAGCACCAGCTTTTACTATCAGAGCAACACTACACTGACTCTAATGAGAGAGTGCCTACACTCGTGACTATATCCCAAACTGTGATGCAACCTATATATAGTCAGGGAGAGGAATCTCATGCATCGATAAATAATTCTCACACAATAACTTCTTGGTAGTCTTTGCGCCCAGTTGACCAGTTAGGCTCGTAGTTTTCTGAGCCTGCCTCGTTATCATAACCCTCAAATACTCTATCTTAGTCCTCTGCCTAATCATATCAGCCTAAAATTTCTCCACCTCAGCCTCTAACTGATGGAATCTATCTCATAGTGCCTGTGCCTCATCTGTTGCATCCCCCTCAAGGAATAATCCATAGGAATTTGTTGTGCTGCACCCATGAATACACCAATGTCAATAGTGTCATCCACATCATCCACAATGGTACCAACACCTCCCTCTACCTCGGTCCCAATAGATTATCCCATACCAACATCTACATCCACCTGCACCTCCTCCACCTCAACATCCTCGACCAACTTCTCCACTCTCACATCTTAGGTGCTCGCTCCACCATCCAAGCAGTGTCATGAGTGCTATAAAGGAACCTCACCTGCATCAACAGACACATCCTCAGCCCAAGCTCTCCTAATCATCCTCCCCACTGATGGAGGTACCCCAACATTAGGTGCCACCCACCGATCAATCATGCCTCTACAAGATACCCAGCTTTGCCATGCCCACCAAGCCTCAAACTCATAAGTCATTCCAACATCCCTTAAAATTAGGATATCCATAGAGGATCCCTCTCTCCAACCTCTGGTGGCACCATAGGCCGCTCCCCTCTGTCTCCCTATTGCCTGAAGTAAGTTATAGGATTATGAGGGACATCCTCTTACAAATAAAACTACCTCCTCACTTGGTAAAACTAAAAGTACTCAGTCTATTGGGCATACCTCCCCACCAATCGTTTAGATTGTCTGATGGCTCGTAGTTTCTCATCATCCTCATCCTAACTCACTCCACCCAATCAGGGTCTCGACCTAATATCATTAGGAGTAGCATCCTCAAACTTACCTCTCCAAAATAGCGGGTTGCCCTCATGCAGCCTCTTAATTTCCTACTCAGCCACTATGCTCCATCTCAAAGTAGAGGGTAAATATTCCTTGCCCTCAACATGCACAGTGTGAGGAAATAGAGGTGGCCTCTCAACAGCAATGTGTTCCCATGCCCATACCTACAGTAAAGGGATTGCACTCAATCCCATCATCCTACCCTGAAAAGCCTCATACAACTCTCAATAGACCTGGGCCAATAGTGTAGGTGCCCATGCAAATACAACCTTCCTCTCTACTAGGTCACTCACTACATCCAACATATTCTAGGTAAAAAACACCCTGAAACTATTTGGTAGAGCATACGTGGAGATCATCATCATAGCCATGCATTTTCGATATGATATCTTATCCTATACCCACAACAACTCATAATCCATCTTTAAGATATCAATATATCTCCAATAAACCCCAAAGAACCTCTCCAACATAGCATCCTTCCTATCATCTACGGTTGCTCTCACAAGAACACCCTCAATCGACAGTCTATAAATCTGATACATATCCTCTAGTGTAATGATCATTTCCCCAGTAGCAAAATGAAAGGTGTTTTGGTCTATGTTCCATCGCTCACACAATGTAGACACGTATGCTCTATTTGTGTGGATGCTCTTACATTCCCACACACCTCAGAAATGTATGTCATCCAACCAAGAAAACTCATCTTCAGTATTCATCAAATCCTTGAAACCCTCCTTAAAATTCCTCACCCTATGACGGGGTTCAAGCATCTTCACCTATATGAAACACAATAAACCATGCATCAATAATTCACATAACAATACAATAAAATCAAATTGCATCAATTGTAATTTTTAAATTAAAGACATTTAATTTGACACACACTTCGATGTGAGACAATGCAAAAAACACACGACAACAAACATCGACATAAAAGTCACATATTTAGACACCCATCTTGACATTTCATGGCAAAAGTTCAAACTGGCATGACAAAAAGCATCATTTGGACTACCAACAACCCAGTTCAAATTTACAACTACCTATTAATTGACACGAAAATCAAACATAAGCTAAACAATAACATCTACAAAAATAAATATCATTTTTGGATACCCATTTGCTCATTTATCGATAAATTTGTCGATGAAATTCAAAGCAACATACCAATCTACATAGATCTAAAAGTCAACATTATCATAAATACACCAAAATCGAACACATGTCAGCAAACATAATTAAAAAATAATAGTCATATTTTTGGATACCCATTTGCCCACTTAGCGGTGAAAATTCAAACAGACATTGAGTACATTCTAAATGGGGCTCTCTATAGCTCATTTTCAGTTTAACACTACTCTATACCTTGACACGTAAATCAAATGCAGACCAAACGAAGTCATTCATAAAAAAAAATAACATTTTTTGACACCCATTTTGCCCTTCTATGATGAAATTTTCATCGGTTTTCCAAAATTTTACGCCTAACATGTCAAATCTAACAGTCTAGGTTTGATAAATTACTCCTAAAAGCGACAAATTCAAAAATCACATCAAATGACGCCAAAAAAATATAACAGTCACAAAATAGGATACCCATTTCCTACTTTAGTGGATAAAATACAAAAACATATCAATGTCAGTACACCGTTACTTCCAAAAACTAACGGTCAAATCTTACACCTACTTTACCCTTCACCCGGTCAAATCGACATAAAAAAAAGTCTAATTCAAAAACCAATTGCACTTTTGGATACCCATTTGGCTTATTTGTCACTTTGTTTTTAAATTTTAATTTAAAATTGTAAAAAAAATTAAATTGGGACGAACCCCCTCCCTCATTCACATTTTTCCATAAAAATAAAACAAGGCAAAAATGACACCTATCGATGGATCCCTGCATCCACTACTAGTAGATTTGCATACTCTCATCATCGTCGCCCTCGAAGTCATCACTCGCACTCCTCTTTTTTAAATTGAATTCTCTCACCAGTCGCTTTCCAATCTCGTGCACCGTCAAAATTAGGCCCCCCACATGTAAATTAAGGCTTAAAATACCTTAGCCATCAATTCGCACCCTGAGGTATGAACTGAACCTAATTCGCCCTCTAGGTGGTGATTTAGGTCAAAATCACCCCCAAGTGGCGAATTCAACCAAAACACCTCAAAATGCATCCAAAACCCTAGGAAAGCAGGCATTTGTCTCCTAAAACCCTAGGAACCTTCCAAACTTGTCTTTTCACTTCATTTGCATCCATAGTCATCATGCATTGGTATTTATTTATCAATCGTTGCATCATCAATTCATCACACTTCATTCACCTCATTGTTGATTCCTCGTTTGAGGGGGTATTCATATCCAAAGTTAGCTTTACATGCAACCACAACATCGAAAATCCAAAAGTGCAGTTAGCGCATTTGTCTACAAATTTTTTTGTTGAATATTATCATATAGAATAATCTCGATCACAATCAGATATGGATTACATCAGGAGAGCTATGCGTGATGATAGAGAAGTCAATCTAGCATTCTTATACGTCGAGTACATAACGGATGATACGTTTGGCATGATATTGGCACAACATTTAGAGTATTTATATCTGGCATTCATGGAACATCATGAATGACATGTGTGAATAAGCTAAATGTTAGCTTAGTTTAAATGGTTTGACATTTGTCACCATGTTCTCATCAATCAATCAACAACAAAGATTTAGTTAGGATTTTTTCCTAATCATATTTTTGGACCATGCTGATCTAGTCGCAAAAGCAAAGCAGTCAAAAGTTGTTGTTCTCAAGAAACTGTTATGGCATCGTAAATGTCATACGGACTCAACAAAATCACATCATTGTATTCATAATCATTAATTTTCATTTACCAACATTGTTTTTATCTCTTTCTTCTTTTCCTTCTTGCCTTCCTCTCTTCTTCCCCTGTGGACATCATGTTGATGTTGTATGGTCACACTTCAAGCAACTACATACCTTCGATTAGATTCCATTCTTTCTCTTCTTTTTCTTGGATACCCAATTGATTTGTATGGTCACACTTCGAGTGGCTACATACCCTTTGATTGGATTCCATTCCCCTTCTATCCCTTTTTCTTTTGCACAAACCCTTCACATTTTTGTATTAAACTATGTTCTACATAGTATAGTACAAAAATGGGTAAATGTAGACACCCAAAAATTACATATTACTACTTCTATGTATCCATAGGTGATTCTAGACATCCCTAGGTGATTGTAGGTTATCATAGTCATGCGTAGCCAGGTGTAGTCATGCGTAGCTATGCGTAGTAATACGCAGATTGCCATCATTCACCATAGTAATATGTAGACTTCCATGTATCACTTCATTGGCTTTCAGGTCCTAAACCCTCATAAGCCTCCCAAATGACATCTGTCACATGGAAATATCATTCGATGGTCCATTCACATGCAATTAAGGCCCCCACGGGGTATTAGTTAGCCAAAATAATTAATAAGTCAATTACCAAATTCTAATTTAATGTTGACTTCACTTAAGTCACATTTTTAGGGTAAATTTGATTAAAAGAACCCTTAATATTGATTAGCACTAATCACATCCTCCCACATGTGTGAAATTAGGGTTTGTTGAGATATTTATTTAATCATGTCTTAAATTGGCTTAAGCACCTCCTAATCAAGATTAGCCCTAATCCATCCTCACACATGTGTGACGATGAGATATTTCTCATAAGGAATGTGATGTTGCCACATTGCATTTCTTAACCTAACCCTAGTCATAATCAAACCTAGGTTTAGTCTATCTAACCCCACCTGCAACTTGCCTTTGCCTATAAAAAAGAGTCCCAAACCCCTAATTAAGTCTGATTCACAAATTCAAAAAAGCACAGTTACTCTGCTGAAATGGAAAGTCATTATTGAATAGTCACTTCCCGATGCACACAATCATATTTCAATGGTACACAGAGGCACCCCAGCTACCTAGGAGTCGACCCATCAAAAGGATTTTGCAAAAGAGGCATCACAGCACAGATCACCCCTTGCCCCATAAATTCGGTTCTAGTTCACCCCTCGGGTGGTGAATTGGGTCTACAAACCCAAAATCACTCCATATTTGGATGGTAAGCTTCCTTTCACCATATTATTACTTTTTGCACAGTTTATTTCATGTTTTGTTATGATTTTACAGTCATTTCATCTTTATAAATATGGGGCCTAACTAAGGCAAGCCCACAACATATTGACCCATTTTTGCAAGTTTCTTTCAGGTTATTCAGTAGATTTGAAGGAGAAGAACACCAAAAAACAACAACCTTATGGTGGCCCACATACAAAGAATCCCACCTACACTAAGGGACATCAGAATTAGGCATCAGGCCTATAGTGTATTCATGAAAGGAAAAAGGGGAATTCACCCTATTTGTAACCTATATCAAATTTATCATGAATAAAGCATATATTTCTAAATGACTTGTGTTATTACTTGTTATTAGATAAAATATCAACTTCTGGTCATTTCAGCTACTACTACCTCTATCATTGAAGCTAGATTCATCAAATCTATCCTCAACCTCTACGAGGAAGCTATAGGGTAAATGATCAACTTCACCAAAAGTAAAATTTATTTTACCAATACTTTGTTGACCCGAAAAGTCAAAATTATGAATATCCTAGGTTGTTCCATTGCAACGCTCCCATCCACCTACCTTGGCCTTCCAATATTTCAAGGGAGACTAGCCAAGTCAATGTGGTATAATGTCAATGAGAGATTTCATAAAAAGTTGATTGGATGGAAAGGAGCTCTTCTTTCTCAGGCAGGTAAGGCCATCTTAGTCATGTCTATTATTCAAAGTATCATTGTGCATTTTTTATCAGTTTTCAAAATCCCAGGAGTAGTAGGGATAGTGATTGAAAAAATCCAAAAGCACTTCCTATGGGTTGGAGCTGACAATCATAAAAAGTTCCATCTAGTGTCTTGGGATAAATTTTGTACTCAAAAATATAAGGTGGACATGGATTTCATAGGATCAATAATATGAATCAGGTCCTCCTCACTAAAAAATCTTGGAAGGTCTTCACCAATGAAAACCTGGAGTGTGTCTCCATCATTAAAATAAAATATCTTCAATGCAATTCCTTTAGGAACAAAGGGATTCCCCATGTAGGGTTCCATTTATGGTGATCTATAATCTAAACCAGACATCTGGTACAACAAGGTACTAGGTGGCATCTTGGAGATGGGAAAGAAATCAATTTTTAGCATGATCCCTAGGCAAGGGATGATCCCCTTATCAGGGATCCCATCATCACTACATTTAAGCATCTCACTGATAGCAGGTTTTGATATAAAGTTGTAGATTTCATCATGCAAAATAAATACTATCGTAAGTAGAAGAAGCTCCACTTTAGGGTTAGCAATGTAGTTATAGATAGAGCCATTTTTTCTTTGTAGATAATTCCTAGGGTAAATTTTATTCCTTAAACCTAGAATCAAGAAAAAACCTTTCTGAAAGGCACTAAAAGTGGTCACTTTTTGGTTAATTCTATGTTTCTATTGATAGACACTTCATAGAGGATGCAAAATAATAAGGGTGCACCTACTACAGTTAAAAGAATTTGGCTCAAGCATCTCATCCTAAAGGTGACCCATTATTGGTGGCTAGCATTCCAAAATAGGATTCTCACCACTAAAAATTTTACTAAGAGGGGCATAATAGTCCCCAATAGGTGTTACTTGTGTTTACAAATGTGGGACTCCACTCAACATCTCTTGGTAGAGTGCCCCTTTACCTACAATGTTTTTTCCACGTTGGTAAGATTTTTCTAGGTCCAATGGATATGGACCTAGTCAATCACTGATCTATTTACTCAATGGCCCAAAGTATTTCAGCATCTCTAGATCAAGTTCTTATGGGAAGCACTGCTACATCACATGATGTGGAAAATATGGCTTGAGCATAACAACAAAATCTTTATCGAAACTCTAGAGACCAAAAAGCTATGGCCAACAAAACCCTGTGCTTTACAATTTAAAATGCAAACCTGATACCCTATTTGAACACACCTACATCTAGGTTGGAAGCTTCTTTGTTCAAGTCCTTGGGTATATCTTCTGAATGCACCCATCTCTAGACCCATACCAGCTACAGATCCAATACCAAGTGGAATCTTCCCCCCCAAGGATGGATCAAAGTGAACTTTGATGGATCTTCTAATGGCAACCTCAGGGATACTGGGGCTGGAAGAGTCATCAGGGACCACGAAGGTAAAATTATCAAAGCCTTCATAGAAAATATTGGGGTCCAAAAAAATAATTATGCTAAAGCCCGACCTCTATGGAGAAGCACTGAAGTTAGCAAAGTTATGACTAACCCCATAATTTTTGAATGGGATTCTTTAAATGTGGTCAACCACATCCAAAACAACACAAGAAAAGGATAGAACATTCAAAATATTATCCAAGAGTGTCAAATTACCCTCAAAAACTGCCCACCCAGCACAATTCAACATGTGTTCAAAGATGCAAATGTGGTGGCTGACTTATTGGCTAATAGAGTAGACAATCAGAACAACCTTACTATTTGAAAAGAATCCTTCCCTCAAGACATCATCGATGCTACCAAAATTGATGTGGAGCACATTTCCAAGTAACAAGTGGTACTCCAAAGATGTTTTTATAAACACCAACGATTTTTATTTCAACACCATGGAATTTTGTTTCCCTACCCAAATCATCATTACCTCCCACAAAGTTAGTTGTACCAATAACCATGCAAACCGTTTTGATCATGGCAAAGCTCATCGTCACCTTTGTGACCATTTTTTCATCCTGTATCTCCACCTCTCCCATTTTTTTCCCTCTATTTCTTTTTTTTTAACCACTTCCCATTCATATTCCATATCCCTCCCATTTTTTGCACCATATACTTTGTCATTATTATCATCTTCATCCACCTTGACACCCTTTATGACCCCTCGCATTATCGTGGTACCCTCCTATCTCATGTAGGTGAAAAGTTTGGGCTTTGCTATCACCATTTTCTAATTTTCTTCAAAAAGGGTCCGTCGTCTGGTGGTAGTTGGCATATGGCCTACCTATGTTTATTTTGGATTTTGCATGATGTTGGTTTTCCCTTTTCAGGGGTTTCATCCTTAGAACTGGTTTAACTTTCTCTATCAATCTGTGCAGTTAGTCTATTGTAAGATTTTCCAGAATGTAAATCTTCTTAAATTATATCCCCATTTTGATGGGATGTGTCAAATTTTGTACTACTGGCATACCAAATGCCTTATGTAATAGGGATTGGGCCCTTCAACTCGACAAGTAAATAATTTTTTTTACCTACCAAAAAATGTGGTTTTGATATAATTATTTCCAATATAAGGTTCAACAATAGTGGTAGGAGGGGGTGGTTAGGAGCCCTTAATACCTCAAATCCAAATTGAGAACATGGAACTAAAAATATTTTGATGACATAAATAAAAAAAATGGTGTATCTTAACAAAACTTGAGGACCTAAATAAGAAAATATGAATGGATGAAAATATTGATATCCAAAGCAAGGAAGAGGCTAGGCTTATTGCTTAGCTAGAGGAATAGGAAAAAAAATAATATATCCTATGAAATAAAAATATAGGATCCAATGGCTCCAGGAAGGATATAGGAACACTAGCTTCTTCCATAAATACCTCCTAGAAAGGTAGTTGCACAATATTATCTCTTCCCTAAAAATAGTTGTGGGTGATTCAATGAACATGTAGGATGAGATGAAAGATATAGCAAGAGAATACTTTGCCCAAATATTTAAGAAAAAACCATTAAAATAGGAGAAACAATAGGAAATATTCTAATATATTCCTTATCTCATCATAGAGAAAGATAATGTAGCCATGACTACCCTAATTACTGCCAAAGAACTACAACCAGTAGTTTTCAAGATGGAAAAGGGAAAATCTCCTAGTCTAATTGGATTTTCTATAAAATTATACCAATAATTTTAAGATATCCTTAAGGATGAATTATTTAAAGTGGTAGAAGAGGTTAGGATATCTATTTGGTGCTAAAATAGGGGAACAAGATATTTATAGCATTGGTTTTGAAAATACAGGATCTTCCATATTAATGTGACTTACAAAAGGAGAGGATATGACCAAGGAAATTTTGTTTTGGATTATCTTTAATGGAAAAAAGGCTAACTTCTAGACATATTTATGGGATGGTCATCCTCTAATATCTCAATTATTGACTTGGATACCATTGATAGAGAGTATTCATATAAACAATTTGGTTAAGGTATCCAAATACTATAAGCTTCAAAGTAGTAAATGGGAGGTAGGAAGTACATGTATCCCAATAGAGGAGTGGCCAATACAAATCCTAGAGGATAATAGAAAAGAAATCATTAGGACCATCTAGATGATATTACTCTCATAGTCTCAAGAGCAGGATACTCTTGGTTAGGGGAGAAAAATTCAAATTAAGCATACAATTGACTTTGGATACTTATATCTCTATTAGAGTACCTTGAGCCTATTAAGTTATATATTCATGTAGTTGTGGGTATAAAATATTTAGCCCAAAGTTATATTCTTCACTTTGCTTCTACTTCATAGAATGTTCCTAATAGGAAAAAAATGATGAAAATAGGGATGCATGGGTATTTTATATGTAGGATGTATTAGAAAAATGAGAAAATTATCTCTCACCTTTTTATAGAATACCCCATCACACTTAACATATGGAAATATATGGCAACATTGCTAGGGATCCATTGGTCTAAGATATCTTATATAGAACAACTTTGGAGGAAGTGGTTTAAATGAGAGAAAATGGATCAACTAAGTGGGGATAACTCTCCTTTTATGGAATTATTGCAAGAAGATAAATAATTGTATATTCAACCAAAAATACATAGATAATCACTTTCTATAGCAAAGGATCACAACCAAAATGAGGGAGTCAATCCAGTTTTTGTTAAATGAGCCTTGAAATCCTAAGCAAAAGTGGATTCAAATAATATATAGATTACAAGTGTGTCCAATGGTAATCACATCAAAACAGGTAACCCAAAACCATGCACATGTAATCATAACTAGGAATTATAAACCTCCTCCATATGGACTAGGTAAAATTCATACATATGGAGCCTCAAGGGGAAATCTAGGAACAATGAGTATGGGAGGAATAAGATACCTCTTGAATGGTGCCCTTTTATCTTAAAAAAAATTAGTATCTTATCCAATAACCTTCTTAAGGGTATTATAGGATGCTATTAAGGTGGGGTGACAAAAAAATTTGGTGGAATAAAACTCTTAAATTATGATTAACCACTTTAAAAATTGGACAAACAAAAAAATATAGACTGGAGAATATAGGGAATATTTAAGAAAATACATATGACTAAACAATACTTTGAGATAATGGGATTCATACACATATGTAGAGATTATAATAGGTAGTATATGTGATGGATCATTGGTATTTTGATCAAGGAAAATTCAATTACTATGGATATCCTCCTGTATGATAATCTCAATACTCTAAGGAAGCTTGTTTTTCATTTCTTACCATTAATGATAGTACTGCTTGTTGTATCTAGATTTATATATTATTGATTTACATGGTTACTCATTTTTTGCATAGATATCTATAGTATACTATATTGGAGGGAGAATAGTCCTACATACTTTGTTAAAAATTTCTTTAAAAGCCTTCAATCCTAGAAAGGTAGGAGATGTAATTTGATTTTCAAGTAATTTATTTGTTTAATATTTTTACCAAAACAAATCCTTGATATCACACTTCTACTATGATATGATCTCCTTACTTTACATTTAATTTTACCTCATGATCAAAATTTACATCTCTTTCTCCATAATTTTTACTTTATGATCTCTTCCCGTGTGTCCATTCTCATAATATCTACAATATTATAAAGCAAAGTTTTCATAAACCACTTGTTGATCCCATTGTCTGGACATAAATTTACTCCAAATTGACTACAATAAATTTTTTAAAATATCCATGACGTAACACATATTTGAGTGTATACAACACGTCTTCCATCCTTAGTAATTATTCTATCTTAGATGAATTCCCCTAGAGTATTATTGACATTCTTCAAAAGTACCTTATTTATGACCAACAAAAAGGTTAATCCATACTAAAATCCTTTTAATAGTATTAGACTCCAATGAAAAATTCTCACCTCATGGTCTTAAATTTATTGCATATTTGCCCCTAAAAAGAGTTCCACCATCCATATAATGAGAAAATATCCTTTCAAAAAATGTTATGGAGTAATTTGAATTCAATCCCTAGTCCACTTGATCCAAATTTGAATTCCTTCCATATTACTTTTCTTGGATTTAAACATATATGGAGAACATACTGAATGGAGAGTGCTTTTAGTAAATATTTAAAATAATTTAAAATTTCTATAAAAAATAATATATAAAAGGTGAAGGTTTTTGGATATTTTGAGTAGATCAGTTGTCATTGATGTCAAGAGTGAGTAGTCATTAATATCAAGATCTCAACACCAGTCAATGGTAGTTTCAGTGGCCAACATCAGTTTCATGTTCTCTAGTTTTAGTTGATCAAAACCCAGTTTCAGGAAGTCAAAAGTGGTCCAAAGTGCAAAAAAGAATCCCAAGTGAATAATATTATAATATTATAAAGGAAAGTTTTTAATTAATTATAAATTAATTAATATAATTTTTATTATAAATTAATTTATAATTTAATTTACTTAAGTTATTTAAATTAATTATTAATTAATTTTAATATTAGTTATAAGTTAATTTACATTAATTTTTAACCAACCCTAAGGTGGGTTATTAAATTTAATTTGAATTTCAAATTCAAATTTCTAGTGCTGACGTGGGAAGCAAATTTACCATGTGTGTATAAAAGGAGGATTACCCACCTTACCAAAACTCCCAATGTTTTCAAATTAAAATCCTATGCTATGCGAGTGTATGAGAATCGTGGTGTGCAGTGAAGAGTTTTTAATTTTTAAGGTGCTTAGAAGAGAAAAAATTATTTTACCCACCGAGGATGGAGCCTTGGTTACCAACCACTAATAGAACAACTGGAAACTGTGGCGGTAGCAAGACGTAAGGGTAGTGATAGGCATAAGTTTGAATCCCCATGGAGGATCATTTTTGTTTTGTGTTGAAAACACGGTGGAGTAAGGTTGAAAGGGAAGGAAGTTCACCTTCCTTTACATGGGCACCCCTAGCCCATGAATTGGGCTCCAAAGCATTAAGGTGCTTGGCACTTGGGGAGACAATGGTTTGAATCACGCTGAAACCCTTTTGGGTGATAACAAAGGTATGCATTAAAATTTGAGCACCAAAATTTTTGGAGGATCTAGTTGAGGTATTAAAAATTAATTTTTGCATATTTTATTTGGTTCATAAGGTTTTGGGGGAGTTATAAGGTTGATGCAAAATAAATTTTTGATGTTATATGCTTTAGTGGTTGAAAAGGAAATAAAGGTGTTTTAGGAATATTGTTTGAGGTTTTTGTGGTGTTGGATATTATTTTAAGTTGGAGATTATAAGGTGTATCCAAATAATTATTTTCATGTATTTGATTTGATGAATGTTAATTACAAGAAGGAGCAATAAGGTGTATTTGAGCTTTGTTTATTTTTGTGTCTAAGGAATATTTGAGAAAGTGTTAAGAGTGAGATTTTGTCATCTAACCATTGAAATTGAAAAGAAGGAAATTATGATTTAGACAGGTTTTCCAAGGGCACTTATACATCAAACAAAATGTATGGGCATATCTTCCTAGTTAGTGATTATTGAATGTTGTGAATGCAAATTTTTAGTGAAAATAATTGTTTGGTAATAATTGTTGAGTGTATTTTGAATTAATGCTTCAAGGTTTTTTGGAATTGAGAGTTGTTGATAAAACCTTGTTTTATAATCATTGTTGTTGAAGTGATTGGTTGAGTGAATAACTTGAACTAGGGTTTGCAAAGAACATGAGTATCATTGTTATGTAATATTGATTAATAAGCATTGTTGGAAATATTTGAGTGAGTGTTCATATGCTTGGACTAGGGTTTGTGAGCAAGGATTATTTCATTGAGTGTTTGGTTGAGTAGAGTTGGTTGAGCCTAGTCAAGTGGATGCATTGAAGTGATTGTTCAAGTTATATGAAGCAAATTGTTCTATATTCTTAATTGAATTGAAAGTGATTGAGATTTTGTGAGTGTTGTATCGCTCCAAATTTTTTGCATCCCTACCTTCAGGCTATAGGATCCGCGCCCGAAAGGAGGATGGGAAAAGGATGTCGCGATACCTCGGACTGAGAGGACTTTGCGAAGGTCCCGCATCTCAAGAGAGGTGTATTTTGGTGATTTTTTGATGGATAGTGGGTTCACCAGGAAACATTTAGTGGCAGTTTCCACACCTAGGTTTTGGAATGTGTTTGATGAGTTCATTTTAACCTTAAGCATTCATATCCTAGGTTTGGCCGAATGAATCTAAATTAAAACTACATGAAAATGCAACTTTCATGAATACAACAAACATATTTGAAATTAGAAAACAGAGAATCTTACAGAATGACAATGAAAAATACCTAATCCGGATGTCTGCAGAAGATTCTGATGTTTGAAGCAGTCTGGATCGCCTGTAATCTGACAGAATCATCTGTAATCTGACAGAATCATCTGAGACTGACAGATTCATCCGAGATCTAACGAATTCGTCAGACGAATTCGCCAGAGACCTGCAAGACAGAAAATAGATGCAAAATACAAGAAATTCTATTGTGCTAACAGAGGCAAATTACACCAAATAGCAATATGAATACTGAACAATATTTAAGAACAGAATTTAAAGCCAATTACTATACTTTAATAGCAGATCATGAACTTAGCATGCAATTTAAGCTAAATGGGTGAACTCCAAATGCAAAAATAACATAAAAACTGAATATATAATCTAATTTACAGAATAAAATGATAGAAACAGAGTTGAGAAAAGCAAACTCCAGGCACTGATTGCCTCGATGTGGGCTGCAGTCGAGATCGTCTTGCATCAGTATGAAATCGTCTCGCATTCGATAGGATCGCCTCCGATCTGAACAGGTTCGTCAATGATGATGGATGCTGGCTCCGACTGAAAAAAAATGATGTACCTGTAATAAAATCGATGTGGAACTAGTGCAAATGCAATATTAGGATGTTTTAATGTAGAGGGATTCAGTTTGCAGATAATTTCAGCTAGGGGTTGGGGAGGGAAAATCCTAGAGGTTAAATAGGCTTAGAGGGAGTAGGTAGGAGGTTGGAGATCATCCCAATTTGGGAGATCTCCAACGGGGGAGGGTCCCAACGGTGTAGACACGCTTCTGCCCAGATTGGAGACCCGTTGGAACAGATTCCAACTATGCAAATTCAGTTTTGCGACAAGATCATCTAGACGTCCTAGTCTAGACAAAATCGTCAAATGCGGGCGATATCGTCTGATCGACGACGATATCATCAAACGGTCAAAACAACCTCTAAAATTGACGTGAAAAAGGGGGAAACGGAATACCCGGCGGTTAACGGGCGGTTTGGGAGGTTAAATTTGATTTTAAAATTATTTACTAAGGTGAATGTAAATTTTATAATTTTATTGCGCCAATTTTAGGGTGCTACATTTTGCCCCCTCTTTAGCAAATTTTTCGAAGAAAATGTGTTAAAGATGAGTTCTTCTCAATCTACGAGAAAGCAAAAAATTATATCCATTTTTAGGCGACGATTCTTGGTCGAATCGTACGACAACTTACTATGGTGCCCCCTCCGTGTTTTTACCCAAATCGAACGTTTGAGGTAAAAACACGGAAAAGCAAAAAATTAATTTGAATTATTTTTGAATGAAATTATGTTTGATATATGATATGTTTTTGATCATATGACTTGTGTTATGTGATTTTTATGATGCTTTTATGTTTGATTGATTGATTTGATAATTGGATGTAATTATGTCGTTGGAAATATGATTTGAATGTCATGCTATAACATTGTAAATGAAATAATCTGATGTAACAAAGTGTTTGTTTGTGATGCAATAATTTGATAAAAATAAAAGGGGACTTTTAACAATAATTTCAAAGGACATTGTCGCTATTATAGACCATTTCATGGAGTCACCGCTCACTCGGTCGTCAAGCTAATCCCAGTATAGAAATATTGCGAAAAGTAAAAGAGTGCTTAAGAGACTGTCTTAAGACTTTGTTGTGATAGTGCAAATGATGGTGATGATGGTTGGTTTGTTTTCAGAATTTCATGAAAAATATTATGCATGAAATATTTTTAAAATGATTTTTTCTAGGCATAAATTCCTAAGTGTGATAAAATTTGTGAATAATTCCTTAGGAATTATACCATCATTGCAAAGTTGAAGGTTGAAATAATGACATAAAAATAGTGAAAAAATGGGTTTGATTTTGAAAAGCATAATTTGTGTAAAATGAAGTCATATGGTTTTTATTATTTTTGATAAAATGGGGAATAAAAATTGTTACAATGGTTTGCGCTAGGCATAGAATATGTAGGTATAGACTTATACCATCATCGCAAAAATCCAAAAAAATAGTTTTATTGCATGGTTGATTTTTTGATGAACAGAAAAGATGAAAATGAGGACTTGCGCTAGGCATAAAATTCCAATTTTGGTTTTGAAACTATACCATCGTCGCGAAAGTCAACCAGATATATAGGATTTGATTTGTGTAATTTGGAAGAAATTTTTGATTTTTCTAATTCTATAGTTTTCTTTGTGAAAAATAATTGTACTTGATTATTCCAAACAAGTTGCAAAAATAATATTTCAAAGTATTTTGAAGACAAAAGTTAGATTTATAAGGAATCCCATGTGCATATGTGCATTCATTTCCGATCTTGATTTATCCTAATGATAAACAAAATCTCTCAAATACAAATGTGTGTGCAATTGCATTGTTCATTTACCAGTTGTGAGCAAGATACTATGATACAAGTGATTTGAAGAAACCAAATAAGTGTTCATTAACCATGATGTAGATGCATATAACCATATTAGACTACTATGTAGATAGGATTATCAAGAGCTAGCTAATCCATAAGTAGACATAGGTCTGTACAAAATAAGGTCGCTAATGTGACAGACATATCACCACGCTAGGAGTTACCCAAGGCCAAGCAGGTTGGGCACAAACCACCTGTTATGGGGATTACCTCACAGTTTTCAAATAATTGAGAATTCCAGGGATTCAAGCTCATCAACCCTTCTTTTCTTTTCAAAGGGTAGGGAAAGGGATTTTATTGCTTTCTTGCTTTCTTTTAAACTTTGCTTATTTTTCTTTTAGTATTTCTTTTGCTTGATAATGCTTGGAACATTGCTGAAATAACATTTTTCTTTTCTCTTCTTTCTTGAATTTTTCTTCTCTTTTTCTTTGCTAGGGATACTTGCTCGGATTAGCTGTAGAGCAAGGGATTTTTATTCTGGGTAGGGGTGAGCTTGTCCTTTTGCCAATTCTCAAATATTCTAGACCATGTGCATGATAGGATAGCAGGGGAAACTTTTCACTCAAGAAATCAGTTCTACTATGTAGCAAAACATGGAAATGACAAATATAATCATTTTATTGTGAAAAGATGTGCTTTGTTTAAATAAATAACAAGATCAATTCTCTATGCTAAAACTTTATTTAATTGAAATTTGTGAACTTTGATATAAGACAGATTAGTAATCATGCCAGATAAAAGCAAGATATTTATTTTTTTGTGAGTGTGCAAGTGAGGGATTCAAAATAAATGCTAATTTATCCAAAATAAGTTGAAACATATAACTGCAATAATTGTAATAAAATATATATAAACACTTTTGAGAAGTTTTGAGAATGTTGACTCTCTCTTTCTTCTGTATATTGTTTTGGTTTCGAAAGAGTCAAGCATATAGCTGTTTTTAGATTTGTATTTTGATTTTAGTTTTTGAGCAAACAATTTAACAAGTGCTTTAAATAAATGCAATAGATAGTTTTTGAAGAGTTTTGGAGATTTATGAATGTTTTTAGTGTTTTTGAATAAATTGAAAGAAATACAAGATAGTAATTTTGAACAAATATATACATGGATGAAAAGACCAAGTTTATGCATAGTAACGTTTAAGATGCAAAATATTCATCGGTTCTTTAAGTTCTTTACCATATAAGGTAGATAATTTGTATGCTCCTGATTCAAATTTGGCAGTAATAATGTATGGTCCGAGCCAGTTGGGCTCAAATTTACCTTTAAGGTCCTTAGTTGCATTTGTATTTTTTTAAAGATTTTGAGGATTTTGATTTTTTTTGTATTTTGATTTTAATTTATGAATTGAAATTGGTGGTATATACAAGATGATCTATATACACTATACAAGGTTATTTGAGTATAGCATGTCTAAGGTTGCTTCAAAATCAAAGGATGTTTTGAAGGATAATCTGGTTGAGGTGAAGGTAAGAATAGAAGGTGATGAATAAAAGGTAGTGATAACAAAAGTTTTGTTATAATGTAGAATAATGTAGAAAAAGATTTGACTTTTATATGTGTAAAATTGATCATGTTACAAAATAAAATGTAAGAAGGATAAGAAAGTTCTTCATTCTTATCACTATATTCCAAGTTTTGATAAGATGGAGAAAGTATATGTGAAAGATATGCATGAATGTTATTTTGTAAACAAGGATGATCATATATGAATGAAGAAAAGTGATGGATAGAAGATAATTGTGACAATAGAGAATGTATAAAACTTGATGTTTCAATCGTTAAATATTCTTCAAATGGTTTTGGGTCACCCTGTATGGTAACAATTTTATTTGCAAGTTCAAACTTAAAAAATTGGTGAAGAGTGGAAGGGAAAATCCTCATCGTATGAATCCAAGGACTCCTAAGAAGTAGGTTGTAATATGAAGGGCAATATGCCACATAAAACAAAGTATCAAGAATATTGGGTTCAAGATTAAGGAGAAAAATTATAGTATCTTGAGCTTCTTGAATTTCATTGTTAAAAAAATTTATAAGAACATTTGATTCATTAAGATCTTCCTTTAATTCGAGTTTTTGGAACAATTGATAAGTGCATAAATTAAGAGAGGAGTCATTATGTAGCATGATAGTTTTAATAGATGTTTCTTTACTAGATCCGATAATGTAAAGATAGGAGTCTTCTTGTAGAGTAGAGGAAGGAATCTCCTCATCATAGAATGAAATATGGTTAACCTCAAGAGGGTTTATACCATTAATTATGTTCTTAGAGAAAATATGATGAGGAACAAATTGTTGGCTAGGTATTTTGAACAAAAATTTCTTATGAGAAATTTGTAATAATTCTAAAAGGGATGTCTTTGCTTGAGGATTAATCACTTGTTGTTGGTTATCAAAGTGGATTTCAGATTGAGATTTTGATTCTAAATATGAGCTTTCTATGCTTACATTCCATTTTGGATCATTCTCAAGAGCCAAAGATAGTTTTGAATGTTGGTCAAATGAGGAATCCATATCTTGAATATCGGATTGAGTTGATTGAACTTGAGGTTGCTCATTTGTAGTTTTTGTTACAATATTAATAATATCATCATGATGGGACACATTAACATGCAATATTTGATTGGTTTCTTGTTGTTGATAATTGAATAAGGGTTCTTGGGAGATCTCCATGTCTTGATTGATTATTGGTATTTGTTGTGTAGGAGTTTGATTGTTTACTAAAGATTTATAATTAGTTGTAGATTGTAATTCCTTTATATTAAAAAGACCCTTATCAATCAAATCTTGAATTGCACATCTTAAATCTTTACAATTTTGTGTCATATGTCCATCTACTCTATGATATTCACATTTTAGCTCAGGTTTAAACCAATCTGTTGTGGTATTAGGTTTTCTTATGGAAGGCAATTCAATCCTATTTGTGTCAAGTAAATACTTGAGAATTATATCCATTGGTTGATTAAGCTTAGTAAATTTACGTGATGAAGGTTTTTGAGAGGTTTTTGATAAATGCCTTAGGAATTTCGTCATAAAAGGATCTAATGGTTTCTCACCTCTTCTTTCTTTATTATGGGTAGAATGATGACAGGAATATTGCGATGTAGGAGGTGAGTGCACGGTAGAATTGGAAGAATAAGTATTTTCTTGTTGAAATGGATGTGTTGTATTGAGAGAAGAATATTGAAAAGGTGGAGGAGGATTGTATGTGGATCGATAGACATAATATGGATATATGGGAGAATAGATAATATCATTATGAAGAGGATTGGCAAAGGGATTGTTTTGTTGAGTTATGGATGAAAAATGAGAGAAGTGTGATGGAGGTGATGTTGAATAGGGATAAGGTTGATCATAATCAACAAATGTATTTGGCTGAATTCTTCCAACATTACTAATGGGCTCATATTGATTTGAGTAAAAACTCATGGTTTGTTTAGTACTTTTAAAAGTAATATTTAGCATCTACTATTTAGAATTGAATCTAAAACATGAAATGATGATTTTGTTTTTGTTTTTCTTGTATACATATATATTTTTTTGTTTTTGTTTTCAAAAGGTTATGATGCATTCACGTCGGGTTCACCAAAATGTATCGCTCCAAATTTTTCGCATCCCTACCTTCAGGCTATAGGATCCATGCCCGGAAGGAGGATGGGAAAAGGATGTCGCGATACCTCGGACTGAGAGGACTTTGCGAAGGTCCCGCCTCTCAAGGGAGGTGTATTTTGGTGATTTTTCGATGGATGGTGGGTTCACTAGGAAACATTTAGTGGTAGTTTCCACGCCTAGGTTTTGGAATGTGTTTGATGAGTTCATTTTAACCTTAAGCATTCATATCCTAGGTTTGGCCGAATGAATCTAAATTAAAACTACATGAAAATGCAACTTTCATGAATACAGCAAACATATTTGAAAGTAGAAAACGGAGAATCTTATAGAATGACAATGAAAAATACCTGATCCAGATGTCTACAGAAGATTCTGATGTTTGAAGCAGTTTGGATCACATGTAATCTGACAGAATCATCTGTAATCTGACAGAATCATCTGAGACTGATAGATTCGTCCGAGATCTGATGAATTCGCTAGAGACCTGCAAGACAGAAAACAGATGCAAAATACAAGAAATTCTATTGTGCTAACAGAGGCAAATTACACCAAATAGCAATATGAATACTGAACAATATTTAAGAACAAAATTTAAAGCCAATTACTGTACTTTAATAGCATATCATGAACTTAACATGCAATTTAAGCTAAATGGGTGAACTCCAAATGCAAAAATAACATAAAGACTGAATAAATAATATAATTTACAGAATAAAATGACAGAAACAGAGTTGAGAAAAGCAAACTCCAGGAACTGATTGCCTCGATGTGGGCTGCAGTCGATATCGTCTCGTATCAGTACGAAATCATCTCGCATTCGACAGGATTGCCTCCGATCTGAACAGGTTCGTTGGCGACGATGGATGCTGGCTCCGACTGAAAAACAATGATGTACCTATAATAAAATCGATGTGGAACTAGTGCAAATGCAATATTAGGATGTTTTAATGTAGAGGGATTCAGTTTGCAGATAATTTCAGCTAGGGGTTGGGGAGGGAAAATCCTAGAGGTTAAATAGGTTTAGAGGGAGTAGGTAGGAGGTTGGAGATCATCCCAATTTGGGAGATCTCCAACGGGAGAGGGTCCCAACGGCACAGACACGCTTCTGTCCAGATTGGAGACCCGTTGGAACAGATTCCAATTATGTAAATTCAGTTTTTCAACAAGATCGTCTGGACGTCCTAGTCCAGACGAAATTGTCAAATCTGGGGCGATATCGTCTAATCGATGACGATATCGTCAAATGGTCAAAACAACCTCTAAAATTGATGTGAAAAATGGGGAAACGGAATACCCGATGGTTAACGGGCGGTTTGGGAGGTTAAATTTGATTTTAAAATTATTTACTAAGGTGAATGTAAATTTTATAATTTTACTGCACCAATTTTAGGGTGCTACAAGTGTGAAGCATATTAAGTGTTTATCAATTATCTATATATTTCTAAAAGAGTTGTGAAAGTGACTGAGAGTTTGTGAGTGTGAAGCATATTGAGTCTCTAAAAATTCTCTATATGTTTCTAAAAGAGTGATTGAAAGTAATTGAACATTGTGATAAGTGTGAAGCATATTGAGTCTCTAACAATTCTCTTTATGTTTCTATGAGTTTCGATAAGTTCTAGTGAGGAATTTTTGAGCATATTTGAGTTATGTCTTAGTGAAGACTTGAGAGAAGATTAGGTAAGTTCGAGAGATGACTTGTGGATAGATTAGTGTGAAATTTTGTGGAAGCTTATAAGGTAGATTTTATACAAGTATTTGAGAATACTTGTGATAAGATTTTATTGATTGATTTGTTCATTCCTTGAGTTAAGGTTTGGGGTAGATCTAGCAAAATTAATTTGAGATTAAGTCAAGCTTCGTGTTAAGGCTTGAGGAGAGAGATTGAGGATATATTTGTGCTAGACCAAAGGACTATGTTTAGTGTAGATCAGAGGACAAATATTGAGGATAAATTTGTGCTAGACCGAAGGACTATGTTTAGTGCAGATTTAATGATAGATTTTGGTGCAGATTTGAGGATAGGTTTGTGCCAGACCAGATATAGAGATTGAGAAAATTTATGCTAGACCTAAGGACTATTTTTAGTACATATTTGATATAGATATTTTAAGGTGATAGATTATAGAGTATGATAGTCTCTAGTGGATAGAGATCCATTATCCATGATAGTGAGGATAGGTGTATTTAGTGGATAGATATTTATTAGCCAGAGCAGTGTGGGTAGTAGTTCTTCTAGAAGATCACTAATCAAAGCTAAGGAGAAAGGAGTTCTCTTGTAGATAGAGATCCATGAACTTGATTAGGGTATTGGTGTCTCCTTTGTATAGAGGTCCATAAATATTGTAATAGAGAAAGGATTCTCAAGAGATTGATTGAGAAAATTTTAGTGAAATATTTTCTCTATGGAGTAGCCCACATTAGGTGAACCACATAAAATTGGCGTCTCTATTGTGTGTGGTGATTTGTGCATTATGTTAATTATTGTTGTTGATATTTCTATCTATGCATTTAATAATATTGATTGGGAAAGAAAAGTAAAAAGTGGTCTTATACTATTCAACCCACCCTCTTAGTATAAGCTTGTGTTCTTCAATTGGTATCAGAGTCAGTTCATTTGAAAGAGTTTAATATCTTGAAGGAAAATATTTCAAGAAAATAATAGATTCTAAGAATGTGTTCTCAGATAATTCAACACCAATATTTGATGGAAGTGATTATGTATTTTTGAGTATGAGAATGAAGATTCATCTTATGGCAATTGGAAATGAAATTTGAGAAGCAATTGAAAATGGATACATACCACCAGTTGATCCACCTATAGATAAGGAAGGTAAGCTTCTACAAAATTACAATTCAAAATAAATGAATACAATTTTGAGAGGTTTGCATAGAACAAAATCAATAAAATTTATGCATTATAAAGATGCAAAAGGAATTTGGGATAAGTTGCAAAGCATATATGAAGGAGATAAATGTGTCAAAAAGGCAAAGATACAAAATATCAAAGGAAAATTTGAAGAGTTAAGAATGAAGGATGAGGAAAAGATTAGTACTTATCTACTTCGGGTTTATGAGGTTGTTAACGCTATGCAAGGAATTGTAATTAATTTTGAAGAGTCGTATGTTTGTGATAAGATCTTAAGGTCTCTCCCAACAAGGTTTAGTAAAAATATTTCAACTATAGAAGAAGCAAAGGATGGTGATTCTTGACAAGAGATATGTTACTTGGTATTCTTACATATTTTGAGTTAAGAACAAAAGAGGAACCTAATATTTGAAAAGAATCAACATTCAAAACTATCAAGAAGACAAAGGGCAAGAAGTCAAATTCAAGTAATGAATCATCTAGTGATGAAGAAGTAAACTATGGCAGAAGGAATAAGGATTCAAGAAGATTCAAAGATGCCAAATCAGTTAGATGTTTTAATTGTAGAAATTATGGTTACTATGCAACTGATTTTCAAAAAGCTAAAAATAATAATGATGAAGAAAAAAAGATCACAGGAATAGAGAATAAAAAATATACAGGTACCAAAAGAAAGGCAATGATGGACAAGGCAAACAAGGAAAGAAGTTCTTTCAAAAACAAAAGAGGAGCTACTATGCATACAAGGCAAGTAAGTACTCAAGTGATAGTGATGATAGATTTTTAGATAATGATAAATATGAAGTCCTATTTTTGATAGAAGAAAAAAAAGAAGTTAAGAAAAGGTCACCAATAATTCTCAAGTGTTTTAGATGTGGTAATTTTGGACATCTTGAAGATAGTTGTACAAGGAATGGTTTTAGCTTTAGTGATGATGAATATGAAGATACACTTGAAGGACTAGAAGAGAATATTCTAATGGCACTAGGAGAAGAATGAGGTGATACTTCAGAAGAAAAGTCAAGAGTTGACAAAGGTAAACACATAGAGGAAGAATCAAAAAAGGAAAAGTTGATCTTGAGGCAGAACTTGTTTATGCTATTAAAACTTTAAATAAGGTAAGAAATAAAAACTCCCAACTTGAATTTTAGTTTCAATAATGTGATGAAGAGAGAGGAAATCTTATAGAGGATCTAAAAAATTCAATGGCTAAGAAAAATAATTTCAAGGATAAGCTAGAATCAAAGGTCTTAGAATGTGAAAGGTTATACCAAGAAGTAGCTCTACTAAGGGAAGAATTAGAAAATTCCAAGGATAAGCTACACAAGTTTTGAAAGAGCTCAAAGATTATGGATAAGATAATAAAGGTACAAAGAAGGACAACAAATAAAATAGGTCTTGGTTTTGAAAAATATCAAAAGAAACAAGAAGAGTCAACCTCAAGTTATGAAGAAGAAGAAACTTGAAAAGAAGAAACTTCATAAGAAGACAGTGTAAGAGAAAGTGAGACTTCTAAGGATGAGTTGGACAACATAAAGTTAAACAAGAAAAGGAAAAATGCACAAAGAAGAAATATATGGAATAGGAACCAACATAGAGAGAAAGAGACTAAGAGACCAATGAGGTCAAGACAAGGAAATTTCAATGGATGATGTTTCTCATGTCACATATTTGGGCACATGGCTTCACAGTGTAGGACACATGAAAAATAAGTGTATGGGAATTTAAAAAATAGGTAACTTTACCATGGGTATTGCTACTCATGTAATCAGTTTTGTCACAAGGTAATGAATTGCAGGGTTCATGATAGGAATATATATGGCTTCACAAAGAGAAATACCAAGACATTTGCACCCCCAAGTAATAATAACATTAAGTGTTATAAGTGCAATAATTATGGACATACAACAAAGTGGTGTAGAGCAGACATTCCAAAATTAGGCATGAAAAGGAACAAGAATAGGAATAGGAACAAAAATATGGACATGGCCATGAACATGAACAAGACAGGAATATGGACAGGAGCAATAACAGGAACAAGAACAAAAATATAGATAGGAACAGGAACATGGACATGAACAAGAATAGTCAAAGGAAATAGAAGGATAAAATGAGAAGGAAATAGTACAAAGGTAACGAACAATGCTTGATGGAAGTAGAAATACTCCCACTCTAGAATTAACCACCTCAAGACAAGGTGGGGGAGAGGATAAGCTAAGAGACTCATTCTTAGCCCCAAGACCCAAAGGTGACCCTTTGCCATTGATATCAAAGGAAAATATATTTGAGTAAGGGGGAGATATTTGGTTAAGGATAGAACATTGATTCAAGGGGAGCAATGTCCCAGGGGAGCAAAAAAAAAAAAAGGTTACGTTTTTGGTAAAAATAATCGGGGTTACCATCAATGAAAAAGGGGTATATTGTTGGACATTTTGAGTAGATCAGTTATCATTGATTTCAAGAGTGAGTGGTCATTAATGTCAAGATTTCAGCACCATGTAATGGTAGTTTTAGTGGGTAGCATCAGTTTTCGGTTCTCTAGTTTCAATTGATCAAAACCCTGTTCCAGGAAGTTAGAAGTGGTTCAAAGTGCAAAAGAAGAAGCCCGAGTAAATAATATTATAATATATTTTATAATAGTATAAAGGGAAGTTTTAAATTAATTATAAATTAATTAATATATTTTTATTATAAACTAACTTATAATTTAATTTACTTAAGTTATTTAAATTAGTTATTAATTAATTTTAATAAAAGTTATAAGTTAATTTATATTAATTTTTAACTAACCCTAAGGTGGGTTATTAAATTTAATTTAAATTTTGAATTCAAATTTATAGCACCGACGTGGGAAGAAAATTTACCATGTGTGCACAAAAATGGGACACCCATCTTACCAAAACTTCCAATGCTTTTGAATTAAAATCCTATGTTATACGAGTGTATGCGAATCATGGTGTGCAGTGAAGAGTTTTTAATTTTTAAGTTTCTTAGAAGAGATAAAATTATTTTACCCACCAAGGAGGGAGCCTTGGTCACCAACCACTAGTAGCATAGTTGGAAACCATGGTGGTAGCAAGACGTAAGGGCAACGACAGGTGCAGGTTCGAATCCCCATGGAGGATCATTTTTGTTTTGTATTGAAAACATGGTAGAGTAAGCTTGAAAGGTAAGGAAGTTCACATTCCTTCATGTGGGAACCTCTAGCCCATAAGGTGGGTTCCAAAGTGCTCAGGTGCTTGGAGCTTGGAGAGATGGTGGTTTGAATCATGCTGAAACCCTTTTGGGTGATAACAAAGGTATGCATTAAAGGTTGAGCACCAAAATTTTTGGAGGATCTAGTTGAGGTATTAAAAATTAATTTTTGCATATTTTATTTGGTTCATAAGGTTTTTGGGGAGTTATAAGGTTGATGCAAAATAAATTTTTGATGTTATTTGCTTTAGTGGTTGAAAAGGAAATAAAGGTATTTTAGGAAGATTGTTTGAGGTTTTTGTGGTGTTGGATATTATTTTAAGTTGGAGACTATAAGGTGTATCCAAATAATTATTTTCATGTATTGATTTGATAAATGTTAATTACAAGAAGGAGCAATAAGTTGTATTTGATATTTGTTTATTTTTGTGTCTAAGGAATATTTTAGAAAGTGTTAAGAGCAAGATTTTGTCATCTAACCATTGAAATTGGAAAGAAGGAAATTATGATTTAGACATGTTTTCGAAGGGAACTTCTACATCAAACAAAATATATGGGCATATCTTCCTAGTGAGTGATTGTTGAATGTTGTGAATGAAAATTTGGAGTGAAAAATGATTTTTTGGTAAGCATTGTTGAGTGTGTTTTAAATTAATGCTTCACGATTTTCTAGAATTGAGAGTTTTTGATAAAACCTTGTTCTATAAGCATTGTTGTTGAAGTGATTGGTTGAGTGAAGAACTTGAACTAGGGTTTGCAAAGAACATGAGTATCATTGTTATGTAAGATTGATTAATAAGCATTGTTGGAAAAATTTGAGTGAGTGTTCATATGATTGGACTAGGGTTTGTGAGCAAGGATTATTTCATTTAGTGTTTGGTTGAGTAGAGTTGGTTGAGTCTAGTCAAGTGGACGTGTTGAAGTGATTGTTCAAGTTCTATAATTTTTTTTTTTCTATATTCTTAATTGAGTTGTGAAAGTGATTGAGAGTTTGTGAGTGTGAAGCATAATGAGTCTCTAACAATTCTCTATATGTTTCTAATTGAGTTGTGAAAGTGATTGAGATTTTGTGAGTGTGAAGCATATTGAGTCTCTAATAATTCTCTATATGTTCTTAAAAGAGTTGTGAAAGTGATTGAGAGTTTGTGAGTGTGAAGCATATTGAGTCTCTAACAATTCTCTATATGTTTCTAAAAGAGTGATTGAAATTAATTGAGCATTGTGATAAGTGTGAAGCATATTGAGTCTCTAACAATTCTCTTTATGTTTCTATGAGTTTGAATAAGTTTTAGTGAGGACTTGTTGAGCAAATTTGAGGTAAGTATTAATGAAGAATTGAGAGCATATTAGGCAAGTTATAGAGAGGAATTGTGGACAGATTAGTGTGATATTTATGGAAGCTTACAAGGCATATTTGAGATAAGTCTTTGAGAAAACTTGTGAGCAGAGTTGATTGATTGATTTATTCAAAAAATGAGTTAATATTTTGGGAATATCTAGCAGATTAGACGACAAATATTGGGTATAAATTTGTGCTAGACCAAAAGACTATGTTTAGTGCAGATTAGAGGACAAAGATTTAGGATATATTTTCTCTAGAAAGAAGGATTGTGTTTAGTGCATATTTGAGGATAGAGTTTGGTGCAAATTTAAGGATAGGTTTGTGCTAGAGCGAGAGACAAATATTGAGTAGATTTATGCTAGACCTAAGGACTATGTTTAGTATATATTTGATATATATATTTGAAGGTGACAGAGTATAGAGGACGATAATATCTAGTGGATAGAGATCCATTATCTAGGGTAGTGATGACAACTATCTGTAGTGGATTGAGATCCATTAGCCAAAGCAGTGGGGGCAATAATTCTTCTATAAGATCACTAGTTAGAGCTAAGGAGAAAGGAGTTATCCTATGGATAAAGATCCACAAATTTGATTAGAGTATTGGTGTCTCCTTTGTACAAATATCTATAAACATTGTAATAAGGAAAGCATTCCCAAGAGATTGATTGATAAAATTTTAGTGAAATATTTTCTCCGTGGAGTAGCCCACATTGGGTGAACCACATAAAATTGGTGTCTTTATTATGTGTGGTGATTTGTGCATTGCTTTGATTACTGATGTTGATATTTCTATCTATACATTGCATAATATTGATTCAGAAAGAAAAGTAAAAGGTTTATATTGTTCAACCCCCTCTCAGTATAATCTTGTGTTCTTCAAAGGCATTCATGGAATAAAACATATTTTTTAAAATATTGATATAAAACATTATTGTGTATAAGTAAAAGTGCCTAACATTCATGAAAAAATATATAATGAAGATTAAAAAATATTGTTTGTCAAAATTTTATTATATTTTAAAAAATCAAACAATCAATTAAAAATGAAAAGCAAGACATAAGCATATAAATAAATAATATAATTTCTAATATGTTTAAATCTATTTATAAGATAAAAAAGATTTACTTGGTTGGGTGACTTAAATTACCATGCTTTAACATAATCTAATCTCTACCTTGAGATGCATTGAGGATGTTTCCAAATCCACAAACCTTGGTCTTTAGCATCGATAAGGGTACGTGTCCCAAGATACCAAGTTAGAGTGATTTTTCATAGCACTTAAATATAGTCCCAATATAAAAATATGCATATAGACATAAGTGACTTAAGATTATGCTTTTTAAACATTTATCATGTATTTGATGTTAAATTAAAAGAATGATATGATTAATTTGAATGATTTAAAAAAAATTAATAATAAATAATGGATTTCTAGGAATTTTTAGGAGTTTCTATTGTTGTAATATTTTTATAACTTAAATAAGCAAGTAGAAAGGATGAATAATTCATTCAAATCATTTAGCACACCCATATCTTTGAGATGCAATGTATGATAAAACTTAGTGAATTTGAAAAAATAAAATGCTTATATGGTTATATTAGAAATATATCCTTAAATAATACAAAACTTTAAGTTAAAAAAATTATAGCTTGAATAAAGTCCTATAAAAAATTATGATGTGCTTCTATGTGCTTCAATATTATATAATATAATATTATTCAAAAATCGTATAGTTCTTTGATTATCACAAAATATATATGTGAGATATTTTGTAGTCAATATACTTCCTAAAGTAATTATCAAAGTCACATTGGTTCTTGAGATGCTTCAGCTTTCAAACATATTTATTTTCATTTGAAGAAGGAGGCATTGTCAATTATTTATTCCTACTTGTACCAAATGCAATACACCTAAGTTGACAATATTTATTATTGTTAGTTTGGGAACTATGATTAAGTAAATCACACTGACCATTAGGGTTAGTCTTATGAGTTATTTTACTCTATAAATAGAAGATATATATTTTAGTTGATTCATCGTTCATATTTTTTAACTTAAGTCGCCTCTAGTGTGCATATGATATTTTTCCTTATTTAAGTATCTATAAGACTTTATTCTCTTAGAGTGGTTACTATTTGTACTGATTTAATATCTAGAATCCATTACTTGCAATAATTTATTTCCTATTATAAAATTTGAATTATTATTATAGTAAATATTTTCTATTGCTTATTTCTAAGTTTACTATTATTGTTGTTATTTATGAAAGTTGTTTCATTACAAGTAGTATCATAGCATCAATATTAGCTCCTTATGGCAATTTAAGAAATGGCACAACAATGTGCCAATTACTCCAAAACTCTATTCTATTAGATCTACATCTTGTCATATGAATAAATTCTATCATATTTTTTGGTCCCATATTCTAGCATAAATTTCTTCTATAATATTGTGAATTAGATGTTTTTTACATATTTAAACTCAAGTTAAGAAAATATTATTGGGGAAAAAAACACCATTGTGGAAAGCCTATACCATCTTGTTCATCTCATTGAGCTAATCAAAATAAGATGTATCTGTAGTGATACTTGTTTTATGTGCTCCACAATACCTTTAGGATTTCATTATCATTTATTAGTGTATGGGTGAACCCTTGATTTCTATTTAGGAGAAATTTTATGGGCATTTGCATTGCAAATATCCACACAAGAATATTTGTATGAGTGAAAATAAATTTTTAGCAATGAATCCAATGATCTATAATAATTTTTTTTTGCATTGGTAGTTCAAATTGCTTTAGACACCATGAATACCTTATATAATCCTTCCTATTAATATATTCACCCCTACCCTTGATTAATTTGCTTGATATTTATGAGTTTCTATCTCATGGGCATGTTATATTGGAATACAAGATATCTAGAATATATCCTTCACACTCTAGGATGCAAAGGTAACTTTATTTAGTCAAGGTAAGGTTGAAGTAAACTAAATTAATGTAAGATTTAATAAAATTACTACTTGGGTAGTAACAATAAACCAAAAATTTACATGGTAATTCACTCCAATAGGTTTCTAGACAATAGTAGCATGACAAGTAGAAGGATCCCAAATATCAACCAATTTTCATCCTATTAGGAATTCATAGTTTGATGACTTTTAACATCTTCAATAGTGTTCTTATGAGCATGATCTATGATTTTTCCAACATCCAAAATGTAGTTTTTCTTAGCATGCTCCCTTTAGTTACCATTTTTATGGATATCATATGGGCTACATGCATCCCCACATTATCACTATCAAATATCCAAGTATGGGTGAGCCTAACTTAAAATATAGTTTTGATATTCATTATTTTATAGGAGGCACTTATTTATTACTTGAATGGACTCATGATGTTCATGTATCTTACATTTACATTCCAACATTTGAAGGTATATATACATACAATTATATATCTAATATGGAGATCCTTTTGCACTTGCACCACATTTTTTAGGATAGTAATTTTAGCTTGACCTATTCTAATTTTAATATCTAGTCCTACCAATTATTTTTGTAGGAACTCAAGCATCATGGTATCCATATTGCATGTTCAGAGTTCAATAATATATTATTATTCAAATTTGAAAATGGCTTATTTTCCTCTAATGTTATTTTTTTAAATAAAATCAAGCAAATAGCATTGAATAAAGACTATTCTAATGAGTTCATTGGCCTACTCACCTATACCTATGATTTAGATCTAGTGGTGGTCTTAACCTGTAGCCATGAACTTAAGTATGACATCACGAAAGAGGTCAATATGTTTGATCCATATACCCTCCATGAGGTAGAGTGATTAAATCATATAACTAGAAATAAACTCTAGTTGTCTCATCTACAACAATTACAATATTTCAAATATCAGATGATAATATTTCAAAAACTACAATGAGGATCATTCAATATGATTATTTTTCTTCAAATATACTTCACACCATCTATGAGATCAAGAATATGAAGAGTGGCATATTTTTCATCTAGAAGATGAGTATGAGGTTATTTTAGAGAAAGAAGTTTTGAAAACCTTTTTTGTAATAAGTGTTACTAGACAAAGTATGATTTTGACCAAGACATGAATATCATTATGCTTTTACATTTTTTCTTAATGGGGATATAGGACCATCACACTACCAAAGTAAAAGGATTCATCTCATGGTAGCATGCCAATGTGTTTATTGATTCGAGTAACATGCATACTTTTATTTAGAATAAAACAACCAAAATCATATAATTGTATATCAATGATATAATCCAAAATTAATTCTAAGTGTTTATTCCAATGGGAAAAAAATTCAATATGATGGTTTTATTGCTATTTTTTTCATCCATATGGAATCCATGGTCTAACCATGTTTTTTCCATGGACATTTGTAGTATAGATGTTATATTGGTGTCTTGATGGCTCCTTCAACTAGGATATGTTACTCTTTATCTACAATAATTGTATGTCCAATGGGTGGAAAAGGATAAGGTCATTCATATCTAGAATATCACACTTCCTCCTTATAGGTTTTTCATCTCCCAACAAATGGAAATGATCCTAAAGAAGGGAATAAATATTTATTTTACCAATTGAATTGCATAGAAGTATAGTCCATTGAATAGTTACCTCTAACTCTTCTTTTCATATTGAAATATCTTATTTATCACTATGTGATATTCTTCAATAAATTCATAGGTATTTAACCTAAGCATATACATGATCATGCCATCCATATTGTCCCAGGAATTCATTCCCCAAAATATAGAGATAAAGAAGCTTGTTCAAGAAATATTGAAGTAGGAAATTACCCATATCATCATAAACCGGTATTCCTCTATAATTTTCATAGTGTAATTTAAGGACATTTCTTAATGCATATGTCTATATTTTTATCTTATAAGTAAAACTACTAGCAAATATAAGTTTTATATATTTATTATTGAGGATTTATTAGATGATCTAAATGGTGCTTAATACTTTACCAAGATTAACTTTCGTTCTAGTTTTCATAAAATTAGGATTAGGTAATATGATATTCCCAAGATGTATTTTCACACATATGTGGGCCATTATGATTTTATTCATACATTTTTATCTTACTAATGATCTTTCCACTTATTAGAGTTTTATGAATTATATATAATATCATTTTTTTTGAAAATTTATGTTAGTTTTATTTGTGATATCATAATTTACAATAAGTCTTGTGAAGATCATTTATATCATGTTGAAATCATAACACCCAACAATAGTATCTCCCATAGCCAAGCTATTGGGTTATGATTTCACCACCACAATAAATGATAAAGGAGAATGTGATAGTTAATATTATTTATTACAAATGCAAGGATGCTATGGTTAATACTCTTTCATAGCTTTGGAAGAAATGACAAGTAGATATTAATATTATTTGTATTTTTTATGACGTAGAGGTGGCTACTCATTCCTTTGACTTATGGTCACATTTTAATGGGGACCAGGGTTGTTTGAAAGAAGGATGACCTTTATGTCTCTTAGTATTCCATGGTCAAGAGAAGTATTCTATAAGAATTACATGCCTTCTCATTGGTCCAACATTATAGGGTTTTAAAAGTTTATCAATAGATGAATTAGTCCTTTTCCTAGAAAGGATTAGAAATATATACCAAAAAATTTATGGTTGAATATTAGTTATGTTATAGAAATAAGGAGGAATTAGTTATATACCTATTGGTTGCAATACTTATCTATTCCCAATTACCAATGAGAGAATATCTCCATGGATTTCATCAAGAGTATTCCCAAATCAAAGGGATATATAGTGATTTTTATGGTGGTGGAATGCCTTTTTAAGTATGCTCATTTTTGTGCCCCATAGTATCGTTTCACCACCAACAAAGTTGCCAAGATCTGTCTTTATTGTCTCTTCAAACTATATGGTATACCCAACAAGTCTATTGTCTATGAATATGAACTAGTTTTAACTAAAAACTTTTGGAAGGAGTTTTGCACTCTTGTTGGTACATAGCTAAATATAATATATTCTTGTCACCATTAGTTAGATAACTAAACAACAATTAAAAAAATATTTGGGTACTTACCTTCATTGTTTCACCTAAGATAAATAATATCAATTGGTTTATTGGATTTCTTTAAATTAATGGTGGTATAACAATTCTAATTATTTCTCCTCAATATGTCCCCACTTGAGCTATTACATGGCTAGAAATATTAATATATGGTAGAATATGCTATAGGATACTCAAAAGTGGATCAATTAGATGATTTTCCATAACAACCTCAACTTGTTCTCCAACTTATTAAAGATAATCTATGCTAAGATCAAAACTAAATAAAGTAACACCACAACATTCATCACTTAGAACAATAATTTTTAGTAGGAGATATGGTCTTTTTAAAAAATCCATCCTTTTAAGTAGTTTTCCTATAAGACCAAGTCCAATAAAGTGATGGCATAATACAAGATATTTTGTTGCATTGAGAAAGTGACATATTAGTTGGATCTTACTTTGAATTTTTACATTGACTCCATTTTTCATTTTTTTTGTCTTAAATATATTACTAGCCAAAATGTGTGGTCCTAGGTAGAGATTCTATTACTCAATGAAGCAGGAAAATTGACATCCACCTAGAAGAAGTTTTTTAGTCTCATGTTTATAATCTATAGTCTTTCTAGTTGTAGGTGTTTCTCATAAAGTTGAAATATCTATAATATGAGGATGTAATATGGGAGCTAGTAAACATTGTATAATATTTTCAACTTTGAGGACACCGATTTATGGGATAATACATTTAATAACTCCAGTATAGCTATAAATAGGTTAGTTGATCATTAAGGATGAGGATTAGGGTTGTTAGTTGTTTTACTATATTAGCAGAGGAATTATATTGTAGTTGATTCATCATACATATTTGTTATCTTAATTTATCTCTAATTCACATATAAAACATTTCCCTCTCATAGTGGCTATTATTTGTAGTGGTTTGGTATATATAATGTGTTGCTTGTAATATTTGATTTCTTGCTATATAATCCTTATTACTATCTTAATAATTATTTTTCTTGTGTTTATTTCTATTTTTTATATTTTTGTTTCTAGTTATGGAAGTTTTTTTATTACGCTACTCTAATAAATTGGTACTAAACCAAAACTTAAAAAACATATCTAAACTATACTTTCAATCATCAATATTACTTGCATAATTTAAATTTATTTATCCCACTGATACACGATATTTTGCATGCTTGTACTTAAAATACCTAGTTGATATGTACCTCAAATATGTCTCACTATTTTATTTGCTATATTCTAGTGATCAACATGTAAATCATAAACATAGGGTCACCACAATTTGGAAATAAAATAGCTAGCCTTGTCACAATAAGATATAGAATAATATTTATAAGTTTTCGAGCAAATTACTATCAAAATTATGTTGAATTGTATTCAACACTCAAATCTAAACAAACTTCAAATGCCTTAGATGTAGTTTTACGATCCAATATTTTAATTTTCTTCAGCACATCTAATACATTTTTAAATTGACAAATAATCACTCTTTTCTCCTACTTCTAGACTTGCATACTTTAGTGCCTTCATTATTAAGTCCCTTGATGGATTTAAACTAATGGATGATTAATGAAATACCATAAATAATAGTTAAGTATAATATAGAATTATTAAATGATGAAGGAAAAGGTTAAGTTATTGTGATGCTCCATGTTTTATGATATCTTACCAAATTGGTTATAATATTTATCATTATTGAGAATTTGTGATATAGCTTTATGCATGATACCAAAAATTAGAGTATATTTTATTGATGATCTTATGGGTTATACTAACTATGTAAAAAAATCAAAGTGTTTGTGTGTTTTCCTAGTGAAGAGCATAATTGAGGATGAGAGAATGTAATTCAAAAACTATAAAGCTTCCATTTCACCATCACATTATTTTATCATTGGTTGCAATCTAGAAATAAAAATTTACTTATATTTTGTTGAAGTTCAAGTTAAGAGTGTATGCATGTATCATATCATGCAATGAGAGGAAATTATAGATACAATCAAAAGGATAATTGAAAGTTATTTATTTTAACTTATGACCTTAATAATTTTGATTATTTTAAGTATGGTTGCCAGAGAATACCGAATCCATGACTGAAAGGTATATTGAAACTTTTATCAACCAACATGTTATTATGTTACTTCTAATTTAAGTTTATAAGTGTAAAATAAATGGGGAAACAAAAATATTCCACATTTTATACCATCTTGGATATGCATGCAGGCAGTGGGGAAAGATATATGATGACTTTTGGAATGGACATGCAAATAAAGATGGCAAATAAAAGGGGATAATTGGGAGAAACATAATAAAATAAATGAGAAAAAATGTATGAAAAAGGATAAGGAAGAAAGGTGAAAGCTAGATGATAGGAGAACAAGGAAGAGACCTACAAGTAAAATATAAGTAGAAATATAATAAATTATGACTAAGCTAAATAAACATATAATAATATAAATGATATTGTAAATTATGAACAATAATCCTCTCCTTGGCTACGAATTTTGGTAGTATTTGCATGTTTTGGGTGAGATGGTTTATTTTTTACAATAGAACCAATGATGTATGAATGCATTTAAGTTCCTTTATTCTCAAAAAATATGTTGTTCCCAAACTAAAGTGTCCTATACAATAACCTTTGTAATATTTATATGTTTAAATTTCAGTCATGGGGTTACGTTGAAGAGTAGTATGACTAATAAAATATTTAATATGGGGTAAAATGGTAGCTTCCCCACATCAAAAATTATTAGAGAGATGATGGAAAAGCCTTTTTTCCAAGTGAGAAAATTTTGGAAGGCTAGATGGAATTCTCTAATGTTTGATAAAGAGAAATTGTTAGAGGAAGATAGGCTTCTTTAGATATGAATGTGAACTATAAATTCCAAATAGACATATGAGAATGTTAACATATTAGATACAAGTTCTCACATTTACATATGTATATATGTTAGTGTTGTATGATATTCATATGTTTAGATTTATAAATAGGTGAAATCGAAATGCAAGCCTTATAAAGTATTATTTTTTGAATACTTGTGGGGATTGGAGGGAAGAATTATGATAAAAGACTTATCCTTTGTTGGACATTTTGAGTCCTAAAAGTTAAAGTTGTCATTAATTTCAATAAATGAAGTCAATATTAATGTCAAGGACTTCATAAAAAAATAAAGTTGTCAAATTTATCATTTGATATCCAGGAAGAAGGCCAAAGGTCAAGAGAATCAGTGCAAAGTTAAAAAGGAGATATAATATTTATTTTGTAAATTATTTAAATTCAATGAGAATTTAGATTTTATAAATAAATATTATTTACACCATGGTATGCAATGAGAAGGAAGCAATAAAATAAAAAGGATATAATATTATAATGTTTATTATTATAATATTAAGTTATATGGTTAAAATCCCAAAGTACAATATTTATAATATTCATTATAATATTTTACAATACCAAAAGATGGGTTTGGAGTTAAAAAAATTCAAAGTGTCATCCAAACCTTTGCCAACGTTACATGGTGGTAAAAGTATTCAAGCGTCAACATTTTACAAAGCATGGAGGAAATTGATATTTATACCTATGCCCAAAGGGCATTAAACCTTACCCTTGCTCGATTGATTATTATTGTGCATGCAAAGTGAAAGAAGAGCTCGTGAGATTTTTGTGAATTTCATGTATGGCAAACAATTTAAAAAGGAAATAGTAAATCGTTAGAAGGTCAACTAGGCATCTTGTCCTAGTGGTGAGTGGGTATGTGTAAAAGCACTTTTTGGCAAGGGAGCTAGCATTAGAAATATGGCAGTGTGCTTGGCAGTCATGTTAGTTGAAGGTGCCAAAGGCACACATTTTTGCAAAGGGTAAAAATGGAGGCATGACTTGAAGCACATGGTGCTTCATTAATTTAAAATAAGCGCGTAGCTCGTACGGTGGTTGAAGCCACAACCAATGCACTCGTCATAGGTAGAGTTGAAGGTTCAAATCCCTTCGAAGGTAAGGTCAATATTTTGCATTAAATTTTTATTATTTGCCTAAGTTGGGAGGTATAAGGGTTGTTAGTGGAATTGTTTAGAAAGCTTGCTTATTGGATAGTGGTGGTAGTTTAAAATTAAAAATTGGAGGAATAAGGAGGTTTTTGGTTTAAATTTTTAAATAAAGTCTTAAATTACTATATTGGCATATTGGAGGATTAAGACTTTTTGAGTATTGTTTTAATTTTAATAAGGGGTTTTTGTTAAAGAAGATTATTGTGAAGGTATTGAATATTATTTAAGTTGGAGTAATAAGGTGTAATTTTGATATCATTTTGTATTATGTTTTATTGAGGAAATTATTATCTTCTAACCCTTATTGAGATTGGCAAAGAAGCAATTGTGAGTGTGGCAGATTTGTGAGATCTACTCCTTGTCAAGAAAAAAGGTATGGGCAAATTCTTCCTTGGTTGAGTTGGTTGATTGGCTGTCTAGAAAATAAAGTTTGGAGTGAAAAGGATTTGGTTAGGGTTTATTTTTTGAAAGCATTTTAATTAATGCTTCAAGGTTTTCTAGAATTAAGAGTTGTGATTAAAACCTTGTTTTATAAGCATTGTTGTTGAATCCATTAGATTGTGTGAAGAATTTGATTTAGGGTTTTGAAAATAACATGAGTATCATTGTTATATAAGCATTGTTGTTGAAGTGGGTTGTTGTACAAAGAACTTGAACTAGGGTTTGAAAAATAACATGAATATAATTGTTATGTGAGATTTGTTGTTGAGCATTGTTGGAAACATTTTGAGTTGGTTTATATATGCTTGGACTAGGTTTTATGAGAAAGGGGTGTTTCATTAAGTTATTGGTTGAGTAGAATTGGTTGAGCCTAGTCAAGTGGTTGTATGAAGTGATTGTTCAAGTTCCATAAAAAAAATTATTCTATATTCTGATTTGATTTGTTAAAGTTATTGAGCATTGAGTGTAGAATATATTGAGTCTCTAACAATTCTCTTTATGCTTCTATGAGATTGGACAAGTTCTATGTGGACTTGTTAAGCAAATTTGAGGTAAGTATTTGAGGAGACTTGTGGACTAATTTTGTGCGAGATTTTATGGAAGCTTACAATATAGATTTGGTTAAGTTCTTGAGAGGAATTATTGAGCATATTTGGACAAGTTCTATGTGAGCTTGTTGAGAAAATTTGGACAGGTTTTGAGTGGACCTGTTGAGCAGATTTGAGAAAGTTCTGAGTGGACTTGTTGAGCATATTTGTGCTAGATTGATTGGACTATGTTTATTATAGATTTGAGATAGAGCTTTGGAGGTGATAGAGTAGAGAGGACATTAGTCTCCAGTGGATAGAGATCCATCAGCTAGGGCAGTGAGGATAGGTCTTTTGAGTGGGGACAAAAGTCTTCAGTGGAAATATATCCACAATCCAGTGTAGTGGAGGTAGTAGTATTCTACAAGATCACTAGCCAGATAAGAGGAGAAGGAGTTCTCCTATGGATAGAGATCCATGAACCTGATTTAGGGGATCAAAATATCCTTTGGACAGAGGTCCATAAACATTTTAGGGAAAGGATTCCCAAGAGAATTTGTTTGAGAAAAATTTATAAGAAATATTTTCTCCGTGAAGGTAGCCATATTTGGGTTAACCACGTAAAAAATATGTCTCTCATGTGTGTGATGCTTTATGTGATGTTTACTGCTTTATTAATGTTGATGCTACTAAAAAGTAAAAAGTTTCATTGTATACTATTCACCCGACATCTCAGTATAAGCACATGTTATTCATCCTTAATTTTGGTTTTCTAGGTGGTGGAATCTATTAGAAAAGTCATTTTTACTTATTGTCATAATTTTATATTACCCTTGTATGATATCTAGAAGGATATATGTTAGTGTACTATGTAGAGTATATTGATGTTTGAAAGTTGTATAATTACAATGGTCTAGGACCATGTAATTGTAGAATCTATTTGTGGAAACCTATTGTCAATACATTTTGAAAGGAAAAATATGCAATGGATTTTTTGGAAGCTCAAGTGGTTAGATAATGCCCTATTATATAGACCACAAATTATATGAGATATAGAAGTAAATTTAATGAATGCTTCATTTATTTATTTTGTGCCTTGCAATATAGTAATAATGAGAATGTCATACAACAATTTACTTGAATACATACATGGTTTAGGAAAAATTTATTTCTTTGTATGTTATGAATTTATGTTAGATAGAATTATACCTAGCATTAGATTTTGATAATATTTGTATCCTACTTGATGAGTGTCATTAATGTCATCATTTAATTTTAATTTAATTTATCAAATCCAAGGAGGCATCCTAGGGCTATATACATTAGAGACATTGAACTACAACTTAGATATCAAGACACTAGATTTTCTTAAGAAAGTTAGAAATATTTGCAAAAAGTAACAATGTCACTTTGCTCCCTTTTGCTTAAAAACTATTTAATTGCAGAAATTAACTTGATAAAATAAAAAATGCTAAATTAATTTTTCTAAATAGAAATGAATCAAATGGATATTTTGAAATGAAATCAATTGAATTAACAAATACTAAAAATTGAACTACTAAAATGAAATTGCAAAAGTAGAAAATTATTGCTAAAACTATAAATACAATGTTGTAAATAAAATTATAGAATCTAAAATAATAAATGCAGAAAGAAATAATTCTAGCTATATGGAAACAACACTCACACATTCACACTTGGAAACAAATAAAAAAAAAGAGACAAAATAGAGCACATTCTAATATACAACAAATTAATAATAAATTAGTAATTTTTTGACAGAAAATAACAAAAATAGATAAAACCTATAAAAATATAACAACTCCTTCCACCAACCTTGAGAGTGGTCCCTTTCTCCCTAGTCTATAAAAATGTATTAACACACCAAAACCTATGTTCTAATCAGTCACTCAATCACTAAAACAACATATAAAAATTATTGCACTTTTATTGAACAATTATATTGTTATAGTTTGTTGCAAATTACAATATTTCTATTTGTCAATCTATTCTCTATTTTCTGACCTTTGACCAACTCTCTAACATTTTTCTATGTGGGTATGTGGGGATATTTATTCTAATTATTTCATACTTCCAACATAGGTGGATAACTACAAATAATTCTTCTATGTTGTTGATCCTTGATTTGTTGCTTAGTTGCAATAGATTTATTCTAGATCCACTTTACAACTAGATGTAATGTTGTATTCACTTCCAAAATTATGGGAAATAGGACAATAATAGATCAATATCATTAGCCACATCTATCCAAATGTTATCCTCCTTTGCCTCCCTAAATATCTACCAAAAAGTTATTTTTAGCAAATTCTACATTTTAACTGACTTTTAGGATAGTGAGCTAGTAATGAGATATTCTCTCCTTTTTGTGTGTCCAATGTGCCATGGGATGCTTATACATAATTTTAGAATATTTTTTGCAATATTCCACCTTCTCAGCTCATCATTTGCACTTTTTAAAATAGTCAAATGATTGTTGTTTTTATGCAGGAAATTCTATAATTTTTTCTGTAGTAGCTCTAAAATATCAGGTTGCACACTTGTTAAAGGTTTTTTGAATCAATTGGGTCATGTGAGATCACTTACAAATGATTTTTGGGTCCCTAATTATTTCTATAATGCTCCACAAATTGTTTTAACCCCTTCTTCGGCATTGTCCTTGCTTTCCTATGAAATTAGAATGTACCAAATATTCTACTAGATGCTAAGAGGAACATCTTAGAAGTACCAAAGTAGAGCACACTCATACCTAGGCCTATAAAGTTTCTTAAATTAGTTGTAGAGAGATCCAAATATAAATTTCCATTGATTTCCTCTCACAAGATCCATCCTATTAGATTATTCAATGTGTTGGAGCATCTAATGAAGTCCACTATGGCTATTCCTCTATGTGATATCTTATCCATTACCAAATAGAAGAAGCACTTGAATAATACCCTAAAAGAATAGCAGAAACCAAGACAACAAAAGGTATTAGTGGTCTTGCAAATATCCAATTTGAGAGTAAGCCAAGTTAAATCCATGCCCTTCTACTTTATCCTAGTCTATAGATACAAGTTTATCCATAATTGTATGGTTGATTTTTGGGAAAGTAATTCAATGATTCCAAGAGAGATGGTAAATGCTTTTGGACTGGTATATAATATTATCAACAAAAGGGTGGGAAAACTAAACAAGAGTGTAGTTTAAATCTTGAGATATCACATTGTAGCTTACCCAAGCCTCATAGTATCTCAAGATATAGCAATGATTGATCTCTTGGTTTTATTTAGAATTTGCATGTTCAGGGACTTCACCACTAAAATAGGAGGCTGTCTAAATCTATATTGAACAATCATGGTCTTAAGGATAAGATATAGGAACAAGATAAAAATCCCATCAAAACCAATCCACATACATTATTTCAAATATTTTATCATATCTAAACCAAATATTGACTAGGTTTTCATAGTTGAGGAGAAATCTGTATTGAAATTGTCAATGGATTAGATGCACTCATTCATTCTTGATGATCATATGGATGAATAGGTAATATAAATTAGAGATTATAATATTTTTGGAGCATTTGAGGCAATGGGTGTAGACACCAAAACAGCACCAATCCGATTATGTGACTACAAACACTGATCGCTTTGACAAACACAGCCCCCAGGGCAGCCCTCAGAGGTCAAACAGTGGTCCTAACCACTTTCATAGCAATTTTGTAAGGTCAGAAGGCAATTTGGCACCTTTAGACACTTTGCTCCATATTCGTCTCACCCGGGGACGAATACAAATTGGAATCTGTTTCACCCAGGGACGAATTCTGAATTCGTCTCACGGGTGGGACGAATTCCAAGTTTAACGGGCAAAAAGAAGAATGGCGCCAAGTGGCAGCCCGGGACAGTCAGTTGATGACTCCGCCTCGCACGCGTGTGTGGGTGGAGAGATAGGCCGTTAGAGGACTATCACAAGGGCAGTTATGAGAGCCCAAGTCATGGAGGACTCCCCTCCCTCATGGGAAGACATGACTGCCACATGGCACCTATGACCAACACATGGCACTTGTGCTTCCCTCTCAAAAGAGACCCCATGGGTCTATAAAATGTGGGACTTTTCTCACCCAAAAAGGATAGATTGAAGGAGATTTCAAGCAACGAAGTGCTTCCGAGTTGAACACCCACTTGCATCCCCTTTTGATTCACCTTCTCACATCCACCAATCTCTTTTGCAAGGGAGGTTGTTGGGTGGCTTTTGGAAGCTTGAATCTGACCCAAATCCAACATATGGACACCTGAATCAACCAATTTGCCGACCTCCCAATCCTAAGAGGTTTTGGGCCCATCCCTAGTGGATTGGCTCCAAAATCAAGTGCCAACGGTGGGAGGCCCACTTGGGCACCCCCGCACTTTCTAAGTTTTATTCTAAAAGCATTCTAGATTACTTATCCATGTTGCATTTTGTGTTATTCTATTTGGTGAATTCATAGCTTCAATTTCATAACATTTTGATCAGATTTTATCATGCTTTGTGTCGCTTTGTTGTTTCACTAACTTGCAGGTGGCGATATCGAATTCCCGAGGATAGAGGCCAAATTGGGAGAATCCGACCATCTGGGTCATCCCAAAATGGCCCCAATTACATAACCCCCCTGTTTGCAGGCATTTTGCAGGTCTCGGGATTCGACATTGGAGCAGCATCAGGTCGGCTTTTCCAACACAGAAGAATTCGTCCCACCCAGGGACGAATTGCAGTCAGAATTCGTCCTGCCCAGGGACGAATTCCAGTTGAAGGCAGATTGGCCGACTGTCTCAGTGGCAGTGGCCTTCTGGTGATGTTTTCTGTCCTCTGTCAGGTTTTCAGGTCATTTAGAGTCATTTTACTCACTGTTTCAGACAAATGTTTGCATGCATCTTTTGGCGATTTTAGAGAACAAACACTTCTTATTTGCAGCAGGTGCTACTGACATCTTCGTTGTTTCTTTGTTCGTAGGAGGAGAAGCAGAGGTCAAAGACTCATCGACATCAGTGGCGGCATCATCTTGGCCCGTCCATTTCAAGTGTGGGCACGCGAAAAGAGGAACCTTAAGTCTCGATTGTAGTCAAATTCTTTTAACGCTCCTAGCCCCTGAAAAGGGAGGAGGCGTATTTATGTTAGAGATCAAGAAAGTTTAATGAAAGGGCTGTGTTTTCTCCATTTTCTTGTGTCTCTTCCAATGCGTTTCTTTCATTTCATGCAATTTACATTTCTAGGACTTAAGCGTATTTGATTTTGAATGCATCGCAATTAGTGTTTCCTTCGCCCGGAATCTCGTGCTTTCAGTGGCGATCACGGTGGGACTCTGTTCCCTGGTTTTTAAAATCACAAAAACTGATTAAATTTTTGTGTTTTGTGTTTGACAGGTACATTTTTGGTTTTTGACTGTTATTCGTCCTTGACTATGGCGATTGCTTTACTGAAATTCGTCTAACCCTGAGACGAATTCAAATTCGTCTCTGGGAGGGACGAATTCTGTTCTGCAATTCGTCTCACCGAGGGACGAATTTCTGTCTACAAATTTTCAGAGCAAAAATTCAGAAGCAACCGGTCCAAGCAGAGAAGAGGTAGGGATTTTCATAATCTCTGTTAAATTTTCTATTTCTGTTTCTATTTCTTTAATTGTTTTCATTTTATCTCGCATTGCATAGGGAAAGTCATTTATGCTTGTTTCATTTTTGTTAAATAAAATGAATCCCACACACTTCACGCAATAATTTTAAACCAAGGAGCTGGTCGTAAGACCCCAACCCTTGAGCAAGACCAACGGTGGGTTCATCACCACCTTGGCTTAGCTTTGCATCCATTTCCCGATTGTCAACTGTTGTTAGGCGTAAATCCTGACGAAAGCTGACCGAGTGTCGCTGGGGTGATTCCCATGCACGCGAGGATAAGTCTTCTATGGTAGGTGCCATTAACAGGACAATCCCCCTTCCGTACCGCCTACGTACCACGTACCTTCTGCTCTCACGTACCTATAGTCTCCCTCTCGTAAGGGCGGGTATATAGAGAGGTTGGTATATCGGCCTGGTTGGTATATTGAAGGGGCGACCATTTTGGGAGTTATATGAGCCATCATAATGCATTTAAACGTTCTTCAAAACCTACAAAAACAAAACAAAACATCAAAATGCACTAAACCAGTTTAGGGCACACCAATAATCCTTAAAAGAGATAATCACAGTTTGTGTATGCGTGTGTTTATTTCTGCTTAGTGTAGACAAAAAGAAAAATCATCATAAACGAGATAAAAATCTACTTAGATAGTATAGAAGCACCGCAATGGTGTACACCCGTAGCCAAGCCCAATCAAGGGCAGAAGCTCCGGAAGGTACACAAGAAGCAGGCACAAGTCACCTTCGCTTCAGTCTTGAGGACTTGGTCATACCGCCTTATCGGTCTGGCCTACAAAAGAATCCAATTCAGAATCCTCGGTGGGGTATGCCCATTCAAAGCAGCCCCTTTCGGGAAGACGCCCTACATGTAGACCTTGATGTAAATAGAGAATCACCTTCTGAGGTTAGACATGAGTGGCCACGGTGCGATGGAGCGCTAGAGAGGCACACTATCCATTTGGAGGGACAACGTGGATATGGTATCCCTTCCTTACCTCCCATTAGAACAGAGAGACAAAATCCGGAGCGTAGGGCTCCTTACACAGGGCGAGCTAACTCCGCCCGCCCCCTTCAAACCTATGAGAGGGAGCGCGAGGAAGATCATCGCATTCCTCGAGGACAACATACAACGCGGGAACCTTGCGCTTCTGCACCAGCTGGATATCATGATCATACATCAAGGCCAGAGCCTCGAGTACATGCCGCCTACCTCGACAGAGGGAAGCGACCCATTGAAATTTTAGATCATCAAAATCGAGGCAAACACATAGGAGGGACATTCGAACCTCCTGAGAAAAATAGGGTAGACCAAATTGACCCAATAGTCACCAGACAGGCCACCCGTCAAGCCCAAATCATGCGGCTTAAACAAAGTCATCAGGAGATAGAGTATCGACACCGCTTGGATAGAGAGCGCATGCAACGCGAAGCGGATGAGTTACGCTATGAACTACCTGAGAGGGAGCCAACCCCTCGCATCCAAAGGGCCGAACAATATGAGAGGCATAATTCATTGGTGCAGGACAGGTCTCCACGACCTCGTCAAGCTTTGCCTCCGAGACCTTATAGACCCGAGAGGGAGGCCACTCCCCGAAACAATGATGGGTACCTTCAGCGAGGACTCGATCAAGGTCATGGGTCTCGCCCAGAGACTCCTCAAGAACTTTATGAGGAGTACGAACCAGAAATAGAATATGCTGAAACTCCCCATCAAGGCAGGAGGATTGCCATTCGGCCACCCCTCCATAGGCCCCCAGTTTACCATAACTTACAACGGGAGCGAACAAGAGAGGAAGAAATAAAATCTTCCGATGCATACCAAGCGCTATTAGAGCGTTTGGAGTCTGTGGAGACAAAAGCTGCTGGGCATCAAAAACCCACATTACGTCAACTCCACAGTAATCCGGTGCATCCCTCAGTGCCTACACCTCTTTACCCCGAGCACTTCAAGTTGCCTCAATTGGCAATCTTTAAAGGTGAAGAGGACGCACAAGAACATGTTACAAGATTTCTAAGCCAATGCTTCGGCATCCAAGATAATGACGCATTGTTGCTTAGAACATTCATAACCACATTCGTAGGCCCTGCCTCGGATTGGTTCACACAACTACCCAAACACAACATAAGCAACCTAGATCAATTAGTAGATGCGTTTCTTGAACGCTTTGCCTTCAACACAAGGAAGAAGGCATCACTGAGTGATCTGGCGAGCCTCAAGCAATTTGAGGAAGAAACAATGGCAGCATACGGGAATCGATGGAGAGCTTTGCTTTCTAAGTTACCCTACCGTCCCCCTATGTCTGATCTCACGCAGATGTTCGCAAAAAGTTGCTTAAAATCAATCTCTGGTCTATTGTTGTTGCAGACAATACGACGACTTAGAAGAAGCTTTGGCGCAAGCCAGAGTTATAGAAGAGATTAAGATAGGCGAAGGCGCAATCGCCAAGCCTAAAAAAAAAGAGTGGAATAAAACCACTAAAACCGGGACAACGCAACCACAACATGCTACAGTCAACCAAGTTGCGATAAATGTTCCCATGCTTGTGCAAGAAATGCAGCCCCAAAAGGCTAATTACCAGGCAGTGCCTCCTGGTTATGAAAGAGATAATAGAAGACAGGAGCAGAATCAGCAGCGTCACCCTAGGCGACAATTCACCCCTTACACGGAGTCCAGGGACTCCCTATTTGACCGCTTGTCAGCGGCAAATTTAGTCACTCTGCCAGAAATCCAAAATATAGACCCTAATGCTCCTAAGCCTAGGGGATACAGAGAGGAATTGTATTGTAGATTCCATAGGCGTAGAGGACACGACTTGAATGGATGCTGGAAGTTCAAAGAATTAATCCAAGATTTGATCGACAATAGAACATTGGCCGTGGACAACCCCATAGCGCCAAACAACCAACAAATGGGGGTATTCAAGGACCCTTTGCCTGCCCACGAGGCACAGGCAAAACCACTCCATATTAACGAGGTGCGACAGAATCTTCCCATGCAGGGATTTGTGGGAATGATTAGCATAGTGACAAGGAACAGAAGGTACCCAGCAGTTGCCCCCGAGGTAGCTACGAGGGAAGTTCCGACAACATCGCAGCCTCAACAACGCCCAACGCAGTTGCCTCCGCCTAGACCCGAAATCATGATACGGACCAAACTCACGCAGAGTTTGCGGACCACATCGGCTAGGCTGTCCATTTACGAGCTTATTCAACAGTCAGCACCCCATAGGGAAGCTCTTATGGACATTTTAAAAGCCATCGAATTACAACCTCACGAAGCAAATTCTTTCAACAACTTCGTGGGACATGTGAAACAATGTACGGAGCCGGTCATCACATTCAGAGAAGATGAGGTCAAAACGATATCGAATGACATGGCAGATCCACCCCTGCACGTTATCGCACGGGTCAACGGGATTCCGTACAAGAGAGTGTTGGTAGATACTGGCTCGTCCAGTAACATCATTACCACTGTAGCCTTAAAACATTTGAAGTTGCCAGCCTCTCACATCACAGCCTCCACGTACACACTGCGAGCTTTCAACGATGCAATATGCTCGATAGTCGACACAGTTGTTTTGCCTGTCCAGGTAGGACAAAAATCAATACCTACATTGTGCCATGTGTTAGAAGGCGAGATGGCTTATAATATATTGCTAGGGCGGCCTTGGATCAGGGACATGAAGTGTGTCCCTTCGATCGCCCACCAGTGCTTAAAGTATGCTTATGAAGGAGAAATACATGTAGTCCCAATGGACTTAGAGCCCTTCAAGTATTGCAATGCGGTACAATTTATACCTCAATCGACCCTCCCTTCAACGCATTTGGATTTCCAGTTAAATCCATCTAAACAGGGTCCAATACCGCAAGCACCACTGGTGACCAACAAGGCAAAATCCCGACAGGTGAGACTTCATCATCTGCTCCTTCATCATCAACGCCACCTGTCATGGCCAAACAGAAGGACAAGGGAAAACAGATCATGGAAGAGGTTAAGCCTCTAGAAGAGAGGTTGCCCACAATTTCAACGATATCAACAGAAGAAACACCTCGCACAACGGAAGTGGAGACTCCTAAAATGTCGAACATGGAATGGACTCAGGAAGGACTCCCGTTTCCTCCCACCCAATCATCAACAATCACTGTTGAAATGGCCAATACGGGCCTGGGGGAGTATTTAGTGCAAAATGTTGTGGCGACGCCAACATTGGAGTCAGTACAAGACATGGGAAGACCTCGCCTTCCCATAGGGACAGTTGTTCCTCTAGGCTACCCTCCAAACCAGACGAATTTCGTGTATGGGGGCCTTGATCATGGTCTTGAACCATGCCAACAAAAGGAAGCAGACGAAGAGCCTTTTGTTGAAAACATCAACTATCTATCAAACCCAGATTTTGCCCTAAAATATCTCGGCCAATGCAATTGGCATGGATACGGGCTAGGCAGATATGAGCAAGGGATGCGGGTCCTTTGCCAACCAAGATATCAGATGCCATATGACAAGTCAGGAGTAGGGTTCAACCACCCCCTGCCCTTAGACATCTTGGTTGAAAATATGCAAGGCCTAGAAATAGGCAACAAGGGGGGATTGGCACAAGATCCGTATGCCAATCCAAATACAGAATACACATTGGGAGACTACCTCCCATGGTCAACAAACACCCCTGGAAATAGCAGTAATCCCTCTCCTTTGCTAGAGAGAGGCGAAAGTTCAGAGATTAATCCTCAAAGAGAACATCAACGACTTCCGGACATCTTTCTGAAGCTATTCCCCTTAGAGGTTCCAGATGAAACAATACGGTGTCAAGAGAGTCAGGTCCCTCCACCAAGAGTGGAACAACCACAAGGGGACCAGATTAACTTACTGGAACAAGGAGAGTCCTCAACGTCGCAAGCAACAGTTGTTGAAGAGGATGAACATTTTTGGGTCTCCGAAAGTGATTCAGAAGATGAGACTGAGATGGACTATCTCAGACATGCGCGACGGCATCACCGCCCTTTAACTCATGAAGATCTAATGGGACAGATGGGCATACTTGCTAGGGCATGAATGGTGGGTAGACACTGCAAGGTGGGACCAAGTATTGGATCCATGGCTCCAAATTCAAGATGAGCATCGTCCACCTCGAGATCCCATCATGACATCAGTGCCGAGAAAAGACCCTGCCATCCTTTTCGCAAATAGGGACGAATTCGCACCTAGGGAAGATCCATTCGTGCCCGTTCCCGTAGAGCCAGATCCAGAGTATAGGGAGCATCTAAAAGAATCGAGTTATCACACCCGCGGTTCTGGAGACCAAATTCATTCCATCCACATGATCTCCATTGATTTGACCGCACCCATCCGCAATCCGGCCGATCCATCACAATCATTGCACCTAGACATAGATGCCATCGACTGGGATCACGTCAATTCACCTTTATCACCATCAGAGTACTGGCCTTTCGGTGAAATGCTTCATTCCACCCCAAGGACAACTCAGGATATTTTTCAAGCTGAAGAGGGACCCGAGGTTCCAAACGTAGATCTAAACTCAGCTAATGATATCCATTTGATCCCAACTCCACATCAGTTGGAGGACGGATCCCACATGTCAGTCGAGGAAATGACTGACGTAGACATCGGCTTAGACCCAATGAGTCCACAGATTATCAAGCTGGGGGTAAGTCTTTCCCCCGAAGAGCAAGCCGAATACATCGCCCTTCTCAAAGCGAAGAAGGAGGTTTTTGCATGGTCATACAGAGACATGCCGGGACTAGACCCGCAGCTAGTCACGCATAATTTAACGCTTGATCCGACAATCAAGCCCGTAAAGCAAAAACTACGAAAGATGCACCCAACAGTGGCCTTGATGGTCAAAGATGAATTGCAAAAGCTGTTGGATGCACAGTTTGTCATCTGCGTGGATTATCCGCCATGGTTGTCCAACATGGTTCCCGTCAAGAAGCCCGACGGGAGGATTCGCATATGCACCGATTTTTGAGACCTAAACAAAGCGAGTCCTAAGGATGATTTCCCCTTGTCGAGCATCGACGCGTTGGTAGACGCTACAACAGGTCACGAAATGCTCTCCCTAATGGATGGCTTCTCAGGATACAATCAAATTCGTATCAATCCTGAGGATCAACTTAAAACGGCGTTCACAACGCCTTGGGGGACATTTTGCTATAAGGTCATGCCTTTTGGCCTTAAAAATGTTGGCGCTACATACCAACGTGCCATGACATATATCTTCCACGACTACATGCACAAAACTTTGGAAGATTACATGGATGATTTGTTAGCAAAGTCTCTTTTGCGCTCAGATCATCTCGGTGACTTGAGCAAGATTCTCGATCGCCTCATAGAGCATAAGGTCGACTGAATCCCAAGAAGTGCGTATTCGGCGTCACATCTGGAAAACTCTTGGGTTTTATAGTCTCAAAATGAGGCATCGAAGTGGACCCAAAGAAAGTCAAGGCAATCCTTGAAATGGCTCCCCCAACTACCATCAAGCAACTCAGAAGTCTGCAAGGAAAGGTCACGTCGATTAAACGCTTCATAGCGCAATTATCTGACAAATGCCGACCCATGAACAAATTATTGCACAAGGGGGTCACATTTCATTGGGATGACGAGTGCCGGTCAGCCTTTGACGAAATCAAACAATACTTGGCTTCGTCGCCAGTATTGGCACCACCTAGACCAGGAGTGCCGTTCTACTTATAAATCTCGGCCTGCGAGGTGGCACTGGGAGCCATGCTAGCCCGGAAGAATGAACTTCACAAAGAACAGGCTACTTACTATCTTAGCCGCACCCCGGTCGATTAATGAACTTAACTATGCATACGTTGAGAAACTCTGCTTGGCAGTGGTGTTTGCTACCAAGAAGCTACGCCACTACATGCTGAGCAACACTACGTATGTTGTGTCTAAGGAGAATCCATTGCGATACATGATGAGTCGTACTTATCATAGTAGTCGCACGACGAAATGGATCATGTTGTTGACGGAATTTGACATAGAGTTCATTGGGCAAAAATCTATCAAAGGACAAGTCATAGCCGATCAACTAGCGGAGGCTCCTCTTGAAGACGATCAGCCTCTCGGTCATAGAACTACCCGATGATGGGGTCTTCCATGTCTCGGAATCGCCGGATTCGATGAGCCCGAGTCACGGGCCGACATAACCCTATTCTTCGATGGTTCTAAGTGTGAGCAAGGTGGTGGCACGGGAATTGTATTCTTCACACCGCAGGGCGCTCCAATGCCCCTGTCATTTAAATTAAACTTCTAGTGCACCAACAATAATGCAGAATATGAAGCCTTGCTCCTAGGTCTTCAGACAACAATCGCCATGAACATCAAACGATTGAATATCTTTGGTGATTCATTGTTAATAGTCAATCAAGTCAAAGGGGTATATCAATGCAAATGCCCAGTTCTGAAGGCCTATAAAGCCCTCGTGGACAAATTCCTGGCAAAACTTGAATGGTACGACATCGAGGCACTCCCTCGATCATCGAATCATTTTGCGGACACAATGGCCTCCTTGGGGTCATTAATCCCGCAAGACCTTTCCGGTGATATGACAACCATTCAAGTCAAAACCTTATCGCAATCCGCGATGGAGCGTGCAAGCTCAGACTTGACACCAGGAATCCACATGATCCAGATCGAACCATCCTCGGATAAGTTCTTTCGAATCCGAGACCGTCTGAAACGTGCCAACTGGGGGTCCTTGTTTTCCCCCACTCCCATTAATAGCAACACAACGCTATTCTTACAAGTTCTATCCCATTCAACATTTGTTAGGGAAGAACTTCAAAAGGGATTGGCTATTCATACTGTCGAGGTTTCTGATCAACAGGACTGGTATTTACCCATCAGAGATTACCTCAAGTTAGGTAATCTTCCCTTTGGATTGACGCACGCCGCAAAACGAACATTCAAGCAGAAAGCGGCTAAGTATGTCTTGATAGGAGACATTTTGTATCGTCGCAGCTATGACGAGATTCTTCTTCGTTGCTTGGACAAGCAAGAGTCCACTTGGGAAGTCGCCCAAGCGCACGATGGTACATGTGGTGGCCACTTTAGTGGTATGGCCATTGCAAAGCGCATTCTCCGCATGGGCTATTATTGGCCATCTTTAGAGCGAGATTGTTGCGAATATGTCAAGAAGTGCGTGAAATGTCAACATCATGCCAATTTGATGCACGTACCTTCCCGAGGCCCTACGACGCGACTGCTTGGCCATTTTCACGGTGGGGCCTCGATCTCATCGAAAAGATCTCCCCCGCATCATCAGGCCGTCACACGTTTATCATAACGGCCAGAGTATTTTACTAAATGGGTGGAAGCAATTCCGTTAACCTCAACGAAAGGACCCCGCATTGTGGAGTTCATCTTGCATAACATCATATGTCATTTTGGTATTCCATCCAAAATAATATCGGATAATGGGCCATCATTCAAGAACAAAGACGTGCGTGCTTTGACCACAAAGTACAAAATTCAGCACAGACTTTTCAACGCCCTATTATCCGCAAGCAAATGGGCAAGCAGAGGGCATCAAACAAAACACTAGTGGCCATCCTTAAAAAAGATAGTCACGAGACAGTCATAAGGATTGGCACATACAAATCCCACTTGCCCTTTGGGCTTATCGCACTAGCATTCGGACGCCAACCGGGGCAACTCCGTTTTTGCTCGTGTATGGCTCAGAGGCAGTAATGCCTCTCGAGTTGGAAATTCCTTCCCTTCGCATATCAATGTAGGAGTTCATCGATGATGACACTGCGCGGCAAGCCCGGTTAGACCAACTTACGTTGCTTGACGAACGACGCGTTAATGCTCTCGAGCACTTACGTATCTATCAAGAGCGGCTTAAGAAAGCTTACAACATGAAAGTTCACCTAAGGGACTTTCGGGTTGGTGATTTGGTTTTGAAGGAAAACCAACAAAACTCTAATTTTCCGTCCCACCTGAGGGACAAGTTCACGGCAAATTGGTTAGGTCCATATGTCATTGATAGCAAAATAGGACCCGGGACGTACCGGCTAGCTTCTCTTGACGGTATCAAGGAAACAGAACCCTTGAATATCAGTCATTTACGACCATTTCATATCTAAGAGAGCCATATCCCAAAAATGCTCCAAGGATTCTCGAAATCACTTGGTCAAACAAAAAGCTCCAAGGATTATCGCAATCACTTGAATCAAAAAGCCTCCAAAGGATTATCGCAATCACTTGGTCAAACCAAAAAGCTCCAAAGGATTATCGCACTCCTTTGGTCAACAAAAAAGGATTACCAATTCATACCAAAAAGCTCCAAGGATTATCGCAATCACTTGGTCAACCCAAAAAGCTCCAAGGATTATCGCAATCACTTGGTCACCCAAAAAGCTCCAAGGATTATCGCAATCACTTGGTCAAACCCAAAAAGCTCCAAGGATTATCGCAATCACTTGGTCAACCCAAAAAGCTCCAAGGATTATCGCAATCACTTGGTCACCAAAATGCTCCAAGGATGTCCACAATCACTTGGTCAAAATAAAAAAATAATCAAAAACAACAAAAATTTGCATCTCATATCTAGGCATACTCAAATTCATCAATCGAGAGCTCTTCTCGCACCTCATATTCATATTCACAAAAATCAATCCATCAAAAATACAAAAATATGTAGCTGCATTAAGCATTGCATCCATACATTGCATATTTGTGGTCGTATAGGTCAAAGGCACCATAGGCTGTAATTGCTCTGCTAGTCCATCTTGTTCCACACTGTTCCATTTTACAAAAACAACAAAAACACCATGCATTGCTTTTACCACACTAGAGCTAGTGGTCTTTTAATGTATCAAGAGTTTTCGTGATTCAGTCATCATTTTGCTCTTTAGCCATGAAATGTATCAAGTCGACAGATTTTACGAAGGTAGAGTCATACTTGAAATACACCTTGTTACGTAACATCCCAACACAAATTAAAACACATAAAACAATTCCTGAGTTGTGTGAACGAAAGATGAAACCTGCACAGTAATCCAGGTCACCATAAGCGAAACGGTTATCTTGCTCATCCCCCTGTGCGAATGACCCCAAGAATGCTGAGAGTTGGCAAAAGGACAAGCATCCTCCCTACCCAATTCCCTAAGAATCCCTAAGTTCTCAATAGTTGCAAAACATCAAAAATTTGCAAAACGTCAAAAATCAAATATTTGACATCCTACGAGTGCACACATCAAACGGCACAAACGATAGTGATTTTCATCACTCCATATCCCCAATCCCTTGCTCAAAAGAAAAACAAATCAAAATAAACGAGTGATCTTATCACTACAAACGAGCAAGTATCACAATACAATTGAAGAAAAGAAGGGAGTTGAACTTGAATCCCTGGAACTCTCAGCATTCTAAAAGGTCATAAGGCAAGCCTCAGTACCGATTTGGTTGATAGCCTATCAGTAACTGGCGGTAAACCTCTCGCATGATGATATATCTGTCACATTAACTTGCGTACAGATCAATGTTTGCATGTGGATGAGCTAGCTTATGGCATCTTGGATAACATCGCAGATTAATCTAACTGAATACAACAAAGGAGTTAGTGGAGCTAATTAGGTGATCCTCGATGCTGGGTTCGGTTGAAATCCCATCGCGCATTGGCGGTATCTTGATAAATACCACAATAATGAACTCAATTGCACACACAGGGATGTGAAATAGCTTGGTCAAAAACAAGTCCGATTCATACCTTGTTCAAAAGTCTTGTAAGATAAAGTACAGTCATGGCTAGTGAGTTAAAAACCGTCTGAGTCTCAGAAAACCTTAGCTACATTTCTAAACCAACTGCGCTACTTTTCATCCTTACAATACCATCAAAAAATACAAAAAAAAAAAACCACATGTATACATACAAAGTCATGCATCACAACAATCGCCTAAAAACAAAATAACAGAGTTCTAAACAGTCTATGGTGCCATAGCCAAACATCACAAATCCCATTCATCCATTTCATCTCTGCATATCACATATAAATCAAAAACATTTGCATTCATCATAACATATGCATCCATCAAAATAAATCAACATGCATACATCCATATTCATCAACCATCATGCATAAGATCAAAGAAAATCAAAACAACAAAAACAACAAATAAATGCAACACAAAAACAAAAAGCAATAAACATTGCCAGACACAAGTGCTCTTGCACTTAACCTCTTGGCATAGAAAAATTGATGTCGGGGTTTACATTGTCACTATCCTACTCTCTAAGAAGGCTACCATAGCCGGACCGCTCCACGGGAAGATGGATTTTCGACAATTTAATCCCCAAATGGCATCACAAATGGGTCAAAGCCCACTAAAAAACAACAAGAAAATCAAAACAACAAAAAATGCAACACAAAAAAAAAGCAATAAGCATTGCCGGACATAAGTGCTCTTGCACTTAACCTCTTGGCATAGAAAATCGATGTCGAGGTTCAAATTGTCACTCTCCTACTTCCCCAAGAAGGCTACCATAGCCGGACCGCTCCACGGGAAGATGGATTTTTGACGATTTCACCCCATTATGGCATCACCAAAAGGGTTAACACCCACCAAAAATAGGTCCAAATGTTGGAAAAATTGCACATGCTTAAACGGTAAACCATCTAAAGGCACCCTTGCACAAGTCATCTTGGGTCAAGCGACTCGTCGCTTTTCTCATGAAGGTCATTCCCTCATCGATTCGTCGCTTGAGGGGGTAGTCACACTTAGTCACCAATCAACAATCACACACCCAATTAAGGAAAACGACATGCATTCAAAGAATCATTGACAAAGACAATCACGCTCCTGCTTGGGGCAATAAACAAGCAACAATCAAATCAATCAAACACTTGGCATTTCGTGAATCATGAACACAAGGTTCCCCTGAGGATAAAAGGTTGCGCCCTTTGCCTAATCATGACTGATCAATGTCCAAGTTCAAGTCACACCTCACCAAAATAGGTTAACACTTGAAATCAAACTCCTTAGCTCGTCAGAAGCAAGGATTCAAGAATGCATGCCCTTTCCATGCTTGGGGCATCAAAAGTTGGTTAGGTTACCAAGAAACCCTAATCATTAGTGCTTTGGTTATCTATTTTTGCTCGGCGCTGCGCCATGCACAGCGCATCCCAAAAAGGGGCATCTGTAGACACCAAAACAGCACCAATCCGATTATGTGACTGCAAACACTGATCGCTTTGACAAACACAGCCCCCAGGGCAGCCCTCAGAGGTCAAACGGTGGTCCTAACCACTTTCATAGCAATTTTGTAAGGTCAGGAGGCAATTTGGTACATTTAGACACTTTGCTCAGTATTCGTCTCACCCAGGGGACGAATACTAATTGGAATCCGTCTCACCCAGGGACGAATTCTGAATTCGTCCCTGGGTGGGACGAATTCCAAGTTTAACGGGCAAAAAGAAGAATGGTGCCAAGTGGCAGCCTAGGACAGTCAGTTGATGACTCCTGCCTCGCACGCGTGTGTGGGTGGACAGATAGGCTGTTAGAGGACTGTCACAAGGGCAGTTATGAAAGCCCAAGTCAAGGAGGACTCCCCTCCCTCATGGGAAGACATGATCGCCACATGGCACCTATGACCAACACATGGCATTTGTGCTTCCCTCTCAAAAGAGACCCCATGGGTCTATAAAAGGTGGGACTTTTCTCACCCAAAAAAGGATAGATTGAAGGAGATTTCAAGCAACGAAGTGCTGCCGAGTTGAACACCCACTTGCATCCCCTTTGATTCACCTTCTCACATCCACCAATCTCTTTTGCAAGGGAGGTTGTTGGGTGGCTTTTGGAAGCTTGAATCTGACCCAAATCCAACATATGGACACCTGAATCAACCAATTTGCCGACCCCCCAATCCTAAGAGGTTTTGGGCCCATCCCTAGTGGATTGGCTCCAAAATCAAGTGCCAACGGTGGGAGGCCCACTTGGGCACCCCCGCACTTTCTAAGTTTTATTTTAAAAGCATTCTAGATTATTTTTTCAGGTTGCATTTCATGTTATTCTGTTTGGTGAATTCATAGCTTCAATTTCATAACATTCTGATCAGATTTTATCATGCTTTGTGTCGCTTTGTTGTTTCACTAACTTGCAGGTGGCGATATCGAATTCCCGAGGATAGAGGCCAAATTGGGAGAATCCGACCATCTGGGTCATCCCAAAATGGCCCCAATTACATAACCCCTCTGTTTGCAGGCGTTTTGCAGGTCTCGGGATTCGACATTGGAGCAACATCAGGTCGGCTTTTCCAACACAGAAGAATTCGTCCCACCCAGGGACGAATTGCAGTCAGAATTCATCCTGCCCAGGGACGAATTCCAGTTGAAGGCAGATTGGCCGATTGTCTCGATGGCAGTGGCCTTCTGGTGATGTTTTCTATCTTCTGTCAAGTTTTTAGGTCATTTAGAGTCATTTTACTCACTGTTTCGGACAAATGTTTGCATGCATCTTTTGGCGATTTTAGAGAACAAACACTTCTTATGTGCAGCGAGTGCTACGACATCTTCGTTGTTTCTTTGTTCGCAGGAGGAGCAGCGAGAGGTCAAAGACTCATCGACATCAGCGGCGGCATCATCTTGGCCCGTCCATTTCAAGTGTGGGCACGCGGAAAGAGGAACCTTAAGTCTCGATTGTAGTCAAATTCTTTTAACGCTCCTAGCCCCTAAAAAGGGAGGAGGCGTATTTGTAACAGAGATCAAGAAATTTTAATGAAAGGGCTGTGTTTTCTCCATTTGCTTGTGTCTCTTCCAATGCGTTTCTTTCATTTCATGCAATTTACATTTCTAGGACTTAAGCGTATTTGATTTTGAATGCATCGCAATTAGTGTTTCCTTTGCCCGGAATCTCGTGCTTTCAGTTTAAGCCTTCTTAGGGAGTAGGAGAGTGACAATTTGAGCCCCGACATCGATTTTCTATGCCAAGCAGTTTACAGTGCTAGGCACTTATTCAGCAATGTTTATTGATGTTTGTTTGTGTTGCATTTTTTGTTGTTTTGATTTTCTTGTTGTTTTTTAGTGGGATTTCCTTTTGATGCCATTTGGGTGTTTCTTCTTTGTCGTTGGTGAGTATATTATTTACTGTTTTATTGATTCATTGTTTGCCCTCCGATGTCTTTGCCTGCTGTGCTCGCTGGTCCGCTTCCTTTCCCATCGAGTCGGTTCGTAATGCTTCATCCAGGCAACTCGGGTTTTTCGTGAAGAGGGACTCGAGTTCAAACGTCTAAACCCTATTGTTTGTCACTCCCTATTGGGGACGATCCCCTCGTCGGCGGCTCGCAGCCCTGGCGTTCGGGTATTTCCCCGAGAGCGATCCTTCTCAAAGCGAAGAGGGGTTTTGCATGGTCGGCTGCTGGCTAGTAATTAGCTTGTCCGACAATCAAGCCCGTGCAAACAAATTGACAGCTTGATGGCAGTGATTGTAAAAGCTATTGGATGCACGGTTGTCTCTACTGGTTATATGCTGGCTGTCCAACATGGTCCGTTAAAGCCGGGAGTTCGTTGCGTTTTTGAGACCTACACAAAGCGATTCCTAAGGATGATTTCCCCTTGCCCAGCATCGACGCGTTGGTAGATGCTACAGTAGGTCATGAAATGCTCTCCCTAATGGATGGTTTCTTAGGATACAATCAAATTCGTATCAATCCTGAGGATCAACTTAAAACGGCGTTCACAACGCCTTGGGGGACATTTTGCTATAAGGTCATACCTTTTGGCCTTAAAAATGCTGGCGCTACATACCAACGTGCCATGACGTACATCTTCCATGATTACATGCACAAAACTTTGGAAGATTACATGGATGATTTATTAGCAAAGTCTCTTTTGTGCTCAGATCATCTCGGTGACTTGAGCAAGATTCTCGATCGCCTCATAGAACATAAGGTCAAACTGAATCCCAAGAAGTGTGTATTCGGCGTCACATCTGGAAAACTCTTGGGTTTTATAGTCTCAAAACGAGGCATCAAAGTGGACCCAAAGAAAGTCAAGGCAATCCTTGAAATGGCTCCCCCAACTACCATCAAGCAGCTCAGAAGTCTGCAAGGAAAGGTCACGTCGATTAAATGCTTCATAGCACAATTATCTGACAAATGCCGACCCATGAACAAATTATTGCACAAGGGGGTCACATTTCATTGGGATGACAAGTGCCAGTCAGCATTTGACGAAATCAAACAATACTTGGCTTCGTCGCCAGTATTGGCACCACCTAGACCAGGAGTGCCGTTCTACTTATACATCTCAGCTGCTACGAGGTGGCACTGGGAGCCATGCTAGCCCAGAAGAATGAACTTCACAAAGAATAGGCTACTTACTATCTTAGCCGCACCCTGGTCAGTTACGAACTTAACTATGCATACGTTGAGAAACTCTGCTTGGTAGTGGTGTTTGCTACCAAGAAGCTATGCCACTACATGCTGAGCAACACTACGTATGTTGTGTCTAAGGAGAATCCATTGCGATACATGATGAGTCGTACTTATCATAGTAGTCACACGACGAAATGGATCATGTTGTTGACGGAATTTGACATTGATTTTATTGGGCAAAAATCTATCAAAGGACAAGTCATAGCCGATCAACTAGCGGAGGCTCCTCTTGAAGACGATCAGCCTCTAGTCATAGAACTACCCGATGATGGGGTCTTCCATGTCTCAAAATCACCAAATTTTGATGAGCCTGAGTCACAGGCCAACATAACCCTATTCTTCGATGGTTCTAAATGTGAGCAAGGTGGTGGCACAGGAATTGTATTCTTCACACTGTAGGGCACTCCAATGCCCCTGTCATTTAAATTAAACTTCCAGTGCACCAAAAATAATGCGAATATGAAGCCTTGCTCCTAGGTCTTCAGACAGCAATCGCCATGAAAATCAAACGATTAAACATCTTTGGTGATTCGTTGTTAATAGTCAATCAAGTCAAAGGGGTATATCAATGCAAATGCCCAGTTATGAAGGCCTATAAAGCCCTCGTGGACAAATTCTTGGAAAAACTTGAGTGGTATGACATCGAGGCACTCCCTCGATCATCGAATCATTTTGTGGACACAATGGCCTCCTTGGGGTCACTAATCCCGCAAGACCTTTTCGGTGATATGACAACCATTCAAGTCAAAACCTTATCGCAATCCGTGATGGAGCGCGCAAGCTCAGACTTGACGCCAGGAATCCACATGATCCAGATTGAACCATCCTCAGATAAGTTCTTTCAAATTCGAGATCGTCTGAAATGTGCCAACTTGGGGTCCTTGTTTTCCCCCACTCCCACTAATAGCAACACAATGCTATTCTTACAAGTTCTATCCCATTCAGCATTTGTTAGGGAAGAACTTCAAAAGGGATTGGCTGTTCATACTATCGAGGTTTCCAATCAATAGGACTGGTATTTACCCATCAGAGACTACCTCAAGTTAGGTAATCTTCCCTTTGATTTGAAGCATGCCACAAAACGAACATTCAAGCAGAAAGCAGCTAAGTTTGTCTTGATAGGAGACATTTTGTATCGTCGCAGCTATGACAGGATTCTTCTTCATTGCTTGGACAAGCAAGAGTCCACTTGGGCGATCGCCCAAGTGCACGACGGTACATGTGGTGGCCACTTTAGTGGTATGGCCATTGCAAAGTGCATTCTCCACATGGGCTATTATTGGCCATATTTAGAGCGAGATTGTTGCGAATATGTCAAGAAGTGCGTGAAATGTCAACATCATGCCAATTTGATGCACGTACCTTCCTAGGCCATACAGACAGCCTAGTCTACTTGGCCATTTTTGTAGTGGGGCCTCGATCTAATCGGAAAGATCTCCCCTGCATCGTCAGGCTGTCACATGTTTATCATAATGGCCATAGAGTATTTTACTAAATGGGTGGAAGAAATTCCGTTAACCTCAATGAAAGGACCCCGCATTGTGGAGTTCATATTGCATAACATCATATGTCATTTTGGTATTCCATCCAAAATAATATCGGATAATGGGCCATCATTCAAGAACAAAGACGTGAGTGCTTTGACCACAAAGTACAAAATTCAGCACATCTTTTCAACGCCCTATTATCCGCAAGCAAATGGGCAAGTAGAGGCATCAAACAAAACACTAGTGGCCATCCTTAAAAAGATAGTCACAGACAGTCATAAGGATTGGCACATACAAATCCCACTTGCCCTTTGGGCTTATCGCACTAGCGTTCGGACGCCAACTGGGGCAACTCCATTTTCACTCGTGTATGGCTCAGAGGTAGTAATGCCTCTCGAGTTGGAAATTCCTTCCCTGTGCATATCAATGCAGGAGTTCATCGATGATGACACTGCGTGGTAGGCCCGATTAGACCAACTTACATTGCTTGAAGAATGACGTGTTAATGCTCTCGAGCACTTACGTATCTATCAAGAGCGGCTTAAGAAAGCTTACAACATGAAAGTTCACCTAAGGGACTTTCGGGTTGGTGATTTGGTTTTGAAGGAAAACCAACAAAACTCTAATTTGTCGTCCCACCTGAGGGACAAGTTCATGGCAAATTGGTTAGGTCCATATGTCATTGATAGCAAAATAGGACCTAGGACGTACCGGCTAGCTTCTCTTGACGGCATCAAGGAAACAGAACCCTTGAATATCAATCATTTGCGACCATTTTATATCTGAGAGAGCCATATCCCAAAAAGCCCCAAGGATTCTCGCAATCACTTGGTCAAAACCCAAAAGCTCCAAGGATTATCGCAATCACTTGGTCAAACCTCAAAAAGCTCCAAGGATTATCGCAATCACTTGGTCACCCAAAAATCTCCAAGGATTATCACAATCACTTGGTCACCCAAAAAGCTCCAAGGATTATCGCAATCACTTTGTCAAAACCCCAAAATCTCCAAGGATTATCACAATCACTTGGTCAAACCAAAAAGCTCCAAGGATTATCGCAATCACTTGGTCAAACCAAAAAGCTCCAAGGATTATCGCAATCACTTGGTCAAACCAAAAAAAAAGCTCCAAGGATTATCGCAATCACTTGGTCAAACCAAAAAGCTCCAAGGATTATCGCAATCACTTGGTCAAACCCAAAAGCTCCAAGGATTATCGCAATCACTTGGTCAAAACCTCAAAAGCTCCAAGGATTATCGCAATCACTTGGTCACCCAAAATGCTCCAAGGATGTTCGCAATCACTTGGTCAAAATAAAAAAATAATCAAAAACAACCAAAAATTTGCATCTCATATTTAGGCATACTCAAATTCATCAATCGAGAGCTCTTCTCGCACCTCATATTCATATTCACAAAAATCAATCCATCAAAAATACAAAAACATGTAGTTGCATTAAGCATTGCATCCATCGCATATTTGTGGTTGTATAGGTCAAAGGCACCATAGGCTGTAATTGCTCTAATAGACCATCTTATTCCACACTGTTCCGTAATACAAAAACAACAAAAACACCATGCATTGCTTTTACCAAACTAGAGCTAGTGGTCTTTTAATGTATCAAAAGTTTTTCGTGATTCAGTCATCACTTTTCTCTTTAGCCATGTACTGTATCAAGTCAGACATATTTTACGAAGGTAGAGTCATACTTGAAATACACCTTGTTACGTAACATCCCAACACAAATTAAAACACATAAACAATTCCCAAGTTGTGTGAAAGAAAGATGAAACCCGCACGATAATCCACGTCACCAAAAGTGAAACGGTTATCTTGCTCATCCCCCTGTGCGAATGACCCCAAGAATGTTGAGAGTTGGCAAAAGGACAAGCATCCTCCCTACCCAATTCCCTAAGAATCCCTAGTTCTCAATAGTTGCAAAACATCAAAAATTTGCAAAACTAAATCAAATATTTGACATCATACAGTGCACACATCAAACGACACAAACGATAGTGATTTTCATCACTCCATCTCCCCAATCCCTTGCTCAAAAGAAAAACAAATCAAAATAAAAAATGATCTTATCACTACAAACGAGCAAGTATCCCAATACAATTGAAGAAAAGAAGGGAGTGGAACTTGAATCCCTAGAACTCTCAGCATTCTAAAAGGTCATAAGGCAAGCCTCAGTACCAATTTGGTTGATAGCCTATCGATAACTGGTGGTAAACCTCTCGCATGATGATATATCTGTCACATTAACTTGCATACAGATCAATGTTTGCATGTGGATGAGCTAGCTTATGACATCTTGGATAACATCACGATTAATCTAACTAAATACAACAAAGGAGTTAGTGGAGCTAATTAGGTGATCCTCAGTACAGGTTCGGTTGAAAGCCCATCTGGAATTGGCGGTATCCTAATAAATACCATAATAATGAACTCAATTGCACACATAGGGATGTGAAATAGCTTGGTCAAAAACAAGTCTGATTAATACCTTGTTCAAAAGTCTTGTAAGACAAGGTACAGTCGTGGCTAGTGAGTTAAAATGTCTGAGTCTCGAAAAACCTTAGCTACATTTCTAAACCAACTGCGCTACTTTTCATCCTTACAATACCATCAAAAAATACAAAAAAAAAAAAAAAACCACATGTATACATACAAAGTCACGCATCACAACAATCACATAAAAAAAAAATAAAAGAGTGCTAAACAGTCTATGGTGCCATAGCCAAACATCACAAATTCCATTCATCCATTTCATTTCTGCATATCACATATAAATCAAAAACATTTGTGTTCATCATAACATATTCATCCATCAAAATAAATCAACATGCATACATCCATATTCATCAACCAATGGGTCAAATCCCACTAAAAACCAACAAGAACATCAAAACAACAAAAACAACAAATAAATGCAACACAAAAACAAAAAGCAATAAGCATTGCCGGACACAAGTGCTCTTGCACTTAACCTCTTGGCATAGAAAATTAATGTCAGGGTTTACATTGTCACTATCCTACTCTCTAAGAAAGCTACCATAGCCGAACCGCTCCACGGGAATATGGATTTTCGACAATTTCACCCCCAAATGGCGTCACAAATGGGCCAAAGCCCACAAAAAAACAACAAGAAAATGCAAGGAACAACAAAAAAATGCAACACAAAAAAAAAGCAATAAGCATTGCCGGACACAAGTGCTCTTGCACTTAACCTCTTGGCATAGAAAATCGATGTCGGGGCTCAAATTGTCACTCTCCTACTTCCCTAAGAAGGCTATCTTAGCCGGACCGCTCCATGGGAAGATGGAATTTCGACAATTTCACCCCATTATGGCATCACCAAAAGGGTTAACACCCACCAAAAATAGGTCCAAATGTTGGAAAAATTGCACATGCTAAACGGTAAACCCTCTAAAGGCCCCCTTGCACAAGTCATCTTGGGTCAAGCGACTCGTCGCTTTTCTCACGAAGGTCATTCCCTCATCGATTCGTCGCTTGAGGGGGTAGTCACACTTAGTCACCAATCAACAATCACACACCCAATTAAGGAAAACGACATGCATTCAAAGAATCATTGACAAAGACAATCACGCTCTTGCTTGGGGCAGTAAACAAGAACAATCAAATCAATCAAACACTTGGCATTTCGTGAATCATGAACACAAGGTTCCCCCGTGGATAAAAGGTTCGCCCTTCGCCTAATCATGATCGATCAATGTCTAAGTTCAAGTCACACCTCACCAAAACAGGTTAATACTTGAAATCACATTCCTTAGCTCGTCAGAAGCAAGGATTAAAGAATGCATGCCCCTTTCCATACTTGGGACATCAAAAGTTGGTTAGGTTACCAAGAAAACCTAATCTTTAGTGCTTTGGTTATCTATTTTTTGCTCGACGCTACGCCATGCATAGCGCATCCCAAAAAGGGGCATCTGTAGACACCAAAACAGCACCAATATGATTATGTGACTGCAAACACTGATCGCTTTGACAAAAATAGCCCCCAGGGCAGCCCTCAGAGGTCAAACAGTGGTCCTAACCACTTTTACAGCAATTTTGGAAGGTCAGAAGGCAATTTGGCACCTTCGAACAACCTACTCCAAATTCTTCCCACCCTGGGACGAATTCAAATTGGAATCCATCTCACCCAGGGATGAATTCTGAATTCGTCCCTGGGTGGGACGAATTCCAAGTTTAACGGGCAAAAAGAAGAATGGCGCCAAGTGGCAGCCCGGGACAGTCAGTTGATGACTCCTACCTCGCATGCGTGTGTGGGTGGACAGATAGGCCGTTAGAGGACTGTCACAAGGGCGGTTATGAGAGCCCAAGTCATGGAGGACTCTCCTCCCTCATGGGAAGACAAGACTGCCACATGGCACCTATGACCAACACATGGCATTTGTGCTTCCCTCTCAAAAGAGACCCCATGGGTCTATAAAAGGTGGGACTTTTCTCACCCAAAAAGGACAGATTGAAGGAGATTTCAAGCAACGAAGTGCTGCCGAGTTGAACATCCACTTGCATCCCCTTTGATTCACCTTCTCACATCCACCAATCTCTTTTGCAAGGGAGGTTGTTGGGTGGATTTTGGAAGCTTGAATCGAACCCAAATCCAACATATGGACACCTGAATCAACCAATTTGCAGACATCCCAATCCTAAGAGGTTTTTGGGCCCATCCCTAGTGGATTGGCGCCAAGATCAAGTGCCAACGGTGGGAGGCCCACTTGGGCACCCCCGCACGTTCTAAGTTTTATTTCAAAAGCATTCTAGATTATTGTTTCAGGTTGCATTTGATGTTATTCTATTTGGTGAACTCACAGCTTCAATTTCATAACATTTTGATCAAATTTTATCATGCCTTTTGTCGCTTTGTTGTCCTACTAACTTGCAGGTGGCGACATCGAATTCCTGAGGATAGAGGCCAAATTGGGAGAATCCGACCATCTGGGTCGTCCCAAAATGGCCCCAATTACATAACCCCTCTATTTGCAGGTGTTTTGGAGGTCTCGGGATTTGACATTGGAGCAGTACCACTTCGGCTTTTCCAACATAGTAGAATTCGTCTCACCCAGGGACGAATAGCAGTCAGAAGCAGAATTCGTCCCACCCAGGGACGAATAGTAGTCAGAATTCATCCTGCCCAGGGACGAATTCTATTTGAAGGCAGATTGGCCGATTGTCTCGATGTGCGATGGCCTTCTGGTGATGTTTTCTATCCTCTGTCAGGTTTTCAGGTCATTTAGAGTCATTTTACTCACTATTTCAAACAAATGTTTGCATGCATATTTTGGTGATTTTAGAGAACAAACACTTTTCATTTACAGCAGGTGCTACTAACATCTTCGTTGTTTCTTTGTTCGTAGGAGGAGCAGCAGAGGTCAAGGACTCATCGACATCAGCGGCGGCATCATCTTGGCCCGTCCATTTCAAGTGTGGGCACGCGGAAAGAGGAACCTTAAGTCTCGATTGTAGTCAAATTCTTTTAACGCTCCTAGCCCTGGAAAAGGGAGGAGGCATATTTGTATGAGAGATCAAGAAAGTTTAATGAAAGGGCTGTGTTTTCTCCATTTGCTTGTGTCTCTTCCAATGCGTTTCTTTCATTTCATGCAATTTACATTTCTAGGATTTAAGCGTATTTGATTTTGAATGCATCGCAAGTAGTGTTTCTTTTGCCCGGAATCTCGTGCTTTCAGTTGGGAATGGGCTAAAATTTTGTTCATGTCATGATATTTGACTCTTTCCAAGGTTCCAAAAAAATAAAATAGAGGAAGGAATTCATCTGCAAGAAATGGAGACTTTGAAAGATAGTCCTTGGTTGAGGTTCCCTCAAATGCATGAGCTCATACCTCAGTTAGGCATGACTAAATTAGGTGCAATACTCATGTATAAAATGGAAACTTTAGATAAATATTTATCTATAAATTTGTTCTCTATTATTGTGTAGGTGGTATCTCGAGCTAAGAAAATTATAAAATAAACCAATTCCATTATCAATTTTTGTTAGGAAACAACTGAATTTCACACCTAACCACCTGCTTAGGCATATTTTGGATACAAAAAAATGAACAAGTGGTGAGGTTGTGGCATGTGGTTGTATCTAAGAGAATATAAGCAAAGGGAATGCACCACTACTAGCCTCTAGAGGATATTTTTTATTTGTCTCATGTAGCCCAAAGGAGATGATTTTCATGTATGAATAAAATACTCCTCAAGCCAGAGCACCTTATTATAAAAATAATAGAGAAGCTTCATACACTCCTATGAGTTTTCATGGTGTTATAAATTCAAGTCTCACTAGCAATGCAAGTTTGAAGGATCCCATGATGGATGAGTGGTATAAGCAAATTGATCCCCATAAGATAATGATGAGGTTCCATCACACCATCCTTGTAACATAAAACCCTCTAGAAAATCGAGAAACAAGCATATAGTAGGGAAGATAGACCCTTGAGATTATCACTCATATTCTAATTAATACCCAAAGTTCATCCAATCAATGAAAATATAGCTATTCAAGTTCACATCATGTGGATTTAACACATAGGAGTAATTTTACATAATGCAAATCCAGTACATGAAATGGGATGGTGATTTTATTGAGTCGTTACTACCAAAACAACATGCATTCAAGATAAGAAAAAATATGATAGATAAACAATACATAGATTCACATAAGGTGAATTTAGTCCAAGTTGGTGCCATCTCAAAAGCAAATTCTATAAAATAATTGTCTTGCATTCCTTTTTTACATAAAATTTATTGTCTAGTGATGAGAAAAATAATGCTTTCCTCGTAACCTTGCATCTCTCATCTTCCTTCTCTTAGCCTTGTAATTCTCATATATTTGGCTCTACTATATCTATATTTGATATATAAGAATTTTATTTATTGGTTCCCTTATCTTCTATAGTCAAAATATCTACTATGAGTCACCAAAATTATCATGAAGTTTCACTACACTTGGAAAATCCTACAAATAAGGATGACTTTTATTGACCAATTGACTAGTGTTGATTTGGAATAAGTACAATATGAAGGGTCCCTAGAATTTTATAACTCATCAATAATCCCATTCTATAAAATAATCAAATAGACTATCAAGAAGGAATTTTTTATGTGAGTTGGAAGTGAGTGTAAATTACCCAAAATATAAGAGCTACCTCCACCTCCCAACAATCCGTGTTATCTCTATAAGCCTTTTTGGTGATAATTGAGTTAAAACTCACCATTCTATGGAGTCCACTAACATTTTTAGTCATAACTAAAATGACTCCATAATTTTCTATGGTTCAACCCAAACAACGGTTGCAAGTTTGATCCATTTCCATAAGGGAAAGCTTACAAACCTAATAATATTCCATATATGACTAGGTTCATGGTGGCTATCCACACATATATTATCTCTCTATCATACTCACAAGACAAAACTAGTGGGAGATCAATGTAGGAAGAATGCAATGGATATGAAAGACAAATACTTAGAAATACTCATCACATAGAAGTTTCATTGGTCCTAGTGATCCCTATCACAAATGGTTTTTTGATATTTGGTCAAACATACAGCAGGTTAAGAACCTCCACATCAATGTTTTCATCAAGAGGAGTTAATCACTTAGTAGTTTGCAGGAATGCAAAATCATGTTGAATCATTTCAAGTCATAAAAATTCATGAGATATGTGATATTGTTGATTTATAATGGATGTTAAGTGTCAAATAAATTGGGTGGCATGGAGGAATAAATGTGGTGAAGCAAAATTTTTTGTATACTATTAGATTCAAGATCAATGGTGTAAAGAGTTTTGAGAGATATAAAAAGGAAGGTGAAAAGACAAATTTCCAAGGGATAGTGTTCCTAAAGGCTCTAATGAAATATTTGAGGAATAAAATATTTGATGGAATATTCTGAGGTAAAAAGATATGGAGACCATCCAATGAAAGTTTACTAACCCATAAAGTTTCAGAAATAGTTCAATAATGGATGATAAGGAAAAGCTTTGTGAACTGTTTGATCTTAATGATCAATGACCTACACTATTTTTTATATATCCAACAAAAAAAATTATTTCAAAATTTCTATTGATTGTTAGATCTTTATAGAGAAGCTCCAATGGAACTCAACTAACCAAATTGTACTAATTTTTTGATCCTAGATATCTATAGCCAATACTCTTTTAGGAGGACTCTAAGAAAATTTATTTGGGTAAAGCTTTACAAATTATCTGATTGAGGAATGATCGCCTACACTACTTGAAGAAAATTTCAAGGAAAATTAACAAAGAAAAAATATTGCAAATTTTTTGATGATAAAATCAATGACCCATGAAGTTTTTGAATAAATACAATAGATTATGAGGAGTAACAGTATCATAAATTATACACATAGGGTTGAGAAAAATTGAAGGAATTTTCGAGCTTTGGCGATTTGGCGAGAAAATTTCTGAGCAGGCGTTGGGCGATGCTCTAGGGTTTTTGGTGTGAAGGATTTACCAGGGACTTTGGTGGGTTGACATTGTGCTACTCTAAAGGTTCGTTCGCTGCCTCAGGAGGGCCCAATGGGGTCTCCTCCAGTTCCTCTCACTAGGAGAAAGAGCTCATATGCTGAGATATTAAAAGAAAATCCTTCGTCTTCCTCTGATGAAGCTTAGCGGAACACCTATCAAACACTATTCAAGAATGTTGGCAAGGGTTCATCTGCACACCGAGTTAATGTATGCCTCCCGTAATCCACTTCTAGACCTAATATTGTTATCGAACCAAAGCTGGTCAAAGACACAATCGTCTATCGTGCTAACCATGATCTGATTTGCAAATTCATGAGTATCTGACCTACTTTGAATTTCCTACATACCTGGGTTAGACAGAACTGGGAGCCACTCGGTGAGTACTCCTTATGGCCTATAAGCAATGGGTATTTCATTATTAGGTTCTATTATTTAGCAGATAGAAACAGAGCATTTGAATCAGAGAAGAGGAACCACAGCCTAGCAGGGTTATTTGTTCAATCGTGGAGAGTGGGTTTCGATCCTCGTATTGAACCCACGACTGTCCCGGTTTGGATCCGACTGTACGCTCTCCCGATGGAGTTTTGGGATGAGCAGGTTCTGGAGATGATTGGTAATTCACTAGGTAGATATCTAGGAGTCTCCAAAGATACCATAGAGGGAAACACAGCTGTCTTTGCTAGAATTTGTGTAGAAATGGATATTAGCTAGCCTCTACCAGTAGAGGTGGAACTTGAGTTGGCGGGACTTTCCTGGATCCAACAGTTAGATTATGAGGCCCTACCTTTTAGATGCAGAGTCTGCCATAAGCATGGCCATTTGGCAAGTTTTTGTCCAAATATTTTGAGCACAAAATCAGAGGCTCTGCTTGGAATGACAAATCGCCCCAGAGAGGGTAAGTTTACTCCTGTCAAAGAACCATCCAATATTCCTCAGGGTTCTGATGTCCAGAAAGATGGCTTTGAACAGCCGAAGCGAAGGAGAAACAAAAATAAAAATGGCAAGGAGCAGGCTCAACTCAAGCCAACCAACCGGTATGAAATCTTTAAGTCCCTAGTGGATCAAGAGGACCAAGTCATGGAAGGAATGGATGGGAATGTTGAGGAAAATAACTTCCACTCTCATGTTTCTCCTTCATTTACTCCTGTCTTAGAATAGGTGATTGAACCCTATGAGATATTGTAGACAGAGAACCCAAGGGCATTGGTAGTCCACTCCCCAGCATAGCCAGTTATTAAGGATGTCAACATGGGAAGTGCAGAAAAGAACAGAGAAAGACCAGCTCTAAGGATTACTCAGGTGGATAAGAGGTCTAAAAATAGTAATTCTCAAGGAGCAGACAGAAAATCCAATAAGGATCTACTAGCAGTGCAAGGAAACAAGCTGATCAATGGAGAATCGGTGAGGACAATTGATTCTTATTTCTCCCAAGGTTTTCAATGATTATTCAATCCTGGAATGTTAGGGGTTTAAATAGTAGAACCCATCAATCTATTGTTCAAAGACTTTTAGGAAAATGTAAAATAGACTTCTTGCTCATCCAGGAGACAAAAATGTCTTTAGATCTTATGTGCAAAACTATTAGTAGAAATGGAGGGGCGCTGGTTACATGGATGTGGCTACTCAAGGTGCCTCGGGGGGGATTGTTACTATTTGGAACCCTCTGGAATGGTCAACAATAGAACATATATCTTGGAGGGGTGTTATCACATCTCTTTTTAGGAACAATGTCACAGCTGAACATGTTCTAATTACAAACTTCTATGGGGCTCAAAGAATTGATGGCCATCGGCTCCAATGGAAATCTGTACACAACATGAGGTCCTCTCGGGAGGATTTAGACTAGATTATTGCTGGGGATTTTAATGCCAAATTATCTGCCAGGGATCAGGAAGGTGGTATCCCAATTTTGGATCCAGGGGACCGGCTTCTGATTGCCCAAGTCCAGGCCTTTCACCTAATTGATATCAAAGGCCCTGGAACTTAATTTACTTGGACTAACAAGAGGAGAGAGCCACACAGCAGGAAGGTAAAGCTAGACCCGTTTCTGGTCTTCGAGGAGGAATTTGTTAAGTGGAATATTAAATTTCAGATTTTGGAAGGCCCAGTTTCAGATCACTTTCCCATTTTGATGGAGGGAGGGACTATGACAGGGCAGCACCACAAACCATTTAAATTTGAAAATTTTTGGTTGCAAAAAGAGGATCTCCAAAGGAAAATTCCTCAGTGGTGGGAAGAAGGCGGCCTACCTTTTGGGACAGCAATGTTCAAATTCCACAAACAGCTTCATTTTGTCAAGTGTAAATTGAAACAGTGGAGGCAAACTAACAAGTCAGACTTCCAGCTCCAACGGGCTCCCTTGATGGCCAGATGGGATGAGGTGCAAAAACACTTTAGGGAAGGAACAATTTCTGAGCACCTTAAAATCGAGGATGATGCTTTGCGCAAAGCGATCGAGGACATTGATAATCAAGAAGAGATTTACTAGAAACAGAGAGCAAGAAGCACTTGGTTATTAGAAGGAGATAGAAATACAAAATTTTTTCATCGATCTGCCTGTGCTAGGAGACACATGAACAACATGGAGGTCCTTCAAGATGAGAATGGACACTCTTTTGATACTCTTCCTGGTATGCATTCCCACTCAATGGATTATTTCTCAAAACTCTTTAAGGAAAGTATGGAACAAGATGTGGCAGCTCAAAATGAAGTTCTTGATGTCATTCCCTCTATTATCTCTCACGAAGAGAATCAGGCCCTTCTTAGACCCATTGATAGAGAGGAACTAAAGAATGTGGTCTTTGGTATGGGCACTGGCAAATCGCCAAGTCCAGATGGCTTTCCTATTGAGTTTTTCGGGCCTTTTGGGATACCTTGGAGGAGGATGTTTTGGTCATCACAGAGGAGTCCAGAACTAATAAAAGAATGCTCAAGGCTCTAAATCACACCTTCATCACTTTAATTCCAAAATGGGAGGGGGGGTACATATCTCTGATTTCAGACCTATTGCCTTATGCAATGTGATTTATAAAATAATCACAAAGATTATGGCTGAACGGCTAAAACCTCTCCTTCATAATATAATTTCCTCAGAGCAAGGGGGTTTTGTTGGAGGTAGACAGATATTGGATGGAGTGGTCCTTTCCCAGGAGGCAATCCATACAATGCAAAAAATAGGTAACAAAGGAATGTTCATTAAACTGGATATGTCCAAGGCTTATGATAGGGTGGAGTGGGGCTTCCTAGAAAAGATGATGGCAGCCTTTGGATTCTCTCAGGACTGGACAGACTGGGTCTTGAGCTGTATTTCTATGCCTTCATATTTTGTTCTAATCAAGGGGCTTCCCTCGCCACCTTTTGGAGCCTCATGAGGTCTTTGTCAAGGGGACCCATGCTCTCCCTATCACTTCCTCATCTTGGCTGAAGGATTAGGTAGACTCTTCCTGAGAAGAAGACATCAAGGTCTGATAACTGGTATTAAGGTGGGGGCGGAAGTTTTGACTCATTTACAGTTTGTGGATGATACAAGATTGGTTGGAGTGGCCAGTCTCAGGGAAGCAAGAGGAATCATAGATACTCTAAATGTCTACCTCCGGGCCTCAAACCAAGTCACCAATGATAAAAAATACAAAGTGGTCTTCTTCAATCTTGACAAAAGGTTACAGGACAGAGTTACTGAGATCTTGGGATTCACTAGGACCTCTCTCCTAGTAGTTTACTTGGGGGTTCCTCTGCATTTCAAAAACTAAAAATTGATATCTGGAAGGATATTTTGGATGGCATCAAAGATAGAATGAATCATTGGTCTCATAAATGGTTAAGCTATGGGGGCTGAATAACTTTCTTACAGTCAGTTATTCAGGCCATGCCAATATATAAATTCTCCATCCTGGCTGCCCCACATTCTATTTGGAAAGAGCTAGATAAAATGGCTAGAATTTTTTTATGGGAAGGTGCAAAAGGGGAGAAGAAATGGGCCTTGGGTTGCTGGGATAAGGTTACCCAACCCAATGAAAAATGAGGGTTGGGATTGAGAATCTCCAAGCTCAACAATAAAGCTTTGGCTGGCAAACTGTACTGGAGGTGGATTTCCCAGCCAACATCCCTCTTCAGCAGAATCCTTTCTAGTAAATACTTGGGTCATGTTCACCCCAATGATGTGGGTCGTTTCCCTCTGGAGGGTAATGGATCCTTAGTGTGGCAGGCTCTCAAGCTTGGATCTCAAGTAATCAAAGATCAATTGTTTTGGAAAGTGGGGAGAGGGGAGAAGGCCCGTTTCTAGACCAATTCCTGGGACCAACATCCACCCATAATTGCTGAGTTTCCCGAATTGCAACCGATTAAATCTGCCATAGAAGACAAGGGCTGGGTTAAAATTGAGAGTTATTTCAACACCAACCAATTGGGGGAGTACAAGTTCAAAAATTTCAAGCGGTTGGAAGAATGGCCAATTCCAATCCCTCCGAAGCTGGCACCCATCTTGTCCAAAATTTTGGCAGAAAGGTTTCTTTCTGAAAGATTTCGTGACATGTCACGCTGTCGCGGCCCAGGGTGAGATGTTGTCACGATTTCATGACCTATTTCATTGTCGAGGCCTTCAGTGGGAAGTTGTCATGATTTCGTGACCTGTTGAGCCATCGCGGCCTTGGGCTGGAAGCTGCAGCGATTTCATGACATTTTTGGCACAGGGTCGACAAGGAGGATAACCGTCGTGATATCATGACAATTTTTGTGAAATGGAGCAAAGTGCAAAATTTGTCTTGATTTCGCGACATTTTTGCTGTTCGAAAGCCGCATGGAAAAATCGTCGCGATATCACGATAGTTTTGGTGAAATGGCGCCATCTGGAAAACTTGTCGCGATATCGCAAAACTTTTGAAGACTGGGTGCAATGTGGAAAACTTGTCGCGATATCACGACAGTTTGGAGGATTGGGAGCTGAAAGGAAAACTCATCATGATTTTGCGACACTTTTGGCAAATTGGCGTCATAAGGAAAACTCGTCGCGATATCGTGACTCTTTTGACGATTGGGTGCAAAGTGGAAAAATCGTCGCGATATCACGATACTTTTTGTGGTTGGGTGCCGAAAGGAAAACTCATTGCAATTTCGTGAAACTTTTGGCACATAAGAGGCTTGGGGAAAAATCGTCGCGATATCGTGACACTTTTGCGGACTGGGCGCCGGAGGGAGTTGCCGTCGCGATTTTGCGACTTTTTTCGTGTTCGAGTTTCGAGGGCTCTGGCTGTCACGATATCACGACATGTCACATTTTCGTGACTGGTGGTGCTGATGCGGTCGAGACGGGGCTGATTTTCGTGATTTCACGACATGTCACGATTTCGCGACATGTCGCGTTTTTGTGCCCTGTTGACTTCTGTGCTCTTTGTTGGCAAGTGCTAAATTTTTTGCTCTGCGCTTGTTGTCTTGTTCTCTGCTCATGGTTGGGATGTGTTTTCTCCCGTTTGTAACTGTTCTTTGTATTAATACAAGTTTTTCATTCTTTTTCAAAAAAAAATAGTATCATAAATTGTTAGATCATAATGATCAATGATCCACATTTTTTCATAGTATTTTTATAAATAATGGAGATAAGAAGTTCCATGAACTGTCTAATCCTAGAATAAATGGTCCACACTATTCCCAAATGGAGTCAATGAAGCTATAAAAGGCTAATTCTACCATCAAACAAGGAAGAGACACATAGTTTATGCACTAGCTACACATGAAAGAAGTCAACTACTATATTCATTCATAAATCCTAATAATGAAATAGATCTAGAAGATTGTTGATACTTAGAGGAGAAACTATAAAAACAAATATTTTGTTTTCCTTTATCTTTACTCCATTTCAATTCTATAAATTTGAATTATATATAATCTTGTATGGTTAGTTTTCTAGAAATTGGAGAGATGGATTTTAGCCAAAAAATAACTTTGGGAGACATTTATTTTATAGGTCTATGTATTCGGTATTGTTAAACATGTTGAAGCCAAGGTTTGAAATTTCTAGGAAATTTTTAAAATGGATGTGCTAATTCTAAAATTAAAATGATATTTTAAAAGTAGGGTTTGCAATTTTAGGGGAAATTTGAAATGTGTATTTCGAATTTTATACTAAAATCATATTATATAAATTATGGTAGCAATATGTGGTATTTTTAACCAAGATTACCTCTTTGCTTTTAGGATAAATTTGTTTCTCTTATTGATTATTATTGGAAATGAATTTATTTAAAAGGAAATTCATTTTGAAAATCTTGTTATTTTTCCTTTATAAAACATAAGGATTATAGGATGTTTTTTTTAAACTATTTTTGTCATGAAGATATTAAATAAAAATTCCTCAATACCCTAACCGATTTCTATTTAAAATAGACATTAAATCCTCTTATTTTGATGGCTTTGTTCTAAAGATTTTAATTTTAAAACTTGAACTCTTTATGAATGTTTTCTTTGGGGACATGTTTCAATTCATGTATAAGTCCATATGATCCATTTCCATACTTTCATTCGACATATATAAGTGGAACAATAGAATGAGACCCTAATTGTCGTAAAACAAATTTTCTTACCTCAACAAAATTGGACTTGAATTGGATTAATGGTTGTAGCATAACCTTGAATAAATTACTCTTAAGGGTACAACAAAGCTTTGAATGAACTCATTTAGTGGATGAAGCATAATCTGGGATGCATTAACCTTGATACTATAGCGTAAAATTGATTGGGAAAGGCATAATTACTATAACATTTCCTTAAATAAATTTGACCTCATGGTTAGATAAAAACTATCTATTAATAAAATAAGCAATCACAATTTTTATTCAATAAACCTTATATTCAAATTTATGAGAATGCTTTTGTATAATAGAGGTTTACAATTTCTAGAACATGATACATTCAAGAAATTTTTTACTTTACATAATTTGATGAAGGTGGGATAGAAACAACCATGAATGCCACTGCATAATCTTATGTTAATATGATGAGGTGTTGATAGGGATATTTTATCTCTAAATATCAATATGATCTTGTTGTAAAATTGAATATGGATTTTATTTGTATAATCTCATTTGCTTAGATGCTTGTTGAGGTTGTGTAATATGTTACAAATTTTGTTTATATGAACTAGTAGCATGCTTTATTGATTATGTATAAGCATAATTGATAGTACATATGACTTGATATGTCAAACATAGGAATAAGAAACCAATATAAGAGTGAGATGGAATCATACAAAAGAGAGTGGCATAGATGCATGGTAGAAAGACATATCTTGAATTTCAAAAGAGGATGAGCATACGGGAGTCAAATGAAAATTACTTAGTATTTATAAATTCTTATGTTAACTAAAAATTAATTATGACTCATTATATTGATGAAGAAGACCATACAAGTGAAGGATTGGATAAACTATGACTAGTATTATGATTATGCTCATTAATTACATGAGTTATGTTGAATACGTGTAAATGAAATTAATTAATATCTCTCTCTCTCTCTCTCTCTCTCTCTCTCTCTCTCATGTTGTTGTCTTGTATCTACCTTCCTTGTAGAAGGGTCAATCTCTTCTTGGTATGAAGAGTAGTCAAGGGAGTTTTTTTAAGGGTTCCATGGTTGAGTGGATAAAACACCTTGATAGTATCCCTACTATAAAGCATAGTTATTTGATTTATTCGTTAATTTTACCACCTTATTTGAGATATACACCTAGGGTGGAGGTATTAAGTGTAGCGACCATAAGTTAGGAAAAATAATGCATCCTTGTTATGTGTTGCAAGTAAACCCTAAACTGAAAACTATAAATCAATCATGGGATTACTTATAAAGATTCAAAAATGTTGTATCAATCATGTTTGAAAAGTTGATATGTATCTTGCAAAATTTGTAATGCCTACTGAAACTTCTTAATATTTCAATTCATGATAATCTTATGTTTGCATGGAAATATGAAATAAAAGACATATACATGAAATTTAGCCTTGTAAGTATTAAGCATGCATATGTTACCTAGACCAACTTCTAGTAAGTCTAAGTGATACATATTGTAGTTCTATTTATGAGCACAAATATATTGACTTGTATCAAATTACATTGTAAACATACCCTCTAGTTTGGTTAGAATTGGGTGACTTTACATTGGTTGTGTGGAGTAAGCTTGAACCAGTTGTATGTGATAACATGGTTGTTTACTAGAAAATCACTATTAAGGACAAATATATTTTATGGGGATCCATGTAATGCTATTAATAGCCATATTGATTATCTTTATTTTGCTATCTTGGGCCCCTATGCTAGGATAGTTTACCATTGGGCATTAGGATTAGATTTTAATGATTTGTTAAATTATAAATAAGAGAGATATGATGTAGTTGAATCCTAATTTATTTTTCTGACTTCTATTTCCTCTAGTGTGCATAAGATCTTTTTTCCCTCTTTAAATGTCTGAAAAAAATTTCCCTTTCTAAGTGGCTTGGATAATTTTTGAGACATGGAAATTGGATCTATGATAATTTATTGGATTTGTTCTTCTAGAATTCAATTTTTATGTGTAATTCAATGTTTGGTATTTTTTTTTGTATAATTATTAAACTTATTATTATAATTATTATTTTCTAAAAAAATTTGTGTTACAAGTTCTACCAGTTGTCATATATACACTAATTGTCTCCTACACTGAGTATTTTCCATATTTTCTCTCGAATTAGTTTCAATTTCCCTAGATATAGTTTATGTACTTAGGTTATAATTCCTCAAATTATTTACCCCCACTAATGTGAAACTTATATCCAATAGGGAACAAACTAGGTTTATATTAGGTTTCATGGGAGGAATCAACAATTCATTATTGTTAATACAAGGATCATAATTAGGTCAAAATAATTAACATGAGGTAAAATTGGATAAGATATTGAAGAAGCCACATCAAAAACCACTATAATAGTAGACCCAATAATGGATGGAGCAAAAGTATGTAGATTGATAAAAAATCCTAGATATGGGAAAGAGGAATTAAACAACATTATCTCATAAGTGTTTAATTGAGGTAATGAATTCTACACTACATTGAGATAATTTCTTAGGATAATAAATGGATTCAAAACTCTTATTAAAAAAGTAATGGTAAATCAAAAACCTAATTTTGGGATGGTAATATATACGAAAATAATATAAAAGAAACTTACACACTAAATAAAAAAAATGTTAGAGCTTCTTGGGAAACACCCAAACCAACCTTATAAATATATATGATAAAGTAGAAGTGGTGTTTTCTAGATTTATAAAAGCATCTAAATATCAATATATTCCACAATAGAACAATCACTTGAATCTAGATAAACTTTATCCACCTCATATGTGTGATAGGATGGGATTCTACCACCACACTAAATATAATCATATAATAAGTCCATGTTCCTCTTGGAGATGCACAAATTGAGAGAATGTAACCTAAACATCAAGTAATAAAAAACCTTAACATATAGCATGAAAAAATATTTTAGAAATTTTTTTTCTCAACTAAGAAAGTCTATTACCAAAATATTTTCAAATCACCATTGGGAAAAATAAATTGATGAGCATACAATTAAATCACTCTAAAATAACATAAATTTGAACTCTTGCATTCACCTCACCTTAAAAAAGTCTCTATAAGATCATCATTAAATATTAAAAGGCATTTTGGATGGATAATGCAACTATAATATTTTCCATGGTCCAAATTACTCTTTGTGGACACCTAAAACATGTCATGTTTAGGAGACTACTCATATGGACACCTTTGTAGACAATATGAATGAGCATGGACCTTTCCAAGACCAAGCAGTGGTTCTAACCACTCATTTTAGGCAGTCTAGGCCTATACAACCTTAGCAGCTAACAACATCAACAACTAAGATCCTAGTTATTGATGATTAGAGCAGCTAAGGGTAGCCTATACCTAGCCATTCTAAGAAAGAATGGCTAGCACTATAACAAACTTGACCTTCTTAAGCTGAGAAAAATTAGTTGTAACTACCCAAATTGCAATGGTTTTGGAGTGGTTTTGGACTGCAAAGCTTCTAGAGGTTTCCTTCCAACTACTCAAGCCAACTAATTCTTGATATTGGATTCCTTGAGAAACCAATATTGGGATGTGGGTAAGTCTATTTATAGACATACCAAGGAGGTATAATGATCATGAATTAATTTTAGTGAATCTCTACCAGTTTGAAGACTGGATTTACAACCCTTGAGGAGTAGTGAAGTGCTACCAAATTGGATAATGACACTTGTTGTTGTGTCAATGGAATTTCCAATAGCTTGAGGAGCAAGCTTGTCATTCTACATCAATTCATCATGAATTCAAAAGATTTCAATCACAAATCTATTTTTGGACACACCATTGACCCTTGATCATCAATTCAATGGAGGAATTGTGCATCATCAAGCCTGATTTCAAGAGTAGAACACTTTCCCCGTGGCTGTTGTTGTCAACAGTGGCCTGTAGGATTAGCTGTTGGATGCAACATTGGCTAGCAAATCCAATTGCTATGAGCTATAGTATTTAGGGTTTGAAATGTAAAATCCTTTGATTTAACCATAGATTTATATTTGTTAGCATACATTTAGCTTAATTTAGTCTATATTAGTTGTTTGTATTGAATTCCTAAGTTGCATTATCAGTTTCATAGGTATCTTTGCTTTCATTTGTCTATTTCATTAATTCCTTTACATGCTTTCATATATTAGATCTTTTTATGCTTAATTTACAATATTACATGCATATTTAGGTTCCTTTATATGTTTCAAGCTTTGCTTCATGCTTATTTATCAATATTTTAGGTAAATTTATGCATCTTTATATATGTTCATGCATTATTTACATATTTTATATATTTCATGCAATTTATTGGAAAGCATCCTCATCGTGAGAGGCTTCATATGCTACTAATGTGCTTTGTAGTTTCATTACACACAGGTAACAAATATCTTAAATACAAAGCATATTTCAATATTCTTCCTCTTGAAATTGGAGAATGAGGTATTCTAGTAAGACCTCGAGCAAATTGGTGTTAAATTGAAGACCATTCAAGTGCATATATTCCCATTGAGGGGCCTCAACTATTGTAACAATTATATCAATTTGAGTTACTCCCTAATAGGGAGATATTGTAATTTAGCCTCATCATTTTAATAAAAGAGCACCCTATTTTCTTGAATATCTTTTATTTGTGCAAATTATTACTTGATTTCCTTTGTCAAATTATTATATGCTTGCAATACTATAAATGCATGGTTTTTACATTTATACAAGTGGTGATCACAATCGAACCAGCCCTATTTTTGCACTTATAACTTATGTTTTTCCTATTATAAGATTAATCACTCTAAGCAATAGTGGCTAATAGTCCTATCCATGGAAGACATCAATAGGTAGCATCCTAGCCACTCTGATCAATAGTGACCAGTAGAAAATATAGTTAGCAACCTATTTCTCCATCAGATGAGGATTCTATGGTAAGTGGTCTTATCTGAATTTGTTGTATTCTATTTATATTTTTATCTATCTAAAGATAATTTGTAGTTTAATTAGAAAACATAGCAAAAATTTAAAGGTGAATTTTTGAAAATACCATTTTTGTTGCTATAAACTATTAGGAATAGTGGCATGTGTTGTTAGCCACCCTAAAATGTAGATACTAGGTTTTTTGACTAATACTCTGTATATCGGCTGAGTCTATTGCGTGTTATAGATAGTAGTGGCCCCTATTTATATTGTGTTAGGGTTTGTTTTCTTGGGGCCTAATCAAAGGCTAATCTCATGTTAATTTTGCATTAGACATTTTGAATTTTAAAGAGCATTTAGTCTTGCATTTTTCAAAAAATAAAATGTTATTTTCTAGGCATGTAGATAAGAATCATGAATGCTTATTGATGCATATTTCCTTAACGTAAAATTAAAAGGAACATACACAAACCACAATCCAAAGTAAGCATCAATGACATGGGGCTTTCACATCCAACCCATTGTTCAAGACCAATAGTGGAAGTTATTACCACTCAGTTGACTTGTATAACATTGTATTATCAAGACCCATTTGTGTCCAAGACTAATTTGAGAACTATCCTATCCATGGAAAATAGCATGCATTCCTCTTAGAAGGGGTGTATCACTAACGACGGTGTGTTGGGTGAGAATCGGTAGTACCTATGCTCCTTGCCTGGATATGGATTCATCTCCATATATTATGGGATAGACATCCTGGATGTCATTACCAGGTTTTTCATTGTGATTATATAGGTGAAGAGTACATCAAAAATTGTAAAACACGATAAGAGATAGATTGTATACTCAACAAATCAAAATGCACTAAAAATTTTTAGGGATCACAAAGAAAACATAAAAGAGATAATCATCATGTATACTTTTTTTACCTTAAAACTTACATACAAGATAATTCACAAGCTATGGTTAACACATGGGACTACAACCCTTGACCCACAATCGAAATGAAAACCGATGCGCCAACCAACACACAAAATAATGAAGTTGAATCTCGAGCATAGAATGCTTTTGAACGATGTTTGGGTAGCATTAGAGGTGATAACTCAACTCATGGGGGTTCTCATAAAAACACCCTAGTTAGAGGAAAAAATACAAAATCCTCGTGATAAAAATTAGGGTGATTAAAGACCCCTGCCATCACAAGATAGGCATAGACAAGATTCGCCCAATGAGGGGCAAGATTAAAGGGTTGCAATAAAATCACAAACCTACAAGACTCTAAATCATAATGAACCTAGAAGGTTTGTGATAGATATCAATACTATTGGGGTAAATAGTATACCTCCTAACCAAACCTAGATAACTAGTCAACTCAATAGACTAGATCAAGTGCTAGGAATATTAGGATTTAGGACCTCTACTGCTCATTCTCATTCTGAGAGTATACGTAGTGAGGATAGAGAGAGGTATACCTGTGCATAGAGGGAATGTTCAAAATTCTCCCACAATATACATATCCCATCCACACCTATGAACATAGAACACAGGCCTCAAAACAACACTAATGCAGTATTTATAGATAAATGCAATATTGTAGTAGACCAATCCATTGGAACTCATACCCATAAGGCTTCTCACACATAATTATAAAGCCAAAGACCCTACATATTTGATTGTGTATATTGGGTACGTAGGCTTTGTTTAGGATAGAGATAGTAAATACTCCAATATTAGTTGGAGGATTTGTGCATAGAGCATGAGTAGCTTGAACAAGATGACACACAATAACAAATGTTGTTTTCACAACTTTTATATGAGCATCATTTGTAGGAGCAATATATCCTTGATCAAAAGGAGTGTGAAGAGAGAGAGGATAGGTTAGCAAGGGCTAACTTACATTTCATTAGTGAATATAGGAAGTAGTGTAACACTAGATGTGCTATATCACATCCAGAGCTATGCCCTAGGCAATTTGAGAACTACACTCATCATACTTCCCAACACACTTTGAGGCAACAACAATATCAAATGCTAGACCAGCTTGGGCATAGTCAATACGAGGAATCTGAAAGATATGGCTAGGATCAGCAATATCCTAAGCCTTATTCTATAGATGTGGATAATGAGCATAATCATCCATTTGGATCTTATATAAATTTACCTCTACTTGCACCACATAGATCACTTCGAGAAGAATAAATTGTATCCTCTCAAGCATACAAAGTCCTTGATGAGAAAATCAAAGCTATTGATAAATAGGGGATGGATTATCAAAATCCTACACTAAACAAGAGTTATAATAAAACTCTATGTCCCTTAGTCCCTAGTTTGACGTATATTGAATAATTTGAGATGCCTAAGCTAAAAAAATTTCAAGGTGATGATGATACACAAGAACATGTGACTAGTTTCATGAATCTATGTTTTTAGATTCAGAATAATGATGCCTTATTGCTAAGGAATTTTGTGATAACCCTTTCAGGCCCAATCCTAGAATGGTACAATTATATGAAGAGGTATAGCATCACCATATTTGAATAGCCAATGAATTCCTTTATTGAATGCTTCTCATTTGGTGTCAAAAATAAAACCAATATGTCTGATTTGGACGCTTTAAAGCAATACAATGATGAGCTAGTCATAGACTATGGCAATAGATGGAGAAAATCAATGGTTAAACTTTCATTCTCCATCCCAAATATAGAATAAATATTAATTTTTACTAAGAGCTATGTGAATCACATTTCGCTATTGTTACAACTACAACAATATCAAACATTTGAAGAGGCCTTTGCGTAAGCCAAGGTCATTGAGGATATCAAGTTGTAAGAAGGAGACTTGAAACTTTGGACTATGAAATAATGGAACAATAAGAACATGAGGATTCAAAATCATCAGGCCAAGCTTGCTCATGTTAATCAAGTCATGTTGAACCTTCCAAAGGGGGATAAAATCTAGAAACTACAAAATTATCAAGCACAACCTCCCCCTACATAGTACAATCAACACAATAAAAAGTAGGGAAAAGATAAGGAATATCACCCACCTCACCAATTTATGCCATTTTATAAGAATTTGGCATCAATATTCAATCAATCATGTGAGGATAAGGTGCTTCGATTACCCAAAGAGCAGTTGTTGGATCCTAATATCCTAAACCCAAAGGGTTTAGAGAAGATCATTAGTGCTCGTACCATTGATAAAATGGGTATGACATCAAAGTGTGTCACGGTTTTAAATATGTGGTGCAGAATATGATCAATAAGGATCAACTACAAATCAACAAACCCTTGTTCCAAACAACTAAAATATGGCAATCTTAAAATATCTCTTGCCAAATCATGAGCTTCCAAAGAACAAAGCTAGACAATTCAACCAAGTAAAAATTGATCCACCTACTCAAGGATTTATGGATATGGTGAATGTGATCACTATAAACATTAGTTATAACCTACCAGAACCTCTTGTAGTGCCCATCTAAATCCAATTTATGCCTCGTTAGATGCTAGTGCATAACCCATTTCTAGGCACACCAACAAGACCAGCGGTAACAATTTGGAATAGACTCATCTAGAGTCTACAAATAGACTTAATAAAATTATCGATATATGAGATCATATAGCAATATCCTAGGCATAGGGATATGGTAATGGAAATATTGAGAGCCATAGAATTTTAACCCCAAGATATCAAAGCTTTCACTAACTTTCTAGGACATGTGCAATAGTGCCAGGAACATGTGATCTGATTTTATGATCATGAAATCAAAATGGTTTCCACTGCTATAGCGGACCTGCTGCTATATATTATTATGTATGTGAAGCACACTTCCTTCAAGTGGGTTTTGATTGACATAAGATCTTCAACCAATATAATAACCACCAAGCCTTGGGACTCCTAAACTTACAAAAGTCGCATATTGTTCCTTCAACTTTAACACTATGATATTTTAACGATGTATTGTGCTCGATAGTAGGTACAATAGTCATTTCTATTTAGGTTGGGCTAAAAACCATCCCGATTATGTGCCATATTCTAGAAGGTGCTATGTAGTACAACATTATCCTAGGTCATTCATGGATAAGATACATGTGTTGCATCCCTTCGATTTTGCACCAATACATCAAATATGTGCATGAGGGATAAGTACATGTGGTCCCATCATATTAAGAGTCATTTGAATATGTCAATAAAATTGAATTATCGAGAGACTTCATCCTCACATCTACTCACTTGGATATTAGACCTACATCTCCTATGAGACATCTAGTGGGTAAGTCAAAATCAGTGTGTTTCAACCCTTCTATATTGGTACCAGAACCAACCCCTAGTACAATGGATGCTTTTGAAAAGCCTACAACATTAATAAATCTAAATAATGATCAGAAACTAAAGGTAGTGTTAGGTGAAAAGGAACCTAGGGTAATCCCTAACATTGTAATTGCAAAAATTCCAAATCTTATGGAAGAGGAAAATTCACACAATGTAGTCGAGGAGGTACCTCATCCTGCCTCACCTGTGTCATAAATCATGGCATCTGCACTATAGGTGATAATTCATCTAGTCAACCTTGGGTTAACTGAATACATAGTGTAAAAAATATCTTTTACACTGATCATATAATTTGCACAGGATATGGGTAGACCTCAATCTCATCACTTTCCTATTGGGATGGTGGTACCACTGGGGGTACCACCCAATTAGACAAATTTCATCTATGGGAGTTTGGATCAACTCATAGATTGCTTACCCATGGAAGAAGATTATGATGAACATTTTGCCATAAATATTCATTCTCTATTGAACCCGAAGTGCACCCATAGGTATTTTAAAAATTACCATTGGTATGGTTATCGACTGGGTTTATCTGAGAAAATGCATTGAAATTTATATCATCCACAATACCAATTATCAACTGATAGGTTCAGCCTAGGTTATCACATTAGAGATTATGATGAGTTATTAGCTATATCCCTAGATCACCTGAATCTAAGCCTTGGGGATGACGTCGATTGGAATTTTTATCACCCAAATCCTTCATATTCAAGGAGGTGTAATTGGCCTATGATCATGGTTATAGAATAATTACCTTTGGTTTACCATCTATGTCTCTCGTTAGAAAGATCAGAATCAAAATCTATCTTTGAGGAGGGATATCCATAATACAATTCTAAATATGATGAGAGTGAATATGTTAGTACTAATGATGAGTACGGAGATGATACTGAGTTGGATTACCTAGGACCTTGACATTTACATCATATTTTACCCCATGTAGAATTGGAGGAAACATATTGTAAAGTTTTCCCAAATCCTCTTATCCAAAGAATACAAATGAATTTAGAAGAGATATATCATATAGATTTTCCTAGTCCTTCAAACTTAAGGCAATTAATTCCCCCTAAGGATACAATTATTATGTATATTCCAAGGTTAGACCCAGTCATCCCTATACTTCTTGAGCCACATCTAGTGTAGGGGGAGAAACCCAAAGGTAGTGAGTTTCATCCACATGGTCCTAGAGATTTCTTCCATTCCATAAACATGGTCTCCATCGATATGACCACTCCACTTCATAATCCATCCAAAACTTCAAAAAATTTGCACCTAAATTCTAAGACCATTGATTTCGACCACGTCAATTCACCCCTAGAGCCAGAATATTTCTTCCCCAATGAAGAAATGTTGCAACTGTTCCATTTTGTGCTAGGCTATGTATATGATGTCTATCATAATAAGTTCAATTATGATTTGGTAGGTACCTTTAAATCTAGTATATGACATCCATTTTACCCCTACATATCATCAGCTTGAGAAGGGATAGCATATGTCAATAGAGGAAACCTTCAAAGTGGATATTAATAATGATCCCACCAATCCAAAGAAGGTTAAATTCAGAGATAGCTTATCTCTTGAGGAGTGCACCAACCTCATTCCTCTATTGAAAAAGAGACCTGATATCTTTTTTTGGACCTATAAGGACATTTCAGGCCTCGATCCAAAATTGTTTACTCATAACCTTTCATTGGACCCTACCAAGGAACTAGTCAAGCAAAAACTTAGGAATATGCATCCGACCATCACCTTGATGGTTAAATATGAACTACAAAAGTTTTTGGATGTAGATTTCATATTCCCATCAACTATCCATAATGGGTATCAAACATGGTACTCGTAGAAAAACCTAATGGAATAATCCATATATGCACTAATTTTAGGGACCTCAATAAGGCAACACCCAAGGATTCATTTCCATTTTCTAATATTGATTCTCTTGTAGATGCAACTATAAGTCACAAAATGTTTTCTCTCATGGATGGATTTTTTGGTTATAACTATATTTGGATTAAACCTGAATATCAACACAAAATCACTTTTACCACTCCATGGGGAATATTTTACTATAAATTTATGTAATTTGGCCAAAAAATGTTGGTGCCACATATCAGCAGTCTATGACATAAATGTTTCATGAATATATGCATAAAATATTATAAGATTATATTGATGACTTATTGGCCAATTCATTATTGCATGAAGAGCACGTCGAGGTCCTAAGGAAAGTCTTCAATCACCTAATAGAGCACAATGTTATGTTAAATTCCAATAAATACATCTTTGGCGTAACTTTAGGTAAATTCTTGGAATTCATCATTTATAAATGAGGGATCGAAGTTGACCTAGAAAAGGTCAAGGCTATATTAGAAATGTGTCCCCCCAAAAAACATCAAGAAATTACCAAGCCTACAAGGCAAGGTAGCATCCATAAAGTGCTTCATCACGTAGTTATCAAATAAATATTTACCAATGAATTTACTGCTACATAAGGAGATCCTATTTAACTAGGATGGATACTGTCAAAAATCCTTTACTGAAATAAAATAATATCTTGTATCACCTCCATTATTAGCTGCACCTAGACTAGATGTGCCATTTTTCTTATATATTTTCCATAAACTTTGTACTAGAAACCATGCTAGCCTAGAAGAATATGCAAGAAAAAGAGTAGGTGATACACTATATTAGTCGAACACTGGTTATTTATGAGCTATGATATGTATATGTAGAAAATTTGTGTTTAGAAGTGGTCTTTGCTACTAAGAAGTTACACCACTACATGCTAAGTCATACAACATATGTAATATTGAAACAAAATCCCTTGTAGTACATGATGATCAAGACATATCATAACACACGTATTGCAAAGTGGATCATGCTATTGATAGAATTTGACTTAGAATTCATCATTCAAAAGTAAATTAAGGGATAATTCATAGTTGATCACCTGGCAGAGGATTTTACCTATTACACTCTATAATTTTAACTTCTTCACAATGAAATATATATATTTGATACTTCAAGTGATCCTACTATATTTATCATAATATGTATATACACAAGTTGGGATTAAGGTACCTCACATATAATAAACAAAAATCCTAAACATGATGAATTTAAAAACATAAAATTCTATATTATCAACCATCAACTTATATGTAATTAAGTCTAAATAAGAGTTGAATTACACAATGTACATACACAATACGGGACAAAGTTACCTCAAATACAATAAGTACATTTTATAAACATTATTAACTAAAACTATACTATTAAATATTAAATTATTAACAATAAAATCATATATAAAATGACATTAGCTCAACCAGATATATATTTTCAGGGAGAAGACTCAAGTTTGAATCTTAGAAAGATAATGAAGAATTCGCATCATAAACCACTATCATAGTAGACCCAAAAATGTATGGAGTAAAAATATGTACATTGATAGAAAATATTAGATATGGTAAGGAGGAATGAAACAACATTATATCATAAGTGCTCAACCCAAGTAATGAATTCTACACTACATTGAGATAATTTACCGTGTTGAACAATGGATTCAAAATCCTTATGAAACAAGTAATTGTGAAAATAAAAATCCTAACTTAGGTTTGGGAAAATATACAAAAATAAGTTCAAATCAACTTGCACACCAAATTTAAAAAATGTTAGAGGTTCTTGGGAAACACCCAAACCAGCCTTAAAAAAAAAGACATGAGGAAGTAGTAGTAGTTTCTTGTAGATGTGGTAATGCAGGTATGATGCATCTCATATTCTTGCACTCTCTAGTGAATTAACTTAACATCATAAATGAAAGGATTGTATACATGTAAATGAAAGGATTGTATACATGGTTATGAGGAGATCATTTAAATTATGGTGGTGAACCGTAGTCATCCTTAATGATAAATATATCCATAATATCAACTCAAGACTTAATATCATGTTTTTCTATAGGATGGTTGCACTACTACCTTGCTTTCTTTGCAAGCTCCAAATCTTGGTGCATTACCAGTCAAAATATTCAAGGATTTAAAAACAAAAAATAAAAAACAACTCCTCATATTTCTCTCTCATGAATACAACTATGAGTATTCCTAGTTCCTTCATTTCTCTATATCCTACTGGATTACTATTAATTGTTAGGTAATGCATTGATTATATGCTTCTTTCATGTTTAGTTTAAAAACATTAAGGATAGAAAAAATAATATTAACAAAATAGCAAGTTTCATTGCTTGCTTTGTCCACTCATATAGCTCAAAGTGGTTTGTTACACCTCTTAAATCTAAAAACCTTTATCCACGCTCTTACAGATGCCTTACAGGTGCCGATAAGAAAAATATTGAGTAGGGTCAAAAAAATGGGCTAAAACCATATCGATGGTAATTTGTTATTTTAAAGCATAATTACAGAAGTTGGAATATTGTCATACAAAGTAAACATTGACATTGAGGTTCATTTTATGAGGTATTAACATTTTTATTTTTAGAGTGACAAAGTGCATGGAGGAGAGTGTCCATAGAAACAAAAGAATAATTATTTTGTTTAAAATGTATCAAGGTTGATTTCATGTAAGTTTATATTTTTAAGGAAAGTAATCTTGCTATTATAAACATCATTTTTTAGTTATAAATGAAAAAAAATAAAAAATAAAAAATAAAACATATTTTTGCCCATAGAAAATAAGATAGTTATTAGTGCATTTGAGTTATAAGGTATATATTTTTGTAAAGACATAAGAGAGAATTATGTTTCTACAATTTTTATCAAAAATAAAGAAATAAAATTATATTTTATGTAAATGGAAAGAAAATCATAAGGCAAATGAAATGTATATTTCATGTCTTTCCCTGAGAATGATAAAAAAAAGTATATTTATTAAAATTAGGAGTGATAAGTTGTATAAAGTATTTTTGTTGTAAAATTATCTCTCTAGCAGTAAAAGCAATAATGAGATATAAGGTGTAAAAAAATCTTGTTATTTATTTTTGTAAAGGAAGGTATGATAGCATATTATTACATTTTTTTCATAAAATATTTTCAAGCATAAATATATTTTCTATACAAAGGTGCATTATCGAGGTAACCAACACCTTTACTTGCATTATGTTCATTACTCACAAATAGCCAAACTTTTACCAAACCTTAAGGTTTGAAGTAGCATAACATGGAAAAGCAAGCTAAAAATATCCACTTCCCAAAAGGTCAAAATATTTATGAAAAAGGAAAATTTGTAACAATTAAGTCTTGCTTATAATCAATTATCATAAAATTTTTATACTAATGAAGAAATATTTGAAAATGGTGTTTGATTCCCTATTAAATTTGTTGAGATAATATACATGGAATTAATTAATACAAATCATAAAGTGTTAGAGTAAGAGTTAAAAAAATGTATGATGGTAAATGCTTGTTGTGATACAATTGATCTTCTTTGACGAGTAGATGTGTCTTGTGATATAGATGATTTGAGACTTATGATAATTGATAGTTGTTGTAATATTGATAATTTGACTTCCATTATGTAAAATATATATTATAAAACAAGGAATAATGTACAAGGTATAGAAATAGCATGTGATACCAACAATTTGAACATTGTTCATGAACATAGAATTTGTGCAAAAATATATTGTATTGGACATGATAAAATATATATTGTTGAAATAATTTATGATTGTGATGAATTTTGGTGCTTTAAAAAGTATACCAAAGGTTTTGTTTCAAACATTTTAAGACAAATGGGATACAATGGTATAGGTTTAGAAATAAAATGGGCAAGGTGTGAAAGAACCCATAGTACTAGGTATAAGACCACAAAATGAATTCCTTGGATACATAGGACATATAGATAAAGCAAAGAGTAGTAATACCAAATTTTGCAACAAGTGCAGGTAAATTTTATCAAAAATAAGTGTAGCCCAATTCATGACAACCAATAATAACATAAAAATTATGAAAAGAGAAATCGGTGAAGGGTATTGTTCTCAATATTGTGAAACATATGGACATATGTTAGAACAATGCAAAAACCTCTATCCTTCAGTGATTTGTGGATGAAATAAGTTTTGAAAAAGATATTGTTGATATAAATAAGAAAGAATGTATGGAAAAGGTCAAATGAATTATAGATGGATGGATGTGTCAGAATGGAATAAGATAAAAGAAATATTGTATGGTTTCTATATATTAAGACCTATTTTGTTAAATGTGTAAAAGAATTCAAGTTTTCCCATGATGAAATATGTTGGAAAACTTGAGAAGCATGATTTTTGTATCAAAATATGACCCAAGATATACTTGGATGCCTATAGTGATGGAACCTACAAATGAATATGAACCAACCCACACTTGTATGTCTATAATTATAGGACCTACAAATGATTATGACCCAAGCTATGCTTGGATGCCTACATAAATAAGACTTATGAAGAATTATTAATGACCTATACTATTGAGAAACATACATATGAATATTATTGAGGATGTGGATGATATCTAAAATATGGAAACATGATGGTTGATCTAGTGGCTAACCCAAAGTTGAAGTATAAGGTAATGACCCTAAGATAAAAACCCAAAGGTGACCTAGAGGTCATGACCTATTTAGTGTTAAACTTGTAGGAAACAACCCATTCCAATGACAATAACCAAGAGGTAAATCCTAAGATAGACCAAATTGAAATTATTTTCCAACAATATCAAATATTAAGCTAGAGCTAAAGCTAGAGCAATATCTAGAGCCAATGCTATACCTAGAGCTAAAGTACATTTCAATGCTTGATCCATATAAAATATTTTATCCCCTATATTAATGGGGGTAGTCATTTCTTTTTTGTACCAAATAATATAATAAGCGAGGATGTTAGCCTACCTTAAAATAAAATATAATATTATACATGTTCATTTATAATTAAATTTGGTTTGGGTATTTTTGAAGCTAAAATTATTACCTAACATATTTGTATGGATATAGGATTCACGGGATTCCATTATATGTTGTACATGCTATGAAAATATTAATGCAATGTGATATCATAATTATAAGTTATTCTCTTTTACCAACACTCATTTAGTGATTGAAGCATAGACTATGATGCATTGACCTTAAGACTATAACATAACCTTGATTGGAAAAGGCTTAATGACTATAATATATTATTCAGTAATTTGACCTCATTATTGGCATAAAATCTATATATTAATAAAATAAACAAGTATTATTCTTATTTAATACTCATATTCAAATTTATGGAATTGGTTTTGTATAGTAGAGGTTTATAATTTTTGGAACATGATACATTGAATACTCTTTTTCTTTTAGATAATTTGGTTAATGTGGGATAGACCCAACCATGAATACCATTCCATAATCTTATATGAATAGGCTCACATGTTCGTATGAAAATATGCTCTTTAAATATCAACCTGATATTGTTGTAAACTTGTACTACAACTTTAATTTATATAGACTCATTTTCTTAGATGCTTATTGTGGTTGTGTAGTATGTTAGAAATTGAGTTTTACATGAAATAGTAGGATGCTTATTTTATTATGTATAAGCATGTTTATGAGTATATTTGACTTGATATATTAGACATATAAATAAGAAACCGAGATAAGAGTGAGGTTGAGTCATACAAAATATAGTGATATCGATGCATCATGGGAATTACCTTAAGGTTGAAAGTGGATGAACATAGGGCTAAAATTACTTAGTGTTTATAAATTCTTATGCTAATTAAGAACTAATTACACCTCATTATACTGATCAAGAGAGTGGAATAGATGCATGGTTGGACTTATAGGTAGGAAGAGTATTTGAGGGATTTATTTTTAGTATTTGAGGGATTTATTTTTAGTATTCCATGATTGAGTGGATAAAATATCTTGATTATGCTATCCCTACTGTAAAGTATAGTTATTTCAGGTATTTCTTCCATTTTCCATGTCATTTGAGATATTAACCAAGGGTGGTACTCTCAAGTATAAAAACCATATTATAGGATAACACAATGCATCTTTGCTATGTGTTACAAGTAAATCCCAAATTGAAAAATGCAAATTAATCATGAGATTCCTTTGAAAACTAGGAACATGGTGCATCAATATTTTTTGAAGAGTTGATATGTATATTGTAAAATTTGTAAAGCCTACTAAAACTTCTTATAGCTCAATTAAATATAAAATTATGGTTGAATGGAAATAGGAAATAAAAGTCATATATGCTCAATATATTTTTATAAAATATTTTTTGAATTATATCCTTGTAGATGTTGATCATGCATATATGCTCTATATCAAATTTTAGGAAGTCTAAGTGATACTTGTAATGCACACAAATGTCTTCACTTGTTTGGATTCACATTGAGAACAAAACCTCTAATTTGGTTAGAATTGAATGTCTTTACATTGGTTGTGTGAAATAAACTTGAATTAGTTGTATGTAATAACATGGTTGTTTGCTAGAAAATCACTATTAAGAACAAATATTTTTTAATGGTATCCATGTAAAAGTACTAATGTAGTCACATTGACTATCTATATTTTACTAGCTTGGGCCCCTATGATAGGATAATAGGATCTAATAGTATCATATTTTTTCTCTAGTGTGTATAATATCCTTTGCCCTCTTTAAATGGCTAAAATAATTTTCCCTCTCTAATGGGCTTGGATTATTTTTTAGACTTGGAAATTGGATCTATAATAATTTATCATATTTGTTGTTCTAGAATTTTCTTTTGTTGTGAATAATTTGGTGTATGCTATTTTTATCAGTATATTTATAAATCTTATTATAATAATAATTATTTTCTATAAGTTATTTTATTACAAGTTCTACCATTTATCCTATATGCACTTGTTCTCTCTATTAGAATATATTTCAATATTTCATTTGTTAATTAATTCAATCGTAACAATCTTATATTGTTAGATTGATTAATATTAGGCTAGTTGTTATTTGTTACAACTCCACCTATGTTTGTCTCAAGTGGTTCCACAACCTCCAAGCTAATCCTGGACCTATTGTTTATATTTATAATTCATCAAATTAATCAAATGTGTTCCGCTTCTCACACTCTCTTACACTGAGTAGTTTTCATATGCATTCCCTGGGCTTTGGATCAAATTTTCTCTTAACTTACTTTTATGTTTTTTAGATATATTTATGCATTTATGTCATTGTCCCCCAAATGATTTACCTCCAATAAGGACAAAACTACGTTTGTATTAGGTTTCATGGGAGGAATCGTCAATTCATTATTGTTAAGAGAATGATCATAATCAGACCAATTTTTTCAACATGATGCAAAATTGGAGAAGATATTAGAGAAGCCACGTAATAAACCACTATCATAGTAGGCCCAAAAATGGATGGAGCAAAAGCATGTAACATTGATATGAAACCTTAGATATGGAAAGTAGGAATTAAACAACATTATCTCATAAATGCTTACTTGAGGTAATGAATTCTACACTACATTGAGATAATTTACCATGTTAATAAATGGATTAAAAAACCTTATAAAACAATTAATGGTGGAAATAGGAAAACTAATTTAGTTTTGGAGAGATATGCAAAAATAAGTTCAAAGTGACTTGTACACCACATACACAAAATTGTAGAGCTTCTTGGGAAACACCCAAACCAACCTTAGAAAGTGATATGGAAAAGTATTAATAGTGGCTCCTAGATGTGTTAAAATACAAAAAGATCTATCTCTTCCATAATACAACAATCACTTGAATCTAAATAAAATTTAGTTGCCTCGTATGTGTGGTGGTATGGGATGTTGCCACCACACTAAATGAAATCATCTAATGAGGCCATATGCCCCTTTGATATGCTCAAATTGAGATAATGTAACCTTAACATCAAGTAAGAAATGAACCCAAATATCAAGCATTACAAAACTTCTTAAAAAAAATGTTTCTCAAGTAGAAAATTCTATAAGCAAAATATTTTTGAATCACCATTAGGAAAAATAAATTGATGAGCATATGATCAAATCTCTCTAAAGCCACCCAAAGTTGAACTCTTGCATGGACCTCACCTTAATGCCACAAAGTCTTGATAAGATCATTATTAAACATTAAAAGATATTTTGAATAGATAATGCAAATATAATATCTTCCATGGCACAAATTATTGTTTATAATTTTAATTCCTTCACAATGAAATATGGATATTTGATACTTCAAGTGATCCTATTATAAATTTTTTAATATGTATACACAAGTTGGGATCAAGGTACCTTGAATTTTTTAAACAAAAATTCTTATCATGATGAATTTAAAAATATAATTCTATATTATCAACCATCAACTCGTATGTAATCAAGTCTAAATAAGAGTTAATTTACACAATGTATATACACAAGATGACATCAATGTACGTCAAATATGATAAGTAAACATTATAAACATAATTAACTAAATTAATATTATTAAATATAAAATTATTAACAATCAACTCATTTATCAAATGACAATAGCTCAATTGGTTATATTCTTCAAATTTCAAGGAGGAGACCCAAGTTTGAATCTTGGCAAGTGATACATGCATAATTGCCAACTAGTATAATACCATTATGTGGTCATGATGTAATACAAGTTGGGTTCATTTCAATCTCATATAACCATTTAGAATATTAATCAACTCATTTATAATCAAGTAGAAATAAAAACTACTTTATAAAATATTATAGATCTTAAACTCTCCATATCAAGATGTGTCACATTAGATCTATAAAAATCTCATATGATCCTCATAATGTACTAGTATAAAATAAGATTTTCATCTTTGTATTTAATGAAGTATTTAGTCATATAAAATATTTAGGATATGAAATATAAGAAAGCATGAAAATACAAAAAATACTATAATTATATAAACAGAATAAAACCTACTTAATAAAATAATATAAAATATTAATTGTTTTCGTAGATCTCTATGATGCTTAATAAAACATATTTTTGATGTGCAAAAATAATATTATAAATTAAATAAAAATATTAGTAACTATAATTTTTAACTTCCACCAAGTGTAAAGTGTAAAGAGAAACTACTATGAAAGGTCTTAAACTCTCCATATCAATGTGTGACTCAATATATCTAAGAAAATCTCATATGACTAATATCAACGGTCATGTTAACTAAAAATTGTTACCAACTCCTTTATATATTCAAACAAAAATGTTGAAGTAGTTTGAATGTGTGAAATGCTTCCAAAATCGGATGAGGGCCCACTTACTATGAAAGTAACCTCTTATAACATTTTCTCAAACAAATTTTATTAATTTTTAAATTAAAAACGATGATATAATTGGTCATTAATGTATATTTTATTATTCAAACAATGTTCAACGATAGGGACTTGCCTGAATGCCGAGTGTTGACTTTCAAATGAATTTGACCTTTACCTCTCAATAAAACATCATTACTTCAATTATTATGTTGACCACGGTATCAAACACTAAAACCCTAAATTTCTACGGTTAAAGTAAGGCAGTGACACACTCTCTGTACCGATATACATGCACACGCTATTTTCGTCCAATCTACAAGGTTTATGCCTTTCTAGTATGAAGAAAAACCTTCTATATTTCTTCCGGTAAAGCTCTCCTAAATTTATGGGATTCTCCGACCCTTTCTATTATGAACAAACACCTTCTAAGCTCTCCTAAATTTATGGGATTATCCGACCGTTTCTAGTATGAACAAAAACCTTCTAAGTTCTCCTAAATTTATGGGATTCTACGACCCTTTCTAGTATGAACAAAAACCTTCTATGTTTCTTCAGCTAAAGCTCTCCTAAATTTATCGGATTCTCCGACCAGACATCGTAGGAAACGTTTCCAGCTATTATTGGATCAAATTTGACCCTTTAAAATCCCCTCTCCTCCTTTCCTCTTCCCAATCCCATCTCCCACGCCAAGACTTCATTTCCAAAATAGTCTTCCACCCGTTTCTGCTTCGTCTCATAATCTCATCTTTCAATTTTTTTCAACCTTATGGCGCAGTGGAGGCTATTCATGGCGCTCGTGGCCACAGTTGTGTTGATTGCAGCTGACGTGGGTGACTGTGAGTGTTTTTATGAAATCTAAGTTTAGAGAAGGAGAATAGGGATGATCGTTTCTAGAAGAAGAAGAATACCATAATCGGGACATTAAAATGTTAATTTACTTTATTAATTTAAATACTTTTCATTTTTATGTTAAACTCTTACACTCGTTTATTTTTTCTATTTTGGCAGCTGCACCCGCTCCTTCTCCGTCAAGTAAGCTTTTTTTGTTCTCCGGCATCTTTTGTCCACGTCAGCACGATGGTCGGTTTTAGTATAGGCTGACGTGTGGCGGTATTTTGGCATCTTGCAGTCACAACCGCCCCTCCACCAAAAAGCGCAGGCACGGGGATAGCGCCGTCGATGCTGTTGAGCTTTCTGGCGATGACAGCGCTTTTAACGAAGGCTTTCCATTAAATTGTCAGGTAGTTTATTGGGAGTTGGTGCCTGACCATGGTCTAGAGGATGGGTTGGGCATGTCATAGAAGATCGTTTGGCCGTTTTCGAATAGATGTAGAGGTTTCCAAGAAATCGGAATTTGTAATAAACGTCGAACCTCTCCTTTGCTTTATTCACCTTGGCAAGGGAATGCTAAAGAGGTGGTGTTGATTGGTTTGAGATTCCAGATATGCTAATTTCAAACGTTACACAGGATTTTGGTTAATTAATAGAACGGGGAAGGTTTTATTTTTTTTGTGGCCTTTATTTAAAAAGAAAAGGAAAAACCGTTTAAGCATGGGCAAAACGGGGGATCAAGCTCAATACTACATTAAAGAATACAAGAAAATTAGTTCACAAATATACAAGAGGTGGTAAAAAGTTTAGATTTTTTTAGTTTTTATTGAACTGAAAATGAAATAAAAATATAATAGTAACTTTGTGAAAGCAGGAGATTCGGGCAAAGGAAACACTAATTATGCAATATAAGACGAAATGTAACGCTTTAATCCTATGCACAAAAACAAAGAAAGGAGATAATTTGAAATGAAAGAAAAGATGTAAAGAAATCACAGCCCTCTTTATTCAAATCTCTTATCCTCGGTTACATTGACGTCTCCTCCCTTTTTAGGGGCTAGGAGCGTTAAACTTGTCTTTGTTACAATTTGTGACTTAGTCTTCCTCTTTTCACGTGCCCACACTTGAGATGGGCGGGCCAAGACGATGCCGCCGCTGATGTTGATGAGTCTTTGACCTCTGCTGCTCCTCCTGCACACAAAGAAACAACGAAGATGTCAGTAGCACCTGCTGCAAAAGAAAAGTGTTTGTTCTCTAAAATCATCAAAAGATGCATGTAAACATTTGTCTGAAACAGTAAGTACAGTGAGTCCAAATGGCCTGAAAACCTGACAGAAGACAGAAGATATTACCAGAAGGCCATTGCCACTGAAACTGTCGGCCAATCTGCCTTCACCTGGAAATCGTCCCTGGGCAAGACGATTTCTGACTGCTAATCGTCCCCGGGTGAGACGATTTCTACTGTATTGAAAGGGCCAAAGTGATCTGCTCCAATGTCGACTCCCGAGACCTCCAAAACACCTGCAGACAAAGGGGTTATGTAATTGGGGCCATTTTGGGATGACCCAGATGGTCGGATACTCCCAATTTGGCCTTTATCCTCGATAATTTGATATCGCCTCCTACAAGTTAGTGAAACAACAAAGCGACACAAAGAATGATAAAATCTGATCAAAAGTTATGAAATTGCAGCTATGAATTCACAAAACAGAATACACAATATGCAGCATGAGAAAATAATCTAGAACGCTTCTGAAATAAAACTTAAAAAGTGCGGGGATGCCCAAGTGGGCCTCCAACCGTTGGCACTTGATTTCGGTGCCAATCCACTAGGGATGGGCCCAAAACCTCTTAGGATTGGGGGGTCGGCAGATTGGTTGGTTCAGGTGTCCATGTGTTGGATTTGGGTCAGATTCAAGCTTCCAAAAGCCACCCAACAACCTCCCTTGCAAAAGAGATTGGTGGATGTGGGAAGATGAACCAAAGGGGATGCAAGTGGGTCTTCAACTCGGTAGCACTTCGTTGCTTGAAATCTCCTCTAACCTGTATGTTTTGGGTGAGAAAAGTCCCACCTTTTATAGACCCATGGGGTATCTTTTGGGAGGGAAGCACAAATGCCATGTGTTGGTCATAGGCGCCATGTGGCAATCTTGTCTTCCCATGAGGGAGGGGAGTCCTCCATTGACTTGGGATTTCATAACTGCCCTTGTGACAGTCCTCAAACGGCCTATTTGTCCACCCACACATGCATGCGAGACAGGAGTCATCAACTGACTATTTTGGGCTGCCACTTGGCCTCATTTGTCTTTTTGCCCATTAAACTTGGAAATCATCCTTACTGGAGACGATTTCAGAAATCGTCCCTGGGTGAGACGATTTCAAGTTAGCAATCGTCCCTGGGTGAGACGATTACTGGGCAAAGTGTCTAAGTGTGCCAAATTGCTTCTTGACCTTACAAAATTGCTATGAAAGTGGTTAAGACCACTGTTTTACCTCTGAGGGCTGCCCTGGGGGCTATGTTTGTCAAAGCGATCAGTGTTTGCAGTCACATAATCAGACTGGTGCTGTTTTGGTGTCTACACTTTGAAAAATGAAATAATAAAATCGAAACTACTATAAACTTCTCTATGAATATGTACAAAAATAAAAGTCCTACCGAGATAACTCAAGACCTATCATATTAATATTAATATAAAATAAAAACTTCCCTAATTTATTGGACTCGGAGGGTGCGCAACACACTTCTATTGAATTAAATAAATAACTAATTACCACAATGCTTACTAGTGGTTTCTCCATAATAATGCAACCGGTAGGTTTAACCAATTTTTTATTTAATTTAAGTTGTATGTTGTTTTTATTGCGTTATTATTATGAATAGGTCAATTAAATGGTAATAAACTTGTTTTTTATTAAATATATTTAGTATTATTTTTTAAATTTTATGTTATGGTAATTTTTTATTTGCCATTGTTTTTTAAAATTTTACTTGATCAACTGTTTTTTTAAATTTATATTTTTCTAAGAGGAAAATCAACAACATTCTTCTTCTTTTTTCAAGCGAAAAACCTCTTGAGGGGTCGCCTTTGTCTAAGAGACCATGAACAGGGGGTTTATACCATCAAAGTCACCCGGGGGTCGCACCTAGCCCTGCCCGCATCAACATTATCAATTGGATTTTGGGTACCCAATTCAGATTTTTGGTAGGGTGGAGATTTGAACCTGGGACCTCCCTTGGAGGATTGCCCTCTCCTCTCCAAATCACCTACAACACATGGGTAAATACTAATTTATAGTGGAAAACACCCCTTTTGAGGTGCAACTTTCAATAGGTTGGGCATAGGAGGAATGAAGCCTTGTCGGCCTCTACCAGCACATAGGACATTCGTAACTATACCATATATTTGTAGGATGGATACAAGGGGAATGGAACTTGGGTCGGCCTCTACCAGCATCCAGGGCATTTACCACTACACCACAACAAGCAGATTACCACAACAGTCTTGATGAAAGTATTTGCTACCTAAATATTCTTATATTTTCAAAATATTATCTCCAATAAGAGATAATGAACATGAAAAATAATGTTATTTTTCATTCAAATCTCATATTTATTCTTATTAATTATATATTAATGATAATTTGTAGATCCCTTCAATTGAAATATATTTCTATCCTTTTTCAATTGCAATTTTTGTCTTTTCAAAATTGTGCTAGCCTTTACATAGTTTTTAAGGGAATGAAAACCACCTCATAGAAACTTTGTACTCAAGCTAATGTTTTATAAGGTCTAAGCATCCTTGACCCTCTTACCTAGATAAAAATCTTAGCCACAATATGGGTTACTAGAGCCATCATTGTTGATGAAAATTAGAAACACATATTTTGTTATAGAATCTCTCTAGCTACTCACAAAGGTAAATGTAAATAAACCCCATAAGAGGATAAGGTTCTTAATGCACCTTACTTTATAGTTAAATGATCTATTTCAGCTACCCAAAACTAGAAAGTTTGGAAATCAATTTCTTATTTAGTGGCTTAGAAGTATAACTCCTTAAGACATGGTCTAAGCACCATTCTAAACAATCTTTGGTAGAATAAACTTATTCTCCATAATGATAAGTGTTTAACTTTATGCAATGTTATTCAAAGTATAGCATTTTTGAAGAAAGGTATTAATAGAATTAGAGATATTTTTATTCAAGTAGTTACTCAATTCTTACCTAGAACTAGATTTGCAATTACTGCTCCCTTCCCTCTAGGTTCAAAGAGTCTTATAGCCTAGTTGTAGCTTCCATATCTTGTGAGGTCCTTATAAAATTGGGAACAATTGCCCATAATTTATGGAATGATAGGAGTTAGTTTAATGGTCATAAAATCTCTTCCATTGCTTTTATTTGGTTATACAAAAATATTTTATGTCCTTTAGACTCTAAGCTCAATGTCAAGTGATAAATGAATTTTACCAATGCCCAATGATAGTCTCTTGCTACTCAAATTTGTAAAGTTCTTGTTGAATCCAAAACTTAACTTCTTGGATGGTGGATTTTGCATCAAAAAGTTCAAAATTTTGAATGTATGAATTTGATTTTATACATCTCTTCTTAATGCAATTTTCGTAATGCTTTAGAAACTCTTATTAACATGTTTTGCTTATGTGACATGGCTAAACAGTTTTGGGATGTCTTCTACACTTTTATTTTTTCCTCTTTCACTAGATCATAGAAGCTTTCTCTACTTGGCTTTTATCAGTTGGATCAATGCCCCAAAATCTAGGATGTTTGTAGACTCATTCTTCTCAAGCATATTTGGAAGTTGAAATACAAAAAGGTGTTTACTTGTTTTGCTCTTCCATGGGATATACTTTTTGTAGACTTACAACACACCATGAGATGTCATTGATAGACTTCATTAGCTTTCTCATGTAGTTTAGGATCTTCAAAAGGTCCAATAGGAAACCAAAAAGAAGGTACTTAATATTGATAAGCAAGTTCAGATTGGATTACTTCTATTTCTTCTTTGAGGACTTTGAAAATATTATGAAAGACACCAAAATTTCCTCATATAATAGGTTCTCTCACAAATGAGTTTTGATATTTGGTGTATTACAACAAGATATAGCTATACTATTTTTGTTGCTATTAGCTTCTATTTTTATGTATATTCAACTATTAGAGTTGATCACAACCACACTATTTTTAATAACTGACAAACCACATGGGCTCTGCCAAACCTATTTCTTCTTGTTATTGTTGACCCAACATGAAGGGGACCATAAGTTGCTCTGAATTCAAACCATCATCATCCATTTAACGTGCACTCAAAAAGTTTAGATCAAACTATTACCTTTACAAACAAACTACCCTCAAAATTTAAACTTAGTTTTAGTTCATTTGCTCTTTTTATTACTATATTATTCAATTTTATTCTACTACTTTCATTTCAATGGTCATGTTGAAATAGTTTGAATGCATAAGAGGTTTCCAAAATCGGATCCGACCGACTTACTATGAAGTCAACTTTGTTTACTTCTTATCACATGTTTTTTAACATTAAAAAACTATATACTATGTAATTGGTTATTAATATAATTATATTATTTAAACAATGTTGAAAATTTAAATTTAACATCACTCACCCTTATCACACCCTTATCGCAGTTTGAACAATGACTATGTTTACCAATAAATTTAAAAAATATATCAAACACTAAAAGCCTATGTTTCTAGGGTAAAGGCTAGAGTAAGAGATAAATATAACTTTTCTAATATGAACAAAAATAACGTATGTTTCTTCCGCTAGAGTTGTCTTAAATATATCGGAGTCTCCAACCAGACATCGTAGGCAACGTTTCCAACTATTATTTGATCAAATTTGGCCCTCTAAAATCCCCTCTCCTCCTTTCCTCTTTGCCATCCCATCTCACACGCCAAGACTTTATTTCCAAAATAATCTTACACCCCTTTCTGTTTCGTCTCATTATCAGTTTTTTCAAATATTTTCCTCCTCATGGCGCAGTGGAGGCTATTAGTGGCGTTGGTGGCCACGGTGGCGTTGATTGCAGCTAACGTAGCGAACGCTGGCTGTTACAGCGAGGGTGATACTTTGGTGCCCTGCCTCGAATTTCTCCAAAATGGTGGCACTCCGAAGCCGGAGTGCTGCAACGCCCTGGTTACTATGATATCTACGGATCCTGTCTGTTTCTGCCGGGTGATACAGGACGAATTTCTTAATCAAACCCGGGTTCTTGCCCTTCCTGAGGCATGCGACGTCACCCGCTCCTCTTCCCACTCCCATGATATGTGCGGGTACGTATCTTCACTTTGATTTAAGTAATAGGAGATTTGATGTTTAAATCATAAGGACTTAATATATTATATTATGGACGTCCCATACAACATAACACGAACAGAAAAGGAGTAGAGGATCCTCTCTTAATGGATCTTTAATAATAATAGATGAGTTGATCCGACGGTAAGGAAAAATAAATAAATAAATTAGTTTTTAATGTAATTATAAACCATTTAAATGGAATAAATAAGCTAATGTTTATAAATTTTAAAATTTATTTATTTAAATATTGAATATAATATTTAGGTGGGTTATATATATATTTATGAAGTATGATTTAAATTGGAAGATAACCATATATTAAATAAATAATATTATTTTTATATATTAAATATTTATAAATATCAAAAAATATTTTTTCCTTTAAAAATTATATTTACTTAAATATTTTAAAAAATTAAATATTAAAAATATAAGGTATTTTTTAAATAATATTAAAATTAAAGAATATATGTATTTTTTATTTTATTTTTTAAAAAATATTAAAATGAAAGAATCTAAGTATTTTTAAAAAACATTAAAAAATTAAGTTTATTAATTTAAATGTTTTTTATTTTTATTTTTTGAGAGGAATAGGCTTACTTATCAAATTAGTAGAATTTTTAAAATAAAATTCAAAATTCATCGAATTTAAAACCTAACAAATAAATTTGCCCAATAAATTCCAAAAAAAATTCCATAAAACTTAACCTTTAATATCTTTGGGTACGAACACTGCAAATCTTCTCTGAGGATGTCGGTACTTCATTGTCTGTTTACCGGGCTTCCACTGTTACCCCTCTCGTCGTGGAATCATCTCTGGAGACATAAACGACACCCAACGTGCTTTCACTGTTGCCCCTCTCGTCGTCGTGTAATCATCTCTGGAAACATAAACGACACCCAACGAGACGACTTCATACGAAAATCCACCAAGACCAGAAGAAAATGGATTGTTGTCGCTCCATTGCAATTACTGGAATTCTTCATTAAAAAAACATTACTGGAAATCTATTCCAATAAAAACTTAAAGATTAAGGCAGAAATAGAAAGGCAATGGCAGGTGGCGGTCTAATGTTTGTTAGTAAGTCATTCCATTTTTTAAATGGTGTTAAATTTTATTGATTTTATTTTTACTTACAAACTAACAAAACTTATATATATTACCCTTTATAAAATATTTTAATAATGATGTAAAGTGCCAACATCAAAACTTAATCAGGTCATGCCTTTGAAGGGAGGTTGCAGGAAAACAAGGTTATTTTTTATTTTTATTTTTTTAATTATTATGTATACATGTTATCATTATTACATATTATCATTATTAGTTTCTTCTAAATCTTTAATCATTATTATTACTATGTTCCACGAAGACAAAACAAGGATATTTTTTTATGTCACACTTATAATATATTCCGAATTTTTAAACAGGTAAAATTGTTTTCGAACTTTAAGAGTGTCCAATTCGAACAGGAACTCCTTGATAACTAAGGGTACAGGGGCATTGCCTCCTCAGCCAAGTATGTTTTTTCTATTTCCTTTAATTGTTTTAATAGAGAATTCATATATTAAATAAAAGACGTGAAATCTACGAAGATTAAATATTAATTTATTTTCTTTTTTATATATAATTTAAAGAAACAAAACAGGAATGTTTTATACAGAATAATTCTAAGAATAAGAATAAAGGAAAATAGGGATGTTTTTTCTAAAATTTAAAGTATAATTGAGGACAATAGGAGAATAGGGATGATTGTGAACGTAAGTTAAATTACTTTAGTAATTTAAAGGTTTTTCATTTTTATATCAAACTCTTTAATTAGAAAATTTATATATAAATAAAAATGATTTAAAATATTTTATAAACAATAAAAATTATTTTATTTTTATTTATATAAAATAATTAAATATTAAGAAAACATAATTTTAAAAAATAAAAGAGAGTAAAAATGTTATTTTTACGGAATAATTGTAAGAATCAAAGGAAAATACAATTATTTTTTTATGAAATGAAAAGTATAAAAAATTTTGCAATAATAATAAACATCAAAAAGTTAAGTTGTTTTAAACGTTTTCCATTTTTATATCAAACTCTTTACCTTTCTCTTTTTGTTTTCCCTTTTGTCAGCTGCATCGGCTCCTCCGCCAAGTAAGCTTTTTTGTGTTTTGTTTTCTCCTTTCTGTGAATCGGTTTAATAGGGGAATGCACCTTATGTCTATGTCACCACTGTGATTTGTTTTGATATATGCTGACGTGTGGCGGCATCGTGCAGTCACAGGCGGCGCTCCACCTCCTAGCGCAGGTACAGTATCGGCGCCGTCGATGCTGTTAATCTTCCTGGCCGTCGCAGCGCTTTTACCAGAGGCTTTCCGTTAAATTGTACGTAGGGTTTTGAGATTAAAGAATCTAAGAAAATTAGTTCACAAATATATAAGTTGGTGTAATAAGACATCGTACTTGTCATATTATCGATTTTTTATACATATATAAAATAATAAAAACTTCTTCAAAACAGATTTCTGTATATTTAAATAGATAATTAATTAATTATGACAATGCACTTACTAGCGGTTTCTTCATAAGGTGGAGTGTAATGCAACCCGTACGTTTAACAAATTTTCTTTTAAATAAGTTGTAAGGCGCTTCCATTCGGTTTGTTCTATCAATAGGTCAATTAAACTAGACTATGTTTTTTAATCAAATATATTTATTATTTTTATTTTATTAAATATATTATAACATCAGTGATAGTTGCAAATCACATCATAAGTTGTTGATAGAGACAAATTCTAAGATATGGGCCGGAATCTTGAATCCGATAAGTTGCTTTCAGGTGCTGTGAATTGGAGAAAAAAGGAAGGCAAAATTAGTTTTTTAAGATATTTTTATTACACATATAGGGGAGAGGGAAATAGGGTGGTAAACTATTTAGAAAAATGGGAAAAATATCTGGAGGAAGGGTAATATGTGGACCCTCAATGGAAAATCAGATAAGTTGGTGCCAAAGAATCAAGTGATGTTGGAGATGATATAAGCATATAGCAGAAAAGGAAGAGCAGACAGTGAGGAAAAGACAGTGAGTCTAATGAATCTATCACAGTTAGGTCACATAGCAACACAACATGAAGATAAATGGATGGTTTAAGAATTTCAAATAAATTGAATATATTGGAATTCAACTATTGTGGTGCGAAGGTGTATGGATTCAGTGAGGAGTCATAGTTAGGTCACAGAGCAACACAACATGAAGATAAATGGATGGTTTAAAAATTTCAGATAAATTGAATATATTGTAATTGAACTATTGTAGTGCGGAGGTGTATGGATATGTGTATTATGTATGGTAATGTTTTATGGGTAATTTTTGAGCCATAAAGGATTAGAGGAGGATTTTATTTCTCCTTGATACCTGTCCAGATTTTACCTTGTAATACAATTTCTATAAATATAACATATTTTTCATTTTTTCAAAAAAAAAATATTATTTACCAAAGTTTTATGTTTAAGTAATCAAAATTTTATATTATTTTTAACAATAAATGAAATTTTACTTGATTAATTGTCTTTAAAATTTTAAATTTTATTAAAAAAATTTGTTAAATTATTTATAACTTGATTTTCATTTTTATAGATATGCTTACATTTGTAAGAGATTGCTTCTAATAAAATGAGCAAGAGCAACAATGTTATTTTCCATCCAATTTTCACATTCATTTTTATTGGTTACATCAATGATAATTTGTGAATCCCCTCAATTGTAAAATATTTCTATTTTTTTCAATTGCATTTTTAATCCCTTTAAAAACATTTCTAGTCTTTGCATAGTTGATAGTTGAAGTTCCATATGATTATAAGTGAGGAGAACTTTGCCTTAGCTATTTTGAAAAACACCACCTCTATTGACTTTTCTTGGTTGTTAGTTGAAGTTCCATAGGGTTATTAGTAAGTGACGAGAATTTTATCTTCACTATTTCAAAAAATACCACCTACATCAACTTCTTCTTGATTTCCTTTGGAAGCACCATCAAAATTACTTTTTAGATAAATCCAATATATTGACATTTTTATTTACCATAGATCAAAGTACATGACAATTATTGCAAATGAATCTTCCATGTATATCCAAATATTGTAACCAAGTTGTTAACACCTCTTTTTCTAACTCAACACTTTACATGATGAGCACCATATCTATAAATAGTATGTAGTAGAGGTAATAATACAATTTTAAAGGCATAATTTTGAGATTTATATTTTAAAAATCCTATTATGCCTTTCAAGCCATAAATTCCATCAAATAACGGAAGGACCAATTCTCAATAGAATACATAATGCTTTAGGTTTAAAAGATAATGGGTTATCCTAGTAGAGATCTAATTTTAATTCACAATAAGGATGGCCCCCAATGTACCCTTGTTTTTCAACCACTTCAAAATATTAAAAAATAAAACATTTTATTAGATCTTTCAATGTTGATGGAGCTACCCAATATATTCTTATATTTTAAAAAGTAACCCCAAATGATGTGAGGAAAGGCACAATGAGTAATTTAGTTATTTTTAAATCCTTCTCGCACATAACACATTTGAAATTTTTATGGTATCCTTTTTGTAGAATCTCTCCTATAATAATCATAGTGAAATCCTAATAAAAGGAATGTTAAAGTTTTAGTGAGAGCCTTTAGTGACTAGATATTCTTCCTGGAGACATCTAATCTTTGAGAGTAGGAAATTTCAATTCCTCTAAATATTTATATAGTAACTTTATAAAAAAAAATTCGTCCTTTCATCTACAAATAGGTAAATAAAACTCTTAAAGCATATTTGAAGAGGAAGAGAAAGAGAGAGAGAGAGAGAGTCTGTGATTTTTTTTTAGTTTTTCTCCTTCAACTAACTTATTGATAGAAATCCATGACCTAAAGTTGTTACTCATATTAATATAATCTTAATCCTATAATAAAGTGTATATTTATAATATCATACCCTTGATAGGTATTATTCAAATTTGTGTCATAAAGTTTTTTTAACTTAATTTTTTTGACTCCATGATAGTATAACACAACACAGTTCTATTGATTTAAAATAGTAATAATAATAGCTAATATTTTTTTTTGAAAAATTTGAAAAAACTTGTATTAAAACAAAGATCAGTTACAATTGGGAGTAGACACATCCCAGCCGAAAACAATGAAAGCACATGATTACAAGAGAAGAGGAAGATTTGCAATGGAGCCAAATATCTTGAACCAATACCAAGCTAGCTGAGGGAGCTGATTGGTCTGTTACAACAACTTGTCGTGAAATCGCGCAGCAAACACCAACTTCACCTTTGGCCGTGAAAAAGCTACAAGTCATGAAATCGTGACACAAGACTCCTCAAACCGCAAAAATTCAACCTGTTGCAAAATCGTGACATGTCATGAAATCACGACAACAATCCTCCCTTGGCCGTGACGGAGCAACATGTCGTGAAATCGTGACACCTTTCCACCTTTGGCCGCGACAGAGCAACATGTCATGAAATCACAACAACTTTCCTCTCTTGGCCGCGACGAAGCAACATGTCGTGATATCATGACAACTTTCCTCCAGCGACCACGATGGCACAACATGTCACGAAATCATGACAACTTTCCTCCAGCGACTGCGACGGTGCAACATGTCGCGATATCGTGACAACATTTTTAAAATATATTATATGTGCAATAATAGCTAATATTGACAATGCACTTTCTAGGGGTTTCTCCATAAGGTGCAATAACATTTTTAAAATATATTATATGTTATTTGTATTGAAGTTATTATTATCATTGTTTAATAAATTATAGTAAGTTTGTTTTTTTATCAAAGATAATTTTAAATCAGTTCTTTGACATTATTTTTAGGAACAAATAAGATTTTACTTGTCAATTTCTTCTAAAATTTAAATTTCACTAAGACAAATGTTAACACTATATTTGTTACTTGATTTCCTTATTTATATATTTTCATATATCTAAGAGATTATCTCCAATAAGATGATGAACATGGGGAATAATATTGTTTTTCATCCAATTCTCATAATCATTTTATTGGTTACATTAATGATAATTTGTTAATCCCTTCAATTGAAATGTATTTTTATCCATGTATAATTATAATTTTATCCTAGTGTGTTGGCCTTTGCATAGTTGTTAGTTGAATTTCAATATGATTTTAAGTGAGGAGAACATTACATTTAGTATTTTGAAACAACACCACCTCCATAGGAATTTGTTGGATTCCCTTTATAAGCATCCTCAAAATTTATTTTTGATAAGCCTAATTTATGATCATTTCTATTTTACTATAGATTGAAGCACATTGCAAAAATCATAGATGACTTTTCCATGTATATTAAAATCTTGTAACCAAGGTGTTAGAACCTCTTTTTTCACTAAATACCTCATACTATGATCACCATATCTATAAATGTTATGCAAGAGAGGCAATTATATAGTTCTAAACTTGGGCATAATTTCAAGATATATTTTTTAAAATACTATAATTCCTTTCAAGAAATAAATTTTAATAAAGAATAGGACCTATCCTCCATATAATAGATAATTATTTATATTTTTAAATAATTAATCCAACTTTTTATTAACTATTTCAATGTTGATGCAGCTCATATATTTTAAAATGTAAACCCAAATGATGTGAGAAAAGGGACAATGAAGAAGTCCAATATTTCTAAATCCTTCTCACATAAGACACATGAAATTTTTATGATATCCTCTTTGTAGACAATTTCCTATAATAATATTACTTTGAAATCCTAACCAAAGGAATATTAAGGTTTTAGGGAGATCATATAATGACCAAATATTCTTCAAAGAAACATATTTGTGAGTAGAAAATTTTAGTTCTTCTAAATTATTATATCCCAACATGATAAAGTTTCCACCATCTCTTGATAGATTTCAAACCAACTCATCCTTCTATGCACAAATGGAAAAATAAACCTCTTGAAGCATCTTTTGACTTCATCTATAATTTATTTGAGTTTATATCCTTCAACTATATTACTGATAGAGATAGAGATCTAGATTTATTGCTCACATTAATATAATATTTCACGTTTGGATCATTATAAGATAGGTATGCTTGTACCAATTATTTCCATTTAAAATCATATATAAGAATATAAAGCTTGAAACAAGCATCAAACAAAAGATATGAATAATTTCCTTTGTTGATTGACCTCTTGATCAATTGTAAACTATTTAAATTGAAGTTTCATGTTGGCGATCCTTTTGGTAGGGTTATTTTTCTCAATAATTTCATTACATTAGGAGAACCTATATATTTTTAAGTACCATTTTTCCCAACTCTTTCCTAGATTTGTGAATAATATCCATCCAAGTTTTGTACCTAAGGCCAAAATCATAAGTCTACAATTCCATAAGTTTACTCCTTGAATATTATTTTCTTTGCATGCCCTATCCAACTTACAAAGAGGAAACTTAAAATTTTCCACTCATCCTTTTCAAAGAAAGTCCCTTTAAATTTTATAAATTTATAATGCTACACCTATTGAAAATATTAAAAGTGATATTATATAAATAGGAATGGATTAAAATGTAGTCCTTGTGAGTTATAGCCTTTCTATCATGGTTAAAAACTTATCTTCAAAACCTTCCAAACATGTTTTCATTCTATCTAAATAAGAGGCACAAAACTCTTTTTATATTCCCTTATGATACAAATGCATACCCAAGTAGGTTGATGGAAATTTGTTTATTTTAAACCCTAAAATATACACAATAATTTGTTGTAAATTTAGGGTCTAAAAAAAGCTAAATTTTGAGGGTGATCCTTCATAGTAATTACTTTCTTATCTTGCCTTGGAAACCATAAATTTTTATGTATATCCTCCATCTGAATTTATTTATTATAATGCTCATGAAATCTTAAAGTGCAACAAATGCACTCTACATTATTTTTATCTTTATTGTAAAGAGAGAGTTTTATGCTACTTGAGAAAATAAATATGGTAGGCCTAGATTAATCTTGACCTCCTTCACATAATTTACTATAAACTTTCCTCTCCATCATCTATAACTCCTAAATTTGAACATGCACATTGAACTTCCTCATCTCTTGTGTCATTTTCTTCTTCTAATGGCTTATTTGAGTGAATTACGATGGCCTTTTCTATTTCATGATGCAATTTTTTAACACTTTATTAGGAGTAGAAAATACTTTATTTGACACTTCTAATATGATAATATATGCTTGTTTCACATTGAAGTTTGTCTGATTCCCAAAATTTTCTATATTTTTCTCCATCACTTTCAATTTACGATATCCTATCATGTGTTCATTCTCATAACATCTACAACATCATAATGCAATATTTTCATAAACCACTAGATCTCATTCATTAGCCTTAGATTCAATCCTAATGAATTTATATAAATATTTTGAAATATCTATGACAACACATATTTCAATATATACAACATATCTTTCCTATTTAGTAATCAGTCCCTCTTCGAAGGATTCCCCTAGATTATTTTTGATATTTTTCAAAACTTCCTTATTGATGAGATCCAGAAAGGCTAATCCACACTAAAATACTTTACCCCTAAAACATGTTGCATCTCCAAAGAAAAATTCTCACCCATGGTCTTAAGTATAATGTATCTTTACCCCTAAAACATGTTGCACCCTCCATATGATGAGAAAAAAAATATTTTAGAAGAAAAGTCATGGAGTAATTTGATTTTAATCCCCACTTTTACATTATCCAATTTTGGATCACTAAAAAATATGGCTAGTATACATGAAACTTAGATATTAACCCTCTACTTTTAAGAACAAGTATACCATGCTTGATCATATCATTATTGATAATCACTTGCGGTGTAGTATTTTATACTTGAATAGGTTTTGCCATAGATTTTTTATTCCTCTTATCACTAACTATGGAATCCATACTTCCAAGTAAGGCATACTTACTTCTATTAAGTAATTTTAAAAATTAATTTATGACCATGTTACCTAGATTTTCTTTAATGAATCCTTTATTTTTTGAGTTTCTCCTAAGCTTTGGAACAAGAATTTAATTCATTTATAACTTGTACTTTTAAAATAAATTATATGCAAATTTTATTACATTTGTTGTTTGGTCAATTAAACCAATTCTAGAATACCTTTTTATCGAAAATATTTTTCATTTATATTTCTATTAAATATTGTTTTAAACTTCCTTGGAGTGTTATGTTTCTAGAATGAAATCCTTAACATCATTTTGATTAAGAGATAAAATCTCACTTGACCAGTTGTCTTCTAAATTTTGAATTTCACCAAGATAAAAATCAACACCATGATTAGCTAAATTGTCTACTATCAAATTTTGTTCTCTTTAAATATGCTAACATTTTCAAGAGATTACCTCCAATAATGGGTGATAAACATTATCTAGTTTTGTAGCTCTGAGGGTAGACCCTAAGAGGCTTGCACCTTTAAGGGCTTACACAGAGGGTCTTGATTTTTGGAAAATTTCCTGTAATCCAATGGGTTTGTTTTGGGTGGTAGGGTTTGCTGGTTTGGCAACAAGTTGGTAGGCTGGGTCAACTGAAGCAGTTGTAGCTGCTAACTTTGTGGGTGGATGGAAGGCCAGACCATTTTTGTGGTTGAGGGCTTGGGCATCAATTGTTTATGCGGTTGTTTCTTTTGGGTTCCTCCTGGTGAAGGGATCTAGTATTATGCATCATATATGAGATATGAGTGGGCATTTGTGTGCTATTTTATTGTGCAATTTTCTTGGTTGGTGTTCGTGTTGAGGTTTCTACTAGGAATAAACTCTTCTTAGATAAGGATGGTAAAGTCTAAAATTTATAGTGCCCTTAGATATTTTAAAGATCAAGGTTTATTCCTTTAAACCCTGCATTTCATTTTTAGCCCAATTTCTCAACGGTTGAGGTATTTTTGGTTGCCTTAATGGATGAGGGGTTATCCTTTTATGTGCTTTTTTGGATGGATTTTTTGATCGTGATGACATGATTACCTTTTTCTCTAGTGGTAAATGCTTTTGTTTGGGTGGTTTTATTTGTAAATTTATTTTTAATCAATAGCATTTTGTTATTTTGCTCTTTTTTTTTTTGGTTCTTTAGATTCTTGATCACATGATGGTTTAACCATGGGACAAACTCCTATATTTGCTTGATAATAATCTACAACTTATTTACTAGGAGGTTTTTTCATTAGATTTTTGGGTTTGATTCATGGAATCTAGCTCAGAATTTCTTGAAGCTTCTTTTCTAGGAGGTTGTTTCGTTGGATTTTTGGGTTTGATTCATGGAATCCAGCTTAGTCTTTCTTGATGTCTTATTGCTAGATCTAATTTTTGGGATATATTTCAAAATCCTACTTGTAATAGGTTCGGGGACCCTTTTAAAACCCCTCCTACTATCAGTAAAAAAAATATTAGTTTTTATCTAATTTACCCATTCATTTTTTTTGATAGCATTAATGATAAACTATGAATCCCCCTCTATCCAAACATATTTCCATCCTTTTTCTATTGCAATTTTAAACCCTATAAGAAGTTCTCTAGCCACTGCATAGTTTTTAATTGAAGTTCCTTATGATTCTAAATAACTCGAAGGAATTTTACCTTTATTATTTATAAAAAGACCACATCCACTAGCCTTTCCTTAAATATATATATATATATATATATATATATATATATATATATATATATATATATATATATATACATTTTTTTATATCATTTAGTTAAAATTATTTGATATAACTTATATTAAAATAGATATTTTCAAGGGTATAATAATTTTATTAATTATTAATTTAAAATATAATAAGAAAAAATACTCACAAAAAAAGATTTTTTGAAAACATGTATTTATTATAAGTATTATATTTACTATGATATTTATATTTGTGATTTTTGTATATCTTAATCCACATTTCTTATTTATTGATTAATTATAGTGGTTGGTCATGAACTTGTAGTAGTTTTTTTTTTTGGTAAGATTAAAAAGAGAGGGTTTTAACGGGATCCCACAACCACTACAAAGAAAGCCACAAAGGTGAAAGAAACAAAACAAGACCTCGAAAGACAGACCAGAGACAACCAAACAGAACTACAACTCACACCTCAGGGCACAAGAAGAGGAAGAACTGAGATAGTTCTACACCATATTATCTAAGCCCTGAGCCACAACAACCATTAAAAGCGACACCTCTTCAGACAAATCCAGGATCAATTTTAGGGAGCACCACATCTTGCGTTGATTGATATCAATAAGTTTTAAATCCTAAAAAACAACATGTTTAACCTCTTTCAAAGCAACTAGAGCATAGATTTCATCCATAGATTTTTCTTAGAAATGATCCCTATGCAAAACTTCCAAATTCAAGGGGGCAGAAGGAAGAGAGGGAATCTCACCTTCCTCCTTTTTGCAGTGTAAATGTTTGGACTTGCGATGAACATCAACATCAATAGATCCTAAGGGCTTCATATCCGGTGCACTTATCTCTTCCAAGACCACTTTAGGTGACAGGTCAAAATTGACCACAGGGCCAGTCGGATGGGCAATGACATCCACATCCGAGACCCTTCCCCAAACCCCTTTGGAGGAAACTTGAATCTTTCTAGAGATTTGCTCCAAACTAGATCCAAATTTAAAAGAGTATGAATCCTCACTTTTTACAGAGTCTAAACTTGAGGCCAAATGAGAACCACCACCAAGAGAATGAGACTCCACCATCGATTTGGTGCAACCCGCCAGAGGAAAAGAGAGATCTACAAAAGGCTTACAAAAATTGTTAGCATTAAGACCACGCTCCAAAGCAGCCTATTCAAACACCAACAAATCCAGGCCTTGGTGGATAGGGGCTTGACCATGACCACCTTGAACATTCATGAAGGAATTCTTCATCGAATGGTAGAGAAACAAGGGAATATTCATAAGAGCTTTACGTCTTAAATGGTTTAAAAACATAGCATGAAAGCTCCTAATGATTTCATAGGTAGGATCAAGGGTGAAGTAATCCATGATGACCCTAGCAACCCTATTCCAAGGAGGATACAAAGTCGCAGTACTGAAACCATTTTGAATTATCAACAAAAAATCTTTCTTATCTAAAAAGAGACTGATCTCTTGCAATAGAGAGTTTCTATCACAATTGTGATAGGCTCCATCCAAAACCAGGCCAGTGGTCCTACTGATGAGCTTCATCATAACTTGAAAGGACCATGAGCCAACACTAACCCAACCATCATTCCAGGAAGAGACCATCTAGTTGGTAAGCATTGGGTTATGACCATGAAACTTATGGATACAATCCAGGAGGCCCCCATTCGCTAAGATAGATTTAACCTCCTCATAAAAGGAAATAGACATAGGTTCGAGGTGAGGTTTGCTCAATTTGAGTTTGTATGGGTAGATATTAGCTTTTCCCATGGAACCAAATAACCAAAAAACTCAAAAATAGAATAGAGAAAAAAGACCCAAGCCAAGGAGCTTCCAAGAGCCAGAACAAACCAATGAAGAACAGATCTGGGTAAAGTGCCACACATAAAAGGAAGCCTGATCTTAGAAGTCAACCATCAAGCACAATAAGAGGGCTTGGAAGGCCCGATCGAGGAAAAAAAGGAACCCTAGGAATAGACTCCATAACATAAGTCCGCTTCAAAACAAAATAAGGCAAAAACCCAAATCCTAGGTAGGAAAATGAGACCTATCACGGGGACGAACAAAGGAGTCCAAATCATGGGCACAAAACAACCAGGAGAAAGACTCCACCATGATAAACCAACTAAAGAGAGTCCATCCATGCACCAGTAGAAGGCTCCAAAGGAGGGAGTAACACCACAAAATATGAAGAGAATGCCTGACCTCAGACCGATCGAGCCCTAAAATTGAAAGTCCTCAAAAAAATCCATGAAATAACCATGTATCCATAGGAGAAAATAGGGACACATAGGTTTATAATTCCCACAAAGAGGACCAGACAACAAGACATCACTTAGGCACCACCTCACTGCACAAATAGGGATCTTGTAAGGAGCACCACAATAATAAAAAATGGAGTACCATCGTTCGACATGAACAACAAAAACATCTTCTCAAGGAGAGACTGATAGGCACAATCCCCAAACACAAATACCCCATAGTAATATTCTGAAATCTATAGGAACATTAGCGTATTCCATCTCCCATCAGACTGAAAGGACATATGAGTACCTTTTGGACTTTGAAATTTAAAAAAGAGCAAAGGAAAAAGGGCACTCTAATAAAAATAAAGATCTTTGATGCTTCTAGTCAGAAAAAAAGGACAAAATGGCCTTTTAAAGATAAGGTGCTATGTTGTCAACCCATAATCACTTAACTATAGACACCAACTTAGAGGTAACAATAAAAGCCCAAAAAAAGGAGTAAAGCTCTGCCACAAAGGACCTCCTAATAAAAATCCACTCTCATGCCACCTCACATCCCAAATGGGAATAAGGACACCACCATAAATGTAAGGGGTGAACCAAAATTTGGCATGAGCAACATAAATATCTTCTTGAACAAAAATTGACAGGCACAAAACCAAATCACCAAAAACACGAGAGCCTTCCAGGAATATTCAGGAGATTTATGATAAGCCAACGTAATCCAACTCCCAAGAGATTGAGAAAGATTCAAATTTTAAAATTTAATTTTAAACCATACAGGGAAAGAGACAGTAAAATATCCAAATTACCCTTCCAGAGCACAAGGAAAACGAAGTCCATCAGAGTTAATGCACTCCATTGTCAGCCCATCTTAAAAAAATTGCCTACACCATCTCAATGAACAGAGCATCAACAAAATCCTAGACACCGCCAAAGAAATATTATGTCTTCTCAGCATTAATAAGGTAAATTAAATCTAGAGGAAAGTCAGTATGCCAAACCTTGAGGCCCTGACTAACAACACCCAAATTAGCAAGGCAATCAACCGCCCCATTGCCTTCCCTTAACACATGGCTAATTAAAGAGTCCTCCAAGGAAGACAAATGGGCTTTAGACTCATCAATGAGGTTGGAGATTTGCCATCCCGGCTTGCAACCACCTTTAAGAATCTTCACAATGTTTAACAAATCATCTTTTATGATAGCCCTGTGGATACCAATATCTTTTAATATTTGAATCCCAATGAAATCAACTCGACATTCAGCATAGTGTGATGATTGCACACCTAAATATTTAGTAAAATCTAGAATCACATCACCAGAATGATCATGAATAAAGCCACCCACAACATACTTACCCGTATTTCCTTTTGAATCCCCATAAAAATTAAATTTGAACCACAAAGGAGGAGGCAGAGACCATCTAACAACAATACAAATATTGGGCACCAGAGGTGGTCGTAAGTCTGAGCAGTAACCAAGAGCACACTCCATCGAATAATCAGGGTGATCCCTAGGTATGGATGGGAGTGAATCCTTCAAAGTAGAGGACACATTCTCACCAACTTTCCAAAGGATTTTATGACTTAGGTGAATGATATCACCTTCTTTATTTTTGAAGACCCTAGCATTTCATTCCTTCCACACCCCCCAAAGAAGATGAGGCAGCAAAAACCTCCATAAGCACTTCAAATGAGGTGAGGAAAAAGGTGGCCTCCATTGGTTAATTAAATCATAGATAGAATTAGGTAACAACCAAGCTAAACCGATCTATTGAAGACAAGAGTAGAAGACTCCTTGAAACACCTTGCAGTTAAGGAACAAATGGGACATAGATTCCCAATATTGTTTACAAAGGAAACATCAATTGAGCAGATTAAAACCATGCTTATGCAAGTTCTCTATAGTTAAAACCTTGTTCTACACCACAAGCCAAAATAAAATATTGATTTTAGGAGTGATATTTTTAAACCAAATTTTAGCCCAAGGCTAGGCTCCACCTCTACGGGGACAAAGGAGAGAGTAAGCAGATCTAACAAAAAAGCTTCCCTCACTGACGCCATCCCAAAAAAGTTGGTTCACCACATCCTCATGTCAAATAACATACCAATGAAGCTCCTAAAGAATGGAGTCCCAAACCATCTGATCCTGAGATGATCTAAGAAAGGGAGTAGTAGTTAATTTTTCTTGTTTAGTAGTAATTTTTCTATAGTAATCAATTTATTTTTAATAGTGGTTAGAAGTATGTACTTTAATATTGTAATTGTTTTCTTTGCTAAAAAATATTAAATACATCAATGTAAACTTGATAAGAACTATTACAATAGATAGTGGTTGTAATTAGCATTTAAACTAACATTTTTTTAAGAACATAATTTTCAAAATATAGAGAATGTACATTGAGAATAATATGGATTTAAACTTGTTAAAATATATTGTATTAGAGAGTGCTTTTAGAAAATATTCAAAATAAGTTACAATGTTTGCATTGATGTTTTACACATGCATGGAATAAAACATATATTTTTTAATATTACTATTATAAGGAAAAGTGTCTAATATTCACAAGAAGATATAGCAAAGAAATCAAAATACCAATAATATATATATATATATATATATATAATTTTTATATATTTAAAGCTATGCATAAGAGATGTCCAAATTTTCTTGCATAAGGAATTTTCTTGATTACACAACCTAAATGACCATGATTTAGTACAATCTAATGTCCAAATTGAGATGTATTGAGAATGTTTCTAAATCCACAAACCTTGGTACATGGCATTAGCAAGTGTATGTGTCTTAGGATACCAATTTAGAGTGTTTTTCATAGTGCTTAAATATAGTCTCAACATACAATTATGCATATATAATATAACATAAGTGATATATTATTATACACTAAGAATATTTGTATGAGTAGAGATAAATGAAAACCAATGAATCTAATGATCTACCATAAATTATTTATGTCTTTAGACACCACAAATACCTTACTCACTTCTTACTATAAAGTTCCTCACCCCCTTCCCTTGAGCAATTCTCTTGATCTTTATGATTTTCTATCTCATAGGCATGTTATATTAGATTACAAGATATCTAACATGTATAATTCACACTCTAAAATGCAAAGGAAACTTGATTAATTGAGACAAGGTTGGGAGAAATTAATTAATGTAAGATTAATTAACCCTAATACTTGGGAAAAAACCACACACCAAGTATTTGCTCGAGAATACATTCTAATCTATTTCTAGATAAAAATACCATGATAAAGAGTAGACTAAATAACATCCAATTGGTCCTCCAATTAGGAATCTATAGTTAGATGAAATTTAACACCTTTAATAGTGTCCTAATGAGCATCAGCAATGATTTTTCCAGCATTTAAAATAATATTTTTCCTAGCATCCTCCATTCAATTACCATTTTGATGGATATTGTATGGGATACATGCCTCTCTATATTATCACTAGAAAAGATCCAAATATGGAAGAGCTTGATTTAAAATATGTTTCTAATATTGATTCCTCTGTAGGAGGTGCTACTTTATTACTTAAATGGAATTATGATATTCATGTCACTCACATTGATATTCCAAACTTTGAAGGTATAGATCTACACAATTATATATCCAAGATGTAGTTCCTCGTACACTTGCACCATATTTTTGAAGAACACAAGCTTATACTGAGAGGGGGGGTGAACAGTATAAGACCTCTTTTTACTTTTTCCTTTATACTTCAAAATAGTAAAGCAATATACCCAAAGCAATATCAAAGCAATGCACAATATCATCCACAAAGTGACACCAATTTTAACGTGGTTCACCCGGAATGGTCGAGCTACGTCCACAAAACTTTTCTCTAAAAGTTATCTCAAAGTTCTTTGGGAATCCTTCCCAATTACAATGTTTATGAGCCTCGGCCCAAAGGAGATACCTTCCCCCAATCAAAATTTATGAGCCTCTACTCAAAGGAGATACCTTCCCCCAATCAGAATTTATGAGCCTTCGCTCAAAGGAGATACCTTCCCCTCTGCTCTGGAAATGATCCCTCAGAAGATCAACTGCCTCTACCTCTTGCCATCACGTGGAACTCCTTTCCACCGAAGACCTCCTGTCCTCAATGCTTAGCCTAAGAGACCTCTGCCTTCTATGATCACGTCCACAATAGCTCAGCAACCTGTACCAAACATAGTCGATCGGTCTAGTACAAGTCTTCCTCTGTCTGTCCGATCTGTCCAACTCTTGAACAAATCAATCCTCTACATACAAGCCTTCTCAAAGACTTGCCAATCTGTCCTCGGGTTCTTCTCATAGAACCAATGCACCTCTGTCCTCAAGTTCTCTGGATAGAACTATCAAACTCAGCTCACAAGTCCTCTGCTAGGACCTGTCCAAATTTTCTCACAAGTCCCCACCGAAACTTGTCCAAAACTGCTCACAAGTCCCCACAAGAACCTGTCCAAAACTGCTCACAAGTCCCCACCGGAACCTGTCCAAAAACTCAACAAGCTCACCAAGAAAAACTTTCTTAGTAGGAAATCACAAAGTGAATTGTTAGAGACCCAATGTGATTTGTCAAACTCATAGAAGCATAAAGAGAATTGTTAGAGACTCAATATGTTCTATACTCAAATCCCAATCTCAAAACTCAACTCAAATCAACTCAGCTCAATCTCAATCTCAAATCTGAAAACTCAACTCAATATCTGAAATGGATAGGATAGAATGTTTTCTTTCAAGAACATGAAACCCCAACAATTGCCAACTATGCAAAGAATCACATAACAATGATACTCATGTTCTTTTCACCATCAATTAGGGTTTCAACAACAATGCTCATCAAACAAGGTTTAGTCAACCAACACCATTCAACTCAACATCAACCTTGAAGCATTCAACCAATCATCACAAGAAAAGGAAACAAGTAGAAATCCTTTTCCCTCCAAAGATATTTGAACAAAACAGCCACCAACACAATATCACCAAATGCAAAGAAGTAACTTGCTCAAATCAACTCAATGGAGTAAGCCCAATATCATGAATCAAGTAAAGCAATAACTTGATCAAACAACCTCTATGGAAGCAACTCAACCATCAACCTCAAAACAGCCAACCAAGGGTTTCACCAACTCAAAGCAAGTAGCAAGACTCACAAACATAAACCCTAGTGCACAATGCTTCCACTACCTCAAACCAGAATTATGCATTCACCAAAACTCTCATCAAGGATAACAATGCATAAGAAGTCTTCAACAAACCAGAAAATAGGATTTACACCCAACCAAAGGAAACCTAGTTGAAAACCTTTTCACTCCAACCTTATTTCAGAAAAACATACACCAATCATACTCATAAGGAAAATGTGCCCATACCTTTTTGGAGTAGAAGAAAATTGATCCTTAAATCTGTCACCACACACAACCCTCAAACTTCCAACCAAGTTAGGGTTAGAACCAAGATAAATGAGCATATATAAAAACTTTCCTTAATACACCTTTTAGCTCCTCTTCTTTAAAAACAACCACCAAAGAAGCCAAAAACACAACAACCAAAACTTACACCTTATATCTCCATTTTTAAATTTAGCATAGCAAAAGACTAATCTCAAAAATACAACCAAAGAAATATCCCCTTATTTCTCCTATGTCTTTTAAACAATGCTAAACAATGCCAAAAATCATATCAAGAAAATAATCACACCTTATAATGGCTGCCCTTGAAGAATCCGAAATTCGCGGCACAAAACACGTTTTAATAAAAACGTGACTAATCCATGCACAGCTCCCTCCGCGGGGATCGAAATGCAGACCTCCGCCTATGCAAGGCCCAAACGCAGCCTTCGCTGCCACTAGCCCACAAGGGGCTTACGAAGTCCAAGACGGACTTCCTTCCACATAAACGGTCAAGCTTTCCGAAAGCTTTTCAAACCACGAGCTCTCCTCTTTCGCAGCATAAACAGAACATTCGATCGCAGCCAAACCAATTAATTGCCTTCGATTTTCCAAGTAGGTTTAACCTTAGGAACCTTCTCATATTTATAGTCCATACGTGGACTTTAGAACACGTCGGCTGCAAAGAAAAGTAATTTCGAATTTAATCGAAATTTGCTTTCTAAAGGGTTTAAAAACCCTTAAAGTATTTTTAATAAATTAAAAATAATTTCTCCCTTAATTAATTAAATAATTAATTAATTAAAACCTTGAAGGGTTTTAAATAATAATTAAATAAATAATAAAGAGAACCTCCATTGGTTTTAATAAAAACCATTGCCAATGGAATCTCTCCGGATTCTCTTAAAAATATTCTCTTGGAATCTTCCACCTTTGAAGCCAACACATCCTCTTAACATTAATGCCATTTCCTTTTGACATCAATGACAACTCATAGACAAGAAGCTAGGATCTCAAACCCAAAATTGCCAACAATCTCCCCCTTTGTCATTGATGGCAAACCATGCTTCTCAACAACACGTAAACTCAACATGAAACAGCTCCCCCTGTCTTGAGGCTCTCCCCCTTACTCATATCTCTCCCCCTTTGTCATCAATGGCAAAGGGTCACCTTTGGGGCTTGGGACTAAGAATGAGCCTCTTAGCTTAGTCCCTCCCCCACCCCCAGATGAGGTGATTAATTCTGGGGTGGGAGTAAAACTCCCATTAGGCACTGATCATCATCAGTGTCTATAACTTCCTTGTCGGGCCTTCTCTTGAACTCTTTGTCCATATTCCTGTTCTTGTCACTGTTCTTGTTCTTGTTCTCATCCCTGTTCTTGTCCATGCCTTGATCCTTGGACCTGATCATGCCACTGTTCCTGTTCTCGTATTCTGGAATTTTAGCTCTACATTGTCCGATTGTGTGACCTTCATTGTTGCACTTGAAACACTTGACGATGTTGTTTCTCTGAGGTAAACCTGATCTTTGAATCCACCAGTTCTGACCAAACCTATTCTGACCAAACCTGTTCTGACCAAACCTGTTCTGACCAAACCTGTTCTGACCAAACCTGTTCTGGCCAAACCTGTTCCTGTTATTTGCCTTGCAATAAACTGCCTTGTGCCCAAACTGTTGACAAGAGTAGCAATACCCTTGAAAGTAACTAGCACTTCTGAAACTGTCATTTACCTCCTTCACTTGAGCCATGCAATGTGAAGCCATGTGACCAAACTCGTGACAAGCAAAACATCTCGCCTTGAAACTTTCTTTTAATTGACCTCTTAGGTTCTGAAAACTTCTTCTTCTCATTCTGAATTATGTTTTCTATTTTCGTGCATCTATCATTCAAGGACTCCTTTTCTGAAATACTTTCCTCATCAGAACTCTCTTCCTTTTGGAGTCTCTTACTAGACTCTCCAACTTGTTCCTTGTGTGGCTTAACAAAACCAAGGCCTGTTTTATCTCGTTGTCTTTCTTTGACCTTTGATGAGTGACTTAACCTTTTTGGAGCTATCTTGAAACCTCGTAAAGCTTATCCTTGTACTCTTTAGTTTCCTCTTTCAAAGAAGCCATTTTCTGTTCTAACTCACTATACTCAAGAACCTTAGACTCTAACTCATCCTTGAGTTCTTGTGTCTTAGCTATAGAGAAGTCAAGACTTTCTATAAGATCATCTCTCTCCATACAACATTCATCTAACTTATCCTTGAGTCTAGCATTCTTCTTTCTTTCCTTTTTCAAAGCACTAAGAGCACTAATAAGTTCACTTTCAAGATCATTTATTTGATTGCTTTTTGAATCATCAAAGCCTTTTTCAGATTTCTTATCACTAGAGGTGCTACCCTTTTCAAAAACCATACATGCATCTTCCTTATAGTTTTCTGAAGCATCCTCATACATACTAGAAACCAAATCATTATTTGTGCAATCATCCTCAAGGTGACCAAAATTTCCACATCTAAGACATTTCATGATAATGAATCTATGTTTCGGTTCTTCCTCTTTTTCTGATATGAACAACATCTCATTTTCATTATCACTTGAAGAACTTTCACTATCACTACTAGAACACTTACTTGCTTTGTCTAGGTAGAAACTCTTCTTGTGCTTGTGAGAATACCTCTTTCCTTGATTGTTGTGCTCATCTTTGTTCTTCCTGTGATGCTTGTGCTTTTCAGAATCCTTGCTCTTAGAATCCTGTTTATCTTCATCACTTTCATTCTTGGGAAAAGTACAATCAGTAGCATAATGACCAAACTTTCCACAATTGAAACATCTTATATTTTTCATACTTTTGTGCTTTCTAGAGAACTTGCCTTTCTTGTTGTAATATGCCTCTTCATCACTAGAAGACTCATCACTATCTTGAAGCTGTTTACCCTTGGATTTCTTGGTAGCCTTGAAAGTTGCCTCTTTCTTGACATCAACCTTCACTTGAGTTCTCAACTCAAATGCTGCAAGTATACTATGGAGCTCATCCTTTTTCAACTTATCCAAATCTTTAGCTTCCTCAATAGCAGAAATATTTTCACTAAATCTATTAGGAAGAGATCTTAAAATCTTATCACAAACATCATTTTCAGCAAGCTCAAGACCTAAGTCTTTCATGGAGTTAACAACCTCATCCATACGAAGCATGTAGTCACTAATATTTTCATCATCATTCATCTTGAGTTGTTCAAACATACCTTTGAAGTGTCTCAACTTGGCCTTTCTAACATTTGTATCACCTGTATGAACCACCTTCAACTATTTCCACATTTCACTAGCTGTCTTGCAGTGAATCACTTTGGTGAGATCTACTTTCTGTAAGCCTTTCAGGATTGCATTCATTGCTTTTGAATTGTTGTGATGTAGGAGCCTTTCTTCTTTAGTATTAGGACCATGTTCAGGAATAGTGTACTCATCTTCAATCACTTCCCAAACCTCATTCCCAAGTGCCATTAGATGAACCTTCATCCTTGCACTCCAAAGACCAAAATCTGACCCATCAAGAATAGGTGTTGCATTGCCACTTGAATGATCCATTGTGTTCTTTACTAGCTTTTCCTTCAAGCTGTTAAACTTTTCGAAGGCACCCGCTCCGATACCAATTGAAGAACACAAGCTTATACCGAGAGGGGGGGTGAAAAGTATAAGACCTCTTTTTACTTTTTCCTTTATACTTCAAAATAGTAAAGCAATATACCCAAAGCAATATCAAAGCAATGCACAATATCATCCACAAAGTGACACCAATTTTAACGTGGTTCACCCAAAATGGCTGGGCTACGTCCACAAAACTTTTCTCTAAAAGTTATCTCAAAGTTCTTTGGGAATCCTTCCCAATTACAATGTTTATGAGCCTCGGCCCAAAGGAGATACCTTCCCCCAATCAAAATTTATGAGCCTCTGCTCAAAGGAGATACCTTCCCCCAATCAAAATTTATGAGCCTCTGCTCAAAGGAGATACCTTCCTCTCTGCTCTGGAAATGATCCCTCGGAAGATCAACTGCCTCTACCTCTTGCCAGCACGTGGAACTCCTTTCCACCGAAGACCTCCTGTCCTCAATGCTTAGCCTAAGAGACCTCTGCCTTCTATGATCACGTCCACAGCAGCTCAACAACCTATACCAAACACATTCAATCGGTCTAGTACAAGTCTTCCTCTATCTGTCGATCTGTCCAACTCTTGAACAAATCAATCCTCTGCATACAAGCCTTCTCAAAGACTTGCCAATCTGTCCTCGGGTTCTTCTCATAGAACCAATGCACCTCTGTCCTCAAGTTCTCTGATAGAACTATCAAACTCAGCTCACAAGTCCTCTGCTAGGACCTGTCCAAATCTGCTCACAAGTCCCCACCGAAACCTGTCCAAAACTGCTCACAAGTCCCCACCGAAACCTGTCCAAAATTGCTCACAAGTCCCCACCGGAACCTGTCCAAAAACTCAGCAAGCTCACCAAGAAAAACTTTCTTAGTAGGAAATCACAAAGTGAATTGTTAGAGACCCAATGTGATTTGTCAAACTCATAGAAGCATAAAGAGAATTGTTAGAGACTCAATATGTTCTATACTCAAATCCCAATCTCAAAACTCAACTCAAATCAACTCAGCTCAATCTCAATCTCAAATCTGAAAACTCAACTCAATATCTGAAATGGATAGGATAGAATGTTTTCTTTCAAGAACATGAAACCCCAACAATTGCCAACTATGCAAAGAATCACATAACAATGATACTCATGTTCTTTTCACCATCAATTAGGGTTTCAACAACAATGCTCATCAAACAAGGTTTAGTCAACCAACACCATTCAACTCAACATCAACCTTGAAGCATTCAACCAATCATCACAAGAAAAGGAAACAAGTAGAAATCCTTTTCCCTCCAAAGATATTTGAACAAAATAGCCACCAACACAATATCACCAAATGCAAAGGAGTAATTTGCTCAAATCAACTCAAAGGAGTAAGCCCAATATCATGAATCAAGTAAAGCAATAACTTGATCAAACAACCTCTATGGAAGCAACTCAACCATCAACCTCAAAACAGCCAACCAAGGGTTTCACCAACTCAAAGCAAGTAGCAAGACTCACAAACATAAACCCTAGTGCACAATGCTTCCACTACCTCAAACCAGAATTATGCATTCACCAAAACTCTCATCAAGGATAACAATGCATAAGAAGTCTTCAACAAACCAGAAAATAGGATTTACACCCAACCAAAGGAAACCTAGTTGAAAACCTTTTCACTCCAACCTTATTTCAGAAAAACATACACCAATCATACTCATAAGGAAAATGTGCCCATACCTTTTTGGAGTAGAAGAAAATTGATCCTTAAAGTCGTCACCACACACAACCCTCAAACTTCCAACCAAGTTAGGGTTAGAACCAAGATAAATGAGCATATATAAAAACTTTCCTTAATACACCTTTTAGCTCCTCTTCTTTAAAAACAACCACCAAAGAAGCCAAAAACACAACAACCAAAACTTACACCTTATATCTCCATTTTTAAATTTAGCATAGCAAAAGACTAATCTCAAAAATACAACCAAAGAAATATCCCCTTATTTCTCCTATGTCTTTTAAACAATGCTAAACAATGCCAAAAATCATATCAAGAAAATAATCACACCTTATAATGGCTGCCCTTGAAGAATCCGAAATTCGTGGCACAAAACACGTTTTAATAAAAACGCCTTTAATAAAACATGACTAATCCATGCACAGCTCCTCCTCCCGGGGATCGAAACGTAGACCTCCACCTACGCAAGGCCCAAACGCAGCCTTCGCTGCCACTAGCCCACAAGGGGCTTACGAAGTCCAAGACGGACTTCCTTCCACATAAACGGTCAAGCTTTCCGAAAGCTTTTCAAACCACGAGCTCTCCTCTTTCGCAGCGTAAATGTAACATTCGATCGCAGCCAAACCAATTAATTGCCTTCGATTTTCCAAGTAGGTTTAACCTTAGGAACCTTCTCATATTTATAGTCCATACGTGGACTTTAGAACACGTCGGCTGCAAAGAAAAGTAATTTCGAATTTAATCGAAATTTGCTTTCTAAAGGGTTTAAAAACCCTTAAAGTATTTTTAATAAATTAAAAATAATTTCTCCCTTAATTAATTAAATAATTAATTAATTAAAACCTTGAAGGGTTTTAAATAATAATTAAATAAATAATAAAGAGAACCTCCATTGGTTTTAATAAAAACCATTGCCAATGGAATCTCTCCGGATTCTCTTAAAAATATTCTCTTGGAATCTTCCACCTTTGAAGCCAACACATCCTCTTAACATTAATGCCATTTCCTTTTGACATCAATGACAACTCATAGACAAGAAGCTAGGATCTCAAACCCAAAATTGCCAACAATTTTTTAGGATAGTCATGTTAGCTTGGCCTCTTATGACCTCAATACCTACTCCTATAAGTTTCTTCTCTAGGAAATCAAGCATCATGATATCTATCTTGTATTTTTGGAGTTCAAGAAGATGTTCATACTCAATTTTGATATGGGCTTAGTTCTTTTCTTATTATAATATTTATTTGAATAAAATAAAACAAACAAGATTGATTAAAGACTATTGTAATGAGCTCATGGGTGTACTCATATATACCTATCATCTAGATCTAGTGGTAGTGGTCTAGCCTTTAGCCATGGCCTTAAGGATGACATAAAACAGAATGCCAATCTGTTGGATCCATATACCCTCCATGAGGTAGAATGCTTGGATCATATAACTAAAAATAATCTCTAGTTGTGTTATCCTCAACAATGGCATTATTTCAATCTTAGATGATAGTATTTCAAAAACTACAATGAGAACCACCCGCCATGATCCTTCTGCTCCAAATATAGAACATGTCATCTACGAAATCAAGCATGTGAAAAGTGGCATATATTTCATCTAGAAACTGAGTATAAGGATTTTTTAAAGGAAAAATTTTGAGATATGTTTTTGTAATAGGAATCACTAACCAAAATAAAGAATTTTCAGAAAAAAAAAATACTATTGTCCTTTCAAAGTTTACCTTAATGGGACCACATCCCATCACACCATCAAAGTTGAAGGATTCATCACATACTAACATGTTAATATATGATTAATTCAAATAATATAACAATAAAATTACCAAAATCTTAACAACTATAATTTTTAACTTCACTTATTCCTTTTGTTACAATATTATCGAACTTTATTCTACTACTATCATGTCAATGGTCACGTTGAAATAATTTCAATGTGTAGAACGTTTCCAAAATCGGATGAGGGCCGGCTTATTACGAAGGCAACATTGTTTATTTCTTTAACATTTACTCAAAGAAATTTTATTAATTTTTAAACAAAAAAAATTATATAATTGACCATTAATATATGTCTTATTATCCAAAACAATATTTAATGACAGGGCGTGATTCAGTGCCAAGTATTGACTTTCAATGAATTTGACCTTTACCTCTCAATAAAATATCATTACTCAATAATTGTGTTCACCACGACAATCAACATTCCAAATATATATATCAAACACTAAAGCCCAAAGTAAAAGTTAAAATAACATATATATATGTGGACATCGTAGGAAACATTTCCAGTGAATATTGGATCAAATTTGGTCCTTTAAAATCCCCTCTACTCCTTTCCTCTTCCCAATCCCATCTCGCACTACAAGAATTTATTTCCAAAATAAGGAAAAAAAAACTTTTGATCCTGTAGAATCTTTTCGAGTTTATTATCGGTTGAACTTGACACTCTCAACATTTCCTCTTCCCCTTTTTGTTTGTTGTTCCTCCATAAGTTTTGGATCTTATTAATCAGCCCATTGTGTTCATATAGGTGGACATCACATATTTGTGCTTGTGGAGTCATTTCGGACTACCCTTGCAATTGTGATGCTTCTTTTTCCATCCTATCTTCTCACCCTTTCTTGTGAGACACTATGGTTTTAGGGGGGATTTTATTTTAGTGATATTTCTTCTTTTAAGATCACATATTGTACATGGGTACCTAATCAGGCCTTGTTGTCAGGACTCATAATTAAGGAAATGCCTCTTCTTATGTTGTTTTTCCATATTTTTTGGAAGAGTTATTCAGCCCATTGTGTCACATAGATAAATACCACTACTTATGCTTGTGGAAGTCAATTTGGATATCCCTTGCAGTTTTTATGGTTATTTATCAATCCTATCTGTGAGACACTTTGGTTTTGAGGGATTTTACTAGTGACCATTTTTCATGGTTCACATACACCATTCTGGGAGTATGACTTCTTTTTTGCAACACTCTCTACCTTTTTCAGATATCTGATGGGTCCATTACAAGGCTTCCTAATGGAAGTTATCCTAAATGGGGGTGTTAAAGTATCTTGGTGTACCAATTTTTTTACCTTTCTCTCATTCTTCTTCTTTTCCTAGAAGCACTTAATCAACAACATAGCCAAAGAGGAGGAAATTTTGGAATACATTCCACCTGAGAATCAAATTACATGTATCTTCACCAAGTCACTTTCTTATCCACATTACCTTCATTTGAGAGAAAAACTTGGAGTATTACAACTGCATTGACAAAGAGGTCTTCCACCTCTCACTATATTGTACATGAGTACCTCATTAGGCCTTCTTTCCAGGACTCATATTTTATTTGTTAAATAGGACAATATTTGCCATCTGAAGACAAGCCTCTTTCATACTTATTTGCTTTTGATTGATGGATTTTCCCACTGGTTTTTTTCCATCATCTCAAAATAAAGGGGTGATAGTTGGAGTATCCCCATAGGGGTTTTTTCTACCAAATATCAATGTTATACATGAGTATCTAATCAGGCCTTGATTTCGAGACTCATTTGTAGAGTTTCCCCTAGTATCACTTAAGGGGGGGTGTTATAATAAGTGAATATTCTCTTAAGTTCACAAGGATACACACTTGATTTTCCACTCCTCCATGTGTCAGAAGTACTCTCAGTGGTGTCTTCATCAGGTTTGATGAGTTGTTGTAATCCAACGACTATCAATGATAAACTCTGCTATTTATATAGAGTTGATCCTAAAGATAAATCAATCAAGTATTTTCATTTTATAATAGTTATTAGTAAGTGATGATAACTTTATCTTCACTATTTCAAAAAACACCACCTCCATCGACTTCTTCTCGATTTCCTTTGGAAGCACCATAAAAATTACTTTTTAGATAAACCCAATTGATGAATACCGTTATTTACTATATATCAAAGTACATTGCCATTATTTCAAATAAATCTTCCATGTATATTCAAATTCTATAGCCAAGTTGTTAGCACCTCTTTTTTTAACTCAACACTTTGCATGATGAGCATAATATCTATAAACACTATGCAGTTTAGGTAATAATACAATTCTAAAGGAATAATTTTGAGATTTATATTTAAAAAATCCTATTATACATTTCAAGCCCTAAATTCCATCAAATAATGGAAGGACCAGTTATCCATAGAATACATAATGCTTTAGGTTTAAAAGATATTGGGTTATCCTAGGATAGACCTAAGTTCAATTCATAGGAAGGATGGCCCCCGATGTGCCCTTGATTTTCAACCACTTCAAAAGATTAAAAAATAAAACATTATATTAGCTCTTTCAATGTTGATGAAGCTACCCAATATATTCTCATATTTTTTAAAAAGTAATCCCAATGATGTGAGGAAACGCACAATGAAGAAGCTAGTTGTTTCTAAATATTTCTCGCATATAACACATTTTAAAGTTTTATGATATCCTCTTTGTAGAATCTCTCCTATAATAATCTTACTTTGAACTCCTAACAAAAGGAATGTTAAAGTTTTAGGGAGAGCCTTTAGTGAATAGATATTCTGCCAGGAGAAATATAATCTTTGAGAGTAGAAAATTTCAATTTCTCTAAATATTTATATTGCAAATTAAAAAAAATTCGTCCTTTCATCTAAAAATAGGTAAATAAAACTCTTAAAGCATTTTTTGAGATCATTTGTTCCTTTAAATAATTTATTGATAGAAATCCATGACCTAAAGTTGTTGCTCATATAAATATAATATTAATGCTATAATAAAGGGTATCTTTATAATGTCATACCCTTGATTCAAATTTGTGTCATAATGTTTTTTAACTTAATTTTTTTGACTCCATGATAGTACAACACAACACAGTTCTATTGATTTAAAATAGTAATAATGGCTAAAATTGACAATACACTTTATAATGATTTCTTCATAAGGCGTAATGCTATGCAACCAAGAGGTTTAACATTTTTAAAATATATTATATGTTATTTTCATTTAGGTTATTCTTATCATTGTTTATTAAATTATAGTTAGTTTTTTTATCAAACATAATTTTAAATTAGTTTGTTGACATTATTTTTAGTAACAAATAAAATTTTACTTGTCAATTATCTTCTAAAATTTAAAGTTTTCTAAGACGAATGTTAACACTATGCTTAAATAAATTATTTTCTACTTGATTTCCTTATTTATGGATATTTTCCTATTTCTAAGAGATTGGCTCCAATAAGATGATGAAGATGAGCAATAATATTATTTTCATACAATTCTCATAATCATTTTATTGATTACATTAATTATAATTTGTGAATCCCCTCAATTGAAATGTATTTATATCCTTTTATAATTATAATTTTAGCCCCCTTTAAAAAGTGTGTTGGACTTTGCATAGTTGTTCATTGAATTTCCATATAATCATAAGTAAGTGAGGAGAAATTTGCCTTTACTATTTGGAAACAACACCACCTCCATAGAAATCTGTTGGATTCCCATTAGAAGCATCATAAAAATTTATTTCTGATAAGCCTAATTTATGGCCATTTCCATTTTACTATAGATTGAAGCAGATTACAATTTTCGTAGATGACTTTTCCATGTATATTAAAATCTTGTAACCAATGTATTAGAACCTCTTTTTTTCACTAAATACTTCATATGATGATCACCATATCTATAAATGTTATGCAAGAGAGGCAATAATACAATTCTAATCTTGGGCATAATTTCAAGATTTATATTTAAAAAATCTATAATTCCTTTTAAGCAATAAATTTTAATAAAGAATAGAAGGACCTATCCTCCATAGAATAGATAATTCTTTAGATTTAATTTATCTCTTTCAATGTTGATGCAACTAGCCAACATATTCTCATGCCTTTTAAAATGTAAACCCAAATGATGTGTGTAAAGGGACAATGAAGAAGTTCAATATTTCTAAATCCTTCTCACATAAGGTACATTTGAAATTTTTATGATATCCTCTTTGTAGACACTTCTATAATAATATTACATTGAAATCCTAACCAAAGGAATATTAAGATTTTAGGGAGACCATCTAATGACAAAATATTATTCAAAGGAAAATATTTGGGAGTAGGAAATTTCAATTATTCTAAATTATGATATCCCAACATGATCGAGTGTCCACCATATTTTGATAGATTTCAAACCAACTCATACTTCTATGTACAAATGGAGAAATAAACCTTAATCTTTTAAGTTCATCTATAATTTATTTGAATTCCTCTCCTTCAACTATATTACTGACAGAAATTGAGATCTAGATTTCTTGCTCATATTAATGTAATATTTCACATTTGGACCATTCTAATATAGGTAGGCTTGTACCAATTATTTCCATTTAAAATAATATATAAGAAGATAAAGCTTCAAAAAAGCATCAAACCAAAGATATGCATAATTCCATTTTTTGATTTACCTCTTAATCAATTGTAAACTATTTAAACTAAATTTCCATGTTGGTGATCCTTTTGGTAGGTTTATTTTTCTCAATAATTTCATCACATTATGAGAACCTATATATATTTTTAAGTAACATTTTCTCCCAAATTTTCCTTTATTTGTAAATATTCTCAATCCATGTCTTGTACCTAAGACCAAACTCATAAATATCCAGTTCCATAAGTTTCCACCTTGAATATTATTTTCTTTGCATGCCCTATCCAACTTACAAAGAGGAAACTTAAATTTTTCCACTCATCCTTTCCAATGAAAGTCCCTTTGAATTTTATAAATTTATAATGCTACACCTATGCAAAATATTAAAAGTGATATTATATAAATAGGAATGGATTAAAATGTAGTCCTTGTGAGTTATAGCATTTCTATCATGGTTAAGAACTTACCTTCCAAACCTTCCAAACGAGTCTTCATTATATCTAAATAAGATATACAAAACTCTTTTTATCTTCGCATACCCAAGTACATTGATGGAAATTTGTTTAGTTTAAATCTTAAAATATACACAATAATTTGTTGTAAATTTAGGGTCTCAAAAATGCTAAAATACGAGGATAATATTCCATAGTAATTACTTTATTATGTTGCCTTGAAAACCATACTTTTTTATGGATATCCTCCATATGAATTTATTTATTATGCTTCTATCGAAATCCTAAAGTTCAACAAATGCACTCTACATTAATTTTATTTTTATTGTAAGGAGAGAAATTTATGCTACTTGAGAAACATGAATATGATAGGCCTAGACTAATCTTAACCTCCTTCATATTATTTGCTATAAATTCCCCTCTCTATCATCTGTAACTCCTAAATTTGAAAATGCACATTGAACTTCCTCATACCTTGTGTCATTTATCTTCTTCTAATGGCTTATTTGAGTGAATTGTGATGGCCTTTTCCATTTGATGATGCAATTTTTTTTACACTTTCTTAGGAGTGTAAAATACTTGATTTGACACTTCTAATATGATATGATCTCCTTGTTTCACATTAGAGTTTATCTCATACCCAAAATTTCCTATCTCTTTCTCTGTCACTTTCACTTTATGATATCCTATCATGTGTTCATTCTCATAACGTATACAACATCACAATGTAATATTTTCATAAACCACTAGATCTCATTCATTGGCCTTAGACTCAATCCTAATGAATTGATATAAATATTTTAAAATATGTATGGCAATACATATTTAATTATATACAACATATATTTCCTCTTTAGTAATCAGTCCCTCTTCAATAGATTCCCCTAGAGTACTATTGATATTCTTCAAAACTTCCTTATTGATGAGCTCCAAAAAGACTAATCCACACTGAAATTATTTTAATAGTCAGTATCTCCAAAGAAAAATTCTCGCCCAATGGTCTTAAATATAATGTATCTTTACCCCTAAAACATGTTCCACCATCTATATGATGAGAAAAAAATTATTTTAGAATAAAATTCATGGAGTACTATGAAATAAATCCCCACTTTCACATGATCTAATTTTGAATCACTAGAAAAATTGGCTAGTATCCATGGAACTTAGATATTAACCCTCTATTTTTAAGAATAAGTATACCCTGTTTGGTCATCTCTTTCTTGATAATCACTTGTAAGTGTAGTATTTTCTACTTGAATAGGGTTTGTCATAGATTTTCTATTGCTCTTATCACTAACTAGGGAATCCATACTTCCAAGTAAGGCATACTTACTTCTATTAAGTACTTTTAAAAATTATTTTATCACCATGTTACCTAGATCTTCTTTAATGAATCCTTTATTTTTTGAGTTTATGCTAAGTTTTGGAACAATAAGTTAACTCATTTATAACTTGTACTTTTAAAATAAATTATATGTAGATTCTATTGGATGCCACTCCTATCAAAATGCCAAAATATTACATTTTTTGTTCGATCAATTAAACCATATCTAGAATATCTTTTTATCAGAAATATTTTTCATTTATTTTTATTTTAAATATAGTCTTAAACTTCCTTTGAGTTCTATGTTTCTAGAAAAAACTCCTTCATATCATTTTAATTAAGAGAAAATCTCACTTGACCAGTTGCCTTCTAAATTTTGAATTTCACCAAAATAAAAATCAACACCATGATTGGCTAAATTATCTACTATCCAATTTTATTCCATATAAATATTGTGATATTTTCAAGAGATTACCTCCAATAATAGGTGAAAAAAATTAGTAATAACATTAGTTTTTATCTAATTTGCCCATTCATTTTTGTTGATAGCATTAATGATAAACTATGAATCTCCCTCTATCCAAATATATTTTCATCCTTTTTCTATTGCAATTTTGAACCCTATAAGAAGTTCTCTAGCCACTCCATAGTTGTTAGTTGAAGTTCCTTATGATTCTAAATAACTCAGGAGAATTTTGTATATAATATATATACAAAATTATTTGATATAATATATATTAAAATAGAATATTTTTTCAAGGGTATAATAATTTTATTAATTATTAATTTTAAAAATAATAAGAAAAACATTGACAAGAATAGATTTTTTGAAAACATGTATTTATTATAAGTATTATATTTACTATGATATTTACTATGATATTTATATCTATGACTTTGGTATATCTTATTCCATATCTCTTATGTATTGATTAATTATAGTGGTTCGTCATGAACTTGTAGTAGTTAATTTATCTTGTTTAGTAGTAATTTTTCCATAGTAATAAATTTATTTTTAATAGTGGTTAGAAGTATGTACTTTAATATTGTTATTATTTTCTTTGCTACAATAAATATTAAATATATCAGTGTAAACTTGATAAGAACTATTACAATAGATAGTGGTTGTAATCATCATTTGAACTAACATTATTTTTTAAATAATATTTAAAGTATGGAGTGTAGACACCAAAACAGCACCAATCCGATTATGTGACTGCAAACACTGATCGCTTTGACAAACACAGACCCCAGGGCAGCCCTCAGAGGTTAAACAGTGGTCTTAACCACTTTCATAGCAATTTTGTAAGGTCAAGAAGCAATTTGGCACACTTGGACACTTTGCCCAGTATTCGTCTCACCCAGGGATGAATTCAAAATAGAATCCGTCCCACCCTAGGAGAAATTTTGAATCTGTCCCTGGGTGGGACAAATTCTAAGCTTAACGGGCAAAAAGACAAATGGTGCCAAGTGGCAGCCCAGAACAGTCAGTTAATGACTCCTGCCTTGCATGCGTGTGTAGGTGGACAGAGGGGCCATTAGAAGACTATCACAAAAGGCATTTATCAAAGCTCAAGTCAATGGAGGACTCCCCTCCCTCATGGGAAGACAAGGCGCCACATGGCGCCTATGACCAACACATGGCATTTGTGCTTCCCTCCCAAAAGAGACCCCATGGGTCTATAAAAGGTGGGACTTTTCTCACCCAAGATAGACAGGTTGAAGGAGTTTTCAAGCAACAAAGTGTTGCCGAATTGAAGACCCACTTGCATCCCTCTTGGTTCACCTTCCCACATCCACCAATCTCTTTTGCAAGGGAGGTTGTTGGGTGGCCTTTGGAAGCTCGAACCTTACCCAAATCCGACGCATGGACACCTGAACCAACCAATTCACCGACCCCCCAATCCTAAGAGGTTTTGGGCCCATCCCTGGTGGATTGGCTCCAAAATCAAGTGCCAACGGTGGGAGGCCCACTTGGGCACCCCCGCACCTCCCAAGTCCTATTTTTAGTTTTTGAGCATTTTAGATCATTTTTCAGATTGCATTTGGTGTTATTAGGTTTGATTAATCCATAGCTGCAATTTTGTAACTTTTGGTCAGATTTTAGTATGTTTTGTGTTGCTTTGTCGTTTCGCTAACTTGCAGGTGTCAAGGTCAAATTCCCGAGGGTGGAGGCCAAATTGGGAAAATCCGACCATCTGGGTCATCCCAAAATGGCCCCAATTACATAACCCCCTTGTTTGCAGGCATTTTGCAGGTCTCGGGATCCGACATTGGAGCAGCGACGGGTCAGTTTCTTCAGCACAGAAGAATTCGTCCCACCCAAGGACGAATTGCAGTGAGAATTCGTCCTGCCCAGGGACGAATTCTAGTTTAAGGTAGATTGGCCAGCTGTCTCAGTGGCAGTGGCCTTCTGGTAACTTTTTTTATCTTCTGTCAAGTTTTGAAGCCATTTGGACTCACTGTAATTACTGTTTTAGGCAAATATTTACATGCATATTTCGTTAGTTTTAGAGAGCAAACGCTTTTCATTTGCAGCAGGTGCTACTGACATCTTGGTTGTCTCTTTGTTCATAGGAGAAGCAACAGATGTGAAGAACTCATCGACATCAGCGACGGCATCATCTTGGCCCGCCCATTGCAATCGTGGGCACGCAAAAAGAGGAATCATTCAGTGATTGTAATCAAACTCTATTTGTGCTCCTAGCCCCTGAAAAGGGAGGAGACATCATTGTAACAAAGATCAAGGGATATTAATGAAAGGGCTGTGTTTTCTCTATTTGATTGTGTCTCTTCCAATGTGTTTCTTTTCCATTTCATGTAATTTACATTTCTAGGACTTAAGCGTACTTAATTCTGAATGCAATCGCACTTGGTGTTTCCTTTGCCCGAAATCTCATGCTTTCAGTGGCGATCATGGTGGGACTCTGTTCCCTGGTTTTTAAAATCATAGAAACTGATCAAAGTTTTGTGTTGTGCTTGACAGGTACATTTTTTTTGTTGCGATCGCTATTCATCTCTAACAGGGACGAATTCTTTTCTGCAATTCGTCTGACCCTGGGATGAATTCAAATTCGTCTCTGGGAGGGACGAATTCCTGTCTACAAATTTTTAGAGCAGAAATTCAGAAGCAACTGGAGCAGGCAGAGAAGAGGTAGGGATTTTTATCATCTCTATTAAATTTTTTGTTTCTGCTTCTGTTTCTTTAATTGTTTTCATTTAATCTTGCATTGCATTAGGAAAATTCATGTATGCTTGTTTCAATTTTTCTGAATAAAACGAATCCCACACACATCACGAAACAGTTTTAAACCAAGGAGCTGGTCGTAAGACCCCAGCCCTTGATCAAGACCATTGGTGGATTTCATCACCACCTTGGCTTGATTTGCATTCATTTCCTGATTGTCAACTGTTGTTAGGCGTAAATCCTGACGAAGACAGACCGAGCGTAGCTAGGGTGATTCCCATGCGCGTGAGGATAAGTTTTCTATGGTAGGTGCCATTAACAGGACAATCCCCCTTTCGTACCGCCTACGTACCACGTACCTTCTGCTCTCACGTACCTATAGTCTCCCTCTCGTAAGGGCGGGTATATAGAGAGGTTGGTATATCGGCCTGGCTGGTATATTGAAGGGGTGACCTTTTTGGAGTTATAAGAGCCTACATGATGCATTTAAACGTTCTACAAAACCTACAAAAATAAAAAAAAACATCAAAATGCACTAAACCAGTTTAGGACACACCAAGAATCCTTAAAAGAGATAATCATGGTTTTGTGAATGTGTGTGTTTAATTCTGCTTAGTGTAGACAAAAAAGAAAAAAAAAATCATAAAAACGAGACAAAAACTTATTTACGTAGCATAGAAGCACCGCAATGGTGTACACCCACAGTCAAGCCCAATCAATGGCAGAAGCTCCGAAAGGTACAAAAAAAGCAGGCGCAAGTCGCCTTCACTTCAGTCCTGAGGATTTGGTTATACCGCCTTATAGGTCTAACCTACAAAAGAATCCAATTCAGAATCCTTGGTGGGGTATGCCTATTCAAAGTAGCCCCTTTCGGGAAGATGCCTTACATGTAGACCTTGACATAAATAGAGAATCACCTCTTGAAGTTAGGCATGAGTGGCCACCGCGCAATGAAGCGCTAAATAGGCACACCGTCCATTTGGAGGGGCAATGTGGATATGGCGTCCCTTCTTTACCTCTCATCAGAACAGAGAGACCAAATCCGGAGCACAGGGCTCCTTACATAGGGCGACCTAACTCCGCCAAACCCATTTACACCCATGAAAGGGAGTATGAGGAAAACCATCACATTCCTCAAGGGCAACAAACAATGCGGGAACCTTGCATTTTCGCACCAGCAGGATATCATGATCACCCCTTGAGGCGAGAACCTTGAGTGCATATCGCCTACCTCGATAGAGGGAAGCGACCCCTTGAGATTTTAGAGCATCAAAACCAAGGTAAACCCATAGGAAGAACATTTGAACCTCCTAAACAAAATAGGGTAGATCAAATTGATCCGACTATCGCCAGTTACGCTATGAAATACCTGAGAGGGGGCCAACCCCTCACATACAAAGAGCTAAACAGTATGAGAGGCGTAATCCGTTGGTGCAGGATAGGTCTCCATGACCTCGTAAAGCTCTGCTCCCAAGACCTCATAGATTCGAGAGGGAGGTAACTCCCCGAAACAATGATGGGTACCTTCAGCAAGAGCTTGATCAGGGTCATAGGTTTCGCCCTGAAACTCCTCAAGAATTTTATGAGTATGAACCAGAAGAGGAATATGTTGAAACTCCCCATCAAGGTAGGAAGGATGCCATTCGGCCACCCCTCCATAGGCCTCTAGTTTACCATAGCTTGCAACAAGAGCGAACAAGAGAGGAAGAAATAAAATCTTCCGATGCATACCAAGCGCTATTGGAGCATTTGGAGTCTGTGGAGACAAAAGCTGCTGGGCATCAAAAACCCACATTACGTCTACTCCGCAATAATTTGGTGCATCCCTTAGTGCCTACACCTCTTTACCCCGAACACTTCAAGTTGCCTCAATTGGTAGTTTTTAAAGGTGAAGAGGACGCACAGGAACACGTTACACGATTTCTAAGCCAATGCTTCGGCATCCAAGATAATGACGCATTATTGCTTAGAACATTCATAACCACATTTGTAGGCCCTACCTCGGATTGGTTCACACAACTACCCAAACACAGCATGAGCATCTTAGATCAGCTAGTAGATGCGTTTCTTGAACGTTTCGCCTTCAACACAAGGAAGAAGACATCACTTAGTGATCTTGCTAGCCTTAAATAATTTGAGGAGGAAACAATGGCAGCGTACGGGAACCGATGGAGAGCTTTGCTTTCTAAGTTACCCTATCGTCCTCCCATGTCGGACCTCACGCAAATGTTCGCAAAAAGTTGCTTAAAATCAATCTCTGGTCTATTGTTGCTGCGATAATACGATAGCTTAGAAGAAGCTTTGGCGCAATCCAGAGTCATAGAAGAGATTAAGATAGGCGAAGGCGCAATTGCCAAGCCTAAGAAGAAAGAGTGGAATAAAACCACTAAAACTGGGACAACGCAACCACAACACGCTGCAGTCAACCAAGTTGCGATAAATGTCCCCGCGCCTGTGCAAGAAAAGTAGCCTCAAAAGGCTAACTACCGAGCGAGTGCCTCCGCCTTACAAAAGAGATAACGAGAGACAGGGAGCGATGATCAGCGAGCGTCGCCCTAGGCAACAATTCACCCCATATGCGGAGTCTAGGGACTCCTTATTTGACTTCTTGTTAGTGGAAAATTTAGTTACTCTGCCAGAGATCCAAATTTTTGACCCTAACATTCCCCAACCTAGGGGGTATAGGGAGGAATTGTATTGCAGATTCCATAGGCGCAGAGGACATGACCTAAATGGGTGCTGGAAATTCAAAGAACTAGTCCAGGATTTGATCGACAACAGAACATTGGTCGTGGACAACCCCATCGCACCAAACAACCAACAAATGGGGGTATTCAAAGACCCCTTGCCTGCCCACGATGCACAGACAAAACTACTCCAGATTAATGAGGTGCGACAAGATCTTCCCATGCAAGGATTTGTGGGAATGATTAGCATTGTAACAAGGAACAGAAAATACCCAGCAGTTTCCCTCGAGGTACCTGCGAGGGAAGTTCCGTCAACATCGCAGCCTCAACAACGCCCAACGTAGTTACCTCCGCCTAGACCTGAGGTCACGATACGAACCAAACTCACGCAGAGTTTGCGGACCACGTCGACTAGGCTGTCCATCTACGAGCTTATTCAACAATCAGCTCCCCATAGAGAAGCTCTTATGGACATTTTAAAAGCCATTGAAGTACAACCCCACGAAGCAAATTCTTTCAACGCCTTCGTGGGACATGTGAAACAATGTACAGAGCCTGTCATCACATTCAAAGAAAACGAGGTCAAAACGATATCAAATGACATGCTAGATCCACCCCTGCACGTTATCGCATGGGTCAACGGGATCTCGTACAAGAGAGTGCTGATAGATACTGGCTCGTCCAGTAACATTATAACCACTGCAGCATTGAAACATTTAAAACTACCAGCCTCTCACATCACCGCTTCCACGTACACACTACGAGCTTTTAACGATGCAATTTGCTCGACAGTCAGCACGGTTGTTCTGTCTATCCAGGTAGGACAAAAGTCAATACCCACACTGTGCCATGTGCTGGAAGGTGAAATGGCATATAATATATTGCTAGGGCGGCCTTGGATCAGGGACATGAAGTGTGTCCCCTCGATCGCACACCAATGCTTGAAGTATGCCTATGAAGGGCAAATACATGTAATCCCAATGGACTTAGAGCCCTTCAAGTATTGCAATGTGGTACAATTCATACCTCAATCGACCCTCCCATCAACGCATTTGGATTTTCAATTGAATCCATCTAAACAGGGTCCGATACCGCAGGCACCATTGGTGGCCAACAAGGCAAAATCCCAGCCATGTGAGACTTCATCACCTACTCCTTCATCATCAACGCCACCTATCATTGCCCAACAGAAGGACAAGGGAAAGCAAATCATAGAAGAGGTTAAGCCTCTAGAAGAGGGGTTGCCCACGATATCAGCAATAACAACAGAGGAAGCGCCCAACGCAACGAAAACCAAGATTCTTGAACCACCAAACATGGAATGGACTCAGGAAGGACTACCGTTTCCTCCTACCCAATCATCAACAATCACTATTGAAATGGCCAGTACAGGCCTGGGAGAATATTTAGTGCAAAATGTTGTGGCAACCCCCACACTGGAGTCAGTACATGACATGGGAAGACCTCGCCTTCCCATTGGAACAATCGTCCCTCTAGGCTACCCATCGAACCAAAAAAATTTTGTGTATGGGGGCCTTGATCATGGTTCTGAACCATGTGAACAAAAGGAAACAAATGAAGAGCCTTTTGTCAAAAACATCAATTATCTATCGAACCCAGAATTTGCCCTAAAATATCTTGAACAATGCAATTGGCATGGGTATGGGCTATGCAGATATGAGCAAGGGATGCGGATCCTTTGCCAACCAAGATATCAGATGCCATATGACAAGTCAGGGGTAGGGTTCAACCATCCCCTGCCATTAGACATCTTGGTTGAAAATATGTAGGGCCTAGAAATAGGCAACAAGGGGGGATTGGCACAAGACCCGTACGCCAATCCAAACACAGAATACACATTAGGGGATTATCCCCAATGGTCTACAAACACCCCTGGAAATAGCAATAATCCCTCTCCTTTACTAGAGAGAGGTGAAAGTTCAGAGAGCAGTCCTCAAAAAGAACAACAACGACTTCCAGACATTTTTCTGAAACTGTTCCCCTTAGAGGTTCCAGACGAAATAACACAGTCTCAAAAGAATCAGCTCCCTCCACTAAGAGTGGAACAACCGCAATGGGACCAGATTAATTCACTGGAACAGGAAGAGTCCTCAATGTCGCAAGCAATAGATGCTGAAGAGGATGAACAATTTTGGATCTATGAAAGTGATTCAGAAGACAAAACTGAAATGGACTATCTCAGACATGCGCAACGACATCACCGTGCTCTAACTCATGAAGATCTAATGGGACAAATGGGTATACGGTTAGGACATGAATGGCACGTAGACCCAGCGAGGTGGGACCAAGTGTTAGGCCTATGGCTCCAAATTCAAGATGAGCATCGTCCACCTCGAGATCCCATCAGGACAGTAATATCGAGGGAAGACCTCGCCTTCCTTTTCACACATAGAGATGAATTTGCACCTAGAGAGGATCCATTCATGCCTGTTCCCGTAGAGCCAGATCCAAAGTATAGGGAACATCTAAAAGAATCAAGTCATCACACCCGTGGTTCTGGAGACCAAATTCATTCCATCCACATGATCTCCATTGATTTGACCACACCCATCCGCAACCCGACCGATCCATCACGGTCATTGCATCTAAACATGGATGCCATTGACTGGGATCGCGTCAATTCACCATTGTCACCATTAGAGTACTGGCTTTTCGGTGAAATGCTTCATTTTACCCCAAGGACAACTCAGGATATTTTTCAAGCTGAAGAGGGACCCGAGGTTCCAAACGTAGATCTTAACTCAGTTGATGATATCCATTTAATCCCAACTCCACATCAGTTGGAGGACGGATCTCACATGTCAGTCGAAGAGACGACTGACGTAGACATCGACACAGATCCAATGAATCCATGGATTCTCAAGCTAGGGGTAAGCCTTTCCCCCGAGGAGCAAGCCGAATATATTGCCCTTCTCAAAGAGAAGAAGGAATTTTTTGCATGGTCGTACAAAGATATGCCGATACTAGACCCATGACTAGTCATGCACAATTTAACGCTTGATCCGAAAATCAAGCCTGTAAAGCAAAAACTAAGAAAGATGCACCCAACAGTAGCATTGATGGTCAAAGACGAATTGTAAAAGCTGTTGGATGCACAATTTGTCATCTGCGTGGATTATCCGCCATGGTTGTCCAACATGGTTCCCTTCAAGAAGCCCGACGGGAGGATTCGCATATGCACCAACTTTCGAGACCTAAACAAAGCGAGTCCTAAGGATGATTTCCCCTTGCCAAGCATCGACGCATTGGTAGACGCTACAATAGGTCACGAAATGCTCTCCCTAATGGACGGTTTCTCAGGATACAATCAAATTCGTATCAATCCTGAAGACCAACTCAAAACGACATTCACAACGCCTTGGGGTACATTTTGTTATAAGGTCATGCCTTTTGGCCTTAAAAATGCTGGCGCTACATACCAACATGCTATGACTTATATCTTCCACGATTACATGCACAAAAATTTGGAAGATTACATGGATGATTTGTTAGCCAAGTCTCTCTTGCACTCAGATCATCTCGGTGACTTAAGCAAGATTCTCGATCGCCTCATAGAGCATAAGGTCAGACTGAATCCCAAGAAGTGCGTGTTCGGCGTCACATCTAGAAAACTCTTGGGTTTTATAGTCTCCAAGAGAGGCATTGAAGTGGACCCAAACAAAGTCAAGGCAATCCTTGAAATGGCTCCCCCAACCACTATCAAGCAGCTCAGAAGTCTGCAAGGAAAGGTCGCGTCGATTAAATGCTTCATAGTGCAATTATCTGACAAATGTCGACCAATGAACAAATTATTGCACAAGGGGGTCACATTTCATTGGGATGACGAGTGCCAGTTAGCCTTTGACGAAATCAAACAATACTTGGCTTCGCCGCCAGTATTGGCACCGCCTAGACCAGGTGTGCCATTCTACTTATACATCTCAACTACTGAGGTGGCACTGGGCGCAATGCTAGCCCAAAAGAATGAACTTCACAAAGAACAGGCTACTTACTATCTTAGCCGCACCCTAGTCAGTTACGAACTTAACTATGCATACGTTGAAAAACTCTGCTTGGCAGTGGTATTTGCTACCAAAAGGCTACGCAACTACATGCTGAGCAACATGATGTATGTTGTGTCTAAGGAGAATCCATTGCGATACATGATGAGTCGTACTTATCATAGTAGTCGCACGACAAAATGGATCATGTTGTTGACGGAATTTGACATTGAGTTTATTGGGCAAAAATATATAAAAGGACAAGTCATAGCCGATCAACTAGCAGAGGCTCCTCTTGAAGACGATCAGCCTCTAGTCATAGAACTACCCGATGATGAGGTCTTCCATGTCTCGAAATCACCAGATCTGAAGAGCCTGAGTCTCAGGCCGACATAACCTTATTTTTTGATGGTTCTAAATGCGAGCAAGGTGGTGGCACTGGAATCGTATTCTTCACACCACAGGGCGCTCCAATGCCCCTATCATTTAAATTAAACTTCCAGTGCACCAACAACAATGCATAATATGAAGCCTTGCTCCTAGGTCTTCAGATAGCAATTGCCATGAACATCAAAAGACTGAACATCTTTGGCGATTCGTTGTTAATCGTCAATCGAGTCAAATGGGTATATCAATGCAAATGCCCAGTTCTAAAGGCCTATAAAGCCCTCATGGATAAATTCCTGGTAAAACTTGAGTGGTATGACATCGAGGCACTCCCTCGATCATCGAATCGTTTTGCGGACACAATGGCCTCCTTAGGGTCACTAATCCCGCAAGACCTTTCCGGTGATATAACAACCATTCAGGTCAAAACCTTATCGCAACCCGTGATGGAGCGCGCAAGCTCAGACTTGACACCAGGAATCCACATGATCCAGATCGAACCATCTTCGGATAAGTTCTTTCGAATCTGAGACTATTTGAAACACGCCAACTGGGGGTCTTTGTTCTCCCCCACTCCCATTAATAGCAACACAACACTATTCTTACAAGTGCTATCCCAATCAGCATTTGTTAGGGAAGAACTCCAGAAGGGATTGGCTGTTCAAACTGTCAAGGTATCCGATCAACAGGACTGGTATTTACCCATAAGAGACTACCTCAAGTTAGGTAATCTACCCTTTGGATTGACGCAAGCCGCAAAACGAACATTCAAACAGAAGCGGCAAAATATGTCTTGATAGGAGACATTTTGTATCGTCGCAGCTACGACGGAATTCTTCTTCGTTGCTTGGACCAGCAAGAGTCCACTTGGGCAATCACCCAAGCGCATGACGGTACATGTGGTGGCCACTTCAGTGGTATGGCCATTGCAAAGCGCATTCTTCGCATGGGCTATTATTGGCCATCTTTAGAGCGAGATTGTTGCGCATATGTCAAGAGGTGCGCAAAATGTCAGCATCATGCCAATTTAATGCACGCACCTTCCTAGGCCCTATAGAAAGTCCAGTCCGCTTGGCCATTTTCGTAGTGGGGCCTCGATCTAATCGAAAAGATCTCCCCTGCATCGTCAGGCCGTCACACGTTTATCATAACGGCCACGGAATATTTTACCAAATGGGTGGAAGCAATTCCGTTAACCTCTATGACAGGACCCCGCATTGCGGAGTTCATTTTGCATTACATCATATGTCATTTTGGTATTCCATCCAAAATAATCTTGGATAATGGGCCATCATTCAAGAACAAATACATGCGTGCTTTAACCACAAAGTACAAAATTCAGCACAGCTTTTCAACACCCTATTATTCGCAAGCAAATGGGCAAGCAGAGGCGTCAAACAAAACGCTAGTCACCATCCTTAAAAATACCGTCGCAGATAGTCATAAGGATTGGCACATACAAATCCCACTTGCCATTTGGGCTTATCGCACTAGTATTCGGACGCCCATTGGGGCAACTCCGTTTTCACTAGTGTATGGCTCAAAGGCAGTAATGCCTCTTGAGTTGGAAATTCCTTCCCTCCGCATATCAATGCAGGAATTCATCGATGATGACACTACACGGCAGGCCCGGTTAGACCAACTTACGTTGCTTGACGAAAGACACGTTAATGCTCTCGAGCACTTACGTATCTATCAAGAGCGGCTTAAGAGAGCTTACAACATGAAAGTTCACCTAAGAGATTTTCAGGTTGGTGACCTGGTTCTGAAGGAAAACCAACAAAACTCTAATTTGTCGTACCATATGAGAGACAAATTCGCGACAAATTGGCTAGGTCCTTATGTCATCGATAGCAAAATAGGACCGGGAACATACAGGCTAGCTTCTCTTGACGGTATCAAGGAAATAGAACCCTTGAACATCAGTCATTTGCGACCATTTCATATCTAAGAAAGCCATATACCAAAAAAAAAAAAAAAAAAAGCTCAAAGGATTATCGCAATCACTTGGTCAAAACCAAAAAGCTCCAAGGATTATCGCAATCTCTTGGTCACCCAAAAAAATCTCCAAGGATTATCGCAATCTCTTGGTCACTCCAAAAGCTCCAAGGATTATCGCAATCTCTTGGTCACCAAAAAGCTCCAAGGATTATCGCAATCTCTTGGTCAACCCAAAAAGCTCCAAGGATTATCGCAATCTCTTGGTCACCAAAAAGCTCCAAGGATTAACGCAATCTCTTGGTCAATACAAAAAGCTCCAACGATTATCGCAATCGTTTGGTCAAAAAAAAAAAAATCAAGAAATTCAACAAAAACATAACAACAAAAATCATCAAAAACAACAAAGATTTGCATCTCAATACTAGGCATACTCGAATTCATCAAAAACAACAAAAACACCATGCATAACTTTTACCACACTACAGTCAGTGGTCTGGGAATGTACCAAGAGTTTCAGTGATTCAGTCATCATTTTCCTCTTTAGCCATGTAGTGTCCCAATTCGAACGGATTTTACAAAGGTAGAGTCATACTTGAAATACACCTTGTTACGTAACATCCTAACACAAATCAAAACATTAAAATTCCCAAATTGTGTGAACGAAAGACGAAACCTGCAAAATAATCTAGGTCATCACAAGCGAAACGGTTATCTTGCTCATCCCCCTGTGCGAATGACCCCTAGAATGCTGAGAGTTGGCAAAAGGACAAGCATCCTCCCTACCCAATTCCCTAAGAATCCCTAAAGTTCTCAATAGTTGCAAAACACAAAAAGTTGCAAAATGTCAAAACTCTAAGTTTGAAAAACTATAGTGCACACATCAAAAGGCACAAACAACAGTGATTTTCATCACTCCATATTCCCAATCCCTTACTCAAAAGAAAAACAAATCAAAATAAATAGTGATATTATCACTACAAAAGAGCAAGTATCCCAATACAATTGAGGAAAAGAAAGGAGTTGACCTTGAATCCCTGGAACTCTCAGCATTCTATAGGTCATAAGGCAAGCTTCAGTACCAATTTGGTTGATAGCCTATCGGTAATGTAGTAAACCTCCCGCATGACGATATATCTGTCACATTAACTTGCGTACAGATCAATGTTTGCATGTGGATGAGCTAGCTTATGGCATCCTGGATTACACCATAGATTAATTTTAGTACATACAACAAAGGAATTCGTGGAGCTAATTAGGTGATCCTCGATGCAGAGTTCGGTTGAAAGCCCACTGCAGCCGGCGGTATCCTAACAAATACCACTAAATAAACTCAATTGCACACACAGGGATGTTAAATAACTCGGTCAAAAATAGGTCTGATTCATACCTTGTTCAAAAGTCCTGTAAGATAAAGTACAGTCATGGATAATGAGATAAAACTGTCTGAATCTCAGAAAATCATACATTCATACCAAAACCATCTACGCTACTTATCATCCTTATGATACCATCAGAAAATACAAAAACAAGAAAAAACCAGGTAAATAAAGAGCTTCTTAAACAGCCTACAGTGCAATCACCACAAATATCATTCATCCATTTCAATTTGCATATCACATAGACATCTAAAACATTTGCATTCATCATAACATCTGCAATCATCAAAATGAATAAACATGCATAACAAAAATCACATCATCACATGTACAAATTCAAAAATAAAATAGGTATATATATATCATCAAAAAGATGCCCGCAGGCTACAAAACCGGTCCTCAGACCCCGCAAGCATATCCAAAAACCCAACCTAAGGCGTCGACCACCATGATCACGTAGGATCGGTGCGACGGGAACTACCCCCCGTGGTGTGGGTCCGACGGGACCCTGCAGGGCGGCTACTGCTAGCCCCCGCATCATGCCTACTACCACCCCCCTCATCTAACTGCCTGCGACGAGATGATGCTGACTGCTCAGTCAAACTATCCCTCGTTTGTCAAGAAGATCTACCGATCGAAGGCTCAGGGAGCCGCCTGCCAAGGTGGATGACCTCCCTCTCCAAGTCTATCCGATACAAACACCACTCTGCCTCTCGCCAATGATAGATAGACAATGCATCATCGCGTTGTGCCAAAACTCTATTCCACTCTGCCAACTGAGCTCGTAGAAGATCCCTCTCCAAATCTCACATCTGCAGCAGCTCTGTAAGTCGTGCAACCTCATCGCCTACATCCGACCCCACCTCCTCTGTATCTGCCGGACGCATAGGACTCGCAGGGACAGTAGCTTGCTCAGGATCCAAATGCTCCTCCACATCTTGCATGTCCGGCTGCTCTAGAACACCCAAGTCCACATCCTCATCTCCCACATCCACCATGTCTGCATCATCCAATGGCCCCCCCCAATCACCCCCTGTCGCCTCAGCATCCTCCACTGCTGCCTCAATGCCTCCCAGTGGACCCTCCCCTCTCTAGCACCGCAATACCCACCACGAGTCATACTCAGTGGTAGTACCTACGTCATCCACATCCAACACCTCAATCACTACATTCGACTCCTCGCCCAATGGCACGAGGACCGGTGGCTCCATATCCCTCTCATCTCCATGATGTCGATAGCCTACGGGCTCACTAGGCAACCCTTGGCGCACCCCAAACTGTCATGTAACCCGGCAGTATGAAAAGAACTCATGCTCCGTCCCGTGCTGCCCAGTCAACCATCACTCCCTCCACACCCATCATAGCCACTCTCCAGCCTCAGGCCAGGCTGGACAGTCCCGATAGGGATGCCAAAATACCTCCCCTGGAGTGAGCCGAGAAAAGGCATCAATGTAGTGCTCAACGACACCTACCCATCACCGACTCTACCCCTGCTCCGTAGACTGTCGCCACAAAGCTGCATAACCAATCTCCTCATCCTCCATCGCTGCCCGAGTCATCCACGGTAACCCGGTAGGCCTCTCAACGACTATGTCGTCGCCAACCCCAAGACTGCAATAGAAAACTGCAACTGACACCCTTTCACTGTCGACAGCGGACCCCGTACAGCTCCACGTAAAGCTATGCCAACAAAGTTTGTCCCCATATCAGAATCAACGGTGCCTCTATCAGGCACTCTACCAACTGCCACACCAAATCCAGCAGGTTCCACGGGAACCTCGCACCTGACGAATCAGGGAGAAGAATGTTAGAAATGAGGCCCATCAGGAATGTGTGCCTCACTCCTAACACCCCCCTCTCCTTCCACCAGCTAACCAAAATCCCACCAACCTGGAAATCCACTTCGGCTCTCTCCACCGGGTTTGCTACACCCAGCTCCCCCCATGCCCAAAACATCTCGTAAGTATAGCAGACCGCTGATCAAACGAAGATGTCCTAATAGGCAGACCATCTATCGGAATTCGAAGCAACCAATAAACGCCCTTAAGAGTCACAGTCATCTCCCCTGTCAAGATATGGAAATTATTGGTCCGCGGATCCCAAAGCTTGATCAGGGCCGTCAGATAGGCCTGATACGAAACCACAGGCTCCAGTCGAGCCACCTGCTTGAGCCCAAGGGCATTAAGCCATTCCCAGTCATCATCAGTCAATGCCAAACGTGCCTCAGTAAAGGCAGTGGGTACACGGTACCGGCTCCTAACAACCTGCAAGCAAACAAAAAAAAAAAATAAATAAATATAACAGATCAAATTTTCAGTTCTAGGGTTTCTAACCTTAACTGTTAAACAAAAAAATCATAAAAAATCTTAAAGTTTTGAAAAGCGTCAACACAAAAACAATGTATTAAGTTAAAGCAAAATAAACCCTAGGGTCACTTACAGGTCTCACCTCGGCTCTGCCGCTCGAACCAGTTTGTGCACTCATGATGGTAGAGAGAATTCCAGCAGCACTTCGCTTCGCAGAATTACCTCCTCCTCCCAGAGCTCCAAAATTGCAAGAAAAAAATGACACAAATGAGCCCAAAATCAAGTTTTGGCCATTAAATAGGCCTATTACGCTGGAATTCGTCCTTGACTAGGACGAGCACTCTGATCAGCGCTCGTCCCACCCAGGGACGAATTCTCCAGCTGGAATTCGTCCCACCCAGGGACGAATTCAGGCCACCACAAAAAAAAAATCAACAAAAATGACTAAAAATGCACTAAAACAAACAATTAAATTGCCTGACATGATTGCAAATGCACTTGACAACATGGGCATACAAAATCGACATCGGGGTCAGAAATTATCACTATCCTACTCCCTAAGAAGGCTACCATAGCCGGACCGCTCCATGGGAAGACAGACTTTGACAATTTAATCACAAAATGGTGTCACAAAAAAACAACAAAACAACAAAAAAATGCAAGACAAAACAAACAATAAACATTGCCAGACACAAATGCTCTTGCACTTAACCTCTTGGCATAGCAAAATTTATGTCGGGGTTTGCATTGTCACTATCCTACTCCCGAAGAAGGCTACCATAGCCGGATCGCTCCACGGGAGGACGGATTGCCGACAATTCAATCACCAAATGGTGTCACAAAAACAACAAAAACAGTACAAAATTCAACAAAAACACAGCAAAAATAATGCCGGACACAAGTGCTCTCGCACTTAGCCTCTAGGCAAAGAAAATCGATGTCGAGGTCCAAATTATCGCTCTCCTAATTCCCCAAGAAGGCTATCATAGCTGGACCGCTCCACGAGAAATAGGTTTTCGACGATTTCACCTCATTATGACATCACCAAAAGGGTTAACACCCACCAAAAATAGGTTCATATGTTGGAAAAATTGCACAAGCTTAACGGTAAACCCTTTAAGGCATACCTGCACAAGTCATCTTGGGTCAAGCGACTCATCGCTTCTCTCACGAAGGTCATTCCCTCATCGATTCGTTGCTTGAGGGGGTAGTCACACTTAGTCACCAATCAACAATCACACACCCAATTAAGGAAAACGCCATGCATTCAAAGAATCATTGACAAAGACAATCATGCTCCTGCTTGGGGCAGTAAACAAGCAACAATCAAATCAATCAAACACTTGGCATTTCGTGAATCATGAACACAAGGTTCCCCCTGAGGATAAAAATGCCCTTCACTTGTTCATGACTGATCAATGTCTAAGTTCAAGTCACACCTCACCAAAACAGGTTAATACTTGAAATCAAATTCCTTAGCTCGTCAGAAGCAAGGATTCAAGAATGCATGCCCTTTCCATACTTGGGGCATCAAAAGTTGGTTAGGTTACCAAGAAACCCTAATCATTAGTGCTTTGGTTATCTATTTTTGCTCAGCACTGCATCACCCACAGCGCTTCCCAAAAAGGGGCATCTATAAACACCAAAACAGCACCAATTCGATTATGTGATTGCAAACACTGATCGCTTTGACAAACACAGCCCCCAGGGCAGCCCTCAGAGGTTAAACAGGTGGTCTTAACCACTTTCATAGCAATTTTGTAAGGTCAAGAAGCAATTTGGCACACTTGGACACTTTGCCCAGTATTCGTCTCACCCAGGGACAAATTCAAAATAGAATCCGTCCCACCCTAGGACGAATTCTAAGCTTAACGGGCAAAAAGACAAATGGTGCCATGTGGCAGCCCAGAACAGTCAGTTAATGACTCCTGCCTTGCACGCATGTGTAGGTGGACAGAGGGGCCATTAGAAGACTGTTACAAAAGGCATTTATCAAAGCTCAAGTCAATGGAGGACTCCCCTCCCTCATTGGAAGACAAGACTGCCATATGGCACCTATGACCAACACATGGCATTTGTGCTTCCCTCCCAAAAGAGACCCCATGGGTCTCTAAAAGGTGGGACTTTTCTCACCCAAGATAGATAGGTTGAAGGAGTTTTCAAGCAACGAAGTGCTGCCGAATTGAAGACCCACTTGCATCCCTCTTGGTTCACCTTCCCACATCCACCAATCTCTTTTGCAAGGGAGGTTGTTGGGTGGCCTTTGGAAGCTCGAACCTTACCCAAATCCAACGCATGGACACCTCAACCAACCAATTCACCGACCCCCCAATCCTAAGAGGTTTTGGGCCCATCCCTGGTGGATTGGCTCCAAAATCAAGTGCCAACGGTGGGAGGCCCACTTGGGCACCCCCGCACCTCCCAAGTCCTATTTTTAGTTTTTGAGAATTTTAGATCATTTTTCAGATTGCATTTGGTGTTATTAGGTTTGATTAATCCATAGCTGCAATTTTGTAACTTTTGGTCAGATTTTAGTATGTTTTGTGTTGCTTTGTCGTTTCGCTAACTTGTAGGTGTCAAGGTCAAATTCTCGAGGGTGGAGGCCAAATTGGGAAAATCCGACCATCTGGGTCATCCCAAAATGGCCCCAATTACATAACCCCCCTATTTGTAGGCGTTTTACAGGTCTCGGGATCCAACATTGGAGCAACAGTAGGTCGGTTTCTTCAACACAGAAGAATTCGTCCCACCCAGGGACGAATTGCAGTCAGAATTCGTCCTGCCTGGGGACGAATTCCAGTTTAAGGTAGATTGGCTAGCTGTCTCAGTGGCAGTGGCCTTCTGGTAACTTTTTTTATCTTCTGTCAAGTTTTGAAGCCATTTGGACTCATTGTAATTACTGTTTTAGGCAAATATTTACATGCATATTTCGTTAGTTTTAGAGAGCAAATGCTTTTCATTTGCTGCAGGTGCTACTGACATCTTGGTTGTCTCTTTGTTTGCAGGAGAAGCAGCAGAGGTGAAGAACTCATCGACATCAGCGGCGGCATCATCTTGGCCCGCCCATTGCAATCATGGGCACGCGGAAAGAGGAATCATTCAGTGATTGTAATCAAACTCTATTTGCGCTCCTAGCCCCTGAAAAGGGAGGAGACATCATTGTAACATAGATCAAGGGATATTAATGAAAGGGCTGTGTTTTCTCTATTTGATTGTGTCTCTTCCAATGTGTTTCTTTTCCATTTCATGCAATTTACATTTCTAGGACTTAAGCGTACTTAATTTTGAATGCAATCGCACTTGGTGTTTCCTTTGCCCGAATCTCGTGCTTTCATGGAGAATGTACATTGACAATAATATGGATTTAAACTTGTTAAAATCTATTGTAGTAGAGAGTGCTTTCAGAAAATAAGTTAAAATATTTGCATTGATGTTTTACACATGCATGGAATAAAACATATATTTTTTAATATTAATATTATAAGAAAAATTATCTAATATTCACAAGAAGATATAGCAAAGGTTAATATTATATATAAGTTTTAATATATTTAAAGCTATGCATAAGAGACAGGAATTTTCTTAATTAAACAACTTAAATGACCATGATTTAGTACAATCTAATGTCCAAATTGAGATGTATTGAGAATGTTTCTAAATTCATCCATGGCATTCACAAGTGTATCCTAGGATACCAAGTTAGAGTGTTTTTAATAGTGCTTAAATATAGTCGCAACATACAATTATGCATATATAATATAACATAAGTGATATAATATTATACACTAAGAATATTTGTATGAGTAGAAATAAATGATAACCAATCAATCTAATGATCTACCATAAATTATTTTTGCCTTGATGGTTCTTGTTTCTTTAGAAACCACAAATACCTTACTCACTTCTTGCTATAAAGTTCATCACCCCCTTTCCTTAATCAACTCTCTTGATTTTTATGATTTTCTATCTCATGGCCATGTTAGATTGGATTACAAGATATCTAACATTTATCATTCACACTCTAGAATGCAAATGAAACTTGATTAATTGATACAAGATCGGGATAACTCAATTAATGTAAGGTTCATTAACCCTACTACTTGGGAAACAAGCACACACCATGTATTTGCTTGAGAATACATTCTAATACATTTCTAGACAACAATAGAATGATAAGCAGTAGAGTAAATATGATCCAATTGGTCCTCCAATTAGGAATCCATAGTTTGATGACATTTAAAACCTTTAATAGTGTCCTTATGAGCATGAGCAATGATTTTTCCAATATTTAAAATCATATTTTGCCTAGCATCCTCCATTCAATTACCATTTTGATGGATATTGTATGTAATGCATACCTCTCTATATTATCACTAGAAAAGATCCAAGTATGGATGAGCTTAATTTAAAATATATTTCTAATATTGATTTGTAGGAGGTGCTACTTTCTTACTCAAATGTACTTATGATGTTCATGATACTCATATTGATATTCCAAAATTTGAAGGTATAGATCTATATAATTATATATCCAAGATGTAGTGCCTCGTACACTTGCACCATATTTTTTAGGATAGTCATGTTAGCTTGGCCTCTTATGACCTCAATACCTACCCCTATAAGTTTTTTCTCTAGGAAATCAAGCATCATCCATCTTGTATTTTTAGAGTTCAAGAAAATGTTTGTACTCAAGTTTGACATGGGCTTATTTCTTTTCTTATTATATGATTTATTTGATGAAAATCAAACATGCAAGATTGATTAAAGACTATAATAATAAGCTCATCGACCTTCTCATATATACCTATCATCTACATCTAGTGATAGTGGTCTAGCCTTTAGCCATGGCTTTAAATATGACATAAAGAAAAAGGTCAATCTTTTGGATCCATATACCCTCCATAAGGTAGAATGCTCAGATCATATAACTAAAAATAATCTCTAGTTGTCTCATCCTCAACAATGACATTATTTTAATCTTAGATGATAGTATTTCAAAAACTACAATGAGGACCATCCACCATGATCCTTCTACTCCAAATATAGAATATGTGATATATGACATCAAACATGTGAAAAGTTGTATATCTTTCATCTAAAAGTTAAGTATAAGGTTCTTTTAAGGAAAACATTTGAGATGTGCTTTTATAATAAAAATCACTAACCAAAGTAAATGATTTTGAGCAAGAAATGGATATCATTATCCTTTCAAAATTTACCTCAATAAGACAACAATCCCATCACACCATCAAAGTTGAAAGATTCATCACATGCTAACATGTTAATGTATTGATTAATTTCAAATAATATCACAACAAAATTACCAAAAATTTAACCACTAATTTTTAATTTTTAATTTTTAATTTTTAATTTTTTACAATATTATCGAAGTTTATTCTACTTCTATCATGTCAATGGTCATGCTCAACTAGTTTGAATGTGTAGAACGTTTCCAAAATCGGATGAGGGCCGGCTTATTACGAAGGCAACATTGTTTATTTCTTTAATATTTTCTCAAAGAAATTTTATTAATTTTTAAATAAAAAACTATATAGTTGACCATTAATATATGTCTTATTATCCAAAAACAATATTTAATGACGGGCGTGATTCAGTGCCAAGTGTTGACTTTCAAATAAAATATCATTACTCAATAATTGTTCACCACGACAATTAACATTCCAAATATATATATCAAACACTAAAGCCCCAAATAAAAGTTATATATATATATATATATATATATATATATTATTTTCGTCCGATATACGCGGTTTATTTATTGGATTCTCCGACTGGACATCGTAGGAAACGTTTACAAGCGAATATTGGATCAAATTTGGCCCTTTAAAATCCCCTCTCCTCCTTTCCTCTTCCCACTCCCATCTCCCACGCCAAGACTTTATTTCCAAAATAATCTTCCACCCCTTTCTGCTTCGTCTCATAATCTGTTTTCTCAAATATTTTCCTCCTCATGGCGCGGTGGAGGCTATTAATGGCGCTGGTGGCCACGGTTGCGTTGATTGCAGCTGAAGTGGCGGACTGTAAGTGTTTTTATGAAATCTTGAGTATAGAGGAGGAGAAGTTACTTTATATTAAGCTCTTACCTTAAAGAGTGAAGTTACTATCTACTAAACCCTTACCTTGTTTTTTTTTTCTCTTTTGGCAGCTGCACCAGCTCCTTATTCAAGTAAGTTCTATAGCGGAGGAGAATGAGAGTGATTGTGCGCATTAAAAATTTAAGTTACTTTACAAATTTAAACGTTTGCCATTTTTATATAAATTTTTATTTACGGTGGTCTCTGATATATGCTGACGGCATCTTGGCATCTTACAGTTAATGTCATTGATCCACCTTTGCCCGGCGTAGCTCTAGCTCCTAGCCCAGGCGTAGCTCTGCCTCCTAGCGCAGGCACGGTTACGGCGGCGTCGATCCTGTTGAGCTTCCTGGCCGTGGCAGCGCTTCTAACGAAGGCGTTCCGTTAAATTGGCATGTGGTTTATCAGGGGATTCGTGCTTGACAATGGTTTAAGGATGGGTTGGGCATGTCATAGATGATGGTTTGGCTATTTTAGAATAGATGTGGTGTCTACTGGTCAGCCAGAGAAATTTTCTCTTTAGGGTTTTAGGGTTTTGAGATTTCAAATCTGTTAATGTCTATCGGTACGATTTTGGTTTATTAATAAATTGGTAAAAGTTTTTTTTTACTTTTGACCTTTATATTAAAAAAAAAAAACATTTGAGGGGAAAAACGGAGGATCAAGCTCAATCCTATGGAAAGTAAGAAAATTAGTTCACAAATATATAAGTCGGTGTACATTAAAAAAAAAAACAAATTAAATAAGTTGTAGTTTGTTTTGATTGGGTTATTCTTATGAATAGGTTATATTTCTTATTTTTTTATAAAATATATTATTTATTAATGTTTATAAAATATATTATTTATTAATTTTTTATGTTTAGGTAATTGGTTAGTTGATATTAATTTTTAAAATTTTATTTGCTTAAATATTTTTTAAAAATTAAATTTTAAAAATTGAATTCCATTAATATGAAGATCAACATTATTTTTGAAAAAATATATGTTGCTTTGTGTTATAATTTTTCAAATGCATGATTAAGGAATAAATAAATACATAATTAATAATTAAATATTTATTAATTTATTTTTAAATTTAAACTAAAAACATATTAAATTATATATAAACATATGTATACTAAACAAAAACTTAAAATTATTAAAAATAATAAATATGTACTTATATTTATTATGTACTTGTTTAATAGCTTCTAAGCACTAAACCTTTTAAGAAAAGATAGTCTACTCACATTCCGCTAAAAGCCCTTAATGTTATATATGTACTTATAGATACAGGATAATAAAAAAAACCCTCAATGAAGGGCTGCACATAACGGGAGAACCATTATAGGACATTAACGCTTGCTTGAATTGGCTACCCAACTTCTTATAATTGTTAAAATGTAGTCTCAAATGATGTTAGCAAAGGGATAACGTCATTTTGAGTAAAGGGATAACGAAGAAGTTTGATGTTTTTAATTTTTTATTACTCAAGGAATTTTTAAAAGATTTATGAATTCTGAATTTTACTTTGAATTGTTACATAAAGAAATGTTAAAGTTTTAGAGAGTCATAAGTTATCAAATTTTCTTTCAAGAAAAATATTTTAGAGTAGGAAATTTAAATCCTTTAAATTTAAATTTTTATATACCACCTTGATCAAGTATCCACCATATTTTGATAAATCTTAACCTAACTCATCCTCCTATATACAAATAAGAAAATAAAACTCTTGAAGCATTGTTTAAGCTCGTCTACAATTTGCTTTAGTAGGTTACTAATAAACATCAATGGTCTAGAGTTTTTGCTCACATTAATATAATATTTGATATTTGAACATGCACAACATAGGTATGCTTGACCCAATTGTTTCCAATTTGAATCATAGATGAAAGGATAAGCCTTTAACAAAGCAATAAACCAAAAGATTGTATAATTACCCTGGTTGACTTACCATCTAATAATGTTTTTTGATCAATTGTAAACTATTCAAAATGAAATTCCATGTTGGTGACATTTTTCGTAGGGTTATTTTATTAAATAATTTTATTGCAACAAAAAATCCTATATATTTTTCAAATATCATTTTTGCCCAACTCTTTCCTTGACCTTTGATAATATCCATCTATTTTTTGTCCCTAAGGCCAAACTCATAAGTGTTAAATTCCATAAAATTTCTCCAATATTATTATCCCACTTACAAAGAGGACACCTAAAAATCTCTTTGAATTTTATCAGTTTGTGATACTACACCTACTAGTAATCTTGAATGTGATATTATATAAATAAAAATTGATTGCAAGGAAATATTTATGAGTTGTAGCCTTCATGCCATAGTTAAGAACATACATTTCCAACCTATTAAACAAGTTTTAATTCTATCTAAACAAGAGACCGCAAGCTCTTCTTAATTTCCTTTATGATAAAAATCAAAACGAAAGTGATTGACAAACAAATATAATTCTAAACCCTAAAACATCTACAATAATTTGATGCAAATATAGGGTCCTAAAAATGTTAAAGTAAAAGGATGGTCTCCTATAGTAATTACTTTCTTATGTTTCTTTGAAAACCCAAAATTTCCATGGATATCCTCTTTATGTAATTCTTTATTATGTTGCTCTTGAAACCCTATAGTGCAATGAATAAACTCTACATTACTTTTATTTTTATTTCAAGAAGAGGCTTTTATGCTACTTGGGTAAAATGAAGATGATATACCTATAGTAACCTTTATCTCATTCACCTTATTCATTTTAAATTTAACTCTCTATATTATTTAACTCCTATTTACATCACTTTCATGAATTTCAAAGAGTTCCAAAAAATGGATCTATCATGGCCAAAGTTTGGGGCATAGATATTTGAAGTAATCCAATAGAACCCTAAGGTTTATGAGGAAAACATAATATTTGTAACTCTATTTGATATATAAAAGGTCGATCCATCTAGAGATTTAGGGTCCCACATACATAACAATCCTCCTGAAGCACCATTGGCTGAATTTTCCACACAATCGAGTTCTTTCTAGATTCTCTTTTTAATCAATTCAACACTACTACTATCCATTTTTGTTTCCTATAAAATAATAATATCTGATCTCTAATATTTCCTAATGGAGGCAAAGACTCGCTATTTGGGTAACCCATTTAGACCTCTAATATTCCAAGAGAGTATCTTTATTTACGTGATTTGATATTGTATTTCCTATTAGGAGATTGAGGGGAGTGGCAAAATGAATCAAGCTTAAGTTTTTTACCTTTTGAATCCTTTTCCTTTTCAAAATTTAGCTATGATTAAAGTTTTTTTGTGACACCTACTTCTGTGTCTCGATTCATAACAACTTTATTAGAAGGTTTTCCAACCTTCCTATTCGTCTCAACATTAATAGGGTCTTTTTGGATGCTTCTTGTTTTAGGACAAGAAAGTATTGCCCTTGATGACCCTCCCTAAGGAGAGGGGATTGAAATTATTTTTTAAAATCCTTGGTCTTCAGTGGATATCCATGGTCAACCATAATCTTCAGGAGGGAAGAACCACCCTCAACTACTTCTTGAGGAACCTCAATATCCTCTTGAGCCTCTTCCTAAGAATATAAGCAGAGAAAATAATTTTGAAGGAACTCTTGAGGAATAAGAGTTTCAAAAATCAAATCATCATGGTCAAGCTGAGGAAGGCCTCTATAGAAACTATCAATATTCCAACCACCAATAGATCGTCAATGACAATTCACAATTGGGATGTGAAACCTCCAAAGGACCCTCCATGGTCTCCAAGCTCTAGACCTAGCTTTGGGACTTCACTTGCTACATCTTAGCCGAGTTCTTCTTGGGAGAACCCATTTTATTCTAGATGTTTCTAGAGCACAAATAAAGAGTTTGACCAAAATTATTGTAGGTAGAACGCCTAATGGATATATTCTCACAAATTATGGGTTGAATCAAAGGGCCATGACTAGAGATAATTTCAATATGGCCCGAAACATTGGCTTTAGGATTTGCCATCATAGACATCTTGGTAAAAATTATTATGGATTTGGCCTTTGTGGTGGAATTAATCAGGACCAAATCACTAATGGCCTTATCAATTCCTCTTAGGATATCTTTGTGCCAAAAATGGAAAGGTAGATCTGTAAGTCTAACCTATAGAGGGACCGTGTTCACTTTCTAAGTTCTAGGGTTAATATTTGGTCCCTATCTGCGTAAGAAAATATCCCTTTTACCTAAGAACTTTGAGTCTTCCTTATAGTTTAGCTTAATGAGGAAGAAATCATTATAAATCACCACGATATCTAGGGATCCTTTGGATTTCCACTTGATTAAAACCCATATTTTGATGGCATCAATATTAGGTCTACCCCCTTGGAATTTTCCAACTAGCTTCCAAAAGCCTTCCTCCACGTTAATAGCCAATGACTTGTCTAGAATAACCAACTTGTTATAGGAGGGAGAAAAGTAAAAAAGAGTAGTAGAATTATGAGAACCGTAACCTTTTGTGGTGATCATAGAAAAGGAGCACACACCTAGGTTAAGGAACTAACCAAAGCTTGGGGACCCACCCTCGGGCTTGCAAAATGAACTCTCATGAGCTTTGAAATAGGGAGAAGCACTGCTAGTAACCACAACCTCAAGATTCGGGTCCTCACAAAGTGAACTTCCCTTAGCACTAACCAACAACTCCTCAACCTGAGAACCAACCACATCATCCATCGCCTAAAAAATACCTTTATTTACATCTGAGCCATCCCTCCCACACAAATGCTACATTGTTCTGCCTTTACTAGATTCAAAATCTTTGAATCTCATATTTACAACTTCAAGGACAATAATCCTTCTTGTTCTTACCGAAAGAGTCCACACTATGAAATTTTATATTATCAACCATCAATTTTTACATAAATAAGTATAAATAAAAGTTGATTTACACAATGCACATACATAAGATGGGATCAAGGTACATAAAATATAATATTTACAAATTATAAACATGATTAGCTAAAAAAATATTGTTTAATATTAAATTATTAAAAATCAACTCTTATATCAAATGACATTAGCTCAACTATTTAAATTCCTCAATTTTCAAGGAGGCTCAATTTCGAATCTTGGAAATTGATACATGCATAATTTCCAAACTATTATCATACCACTATATGATATGATGTAATACAAGTTGGGTGGTCTATTTCAATACCATATAACTAGTTATAAAAATAATAAACATATATATAACTAAGTCTAAATACTACTCTATGAAATATTATAGGTTTTAAACTCTTCATATTAGGATATGTCATAGTGGATCTATAAAAAAATATCATATGATCACCATAATGTATTAGTACAAAATACAATCTTTGTCCTTGTATTTAATCAAGAACTTAGTCTTATAAAATATTTAGGATATGAAATATAAGAAATATTAAAAATACCAAATTACTATAATTATATAAGAAAAATTAAACAAACATAATAGGACAATATCAATGATTAATTATTTTTCTAGATATATATGATGTTTAGAAAAGCATATTTTTAATGTGCAAAAATAATATTACAAATTATGTAAATAAAATAAGCCCAATACACTAAGATAATATAGATCGTTTGGCTCTTCTTTGGGAGGTCTAAGGTTCAAATTGAAATGTTTTACTGTGTGTTAATTTTCTATTGATAAATGTAGCTCTCATAGGGGTCATGGTTTGGAGGAGACTGCTCAGCCCTATATGTTGGTCATAGGGGTTTATCACACTATCTGAATATCTTAAGAAATGAAAAGTTGGTAACTAATAGGTATCAACTTTAATTAAGGATACTTCATTCCTATTAAAATAAATATCATGAAGATATTACATATATGTGGGAAAGGAAATGGTGTAGTTGATTATTTGGCAAACATTGGATTTTATTTTGATCAAAGAAATTTATGGAAAAAATAAATTTTCCTTTAACTCTTTTAAGGATTACCTCATCATAGGTAGTAAAAAAGTATATTATTTGGGGTGTTATATTTTGATGTTGTCGATATTGTTGTTGCTTTTGGGGTCTATTGGTGTTACTAATGTAATTGTATGTTGTTGATATTACAACAATTGTGGTTCTAGAAAATGCTACTGTAACGTAATTATGTTTTTTTATGCTACTTATATTACCTATTGTTGATAATTGGAACGATTGCTACTACTAGTCATGTGGAAAGGAGGAATAAACAATAGTCAGGTCACCCTTTGCTTCCTTGCTAGAAATAGATTTTGATATCAGCTAGAATGTTATTTTTTCTAGTTTTATTCTATAATTTTTGCTACAACTTTGCTTTTATCTCATGTTATCCAGGGAGCATATTGATGTTTAATTTGTTACCTTGGATAACTTAATTCTGTAATAGGGTTGGGACCTTCCAAAACCCCTTTTTTTCACCATTACCAAAAAATATATACCAGTACAAAATAATATTGTTATTCTTAAATTTGATCAAATACTTAATTTTATAAAATATTTATGATATGAAATTAAAAAAAAATCTAAAATATAAAAATACTATAACTATAAAAATTAAAATTTGTGAAAAATTAAAATAATATAAATAATTAATTTTCAATATATAAAATATTTAATAAAAATTTAATATAAAAAATAATATTATAAATTATCTATATATAGATTTGGTTAGTGTGAAAAACCCTTACAACCTAGGGTTGGGCATCCTCATCCCACCATAACCTCTCATAAAGAGAGATTTGAGCTTATCAATAGGAAATTTAACACACACCCACCCCCTCACACACTCACCCATGTCATGGTTTGAACTTTGGACCTTTCAAAGAAGAGCCAAAGCCTGAACCTTTGTGTTGTCCCCCTTGGAATTTTTAATTTAGTTAGTGTCAAAAACACCTATGATCGATGCTTGAACATCCCCATCCCACCTTAACATCTAATAAAAGTGAAAGGGGCCAAACACACATTTATACACACCCACCCTGGACATCCTCATCCCACCATAACCTCTAATAAGGGTGAGATCTAAGCTTATCAATAAGTGCCAAACACACATTCATACACACCCACCCCTCACACACTCGTCGTCCACATCACAGGTTTGAACCTTGAATCTTATGAAAAAATAAAATCCAAACCGTTGTTCTACCCTTAGACAAATTAAAATTTTAACTTCACTTATTTTTGTCCACACTAGTCATCCACATCAAAGTTTCAACTTTGAATCTTATAAAAAAAATAAAACTCAAACCTTTATTCAACTCTTCAAAACAAATTAAATAACAAATAATAATCACCAAAGTAAATGATTTTGAGCAAGAAATGGATATCATTATCCTTTCAAAATTTACCTCAATAAGACAACAATCCCATCACACCATCAAAGTTGAAAGATTCATCACATGCTAACATGTTAATGTATTGATTAATTTCAAATAATATCACAACAAAATTACCAAAAATTTAACCACTAATTTTTAATTTTTAATTTTTTACAATATTATCGTACATTATTCTACTACTATCATGTCAATGGTCACGTTGAAATAATTTGGATGTGTAGAACGTTCCAAAGTCGGATGGGGGCCGGCTTATTAAGAAGACAACTTTATTTACTTTAACAAATAAATTTTGTTTATTACGAAGGCAACTTTGTTTACTTCTTTAACATTTTCTTAAAGAAATTTTATTAATTTTAAAGTAAAAAGCTCTATAATTTATCATTAATATATATATTTTAAAATGAAAATTTTTTGGAACCATTTTGGTATGGAAGACTACAACTAGAGGTCAACATTATTAATTGAATTTTAAATACTTAATTCAACTTTTCGTAGGTAAAAATTGAACTTTGAACCCCTCTTAAAAAATTGCCCTCTCCTCTCCAATTTACCTATAATACTTGAATAATTGATCATTAATATATTCCGAACAATATTTAATGGGAGGGACGTGTTTGACTACTAAGTGTTGACTTCGAAATGAATTTGAGCTTTACGTGTCAATAAAATATCATTGCCTCAATAATTGTGCTCCACACGACAATTAAACATTCCAAATATATACATCAAACACTAATGCCCTGAGTAAAAGTTAGAATAACACATTTATGCGAGAACAAAACTTATCTCCACGTCAGCACGGTCGTCTTTGATATATGCTGACGTGCGGCGGCAGATTGGCATCTTACAGTTACAGTTATAATCCGCGATCCACCTTTGCTCGACGTAGCTCTACCTCCTAGCGCAGGCATGGTTACGGCACCGTCGATGCTGTTGAGCTTCTTGGCGGTGGCACCGTCGATGCTGTTGAGTTTCTTTTTGTCAGTTGTAATTTTAGCCATTTTTTTAGTTTTTTCATATTTATTAGTTGAAGTTTCATATGATTATGAGTAAGTGAGAGAACTTTATTTTCACTATTTTAAAATAAAAAAACACCACTTTTATAAGTATTTTTTGGATTATTTTTATTTTTCAATGAGTTTAAACAGGTTATTATGAGGGAGTTCCAACCATTTTTTGGATTTCCTTTAAAAGCACAATCAAAATTAATTTTTGATAAACCCAATTTATGAGTATTTTTATTTTACCATAGATGGAAGCCGATCCTTTGTTTTAATTTCGTTGTACATGACTCTTCCATGTATATTTAATTCATGTAACTAAGTCGTTAGCATCCTTTTTTCGTACTAAAGACTTCACATGATGACCACCATATCTATAAACACTAAACACTATGAAAGAAACAATATTATAGTTTTAAACTTGGGTATGATTTTGAGATTTAAATTTACAATTAGTTTATTATTCTAAAAACTTACGGAAGGATCAATCCTCCATAGAATACATAATGCTTTAGTTTTAAAATAATTAACACAACATTTTATATCAATCCTCCATAGAATACATAATGCTTTAGTTTTGAAATAATTAACACAACATTTTATAACATCCTTCGATGTTTATGGAGCTATCCAACTTCTTATATTTTAAAAAAAGTAGCCTCAAATGATGTGAGCAAAGGGACAACAAAGAAGTCTATTGTTTCTAACTCCACATAAGGCACATCTAAAAGGTCAATGAATTCCTCTTTAAAGATTATTTTCTATAAGAATCTTACTTTGAATTGCTCTCCAAAGGAATGTTAAGGTTTTAGAGAGAGCCATTAGTTACCAAATGTTCTTCCAAGGGAAATATTTGAGAGTAGGAAATTTCAATTCCTCTTAATCCTTATATACCAACTTATCCACCATATTTTGATAAATAATAAACCAACTCATCCTTATGTGTACAAATAGGTAAATAAAACTCTTGAAGCATATTTTAAGCTCATCTACAATTTATTTGATTTCCTCCCCTTCAACCAGGTTACTAATAAAAATGGATGGTCTAGAGTTATTGCTCTTTGAACATTTATAAACTAGGTATGCTTAAGCCAATGGTTTCCATTTTGAATCATAGATCAAACAATAAGCCTTCAACCAAGCATCAAACTAAAAATTTGTATAATTACCCTTGTTGACTAACCATCTAATATGTTTCTTGATTAATTGTAAACTATTCAAAATTATGGTCCATGTTGGTGATACTTTGGGTAGGGTTATTTTACTAAATAATTTCATTGCAACAAAGAACCTATATATTTTTAAGTAACATATTTTCCCAACTCTTTCATTGATCTTTAAATAATCTCCATACAATGTTTGTCCCTAAGGCCAAACTCATAAGTCTTCAATTCCACAAGTCTTCTTGTTCAATATTATTTCCTTTTCAAACCCTATCCCACTCAAAAAAGGAAACCTAAAATTTTCCTCATGTCCTTTCCAAAGAAAATCTCTTTGAATTTTATCATTTTGTGATGCTACACCTACTAGAAAAATTGAATGTGACATTATATAATTAGGAATGTATTGCAATGTAGTATTTATGAGTTGTAGCCTTCTTGTCATAGTTAAGAACATAACTTTCCAACCTACCAAACAAGCTTTCATTCCATCTAAACAAGAGACCCTAATAACTTTTTAATTTCCTTTATGATAAAAATCAAAACCAAAGTGGTTGATGAAAAAAAATTATTCTAAACCCTAAAATGTTTACAATAATTTGTTGTAAATCTAGGGTCCTAAAAATACTCAAATACAAGGGTTCTTCTCCATAGTAATTAATTTATTATGTTGCTAGAAAACCCTAAATTTTCATGGGTGTCCTCTATATGTATTTATTTATTATGCTACTCTTGAATCTCTACAATGCAATGAATACACTCTCCATTACTTTTATTTTTATTTCAAGAAGAGGATTTTATGATACTTGAGGAATATGAAGAAGATATACCTATAGTAACCTTCTCCTCCTTCATGTTATTTACTTTAAATTTACATCTCTATCTTCTTTAAATCTTAAATTTGAATGTACACATTGAAATTCCTTATCCCATATATCATTTTTATTTCTAATGGATGATTTGAGTAAATTGTAATAGCCTTTGTCATTTGATGATGCAAACTATTCTTTTTTCACTTTCTCAAGAGTGGAAAATTTTGTATTTGACACTTCTACTATGATATGGTGTGCTTATTTTACATTGAAGTTTGTCTCATGCCCAAAATTTTCCATCATTTTACATTATCATGTCATGTGTCCATTCTCATTACACCTACAACATCATAATTCAATGTTTTCATAATGCACTTATTGATCCCATTATTTTAATTTAGATTTATTCATAATGGACTATTGGCTTTCCTAAAATATATATCCCTATTGGATTAACTCCTCTAGAGTATTGCAAATATTCTTAAAAACCTCCTTATTGATGAGTTGATATGGATGTCAAAAAGGCTAAACCATACCAAAATCCTTTTAATAGTCTATGTCTCCACATACAAATTTTCACTCCATGGTTTTAAATATAATGCATCATGGCACCTAAACCTTCCACCATTCATACAATGAGAAAAAAATCATTTTATAAGAAAATTCATGGAATAATTTGAATTTAATTGCTACGTTGATAGGAAATTTTAGATATGGGAAGGAGTATTTCAGCAACATCATCTCATAAATGCTTAACCAATGTAATGAATTCTATTATACATTGAGATAATTTACCATGCTAATCAATGTATTCAAAAACCTTATGCAATAAGCAATGGTGAAAATTGAAAACCTAATTTACGGTTTGGAAGATCTAAAAAAATAAGATCGAAGCAGCTTGCACACCAAATATAAAAAAGGTTAGAGTTTTGTGGAAAACACCCACACCAACCTCAAAAAGAGACATGAAAAATTAGCAACGATGGCTCTTAGATGTGGTAAATCACCCTAAGATCAATCTCTTCTACAATACAACAATCACTTGAATTTAGAAAAAAATTAGCTACCTCATATGTGTGATGGGATGGGATGCTACCACCACACCAAATGAAATTGTTTAATGAGTTCATGCACCCCTTTGACATTAATAACTTGAGACAATATAACCTAAACATAAATTAAAAGATAAACTTAACATGAAGAATGACAAAACATTCTAGAAAAATTGTTTCTCAACTAGGAAAGTCTAACCAATTTTTTTTCAAATCACCATTGGGAAAATAAGCCTAAAGTCACATAAAATTGAACACTTTCATGCACCTCACCTTAATGCTACAATTTTTTTTATAAGAACATCATTAAATATTAAAAGGAATTTTGGATGGATAATGTAACTATAATATCTTCTATGGCCCAAATTACTCTGGTTAATTTCAACTCCTTCACATTGAGATATGCATATTTGATACTTCAAGTGATCATGTTATAAGTCTTATAATATGTACATACATAAGTTGAGATCAAAGTACCTCAAATATGATAAAAAAAATTCTTAAACATGGCAAATTTGAAAACATGAAATTCTATATTGTCAACCATAAACTTATATATAATAAGTCTAAATAAGAGTTGATCTACACAATGTACATACACAAGATGGCATTAAGGTACCTCAAATATAATAAGTACAAATTTTAAACATGATTAACTATAAAATATAATTTAACATTAAATTATTAACTCATATATCAAATGACATTCCTAATCTAAAAAATATATATCAAATGACATTAGCTCAACTAATTATTTTCATCAGTTTTCAAGAAAGAGGTCCAATTTCGAATGACATTAGCTCAACTAATTATTTTCCTTAATTTTCAAGAAAGAGGTCCAATTTCGAATCTTAGAATGTGATACATGTATAGTTTTCAAACTATTATAATATCACTGTAATACAAATTAAAAAATTAATCGGTTAAAATATAATTAACACATGTAACTAAGTCTAAATAATTCTCTATAAAATATTATAGGTTTTATACTCTCCATATCATGGCATTTCATAGTGGATCTATAAAAAATCCCATATGATCCGCATAATGTATTAATACAAAATAACATCTTTGTCCTTCTATTTAATCAAGTACTTAGTCCTATAAAACATTTAGTATAGGAAATACAAAAAAATAAAAAATAAAAAAATACTATAATTATATTAAATAAGGGTCAAATGGAAAATATAAATGATTAATTATTTTTCTAGGTTTATAAGATGTTCGTAAAAATAATATTACTAATTATGTGAACAAAATAAGAACAATATACCAAGATAATATAAACCTTTTATTAGTTTTCTAGATGTATATGATGTTTAATAAAAGATATTTTTGATGTGCAAAAATATTATATTTATATTTATATTTTGATACATAAAGGAGTTAGTTATATTCATACTATTTTCAGTAATTGGTAAGTGTAAACTTCAAACCATAGAGGTCACTCTCACAAGCCTATACCACCTCATTATTGTTGACCCAGTGTAAAAGGGACCATTGATCACTCAAGATTGCAATAAGCATGTCCCAATATTTGAACCTAGATCTCTTCTTGATAAGTGTCTTGGACAAAAATACAATTAGCAATCCACCTTACCCTTGAGAGCCAAATTATATATAAATTTAGTAACTATAATGTTTAACATCAATTATATTTGAATAAAAATTACTCTAAAAAATATTGAAGGTCCAAAACTCTCTATATCAAGGTGTATGCTAATACATCTATAAAATAATCTCATATGTTCTCCATAATATACTAATACAAAATAAGATTTTTATTATCACACTCTTTTTTTAATTTTATAGCTCTCATGTTTGTTTGATTATGTGTTAATTCCCTTATAAGTATAGCTTTCATTTTTTAGAGGGGTCATCACTAAGAAGAAACTGCTCAGCCCTATGATTTGGTCTTAGGGTTTTTCACATTACCCAAATAACTTTGAATAGTGCAATGGTTTGGGTTTTGGCTCCTTTTCGAGAGGTCTAAGGTCCAAACTGCAACATGGTTTGAGTTTTGGTTCTTCTTCAAGAGGTCTAATGTCCAAACCACAACATGGGTGAGTGTACGAGGAGGTGGGTGTGTATGGCTGTGTGTTTGACCCCTATCAATAAACTTATTGATAAGGTTAGCTCTCACCCACCCTTACTAAAGGTCATGGTTAAGATTGAGATGAGGTCTAAGGTCCAAACTACAACATGGTTTGAGTTTTGATTCTTCTTCAAGAGGTCTAATGTCTAAACCACAACGTGAGTGAGTGTATGATGAGGTGAGTGTGTATGGCTATGTGTTTGAGCCCTATCAATAAACGTATTGATAATCTTAGCTCTCACCCACCCTTACTAAGGGTCATGGTTAAGATTGAGATGCCCTTATTAATAAACTCAACTCTCACTTTTATAAAAAATTGATTAAAATGAAGATACCAGCTACAATATTATCCAACTTTATTCTACTTCTATCATGTCAATGGTCGCGTTGAAATAATTTGAATGTGTAGAACGTTTCCAAAATCGAACGAGGCCCGGCTTATTAGGAAGGCAACATTGTTTACTTTAACATTTTCTCAAAGAAATTTTATTAATTTGTAAGTAAAAAACTATATAATTGTTTACTTCTTTTATATATGGATTATTATCCAAACAATATTTAATGAAAGAGGGTGATTGAGTGCCAAGTGTTGACTTTAAAATGAATTTGACCCTTACGTATCAATAAACATATCATTACCTCAATAATTGTGTTTACCACGACAATGAAACATTCCAAATATATATCAAACACTAAAACCACGACAATGAAACATTCCAAATATACATTTCAAACACTAAAACCCTATGTTTCTACGATAAAAGTTAGAATAACACTCTCTCTCTATTAATGCACACGCTATTTTCGTCCAATATACGCGGTTTATTTATCGGATTCTCCGACTTAGACATCGTAGGAAACGTTTCCAGCGAATATTGGATCAAATTTGGCACTTTAAAATCCCCTCTCCTCCTTTCCTCTTCCCAATCCCACCTCTCACGCCAGAACATTATTTCCAAAATAATCTTCCACCCCCTTCTGCTACGTCTCATAATCTCTTCTTTTAATTTTTTTTCACAATTATGGTACAGTGGAGGCTATTATTCGTGTTGGTGGCCACGGTGGCGTTTATTGCAGCTGATGTGGCGAGGTTTGACTGTTACAACGAGATTGGTACTTTGGCTCGCTGCATCGAAATTATTCAAAATGGTGGCACTCAGAAGCCAGAGTGCTGCAACGCCCTGGCTACTACTTTAACTGCAGATCCTATCTGTCTCTGCGGATTGATATTTGAGAACGTCTATGTTACTCAAACCGTGGTTCTTGCCGTTGCTGAGGAATGCAACGTCACCGCTCCTCTGCCCACTGCCAAGATGTGTGAGGCTACGTATCTTCATTTTGATTTTATTAATGAAGGCTAAATTTTCTAAATAGGTTTGATGTTTAAATCATAAGGACTTCATATATTATGTATTTCAAGAAAAAAAAATAGAAAGAAAATAACAATAATTATAGATATTAAAAATTTTCATTTTTATATTATATTTTTATTGATTTATTCTCTGTTGGCAGGTGTTTCCCCTTCTTCTCAGCCAAGTAAGTTTTTATATATTTTTTATAATTATTTAAATAAAGAATTTATATGTTAAATGAATTTATAAATTTTAAAAATTAATTTATTTTTTATTTTTATATATAAATCATTAAAAGAGCAAGATGTTTTTATAGAATGATCTTAAGAACAAAGGAGAATACGACGAGAATAGCAGTGATTGTGAAAATTAAAAGGTTAAGGTATTTTACTACTTTAATTTTTTTTTTTACTCTTATATCAAACTCATACTATTTATTTTTTACTTTTTCTTTTGGCAGCTACATCCAATCATTCTTCCTAAGAACTGTTTGTTTGTATAGAAATTCATAAATTAGATATTTTACAGATAATGAAAATTAATTTAGTTTTTAGTTTATATAATATATAAACATTATTCTAAATATAAGGTGATTTTATGAAATAATCTTAAGAATATAAGAGAAAACGAAAGTTTTCATGCTTCTATGAAATCCAAAATATAGAGGAAAAAATAACACTATAGATTGGTTCCAAAACATGAACAATAATATTATTTTTCATTCAATTTTTATATTTATTTTTATTGATTATATTAATGATAATTTATAAATCTCTTAGATTTTGCAATTTTAATTTCTTTAAAAAAAAATTTAGTCTTTGCATAGTTGTTAGTTGAAGTTTCATATGATTATGAGTGAGGATAACTTTACCTTCACTATTTTAAAAAACATCATTTCCATTGGTTTTTCTTGGTTAATTGAAGTTTCATATGATTATCATTAAGTGATGAGAAATTTGTCTTTACTATTTCAAAAAACACCAACTCCATCGATATTTTCTAGATTTTGTTTAAAAGCACCATCAACCCAATTGACGGATATTTCTATTTTAACATAGATTAAAGTAGATTTTCATTGTCGCAGATGACTCTTCCATGTATATGCAAAACTTATAACCAAGTTGTTAGCACCTCCTTTTCCACTAAACACGTTACATGATGAGAACCATATATATAAAAGTTATGCAAGAAAAGCAATAATATAATTCTAACATAATTTTGAGATTTATTTATTTTTAATCATATTATTCCTTTCAAGCTATAAAATTCCATCAAACAGTTAAGGGCCAATTCTCCATGGAATATATAATGCTTTAGTTTTGAAATAACTAAGCCAACATTCCATTAACTCTTTTGATGGAGCTACCTAATAGATTCTGATATGTTTAAAAAGAAACCTCAAATGATGTGAGTAAAAGGACAATAAATAAGTTTGATATTTCTAAATCCTTCTCACACAAGGCAATTTTAAAGGTTTATGATATCCTCTTTGTAGAATCTCTTCTATAAGAATCTTACTTTGAACTCCTAACTAGAGGAATGCTAAGGTTTTATAGAGAACCTTTAGTGACCAAATATTCTTCCAAGAAAAATATTTGAGAGTAAGAATTTTCAATTCCTCCCAAATTTTATATCACAACTTGATTAAACATCCACCATATTTTGATTATTTATAAACAATGACATACTTTTGTGTACAAATAGACAAATAAAACTCTTGAAACATCTTTTAAGATCATCTAATTTTTGCTTGAATTCCTCTTTTTGATATTTGTAAACCATCATGTCCTTTTGTGTACAAATAGATATTTAAAACTCTTGAAGCATCTTTTGAGATCATCTACAACTTGTTCAAATTCCTCTCCTTCAAATAGGTTACTGATAGAAATCCAAATATAGAGTTGTTTCTCATAATAATATAATATTTGACCTTTGGACCATTACAAGTTAAATATGCCCATGCCAATGATTTCCATTTTTAATCATAGATAAGTGGATAATTCTTAAAATAAGCATCAAACCAAAGATCTACATAATTACCGTTGTTATCTGACTTCTTGATCAATTGTAAACTATCTAAAATAAATTACATGTTGGCGATCCTTTGGTTAGGGTTATTTTGGTCAATAATTTCATTACATCAAGAGAACTTATATGTTTTTTAAGTATCATTTTTTCCCAACTCTTTTCTTGATCTCTGAATAATCTTCATCCAAGTTTTATCCCTAAGGCCAAAATCTTTTATTTTCTTTGCAAGCCCTATCCCACTTACAAGGAGGAAACCTAAATTCTTTCTCACATCCTTTCCAAAGAAAGTCTCTTTGAATTTTATCAATTTATAATGCTACAAGTATTGGCAATATTGAAACTAACATTATATAAACAAGGATGGATTGTAATGTAGACTTTGAGAGTTATAGTCTTCCTACCATTGTTAATAACTTACCTTTCCAACCTTTCAAATACATTTTCATTCTATATAAACAAAGGACCCGAATCTATTTTTAATTTTCTTTATGATAAAAAATAATGTCCTCATGCTCTCATGGCCTCCAATATCTAGGAAGAGGTAAAGACCATGGGTGCTAGTTGGAACAAGGTCCTATGTATACTGTGTCCCCTTTAGCCATCATTGGAAATACTATGAGTTTTCAAGAATTAAAAAAAACTACTTTAGCCACCATTTAAAAGGCTTTGAGTCCTCAGATCAACTAAGTAACATGAAAATGGGAGCTTTAGGTTTCACACTAGTTGACAACAATGATTCCTCCTTGGTTATGATTTTGGTGGTCTTTTGGATTTATCTACTCCATAGGTAGTAGGAACCTTGCATCCCTTTATTTTGACTTCAAGTAGGAACTCTGATCAAAATTTTCTTAGAATTCAAGAGTTACTCAGAATTGTGAATCTTCATTGTGGGCATTAAGACTCTTTAGGCCACATGTCATGTAATTATTTGGCACACAAATTTATGTTGTGACTAAATTTGTTCTATCCTACTTCTGTAATGTGTTCTCAATTCTAGGTTATGTCTAATAAAGTATATTTAAATCTTAACTATTAGACTATAGTGAACGTGTTTACTTCTAACTTATTCATGTAGTTGGGAGGGGAACTTTGATCTTGGTGCATCATACTCATAGCTTAGGTTTTAATTTTATTTTAATTTTTTTTTCCTATTTTATATTTTTTGTTATTTTTTCCTTTTATTTCCTTTCCCTACACTACAAGAAAAACAAGCCTAATCCCACAAGCTCTGAAAGTATGTGAAGGTCAAATTTTATGCGGATCAAGCCTCAACTAAAAAACTTAGAGGTTTCTTAGCAAGTATTCCTTTCATTCATGGAGCTTCCCATTGTAAAAATTAAATGCTATATGTGGGTGTCCCAAGAACATTGTTTTATTACCTTGATAGGCCAAGATATTTTGAGATAATATTAGTCTATCTACCATAAATGATAAGATAGGCATCTCATGTTTGCCCTAAAAACCAAGAAAAAATATTTTTGACCAAGATCCTAGTGAAAGTCTTAGTTTACTTGCTTAAGAGAAGCATTCATAGTTTCACTTATGACTCAATTAAAAGTAAAAACTCTAAAGAAGTCATCTAATAAAAGTTAAGACTAATATTCTAGTGGGGGTATCTATCCCTTCAACTTGATTGAAGCACTCCTTCCATTCTCGAAAACTTTATTATTAAGAAATAAACTAAGAAATATATGAGTGGAAGGCCTATCACTAAAGCCTTTCCTAGAGAAAATTCATAAGAAACACAAACCTAATCCTATGAATTCCAAAAGCATGCAAAGATCAAATCCAATGAGGAGCCAACCTTAACTAAAAATAATTGAGTTTACCTTGCAATTTTTCCCTTTTCTTACAAAGCTTCTTGTTGTGTCACTCTATATGAGGCATAGGTTTCCTTGGCATGTTAGGCTAGCGGCACAAAAAGGTTTCCATAACAAATTTAAATCACATATACATGTGAAGAATTTCCCAAGCCCCTTCTATAAGTGAGAGATTGCATGATTATAGAAATTAACCATGAACATGTGCAAATTTATTTTAGATGGAATAAAACATGTTTGATAGGAACAACCATAGAATTGTGAAGAAACTAGTAAAACATCGTAAGGAGAGTTCATTATATCCAAAACATGGTTGGTGCACATTTTAATCATAAATCTAGTAGTCCAACATTCTACACATGTAGTTGACAAGTTTATATTTATCAACAACCACTTTTTCCCTCATACAATAGAAGTGAGTGACATATCTACACTACAATAGAAGAGACACTACAAAAAATTCAGACAACAAAATTAAATCCAATGACATATTTTATATGAGATTCTTCATTAAAATTTGAATGACCTTGAAGTTAAGAACACAAGATTATACTGAGAGTGGGGGGTGAACAGTATAAGATAAAACTTTAAATTTTCTTTCTAGAGCAAAATTATCCAATATTATTAATTGCAATAATGAACTAATGCACAAATCATCACACACATGAGAGACACATATTTAATGTGGTTCATCCAATGTGGGCTACATCCACAGAGAAATATTACTTATAATTTTTTTAACAAATTTTATGGGAATCAATTCTCTATTATAATGTTTGTGTAACTCTATCCACTGGAGACACTTATCCCCTCTCATAAGTTCATGGACCCCAATCCAAAAGAGACAAAAATCCCATATGCTCTAGTTTGTGGACCTCTATCCATAGGAGACACCAATCCCCTTTGCTCTATTCACGGACCTCTACCCATAGGATACTCCATTCCACTTTGCTTTGGTTCATGGAAATATATCTATAGGAGACACCATTCTCCTTTGTTATGGTCAGCTCCAAAGCCTACTCATGACTCTGGTCAAATCTACTCTTAAAAATTGCTCAATATTGCTCACAAAATCTACTCAACCTGCTCATAAATATTTCTCACAAACTCTTCTCAAACTGCTCACAAATCCTTCTCATAAGATCTACTCAACCTGCTCAAAGAACCTTCTCAGATATGCTCATCAAATCTTCTCAATCCTTCTCACAAACCCTATTCAATTCTTCTCACTAAAATTTCTTAATTATGCTCACCAAACCTACTCAAATCTGCTCACTATCACTACTTAAACCTACTTAAATTTATCTTATTCCTGATCATAGAAACTGCTCAAATATTCATAAATATTGCATGCAAACAATGCTTGTATATTTCCCAAATCTTGCATACAAAAAATGCTTGTATCTTTCCCAAATATTTCATACAAATAATGCTCATAACTTTCCTAAAAATGCTTTCTTCAACTTAAAGTAATTCAAACATATTCTACCAAGAATTCATTTTTACTTATGAATATATAGAGGATGATATTTGATCCTTTCTACATGAAACATGGAAGGCTTCTCATTGTAGATTTAGATTATTTTTCCTTTGATAGGAACTTCTAGGTGAGAGTAATCTAGAGAAAGATAGCCTTCTAACTTGGCAGTAAACTCTCTTGAGAGGCACATGCTAAAATATGGCTCTAGGTCCACTAAAACCACCTCTTGGATCACAGTGATTTGAGGTATTTTATGAAAGACAATGGGGATATCTTTGAAAACTCCTACTATTCTTATAGGATTACCATCCAATTGAAAAATATTGGGCTACTCCTAGTGTACTCCATACCCATAACATCACACACTGTTTTTGGTATGATAAATATCGTAGCACTAGAATCGGTCATGCAGTTATGCACAATCCAACCCTCCATCCTGAGAGACAAATAAAATGGTGGTGGTCTATTATTTTGAGTAGCTAAAGTTGTAAGTGTCCAAGCTAGCAAAGTCTGAGTGGGATTCTTCTTTTTATCTTTAACAGACTTCAAGGATTCTTGCATAAAATCAACTTGTCCAAGCAATTGCAACATATCATAAACATTAACCTTGGTAGGAATCTTCTTTAGTTCTTCAATAATGTTGTATGCATAAGAACTAGACTCCTTTCTTTCATCCACAACCACATACTTTCTCTGATATTGCTACGTAGCTTTCACTATTTGAAAATTTGTCAAAGATGGATATTTAAGGTGTTCCTTTACCTGTTATTTCGTCATAGCTTGCGCTTGCAAAGTTGACACCTTCACTTCAGAGATTTTTTCTTTTGCTTGTGCAAGCAAGAGATATTTTAAAATAATAGGTTATTTTGTCTTCGATTATGAGCCAAGCACCTTCATATATGCTTGTTTCTTTTCATTCTACACCTTCAGTTTAGCAGGTACCTTCAACAGCTCCATCTCAGTTGGATCTACTATAACTAGATTTTTTCTAGATCTCATGATAACTAAAACTTGTTTGACGAAAGATATTATAAAATTATGATAAGCTTATCTAATTTGATTTAACCATCATATGAACCATGCAAGTTTATTCGTCATGCAGATCATTGCAGGTGGAACACTAGTACATTTTATTAGATGAACCAACCTCTTCATTTTTTAGCATCATTGGATTCCTTTTAGGCACCTTGTTGGTCAAAGTTGTTTGCTCTCTAGTGATTGAAGGAGGTTAAAATATCCTAGGATGAAAATCTCTCTCAACATGCTTTATCTTAATAACTGTGATCTCATTGCTCATTACTCTTATTGTTGATTTCATTGATTGCATCACTTGTAGCAACTTCTCTTGAGTATCAATATTTGAGGGTGTTGGAGGAGCTAGTAATGGAAGGTATTAGTGGAGATGGTAGTGTTGGGAATGGAAGTAGAGTAGGTAGCTATGGAATGGAAGGAGAAGACAATTATGGGACATAAACTATCAAGGTCTTATATGAAGTCAGATTCCATGAAGGGATCAAATACATGGGGAACATTGGTAAAGATTGAGAAAATGTATTGGAATACAAATGCTATGGGAGATCATGAAAGATAGGCATCATCATTTTTTGTGGAAGCGTACCAATAGTAATCAGATCGACCTCAACCTTTTGCATAGCATAGTACAAGGTTAGGAATGTATCAATGTTGGACTGACATATGACCATGCTAATGTTAGAATTGAAGGCTTGAAGGTAATAAAATATGGCTTATTCGAGAGTCGATCGAAGACCATCTGGGACTCTCTGCCAAGTTCAAGCGAATATAATATTGAAATCAATTATTTTCTCCTATGGATACCTCTTAATGTTAGTAAAAAAATATTGTACAGAAAAAGGATCCACTTGTTCATTGAAGCCTTTTATCATTAACTCACCCAACTGATCCCATGTGGTGATAGTGGTAAGTGATAAAGACCACTACTAGTAAAGAAACTTCCCTATGAGAGTACGAGTAATCTGACCAGGACATCTTCATTCATGATGTTGTGGATAGTCACCAAAGAAGCCACATATTGAACATACTCATAAGTTGTTTTACGCATACCATCGTAAGTAGGCAAATCCTTCAATGTTGCTAGCGGGATCGAGTTCTCAGCTTGCATATTCAAAGATCTAGAATGGTTCCAGGCTAGAAACTGTCTTGGTGGTGGTGGTGGATTTTGGGCCATTTGAATTGGAGTGTTCACTTGGGGAGGAAATCTAGTCGCAGTACAAGAGGGACTTGAAGGAACAGAAAACACATCAACTACTTGTGAAGAGGTTCTAATTGATGGGACGGTTGGAGTGACTAACCTAGGATGTTCTCCTAAAATATGGGTGACAAGATCAAAGAACTTAATGAGATTTTCTAAATTTTTGGCCTTCGATCTTGTGATCATGAAGTAGAGCTTTCACCAACTTCACATTTGGAGGCTTGTGGGCAAAACTGAGTTGCCAAATGTTCTAATCAAATAGTAAAATATGAACATTAAGATTTCTTATTGCTTAAGGTGGAACTTTCGAGGTCCCACCGGGTATGCCAAAAACTTTTGGTCATGAATCTTCCTAAGTATACAAATATGCACCCTAGACCTGGCCAAAATTGAAAAATCAGAGGGAAGATATGTCCTTCAGGCCAATCTCCTAAGAGGGTTGGTTCCCTTGCTACTCTAAAACTGGTATGAAGTTTAAGAAAATAAATTGACATAAAGAAATGGGAAATATGGCTGTAAGCTAGAGAAACAGAGTGAGGATGAACTAACAACTAAATAACCACATTAAATTTTAACTAGCATTTAGTTGAAAGAACAACATAGGAACCAATCACAAATTGTAAAGATGACTTCCAATTAGCATTTCAACATTCATTTCTTCATCGAAAATTAAATTCAAATGCAAAATTCAATCTATCGAACGAAGGTATGAATAAAATAGAAATAACAAGTAGAAAGGAAACACATATACAGCTGATCTAGGAACTAGAGTAGGACATCTTTCAATTGATGTAGAAACTTCAACCCAAAGAGTTTTTCTATAGAATTTCCATCATTTTTTTACATCAAGATTCTTATTTTTTATAGAGGATTTCATCTCCAAAATTAAATGCTTGTAAAATAAAAATAATCAGGAATGACAAATTGGTTGGTCATAATTCTCTCCTCGACAACAACAATGAACCAATATAGTGGAACCTTGGTAAGCAACAAGTGATTTTGGAAGATGGCATATCTAGATCTAGTTGGGATCATCAATAAGATTCATCTTCATGGTAGTGCATCGAAAACCATAGGATGCACGAGAGTCAAAAGTGGATGACATTCATTTTGGGTGATCTCCTATCTATCTATCAAACTTGATTTTAATCAATAGTAATTCCAAGAACTGTAACTCTTTTTGCCCCAAAGATTAAATTTACTAGCTTTGGAACTCCTTCCATACTTATCTTTACTCGAAGTGCCTTTGACCATGATTTTTCCTAGAAAAAAAGTGAGCAAAAGAGAACTTTGCCAAAATTTGGGCAAACAAAAATTCCACCAAAAACTAGGCGAAACTGCTAGCCAATGATTTCACTGGTGAAACTGCTTGGAAATTGATTTCGCTGGCAAAAATACTTGGAAATTGATTTTGCTTTGAACCTATATGAAAAGGATTTTTACTAAGCCTAGGGATGAAAAGCATTTTCATTATGATTTTGCATGAAATGACACCCACTAAACACTTAGAAAAAAATTCAACAAAAAATTTAATGTGGCAAAAATGCTCAAAATAGATTTCGTTGGCAAAATTGCTTTTATATTTAGGCAAAATTTTAACAAATTTTTAATGTGGCAAAACTGTCAATAGAAGGATGACAAGAGATACATATTAATTCCATTGAAAGACAAATGGAAATAAGTGGACAATGGTCCTACAATGTGCTAGGGTACAAAAAAACAATCCTTAAAGGAAGAGAAAAAGGAAACATGTTTTACTTATATCACTTGTAGACACCAAAATAGCACCAATCCGATTATGTGGCTACAAACACTGATCGCTTTGACAAACACAGCCCCTAGGGCAGCCCCCAGAGGTTAAACAATGGTCTTAACAACTTTCATAGCAATTTTGTAAGGTCAAGAGGCAATTTGGCACATTCAGGCACTTTGCTTAGTATTCGTCTCACCCAGGGATGAATTCTGAATTCGTCTCTGGTTGGGACGAATTCTGTGTTTAACGGGCAAAAATAAGAATGGTGCCAAGTGGCAGCCAGGGACAGTCAGTTGATGACTCCTACCTCGCACGCGTGTGTGGGTGGGTAGATGGGCCGTTAGAGGACTTTCACAAGGGCAGTTATGAAAGCCCAAGTCATGGAGGACTCCCCTCCCTCATGGGAAGACATGACCGCCACATGGCACCTATGACCAACACATGGTGCTTATGCTTCCCTCTCAAAAGAGACCCCATGGGTCTATAAAAGGTGGGACTTTTCTCACCCAAGAAAAGACAGATTGGAGGCGATTTCAAGCAACGAAGTGCTGTCCAATTGATTACCCATTTGCATCTTTTGATTCACCTTCTCACATCCACTAATCTCTTTCGCAAGGGAGGTTATTGGGTGGATTTTGGAAGCGTGGATCCAACCCAAATCCAACATTTGACCACCTTACACCACCAATTTGCAAACACCCCAATCCTACGAGGTTTTGGACCCATCCCTAGTGGATTGGCGCCGAAATCAAGTGCCAACGGTGGGAGGCCCACTTGGGCACCCCGCATTTTATAAGTTTTATTTTAAAGCATTCTAGATTATTTGTTCATGTTGCATTTTACGTTATTCTGTTTAGTGAACTCATAGCTTCATTTCCATAACATTTTGATCAGATTTTATCATGTCTTTTGTCGCTTTGTTGTCCCACTAACTTGCAGGTAGCGACATCGAATTCTTGATGATAGAGGCCAAATTGGGAGAATCCGACCATCTGGGTCGTCCCAAAATGGCCCCAATTACATAACCCCTCTGTTTGGAGGTGTTTTGGAGGCCTCGGGAGTCGACATTGGAGCAAGATCACTTTAAATTTTCTAACACAGTAGAATTCATCCCACCCAAGGACGAATAGCAGTCAGAATTCGTCCTGCCTAGGGACGAATTCCAAGTGAAGGTAGATTGGCCTACTGTTTCAACGGCAGTGTCCCTCTGGTAATTTCTTCTGACCTCTGTCGAATTTGCAGGTGACTTAGACCCATTTCATTCACTGTATTTGACAATATTTTGCATGCATCTTTTGGCAATTTCAAAGAACGAACTCTCCTTTTTGTCATAGGTGCTACTGACATCTTTGTTGTTTCTTTGTTCGCAGGAGGAGTAGCAGAGGTTAAGGACTCATCAACATCAGCGGTGGCATCGTCTTGGCCCGCCCATCTCAAGTGTGGGCACGTGGAAAAAGGAACATTAAGTCTTGATTGTAATCAAATTCTTTTAACGCTCCTAGCCCCTGAAAAGGGAGGAGGCGTCTTTGTAACAGAGATCAAAAGAGTTTAATGAAAGGGTTGTGTTTTCTCCATTTGCTTGTATCTCATTTCAATGTGTCTCTTTCATTTCATGCATTCTACATTTTTAGGACTTAAGCGTATTTGATTTTGAATGCATCGCAATTAGTGTTTCCTTCGCCCGGAATCTCGTGCTTTCAGTGGCGATCACGGTGGGACGTTGTCCCCTGTTTTTAAAGAACCGATCAAATTTTTGTGTTTTGTGCTTGATAGGTACATTTTTTTAATTGCAGACTGTTATTCGTCTCTGACTGTGACAAATACTTTACTGGAATTCGTCTGACCCTGAGACAAATTTAAATTCGTCTCTGGTAGGGACGAATTTTGTTCTGTAATTCGTCTCACCGAGGGACGAATTTCTGTCTGCAAATTTTCAGAGCCGAAGATCAAAAAACAACAGATTTGGGCAGAGAAAGGTAAGGGTTCTAAACTGTTCCTATTACTTTATGTTTTTTTGTTTCTATTTTCTTTCAAATTTTGCTTGTTTAAAGAAAGTAGTGTTGCTGCATGTTTCATTTTTCAAATAAAAGGAATCACACACACTTCACACAACAACTTTAAACAAAGGAGCTGGTCGTAAGACCCCAGCCCTTGAGCAAGACCAACGGTGGGTTCATCACCACCTTGGCTTAGCTTTGCATCCATTTCCTCGATTGTCATTGTTGTTAGGCGTAAATCCTGACGAAAGCTGACCGAGTGTCGTTGGGGTGATTCCCATGCGCGCGAGGATAAGTCTTCTATGGTAGGTGCCATTAACAAGACAATCCCCCTTTTGTACCGCCTACGTACCACGTACCATCTGCTCTCACGTACCTATAGTCTCCCTCTCGTAAGGGCGGGTATATAGAGAGGTTGGTATATCGGCCTGGTTGGTATATTGAAGGGGTGACCATTTTGGGAGTTATATGAGCCGTCATAATGCATTTAAACGTTCTTCAAAACTTGCAAAAACAAAACAAAACATCAAAATGCACTAAACCAGTTTAGGACACACTATTTAAACCCTTAAAAGAGATAATCACGGTTTGTGTATGTGTGTGTTCATTTCTGCTTAGTGTAGACAAAAAGAAAAATCATCATAAACGAGATAAAAATCTGCTTAGATAGTAGAGAAGCACCGCAATGGTGTACACCCGTAGCCAAGCCCAATCAAGGGCAGAAGCTCCGGAAGGTACACAAGAAGTAGGCACAAGTCACCTTCGCTTTAGTCCGGAGGACTTAGTCATACCCCCTTGGCGGTCTGGCCAACAAGAAGGTCCACGTCAGACCACATCAAGAAAGAATTATTGGGATCCCCCTCGATGGGGTATGCCCATTCAACACAGCCCCTTTTGGGAAGACGCTTTACATGCAGACCTTGACGTAAATAGAGAATCACCTTTTGAGGTTAGACATGAGTGGCCACAGCGCGATGAAGCGCTAGAAAGGCACACCGTCCATTTGGAGAGACAACGTGGATATGGCATCCCTTCTTTACCTCCCATCAAAACAGAAAGACAAAATCTAGAGCGCAGGGCTCTTTACACAGGGCGAGCTAACTCCACCCACCCCTTTCAAACCCATGAAAGGGAGTACGAGGAAAGCCATCGCATTCCTCAAGGACAACAAACAGCGCGGTAACCTTGTGTTTCCGCACCTGCTAGGTATCATGATCACACATCGAGGCCAGAGCCTCAAGTAAATGTCGCCTACCTCGACAGAGGAAAGCAACCAATTGAAATTTTAGATCATCAAGATCAAGGCAAATGCATAGAAGAAACATTCAAGTCTCCTGAGCAAAATACGGGGGACCAAATTGACCCGGCAGTCGCCAGACATGCCGCCTGTCAAGCCCAAATTATGCGACTTAAACAAGGTCATTAGGAGTTAGAGTACCAATACCGCCTGGATAAAGAGCGCATGCAACGCGAAGCGGATGAGTTATGCTATAAACTACCTGAGAGGGCGCCAACCCCTCGCACCCAAAGAGCAGAACAATATGTGAGGCACAACCCTTTGGTGCAGGACAGGTCTCTGCGACCTTGTCAAGCTTTGCCTCCAAGACCTTATAGACCCGAGAGGGAGGCCACTCCCCGAAACAATGATGGGTACCCTCAACAGGGATTCAATCAGGGTTATAGGTCTCGCCTAGAGATTCCTCAAGAATTTTATGAGGAGTATGAACCAGAAATAGAACGTCCCTGAAACTCCCCATCAAGGCAGGAGGGCGGCCATTCGGCCACCCCCCCATAGGCCTCCGGTCTCCCATAACTCACAACGGGAGCAAACAAAAGAGGAAGAAATAAAATCTTTCGATGCATACAAAGTGCTATTAGAGCGTTTGGAGTCTGTGGAGACAAAAGCTTCTGGGCATCAAAATCCCACGTTACGTCAACTCTGCAGTCATCCAGTGCATCCCTCAGTGCCCACACCTCTTTACCCCTGAACATTTCAAGTTGCCTCAATTGGCGGTCTTTAAAGGTGAAGAGGACGCACAAGAACATGTCACAAGGTTCCTAAGTCAATGCTTTGGTATCCAAGATAATGACGCATTGTTGCTTAGGACATTCATAACCACATTCGTAGGCCCTGCCTCGGATTGGTTCACACAATTACCCAAACACAGCATAAGCAACCTAGATCAATTAGTAGATGCGTTTCTTGAATGCTTTGCCTTCAACACAAGGAAGAAGGCATCACTTAGTGATCTGGCCAGCCTCAAGCAATATGAGGAAGAAACAATGGCAACATTCAGGAATCGATGGAGGGCTTTGCTTTCTAAGCTACCCTACCGTCCCCCTATGTCTGATCTCACACAGATGTTCACAAAAAGTTGCTTAAAATTGATCTCTGGGCTATTGCATGCTGCGAATACGCCATCTTAGAAGAAGCTTTGGCGCAAGCCAGAGTTATAGAAGAGATCAAAATAGGTGAAGGCGCAATCGCCAAGCCTAAAAAGAAAGAGTGGAATAAAACCATTAAGATCGAGACTACGCAATCACAACCCGCTGTGGTTAACCAAGTTACGATAAATGTCCCCAAGCCTGTGCAAGAAATGCAGCCCCAAAAGGCTAATTACCAGGCAGTGCCTCCTAGTTATGAAAGAGAAAATACAAGACAGGAGCATAATCAGCAGCGTCACCCTAGGCGACAATTCACCCCTTATACGGAGTCCAGGGACTCCCTATTTGACCACTTGTCAGCAGCAAATTTAGTCACCTTGCCATAGATCCAAACTATAGACCCTAACGCTCCCAAGCCTAAGGGATACAGAGAGGAATTATATTGTAGATTCCATAGGCGAAGGGGACATGACTTAAATGGATGTTGGAAATTCAAAGGATTAATCCAAGATCTGATCGACAATAAAACATTGGCCGTGGACAACCCCATAGCGCCAAATAATCAACAAATGAGGGTATTCAAGGACCCTTTACCTGCCCACGAGGCACAGGCAAAACCTCTCCAGATTAATGAGGTGCGACAAAATCTTTCCATGCAAGGATTTGTGGGAATGATTAGCATAGTGACCAGGAATAAAAAGTACCCAACAATTGCCCCTGAGGTAGCTACAAGGGAAGTTCCAACAACATCGCAGCCTCAACAATGCCCTATGCAGTTGCCTCCGCCTAGACCCGAGGTCACAATACGGACCAAACTCACGCAGAGTTTACGGACCACATCGGCTAGGCTTTCCATTTACGAGCTTATTCAACAGTCAACACCTCATAGGGAAGCTCTTATGGAAATTTTAAAAGCCATCGAATTACAGCCTCATGAAGCAAATTCTTTCAACAACTTCATGGGACATGTGAAACGATGTACAGAGCCGATCATTACCTTCATAGAAGATGAAGTCAAAACAATATCGAATGACATGGTAGATCCACCCCTGCACGTTATCGCGCGGGCCAACGGGATCCTGTATAAGAGAGTGTTGGTAGATACTGGCTCGTCCAGTAACATCATTACCATTGCAGCCTTAAAACATCTAAAGCTACCAGCCTCTCACATCACAGCATCCACATACACACTGCGAGCTTTCAACGATGCAATATGCTCGACGGTCGACACAGTTGTTCTGCCTATCCAGGTAGGACAAAATACAATACCTACATTGTGCCATGTGTTGGAAGGCGAGATGGCTTACAATATACTGCTAGGGCGGCCTTGGATCAGGGACATGAAGTGTGTCCCTTCGATCGCTCACCAGTTCTTAAAGTATGCTTTTGAAGGAGAAATACATGTAGTCCCGATGGATTTAGAGCCCTTCAAGTATTGCAATGCGGTACATTTAATACCTCAATCGACCCTCCCTTCAACTCATTTGGATTTCCAGTTAAACCCATTTAAACAGGGTCCGATACCGCAGGCACCACTGGTGACCAAATCAACAAAATCCCAGCCAGGTGAGTCTTCATCACCTGCTCCTTCATTATCAATGCCACCTATCATGGCCAAATAGAAGGACAAGGGAAAATAGATCATGGAAGAGGCTCAGCCCCTAGGAGAGGGGTTGCCCACAATATCAACGGTATCAACAGAAGAAACACCTAGCACAACGGAAGTTGAGGCTCTTAAAACACCAAACATGGAATGGACTCAAGAAGGACTACCATTCCCTCCCTCCCAAGCATCAACAATCACTGTTAAAATAGCCAGTATGGGCCTGGGGGAGTACTTAGTGCAAAATGTTGTGGCAACGCCCGCATTAGAGTCAGTACAGGACATGGGGAGACCTCGCCTTCCCATAGGGACAGTTGTTCCTCTAGGCTACCCACCAAACCAGAAAAATTTTGTGTATGGGGGCCTTGATCATGGTCTTGAACCATGCAAGCAAAAGGATGAAGACGAAGAACCTTTTGCTGAAAACATCAACTATCTATCAAACCCGGACTTCGCTCTAAGATATCTCGGCCAATGCAATTGGCATGGATATGGGCTAGGCAGATATGAGCAAGGCATACGTGTCCTTTGCCAACCAAGATATCAAATTCCATACGATAAGTCGGGGGTAGGGTTCAACCACCCCCTGCCCTTAGACATCTTGGTAGAAAATATGCAAGGCCTAGAAATAGGCAACAAGGGGGGATTGGCACCAGATCCTTATGCCAACCCAAATACAGAATATACATTGGGAGATTACCTCCCATGGTCAACAAACACCCTTGGCAATAGCAGTAATCCCTCTCCTTTGTTAGAGAGAGGTGAAAGTTCGAACATTAATCCTCAAAGAGAACATCAACAGTGTTCGGACATCTTTTTGAAGTTGTTCCCCTTAGAGGTTCCAGTTGAATCAACACAGTGTCAAGAGAATCAGGTCCCTCCACTGAGAGTGGAACAACCGCAATGGGATCAGATTAACTTACTGGAACAAGGAGAACCCTCAATGTCACAAATAGTTGCTGAAGAGAATGAACATTTTTGGATCTCCGAAAGTGATTCAGAATATGAGACTGAGATGATCTATCTTAGACATGTGCGACGGAATAATCGCCCTTTAACTCATGAAGATCTGATGGGACAGATGGGCATAAGGTTAGGGCATGAATGGTGGGTAGACCCAGCGGGGTGGGACCAAGTGTTGGATCCATGGCTCCAAATTCAAGATGAACACCGTACACCCCGAGACCCTATCATGATATCAGTGCCAAGAGAAGACCCTGTCTTCTTACCAACAAATAGGGCCGATCCGTTCATACCCGTCCCTACAGAACCAGATCCAGAGCATAGGGAGCACCCAGAATGTTCGAGTTATAACACCCATGGTAGTGGAGATCAAACTCATTTCATCCACATGATCTCCATTGACTTGACCGCACCCATCCGCAATCCGGTCGATCCAGCACGGTCATTGCATCTAGACATAGATGCCATCGATTGGGATTGCGTCAATTCACCTTTATCACCATCAGAGTACTGGCCTTTCGGTGAAATGCCTCATTTTACCCCAAGGGCAACTCAGGATATTTTTCAATCTGAAGAGGGACCCGAGGTTCCAAATGTAGATTTAAACTCAGCTAATGATATTCATTTGATCCCAACTCCACATCAGTTGGAGGACGGATCCCACATGTCAGTCGAGGAAACGACTGACGTAGACATCGGCTTAGACCCAATGAATCCATAGATTATCAAGCTGGGGGTAAAATTATCCCCTGAAGAGCAAGCCGACTACATTGCCCTTCTTAAAGCGAAGAAGGAGGTTTTTGCATGGTCATACAGAGACATGCCGGGACTAGACCCGCAGCTAGTCATGCATAATTTGATGCTTGATCCGACAATCAAGCCCATAAAGCAAAAACTATGAAAGATGCACCCAATAGTGGCCTTGATGGTCAAAGATGAATTGCAAAAGCTATTGGATGCATAGTTTGTCATCTGCATGGATTATCCGCCATGGCTGTCCAACATGGTTCCCGTTAAAAAGCCCGACGGGAGGATTCGCATATGCACTGATTTTCGAGATCTAAACAAAGCGAGTCCTAAGGATGATTTCCCCTTGCCAAGCATCGACGCATTGGTAGACGCTACAGTAGGTCACAAAATGCTATCCCTCATGGATGGTTTCTCGGGATACAATCAGATTCGTATCAATCCCGAGGATCAACTCAAAACGGCGTTCACAACGCCTTGGGGGACATTTTGTTATAAGGTCATGCCTTTTGGCCTTAAAAATGCTGGCGCCACCTACCAACGTGCCATGACGTACATCTTCCATGATTACATGCATAAAACTTTGGAAGATTACATGGATGATTTGTTAGCCAAGTCTCTTTTGCGCTCAGATCATCTCGGTGACTTAAGCAAGATCCTCGATCACCTCATAGAGAATAAGGTTAGACTAAATCCCAAGAAGTGCGTATTTGGTGTCACATCTGGAAAACTCTTAGGTTTCATAGTCTCAAAACGAGGAATCGAGGTGGACCCACAGAAAGTCAATCCTTGAAATGGCTCCCCCAACCACTATCAAGCAGCTCAGAAGTTTGCAAGGAAAGGTCGCATCGATTAAACGCTTCATAGCACAATTATCTGACAAATGCCGACCCATGAACAAATTGTTGCACAAGGGGGTTACATTTCATTGGGATGACGAGTGCCAATCAGCCTTTGACGAGATAAAACAATACCTGGCTTCGCCGCCAGTATTGGCACCACCTAGACCAGGAGTGCCGTTCTACTTATACATCTCAGCTACTGAGGTGGCACTGGGTGCCATGCTAGCCCAGAAGAATGAACTTCACAAGGAACAGGCTACTTACTATCTTAGCCGCACCCTGGTCAGTTACGAACTTAACTATGCATACGTTGAGAAACTCTGCTTGGCAATGGTGTTTGCTACTAAAAAGTTACGGCACTACATGCTGAGCAACACTACGTATGTTGTGTCTAAGGAGAATCCATTGCGATGCATGATGAGTCGTACTTATCATAGTAGTCGCACGGCGAAATGGATCATGTTGTTGACGGAATTTGACATTGAGTTTATTGGACAAAAATCTATCAAAGGACAAGTCATAGCCGATCAACTAGCAGAGGCTCCTCTTGAAGACGATCAGCCTCTAGTCATAGAACTACCAGATGATGGGGTCTTCCATGTCTCAGAATCGCCAGATTCTGATGAGCCTGAGTCACAGGCCGACATAACCTTATTCTTCGATGGTTCTAAATGTGAGCAAGGTGGTGGCGCAGGAATTGTATTCTTCACACCGCAGGGTGCTCCAATGCCCCTGTCATTTAAATTAAACTTCTAGTGCACCAACAATAATGCAGAATATGAAGCCTTGCTCCTAGGTCTTCAGACAACAATCGCCATTAACATCAAACGACTGAACATCTTTTGTGATTCGCTGTTAATAGTCAATCAAGCCAAAGGGGTATATAAATGCAAATGCCCAGTTTTGCAGGCTTATAAAGCCCTTGTGGACAAATTCCTGGCAAAACTTGAATGGTACGACATCGAGGCACTCCCTCGGTCATCAAATCATTTTGCGGACACAATGGCCTCCTTGGGGTCACTAATCCCACAAGACCTTTCTGGTGATATGACAACCATTCAAGTCAAAACCTTATCGCAATCTGCGATGGAGCGTGCAAGCTCAGACTTGACACCAGGAATCCACATGATCCAGATCGAACCATCCTCGGATAAGTTCTTTCGAATCCGAGATCGTCTAAAACGTGCCAAATGGGGGTCCTTATTTTCCCCTACTCCCATTAATAGCAACACAACGCTATTTTTACAAGTTCTATCCCATTCAACGTTTGTTAGGGAAGAAATTCAAAAGGGATTGGCTATTCATACTATCGAGGTTTTCGATCAACAAGACTGGTATTTACACATTAGAGACTACCTCAAGTTAGGTAATATTCCCCTTGGATTGACGCACGCCGCAAAACAAACATTCAAGCAGAAAGCGACTAAGTATGTCTTGATAGGAGACATTTTGTATCATCGCAGCTATGAAGGAATCCTTCTTCGTTGCTTGGACCAGCAAGAGTCCACTTGGGCGATCGCCCAAGCGCACGATGGTACATGTGGTGGCCACTTCAGTGGTATGGCCATTGCAAAGCGCATTCTTTGCATGGGCTATTATTGGCCATATTTAGAGCGAGATTGTTGCGCATATGTCAAGAAGTGCGTGAAGTGTCAACATCATGCCAATTTGATGCACGTACCTTCCCAGGACTTGCAGACAGTCCAGTATGCTTGGCCATTTTTGCAATGGGGCTTCAATCTAATTGGAAAGATCTCCCCTGCATCGTCAGGCCGTCACACGTTTATCATAACGGCCACAGAGTATTTTACCAAATGGGTGGAAGCAATTCCGCTAACCTCTATGACAGGACCCCGCATTGTGGAGTTCATTTTGCATAACATCATATGTCATTTTGGTATTCCATCCAAAATAATCTCGGATAATGGGCCATCATTCAAGAACAAAGACGTGCGTGCTTTGACCACAAAGTACAAAATTTAGCACAGTTTTTCGACACCCTATTATCCACAAGCAAATGGGCAAGCAGAGGCATCAAACAAAATGCTAGTTGCTATCCTTAAAAAGATGGTCACAAACAGTCATAAGGATTGGCACATACAAATCCCACTTGCCCTTTGGGCTTATCGCACTAGCATTCGAACGCCAACTGGGGCAACTCCGTTTTTGCTCGTGTATGGCTCAGAGGCAATAATGCCTCTCGAGTTGGAAATTCCTTCCCTCCGCATATCAATGCAGGAATTCATCGATGATGACACTGCACGGCAGGCCCGGTTAGACCAACTTACGTTGCTTGACGAACGACGCGTTAATGCTCTAGAGCACTTACGTATCTATCAAGAGCGGCTTAAGAAAGCTTACAACATGAAAGTTCACCTAAGGGACTTTCGGGTTGGTGATTTGGTTTTGAAGGAAAACCAACAGAACTCTAATTTGCCGTCCCACCTAAGGGACAAGTTCACGACAAATTGGTTAGGTCCATATGTCATTGATAGCAAAATAGGACCCGGGACGTACCGGCTAGCTTCTCTTGACGGTATCAAGGAAACAGAACCCTTGAATATCAGTCATTTACGACCATTTCATATCTAAGAGAGCCATATCCCAAAAATGCTCCAAGGATTATCGTAATCACTTGGTCACCACAAAAGCTCCAAGGATTATCACAATCACTTGGTCACCCTAAAAGCTCCAAGGATTATCGCAATCACTTGGTCACCACAAAAGCTCCAAGGATTATCGCAATCACTTGGTCACCCTAAATGCTCCAAGGATTATCGCAATCACTTGGTCACCACAAAAGCTCCAAGGATTATCGCAATCACTTGGTCACCCTAAAAGCTCCAAGGATTATCGCAATCACTTGGTCACCCTAAAAGCTCCAAGGATTATCGCAATCACTTGGTCACCACAAAAGCTCCAAGGATTATCGCAATCACTTGGTCACCCTAAAAGCTCCAAGGATTATCACAATCGCTTGGTCACCCCAAAAGCTAAAAGCTCCAAGGATTATTGCAATCGCTTGGTCACCCCAAAAAGGCCCCGAAGGATTCTCGAAATCCCTTGGTCACCATCAAGAAAATTCAAAAACAACAAAAATTTTTGCATCTCATTTCTAGGCATACTCAAATTCAACAATAGAGAAGCTCTTCTCGCACCTCATCTTCATATTAAAAAAAAAATCAATCCATCAAAAATACAAAAATACATAGCTGCATTAAATCATTGAATCCATACATTGCATATTTGTGGTCGTACATGTCAAAGGCACCATAGGCTGTAATTGATCTGCTAGTCCATCTTGTTCCCCACTGTTCCACTTTACAAAACAACAAAAACACCATGCATCGCTTTTAACACTAGAGTCAGTGGTCTTTTAATGTATCAAGATTTTTCGTGATTTAGTCATCATTTTGCTCTTTAGCCACGTAATGTACCGAGTCAGACAGATTTTATGAAGGTAGAGTCATACTTGAAATACACCTTGTTACGTAACATCCCAACACAAATAAAAACACATAAAACAATTCTTGAGTTGTATGAACGAAAGATGAAACCTGCACAGTAATCCAGGTCACCAAAAGCGAAACGGTTATCTTGCTCATCCCCCCGTGCGAATGACCCCAAGAATGCTGAGAATTGGCAAAAGGACAAGCATCCTCCCTACCCAATTCCCTAAGAATCCCTAGTTCTCAATAGTTGCAAAACATCAAAAATTTGCAAAACGTCAAAAACTCAAATATTTGACATCATACAGTGCACACATCAAACGGCACAAACGATAGTGATTTTCATCACTCCATATCCCCAATCCCTTGCTCAAAAGAAAAACAAATCAAAATAAAAAGTGATCTTATCACTACAAATGAGCAAGTATCCCAATACAATTGAAAAAAAGAAGGGAGTTGAACTTGAATCCCTGGAACTCTCAGCATTCTAACAGGTCATGAGGCAAGCCTCAATACCGGTTTGGTTGATAGCCTATCGGTAACTGACGGTAAACTTCGTGCATGATGATATATCTGTCACATTAACTTGCGTACAGATCAATGTTTGCATGTGGAAGAGCTAGCTTATGGAATCCTGGATAACATCGCAGATTAATCTAACTAAATACAACAAAGGAGTTAGTGGAGCTAATTAGGTGATCCTCAGTACGAGGTTCGGTTGAAAGCCCATCTGGCACTGGCGGTATCCTAACAAATACCACATAAATGAACTCAATTGCACACAAAGGGATGTGAAATAGCTTGGTCAAAAACAAGTCCGATTCATACCTTGTTCAAAAGTCTTGTAAGATAAAGTACAGTCATGGCTAGTGAGTTAAAAACCGTCTGAGTCTCAGAAAACCTTAGCTACATTTCTAAACCAACTGTGCTACTTTCCATCTTTGCAATACAATCAGAAAATACAAAAAGAGAGAAAAACCACATGTATACATACAAAGTCATTTACCATAGCAATCGTCTAAAAATGAAATAAACAGAATCCTAAACAGTCTATGGTGCCATAGCCAAACATCACAAAGTCCATTCATCCATTTCATTTTTGCATATCACATATAAAATCAAAAACATTTGCATTCATCATAACATACGCATCCAAAAATAAATAAACATGCATACATCCATAGTCATCAGCCATAATGCATAAAGATCAAACCATCACATGTACATAACAAAAATAAAACCGGTATATATAGATATATCGTCAAAAAAATGCCCGCAGGCTACAAAACTGGTCCTCAGACCTCGCAATCATATAACAAAACCCAACCTAAGGCATCGACCACCATGATCATGCAGGATCGGTGCGACGGGAACTACCCCCTATGGTGTGGGTCCTATGGGACCCTGTAGGGTGGCTACTACTAGCCCCCGCATCATGCCTGCTACCGCCTCCCTCATCTAATCGCCTGCGACAAGATGATGCTGACTGCTCAGTCGCACTATCCCTCGTCCGACGTGAAGATCCACTTCCCGAGGGCTCAGGTAGCCACCCACCAAGGCGGATGACCTCCCTCTCCAAATCTAGCCGATGCCGAAACCACTCTACCTCCCGTCGATGATAGTAAGATACTGCATCATCGCGCTGTGCCAAAACCCTATCCCGCTCTACTAGTTGAGCCCATAGGAGATCCCTCTCCCGTAGCGCATCCCCCAGCTCCATATCCTGAATCCGTAGCAGCTCTATCAATCACGCATTCTCAATGCGTATCCCAGACTCCATCTCCTCTACATCTTCCTGAAGTACAGGACCCTCCGGAACAGCAGCCTGCTCTGGCTCCCACTGCTCCTCCATGTCCTGCATGTCCGGCTGATCCGGAGCTCCCACCTCCACATCCTCATCCCCCACCTCAACCATGTCCGCGTCATCCATTGAAACTCCCCAATCATCCCCTGCTGCCTTAGCACCATCCACTGCCGCCTCCGCGCCTCCTAGTGGCCCCTATCCTCTCCATCGCCGTAGCACCCACCACGAGTCATACTTAGTGGTAGTCCCGATGTCATCAACGTCTGAGACGTCAATCACCGCATCTGACTCCTCGCCCAATGGCGCGATTACCGGCCGATCTAGAGCCCTCTCATCTCCCCGACGTCGATAGACCACGGGCTCACTAGGCAACCCCTGGCGCAACCCAAACTGTCATGTAATCCGGCCATAGGAGAAGAACTCATGCTCGGTCCCGTGCCGCCCGATCAACCACCGCTCCCTGCGTATACGTCGGAGCCACTCTCCAGCCTCCGGCTAGGCTGGACAGTCCCGATAAGGGCGCCAAACCACCTCTCCTGGAGTGAGCCGAGAGAAGGCATCAGTATAGTGCTCTACGGCACCTACCCATCATCGACTCTACCCATGCTCCGTAGACCGTCGCCACAGAACTGCGTAACCTATCTCCTTGTCCTCCATCGCCGCCCGAGTCATCCACGGTAACCCGGTTGGCCTCTCAACAGATATGTGCTGCCAACCCCAACACTGTAATAGATAACTGTAGCTGACCCCCTTTCGCTGCCGACAGCGGACCCCATAAAGCTCCCCGTAGAGCTGTGCCAACAATGTCTGTCCCCATCTCAAGATCAGCGGTGCCTCTATCGGGCACTCTACCAACTGCCACACCAAATCCAGCAGGTTCCACGGGAACCTTGCGCTTGACGAATCAGGTAAAAGCATGTTAGAAATAAGGCCCATCAAGAATGCGTGCCTCACTCCTAACATCCCCCTCTCCTGCCACCATCCAACCAAAATCCCGCCAGCCTGGCAGTCCACCTCGGCTGTCTCCACTGGGTTCCCTACACCCAGCCGCTCCCCATGCCCAAAGCATCTCGTAAGTATAGCAGTCTGCTGATCAAACGGTGATGTCCTAATAGGCAGTCCATCTATCGAAATTTGAAGCAGCCGATAGACATCCTCCAGAGTCACAGTCATCTCCCCTGTCGGGAGATGGAAGGTGTTGGTCCGCGGATCCCAAAGTTTGATCAGGGCCATCAGATAGGCCTGATCCGGGACCACAGGCTCCAGTCGAGCCACCTGCTTGAGCCCAAGGGCATCAAGCCATTCCCAGTCATCATCATTCAGTGCCACCCGCACCTCAGTAAAAGCAGCAGGTACACGGTACCGGCTCCTAACAACCTGAAAAGAAAATAATTCAACAAAAAAATTAATAAAAATCATAAAAAAAAAAAAAAATTGTACAGAAAAGCACACTCACAACTTCAAAAACAAAAATAAACTCTAAGGAGCACTTACAGGTCTCGATTCGGCACCGCCGCTCGAACCAGTTTGTGCACTCATGATTGCAGGGAAAATTTTAGCAGCGCTTCGCTTCGCAGAATTACCTCCTCCTCCCAGAGCTCCAAAATCGCAAGAAAAATTTGACACAAATGAGCCCAAATTCAAGTTTTGGCCCTTAAATAGGCCTTTTGAGTTGGAATTCATCCTTGACTGGGACGAGCGCTCTGGTTAGCACTCGTCCCACCCAGGGATGAATTCTACAGATGGAATTCGTCCCACCCTGGGATGAATTCAGGCCAGAAAATTCAAAACATCAAAAAATGATAAAAAATGCACTAAAAACCAAAAATAAATTTGCCCGATAAGAGTGTTGTTGCACTTGACATCCCGGGTATACAAAATAGACGTTGGGGTCACAAATTGTCATTATCCTACTCCCTAAGAAGGCTACTTTAGCCGGACCGCTCCATGGGAAGACAGATTTTCGCCAATTTCAGCTCCAAATAGCATCACAAAAAGGGTCAAAACCCACTCAAAAACAGGTCCAAATGTTGGTAAAATTGCACATGCTTAACGATAAACCATCTAAAGGCACCCTTGCACAAGTCATCTTGGGTCAAGCGACTCGTCACTTTTCTCACGAAGGTCATTCCCTCATCGATTCGTCGCTTGAGGGGGTAGTCACACTTAGTCACCAATCAACAATCACACACCCAATTAAGGAAAACGACATGCATTCAAAGAATCATTGACAAAGACAATTACGCTCCTGCTTGGGGCAGTAAACAAGCAACAATCAAATTGATCAAACACTTGGCATTTTGTGAATCATGAACACAAGGTTCCCCCATGGATAAAAAGTTGCGCCCTTTGCCTAATCATGACTGATCAATGTCCAAGCTCAAGTCACACCTCACCAAAATAGGTTAATACTTGAAATCAAACTCCTTAGCTCGTCAGAAGCAAGGATTCAAGAATGCATGCCCTTTCCATGCTTGGGGCATCAAAAGTTGGTTAGGTTACCAAGAAACCCTAATCATTAGTGCTTTGGTTATCTATTTTTGCTCGGCGCTGCGCCATGCACAGCGCATCCCAAAAAGGGGCATCTGTAGACACCAAAATAGCACCAATCCGATTATGTGGCTACAAACACTGATCGCTTTGACAAACACAGCCCCCAGAGGTTAAACAGTGGTTTTAACCACTTTCATAGCAATTTTGTAAGGTCAAGAGGCAATTTGGCACATTCAGGCACTTTGCTTAGTATTCGTCTCACCCAGGGACGAATTCAAACTGGGATCCGTCTCACCCAGGGATGAATTTTGAATTCGTCTCTGGTCGGGACGAATTCTGTGTTTAATGGGCAAAAAGAAGAATGGCACCAAGTGGCAGCCAGGGATAGTCAGTTGATGACTCCTGCCTCGCACGCGTGTGTGGGTGGGCAGATGGGCCGTTAGAGGACTGTCACAAGGGCAATTATGAAAGCCCAAGTCATGGAGGACTCCCCTCCCTCATGGGAAGACATGACCGCCACATGGCACCTATGACCAACACATGGCGCTTATGCTTCCCTCTCAAAAGAGACCCCATGGGTCTATAAAAGGTGGGACTTTTCTCACCCAAGAAGGACAGATTGGAGGCGATTTCAAGCAACGAAGTGCTGTCCAATTGATTACCCATTTGCATCTTTTGATTCACCTTCTCACATCCACTAATCTCTTTCGCAAGGGAGGTTATTGGGTGGCTTTTGGAAGCGTGGATCCAACCCAAATCCAACATTTGACCACCTTACACCACCAATTTGCAGACACCCCAATCCTAAGAGGTTTTGGACCCATCCCTAGTGGATTGGCACCGAAATCAAGTGCCAACGGTGGGAGGCCCACTTGGGCACCCCGCATTTTCTAAGTTTTATTCTAAAGCATTCTAGATTATTTGTTCATGTTGCATTTTATGTTATTCTATTTAGTGAACTCATAGCTTCATTTCCATAACATTTTGATCAGATTTTATCATGCCTTTTGTCGCTTTGTTGTCCCACTAACTTGTAGGTAGCGACATCGAATTCCCGAGGATAGAGGCCAAATTGGGATAATCCGACCATCTGGGTCGTCCCAAAATGGCCCCAATTACATAACCCCTCTGTTTGCAGGTGTTTTGGAGGTCTCAGGAGTCGACATTGGAGCAGGATCACTTCAAATTTTCCAACACAGTAGAATTCCTCCCACCCAGGGACGAATAGCAGTCAGAATTCGTCCTGTCCAGGGACGAATTCTAGGTGAAGGCAGATTGGCCGAATGTTTCAACGACAGTGGCCCTCTGGTAATGTCTTCTGACCTCTGTCAAATTTGCAGGTGACTTAGACCCATTTCATTCACTGTATTTGACAATCTTTTGCATGCATCTTTTGGCAATTTCAAAGAATGAACTCTCCTTTTTGTCATAGGTGCTATTGACATCTTTATTGTTTCTTTGTTCACAGGAGGAGCAGCAGAGGTTAAGGACTCATCAACATCAGCGACGGCATCGTCTTGGCCCGCCCATCTCAAGTGTGGGCACGCGAAAAGAGGAACATTAAGTCTTGATTGTAATCAAATTCTTTTAACGCTCCTAGCCCCTAAAAAGGGAGGAGGCGTCTTTGTAACAGATATCAAGAGAGTTTAATGAAAGGGTTGTGTTTTCTCCATTTGCTTGTATCTCATTTCAATGCGTCTCTTTCATTTCATGCATTCTACATTTTTAGGACTTAAGCGTATTTGATTTTGAATGCATCACAATTAGTGTTTCCTTCGCCCGAAATCTCGTGCTTTCATCACTAGACCCAAAAAATAAGTGATAGTGAAAAATATGGATGAAACCACACAAGGGGTGAAGGATATGTTTGAAGAATATATTGAGATTCTTTCAACAAATGGGTTACCACCTATAAGGAGTATTTGTCATCACATAGATTCCAACCTTGGATTGAGCTTACATGATAAGCTGACACCAATGAATAATTAGAAAGAAAGGGCAAAGACAAGTAAGAGAAAAAGCATAGGGAAGAGACAACTAACCCATGTCACCAATTGAAGGATTATGAGAACAAGTTGAAGAGAGAAGAGACAGTGTTGAAAGAGATTATGAAATAAGTGGAGTAAAAGTTGGACACATGTAAGAGGCTAGGTATGGGAAAGATATCAATGGTCTAGGTCACTAATATTAGTGATGGAAAAGAAGACAATGTAGCAACTCCTATAAAAAATAAAGGGAAATAGGATAAAATAAGTGGTAAATAGATAGTGGAGGAAGATGAAACTCATCAAGTCATTGTTGACCATGACAAAGGCCATTTTTTTAGAGTTTATAGTGATAATGGTACTTCAAAGTGTGGTGAAGGACATTGTGTTGATGTCCAATTTTAAAGTGGTGATGAAGAGTTTGGATCTTTTGAAAGGTACACCATAGACATTGGCTCCAATTTGATGAGAAGAATAAGGTACAATGACAAAGGATTGGAAAATATGAGTAAGGTGTGAAAATGTCCATAATTCCAAAGATAGGGCCAAAGAATGAAGGCCTTGGGTATGCAAGTTTAGCAAGAAGTAACAAGACTAAATTTGTGAGAGGAGAGAGTAGTATAAGGAATGAAGGTTCAAGAATGGGTTGTTGCAGTTAGTGTGGAAGAGTTGGACATGTTGCAACTAGGTGTTGGAACCTACATCCTTGTGAGAGTTGTGGAGGACATGATCACTCCAAAAGAAGGTGTTGGCATCAAAAGGGAGTCGCCAACAAAGTGCATGTTGATTGTGGTTGGATGGATGTGTTGCAATAGGAGAAGGCAAAGAGAATGTGAGTGCATTCTATATGAGGAGGTTTGATCCTCGAAAGAAGGACAATACAAGACATCAAAGTTGACCTCGTGTAGACAATCAAGCTAAAATGGTGACAACTTGAAAGAGTAATTCATGTTTAAGAGTTAGAGTACATGGAACAATTCCCTTTAGCCTATGAATATAATGCATGAGCATTCACGTGGGAGAAGCTGGAAGACCAACAAACATACGATAGTTATGAAACTGTCTTGCAAAAGATGAAAGGTAATTGTTTCTAACACCTTTAAAAGGCGATTTATATGGAGAAGAGGGAGCTCCAGACAAATAGGGAGAGAATGAGAAGAGGGAAAATGAAAGGCTTCCTTGAGAAAACTCTACGTGCTTCATAGTTGTATTATGTAGAGAGGATGCCGCTTAGGCAATGATTAATAAAATGCTCTCTTTTTTTTAATGTATTAAAATATTTTTGTGCAATTCTTGCATGTGTTCAAGATTGTTTCGTTGCAAGATGTCGTCGTATTTTGGAGGATGTTGTAGTCAGAAATACTACCAACTGGAGCTTGCTGTCTAAGAACTTGCAGACGAAAAAAGTGTCGTCTTGAATGGTCCGTAACGACTGAAGAAAGGAGATGTTGACAAGTTTGTGAACGAAGGCTGGTGGCTGCCAACGAAGTCGAAGAAAATGTCGACAAGATTCACCAAGCAAACCCTGTCGTTAAGATTGTTGCCGACATCAACAAAGGAATTGATGTCTGACTGTGCCGCCAAAGAGAAAGAGTGTCGTCCGAGTAAGCCTTCCAACGAGAGAAAGAGTTCCAACATCATCGGAAGAACCTGTTATAAACTGAAGAATTTGTGGACATTAGACTATAGCTGACATAAAAAGGTTGTGTCGTCATGTGCTGTGTGCCAGCAGAAGTTGGTGCCGACATAATGTCCAAGGGGGATGCCGTCTGAGAAACCTAAGCTGATTGCCTTCATCAATGAAAGAATCTCCCGTACGATTAAGTACCGACGTTAAGAGGAAGTCGCAGTCTAATCAAGAGCCGTCTTGTGAGGATTTAAAAGAGGTTGCCGGCATGATGATCGTCTAAAACTTTCCGTCAAGGAAGAACGCCATCTAAGCTGGGTGCCATCAAGGATGTTGCCGACGCGAAGTTGTTGATTAGAGATAATTGCCCGAAATGATTAAAAACATATTAAAACCTATTCATATATTATATTTTATTTTATTTTATTAGAGATTATTGCCGAAAGGAAGAGCCGTTTATTTTTAGGCCAGATTGTGTTTTATATTAAAATAATCTTTATAAAATTTAAATGATTAAAAACATATTAAAAGTCCAAAATCCTTTTCTTCTTGGGTAGGTGGGATTCCTTTCTGAGGTGAAGTCGTCAAATGAGGGCGTCGTCTGCCAAGTGACCCTTCTTGTCACGCTCTTTGCCACACATATTTACTTTAAATTGTACACCTCCCGAACGTGCTTACTTGAATTATATTATTCCATTCACGAGGGTCTGGTCCTCCATGGAGGCGCTCCTAGAAACAACACAAGGGGAATAACACCTATATTAAACTGAGTTATTCTTGCTTGATTCCTAAGAGAAAAACCATGTGGCAATTTACAGACGTGCTCTTTCACCGTCCATCCACACCATTCATGACGTCATCAGCTACATCGGAATATGCCTAACTGCGTATGCAATGACGTACAAAGTCACCTACACGTTAAAATGTATGTAATTCGGCATCTCGCAAGCTACCTAACATGTTTGACTCGATAGAAGGTTTTCCAACTCAATGCTAAGATTTATTGCTCAAACCACTATAAGTAGCCAGAGGTATCCTCTTCTCCTGGCCAGTAACCATAACGACCTACGAGGAGGAAAAATACAATACAACAAGAGCGTCTAAAATGGCAAGCGAAGACCATGTTAAGGTTCTGACACAATGGTCAAGCAATTACTCCATGAGAGTCCTGATTGGGCTCGAAGAAAAGGGTGTCAAGTACGACTCTATGGAGGAAAACCTTCCTTTTGAGAAGAGCCCTCTCTTGTTGGAGATGAATCCCGTCAACAAGAAGATACCCGTTCTCATTCACAACGGCCGACCTGTGGCGGAGTCTCTCATTGCCCTGGAATACATGGACGAGACATGGACCTCTCCTAATGCTCCTCGTTTCCTACCCTCTCATCCATATGACCGAGCGCTTGCACGATTCTGGGCAGATTTCGTCAACAAAACGGTACTTACGAAATAACACCTCCTCATGCTAGTCTACTCCTTCACGTTTAACGGTGGATTTAAATTATTTTCTTTTTCGTTTCGTCTTTCAGGTTTGCGATGCGGGGGGGGCGAATATTCCGAAGCAAAGGGGAGAAACAAGAAGCGGCGAAGCGCGAACTTGTGGAAAGTCTAGTGATATTGGAAGGGGTGATCGATGGAAAAGATTATTTTGAAGGAGATGTATTTGGGTTGGTGGACATTGCGTTTGCGCCCCAAATCTCGTGGTTTCAGACGTACGAGACGCTGGGAAACTTCACGATTCCTTTCGAGGACAAGTATCCCGGCATTGTCCTGTGGATGAAGAAATGTAAGGAGAGGGAGAGCGTGAAGAAGGCGCTTCCGCAGTCCGAGAAAATGCTGGAATTCGCTACACAGGTGAGAAAGCTTATCTTGGGCGAAGAATGATGAATGAGTGATGAGGGATTACAGCTACCCAGTGGCTAAGTAATAATAAGCAAGCACGCCGCAGCAGAATTAACTACGTGCTAAGTATCACAGTAATAATAAGCAGCACGCCGATTATACACATGGATTCTTTCCTCTATAGTTCCAATACCACCGTTTCTGTTACTCAGTTTATATATATAAGACCAGGGAGCCAAGAACTGTGTTTGTATGTTCTTTAACATACAAACTGATTTTTAGTCGGTCTATTTCACGAGGCTACGTTATTCAACTTAACATAATCGAACAGTTTGAAAAACTTCTTTCGTACGTTTTTAATTTTATTTAATTTAATATTTAAATTAATGATATAATAAAATTTTAAATTATCATGGTTAAAGATTACCTAAAATTTTCAAACCAACTTGATTTCATAAGTCCTCCGTCCCTCTGAGAAAAGGCGAACATTAAAGCCCTTCTAGCAATATTAAGTTATAAAACCCATTAAAGGGCGTATATAAATAAATATTTCTAAATTTTTTATAATTAAATGAACATAATTTTTATGATTTTCTAAACGCATGATAAACATATTTATATTTATTTTATAAGTAAATTAATTTAATTTTTATAAGTTTTTAATATATATGAAAATTCTTTTAGAATTTAATTGGTGAGAAAGAAAGAAGTATTTAAATTTATAATGAAAAGAGTTTTTTTTTCTCAAGAAAGATGATTGTGATGAGTTTGTTGACTATTCAATTAAGGAAGGGTTAGTCTTTATGTTGCAAGGGCTAAAAGTTTTGTGTGAAAGAAACAAATGAATCCATTGAAGTATTTTATTCTAATTAGAAAGTATAGTTAATTTTTGAATGTGCAAAAGGAATAAATGTATCTATATAGTCTAGAATAATATTTAAAATATGTTATTTTATTAACTATAATATTTTATAATTTTATTAGATTAAAAATTAAAAAAATTCATTCCATCTAAGTTTTAAGATTTCATGCACTATCACAAGAATTTTATTTCCTTCGTAACTATTAGTTTTTAGTGAGAATGCTTTATAATCTTAATTTTTTATATTTTTTAAATCTAATTTCAATAGATGTTTTGTGATTACATATGAAAAACATAGGTTATAATCTTTGTGACCATGGTAAGGTGTATGAACAATCATAAAAGGAAAGTCCAAAAATCTTAAGCATTATTTGATAATCTATACATAATAATATGTTAAGTAGTCCAATTCATGTAACATATATAGACAAGATGCATTTGAAACATTAATTTTATTTCTTGATAGTCAATAGTTAAAGCCTAAGAACAATAGTCTTATGAATCATGTTAAGAATCTATATCATATGCTACTTGTGCATTCGAAAAGAATGGTTATACCCTTAAACATTAAAAGCATCATAATTATGCATTCTATGGTTTACCCTTTTCATAGAGGAATCCATAGTCACCGTTTAATTATATATATTTAATTAGTGAAAATATCTTATGAGACACTATTGGACCAAGACTAGCTTCAAAACTAGTTTTCGACATGCTAGTCTTGCAAACAATAAAAAAAAATTGGTTATGAAAATATCTTTTGGATACAGCCAAGGTAGGAGAAGATTACAAAACAAAAATGGTTGTTTCTTCTATTAATATATTTAAATAAATAAATAATATATTTGGTGCATGATGATTTTAAGTCTTGGTACATTTCAGAAATCTGTTGGATCTCACTAGAAATGAAAGTAATGTTGGATAGCACATATGTCTATGGTAAGGAAATACATATTTAAGGAGCCCAAGTATTAGGTTCCAATTATCTAAAAAAAAATTATAGATGCCATCTATAAAATATGCATACCCATAAGCTACATAAAAGAGGGTGTATCTATCCCTCAAAATTTCTATAGATGTTATTGGCTCTATCTATAACTTAGTTCCATTTATAAATCCAACTTGGTGTTTATCTCATAGGTTGGTATGATCCTTTGTTTCCAAAAGATATCACATTTGAATCTCATTGGAAGAAATTCTTTTTGTTATTTATTGGTGGAGCACTATTGTTTTAACCATATGGAACACTATTTAATCCTAAATCAAACACGTCATTTGGTTTGATTGGTATGCTTATTTGTAGTGGATAGGTTGTGAGTTTGAGTCCTCAAGGATAATAAAAGTGCATTTTTCTTGCATGTTATTTGTGTAAATGCACACTTGTTTTTTAAATTATATAGGTGTGTAATCTTAGCTCTAGTTTACCATTGGTGTAAAAAAAATATTAGAATTACGATTTTTCAAAATATCAAAGAGAATTTTTACTTTAAAAATATGCCATAGTAAGAGTTGTAACATTAAGTGGTTTTGACATTAATGGTTTTCAATGCAACTATCATTTTTGTAGGTTCTATCATAATGGCTATCACTTTCTTACACTAGTACATCCATGTTCAACTTGACTACTTTGATCTAGGTGGTTGAGTGTCTAGGTGTTCTAGTCCTCTAACACACATGATCTCTATTAATACGAGCCTATCGAGATCTTATTTATCTTATCATAATTATTTTATGGTATTTGAATTACTATTGAGGCTTTAGATACCTGGTTGAAACTATTTAAGAGGATTTCCTAATGTTATCATTGAAAACCTCTGGCCACTATTGTTGGTTGAGTATCAATGGAACTAGTTGAGACTTGTAAATACCCTTGTTGATGTCACTCATAAAAAACCAAACCACTATCTACTCTAGACTCTTGCTTAATTATACCTAAACATTACAATCTATGGATTCTTAGGACCTTTGATGATATCATCTTTGAAAACCTCTAGCCACAATTATCTTTTGGCCACTATTGCTTTGTTGATCTACATAAATTCTTCCAAAAAATTATCTAAACTCTTTGCCTTAGTCAAATTTTTAGGAGAACCTTGACCACTATCTTTAAAATCACTCAAATTGTTGAATGTTTTGAGCTCTTTTACTTTCATCATGATTGGAAAACCCCTAGGTACTATTTCTTTTCAAACTTTTTATTGGCCAAAACTTTTAAGCACTTATTTTTATGATATTGTGAAAAATCCTTGGCCACTCTAGCTCTTTGGACTCTCAATTGGTTGAGAATTTTGGGATATCTTGCTTAAATCATCATGGAATATTGCAATCACTACTTGCTTCTTTAATTCTTGATGATTTTAAAATTACCCTCATGCTAGAGTTATTGGATATTTCATTTGATGAGTGTGCACTAAGCTATTCTCTTTTTCTAGTTTGACCAAGTTGCTCACTATATTTTGAATTAAAAGATATAGAAAGTGATATTATTAAAAAAAATATCTTGCCATAATTAAGATGACCTCTTTATGGACCAAGAGGCCTATACAACTTCCTAAATATTTTAATCCAAAAAGCTAAAGGTTTTGGAAATTTTAATAACTTGAAATATCTAGGTTGCTTGTATTTCTAAAAACCTTAATCTCTTCTAGATGATGCCAATATGTTTCATGGTCGCTTTATATCCCCTTCGTTCCTCCATATTTCTTGACTTTTCTTTTCCAAGAGCACCAACTAAAAAATTATAGAGGACTCCATTAGGTGTGGAGTATAGCTCAAATTTTCAACCCACTCTTTGTAATGATAAGTGAATTCAAAACCATTGTATGGAACTACGTCCTACTTAAATTAGGTCCCTTTTAGGTCTCATAAAAAAGGCTCACGAACTCTTACTAATTTTATATTCTAGATTAGCTATCATTGGAAGGGTTGTAAGTAAATCATAATCTCTCTATTTTGGTGGTTCAACATTACTTTATGGCACACGGAGCTTTGAACTTGCTAGCAAATTTTTCATAGGCCTTCCCTTATCAACATATTTGGCATCTTTACAATGTTAGCAAGGAGTTTTAGGATCTCTGATATTATTCATGTTTGGGTAATAGTTGAGCTTAAAATTATCTCCGTCAATAGGATTTGCCTAGTGTAGTGAGATTCCACTACATGTATTTATTTATTTTACAATATATAATTTGGAGTATTAATATATTTGTAGATAAGTTATTTGTATTTCATATTACTAATTGTAAGATTTTTTTTTTGAATATGTAGATATCAACTCTATAACTTTAGCATTTTTTTTATTTGAAGATTATAGTCCCTAAGGGAAATATGAATTTAGAAATTAAAATTGACTTAAATGGTGAGTAGTTTAAGGTTAATTCATAGCTATGGAATCATATAAAATCTTTCTACAAGGTATAATAAATACTTTTATTACAATTTTTTTTTTGAAGTTCCGTAGGTTCTATTTATTCTCATAAGTAATATACATTTCGATTCTAGGAATAAGGACACGATACCTTATAAGATATAGAAATAAAGGATGGATCTTAGCATTAGTCTCTATTCATGCACTAGGTTACATGATTTTATAAATTTCTTTTAACATTTATATGTATATACTATTTTAAAATTATTATGCAAAGACTGAAAAAATATATATCTATTTACATTAGATAATTTCAAAGGAGAGTTTATTGTTTAAATGTTACTATAGTTACAATAGTATGTATATTTAATAAAATTAAAGTCTTTAGAGTTTTGTTATTCTTCTACTGATATTTAATCGAGATAAGATTATTTAAGTATTCTTATAATAACTTTAACCTAATTTTAATATAATCACTAAATGATTAGAAATATAATCAATGCATGTTTGAAACTAAAGTGCAGAGACCTAAATAGTAATTATAATTTTTAAATACCCTTTTCTATAATACTAATAGTTCATTGTGAAGTGAATATGAGTATGTGTCATTGTTGTGCTTGTAGAACCATTTTTGCTAAACCATTATTTCATTTTATTTATGTAGAGTAGACAATGACATTTTTTTAAAAAATTATTATTTCATTACATTGTTAGTGAATAAGTCATTTTGGTAGAAACAAAATTAATATGTTTAAAAGGTCGTCTGCCACGTGACCCTTCTGGTCAAGTATCAATGTTTGCCCCACACAATTATTTTAAATTGTAAAGCTTCCTAACGTGCCTACGTAAAATACGAATTATAAAATATAGTTTGGACTGTAGGCGCTCATTCCAACAACAGTTTCTAAATAATAAAAAAAATAATAGAACCAGCATTAAATGGTTGATGGTTAATAAGAATTTGTACATGCTACTGTACTCCTTCACGTTTGATCCTCGATTTAAATTATTTTCTTTTCCGTTTCGTCTTTCAGGTTTGCGATGCAGGAGGGCGCATATTCCGAAGCAAAGGGGAGAAACAAGAAGCGGCGAAGCGCGAACTTGTGGAAAGTCTAGTGATATTGGAAGGGGTGATCGATGGAAAAATTATTTTGGAGGAGATGTATTTGGGTTGGTGGACATTGCGCTTGCGCCCCTCATCTCGTGGTTTCAGACGTACGAGACGGTGGGGAAATTCACGATTCCTTTCGAGGACAAGTGTGCCGGCATTGTCCTGTGGATGAAGATTATGTAAGGAGAGGGAGAGCGTGAAGAAGGCGCTTCCGCAGTCCGAGAAAATGCTGGAATTCGCTACACAGGTGAGAAAGCTTATCTTGGGCGAAGAACGATGAATGAGTGATGAGGGATGACCGCTACCTAATAGCTAAGATTTATTGTAATAATAAACAAGCACGCCGCAGCCGCAGTTAATTTAGTAGGGCACTCCTCGGGTTATTTTGCCTATTATACAAAACCACCGTTCCTGTTACTCAATCTATTTAAATAGTCGTTTTCAACTGTTGCAGGGAGCCAAGAACTGTGTTTGTTTGACTGATTTTTAATCGGTCTATTTCACAGGCTACATTATTCACCTAAAGATAAGTCAAAGAGTTTTATAAACTCTTTCCTTAATTAAATGGATAGTAGTTTGACTTTTGTTGATTGCTTATCTTAATTTAATGATCAAATATTCTTAACTTTGCTTTATAACGACCTAGAAGTTTATAAAGTACACTAAAACAAAAATAAAAAATTATTTATTAATATTTAATTAATATATAATTTTATAATTTAAATAAAATTTTAAAATATTATTGTTTTTAATAGATGAGTTGTTTACATTTACACTATTTTAAATCATAAGGCTACCTTTAACACATTATCATATCCCCAAAATTTAAATTTAATTTTTTTAATAAATATAAACAATTACTAATTTATTTAACCTTTAAAAATTTAAAATATTATTATTAAGCATTACCTCATTTTTATAACTCGTCGGGTCCTTCTAAGGTGTTAGTTTACCTTCTTCTCAATAGCTTCTTAATATGCAATTTGCGAATGATACTACGCTTTTTGTGGAGTTAGTGTAGGATAATTTTGCTAATCTTTTTCATAAACTGTATCTTTTTTGCAATGCTTCTAGAGCTAAAATATCTAATGCTAAGTCAAAAATTTTGAGTTGAGACTTTAATCCTCCTATTTGGTTGAACAAATATGAGCTTCAATGGTGTGGACCTAATGTTCATGTAAGATATCTTGGGATACCTTTTGTTGTTTAGCCCAATTTAAGGGATATGTGGAGCTAGGTCAAGGAGAAAGTTGTTCTAAAACTGGATAAATGAAAGAATAAACAACTTTCTTTGGCTGGCAGGTTTCAGGTTTGTCAAAAGATCTTATCCTCCTATATTGCTTATTATGCTTCAACTTGGTCTTTTAATGCTAATCAAATTTTTGAAATTCAAAAATATATTAAACAGTTCCTGTGGTCTAGTGATTATGGGATTAAGAAAAGGCATATGGTTAAATGGGATTGGGTTTCTTTATGCAAATTCAAAGGTTTGGGTTTAATTGACTTGCGTAAACAAGATATGACTCTTGTTGTTAAATGGATAATGAAGTGCATTAATGGTGTGGAACCATGAAAAGTTTTAATTAGGCATAATATTTGTGCTAATGTTCCTCACAAAAGGAAGTTTTGGCATGGATTATCCTTTTTTGATGTTCTTTTTGGCACTTTTAGTAGTGTTCCAATTGATTCAGTTGTTTTTAGAACTATCTGGACAGCTTGGCAATAGGTGAGATCTAACTTGCAGGGTTGGTTTCAGCCTATAAATTCTAGATTTAAAATATATGTGAAGAGTTATGTTTGGTGGAACTTGAAACATAAAAATAAGCCTTTAGCCCATTTACAGGGTTGTTCATCTTGTAGTTGGGCTCAAAATTGTATCTATTTTTTTGAGCATATTCTATGTTCTACTAGTTTGAAGTCTTGGGAAATATTGAAACAGGAATTTCATTTGCCTGATTCCCAGCAGAGAACTTACTCAGTGCTTCAAAAATGTTTTAGATAGCTGATCAATCATGAATTTTTTTTTCATGAGCAACATATTTTTGATTTTATCTGTTGGAATGATGGTTCTAAATTCATAAAGCCTAAGCCAAAGCAGTTGTATCTTATGCTTACTAATACGGATAGTATTTATTAGCACATTATCACTAAATGGGGTTTCAATTTATCTATTAGTCATTATTATTTTATTCTGCAGCATATATGGTCCAGGCATCTTGAACCAATTTTTTTTTTTTAGATGGCTTCTTCTGTTATACTAGCTGCCTGCTATGGTTGATCCTAACAGTTTGGTTATATGGTCTTTATGTAAATTTTCAAAGACTATTTGTCATATATTTTTTTATTGTGTTTATGCTAAATAAATATGGCTTCTTTTCTACTCTGGTATTCCTGGCTAGAATTGTAACTCAATTGAGTTTAAAATGCACGTTGTTTGTGGGCATATTCAGCAGTTGTAAAAAACTTTTAATATGTTTTGGCTCATTCTATCCTCGAAATATATATTTTTTTATTTGTGGAAAACATCCCAAAAGGGATGCCACTTTCGGGTAAGATCTAGGGAGTCAGGGGTATTTATTCCGTCAAAAACACCCAGGACTCGGACTTGGCCTACCACCTTTGACATACTTAAGGAGCAAACAAACACACAAAACCAATTTAAAAATAAGTAAATAACAACAAAAATAACAAAATAAAATAAAAAACATGCTCCTTGAGTGTGTCAAAAACAAAAGCACAACCAAAAATTCATAATAAGATAAAAGAAACTACAACACAAACCACATAGAAAAACACAAGAACTACATAACAAAACACAAACAAGACAAAAACAATAGAACACTACAAAGACATAACCCAAAAAAACATGAAAAATAAACACAACCAAAACCTAAAAAATTAAAAAATAAAATAAAAAACAACCAACAACAGACAATAAACAAAACAAAAAAGCATAGAAAACACTCACACATAAAAACACAAAATAACACAAACAAAGAGAAACCCAAGAACAAGAACGAAAAAACACAAGAACAATAACAAAAAACATTTAAAAAAAAAACAACAAAAACACAAGAACAACAAAAAACAACACAAAGAACACAAAATAAAAAAACCCACCCACCTTAAAAAACTAAAAAAAAAACAAAAAATAAAAAAGAAATAAAAAATGAACAAAACACTGACCTATATAGACCAGAAGACTATTAAGGCAAGAATCAACAGAGGAAACAAAATAAATAATATAATGAGCTAGGGAACTAAAAAAACTGAATGAACCAAAGAGAAGCAAAAAAAAAACAAGAATAAACTAGGTACCTTCAGAACTGGAGCCATCCAAAGAAATGATAGAAAGAAGAGCTTCCCTAATTTGAGAAGCCCACCATATAGGAGGGTGGCCATAACAAGTAAGATCACCTTTGTCCAAAGCCCAATTAGCTAAAGCATCAGCACTCTTGTTTTGATCTTTGACCACATGATTGTAATCAACTTTCAAAAATCCCATATGGATTAACTGAATCTTCTCAATAATTATTTTTATTCTCCAATCCACATTATGATTCTTAGAAGGATTCTTCAAGAGATTAATCATAAGTTGAGAGTCAGACTCAACTAACACCTTTTCCCATCCAACCTTAGTAGCTTCTTGAAGGCCTCTGAGGATACCATACCCATCAGCAATATTATTGGAAAGAATATCCAAATTCTCAACAAAAGTAAAAACCAGGGAGCTATCTGAAAGTCTACCAATTCCTCCCACACTGGCTTTTCCAGGGTTCCCTCTAGAGGCTCCATTAGTATTGACTTTTCCAAAATCCTTAGGAGGAGGTTGCCAATTTCTATTCCTATCCATCTTACTAATACTCACATTCCCTTTAAGATGGTTGCCCTTAGAAGGTTTAATATTCAATATTTGCATCATTTGATCCCATATTTGGTGGGATTTTTGGGGGTGATTAAGGAGATGATAGACCGATTCAACTAAGTTGGCTATGGTATTTTTCCAAATATAGTGAATATCCTTCCTATCTTGATTAAAAATTTGGTTGTTCCTTTCATTCCAAATATTCCAAAGAAGAATGGGAGAACCCATCGAAACTATCTGCCTAATAAAATGATCAACACCCTCTTGATTAGGCCAATCCCTCCAAAGCTGTTCAAAAGTAAAAAAATTGGACCACTCGTAAGCCAAGTAAAGTGGCCATTCTCCTCCACAACTCAGAGGCTAAAGTACACTCAATAAAAAGATGGTTGATATTTTCTACATTCTCTTCACACATTTCACATCTAAAAGGGCCATGAAAACCATGCTTCATAAGTTTCTCACCAGTAAGCACCCTATGATGCAATAAAAGACAATTAAAGAACCTCACCTTAGGCCAGAGCTTTTGAGCCCATAATAGAGAAAAGATGTCAAAAGAATGGTTGGGATTATTATGGCATAAGGTAAAATAACCTTGAGCAACTGAATACTCACCCTTAGTAGTGTTGTTCCATCCAAAACAATCTTTTTCATGGGACCAAGAGAGGGATCTCATATGAAGGATGCCTTGGATATCTTGTCTTTGCCTTTCTAAGATTTGAATAGACCAGTCCTCAATAGGGATCTAATATCTACTAACCTTTGAATTACCAGTATGGTACCGACAGTAATTAGCCACCTTTATCCAATTAGCTTGGTTAAGCTCCTCCATCCAAGGCCTCCAATCAAGAAACTGAGTTATCAAAGGCTTGTGACCATCCCAAGAATCTGTCCAAAAAATTACATGTTGACCATTATGAATGATCCAAAGTAATTTTTTCTTTATCAAATCCTCACCAATCTTAAGAACTGCTAAAATAGGAGAACCTTTTGTAGGAAGTTGATAGCGAACAAGGTCTTCAGGACTTTTGTTCTCAGCATATTTAACATGAAGATTATTGGTCCAAAGAGCATTGGGGTTATGTAACATCCTCCAATATAAATTAGTAGCTAAATATTTGTTATTATTAATTGAAGACCGTAATCCTAACTCCCCTTCACTCTTAGGAAGACATAAAGTATCTCATTTCACCAAGGACCATTTTCTTTTCTCCTTAGTACCACTCCAAAGGAAACGATGATTGATTTGATCCAATTCATGAAGAACAGCCTTTGGGATATTCAAAAAAAAAGAATAGTAAATAGGAATAGCTTGAAGGACTAATTTTACCAAGGTGATTCTACCCCCAGAAGAATGACACTTGTTGGTCCACTTCCCAATTTTCTTCTTGACTTTGTCCAACAACCAATTCCAATCTTTATTTTTTTGCCTTTGAATATTTATGGGAATACCTAAATAAGTGATTGGAAGAGAGGTATTCTTATATCTTAGTTTATCCAAGACCATGGATTCCTATCTAGCAGAGCAGTGAAATAAAATAACTTTAGATTTGTCTTCATTGATCAACTTCCCAGTAGCCTTAGAAAAATAGCTAATGATTTGCTTAATATTAGAAGCTTCCTTAACTGTAGCTTTACCTAAAAGAGTATAGTCATCCACAAATTGAAGATGAGAGATAGTTCTAGCTCCATGAGCAATGGTAACTCCCTCAAGGGTTTTGTTTTCCCTATTTTTGGTTATAGTCCTACCCAAGCATTCAGCAAGAATGATGAATAAATAAGGGGATAGAGGGTCACCTTGCCTAATACCTTTGGAAGCTGGGAAATACTGAGAAGGCCTGCCATTGATAAGAACTAAGTAGGAAACTGAAGAGATACATCCCATAATACAATCCATCCAATCCTTAGAGAAACCAAATTGCCTCAAAACTTTGATAAGGAAGTGCCAATCCACTCAGTCACAAGCTTTGGATAAGTCTAACCAAATGAACATGGAAGGAGAATTTTGCATATCCATGGAATGGATGGCTTCCTGAGCAAGGTCTATCTCATATACTATTTGACGTCCTTCCACATAACCCCCTTGCCCTAGGGAAATAATCTTATGCAAAAGAGGCTTCAACCTTTCTGCCATGATTTTAGTAATGATTTTGAGAAGAACATTACATAAAGCAATATGTATAAAAGTTGAGATATGATCAACCTCTTGAGATTTTGGAACAAGAGTAATATAAGTTTTATTGATAACCTTCAAAATTTCTTTGGATTTCTTGGATTCTTCCACCACCTCTAATAAATAAACATGAAGGATATCCCAAAACTCTTGGTAGAACTCAATAGGAAAACCTTCAGGACCTGGGGTTTTCTCTTTTTGCATTTTAAAAACTACTTGTTGAAGCTCATTGATAGTAACAGGAGCAGTCAAAATAGAGTTCTCCTAAAAAGTGATAAGAGAAGGGATTGCTTGAAGAACATTATATTGTGAAGCTAAGTCAAGGGGAATAGCAGCAAAAAGATTTGAAAAGTAATCAACAACAATAGAGTTCATGCCATCCCAAGTATAAACATCTCCAGAATCTGATTTTAAGGAAGAAATAAAGTGAGATATTCGAGCTAGAATATATTTGTGGAAGAAATTTGTGTTTCGATCTCCTTCTTTGAGCCATTGAATTCTAGATTTTTGCTTTCATAAGATTTCTTCTCTTTTTTCCCATTCCTCTAACTGAGTTGTGAGTTTAATTTCATCTGCACTTCTCTTCTCTATGAGGCCATCTAAACGGATTTTCTTATTCAAATTTTTAAGATGAGCAATAACTTCATGTTTTTTTTATGAACATTCCCAAACTCTTTCCAGTTCCAAGTCTTGATTTTGGATTTAATGTATTGCAGTATTTTGGCAAAATAGAACATCTTAGTCCCATGCCTAGGTTTACCTTCCTTCCACCATTGTTGCACATGAGGTCTGAAGCAAATGTCTCTAAGCCACATTAATTGAAAACGAAAAGGAGAGAATCTCACATTGGTTTTCCACATTTCCACCATGACTGACCAATGATACGAACCAAAATTATTAAGAGTCTTCACTTTAGGAATGTGACCATGGATTAAGAAATTTTTAGAGAGCAAAAACCTATCCAATATCTCCATTATACAAGCTAAGCCTTGCCTTCTGTTAGACCAAGTCATAAGGCCATTATCTAGTTGGATATCCAAAATATGGAGGTTTACAATATATTCGCTCATGAGGTCAGTGCTTTTGTACAAATTTCTATTTCCCCCATTTCGTCATCCAGAGAGAGGATGGTATTGAAATATCCTCCAATCAAGATCCAATATTTAGGAAAATGAGAGATAATATGAGTAATATCCTTCCACTGTCTTCTTCTTTCCTCCAAATAAGTCGGAGCATAAATAGTAATGTAGAGCATAATCTGGTTGGAATGTATACTTTGAATAGCTATAGCCAACAAACCCCAACTGCCAACAATATGGTGAATAACTACCTCTTTTGTATCCCAAATACAAGCAATGCCATCCGAAATCCCTTGGTAACTAAGGGAAACCACTTTTCCAACTGGCCAAATTTTATTGGCAATTAAGTCCATATCCTCCATTGACATCTTTGTTTCTTGAAGGAAAACAAGATGTGGATGATTTACCTGAATCATTCTTCTAATTTCATTTTGTTTTGAAAGACTCCCTTTGAGTCCTCTAATATTCCAAGTGATGATCTTCATTAATACCAGGGCTAAAAAATTTGAGAAGGGCATTAATCTTACCTTCCTCTACAATATTTTCACCTTATTTTACCATATGATATTGATTGGTCTTGAGACCTACTTTTTGATTAGAATCCATCTTCAATTTTTTTTTCTTGTTTCTTGACTTATTCCAATTGAATTTGAGATGGCTTCTAACCTTGAAGAATGCTCGTACACAGCCAAAATTTTACTATATGGTTCAACGGAGTCTATATTGGGACTTGCATTATTTGAAGTTTTGACATTTGAAATATTATTTTTCTTGTGTAAATTTTCTCCTTTTTTTTTCTTTTGAAAACCTTTGATTTTTTGGTTTGTCTCTGAGTTCTTCCCTTCATATTTAAATTGTGTTTCTAATATTTTAGTTTCCATTATTTCCTCTTCCTCACTTGGGACATCATTTGTGGAAAGGATTTGAAAACATATTAGCAGATGAATTTGATTGATCCTTCATAATTGGTTTTTTCTGAGTGTTCTTCTTCTTAGGTATTTGAAAACCTGTTGAGTTTATATCTTCTTTCTTTTGATCAGGAATTTTATTTGGGCAAGCATATGACAAATGACCATATTCATGGTAAATTCTACAATGAAAATGAATGTTCTCATAGTCCACAACTTGCTCCCTAGTGTCTTCCCCAAATTGTAATGTGATATTTTTAGGTAGGGGTTTTTCAAAATTTATTAAAACACAAATTCAAGCATAAATAATATGTTCAAAATTTTGAGTACAATCAACAGTCATCATAAAAGTTCCTAAATAGTTTCCAATTGAAGAAAAAATAGTTGGATTCCAAAATTCAATAGGGAGGCCAAAGAGTCTAACCCACACAGGAGCTATAGAAGGCATCTCTTCTTCGAATTTAAATTTAGTATGCTAGGGCTTCATGAAAAGCCCTGCACTTCCAAAAAACCAAGGACCCCCTTGAAAATTTTTCTCTCTATCTTCATTATTAGCAAATAAAACAAGAAAATAACCATTTGGATAAATAGAGATTTGTAACCCACCTTTAGTTTGTTGGGACTAAAACTAATGAGATAATATTATACATGAAATGAGTTACATATATAGGCAGAAGGCCTATATGATAAACTGACAAGTGTCAATATAAACTGACAAATGTCAAAACAGAGGTATAGTGCACTATCCTAACTAAAAAAGAAAAAAAACAAGTCAACATTAGGTAACATTCCCCCTTAATGTTGACTTATCTAAAAGCAACCTATCATCCTCTTTTATTGTTGATTTGGTCTAGGCTCGTGCTCTTTGCGCTTGGCTCTCCAACTGTGAATAATGCTAGATTCACTATGTATACATCTCGGTCTATTGCCTCAGGGTCAGCCACTTCCATGGGTCTGTTGCCACTGGGTCAGTCATCTAAGTGCCTTAGGGTCATCATGGGTGCCTCAGGGTTAGCCACTTCTAGGTCTATTGCCTCTGCAGGTCATCCTCAGAGGATGTTTCCTCTCATAGATCACTGACTAGTCCCACCATAAATATCAAATATTTCCTTATGGTGAACTCAATCTAGGTGTCAGTCTCTGTCAAAAATGCACCTTAATACAAAGGAAAAATGAGCCATATAAGAGTGTCGATCTCTGTCGAAAATGCACTCAATACAATAAAATGAGCCATAGATGCCAAATATGGAGGAGAAGAAGAAAGAATAATAGAAGAGAATATTTTGAAGTGTCTTCTTCTATAGTCTTCAGAAGTAGATCCAAAAAAAACCTCGGATAGAGTCTAGGGTGTCTATGTCTGTAGTCCCTAGAATAAGTGTCCTTATGGTAGTCACCTCATCTTGTCGAAATGCATGGGTAACCAGTCGCTACATCCGCCAAGTAGAAAGAGGATAATACTAGATACTAGGTTCACTTACAAGTGCCTTGGGAGTGTCGGGTTCAACCGAGAGTGCACTCCAAGGTAGAAAAATTTGAGGCTTAAAAAATCTAAAGAAATAGCCTCAAAATTACAAATGGACACCACCAATGTGTCCGTCATAGAAAAATCTTTCCAACGACTATAAACATGGCTATAGTCAGATCTCAATAAGTCTTTCATCCATGGGAAAAACAATAGCATGCCTCTTTAGGTAGCAAATAAACATTTCACTATGGTGGCATCGCACTATGGCAGAATAAAAACATCATCACAATTTTCCCTCGTAGGAAAATTACATGGGCCTACTTAGACCATCCACTCTGAAATTTAAAAAAATACAATAAAGGACATGTGGGCCTCTTCCGCTTCCACTCTCCATGTGGAAAAATATGAAAATTGGCCAAATAGGCCATAATGTCGGTCAATAGGCATGGGCACTGCCAATAAAGTCTTCATACAATTTGAAAATGAAAGTGATTCCCTCCACTTTTAATAACACATGCCCCTTTTAAAATAAAATTCTCCCCCCATTGCCTTTTTTTTTTTTAATAGATGTTTGCCATTGTTCCCCAAATAAGACAAATGAAACCATATATAATAAAAAAAAACAACTTCCACCGGGACTTCATCAGCGCCAAAAATGATTTCCATCGATATTCTTGCCAGCAAGCATATTCAAATAAAAAATCTCGGTTTCAGAGAACATCCACACAGAAAACAACCTGGCACACCCACATGTATCTTGTCGATAAAAAATCTCGGTTTCAGAGAACATCCACACAGAAAACAACCTGGCACACCCACATGTATCTTGTCGGTAGAAATGAACGCATCTTCTCCTCCACTCGGGGGGTTCACAATCTATTGCAGATTTAGACTTTAACCATCGACAGCGCATAGCAGCGCTGACATCGCCATCACAACTAAAAGGAGCCATGACGTGTGCTTCATAAAATCAACATACATTTGGTGGATCAATCAGCCTGTAACACCCTCCAATTGGAACCACTGGCTTGGCTCTTCTTCGTGTAAGAGGAAAAATATGCATCCCAGATCCTCCGCCTAAAATAGCAAAATAGACTATTTTTGGGTTTTCTCGGGGTTGTTCAAATTTAGGCATCTGCAAGCTCATGATCTCCTTCGAGACGTCGGTGAGAATAGTAGAGGAGGACATCACGACACAGCGTCTCCATTGCCCACTGCAACTGAATTTTGTTGAACTATGTGAGGATCCCAAAAAAAAAAAAATTTAAAGAATTTGTGAAATTTTGATGGTTAATATCCTCTCCAATTTCAATGACACTATCGACTGAGCTGCTATCCCCAACCCTAACCTGGATGAACTGGCTGGGGGTTGTATGGCCGACCATGAGCTTCGGATTGTCACTGATGTCCAGAGCCACGTGTGTCAGTAAATTAAAAAATTAATCTTCCTTCAATCTATTAACACAACATGACAGCAGCGGGTTCTCTTCTCCTCCAGCGGCGAAGGCGGAGTGTAGTGTAACAATCACTCTTCATATTCACAATGGTAAAAAAAATAGACATTCTCCAAATTTGGAACAAACAGTGGCACACTACAGCTTTTAAGCTTTGGCGACATCGGGATTCGAAACGGTGTGCTCCTTGATTGATTAACTGTCTTATCTCCCTACCGCATCGCACAACACATTACGGTCATCGCCCTCCACTATTTTCGTCGTGCCATCAATAGCATGAAATCTTCAGCAACGACACCATCGTCAACGACATCCAGAGAAAACAAATTTATGGCCAGGGCCATTATGAGAAAGAGATGTTGCACTGATCTGTGGCATCTTGTTCCAATCCAGGCCCAAAAAATAAATCACTAAACTCTGTTGCTCTCTGTTTAAATTAACACAAGCCGAATGAATATCCACGAACAAATTCATGCGGTTCATAGAACAGTGCAATCCAATGTTTATGGCTATAAATGGAAACAGTGCTGCATATCCACCACAGGGGTCTAGTTCAAACAATCGCAAAGTAAACACAGATTATCACAGAGTTGCACGCTTGCCTAGAAGTATTCTCCTGGCCACCGAATCAGAATTTGTAATAGGACGCCCCGCACCTCGAACAGGGGATGCTATTGGACCTCAGCGCGCCATAGCTGATGTATGCGTGAAGAGAAAAATGAGAGCCTCTTCCTTTACTCTGCCAGTTTCATCCACATAAAAACATGCATACACCAATTTATGCCATGGAGATAACGAACAGGTGAACGACATATACGTCGGGCAAGGTTGCTTTTCTAACTGCGTCGTCGAGGTAGATGTAATCCAGGATGCATGAGCTAGGCCGAGAAATTTCATCGTGACACATCCTATATCGCCAACATCTTCGATCTGCATCGGGAACTAAAACACTACAATCCTTGCCATGACAGCCATGACAGTCCACCTTGATACCTGCATCAAAGAAAAATAATAATAAAAAAAATATCTTATTTTTCATTTTTCTTTCAAAAAATTACTTCTGCGGCTAGATAACTTGAAAAATGGGCAGCTATGGATTTTTCTTCAACTTATGGTTTTTGATCCATTCAGCAAGGGATGAAGAGCATACTCCCTCAGTATCCAAAAAAATGAGGGGAAAAAATAAGGGAAAAAATTGAGGGGGAATTTCCATCATGGAAATCCCCCCTTAAGGATTGACACAGATAGGAAAGCGAACCTGTTCTGATACCAAATGTTGGGACTAAAACTAATGAAATAATATTACAAATGAAATGAGTTACATATATAGGCAGAAGGCCTATATGATAAACTGACAAGTGTCAATATAAACTGACAAGTGTCAAAACAGAGGCATAGTGCACTTTAATTATAACATAGTTTTCCAACTTTTTGCAACCCAAACTTTGAAAGCAAATAGAATCGGACGAAAACCCACAAACCGACAAATTAGTCCTCTTTTTTCCAAATCTTCAGTTCCAGTCTAAATGTTACCCATATCAAGCTTAACAATAGGAGTTCCATCAATTGCTTTAAGACATCCTGACTCCATTTTCTTGGGATCAATATTAGGCATTCTTAGAGATTTATGAGAAGCCCTAATATTGATATTAGCATTGGGCTAAGGCTGTCCACCACGAAGGGCATCCCTAAAATTCATTTTTGGTACTCAGTCTTCGAAATTCTTATCCTTGATAGGGGTTTTCATAGTAGAATTATTTTGTGGGTGCACCTTAGCACCAGATTCACTTGAGATATGAGTCATTTTTGATCAACTGCTTGAAACTTATTTCATGATCTCTTTAATACTTGCCCTAGACACCGTGGAAAGGTATGGTTTTCACTTTTCTTTTGTGCAACAAATTAGAATTCGTTGTCACTCAAGTTCACAATATGATCTATTGAAAGACAAATTTCTAACCCATCTTGTATCCCCTGTAACATTTATTGCTAAAATATTGAGCATAAACCACAAAAATATGGTCGCTAGGGCCCTAAGGCCCTAAAAACCAACCTCTGGAGCTTCTTGGACTCAACCCAGATGAAACCCTCGCATAGTCACTTGCCAAATATGTCATTCACACATAGGGATGTGCTAGGATTTGTGTTGCTCCAAATGATATGAAAAATTGTGGATACGTTCTAGGGTTTTTCAAGAATCTACCCTCATAATTTTAGCTCAATTCGAGTCCGGATGAGTGAGATATGACCAAAACGAGTTTGGTAGTTTGGGCAGTCTTGTGAAAAACGTCAAGTGTGGTAGGTTTTTAGGATTCATGATATTCATGATATTGATGTATATAAATGGTTTTATAATTTTGTTATAAGATGTAATGCATTGTATGTCAAAAACAACAACACAATATGATTGTTTTATAGTTATTATTGATGTTCACACAATGACACTGAGAGGGGGGGTGAATCAGTGTAGCTATTAATTTTTATATCTACAGCATTTAATATGAAATAAAGAGAACTTGACAACTGAAAAACAACTTGAACAAGAGAGCACACCACAACACTCAATATACCGAGGTTCACCAATTTGGCTACTCCTCAAAAATGACCGCTTGGACTCCAATCCAAATCCAGCCTTTGCAAAATATCAATTTTACAAATACTTTACCAAGATCAACCGGAAGGAGCACCAACCCCCGTAATTTTCTGCCGCAACGGATGGAGCACCAACCCCTAGTACCAAGCACCAACTTGGACCGCAATTCTGATCAATTTAGAATGACATAAAAATGTCTTCACTTCATGCACGACCCTGACTGGTCCGCAATTAACCCAACTCTACACACTCTCACGGCTCGCTAATTTTTCTCTTGATTCTTTTCTAACCCTCCTTTTACAGCAATTTCTCTCTAACAAGAAGCAACATCTTCTCTCGTACGACTATTCTTTTATAACCTTTCAATCTCGCATGCAATCGAATCACATACTCTGATCGTTCGAATCCATGCAATACGGCTATTCCGTTCCATGCACTTCGACTGTTCGAAACCTTCTAAATACGGTTGTTGAATCCATGCAATACGACTATTTTTTTCATGCACTTCGACTGTTCGAAACCCTAAAATACGTCTTTTCAAAAGCTTTTCTGATCCTCCACATTCGGCTGTTCAATTTCTTCAAATACGGCTTTTCGAATGCTTTTTCGAAACTTCATATGTGATGCATCGAATGCTTTTTCAATCAAGAATATACAGCTGTTCTAGTGCATGATCGACACCCATCAATTTGTAATCGCTGATCGACATCGCTACTTTTTACGTAATTGGCTGCATGATTTTCCTGTCTGCTTTTTCCGACACGTGTCACCTTGCATGCTCCTACGGGTTTTACCTGCCAGACTGTTACTTGTCGCGATATCGCGACACTTTTTGAAGTCGTACACTTCATGCCCTTGCTGTCGCGAAATCGTGACCATTTTGGCTTTGAAAGCTTTCCCTCTGTTCATGTCGCGATATCGCGACACTTAGAACTTTTGCTGACGTCATCCTTAAGCATGTCACGAAATCATGACCGTTTTGGCTCTTGAAAGCTTTCCCTGCATCTTGTCGCGATATCGCGACACTTTCAACATTTGCTGACGTCATCCTTAAGCATGTCATGAAATCGTGACCGTTTTGGCTCTTGAAAGCTTTCCCTGCATCTTGTCGCGATATCGCGACACTTTCTGACTTTGCTGATGTCATCATTATTCTTGTCGCGAAATCGTGACGCTTTGTTGCACCTCATCTTGACTGAATGTCGCGAAATCGCGACACTTTGCTCTTCCGTACAACTCTCCTTGCAGACTCCAGTAAAATGGAACATGTCGCGAAATCGCGACGTTCACTGCTTTCGTACACTCTTTGTTTCATGCAGTAGCGAAATCGCTACAACTTTGTGCCTTGTGCTTTTGACTTGTTACATCTTTAATTTTTGCAACTTTGAATGGTAGCGAAATCGCTACACCTTTGTTTTTATACATTTTGTCATGCAGCGAAATCGCTACATCTTCTTGTTTGTGCCTTTTCACTTGTAGCGAAATCGCTACACCTTTGTTTTCTGCACTTCCTATTTGTAGCGAAATCGCTACACCTTTGTGCCATGTATTTCCATCATGCAACGAAATCGCTACACCTTTGTTTCCATTCATTTCAACATGTAGCGAAATCGCTACACCTTTGTTGCTGAGCATTCTCTCTCCTCTTCGGGTCACGAAACCCGACGTGTCACGATATCGCGACACTTTTCATTGCTAGCTCCTTTCCTCCATTTATGTCATGAAATCGTGACATCTTTTCACCTTGCTTCCCTCTCTTCCAAAGATGTCACGAAATCGTGATAGTTTACCTTTCACTTTCTCTCTCCTCTGCCATGTCGCGATATCGCGACAAATTGGCATGCACTTTCTCTCTCCTTGGCAATGTCGCGAAATCGTGACAATTTTCCTTGCATTTTCTCTCTCTTCTATGTCGCGAAATCGCGACAATTTTCCTTGCATTTTCTCTCTCTTGTCGCGAATCGTGACAACATTTTTGTCGCGATATCGCGACTGTTTTCTTCCTTGTCTTTTTCTGCCAATTTTTGAATCTGGGTCACCTCTGTTTTTCTTGAAATTCACTGCACTTGATCCGATCGACCTCCGAATCGCATCAATCGCATCAATCTGTCCGTGTTGACAACAATGACAATACTTTTGCAATTCTTTTGCTGCACCTTGCTCAACAATCTCCCCCTTTGGAATTGTTGGCAACACACCGCAACCTTGCTTAATTTCTTCTCCCCCTTTGCCAATAATACCAAAGGGCTGCTGCAGACTCCCCCTGAGTCTATGCACAACATTCTCAGACTTAAAAAGTTTGAATGCTCCCCCTGAGAATGTGTTTCCCATAGCTAGTCAGTGCTTGGGTGGTGTGACTACTCCCAACTTCTTCCGAAGGTATTCAAATACTTCCTTTGGCAAAGGTTTTGTGAATATATCAGCTACTTGCTCCGTAGTTGGAACAAAATCCAATTTAACCTCTCCTTCTCGCAACTTTATCCTTCAAGAAATGATATCGGATTGCAATATGTTTGGTTCTTGAATGCATTATTGGATTCTTGGATATGTTGATAGCACTAGTGTTATCACATTTAATTGAAATTGGCTCTTTGAAATGAATACCAAGATCTTTCAACGTTTGTCTCATCCATAATATCTGAGTACAGCATGTTGTTGCCGCAATGTATTCTCGCCTCTGCAGTGGATAGAGATACCGATTCTTGTTTCTTGTTGTGCCATGCTACCACTGTCTCCAAGATAAAATGCTCCTCCACTTGTGCTCTTTCCGTCATCAATACATCCCGCCCAATCTGCATCGTAATATGCAATCAAAGTGAAATCTTTACCTTTTGGGTACCACAACCCATAATCCATAGTGCCCTTGAGATATCTCGAAGATCCTCTTTACAACTGTTACATGAGTTTCTTTGGGACCGGCCTCGAAATCTTGCAACCATGCATACCGCTTGTAATATATCTGGTCTAGTGGTCGTTAAATACAAAGAGGCTTCCAATCATAGACCTGTACATTGTTTGATCTACATCTGGGGATTTATCATCCTTGCTCAACTTGCAGCCAGTTGTCATGGGAGTACTAACCGGTTTACTGTCTTCCATTGTGAACTTTTTCAGCATTTCTTTTACATATTTAACTTGAGAAATAAAAATGCCTTTTTCATTTTGATTGACCTGCAGTCCTAGGAAATAAGAAAGTTCACCAATCATAGACATCTCAAATTCTTTCTTCATTTTAGTTGATATGTCTTTGCAGTATTCATCCATGCTGCTGCCAAATATTATATCATCTACATAAACAACAAGAACAATAAGATGGCCCTTCTCTGCTTTGACATATAAGTTGTTGTCCACCAAACCTTTCTTGAACCCTTGTTTAATTAGATAATTATCCAGCCTTGCATACCATGCTCTGGGTGCCTGTTTCAAACCATATAATGCTTTCTTTAACCTGCAAACAAAATCTGGATTTTCACCAAGTTGGAAGCCATCTGGCTGTTCAATGTAAACTTCTTCTTCCAGTTTTCCATTCAAAAATGCTGATTTTACATCCATTTGATATACTTTGAAGTTTTTATGAACTCGCTAATGCCGTAAACATTCCGATTGCCTCTAGTCCTGCTACCGGTGCAAAAGTTTCCTCAAAATCAATGCCTTCAACCTCGAGCATAGCCTTTACTGCACCAATCTTGCCTTATTTCTCGACAACCTGTCCATCTTCATTTAATTTATTTCGAAAAACCCATTTAGTGCCAATTATGTTTTTATTTGTTGGTCTAGGTACTAATTCCCAGGTATTGTTTTTCTCAATCTGATCTAGTTCTTCATTAATTGCCTTCAACCAACTTTCATCAGTGCTTGCTTCAACAACATTTTTAGGTTCAATGCTAGATAACAGAGAATAGTTCCGCACTGCCGCTCTTCTTGTCTGAATACCATCTTTGGGATCCCCAATAACTGCTCACTTGGATGATTTTTCTGCCGCTTGCCTGCTTTAAATTTCCTGTTTTCTTCTTCTTCCGATTCAGCTTTTTACACCATCTGGATCAATTTTCTCGATTCTTATCTCGTTTCCTTTTCATCATCACCTTCAATGACTTCTTCATAGATGGGGTAGTTTTCTTGATAAGTAATTTCTTGTTCTCTACCTTCATCAACTTTCACATAAGCACTCTCAACAATTTTCTTTAGCCTTTTGTTGTAACATGTGTAGGCTTTGCTTTTTGTTGAGTAACCAAGAAAGATACCTTCATCAGCTCTATTTTCAAATTTACTAGAGATTATCTTCAATCCGTTTGATGTAGCACTTGCTGCCAAATACTTTGAAATGTCTTGTTGTTGCCTTTCTGCCAAACCACAGCTCATAAGGTGTTTTGCTTTCATGTGGTCTTAGCATGCACCTGTTTTGAATGTAAACTGCAGTATGTACTGCCTCTTTCCAAAATCTGTCAGCTATTTTGTTCTCAGCCAGCATTGTCCTTGCCATTTCCTGCACTGTCCTATTCTTCCTTTCTACAACTCCATTCTCGTCGAGGTGTTCTAGCTGCTGAAAACTGTCTTCTTATCCCATATTTTTGACAGTATTCTACAAATTCTTTCGAAATAAACTCTCCTCCTCTCGTCTGATCTTAGGCATTTAATTCTTTGTCCTGATTGATTCTCAACAAGATTTTTGAAGGTTTTAAACATCTCAAAGGCTTCTGATTTAAGTTTCAAAAATAGTACCCATGTCATTCTTGAGTAGTCATCTATACACAACATAAAATATTTGTGTCCATTTATGCTTTCAGTTCTCATGGGTCCACATAAATCAGTGTGAATTAATTCTAATGGCTTGCTCATGAAATATTCTTTTGCTTTGAAAGTGGCTCTGGTTTGTTTTCCCTTTTGGCATGACTCACAAATATTGTTTGAAGGTTTACCAATAGTTGGTATGTCTCTTACCGCCCCTTTTGAGCTGATTTTTACCAGATTATCAAAGCTTATGTGACCGAGTCTCTTGTGCCACAGCCAGTTTTCTTCTTCCTGACCAACCAAGCAAGTTCCTTCTGAAGTCTCTGAAAGTGTATACAGATTTCCAGAAGTTCTCAGTCCAGTGGCTATTAACTTTCCATTTTTTGTCTTTCTTACTTCACAGCCCTCCTTCTTGAAGATTACATCATGACCTCTATCACAGATTTGACTGACACTCAACAAGTTATGCTTCAGACCAATCACAAACAAGACTTCTTTTGATTTTATATTGCCATCACTGATCTTGACTGATCCCTTTCCAACAATCTTTGCTCCATCATTATTTCCAAATTTCATAGAACCACCTTCATAATTCTGCAAATTCTCAAATTTTTGCTTGTCACCTGTCATGTGACTGGAGCAACCACTGTCAAGTATCCAAGGTGCAGATTTGTTCTGAGCTTTAAAGGCAGTCTGAACAATCAAAGATTCCTTTTCTTTCCATTCTGGTTTGATAGCAGATTTGGCTACTTGTTTTGCCTTTGTCCTTTCATTAGCTTGTGCTTGTTTTTCAAGAAATTTCTTGTTTTGTTTCAACCCACTTGGTTGAGATTTTCTACCCTGATAATTATTTGATGCAAAAGTGCTTCTGCAGTTTCTAGCAATATGTCCAAAATTATGACAATTATAACATTCAACTGCATAATTCATTAAAGGAGAAAAAACATTTCTGCTGGTGAAATTCCTTTGAGATACATTATGTCTGCAATCTGAAATCTTATGGCCATAAGCATTGCATTTAAAACAATAACTAGAAAAGGAGTGATTAAACCTGGGTGCCGGTCTTTGCCAGTTTGAAGTAGAAGCCATGAATCTTCTCTTTCTTGGATGTATGACTTTTGTGAATCCATCTTTGTCAGTATTCTTCTTGATTCTAGCATTATTGTTTTCTTTGGCATGATTTGTTTTTTCTAGTTCAACCCTGATCTTTTCTTCTTTCTTTATGGGTTCTAAATTCAAGTTCTTTGAATCCTTTGATGATTCTCCTTCATCAAAGCCTAAACCAAATTTGATGCCGGAAGGCCTTTGGTTATTTAACATTTTATCCAGCTTTACAGTGCTTTCTTCAAACTTATGAAAATAGTTCAATTTTCTATTCATTTCCTCTAGCTGCATTCTTAACTTAACAATGTCTTCCTCTAGCTTGCCGCATTCAACCTGTCTTTACAGCTTAATTGTTCATCAAGAACTTCAGACATTTTCTTGAATTCCTCTCGTCTCGTATTTTTAAACTCGTTTATTATGTCATTGGCATCTTCTAGTTTTCTTGAAAACTTTTTGTTCTTTTTCCTTTCTACACTCAACTCTTCAAGTGCAAGCAACAAATTCTCCTTCCATATAAACTTCAGCCTCATCTTTAAAGTTTTCATCACCTTCCTGATTTTCTTCCGTTCTTTCCTCTTCAAGTGCCATGAACAGAAGCTTCACCTTTTTCTTCTTCGTAATCCTCATCTCGAGCTTTCTTAGAAGTACTGACATTCTTGGATATGAAGCTTTTCTTCTTGAGGTTGTTCTTTCTAAAATTTTGTTTCTTCTTCCAGTCACCTTTTTCTTGGTGTGAGCCTTCACCATTTTTAGTTTTCTCATGCATTAGACATTTGGCTGCAAAATGACCGACTCCTCCACATTTGAAGCATTTGAAGCATTTGAAAGGTAGCTTTCCTCTATATTTTCCTTTTCCTTTTGTGAGTTTCCGAACAAAATTAGCTTCTGTTTCATCCAGAGTCTCTTCATCCCTAGATTCATGTTCAGCTTTTATATTCTTGTGTGCTTTAAAAGCTTCTTCTCTGTCTATAGACTTGGTTTGTCCTATTCTCATTTCATATGCTGTCAGAGAACCATGCATCTCATCCAAGCTGAAGTTGTTCAGATCTTTTGCCTCTTCTATTGCAGAAACTTTGGAGTTAAATCTTTTGTGCAGTGTTCTCGAGAACCTTTTTCACAACAACCGCATCATCAATTTCTTCACCGAGTCCTCTGATTGCATTAATGATTCCGTTGACTCTCAGCATATAAGCCTCTATGTTCTCATCTTCATTCATTTGCAGTGCTTCGAACCGTGCTCGATGAGTTTGCAGTTTTGCTTCCTTGATCTTGTTGTCTCCTTCATGGATGCTTTTCAGTTTATCCCACATGTCTTTTGCTGATTTACAGCTCATGACTCTTATCAGTTCACCGTCAACAAGCCCACACATTATGGCATTCTTAGCTTTGGAGTTGTTCTCAAATTTTTTCTTCTCAGCAAGATTCTGTTGGAGGAGTAGTGGGTGCTGTGTATCCACTATCTACATAATCCCAAATATCATATCCCAATGCACTCAGATATGTTTGCATCCTGAGTTTCTAGAAAGTGTAATTTGTTCCATCGAATAAGGGAGCTTTGTTGGATGAGAATCCTTCACCGCCTGCCATTGTTTCTTCCAAGATCTCCTTAGCTGATTAAGCTTGAACAAGGAACCTCGCTCTGATACCAATTGATGTTCACACAATGACACTGAGAGGGGGGGGTGAATCAGTGTAGCTATTAATTTTTATATCTACAACATTTAATATGAAATAAAGAGAACTTGAAAACTGAAAAACAACTTGAACAAGAGAGCACACCACAACACTCAATATACCGAGGTTCACCAATTTGGCTACTCCTCAAAAATGACTGCTTGGACTCCAATCCAAATCCAGTCTTTGCAAAATATCAATTTTACAAATACTTTACCAGCATCAACTGGAAGGAGCACCAACCCCTGTAATTTTCTGCTACAACAGATGGAGCACCAACCCCTAGTACCAAGCACCAACTTGGACTGCAATTCTGATCAATTTAGAATGACATAAAAATGTCTTCACTTCATGCACGACCCTGACTGGTCTGTAATTAACCCAACTCTACACACTCTCACGGCTCTGCTAATTTTTCTCTTGATTCTTTTCTAACCCTCCTTTTATAGCAATTTCTCTCTAACAACAAGAACAACTTCTCTCGTACGACTATTCTTTTATAACCTTTCAATCCCGCATGCAATCGAATCACATACTCGACCGTTCGAATCCATGCAATATGTCGTTCGGTTCCAATGCACTTCGACTGTTCGAAACCTTGCAAATACGGCTGTTGAATCCATGCAATACGGCTGTTTTGTTTCATGCACTTTGACTGTTCGAAACCCTGCAATACGTCTTTTCAAAAGATTTTTTGATCCTCCATATTCGACTGTTCAATTTCTTCAAATACGGCTTTTCGAATGCTTTTTCGAAACTTCATATGTGATGCATCGAATGCTTTTTCAATCAAGAATATACAACTGTTCTAGTGCATGATCGACACCTGTCAATTTGTAATCGCGATCGACATCGCTACTTTTTACGTAATCGGTCGCATGATTTTCTATCTAGCTTTTTCGACACGTGTCACCTTGCATGCTCCTACGGGTTTTACCTGCCAGACTGTTACCTGTCACGATATCGTGACACTTTTTGAAGCCGTACACTTCATGCCCTTGCTGTCACGAAATCATGACCATTTTGGCTTTGAAAGCTTTCCCTCTGTTCATGTCGCGATATCGCGACACTTAGAACTTTTGTTGACGTCATCCTTAAGCATGTCACGAAATCGTGACCGTTTTGGCTCTTGAAAGCTTTCCCTGCATCTTGTCACGATATCGCGACACTTTCAACATTTGCTGACGTCATCCTTAAGCATGTCACGAAATCGTGACCGTTTTGGCTCTTGAAAGCTTTCCTCGCATCTTGTCGCGATATCGCGACACTTTCAACATTTGCTAATGTCATCCTTATTCTTGTCTGAAATCGCGATTTTTGCACTCATCCTTGACTTGTCATGAAATCGTGACACTTTGCTCTTCCGTACAACTCCTCCTTGCCAAGCAATAATAAAATGGAACATGTCACGAAATCGCGACGTTCACTGCTTCCGTACACTCTTTGTTTCATGCAAGTAGCGAAATCGCTACAACTTTGTGCCTTGTGCTTTTGACTTGTTACATCTTTAATTTTTGCAACTTTGAATGGTAGCGAAATCGCTACACCTTTGTTTTTATACATTTTGTCATGCAGCGAAATCGCTACATCTTCTTGTTTGTGCCTTTTCACTTGTAGCGAAATCGCTACACCTTTGTTTTCTGCACTTCCTATTTGTAGCGAAATCGCTACACCTTTGTGCCATGTATTTCCATCATGCAACGAAATCGCTACACCTTTGTTTCCATTCATTTCAACATGTAGCGAAATCGCTACACCTTTGTTGCTGAGCATTCTCTCTCCTCTTCGGGTCACGAAAACCCGACGTGTCACGATATCGCGACACTTTTCGTTGCTAGCTCCTTTCCTCCATTTATGTCATGAAATCATGACATCTTTTCACCTTGCTTCCTCTCTCGCCAAAGATGTCGCGAAATCGTGACAGTTTACCTTTCACTTTCTCTCTCCTCTGCCATGTCACGATATCGCGACAAATTGGCATGCACTTTCTCTCTCTTGTAATGTCGCGAAATCGCGACAATTTTCCTTGCATTTTCTCTCTCTTATGTCGCAATCGTGACAATTTTTTGCATTTTCTCTTTTAAATAATTTTTTATTTTTTTATGTCGCGAAATCGCGACAATCTTCCTTGCATTTTCTCTCTCTTCTGTTTTGTCGCGATATCGCGACAGAAAACATGTCGCGATATCGTGACAGTTTTCTTCCTTGTCTTTTTCTGCCAATTTCTGAATCGGGTCACCTCTCGTTTTTCTTGAAATTCACCGCACTTGATCTCGATCGACCTCCCGAATCGCATCAATCGCATCAATCTGTCTGTGTTGACAACAATGACAATACTTTTGCAATTCTTTTGCTGCACCTTGCTCAACAATTATGGCTGGAATCCTTCCAGTTATCTGTAGTTCTTGGTTTTAGCCTATTATGATGCGATGAGCTTTTGATGTAATATTTTGTTTTAATATAAATTTCCACATGTCTAATAGAAAAAAACCAACATGAATTCATGAGTCCTTCGTCTAATAAAATACGGAAATAAATAAAGGTGATATAACCTTCCAAGCACTATTAAGTTATATAACCCATTAAAGGGTGTATATAAATAATTATTTTCTCTTTGTTTTTTAATTATACATAGTTAAAGTAACAATTTTTATATTGTTATAACTTTTTAAAAAACTGAAAAATATAATTATTATATAATTAAATGAATATAATTTTGATGAGTATGTAATATATATAAAAACTTTTCAATTTAATTTCTAACAAAAAATAAGTATTTAAATTTATAACAATATTTAAGAATATTATTTTGTCTTTGCTTATATAAAAAAAATGATTGTAATGAGTTTTGTTGACTTTTTAATTAAAGAAGGGTTAGTGGGTTGAATTTTTTTATGCAAGAAATAAAAATATTATTTAAATTATTTGATTTTTATTAGAAAGTATAGTTAAATTTTGAATGTGAAATTGGAAAGAAACAAATAAATGTATCTTGATAGTCTAAGGATAATGTATGTTTTTTTGTACTTCCATTAGATTATAAATTAAAAAAATTATTTGATCAAAGATTTAACACTTTTTTTTTATAAGTAACATTTTATATACAGGGGTTTTTTAAAGGGACCCAAAATTTTTTTACAAAAAGAACATAGGGAGATAGCAAACCAAAAATCTTGTCAGACTAGACCAGGGGTGGACATCATAATAGACGTCGAGATCCGGGATCCTAAAGAGAACACTCTAATTCACCTGTCTTAGGAATAGGGCAAACCCAACTAGGACAAAACATAGTTACAAACCAGGAAACATTGCCACTCGGCAAAAAAAAAACTAGAAAACATCACAACTGCGAGACCGCTGCACGAACTGGAAACCTTACCACTAGAACACCACCACCTCTACTGCCCTGGGGATGGGAGCCCCCCTTGGGTCGAGGTGGGGAAGGCTAGTCATCGGAATTAGACCCATCCATGAGTCTACTCTGAATCACCTTGAAAATGCGTATCGAGGTCGATGTCGTATTGGAAGCCAATGTGAGGGAATTGATCGACATATCCAGCAGGATACAAAGGAGGAAAGTCCTCAAATCATCTTCGAAGTTCGAGATTATCTCGATGGTGCCTTTGGGTTCCATATTCAGCTTCTTGAGATGACTAGACAATTTACTTCCATTGGGGGCGTCAGGGCCACCAAGGGCTTAAGCGCCAGGGACCGAGGCAGGGGAAGGCCTGCTAGAGACATTGTTGTTGCCAAGAGCACGAGCCGATGCCTATCACTTTGGAGTGTGCCTGCACTTCTTCAAAGGGGGAAATATGTCAGCATCGCTAGGTCTATCCTCCTTAGTTTTCATAGTTGGAAGAGTTTAGAGACCTGGTGGGGGGATTGGAGGAGAGGGGAGGGATACGCTAGGCAGGGGGCTAGTTGGCGAGGGCGTGATCGTAAAGGACTGCCATGAGGCCTTGGTGGGAGGGGTAGGTGTGGGATTTTTGGGCCCTCTCAATCGATATGGTGAGAGAGTAAAGTAGGTAATGAGGGGTGCATAGGAGGATGACCCCACGGAGGTGATTAATGAAACTGAGGTGGAAGCTACAAAGCTTCTGCTCAGGATCATCGCACATCATGAACTGCATTATGGACACGAGGGCCTCATCATAGGGTTTAGGTATGTGCTTCCTATAAAGAATGGTCTTGTCCCAAATGTGCTTCGGGAAATGGGCGAGCTCCTCCTCCTAGTTGTGTCTGTCATGGTGGATGAATTTTTGCTTTTCTTCACGATGAAGTCTAGTGACATTAAACAGGAGCTCCTTGGACACTTTGAAGTGAACACCTTTCACGACCACCTCATCTCCATTCCAGGTGTCGAGGAATGCCTACGCAATTTCATTGTCTCAACAAGCAAACTTGAGGAGGAATGGGGTGAGGGACCTGGCATCCATGAAGACTTTGGCAAAATCAAAGGGGATGAGATAAGAGGGCTCAATGTAGGGGGGTTTAGATATAGACATGGTGGGGAAAAAGACCAGCGATGGAGGGGAGAGGCAAAAGAAACCAGAGATCACCAAAGAGCATGCTAGCAAGAGGCAGACATTGGGAAAGGGATTGGAGAGGGAAATGTCATGCACACTGAGGGGGGATGCAATAGCTGAAGGGAGAGTTGAAGGGTTGCGAAGATGCTATATACATTGGGATTCTATGATGAAGGAGATGGGTATCATGCACTAAAGATGACGAATATGGGATAAGGGTTGGTATCCATTTTTTATGAGAATGATTTATAATCTTAATTATTTATAAAAATATTTATATGATAACATGGTAAGCACTCTAACTCATGTAACATATATAGAGAATATGTGTTTAAAACATAAACTTTATTTCGTGATGGTCAATAGTTAAAGCCTTGAAAATAAGTTTTATGAATCATGTTATACATCTAAATCATAAGCTAATTGTAAATTCAAAAAGAATGATCATACTCTTAAATATTGAACACAACATAATTATACATTCTATGCTAGACAAATAAATTCTCTTGATAAATCTACAAATAAAGTTATTCATAAATTAAAAATATAAGTTAAAAATAACTAGGCAACTATATCAATCATCATGACAAGCACAACTACTTTTGCCCCTATTTTAACTTGCTATAAGCTTTATGTTTCCTATAAAAATATTTTCTATTTTATGAAAACATTACCACATAAATGTTTAGCTTGGTTGAGTTATGCAAGAAAGCCTATTTTTTTTTTCAATATGTAATTTCAAAATCTAACATTAGATTTTCCAATTAACATTAATAGATATATAAAATGAAGTTCTTCAATTTCATAAACCATTAACATGGAGTCTTGCATGTAAAAATAATTATTGGATCCTAATTACCCATACTTCTTATATACTTGGTGTTATTTTTGAATAATCACTTCCATGGCCCAAGCCCACAACATGTCAACGGAGGCTATTCTAAACATTTATATAATGAAAAATGGATAAGGAGGGACCAAAACGAATGATGTAGATGTCATTGGTATTGAATAAATTACTAGGGGTAGAAATAAATATAGTGAAGGAGGTAATCTCATTTCACTTGACTCCCTCTACATTGTCTTTAGTAATATGATCTACAAGGATAAAAATAAAAATATCTTGGTGGGTATAGTAAAAGGAAGTAGCATCATTGATCATTTTTTTTTTAATACATAGGTAAATTTTCCCATGGCCATTGAATTTATGATTGCATATACCAAGCATTTTAAATTGTAATCAAGGTAGTTTTTATTTTACCCTTTTTAAAACTATGTACTTTCCTTTGTGACATTTTTTGGGGATGTTTAGTCTTATGATATTTGCTAAATAATATGACCTATCCCGTAGTCATAATAAATTATCTATAATTTTTTTGGGTCATTTGTACCATAACAATTTTTTGCATATGATCTTTATGTTTTTATATGACATGGTTGTGCTTTGGAGTGGTTATATTACCACTTAATTATACATCAATCATAAATCATTTTATACTTTTACCCTTGTTATTAGTGGTTTTATTCCCACTAATTCACAATATGTGTGAAAAATAGCAAGGGGATAGGGAGGTAGCAAATTATTTAGCTTCATGTTTTTTTACTAAAAGAGAAAATAATATACTAATTAATAGTATGTAACTTTCATTCAAGAATCATCATATGTATTAGATCATTTGTAGACACTACAAAAAAAGCCATATCTTTATTTATTACCTATAAATATTTCAATAAAGAAAAAAACTCAACTACATAACAGTAAGGTTTTGTAATATGTGTTTTTGATACTTATTGATTACCAATTACAATAGTGGACAAGGAAATGTAATTATATCATCTCTTCGGTCCGAAAATCAATGTAGTATTCCTCCAATCTATGAAATGGTCGAGATCCTCATGTAGATGATTGAGTAGTCTTTTTCAAGTGCAATTTGTTTGGTAACTCCAAAGCGATGGTTTACATTCCTCCTAATATGGATGAAAAGATATATTATTTATATATAAATTAGAAAATTATTATATATATAGTTTGTATTATTTATATTTTTCATTCTGGATTTTACAAATAAGTGTTTAATTAGTGCAACTAAGTTTTTTGATATCATGTATTATTGCATTATTTTTATGGTACAAGCTAGATAAAAAATATATAATGAATATGATATGACACCTATTTGCAAGTTGAATGTGCACTAATTCAAAAAAAATTAAATTTAACTTTTCACTCTCTAACCAACTCCATATTAATGGTATATTGTCGTTCATAATGATGGCATGTTTAGCAGATGCATCATCCTCGGATAGTCATTTTATGTCATTCATATGAAAACTCATCAAAGGAAATATTTGACTTGAATTTGATATGTATAATGAGATCGCAATTCATAGATTCTCTTAAAATAAAAGAGAAGCCAACTTATTGATTTGTGAGTAGTCTCAATTATAACACACTTATATTTATTAGTTGAATGATATTTATTATATATTCTTAAGGTATTAACAAGGATCTCAATTTCTACACTTCGAGTGTATTTGAAATAGATAATCATTACCTAGAGATATTTTATAAGAAACACATGTTTTTAATTCTACAAATAATTTTTTAAGCAAGTCACCATAAAATGGAAATTGGCCTTTAAACATTGTTTACTTTCAATGTTTACATAATTAAGGGATAATTGTTCTCAAGTTTCAACAACTAAATAGTGCAATAGCCTCCAACTATGGGGAAGCAATAAATATTATATGGATAGAAATCAAGTGAATACAAACAATCAAAAGGACTTTGGTCTAATGTCATGCCATTAAAGGAGATTTTTTTCATGAATTATTTTATCATTTAGTAAGAAAACATCAATAATAGGAAACTTTAGTGTTCTAAATATGAAAATAAAACTTGCAATAGAAAAATAACATCAAATATGCAATAACAAGTAAAATAGGTAGCACCTGCACACTGAAGTGATAAGTGAGTGTTCAAACCTGATTGGAGCTATACTCAACTGAAAATTTTCATTAAGAAAATAATAAGATGATTGATATATATTTGAACACGATAGGGTTTCTTTATTTTATAGAAGGAGTGAAACCTAAGCTACATAATAATTAGCATACTTTCTAAGAGAACAACTCCTTATATTTCTACATGTAGTTGTTCCCTTTCTTTATTTTAGAAATTTCTATTTTATCAACAAGCTAACAACTATCACTTACAATAATTATTTAAGTAATATTGTGTTTATGAGCACAACATGTCCTCCCCCTTAAAGAGATTTAGTCCCAAAGCCAAAAATAACACAATAATTAATTGCACTCAACTTAAATTAGGATGAGGATGGGTGACCAAATTGGATGTCCTTGTTAGATTTTGATAATCTATATTACATAAAATGAAACCACAAGATGTAAAATGGGCAAGCAATGTTAACTATATGATAATGGTAATATAATATGTAGAAAAATTATATGAAAAATATCGAGAAGAACTCATAAAATATCCATTAATGAAATCTCATGAAAATAGTACAATGTAATATAATGGAGGACTTAAACACTAGATAAATGATGTATGATCTACACTATACCTACTATACTCACTATACTTTCTAACTCTCTCTCTTTCTCGTAGCATCTATCAAAGGTATATATATATAGGGAGATATATCCCTTGGCCTTTCATCTACCCGTGATATGCATATTTACATCATTGCACATTCTAACACATGCATTTATTACATTGCATGGAGTAGCTACTCAAACCTTAATCTAAGACAAACTCCTAATCTATAGATGTACCCAAGGTGGTGCATTGGCATGTACCAAATAATGTAATATATTCCAACACCTTCTATATTACATTATTTGGGTATTGAAGACTTTAGTCTTTAGTATGGGTCTTCTTCTATCAAATGTTCTTCAACTTGATCTGGTCCTTCTTCTTCTTCTTTAATTTGTAGATGACCAAGTAATGCATATCTTTGATGTCCTATCATTTTATTTGTTCTAAATAGTCTATTTTCCTATCGACTTATATGATATATAGGTCTTTCATTTTATGTAATCTACTCTTTAGAAAATACATTAGTGTTATCTTGAAATGCAACAATATCATGTGATATCTTAATTGAATCAAGAGCATATATCTCTATGTATTGATATAGTATCTTCTATCACATTTTGATTTATGATGAGACACATATTGACTTCATTTATGTATCTAAAATCAACCATCCTTTTGCTCTCTATCAGCTTGGATACTGAAATAAGATTAGATATTAATATGGGAACATACATTACATTATGTAACACAAAATTTGGAAATGTTGGACTAGGTGTTACACACCCATATCCATGTATACCATATGTTTTTCCATCTGTAATTTTCAACTTGAAAATGTTAGTGATTTCAAGGCAATCAAACAATTATAAATTTCTTGTCATGTGATGACTTGCACCAGAATCAATGTACCAAATGTCCTTTTCATTTTGACCTGAGAAATTATTTGTTTTTGAAGTGATTTTACATCTTTGAAATGGTATATTGGATGGATTTTTATCTTGAGTTCCTTATAGCGTATCTTGTAATGTTATATTCCTCTTGCTAATCTATCCATTGTAGTATTTATTATGTCTCTCAATATCTTTAATTTCTAGATTCTAGCCTTCATTTCTTGTAGTATATGGTCAATTGAATTCCATTTAGCTTCCTATTATTTTGATAATACCTTAAGAATCATAATTTTCAATCATTAGTTTTTATAAGAATTTAGTTTTTCAAAATCTCTAGGTAGAATACCTTTTAATTCCTAAGTATTTAGAACAATTTTGATGGAAGTTTTGTATTTTAAAACCTTTGAAGTTGTCTACCTTATGACTCCCTAGTTAAGAATATGTGAATAAAATTTGACAAAACCTTATCAAATCTCAATTTTTGTAGAACCCTTTATATCTCCCAAGTATTTGAGTGTACTATAGTCATGATAAAGTGCTTGTATTTGTTGGACATTTTGAGTCCTCTGAGCCAAAGTTTTCATTGATGTCACATGATAGAGTTCTCACTCTTATCAAGGAATTCGGCAAGAAATAAGGTCATCCAAGTCATCCAAGAAAAAGCTTCATCAGTGCAAAAGTAAAAGGAAACAGGCTCCATAATATTTTAATATTACAAGGAGCATAGGTTAAGTAGTTGGTCTATAAAAATCCAAGAGGGGTTATTGCAAAGGTTTAAAAAGAGGTTTAATAATTATTCATAAATTATTTAAATTCACAAGGAATTTAAATTTTATAAATAATATTTAATTAAACCTAAGGTTGGTTCTTTAAGACAAAGTTCTAAGGTTTAATTATTTAAACCTAAGGTTGTTTTTAATTTATAATATTTAAATTTAAAATTAAATTTAAATTAATTATAAATTAAATCACGTCGACGTCAAAATATTTCAAAGCATCGACATGATGCTAAGAGGGAAAAAGGCATTATATAAATGTTATAAAAAATTATTTGCAAAAGCATCCCTTGCAATTGTTTTGAATCCGAAGCGCATGCGAACAAAAGTCTTGTTTTCGAAGCCCTTACGATTTACGTAAAGGCTAAGGTGTGGAGGTTCGAAAGCTCTAAGCGCATAGGCCAACATGGCCTAGTGGTATGTTTACTTGGTACTAAGGTGGACGTTCCACGTTTGATTTGCGTGAGGCCTTTTTGGATGCAAGGAATAAGCGCATGAAGCACTTGTCATTTTTTGGAAGTACACATTTTCAAGGGAAATTTATGATGGACGTGTTGTTTTGGACTCATGAGGGTGTGTGGCCCAACGGTGGCTTGGCTACAGCTAAGGCATTGGGAAGAAGGAAGTCAGGAGATCGAATCTTGCTGAGGGCAAGGCAAGTGAATTTCATTTTTGTTTAATATTTTATTACTTGCCAAGGTTGCCTAAGGAGAAATAAGGATATGGTATGCCCTAGGAAAGATAGATATTTTTGCTGATTTTTTGTTTGGAAGTATATCATATTATATATCGTTGGAAAGAATTTTTCAAGGGCTATTTGATTAACTTACTTAGAAGGAGAAATAACATGTGTGTAAGGAGATATTTCTATTTTTGTAAAAGATGTTCATAAGTGAGTTTGGTTTGTTCTTTTTCAAATAGGATTAATTCTTTTGTGAGAGGACATGGTGAATTTTATTGAGTAGGAGTAATAAGGTGTGATTGGGATATTATTTTCATTGTTGTGATATTACTCAAGTCCTCTAACCTCTTTGTGATTGGAAAGGAAATATTTGAAAGTGTGTTGAGTTTGATAGATTTTGTGGACAACTACTTGGCATAAAAAAGGTATGGTAATATTCTCCATTGACTTATTTGGGTGGTTTATTTTTGAAAATATCTTTGGAGTGAAAAATATTGATTGTGCTTTCCTTTTCAAAAAGTGATTGATTTAATGATTCAAGGTTTTTTGGTTTGAGAGTTGTGATTAAACCTTGTTTTATAAGCATTGTTGTTGAAGCCATTAGTTGTGTGAAAAACTTGAGTTAGGTTTTGATAAGAACATGAGCATCATTGTTATGTAAATATTGTTTTATAAGCAGTGTTGTTGAAGTGAGTTTTTGTACAATGAAATTGAAATTGAGTTAGAAAAGAACATGAATATCATTGTTATGTGAGATTTGTGGTTGAGCATTGTTGGAAATATTTTGAGTTGGTTGATACATGCTTGGACTAGGGTTTGTGAGAAAGAGTTGTTCCTTGAGGTGATTGGTTGAGTAGAGTTGATTGAGCCTAGTCAAGTGATTGTGTGAAGTGGTTGTTCAAGTTCCATGAAACAAACTATTCTATATTCTGATTTGAGTTGAGATTGATTTGAGAATAGAACGTATAGATTCTCTAACAATTCTATTTATACTTTTATGAGATTGATTTGATTTGAGATTGGGATTTGAGTATAGAACATATTGAGTCTCTAACAATTCTCTTTATGATTATATGATATTGAATTGAGTTGAGATTGGGATTTGAGTATAGAACATATTGAGTCTCTAACAATTCTCTTTATGATTCTATATGATTGAACAAGTTCTGTATGGACTTGTTAAGCAGATTTGAGGCAAGTATTTGAGAAGGCTTATGGACTAATTTTGTGTAAGATTTTATGGAAGCTTGCAATGCAGATTTGTGCAAGTCCTAAAGAGGACTTATTGAGTAGATTTGAACAAGTTCTAAGTGACCTTGTTGAGCAGATTTAGACAAGTTCTAAGTGAGCTTGTTGAGCATATTTGGACAAGTTTTGAGTGAACTTGTTGAGCAAATTTGAACAAGTTCTAAGTGAGCTTGTTGAGCATATTAGATCAGGTTCTAAGTGAACCTATTGAGCATATTTGACTAGGTTTTGAGTGGACCTATTGAGTATATTTGAGAAGGTTTTGAGTGGAACTATTGAGAATAATTGAGCAAGTTTTGAGTGGACCTATTGAGCAGATTTGAGCAGGTTCTAAGTGGACCTATTGAGCAGATTTGAATAGGTTTTGAGTGAACCTATTGAATATATTTGAGAATGTTTTGAGTGAACCTATTGATAGAGCTTTGGAGGTGACAGAGTATAGAGGACAAAGTCTCAGTGGATAGAGATCCAATAGCCAATACAATTGAAGATAGATCTTCTGAGTGAGGAGTCTTCAAGTGGAGAGAGATCCACCAGTTAGTGTAGTAGAGAGACAAAGTCCTATAGAAGATCACTAGCCCAAGTAGAAGGGAAAGATTTCTCTTGTGGAAGAGATCCACGAACTTGAGAGTTAGAAAATCAACATTTCCTTTGGATAGAGGTCTATAAATATTGTAATTGGGAAGGAGTCCCAAAATATTATTTGAGAAATATTTAGAAGAAATATTTTTCTATGGAGGTAGCCCACATTGGGTGAACCACGTTAAAATTTGTGTCTCTATTGTGTATGATGTTATGTGCATTGCTTTGATTACTGCTATTGATACTTCTATCTACACACTACATAATATTGAATTTAAAATAAAAGTAAAAAGTGGTCTTATATTGTTCACCCCCTTCTCAGTATAAGCTTGTGTTCTTCAATTGGTATCAGAGTGGGTTCCTTCAGAAGAGTTTGACAACTTGAAGGAAAAGTGGTCTAAGAACATAATGGATCATAAGGATCAAAAGTATGGGTCCTTCAATAATGTAGTACCAGTATTTGATGGAAGTGACTTCTTGTATTGGTGTATGCTGATGAGATTTCACCTGATGGCACTTGTAAATGACGTTTGGGATGCAGTGGAACTTGGATATGATTTAGGAGTCAATCCTCCTATATATAAGGAATGTAAGCTTCTAATGCATGCAAATTCAAGAGCTATGAATGTAATTATAAAATATTGGGTAGATCAGAATCTATGAAGGTTATGGATTGTAAAACAACAAAATATATGTGGTATCTACTGCATAACATATATGAGGGAGATAAAGGTGTCAGGAAATCTAATATCAGAAATATCAAAAGAGAATTTGAAAACTTAAGAATGAGAGATGATGAAAATATTCATTATTATCTCAGTAAGATTGATGAACTTGTACATGAGATGAGAGGTCTTGGAATGAAGGTTGATGAATCTGATGCCTGTGATAAGATATCGAGAACTCTTCCAAAAAGGTACATTGAAAAGGTTTCTACTATAGAAACATCAATTGATAGTGATTCTTTGACAATGAATTCTTTGCTTGGCATGCTTACTACTTTTGAGATAAGAACAAAATATCCTATTCCTCTGAAAGAAGCTGCATTCAAAGTGAACAAATTGAAAAAGGGTAAGAATTTAGAATCAAGCAGTGATTTATCTAGTGATGAAAAAATAGAATATGGTAGAAGAGATAAATATTCCAAAATACCCATAGATATAAGATCTATTAAGTGCTTCAATTGTTGAAAGTATGAAAATTATGCAACAGAGTGCAAAGAGCCAAAATACAATAGTGATGAATAAAAACAAGATCACAAGCACAAGGAATAAAAAAGACACAGGTACCAGAAGAAAAATAAGGATGGACAAAATAGACAAGGAAATAAGTTCTTCCAAAGACAAAATAGAAGCTACAATGCGAATAATGCAAGTAAGTACTCAAGTGATAGTGATGCTAGTTTTTCAAACAATGATAGATATGAAGTCCTATTTATGGTTAGAGAGAAAAGGACTCTAATTATTCTCAAGTGTTTTAGATGTGGTAAATTTTGACATCTTGAAGATGATTGCACTAGGGATGGCTATAGTTTCAATGATGATGGTTTTGAAGATGCACTTGAAAGACCAGATAAAAATCTTCTAATGGCTTTAGAAGAAGAAGTGAGTGATCCTATAAAAGATAAGCCAAAAGGAAGTAATGATATGGACAAAGGCAAAAAAATAGAGGATTATTCAGTAGAGAATGGTTATGATCTCAAGGGAGACCTTATCTATGCCCTTGATACAGTAAAGAAAGTAAGAAAGCAATACTCTAGGCTTAAAAGTCAGTTTTAAGATTGTGATGAAGAAATATTATTGCTCATAGAGGAATTAAAGAAGTCAAAGGCTAAGGCAAGTAAGTTCAAGGATAATTTAGAAGTAACAATTTTGGAATGTGAAAAGTTAACACAAGAAGTGGAACTACATGAAAGAACTTGATACGTAAGCACAAGCGTACTGGGTGCAATGTAAAAAAAATCAGATGCAACGCTAACTCCTACGAATGAAGAAAGGACTAAAGTGCATGAAAATGGAAAACAAACGAACTAAAACGAGACATAAAGCAAATGTAAAGTGTAGCCTCCTTTATTAATTTTTCTTGTGATTAGGTTATAATACGTCTCCCCATTTTTAGGGGCTCAGAGCATTAGATATAGTTTTGTTACACCACGGATGGTATGCTTCCCTTCGGGATCTTCTACATTCCCACATTTGAAATGGGCGGGCCAAACGTCATTGCCGCTTGTGTGAATGCATTTTTAGTTCCTTGCTGCCCCTTTCGTGTCGAGATCCTATGTTCAGAGAAACAACAAACGATTAATAGCACCTACGGATGGAGGGAAACATGCAATCCCCAAGGCCTCCGGTTAATGCATACATGAAATAATTAAAATAGTGACCAAAACATATCAGAATAAGATGAAACTTGAAAAAACATATCGCTCTGGGGTGGGACGATTAGGACTGTCATAAAATGTCAAAAAGCAACCTCCTAAATGTCCCATCCAGAGGCCTCCAAAATACCTACAAACTTGGGGTTAGGCAAAATGGGGAATTTTGAGACGACCCAGAAGGTTAGATTTTGCATATTGTGCCCTGATCACCCTGTACCTGAAGGCGCTCCCTATATGTTAGTAAAAGCGTAAAATAATGAAAACACAATCAAAACTCATCAGAATGACATGAAATTTGAATGGAAGCATATAGGAATGACATAAAATAAAATGCAAAATAAATAGTAAAGAAATATGCTATGGATTTCTAATCGCTCTGGGGTGGGGCGATTAGGACTGCAGTAATGAGGGGGTCGCCCGAGGGCAGGACGCCCATTGTTTGGGGCTTGGTTTCAACACCAATCCACTTGGGATGGGTCCAAAAACTCCTAGGGGGTTGTTTCAGCAAATTGGTTGTGGGATTGTGGCCAATTGTTTGGGTTTTGGGTTCAGATTGTGCTTCCAATGTTCACCCAATAACCTCCCTTCCAAAAGAGAGATCAAGGATGTAAGAAGCACAAGTGAAGGGTGAGGATGTAATTCGGCAGCACTCCATTGCTCCAAATGCTCCTACTCTATTTTTTTTGGGGGGTGAGAAGACTCACCATTTTATATACCTGAGGGTCTCCTGTGAATGAGCATGCAGAGGCACCACTTGGCCATCATGCCTTTCCAGGGGAGAGAAGATTCCCCCCTGATTAAGGGCTCCATGACTACCTCTATGACTGCCTCTTTAAGCTCAAAAATTCTTACGCGCACTCCCATGCATTGAATGTGGAGTTGAGTGGTGGATTTGAGCTACCATTTGTCAAGGTTTGACCTTTTGCCCATCAAACCTGCTATTCGCCCCACCCTGGAGCAATTGCTGCTAATCATCTTGGGGTGGGGCGAATAACATTCTAATTTTCCCAGGGTGGAATGAATAAGGAGTAGAGTACCTAAAAGGTGCCAAATTGACCTCTGACCTTCAAAAAATGCTATGGGAGTGGTTAGGACCACTGTTTAACCTCTGGGGGCTACCATAGGGGCTATGTATGCCAATTTGGTAAGTGCTTGTAGTCACATAATTGGATTGGTGTTGTTTTGGTGTCTACAGATGCCCTTTTTTGGGATGTGTTGTGCGTGGCGCAGTTCTGAGCAAAAATAGATAACCAAAACACTTAATGATTAGGTTTTCTTAGTAACCTAACCAACTTTTGATGCCCCAAGTATGGAAAGGGCATGCATTCTTGAATCCTTGCTTCTGATGAGCTAAGGAGCTTAATTCAAGTGTTAACCTTTTTTGATGAGGTGTTACTTGATCTTGGACATTGTTCAGTCATGAATAGGCAAAGGGCACAACCTTTTGTCTGTGGGAACCTTGAGTTCATGATTCTAGAATACCAAGTGTTTGATCATCTTGTGATTATTCCTTGTTTACTTCCCCAAGCAAGAGCATGATTGCCTTTGTCAATGATTATTTGAATGCATGCCATTTCCTTGATTGGGTGTGTATTTGTTGATTGGTGACTAAGTGTGACTACCTCCTCAAAAGACGAATCGATGAGGGAATGACCGACATGAGAAAAGTGACGAGTCGCTTGACCCAAGATGACTTTTTGTAAGGGTGCCTTTAGTTGTTTTCCTTTGAACGCTTATGCAGTTTCCCAACAATCAGACCTATTTTTGATGGGTTTTAACACCTTTTTGTGACGCCATTTGGGGTTAAAATTATCAAAAATCCGTCCTCCCATGGAGCGGTCCAGCTATGGTAGCCTTCTTAGGGAGTAGGATAGTGACAATTTATGACCCCGACATCAGTTTTGTATGCCAAGAATATCAGGCACAAAGATACTTTTATTCGGCAATTTTATTGTTGTTTTTGGGTGGGTTTTGACCCTTTTTGTTATGTCGTTTGGGGTTAAAATTGTCGAAAAAACGTCCTCCCATGGAGCGGTCCGGCCATGGTAGCATTCTTAGGGAGTAGGATAGTGACAATTTGTGACCCCGACATCCATTTTGTATGCCAAGAATATCAGGCGTAAAGGCGCCTTTGTTTAGAAATTTTATTGTTGTTTTTGGGTGGGTTTTGACCCTTGTTGTGACGCCATTTGGGGTTGAAATTGTCGAAAATACATCCTCCCGTGGAGCGGTCCGGATATGGTAGCATTCTTAGGGAGTAGGATAGTGACAATTTGTGACCCCGAAATCAGTTTTGTATGCCAAGAATATCAGGCGCAAAGACGTCGTTGTTTGGCAGTTTTATTACTTTTTTTGGTGCATTTTGAATGCAGTTTTTGTTCTTTTTTATTTTCTTGCTCTGTAATCGTCCTAGGGTGGGACAAATACCAGTTTTGTAATCATCCCAGGGTGGTACAAGTGCTAACTAGAGCGCTCATCCTAGGGTGGGACGAGTTCTAACTAGAGCGCTCGTCCCAGGGTGGAACGATTACAGGACTAAGAGCCTATTTAAGGGCCAAAACTAGGTTTTGGGCTCATTTGCATTTGTTTTTTTTGGCGATTTGGAGCTGTGAGGATGAGGATTTCGAGTCTACGTAGCGGAGTGCTATCGATATTCCATGGATACCATGAGTGCACAGACCGTATCTTTGAGTGGCGGAGCTGAGGCGAGACTGATAGGTGCTCCTTCTCTTTATTTTGTTTGTGTTTATTTTACAGTTCAAAATCGTAATTAATTTATTTTGTATTTCGTTTTGCCGTTTAAACTAAGGTTAACAAACCATTGTTTAAAATTTGTTTTTTATTTTGTTTTTGTATTTTGCTTTTCCATTTAAACTAAGGTTAAAACCCTAGGTTAAAGTGTGTTTTGTTTTTTTTGTAGTATGTTTTTTTTCATTTAAACTAAGATTAAAAAACCCTAGTTAATTCTATTTTGTATTTTGTTTTTTTTTTTTTTTTTAGACTAGGATGAAAACCCTAGGTTCTTTTTGTTTTCTTGTATTTGTGTTTTTTTGTTTAAACTAAGATTAAGAAAAAACCCTAGTTAATTTATTTTTGTATTTTGTGTTTTTGTTTAAACTAAGATTAACAAACCCTAGTTTAAAATTTGTTTTTTATTTTGTTTTTGTATCTTGTTTATTTTGCGTTGTTTATTGATTTTTTTGAATGTTTGTATTGTATATCTTTTTAATGTTACTGTACAGTTTATTAAATTTTTTTGTTGTACATTTTGTATACATTGTTGTATATTTTTTTTAGTGTTGTATAGTTTTTTGTTGTCATGTTTTAATGGTTTTGTGTTGTTTTATTTTTCAGGTGGTGAAGAGTCGATATCGTCAGCCGATGGTATTTTCTGACGCACAGGATGCGCTGACTGTGGTGGAATGGGATTGGCTTGATGCCTTGGGCTCAAGCAGGTGACTCGGGTGGAGCCTATGGTGGGGGTTGGGCATATCTGACTGCCCTGATCAATTTGTGGGATCCCATATCACAACAGGGGAGATGACAATGACTTTGGAGGATATTTATCAAAATTTGTAGATTCTGATAGACGGGCTGCCCATTTGGATGACTCCTCATGATCAGCGTACATCAATGCTGACACGGTGCTTTGGGAACACAATAGATATGGGGGTGGATAGTGCAATGGAGAGGGCAGATGGGAACTACCTAATTTATGATATTTTGGTGTGGTGGTGGTTGGAGAAGGACATGTTGGAGGTGAGGCATGTGTTACTCATGACCCTCATCTCCAACATGCTATTGCCCGACTCCTCAGGTGCGAGATTCCCTTGGAACTTGCTTGAGGTAGTGTTCAGACTTGTGGAGTGTTTGACATCAGTGCCACTGATTATGAGGTGGGGTCAGACACTACTGGCACAGCTTTATGATGAGTTGTACGAGGTCCACTATCGAAGGCAGAAGGGGATTGGATGCAGCTACCTATTGCAGTGCTAGGGGTGGCAGCACATAGCTATGGAGCGGCCATAGGGGTTATCTTGGACCACTCGGGGAAAGATGGTGGACAGGGAGATTGGGTATGCAGCTCTATGGTGGAGGTCAGAGGAGCATGGGTAGAGTCGACAATAGGCAGGTGATGTTAGTCACTACACTGATGCCTTCTTATAGATTGCTCTAGGGGAGGTGTGCTGGCAGCCATATCGGGACTGTCCAGCCTGGCCTGAGGCTGGAGAGTGGCTCTGATGGGTGCATAATGGAATATGGTTTATTGGGTGACACGGGACTGAGCAGGAGTACTTCTTGTACGTCCGGGTGACTCGATAGTTTGGGGTGCGCTACGGATTGCCTAGTGAGCCCTTGATCTATCAACATTAGGGCAACGAGAGGACTCTGGCCTAGACGATTATTGAGCCATTGGGTAAGGATTCAGATGCAATGATTGATGTCCCTGATGTGGACAACGTCGAGGTGACTTCCAAGTATGACCAGTGGTGGAAGATGTGGCGATGGTGGGGTGAGGGGCCTCTAGGAGGTCCGGATGCAGCGAAAATAGGTGGTGGGGATGCTGAGGCACCGATGGAGGGTTGGGGTGCTCTGCTCGATGATGCGGATATGGTGGAGGTTGACGACTTTACTAGGGATAATATAGGATTTTCAGAGCAGTCGGATACATAGGTCATCCCGGAGTAGTGGGAGCCAAAGTAGCATGCCATCCTAGAGATGCCCATGCCTCAGGCAGTCCCTGGGGGTATGGAGGCTAGGTATTGCATTGAGATAGTACGATTGGAGGAGATACTATGGAGACAATATGAGGAGCACCAAGCCAAGAGGGATCTCCTGCATGCTTAGTTGGTGTAATAGGATGACACATTGGCTGCATACCGCCTACGGGATGTGGAGTGGAGCCGATGCTGGGTGGAGCTAGAGGTAGAGATTATCTACCTTGATGGATAGTTACCTACACTTACTGAAGGTGGATCGTCGTGCCACATGATAGATAGCGAGACTGAGTAGTCAACATCCTCTCATCGCAGGCGGCTGGGTGAGGGTAGCATCAGTGGGCATGATGCGGGGGCTGGCAATAGTCACCCTGAGAGGTCCCATAGGACCCACACCACTAGTGGTAGTTCCAGTCACATCGATCCTGCATGATTATGGTGTCTGACGCCCTAGGCTTGGGGGTTTTTGCGTTTTTGATTTTTTTTGTAAGGTCAGAGGACCGTTTTATTATAGCCTGAGGGCATTTTTGGTGATATATATACATGACATTCTTTTTGTTTATACACTTGTTATGGTTTAATTTTATGCACATTTATTTATGTTGATGTATGCATATGTTATGATGAATGCGGATGTTTCTAACTATATGAATGTATGCGTATGGAATGGATGAAATGATTTTATTGATAACTTGGCGGTGGCACCATAGACTGTATAGGATGTACTGGCTTTTTGTACTAGGTGATTGCTTTATGAAATGACTTTGCATGTGTGATGATTTTTTGTTTTGTATTTTCTGATGGTGATGTAAGAATGGAATGTACCATAGTTGTGTTAAAATGTAGTTAATGTTTTTCTGAGACTCAAATGTTTTAATTTAACTATTCAGGACTGTACATTTATCTCACAAGACTTTTAAACAAGGTATGAATCAGACTTGAGTTTGACCAAGTTATTTCACATCCCTGTGGGTGCAATTGAGTTCATTTATGTGGTATTTGTCAGGATACTGCTAATGCTAGGTAGGCTGTCAACCAAACCTGTACTGAGGATCACCTAATTAGCTCCACTAACTCCTTTGTTGTATTTAGTAAGATTAATCTGCGATGATATCTAGAATACCATAAGCTAGCTCATCCACATGCAAACATTGATCTATACACAATTTAATGCAATAGATATATCATCATGCAGGAGGTTTGCCATCAGTGATCGATAGGCTATCCACCAAATCGGTACTGAGGATCACCTCATGACCTTTCAAATGCTGAGAGTTCCAAGGATTCAAGTTCGACTCCCTTATTTTCTTCAATTGTATTGGGATACTTGCTCTTATATGTAGTGATAAAAATCATTGTTTATTTTTGTTTTTTTCTTTTGAGCAAGGGATTTGAATATTGAGTGCTGAGAATCACTATTGCTTGTGCTTTTTGATGTATGCACTCTATGGGTTTTGTTGTCAAACTTTGGAGTTTTGACTTTTGTAAATTTTTTTGATGTTTGCAACTTGGGTTTTTTGGAGAATTGGGTAGGGAAGATGCTTGTCATTTTGCCAAATCTCAGCATTCTTGGGGTCATTCGCACAGGGGGATGAGTGAGATAACCTTTTCATTGTATGGTATCCTGGATTGCTTTGCAGGTTTCATCTTGTTGTGGTTCATCCACAACACACCCCAAAAGTGGGGACCCACCTTTGTTTTTGCAGGTTTTAGGGAAGATCTCAAAGACCCGGATGCTAAAAATGAAGAAAAGAAGAAAAATGCCTAAGTGTTGAAAGGGTCGCGAAATCGCGACATGTCGGATATCGCGACATGTCGCGAAATCGCGACTGTCTCTCCATCGCTACGGGTTTTTGGGCGTCGGTTGAGAATGGTGCGATTTCGCTAAGTTGCCGAAAGAAAGGTGGTAGCGAATCGCTACCACTTCGTGAAGCAAAGGCGTGAAAGAAGAGTGGTAGCGATATCGCTACCACTTTACAAAGCAAAAGGCGTGAAAGCAAGGTGGTAGCGATATCGCTACCACTTTGCGAAACAAAGGCTCGAGACAAAAGTGGTAGCGATATCGCTACCACTTCATCGAAGGAAGGCTCGGAACCAAAGTGGTAGCGATATCGCTACCACTTCATCGAAGGAAGGCTCGGAACCAAAGTGGTAGCGATATCGCTACCACTTTTTGAAAAGAAGGCAAAGCAAAGTCGGTAGCGATATCGCTACAACGAGCTACTGCGGGCGTACGGACCAAGAACATGTCGCGATATCGCGACATGTCACGATTTCGCGACATGTCGCGTTATCGCGGCTAGGAAACGGAAGAGGCCAAATGCAAATTCTGTCGAGATTTCCATGGGAAAGCGTTACGAAAGGTGCAGGAGACGCAGGACACGTGGCGGAAATGACAGAACCAGAGTAACGTTTCATAACAACAGTTACTGGTCGCAGAGATCGAGCGTTACGAATGCACGCAAAGGTTAGAATACCAAAAGGCGGGAATTGAAGCGAAGGGTCCCGGGAGTCGAAACGAAGCGTCATGGAACAGCCGAGAACGCGCGACAGAAAGGTTAAATAGCAGAAATGTAGATGGATACGGGGTCGGAGACTGTAACAAAAAGCATTACTTATTGAAATAAAGGATTTTTCTTTGGTAACACGACTTTTGTGTGTAAAATCAAAAGGAGATCGAAGCCAAAACTATTGTTTTACTGTCAATATTTCCGTTGCATCATTTTGTCTTGTATCTATTTCGTTTACGCCATGGGATGGGTTACGATAGGTGAATGGTAGAATGATGCAGCTTATATTCTTTTCCTTAGAGTCTTGCATCTGATCTGATTAGATTGTGTGTTAGTACAGATCTGATCGGTTGGGTTGTTTTGGGGACTTCATCTCTTAACTTGGGATTTTGCAGGGAGGAGATCGTGAACCATTTTAATATCCTTCATTATTTTCCAGCTGACTCAAAAATAACAGTTTCTGTTTTATTCCTTGATATGCTTAATTTCATGTCAGAGACTAACATTGAAATAACAGAACTATTGAATAGAGATAAAACGAACAGGTTAACCTTAGAATAAATTGTGAATATTAGAACATCAAAAGGATTTTTGTTTATTTTTGATTAATCAAACAAGTCAAGATTATAAAGTTCATTGAGAATCAACAAAGGCCCCTTGTTAACAGCTATCTCGCAGGATTTGAGTTATTCTGGGATATATCGCTTGTATGTATTAAATTGAAATTCATTTTTATATACGTAAAAGTTGTTTCACAAAGAAGCTTGGAGAAATAATAAAAGGAAGGAAAATAAAATAAATTATTTCTTTGCAAGAAAGAGTCTTTTGTTCGAGACTCTAAGTTGCGTGTTATTATTTGTAATATGACAAATTAACACTCAACATTTTGGCGCTAGAAGGAGGGCCTTCCGTATTGCTTTGCAATTTTGATTTGTTCTAACAATTAACGTGGGTAGTTTTGTTTCCACCTATTGTGCTTGCAGGTTGGACATTTAGGCGGTGGTGTTCCTTTGATTTCCTTTTCATTGCCTTAAAAAAAAAAAAAAAAAAAAGGGAATAAAAGCTTGATGTTGAACGCATGCCTAAGATTGGGAGAATATGAAACATTGGAATCATGTTGTAAAAGCTCCACATGTAATACAAACAGTTAATTTAGATCATTTGAAGCTTGTGATGCATGAAAAAGTCAGTTTTGCATGACAAATCATCTCATTTGCAATTCAAGAAATAATGCATTCATGTTCCATCTCACTTTTCATACATTTCACCGTAGTGGCATATGCATCTTAGGTGCAATTCATTTGAGTATGTTGAATCCTCTTAGGGTTATGTTATAACATAAATCTAAGTAAATCCTAAGGTTGGAAACTGAGTCTTGAAGTATCTAGGACCAAGCACGTTTCATACATTAAAAGGGATCTTGAGCAAAATGATCAAAACCTAACTTGGAGGAAAAGGTTGGGCGAAAATGGTTTTCATGTCTATCCTATTATGCAACATGATCCTAAAAACAGTGGTTTTGACCACTTCCATAGAGCTTAAAGCCTAAAATCATAGTAGTAAGGATAGGGTTAAATTCTCATCTCGGTTGGTTGAGAATCTAATTCCCCAAAGCTTTGATTGGACCCACATGGAGTAGTAAGGATAGGGCATAAATTCTCATCTCGGTTGGTTGAGAATCTGATTCCCCAAAGCTCTTATGTTTCATTTCGTATTAAGTCTTAGATTGTAAGGATCGTACTATTTGTCCTCTCGCAAAGGATGGGTAGTCATCCCCAAGGTCTAAGTAACAAGATTAATATTTTCCATTTACATTTAAAATCTTGGGTTGTAAGGATCGTACTATTTGTCCCTAACCAGGATGGGTAGTCATCCCCAAGGTCCAAGAAGTAAAATAAATAAATTTTTCCCATCTCATCCTTATATTGGATTGTAAGGATCGTACTACTTGTCCTCTACAAGGGATGGGTAGTCATCCCCAAGGTCCAAAGAAATGAAGATAAGTTTTGGATTATGGGGTTAGATAGGCCCATGCATGGCATCATGTCTTGCCTAAAAAATAAGACCACTGATTGTCTAGAGGGTTAGACTAGCATGACCATTTCTTCCATAATTGGTTTAGTTATTTTGCTCAAAGTGAGGTAAAGAATTCTAAATCAGAATAGTAAGGATAGGGTTAAACTCTCATCTCGGTTGGTTGGGAGTCTGATTCCCCAAAGTTCTGATTTCACATCCACTTGCACATGGGTTCAAGATAGTAGGGACTCATAACCAACTTTGGGATATAATGAACCGTTCACTAGTGGATCCTAAGAGGGTTTGGCAGTCTTGAATGTTTGCACATAATACTACAAGAGTGACTATGCATTTTCTCATGGCATATTCAGTAGGATACACAAATCATTCACAATTTCGCATATGCATTCATGCAAAACCGATGATGGAATGTGGATCAAATTCAAATGATAAGGAAAGGAATTCATTGCACACACCGAGCTAGTACTTGATGATTCCGATAATTCATGTACTTCTGATTTTGGGCATTAGTTATATTGATTATGGGCTAACCCATGTTTTCAAATTTGTGATTTGTGTTAGGTTGGGTTCTTACTAAAATGCTCAAGAGCATTTGACAGGTAGAGTCGCCATTTGTTGTGGTTCATCCACAACACACCCCAAAAGTGGGGACCCACCTTTGTTTTTGCAGGTTTTAGGGAAGATCTCAAAGACCCGGATGCTAAAAATGAAGAAAAGAAGAAAAATGCCTAAGTGTTGAAAGGGTCACGAAATCGCGACATGTCGCGATATGGACATGTCGGAAATCGCGACTGTCTCTCCATCGCGATTTTTTCGCTACAAGTTGCCGAAAGAAAGGTGGTAGCGAATCGCTACCACTTCGTGAAGCAAAGGCGTGAAAGAAGAGTGGTAGCGATATCGCTACCACTTTACAAAGCAAAAGGCGTGAAAGCAAGGTGGTAGCGATATCGCTACCACTTTGCGAAACAAAGGCTCGAGACAAAAGTGGTAGCGATATCGCTACCACTTCATCGAAGGAAGGCTCGGAACCAAAGTGGTAGCGATATCGCTACCACTTCATCGAAGGAAGGCTCGGAACCAAAGTGGTAGCGATATCGCTACCACTTTTTGAAAAGAAGGCAAAGCAAAGTCGGTAGCGATATCGCTACAACGAGCTATCGCGGGCGTACGGACCAAGAACATGTCGCGATATCGTGACATGTCACGTGACATGTCGCGTTATCGCGGCTAGGAAACGAAAGAGGCCAAATGCAAATTCTGTCGAGATTTCCATGGGAAAGCGTTACGAAAGGTGCAGGAGACGCAGGACACGTGGCGAAAATGACAGAACCAGAGTAACGTTTCATAACAACAGTTACTGGTCGCAGAGATCGAGCGTTACGAATGCACGCAAAGGTTAGAATACCAAAAGGCGGGAATTGAAGCGAAGGGTCCCAGGAGTCGAAACGAAGCGTCATGGAACAGTCGAGAACGCGCGACAGAAAGGTTAAATAGCAGAAATGTAGATGGATACGGGGCTGGAGACTATAAAAAAAAGCATTACTTATTGAAATAAAGGATTTTTCTTTGGTAACACGACTTTTGTGTGTAAAATCAAAAGGAGATCGAAGCCAAAACTATTGTTTTACTATCAATATTTCCGTTGCATCATTTTGTCTTGTATCTATTTCGTTTACGCCATGGGATGGGTTACGATAGGTGAATGGTAGAATGATGCAGTTATATTCTTTTCCTTAGAGTCTTGCATCTGATCTGATTAGATTGTGTGTTAGTACAGATCTGATCGGTTGGGTTGTTTTGGGGACTTCATCTCTTAACTTGGGATTTTGCAGGGAGGAGATCGTGAACCATTTTAATATCCTTCATTATTTTCCAACCGACTCAAAAATAACAGCTTTCTGTTTTATTCCTTGATATGCTTAATTTCATGTCATAGACTAACATTGAAATAACAGAACTATTGAATAGAGATAAAACGAACAGGTTAACCTTAGAATAAATTGTGAATATTAGAACATCAAAAGGATTTTTGTTTATTTTTGATTAATCAAACAAGTCAAGATTATAAAGTTCATTGAGAATCAACAAAGGCCCCTTGTTAACAGCTATCTGCGGGATTTGAGTTATTCTGGGATATATCAGCTGTATGTATTAAATTGAAATTCATTTTTATATACGTAAAAGTTGTTTCACAAAGAAGCTTGGAGAAATAATAAAAGGAAGGAAAATAAAATAAATTATTTCTTTGCAAGAAAGAGTCTTTTGTTCGAGACTCTAAGTTGCGTGTTATTATTTGTAATATGACAAATTAACACTCAACATTTTGGCGCTAGAAGGAGGGCCTTCTGTATTGCTTTGCAATTTTGATTTGTTCTAACAATTAACGTGGGTAGTTTTGTTTCCACCTATTGTGCTTGCAGGTTGGACATTTAGGCGGTGGTGTTCCTTTGATTTCCTTTTCATTGCCTTTAAAAAAAAAAAAAAAAAAAAGGGAATAAAAGCTTGATGTTGAACGCATGCCTAAGATTGGGAGAATATGAAACATTGGAATCATGTTGTAAAAGCTCCACATGTAATACAAACAGTTAATTTAGATCATTTGAAGCTTGTGATGCATGAAAAAGTCAGTTTTGCATGACAAATCATCTCATTTGCAATTCAAGAAATAATGCATTCATGTTCCATCTCACTTTTCATACATTTCACCGTAGTGGCATATGCATCTTAGGTGCAATTCATTTGAGTATGTTGAATCCTCTTAGGGTTATGTTATAACATAAATCTAAGTAAATCCTAAGGTTGGAAACTGAGTCTTGAAGTATCTAGGACCAAGCACGTTTCATACATTAAAAGGGATCTTGAGCAAAATGATCAAAACCTAACTTGGAGGAAAAGGTTGGGCGAAAATGGTTTTCATGTCTATCCTATTATGCAACATGATCCTAAAAATAGTGGTTTTGACCACTTCCATAGAGCTTAAAGCCTAAAATCGGAGTAGTAAGGATAGGGTTAAATTCTCATCTCGGTTGGTTGAGAATCTAATTCCCCAAAGCTTTGATTGGACCCACATGGAGTAGTAAGGATAGGGCATAAATTCTCATCTCGGTTGGTTGAGAATCCGATTCCCCAAAGCTCTTATGTTTCATTTTGTATTAAGTCTTAGATTGTAAGGATCGTACTATTTGTCCTCTCGCAAAGGATGGGTAGTCATCCCCAAGGTCTAAGTAACAAGATTAATATTTTCCATTTACATTTAAAATCTTGGGTTGTAAGGATCGTACTATTTGTCCCTAACCAGGATGGGTAGTCATCCCCAAGGTCCAAGAAGTAAAATAAATAAATTTTTCCCATCTCATCCTTATATTGGATTGTAAGGATCGTACTACTTGTCCTCTACAAGGGATGGGTAGTCATCCCCAAGGTCCAAAGAAATGAAGATAAGTTTTGGATTATGGGGTTAGATAGGCCCATGCATGGCATCATGTCTTGCCTAAAAAATAAGACCACTGATTGTCTAGAGGGTTAGACTAGCATGACCATTTCTTCCATAATTGGTTTAGTTATTTTGCTCAAAGTGAGGTAAAGAATTCTAAATCAGAATAGTAAGGATAGGGTTAAACTCTCATCTCGGTTGGTTGGGAGTCTGATTCCCCAAAGTTCTGATTTCACATCCACTTGCACATGGGTTCAAGATAGTAGGGACTCATAACCAACTTTGGGATATAATGAACCGTTCACTAGTGGATCCTAAGAGGGTTTGGCAGTCTTGAATGTTTGCACATAATACTACAAGAGTGACTATGCATTTTCTCATGGCATATTCAGTAGGATACACAAATCATTCACAATTTTGCATATGCATTCATGCAAAACCGATGATGGAATGTGGATCAAATTCAAATGATAAGGAAAGGAATTCATTGCACACACCGAGCTAGTACTTGATGATTCTGATAATTCATGTACTTCTGATTTTGGGCATTAGTTATATTGATTATGGGCTAACCCATGTTTTCAAATTTGTGATTTGTGTTAGGTTGGGTTCTTACTAAAATGCTCAAGAGCATTTGATAGCAGAGTCGCCATTTGTTGTGGTTCATCCACAACACACCCCAAAAGTGGGGACCCACCTTTGTTTTTGCAGGTTTTAGGGAAGATCTCAAAGACCCGGATGCTAAAAATGAAGAAAAGAAGAAAAATGCCTAAGTGTTGAAAGGGTCGCGAAATCGGACATGTATATCGCGACATGTCGCGAAATCGCGACTGTCTCTCCATCGCTGGAAAATTGAAATCGCGATTTTTTGGAAGCGAGAAGTTGAGAATGGTAGCGATTTCGCTACAAGTTGCCGAAAGAAAGGTGGTAGCGAATCGCTACCACTTCGTGAAGCAAAGGCGTGAAAGAAGAGTGGTAGCGATATCGCTACCACTTTACAAAGCAAAAGGCGTGAAAGCAAGGTGGTAGCGATATCGCTACCACTTTGTGAAACAAAGGCTCGAGACAAAAAGTGGTAGCGATATCGCTACCACTTCATCGAAGGAAGGCTCGGAACCAAAGTGGTAGCGATATCGCTACCACTTCATCGAAGGAAGGCTCGGAACCAAAGTGGTAGCGATATCGCTACCACTTTTTGAAAAGAAGGCAAAGCAAAGTCGGTAGCGATATCGCTACAACGAGCTACTGCGGGCGTACGGACCAAGAACATGTCGCGATATCGCGACATGTCACGATTTCGCGACATGTCGCGTTATCGCGGCTAGGAAACGGAAGAGGCCAAATGCAAATTCTGTCGGGATTTCCGTGGGAAAGCGTTACGAAAGGTGCAGGAGACGCAGGACACGTGGCGGAAATGACAGAACCAGAGTAACGTTTCATAACAACAGTTACTGGCCGCAGAGATCGAGCGTTACGAATGCACGCAAAGGTTAGAATACCAAAAGGCGGGAATTGAAGCGAAGGGTCCCGGGAGTCGAAACGAAGCGTCATGGAACAGCCGAGAACGCGCGACAGAAAGGTTAAATAGCAGAAATGTAGATGGATACGGGGCTGGAGACTGTAACAAAAAGCATTATTTATTGAAATAAAGGATTTTTCTTTGGTAACACGACTTTTGTGTGTAAAATCAAAATGAGATCGAAGCCAAAACTATTGTTTTACTTTCAATATTTCCGTTGCATCATTTTGTCTTGTATCTATTTCGTTTACGCCATGGGATGGGTTACGATAGGTGAATGGTAGAATGATGCAGCTTATATTCTTTTCCTTAGAGTCTTGCATCTGATCTGATTAGATTGTGTGTTAGTACAGATCTGATCGGTTGGGTTGTTTTGGGGACTTCATCTCTTAACTTGGGATTTTGCAGGGAGGAGATCGTGAACCATTTTAATATCCTTCATTATTTTCCAGCTGACTCAAAAATAACAGTTTTTGTTTTATTCCTTGATATGCTTAATTTCATGTCAGAGACTAACATTGAAATAACAGAACTATTGAATAGAGATAAAACGAACAGGTTAACCTTAGAATAAATTGTGAATATTAGAACATCAAAAGGATTTTTGTTTATTTTTGATTAATCAAACAAGTCAAGATTATAAAGTTCATTGAGAATCAACAAAGGCCCCTTGTTAACAGCTATCTGCAGGATTTGAGTTATTCTGGGATATATCAGTTGTATGTATTAAATTGAAATTCATTTTTATATACGTAAAAGCTGTTTCACAAAGAAGCTTGGAGAAATAATAAAAGGAAGGAAAATAAAATAAATTATTTCTTTGCAAGAAAGAGTCTTTTGTTCGAGACTCTAAGTTGCGTGTTATTATTTGTAATATGACAAATTAACACTCAACATTTTGGCGCTAGAAGGAGGGCCTTCCGTATTGCTTTGCAATTTTGATTTGTTCTAACAATTAACGTGGGTAGTTTTGTTTCCACCTATTGTGCTTGCAGGTTGGACATTTAGGCGGTGGTGTTCCTTTGATTTCCTTTTCATTGCCTTTAAAAAAAAAAAAAAAAAAAGGGAATAAAAGCTTGATGTTGAACGCATGCCTAAGATTGGGAGAATATGAAACATTGGAATCATGTTGTAAAAGCTCCACATGTAATACAAACAGTTAATTTAGATCATTTGAAGCTTGTGATGCATGAAAAAGTCAGTTTTGCATGACAAATCATCTCATTTGCAATTCAAGAAATAATGCATTCATGTTCCATCTCACTTTTCATACATTTCACCGTAGTGGCATATGCATCTTAGGTGCAATTCATTTGAGTATGTTGAATCCTCTTAGGGTTATGTTATAACATAAATCTAAGTAAATCCTAAGGTTGGAAACTGAGTCTTGAAGTATCTAGGACCAAGCACGTTTCATACATTAAAAGGGATCTTGAGCAAAATGATCAAAACCTAACTTGGAGGAAAAGGTTGGGCGAAAATGGTTTTCATGTCTATCCTATTATGCAACATGATCCTAAAAATAGTGGTTTTGACCACTTCCATAGAGCTTAAAGCCTAAAATCGGAGTAGTAAGGATAGGGTTAAATTCTCATCTCGGTTGGTTGAGAATCTAATTCCCCAAAGCTTTGATTGGACCCACATGGAGTAGTAAGGATAGGGCATAAATTCTCATCTCGGTTGGTTGAGAATCCGATTCCCCAAAGCTCTTATGTTTCATTTCGTATTAAGTATTAGAGTGTAAGGATCGTACTATTTGTCCTCTAGCAAAGGATGGGTAGTCATCCCCAAGGTCTAAGTAACAAGATTAATATTTTCCATTTACATTTAAAATCTTGGGTTGTAAGGATCGTACTATTTGTCCCTAACCAGGATGGGTAGTCATCCCCAAGGTCCAAGAAGTAAAATAAATAAATTTTTCCCATCTCATCCTTATATTGGATTGTAAGGATCGTACTACTTGTCCTCTGCAAGGGATGGGTAGTCATCCCCAAGGTCCAAAGAAATGAAGATAAGTTTTGGATTATGGGGTTAGATAGGCCCATGCATGGCATCATGTCTTGCCTAAAAAATAAGACCACCGATTGTCTAGAGGGTTAGACTAGCATGACCATTTCTTCCATAATTGGTTTAGTTATTTTGCTCAAAGTGAGGTAAAGAATTCTAAATCAGAATAGTAAGGATAGGGTTAAACTCTCATCTCGGTTGGTTGGGAGTCTGATTCCCCAAAGTTCTGATTTCACATCCACTTGCACATGGGTTCAAGATAGTAGGGACTCATAACCAACTTTGGGATATAATGAACCGTTCACTAGTGGATCCTAAGAGGGTTTGGCAGTCTTGAATGTTTGCACATAATACTACAAGAGTGACTATGCATTTTCTCATGGCATATTCAGTAGGATACACAAATCATTCACAATTTCGCATATGCATTCATGCAAAACCGATGATGGAATGTGGATCAAATTCAAATGATAAGGAAAGGAATTCATTGCACACACCGAGCTAGTACTTGATGATTCCGATAATTCATGTACTTCTGATTTTGGGCATTAGTTATATTGATTATGGGCTAACCCATGTTTTCAAATTTGTGATTTGTGTTAGGTTGGGTTCTTACTAAAATGCTCAAGAGCATTTGACAAATAGAGTCGCCATTTGTTGTGGTTCATCCACAACACACCCCAAAAGTGGGGACCCACCTTTGTTTTTGCAGGTTTTAGGGAAGATCTCAAAGACCCGGATGCTAAAAATGAAGAAAAGAAGAAAAATGCCTAAGTGTTGAAAGGGTCGCGAAATCGCGACATGTCGCGATATCGCGACATGTCGCGAAATCGTGACCTGTCTCTCCATCGCTGCGAAAAATTGAAATCGCGATTTTTGGAAGCGTACGAAAAGTTGAGAATGGTAGCGATTTCGCTACAAGTTGTCGAAAGAAAGGTGGTAGCGAATCGCTACCACTTCGTGAAGCAAAGGCGTGAAAGAAGAGTGGTAGCGATATCGCTACCACTTTACAAAGCAAAAGGCGTGAAAGCAAGGTGGTAGCGATATCGCTACCACTTTGCGAAACAAAGGCTCGAGACAAAAGTGGTAGCGATATCGCTACCACTTCATCGAAGGAAGGCTCGGAACCAAAGTGGTAGCGATATCGCTACCACTTCATCGAAGGAAGGCTCGGAACCAAAGTGGTAGCGATATCGCTACCACTTTTTGAAAAGAAGGCAAAGCAAAGTCGGTAGCGATATCGCTACAACGAGCTACTATGGGCGTACGGACCAAGAACATGTCGCGATATCGCGACATGTCACGATTTTGTGACATGTCGCGTTATCGCGGCTAGGAAACGGAAGAGGCCAAATGCAAATTCTGTCGAGATTTCCGTGGGAAAGCGTTACGAAAGGTGCAGGAGACGCAGGACACGTGGCGGAAATGACAGAACCGGAGTAACGTTTCATAACAACATTTATTGGCCGCAGAGATCGAGCGTTACGAATGCACGCAAAGGTTAGAATACCAAAAGGCGGGAATTGAAGCGAAGGGTCCCGGAGTCGAAACGAAGCGTCATGGAACAGCCGAGAACGCGCGACAGAAAGGTTAAATAGCAGAAATGTAGATGGATACGGGGCTGGAGACTGTAACAAAAAAGCATTATTTATTGAAATAAAGGATTTTTCTTTGGTAACACGACTTTTGTGTGTAAAATCAAAAGGAGATCGAAGCCAAAACTATTGTTTTACTGTCAATATTTCCGTTGCATCATTTTGTCTTGTATCTATTTCGTTTACGCCATGGGATGGGTTACGATAGGTGAATGGTAGAATGATGCAGCTTATATTCTTTTCCTTAGAGTCTTGCATCTGATCTGATTAGATTGTGTGTTAGTACAGATCCGATCGGTTGGGTTGTTTTGGGGACTTCATCTCTTAACTTGGGATTTTGCAGGGAGGAGATCGTGAACCATTTTAATATCCTTCATTATTTTCCAGTCGACTCAAAAATAACAGTTTTTGTTTTATTCCTTGATATGCTTAATTTCATGTCGAGACTAACATTGAAATAACAGAACTATTGAATAGAGATAAAACGAACAGAGTTAACCTTAGAATAAATTGTGAATATTAGAACATCAAAAGGATTTTTGTTTATTTTTGATTAATCAAACAAGTCAAGATTATAAAGTTCATTGAGAATCAACAAAGGCCCCTTGTTAACAGATATCTGCAGGATTTGAGTTATTCTGGGATATATCTGTTGTATGTATTAAATTGAAATTCATTTTTATATACGTAAAAGTTGTTTCACAAAGAAGCTTGGAGAAATAATAAAAGGAAGGAAAATAAAATAAATTATTTCTTTGCAAGAAAGAGTCTTTTGTTCGAGACTCTAAGTTGCGTGTTATTATTTGTAATATGAAAAATTAACACTCAACACATCTTTCGTTCACACAACTTGGGAATTGTTTTATGTGTTTTAACTTGTGTTGGGATGCTACGTAACAAGGTGTGATCCAAGTAAAACTCTACCTTTGTAAAATTTATCTGACTTTGTATAGTTTTTGGCTAGAAATCTAATGACAGCTGAATGACAAAAACCCTAGATACATTAGAAGACAACTAACTACGATATGGTGAAAAATGTGAATGGCGTTTTTTTTTTATAGACTATTTATAGAGCAAAAAAATATGTAAAATGATGGAATTGCCAAGTAATTATAGTCTATAGTGCTTTTGACCTGTATGACCAACAAATGTGCAATGTATGTATGCGATGCCTAATGCAGCTTATTTTTTTTGCATTTTTTATTTTTTAAAGTATGCATGGAAGTGAGATGCAATTTTTATTGTTATTTTTGATTATTTTGTTGTTTTTGAATATTCGTTATGGTTGGTTTATTCCACATGGGTGCAGACCAAGTGATTCTTTTGGATCCTTGGAGGTTTTGACCAAAGGGATTATAGATACCTTTGGGGCATTTTGGGGTTGACCAAGCGATTGTGGGAATCCTTGGAGCTTTTGGTTTGACCAAAGGGTTTATAGATACATTTGGGGTGTTTTGGGGTGACCAAGCGATTATGATAATCCTTGGAGCTTTTGGTTTGACCAAAGGGATTATGGACATCTTTGGGGTGTTTTTGGGGTTGACCAAGCGATTGTGGGAATCCTTGGAGCTTTGGGTGTTGACCAAGTGATTATGGGAATCCTTGGAGCTTTTGGGTTGACCAAAGGGATTATGGGCACCTTTGGGGTATTTTTGGGGTTGACCAAGCGATTGCGGGAATCCTTGGAGCTTTTGGGGTTGACCAAGTGATTGTGGGAATACTTGGAGCTTTTGGGTTGACCAAAGGGATTATGGGCACCTTTGGGGCATTTTTGGGGTTGACCAAGTGATTGTGGGAATCCTTGGAGCTTTTGGGGTGGGCCATGGATCTTTTAAATGTGGAATGGCCTCAAATGACTAATTTTTAAGGGTTCTAGTTCCTTGATTCCATCAAGAGAGGCTAGCAGGTATGTTCCAGGTCCTATTTTATTGTCAATTACATAAGGACCTAACTATTTTACCATAAAATTGTCCCTTAGATGGGGTGGCAAGTTAGAATTTTGTTGGTTCTCTTTTAAGACCAGGTCACCAACCTGAAAGTCCCTCGGGTGAACTTTCATGTTTTATGCTTTCTTAAGTCGCTCTTGGTAGATACGCAAATGCTTGAGAGCGTTGAAGCATCGTTCGTCGAGCAATGTAAGCTGGTCATACCGGGCCCGCCGTGTAGTGCCATCATCAATGAACTCTTGTATTTATATGCATAGGGAAGGTATTTCCAACTCGAGAGGCATGACTGCCTCGAAGCCATACACCAACAAAAATGGAGTTGCCCTAGTGGGCATCCGAATGCTAGTGCGATAAGCCCAAAGAGCAAGTTGTATTTGACTGTGCCAATCCTTATGACTATCTACGACTATATTTTTGAGGATGGCAACTAGCGATTTTTTTAATGCCTCTGCTTTCCCATTTGCCTACGGATAATAAGGTGTCAAAAAACTATGTTGAATTTTGTACTTTGTGGTCAAAGCATGCACGTATTTATTCTTAAATGAAGTCCCATTATCCGAGATGATCTTGGATGGAATACGAAAATGACATATGATGTTATGTAAAATAAACTCTGCAATGCAGGTCCCAGTCATAGAGGTAAGCGAAATTACTTCCACCCACTTGATGAAGTACTCTATGGCCCTTATGATAAACGTGTGATGACCTGACAATGTAGGGGAGATCTTTTCAATTAAATCTAAGCCCCACTATGAAAACGTCCAAGCCGATTGGATCGGCTGCAAGGCTTGAGAAGGTACGTGTGTTAAATTAGCATGGTGTTGACATTTCATGCACTTCCTTACATACGTGCAACAATCTCGATCTAAATATGGCCAATAATAGCCCATGCAAAGAATGTGCTTTGCAATGGCCATAACGCTGAAGTGGCCACCACATGTACCATCATGTGCTTGGGTGATCGCCCAAGTGGACTCCTGCTTGTCCAAGCAACGGAGGAGAATTCCTTCATAGCTTCGATGATACAAAATGTCTCCTAGCAAGACATGTTTTGCCACTTTTTTTTTTAATGATCTTTTCACGACGTGCGACAATCCAAGTGGGAGGTTACCTAACTTGAGGTAGTATCTTATGGGTGTGTACCAATCTTGCTGATCAGAAACCTCGATGGTGTGAATGACAAATCCCTCTTGAAGTTTATCCTAGAAAAAGCTGAGTGGGAAAGAACCTGTGAGAATAGCATTGTGTTGCTATTAAGGGGAATACGGGAGAACAAGGACCCCCAGTTGGTGTGATTCATACAATCGTGGATTCGAGAGAACCTATCCTGAGATGGTTCAATCTGGATCAGGTGGATTCCTAGCGCTAATTCGGAGCTTACGCACTCCATCATGGATTGTGATAATGTTTTGACTTGAATGGTTGTCATATAACCAGACAAAAATGTCTTGCGTGATTAGTGACCCCAAGGAGGCCATAGTGTCCACAAAATGATTTGATGATCGAGGGAGTGCCTCGATGTCGTACCATTCAAGCTTTGCCAGGAATTTATCCACAAGGGCTTTGTAGGCCTGTAGAACTGGGCATTTACATTGGAATACCCCTTTCACTTGGTTGAAAATTAATAGAGAATCACCAAATATGTTCAAGCATTTGATGTTCATGGTGATGGTTGTATGAAGACCTATGAGCAAGGCTTCGTATTTGACATTGTTATTGGTGCACAGGAAATCAAGTTTAAATGATAGAGGCATTGGAGCCCCTTGCGGTGTGAAGAATATGATTCCTGCACCACCCCCTTGCTCACATTTAGAACCATCAAAAAATAGGGTTATGTTAGCCTATGACTCAGGCTCATCAAAATATGGTGATTCTGAGACATGGAAGACCCCATAATCGGGTAGTTCTATGGTCAAAGGCTGATTATCTTCGAGAGGAGCCTCTGCTAGTTGATCGACGATGACTTGACCTTTTATGGAATTCTATCCAATGAATTCGATGTCAAACTCCGTCAACAACATGATCCATTTCGTCGTGCGACTACTATGATAAGTATGAATCATCATGTACCATAATGGATTCTCCTTAGACACAACATACGTTGTATTGCTCAGCATGTAATGGCATAGATTTTTGGTGGCAAATACCACTACTAAGCATAGCTTCTTGATGTATGCATAGTTAAGTTCATAACTGACCAGGGTGCGGCTAAGATAGTAATTAGCCTATTCTTTATGTAGTTCATTTTTTTGGGCTAGCATGGCATCCAGTGCCACCTCAATAGCTGAGATGTATAAATAGAATGACACTCCTGGTCTAGGTGGTGCCAATACTAGCGGTGAAGCCAAGTATTATTTGATATCGTCGAAGGCTGGCTAGCACTCATCATCCCAATGAAATGCTATCCCCTTGTGTAATAATTTATTCATGGGTCGACACTTGTCAGATAGATGCGCTATGAAGCGCTTGATTGACGTGACCTTTCCCTATAGGCTTTTGAGCTGCTTGATGGTAGTTGGGGGAAGCATTTCAAGGATTACCTTGACTTTATGTGGATCCACCTCGATGCCTCATTTTGAGACTATGAAACCCAAGAGTTTTCTATATGTGACACCAAATACGCACTTCTTGGGGTTTAGCCTAACTTTGTGTTCGATGAGGCGATCGAGGATCTTACGTAAGTCATCGAGATGATTTGGGCGCAAAAGAGATTTGGCCAAGAAATCATCCATATAATCTTCCAAAGTTTTATGCACGTGATCATGTAAGATGTATGTCATAGCACGTTGGTAGGTGGTGCCAGCTTTTTTAAGGCCAAAGGGCATAACCTTATAACAAAATGTCCCCCAAGGTGTTGTGAATGCCATTTTTAGTTGATCCTCAGGATTGATACGATTCTGGTTGTATCTCGAGAAACCATCCATGAGGGAAAGCATTTTGTAGCCTGCTATAGCATCCACCAATGCATCGATGCTAGGCAAGGGGAAATCATCCTTGGGACTCGCTTTGTTTAGATCTCAAAAATCGATGCATATGCGAATCCTCCCATAAGGATTTTTGATGGGTACCATGTTGGACAACCATGGTGGGTAATCTACGTAGATGAAAAACTGTGCATCCAACAATTTTTGTAATTCATATTTGACCATTAAGGCCACTATTGGGTGCATCTTACGTAGTTTTTGCTTGACTGGATTGACTATCGGATTCAGCGTTAGATTATACGTGACTAGTCATGGGTCTAGTCCTGAAATATCTTTGTAGGACTGTGCAAAAACCTCCTTCTTCTCTTTGAGAAGGGTAATGTAATCAACTTACTCTTCGAGGGATAGACTTACCCCCAGCTTGATGATCTACAAATTTATTGGATCAGATTCGATGTCTACGTCAGTCGTCTCTTCGAATGACATGTGGGACTCCTCTAACTGGTGTGGAGTTGGGATCAGGTGGATATCATTTTATGAATTTAGATCTGCATTGGGAACATCAAGTTCCTCTTCAGCATGGAAGATATCCTGAGCTGGTCTTGGGGTGAAATGAAGCATCTAACTGCAAGGCCAGTACTCTGATGGGGATGGTGGTGAGTTAGCGTGATCCCAGTCTATGGCATCTAGTTCTAGATACAATGGTTGTGTTGGATCAGTTCGATTGCAGATGGGGTCAGTTAAGTCAATGGAGATCATGTTGATGAAATGATTTTGGTCTCCATTTCTACGGGGGTGGTGAATCAAACTTCCTTGGTGATCTTTGTGCTCTGGATCTGGCTTTGGGGGTATTGGCACAAATGGATTGACTCTATATGTGGATAGAAGGATAGGATCTGCCCTTGGCACTAATGGCTCTATAGGGTCTCTTGGTGGAGGGTGCTCTCTATATGCCTGAAGTGGCAGGTGTAGTACTTGGTCCAACTGTGCTTGGTTTAGGTGCCATATATGCCTTGGCCCCATGTTTAGTTGTTCAAACATATTGTCAATGTCCATGGGGTATTGTTGCTACCACATATGGTTGAGATATGCCATCTCAGTTTCATCTTCATAATCAATATCGGAGATCCATAGGCCTTCATTGGCTTCGATAATTTTTTGCAGCATATGAGGCTCGTTCTGCCCCAACAAGTTGATTTTGTCCCATCGAGGTTGTTTTGCTCTCTATGGGAGGACCTGATTCTGTTGAGGTGGCACTTGCTCGATTGGAGCATTCAAGGGGAACATTGTCATGTAGTTCTCTTGATAGTCATCTATGGGGGTCACTTTCAAGTGATTGCTATCAAACTCAAAAGGGTCCCAAGGTGCTACTTCATACTCTAACTCATCTTCAGAAGATCCTTCCTGACCTTGTCTATATCCCTATTGTAGGTGAGTTCTTGAACTTTCCCCTTTCTCGATCGAAGGGACGAGGTTGTTAAGGTCAACAAGGTTTGTTGTCAACAATGGGAGATAATCCCCCAATGTGTATGCTGTGTTAGGGTTGGAATATGGATATTGTGCCAACCCATCCTTATTGCCTAGCCCTAGGCCTTGCATGTTCTCCACCAAGATGTTGAGGGGAAAAGGGTGGTTGAAACCTACTCCTAATTTGTCATATGGCATATGATATCTTGGTTGGCAAGGAACTTGCACTCCTTGTTCATATTTGCCCAACACATATCCATGCCAATTGCATTGGCCAAGGTATTTCAAAGCTGATTGAAAGCACGAGATTTCGGGAAAAGGAAACACCAAGTGCAATTGCATTTAAAATTAAGTACACTTAAGTCCTAGAAATGTAAATTGCATGAAAGGGAAAAGAAACACATTGGAAGAGACACAATCAAATAGAGAAAACACAACCCTTTCATTAATATCCCTTGATCTCTGTTACAATGATGTCTCCTCCCTTTTTAGGGGCTAGGAGCGCAAATAGAGTTTGATTACAATCACTGAATGATTCCTCTTTTCGCGTGCCCACGATTGCAATGGGCGGGCCAAGATGATGTCGTCGCTGATGTTGATGAGTTATTCACCTCTGTTGCTTCTCCTACGAACAAATAAACAACCAAGATGTCAGTAGCATCTGCTGCAAATGAAAAGCGTTTGCTCTCTAAAACTAACGAAATATGCATGTAAATATTTGCCTGAAATAGTAATTACAGTGAGTCCGAATGGCTTCAAAACTTGACAGAATGTAAGAAAAGTTACCAGAAGGCCACTGCCACTGAGACAGCCGGCCAATCTACTTTCAACTGGAATTCGTCCCTGGGCAGGACGAATTCGATCGCACTCGTCCCTGGGTGGGACAAATTCTTCTGTGTTGGGGAAACCGACCTGCTGTTGCTCCAATGTCGGATCTTGAGACCTACAAAATGCCTGCAAACAGGGGGGTTATGTAATTGGGGCCATTTTGGGATGACCCAGATGGTCGTATTATCCCAATTTGGCCTCCACCCTCAAGAATTTGGCCTCGACACCTACAAGTCAGCGAAACGACAAAGAAATACAAAACATCCTAGAATCTGACCAAAAGTTACAAAATTGCAGCTATGGATTAATCAAACCTAATAACACGAAATGCAATCTAAAAAATGATCTAAAATGCTCAAAAAATAAAAATAGGACTTGGGAGGTGCGGGGGTGCCCAAGTGGGCCTCCCACCGTTGGCCCTCGATTTTGGAGCCAATCCACCAGGGATGGGCCCAAAACCTTTTAGGATTGGGGGGTCGGCGAATTGGTTGGTTCAGGTGTCCATGCATTGGATTTGGGTAAGGTTCGAGCTTCCAAAGGCCACCCAACAACCTCCCTTGCAAAAGAGATTGGTGGATGTGGGAAGGTGAACCAAAAGGGATGCAAGTGGGTCTTCAACTCGGCAGCACTTCGTTGCTTGAAAACTCCTTCAACCTGTCTATTTTGGGTGAGAAAAGTCCTACCTTTTATAGACCCATGGGGTCTCTTTTGGGAGGGAAGCACAAATGCCATGTGTTGGCCATAGGCGCCATGTGGCAGTATTGTCTTCCCATGAGGGAGGGGAGTCCTTCGTTGACTTGATCTTTGATAAATGCCTTTTGTAACAGTCTTCTAATAGCCCCTCTGTCCACCTACACACGCATGCAAGGCAGGAGTCCTTAACTGACTGTTCTGGGCTGCCACTTGGCACCCTTTGCCTTTTTGCCCGTTAAGCTTAGAATTCGTCCCACCCAGGGACGAATTCAGAATTCGTCCTGGGGTGGGACGGATTCTATTTTGAATTCGTCCCGGGGTGAGACGAGTACTGGGCAAAGTGTCCAAGTGTGCCAAATTGCTTCTTGACCTCACAAAATTGCTATGAAAGTGGTTAAGACCACTGTTTGACCTCTAAGGGCTGCCTTGGGGGCTGTGTTTGTCAAAGCGATCAGTGTTTGTAGTCACATAATCGGATTGGTGCTGTTTTGGTGTCTACAGATGCCCCTTTTTGGGAAGCACTGCGGGTGACGCAGTGCTGAGCAAAAATAGATAACCAAAGCACTAATGATTAGGGTTTCTTGGTAACCTAACCAACTTTTGATGCCCCAAGTATGGAAAGGGCATGCATTCTTGAATCCTTGCTTCTGACGAGCTAAGGAATTTGATTTCATGTATTAACCTGTTTCGGTGAGGTGTGACTTGAACTCAGACATTGATCATTCATGAACAAGTGAAGGGCATTTTTATCCTCAGGGGGAACCTTGTGTTCATGATTCATGAAATGCCAAGTGTTTGATTGATTTGATTGTTGCTTGTTTACTACCCCAAGCAGGAGCGTGATTGTCTTTGTCAATGATTCTTTGAATGCATGTCGTTTTCCTTAATTGGGTGTGTGATTGTTGGTTGGTGACTAAGTGTGACTACCCCCTCAAGCGACGAATCGATGAGGGAATGACCTTCGTGAGAGAAGCGACGAGTCGCTTGACCCAAGATGACTTGTGCAAGGTTGCCTTTAGAGGGTTTACCGTTAAGCGTGTGCAATTTTTCCAACATTTGGACCTATTTTTGGTGGGTGTTAACCCTTTTGGTGATGCCGTAATGAGGTGAAATCATCGAAAACCTAACTTCTCGTGGAGCGGTCCGGCTATTGTAGCCTTCTTGGGGAAGTAGGAGAGCGATAATTTGGACCTCGACATCGATTTTATTTGCCCGGAGTTTAAGTGCAAGAGCACTTATGTCCGGCAATGTTTTTGCTATTTTTGTTGAATTTTGTACTGTTTTTGTTGTTTTTGTGACACCATTTGGTGATTGAATTGTCGGAAATCCGTCCTCCCGTGGAGCGGTCTGGCTATGGTAGCCTTCTTCGGGAGTAATATAGTGACAATGTAAACCCCGACATCAATTTTGCTATGCCAAGAGGTTAAGTGCAAGAGCACTTGTGTCTGGCAATGTTTATTGTTTGTTTTGTGTTGCATTTTTTGTTGTTTTGTTGTTTTTGTGACACCATTTGGGATTAAAATTGGCAAAAATCTGACCTCCCGTGGAGCGGTCCGGCTATGGTAGCCTTCTTAGGGAGTAGGATAGTGATAATTTGTGACCCCGATGTCGATTTTGTATGCCCATGTTGTCAGGTGCATTAGCAATCCTGTCAGGCAATTTTATTGTCTATTTTTAGTGCATGTTTAATCATTTTTGTTGATTTTTTTTGTGCTGGCATGAATTCATCCCTGGGTGGGACAAATTCTAGCTGGAGAATTCATCCCTGGGTGGGACGAGCACTGATCAGAGCGCTCGTCCCAGTCAAGGACGAATTCTAGTGCAAAGGGCCTATTTAAGGGCCAAAAATTGATTTTGGGCTCATTTGTGTCATTTTTTTCTTGTGATTTTGGAGCTCTAGGAGGAGGAGGTAATTCTACGAAGCGAAGCACTGCTGGAATTCTCTCTGCCATCATGAGTGCACAAACTGGTTCGAGCGGCGGAGCCGAGGTGAGACCTGTAAGTGACCTTAGGGTTTATTTTGGTTTATTTAATGTATTGTTTTTGTGTTGACGCTTTTCAAAACTTTAAGATTTTTTGTGATGTTTTTGTTTAACAGTTAAGGTTAGAAACCCTAGAACTGAAAATTTGATCTGTTATATTTTTTTATTTATTATTTTTTTTTTGTGCTTGCAGGTTATTAGGAGCTGGTACCGTGTACCCGCTACATTTACTAAGGCACGGTTGGCATTGACCGATGATGACTGGGAATGGCTTGATGCCCTTGGGATCAAGCAGGTGGCTCGACTGGAGCCTGTGGTTTTTGATCAGGCCTATTTGACGGCCCTGATCAAGCTTTGGGATCCGTTGACCAATACTTTCCATCTCCCGATAGGGGAGATGATTGTGACTCTTGAGGACATCTATCGGTTGCTTCGGATTTCGATAGATGGTCTGCCTATTAGGACATCTCCGTTTGATCAGTGGACTGCTATACTTACGAGATGTTTTGGGCATGGGGGGGAGCTGGGTGTAGCAGACCCAGTGGAGACAGCCGAGGCGGATTTCCAGGCTGGCAGGATTTTGGTTAGCTGGTGGAAGGAGAGGGGGGTGTTAGGAGTGAGGCACGCATTCTTGATGGTCCTCATTTCTAACATTCTTCTCCCTGATTCGTCAGGCGCAAGGTTCCCGTGGAACCTGCTGGATTTGGTGTGGCAGTTGGCAGAGTGCCCGATAGGGGCACCATTGATTCTGAGATGGGGACAGACTTTATTGGCACAACTTTATGGGGAGCTGTACGGGGTCCGCTGTCGACAGCGGAAGGGTGTCAGTTGTAGTTTTTTGTTGCAGTGCTGGGGTTGGCAGCACATAGCTATTGAGAGGCCTACCGGGTTACCGTGGATGACTCGGGCAGTGATGGAGGATGAGGAGATTGGTTATGCAGCTTTGTGGCGACGGTCTGCGGAGCAGGGGCAGAGTCGGCGATGGGCAGGTGCCGTTGAGCACTACATTGATGCCTTTTCGTGGCTCACTCTAGGGGAGGTATTTTGGCATCCCTATCGGGACTGTCCAGCCTGGCCTAAGGCTGGAGAGTGGCTCCGATGGGTGCGGAGGGAGCGATGGTTGACTGGGCAACACGGGACGGAGCATGAGTTCTTTCCATACCGTCGGGTTACATGACAGTTTGGGGTGCGGCAAGGGTTTCCTGGTGAGCCCATAGGCTATCGACGTCGGGAATGTCCCAAGAGGCACGAGTCACCTCCATTACAATCCCAAGGATTTTGTCATACCACCTTATAGGTCTAACCTACAAAAGAATCCAATTTAGAATCCTCGGTGGGGTATGCCTATTCAAAGTAGCCCCTTTCGGGAAGATGTATTACATGCAGACCTTGACATAAATAGAGAATCACCTCTTGAAGTTAGGCATGAGTGGCCACTACGCGATGAAGCGTTAAACAGGCACACCATACATTTGGAGGGGCAACGTGGATATGGCGTCCCTTCTTTACCTATCATCAGAACAGAGAGACCAAATCCGGAGCACAGGGCTCCTTACATAGGGCGACCTAACTCCGCCCACCCCATTTACACCCATGAAAGGGAGTATGAGGAAAGCCATCACATTCCTCAAGGGCAACAAAAAATGCGGGAACCTTGCATTTCTGCACCAGCAGGATATCATGATCACCCCTTGAGGCCAGAACCTCGAGCACACACCGCTTACCTCGATAGAGGGAAGCGACCCATTGAAACCTTAGAGCATCAAAACCGAGGTAAACCCATAGGAGGAACATTTGAACCTTCTGAACAAAATAGGGTAGATCAAATTGACTTGGCTGTCGCCAGATATACCACCCGTCAAGTCCAAATCATGCGGCTTAAACAAAGTTAGCAAGAGATAGAGTATCAATACCGCTTGGATAAAGAACGCATGCAACGCGAAGCGGATGAGTTACGCTATGAAATACCTGAGAGGGGGCCAACCCCTCGCATCCAAAGAGCTGAATAGTATGAGAGGCATAATCCGTTGGTGCAAGACAGGTCTCCATGACCTCGTCAAGCTCTCCCCCCAAGACCTCATAGATTTGAGAGGGAGGCAACTCCCCGAAACAATGATGGGTACCTTCAGCAAGAGCTTGATCAGGGTCATAGGTTTCGCCTAGAGACTCCTCAAGAATTTTACGAGGAGTATGAACCAGAAGAGGAAAATGTTGAAACTCCCCATCAAGGCAGGAAGGATGCCATTCGGACACCCCTCCATAGGCCTCCAGTTTATCGTAACTTGCAACAAGAGCAAACAAGAGAGGAAGAAATAAAATCTTTCGATGCATACCAAGCTCTATTGGAGCGTTTGGAGTCTGTGGAGACAAAAGCTGCTGGGCATCAAAAACCCACATTACGTCTACTCCGCAATAATTCGGTGCATCCCTCAGTGCCTACAGCTCTTTACCCCGAACACTTCAAGTTGCCTCAATTGGCAGTTTTTAAAGGTGAAGAGGACGCATAGGAACATGTTACACGATTTCTAAGCCAATGCTTCGGCATTCAAGATAATGACGCATTATTGCTTAGAACATTCATAACCACATTCGTAGGCCCTACCTCGGATTGGTTCACACAGCTGCCCAAACACAGCATAAGCAGCTTAGATCAGCTAGTAGATGCGTTTCTTGAACGTTTCGCCTTCAACACAAGGAAGAAGGCATCACTTAGTGATATTGCTAGCCTTAAAAAATTTGAGGAGGAAAAAATGGCAGCGTACGGGAACCTATGGAGAGCTTTGCTTTCTAAGTTACCCTATCATCCTCCCATGTTGGACCTCACACAAATGTTCGCAAAAAGTTGCTTAAAATCAATCTCTGGTCTATTGTTACTGTGACAATACGACAGCTTAGAAGAAGCTTTGGCGCAATCCAGAGTCATAGAAGAGATTAAGATAGGTGAAGGCGCAATTGCCAAGCCTAAGAAGAAAGAGTGGAATAAAACCACTAAAACTAGGACAACGCAACCACAACACGCTGCAATCAACCAAGTTGCGATAAATGTCCCCGTGCCTGTGCAAGAAACGTAGCCTCAAAAGGCTAACTACCAGGCAGTGCCTCCTGCTTACGAAAGAGATAACAGAAGACAAGAGCAGTATCAGAAGCGTCGCCCTAGGCGACAATTCACCCCATATGCGGAGTCTAGGGACTCCTTATTTGATCGCTTTTCAGCGGCAAATTTAGTTACTCTGCCAGAAATCTAAATTTTTGACCCTAACATTCCCAAGCCTAGGGGGTATAGGGAGGAATTGTATTGCAGATTCCATAGGCGCAGAGGACATGACCTAAATGGGTGTTGGAAATTCAAAGAACTAGTCTAGGATTTGATCGACAATAGAACATTGGTCGTGGACAACCCCATCGCACCAAACAACCAACAAATGGGGGTATTCAAGGACCCCTTGCCTGCCCATGAGGCACAGACAAAACCGCTCCAGATTAACGATGTGCGACAAGATCTTCCTGCGCAAGGATTTGTGGAAATGATTAGCATTGTAACAAGGAACAAAAAATACCCAACAATGTCCAACGCAGTTACCTCCGCCTAGACCTGAGGTCACGATATGAACCAAACTCACATAGAGTTTGCGGACCACGTCGGCTAGGCTGTCCATCTACGAGCTTATTCAACAATCAGCTCCCCATAGAGAAGCTCTTATGGACATTTTAAAAGCCATTTAAGTACAACCCCACAAAGCAAATTCTTTCAACGCCTTCGTGGGACATGTGAAACAATGTACGGAGCCTGTCATCACATTCAGAGAAGACGAGGTCAAAAAGATATCAAATGACATGCCAGATCCACCCCTGCACATTATCGTGCGGGTCAACGGGATCCCGTACAAGAGAGTGCTGATAGATACTGGCTCGTCCAGTAACATTATAACCAATGCAGCATTAAAACATTTAAAACTGCCAGCCTCTCACATCACCGCTTCCATGTAAACACTGCGAGCTTTTAACGATGCAATGTGCTGGACAGTCGGCACGGTTGTTCTGCCTATACAGGTAGGACAAAAGTCAATACCCACACTGTGCCATGTTCTGGAAGGCAAAATGGATTATAATATATTGCTAGGGCGGCCTTGGATCAGGGACATGAAGTGTGTCCCCTCGATCGCACACCAGTGCTTGAAGTATGCCTATGAAGGGCAAATACATGTAGTCCCAATGGACTTAGAGCCCTTCAAGTATTGCAATGCGGTACAATTCATACCTCAATCGACCCTCCCATCAACGCATTTGGATTTTCAATTAAATCCATCTAAACAGGGTCCGATACCGCAAGTACCACTGGTGGCCAACAAGGCAAAATCCCAGCCAGGTGAGACTTCATCACCTACTCCTTCATCATCAATGCCACCTATCGTGGCCCAACAGAAGGACAAGGGAAATCAAATCATGGAAGAGGTTAAGCCTCTAGAAGAGGGGTTGCCCATGATTTCAATGATATCAACAGAGGAAACACCCAACACAACACAAACCAAGACTCCTGAACCACCAAACATGGAATGGACTCAGGAAGGACTACCGTTTCCTCCTACCCAATCATCAACAATCACTGTTGAGATGGCTAGTACGGGCCTGGGGGAGTACTTAGTGCAAAATTTTGTGGCAACCCCCACATTGGAGTCAGTGCAGGACATGGGAAGACCTCGCCTTCCCATAGGGACAATTGTTCCACTAGGCTACCCTCCTAACCAGACAAATTTTGTGTATGGGGGCCTTGATCATGGTTCTGAACCATGCGAACAAAAGGAAACAGATGAAGAGCCTTTTGTCGAAAACATCAATTATCTGTCGAACCCAAAATTTGCCCTAAAATATCTTGGCCAATGCAATTGGCATGGGTATGGGCTAGGCAGATATGAGCAAGGGATGTGGATCCTTTGCCAACCAAGATATCAGATGCCATATGACAAGTTAGGGGTAGGTTTCAACCATCCCCTGCCATTAGACATCTTGGTTGAAAATATGCAAGGCCTAGAAATAGGCAACAAGGGGGGATTGGCACAAGACCCGTACGCCAATCCAAACACAGAATACACAATAGGGGATTATCTCCCATGGTCTAAAAACACCCCTGGAAATAGCAATAATCCCTCTCCTTTGCTAGAGAGAGGTGAAAGTTCAGAGATAAATACTCAAAGAGAACAACAACGGCTTCCAGACATTTTTCCCGAAAGCTGTTCCCCTTAGAGGTTCCGGACGAAATAACACAGTCTCAAAAGAATCGGGTCCCTCCACTAAGAGTGGAATGACCGCAATGGGACCAGATTAATTCTCTGGAACAGGAAGAGTCCTCAACATCGCAAGCAACAGATGCTGAAGAGGATGAACAATTTTGGATCTATGAAAGCAATTCAGAAGACGAAACTGAAATGGACTATCTCAGACATGCACGACGACATCACCGCACTCTAACTCATGAAGATATAATGGGACAAATGGGTATACGGTTAGGACATGAATGGCACGTAGACCCAGCGAGGTGGAACCAAGTGTTAGACCTATGGCTCCAAATTCAAGATGAGCATCATCCACCTCGAGATCCCATCATGACAGCAGTGCCGAGGGAAGACCCTGCCATCCTTTTCACAAAATTTGCACCTAGGAAAGATCCATTCGTGCCCATACCTCTAGAGCCAGATCCGGAATGCAAAGACCATCAAGCTGGGGGTACCTCTATCCCCTAAAGAACCATAATTCAAACCCAAAAAGCTCCAAGGATTATTGTAATCTCTTGGTCACCCAAAAAGCTCCAAGGATTATCGCAATCTCTTGGTCAATCCAAAAAGCTCCAAGGATTATCGTAATCTCTTGGTCAATCCAAAAAACTCCAAGGATTATCGCAATTTCTTGTTCAACCCAAAAAGCTCCAAGGATTATCGCAATCTCTTGGTCAATCCAAAAAATCTCCAAGGATTATCACAATCTCTTGGTCAATACAAAAAGCTCCAAGGATTAACGTAATCTCTTGGTCAACCCAAAAAGCTCCAAGGATTATCGCAATCTCTTGGTCACTCCAAAAGCTCCAAGGATTATTGCAATCACTTGGTCAAAAACAAAAAGCTCCAAGGATTATCATAATCTCTTGGTCAAACCAAAAAGCTCCAACGATTATCGCAATCTCTTGGTCACCCAAAAAGATCCAAGGATTATCGCAATCTCTTGGTCACCCAAAAAGCTCCAACGATTATCGCAATCTCTTGGTCACCCAAAAAGCTCCAAGGATTAATGCAATATCTTGGTCAACACAAAAAGCTCCAAGGATTATCGCAATCTCTTGGTCAATACAAAAAGCTCCAAGGATTATCGCAATCTCTTGGTCAACCCAAAAAGCTCCAACGATTATCGTAATCGCTTGGTCAACAAATCAAGAAATTCAAAAAAACAAAACAACAAAAATCATCAAAAACAACAAAAATTGCATCACAATTCTAGGCATACTCAAATTCATCAAAAATTCATATTCTCGCACCTCATCTTCACCTTCACCAAAAAAAATCCATCAAAATTACAAAAATACATAGCTGCATTAAGCATTGCATCCATATTTTGTAGTCATACAGGTCAAAGGCACCTTAAGCTGCAATAGCTCTAATAGTCCACCTTGTTCCACATTGTCTCAATTACAAAAACAACAAAAACACCAAGCATAACTTTTACCACACTACAGTCAGTGGTCTGGGAATGTACTAAGAGTTTCAGTGATTCAGTCATCATTTTCCTCTTTAGCCATGTAGTGTATCAAGTCGAACAAATTTTACGAAGGTAGAGTCATACTTGAAATACACCATGTTACGTAACATCCCAACACAAATAAAAACACTAAAATTTCAAAATTGTGTGAACGAAAGACGAAACCTGCAAAAAAATCTAGGTCACCACAAGCGAAACAGTTATCTTGCTCATCCCCCCGTGCGAATGACCCCTAGAATGCTGAGAGTTGGCAAAAGGACAAGCATCCTCCCTACCCAATTCCCTAAGAATCCCTAAAGTTATCAACAGTTGCAAAACACAAAAAATTTGCAAAATGTCAAAACTCCAAATTTGACAAACTACAGTGCACACATCAAAAGGCACAAACAACAGTGATTTTCGTCACTCCATGACCCCAATCCCTTGCTCGAAAGAAAAACAAATCAAAATAAATAGTGATCTTATCACTACCCACTGCCACTGAGACAGCTGGCCAATCTACCTTTAACTGGAATTCGTCCCTCGGTAGGACGAATTCTGAGTGCAATTCGTCCCTGGGTGGGACGAATTCTTATGTGTTGAAGAAACCGACCACTCATCTGCTCCAATGTCGGATCCCGAGACCTGCAAAATGCCTGCAAACAGGGGTGTTATGTAATTGGGGCCATTTTGGGACGACCCAGATGGTCGGATTATCCCGATTTGGCCTCCACCCTCGATAATTTGACCTCGACACCTGCAAGTCAACGAAACGACAAAGCGACACAAAACATACTAGAATCTGACCAAAAGTTACAAAATTGCAGCTATGGATTAATCAAACCTAATAACACAAAATGCAATCTAAAGAGTAATCTAAAATTCTCTAAAACTTAAAAATAGGACTTGGGAGGTGCGGGGGTGCCCAAGTGGGCCTCCCACCGTTGGCCCTCGATTTTGGAGCCAATCCACCAGGGATGGGCCCAAAACCTTTTAGGATTGGGGGGTCGGCGAATTGGTTGGTTCAGGTGTCCATGCATTGGATTTGGGTAAGGTTCGAGCTTCCAAAGGCCACCCAACAACCTCCCTTGCAAAAGAGATTGGTGGATGTGGGAAGGTGAACCAAAAGGGATGCAAGTGGGTCTTCAACTCGGTAGCACTTCGTTGCTTGAAAACTACTTCAACCTGTCTATTTTGGGTGAGAAAAGTCCCACCTTTTATAGAACCATGAGGTCTCTTTTGGGAGGGAAGCACAAATGCCATGTGTTGGCCATAGGCGCCATGTGGCAGTCTTGTCTTCCCATGAGGGAGGGGAGTCCTCCGTTGACTTGAGCTTTGATAAATGCCTTTTGTAACAGTCTTCTAACGGCCCCTCTATCCACCTACACACGCGTGCAAGGCAGGAGTCCTTAACTGACTGTTCTGGGCTGCCACTTGGCACCCTTTGCCTTTTTTCCCGTTAAGCTTAGAATTCGTCCCACCTAGGGACGGATTCAGAATTCGTCCTAGGGTGGGACGAATTCTATTTTGAATTCGTCCCGGGGTGAGACGAGTACTGGGCAAAGTGTCCAAGTGTGCCAAATTGCTTCTTGACCTCACAAAATTGCTATGAAAGTGGTTAAGACCACTGTTTGACCTCTGAGGGCTGCCCTGGGGGCTGTGTTTGTCAAAGCGATCAGTGTTTGCAGTCACATAATCGGATTGGTGCTGTTTTGGTGTCTACACCGATAAGGAAACTTAGACCTAGGGGCTAATTATTTTTTTAGACCTAGGATATGTTAATTAGGTCCATTTGACCTAGGATATGTTAATTATTCAGAAGCCATTTGACCCCGAGTGAGCGCCAGCAAAAATTGTCACAAAAAGACAAATTTACAAAATGTGCAAAATAAAATGTGCCCAATTTAATTTGCAAAAATTGCAAATTTACAACATGTAAGGGCAAAAATAAATTTCTGCACAATGCTTAAAAAGTCAAAATATGACTTGTTGGTAAAGACAAAAATAATCCTTTTTTTTTTTTTAATGTTATGAATTGCAACTTTACCAAAGTCAAAGACAGAAAAACCTGCGTCACATGCTGAAATACAATTGACAAAGTCTAGAAACAATCAAGACACGCGCGGAGAGCTCGGTAATGCTTGGAAAGTTTGAAATAGGTGAAGTGCCTATTATTAATCAGTCGTCCTACCTATGAAACATCTGAACGACAAGTACAATGCCGGTGATCTCAAACTTGGAGCCGACAAATGAGGATCGAAAACCCTCGACTGCATTCGTGGCCAGGCTTAGTCGCATGTTCCAAAATGAATTTCCAGACATTGTAGAGATCTAATAGCGGCTCCCATTTGTGTTTCATGTTGGTTATCAGCTTGGATATGCCTGTCCTCACACCGTTGATGGCTCCTCTTGGCAAGTCTGATAGTTGTCAGAGAACACAGGAGCCCTGACAGTGGCAGCCTTGTCACGAAAAGGATATCCGATTGATCTACAAAAAATGAGAAGTGCGTCCAGCTCTGGCAATGCATGCAGATTTAGGTCGAGCTCCTTTAGGACTAGCACCTCCTGACAGATCTGGCAGATGCTAGAGTACGATGAATCTTCCTCTCCTATAACCTCCGTCAAACCCTAAAAACCCTGATAGTGTTGGTAGCAGCTCTTTTTCCAACAGTGTCGAGATTTGTCAGCATCAAAATATGCAGGTGCAGGATTACACAGATGAATTCGTCTAGTGACGGGAAATGCAAAAGGTCGTCGCATGTTCCCAAAACACGTAGAACCCTGACATCAATAGTGGTGGATGTTGGGACAACAATTTTTCATCACAAAGTGGACGTGGTAGTCTGGTAGCATCAGGTCTGCATTATTCGTAGGTCATAGAGGAGGGTCTACGCAAATTAGCTCGTCGGGAAGCACAGGTGTTGTTTGGTAGTGTCAAAAAACACAGATGTCATGACCTCCCTCCTCATGGCTGCATAGAGCATGTCAAAAATCATAGATCAAAGAGAATGTTCTTCGGCTTCGAGAAATGTAGGAAATTCAATGCAGTCGTTGCATGCTGCCCTCGAATGAAGACAAAACAAACTACGCAAAAATGGATCTGCCCTTCAAATTGTTTTTTTTTTTTTAACAAAATGTGTCAGCAATTTCTAACAACAAAGAAATTGACAGCAATTTTCTGCAAAATGTGGCAGCAAAATTTGCAGCAATTTCTCCTGAGCTTCAAATAGGAACGAAGGTGGATAACATATCCAAACCACTCTATGGAGATCGAAAATGACCCAAAATATCCAAAAATTCTTCGCTCTGATACCAACTGATATGGAATAAAATGAAGCTGAATATTATTAAAAACATAGGACTTAAATAAGTCCAAAAGGAAAACCGTAATCCTAGAAATCATGAACTGCTCCAAGGATTTACGTACACAATCACGGAAAGGCTAAAGATATAAGCCCTAAAATAATGAAAAGAAAGACACCTAGACCTAGACCATTCAACGGAGGAAAGAAAACAACTCACGTTGATTATTCCGATTACTAAGTCCTAATTAACATATCCTAGGTCTAAAAAAATAATTAGCCCCTAGGTCTAAGTTTCCTTATCAAAAGCAAAGTTCGGGTTGGATAGATAGTTGACATTCTCAGCGAAGGGCTCTTCATCCGCTTCCTATTGTAGGTAAGGTTCAATGTCGTTGTTGAGGCCCCCATATAAAAAATTTGTCAGATTTGGTGGGTAGCCTAGAGGAACAATAGTGCTGATGGGTAGGCGAGGTCTCCCCATGTCCTGCATGGATTCAAGTGCAGGTGTTGCTACAATGTTCCACATTAGGTACTCCCCCAGGCCGTATTGGCTATCTCAACTATGATAATTGGTGGTTGAGGTGGAGGGAATGAGAGTTCTTCCTGAGTCCACTTCATATTGGGTGAACTAGGCATCTCAACTTCCATTCAATGGGGCATCTCCTCGGTAGATATGGTTGAGACTGATGGCAGTGCCTCTTATAGGGGCTTCTTACCATTGTCCTTCGGTGTGACCACTAAGGTGACATTGTTGGTGAAGGACCATACAATGAAGATGGACCCGACTGGGGATTTGAGGGACTTAACAGTGGGGATGTATGCACAATTGGACCCTGTTTGGACGGATTCAACTGAAAGTCCAAATGTGTCGATGGAAGGGTCAATTGTGGCATCGACTGCACCACATTGCAATACTTGAAGGGCTCTAAGTCTGCTAGGACTACATGCACTTGCCCTTCGTATGTGTACTTTAGGCATTTATGAGCTATCGAAGGGACACACTTCATGTCCCTGATCCAAGGCCAGCCCAACAAGATATTATAGGCCATCTCACCTTCTAAGATGTGGCACAACATAGGAATAGTCTTTTGTCCCACTTGGATGGGCAGGAAAATTGTGCCAATTGTCGAGCATATCACGTCATTGAATGCTCGAAGAGTATAGGTGGAGGCCACAATGTGAGATGCTAGCAACTTGAGGTGTTTCAATGTCGCTGTTGTAATTATATTGTTGGACAAGCCAGTGTCCACCAACATCCTCTTAAATGGAATCCCATTGACTCACGCAATGATGTGCAGGGGTGGATCCGCCATATCACCAGTCACCAATTTTAGTTCATCTTCTCTACAGGTGATGATTTGCTCGATGCATCATTTTACATGTCCTACAAGTTGAAATAATTTTCTTCATGGGGTTGTAGATCGATGGCTTTGAGTATCTCTATTAGAGCCTCCCGATGGGGCGGTGATTGTTGTATGAGCTCATAGATGGAGAGCCTAGCCGACGTGGTCCTTAAACTTTGGGTAAGTTTGGTCCAAATCATGGCCTCTGGTCTAGGCAAAGGAGGTTGTGTAGGGTGCTATTGAGGTTGTGACGTTGATGGAACCTCTCCTGTAGCTACAGCGGGGGCAGTTGTGCTTGGGTACCTCTTGTTTCGAGTCACTATGCTTATCATCCCTACATACCCCTGCATGGGGTAGTTATGTGTCACCTCATTGACTCATAGAGTCTTTTCCTACGCATCATGGGCAGGCAAGGGGTCCTTGAAGACCTCCATATGTTGGTTGCTTGATGCCATGGGATTATCCATCGCTAGCGTCTTGTTGTCTATTAGGTCTTGCACTAAGATTTTGAACTTCCAACATGCGTAAAGGTCATGTCCTTTCTGTCGGTGGAATCTACAATATAGGTCTTCCCTATAGCCCTTGGGTTTTGGCACGTTGGGGTCTATGGGTTGAATTTCTGGTAGGTTTATCAATTTTACCGTGAACAAGCGGTCAAACAAGGAGTCTTTAGACTCTGTGAAGGGTGTGAATTGTCACCTAGGGCGACGCTGCTGATTTTGCTCTTGCCAATGATTTTATTTTTCATAGTTGTCAAGAGGAACTACTTGATAATTAGCCTTTGGGGGCTATGTTTCTTGTGCAGGCTTAGGTATGTTTATAGCAACCTGATTGATCACAGTGGGTTTCAGTTGCATTGACCTAGTTTTGGCATTTTTGGGCCACTCTTTCTTGCATGGATTGGCAATCTCACCATCCTGTATCTTGATATCCTCAATGATTCTGGTTTGCACCAGGGTTTCCTTGAGAGTGGCATATTTTTGCAGCTGCAATAGCATGGAGATCGACCTCAAACAACTCTTTAAGAACATTTGGGTCAGGTCGACCATGGGAGGGAGGTAAGGTAGATTTGAAAGCAATGTCCTCCACTTATTTCCATAAGCCACCATGGTCTCTTCCTCATACTGCATGAGGCTAGCTAGGTCACTTAATGATGCCTTATTCTTGGTATTGAAGGAGAAATGTTCAAGGAATGCATCCACTAGTTGGTCCAGGTTACTAATGCTATGCTTCGGCAACTGGGTAAACCAGTCTGAGGATGGGCCTACGAACATGGTTATAAATATTCTTAGAAGCAAATCATCGTTGTCCTAAATGACAAATCATTGGCTTAGGAATATTGTCACATGCTCTTGGGAATCCTCATACCCTCTAAGTATTGCCAATTGAGGCATTTTAAGCAGGTTTCGGTTGCATTGACCCAGTTTTGGCATTTTTGGGCCACTATTTCTTGCGTGGCTTGGCAATCTCACCATCCTGTATCTTGATATCCTTAATTATTCTGGCTTGTGCCAGGGATTCCTCGAGAGTGGCATATTGTTGTAGCTACAATAGCATGGAGATTGACCTCAAACAACTCTTTAAGAACATTTGGGTCAGGTCGGCCATGGGAGGTAGGTAAGGTAGATTTGAAAGCAACGTCCTCCACTTATTTCCATAAGCTGCCATGGTCTCTTCCTCATACTGCATGAGGCTAGCTAGGTCACTTAATGATGCCTTATTCTTGATATTGAAGGTGAAATGTTCAAGGAATGCATCCACTAGCTGGTCCAGAGTTACTAATGCTATGCTTCGACAACTGGGTAAACCAGTCCGAGGTCAGGCCTACCAACATGGTTATAAATATTCTTAGAAGCAAAGAATCATTGTCCTAAATGCCAAAGCATTGGCTCAAGAATCTTGTCATGTGCTCTTGGGCATCCTCATCCCCTCTAAATATTGCCAATTGAGGCATTTTAAAGTGTTCAGGGTATGGGGGTGCAGCACTGAAGGATGCACAGGGTGACAACGGAGCTGGCATAAAGTGGGCTTTTGGGGCCCAGAAGTCTTGGTCTCCATAGACTCTAAGCACTCTAGTAGCACTTTATATGCATCAGAGGATTTGATCTCTTCCTCCTTGGTTTTTTTTCGTTGCGAATTGTGAAGAACTTGGTGCCTATGGAGGGGTAGCCAGATAATGCCCCCTCTGCCTTGGTAGGGCGTTTTAGCCCGCTATTCTTCTTGCTCAAACTCCTCATAGGCTTCTTTAGGAATTCCTTGGTATGACCTATAAACATGGGTGGGTGCCCACGGGGGGTGCCCATCATTGGCTTTAGCGGTGGTCTCCCGCTCAGGTCTAAGAGGTCTTGGAGGCAACTCTTGGTAAGGTCATGGAGACCTATCTCGCACCAAGGGGTTGTGCCTCTCATACTATTTTGTCCTATGCATGCGAGGGGTTGGAACCTTCTTAGGCACAGTGTTCTAGAGCAACTCATCTATATTACACCGAATGCGCTCTTTGCTAAGGCAATATAGGTGATCTAACTGTTGTTGGTCTTGCTCAAGCTGCATGATTTGTGCTTGGCGGGCGGCATGTTTGGCAAATTCCAAGTCAATTTGTTTCATCGTCTTGAGTCTAGGAGGCCTAGATGCCTCTCCTACACATCTATCTTGGTCATGGTGATCCGAGATCTCTATAGGTCACTTCCCTCTATCAAGGTTAGCGGCATTCACCCGAGGCTCTGGCCTTATTAGGTGATCCTAATAAATAGCAGGTGCAGAGGTGCATTGCTCCCGTGTTGTGTATTGCTCTTGAGGAATGTAGTGTTTTTCCTCATGCTCCCTTTCGTACATGTGAAGGGGGCAGGCGGAGTTGGCTTGCCCTATCTGAAGAGCCTTGCACTCTGGATTTGGCCTATTGTTTTTTATAGTAATAAGGGGTATACGAGAGATGATGTAATCATGTGGCCCCTCCTTATGGACCCTATGTTGTTCTAGTGCTTCATCATGTGGTGGCCACTCATAATGAGTGTCTAAGGGGGTCTTCTCGTCTATGTTGAGTGCCACATGTATGTGCTCCTCCTAAAAGGGTCTATATTCAGTGGGAGTGCCCCTCGAAGGGGTGCCTCTATAGTCCTATTCCGTCATGGTATGATGTGGACTATGTTGTGGGTCAGGCTGCCAAGGTGGTATGACCAAGTCCTTGGGGCTATAACGGAGGCGACTTGTGCCTCCTTGTACACTTTTCGTAGCTTATTCTCGTGATTGGGCTTGGCTATAGGTGTACACCATGGTGGTGGTTCTCTAAAATATATGTATATTTTTATCTTCTTTACGATTTTTTTATGCTACACTAAACAAAAGGAACCACACAATCAAAGAAGTGATTATCTCGTTTATAGATTAAAGGTGTGTCCTAAATCTGGTTTAGTGTGTTTTGATTTTGTTGTGAAAACCTTGTAAAGAAAATATTGTTGTACATGCAATATGAGGGCTCTTATATCTCCCAAAATGGTCGCCCCTTCAATATACCACTACTAGGCTATTATACCAAACCTCTCAATATACCCACCCTTACATGAGGGAAACTATTGGTATGAGAGAGCAGAACAGTACATGGAACATAGGCGGTACAGAAGGGGAATCACTCTATTTTTGACACCTACCATAGAAGACTTATACTCATGCACTGGGAATCACCCCAGCTACACTTGGTCAGATTTCATTAGGATTTATGTCTAGCAACAGTCGCGATCGGGGTTATGTATGCAAAATTCAAGCCAAGGTGGTGATGAAATCCACCATTGGTCTTGATCAAGTGTTGGGGTTTTACGACCAAATCCTTGATGTTTAGATTATCACATGGTGTGTGGGGTTATTTTTACTTGAAAAAAGAAAGAAAACATGTAGTAAATTATCCTATGCAAGGAAATAAACAAAAAAATTACAAAAACAGAAAACAAAAAATTACAGAGGATGTTCAGAAAACCTACCTCTTCTCTGCCCAAATCGGATGCCCCTGAGTTTCTGCTCAAAAAATGTATAGAGAGCTAATCATCCTGGGGTGGGACGAATAGCAGATCTATATTTTTCATAGGGTGGGATGAATGCCTATTCATCCCCGGGATGACATGAATTCCGGATCCGTATTCGTCACAGGGTGGCATGAGCAGGAGTCCAACGCTTGAAGGATTGACACCGCAAGAAGAAAACACAAATTTTGATCAAAAAATTGATCCCAAAATTAGGGTATAGGGTCCCACAAATATCGCCATTGAAACCACTTGATACGGAAGCATAGGCATACCGGGTGCGATGCAAACAAAAGCAGATGTAACGCTAACTCCTATAAATGAAGAAAGGACTAAAGTGCATGAAAAGGGAAAACAAATGAACTGAAACGAGATATAAAGAAAATTTAAAGTGCATCCTATTTTATTAATTTTTCTTGTGATCAGGTTACAATACGTCTCCCCCCTTTTTAGGTGCTCATAGTGTTAGATATAGTTTTGTTACACCACAGATGGTACGCTTCCCTTTAGGATCTTCCGCATGCCCACATTTGAAATGGGTAGGCCAAACGTCACCACCGCTTGCATGAATGCATCTGTAGTTCCTTTTTGCCCCTATGGTGTCTATATCCTATGTTCATATAAGCATAAAATGATTAATAGCACATGCAGATGGAGGGAAACATGCAATCCCCAAGGCCTTCGGTTAATGCATACATGAAATATTTAAAATAGTGACCAAAACATATCAGAATAAGATGAAACTTGAACAGAAGCATGTAAAAATCATCATGAACATATTGCAAAAGGAACAGTCAAGAAATATGTTGTATATTCCTAATCGCTCTGGGGTGGGATGATTAGGACTGTCATAAAATGTTAGAAAGTAACCTCCTAAATGTCCCATCTAGAGGCCTCCAAAATACCTGTAAACTTGAGGTTATGCAAAATGGGGCATTTTGAGATGACCCGGAAGGTCGGATTTTTCATATTCTACTCCGATCACCCCGTGAATCGAAGGCACTCCCTGTATGTTAGTAAAAGCGTAAAACAATGAAAACACAATCAAAACTCATCATAATGACATGAAATTTGAATGGAATCATATAGGAATGACATAAAATAAAATTCAAAAGAAATAGTAAATAAATATACTATGTATTTCTAATCGCTCTGGGATGGGGTGATTAGGACTGCAATAATGCGGGGGGCACCTGGGGGTAGTACGCCCACCGTTTGGGGCTTGGTTTTGACACAAATACACTTGGTATGGGTCCAAAACCTCCTAGGGGGTTGTGTTGGCAAATTTTTTGTGGGATTGCAGCCAATTTTTCAGGTTTTGGGTTCAGATTGCGCTTCCAATGTTCACCTAATAACCTCCCTTCCAAAAGAGATATCAAGATATAAGAAGCACAAGTGAAGGGTGAGGATGTAATTCGGTAGCACTTCATTGCTCCAAATGCTCCTACTCTATTTTTTTTGGGGGGTGAGAAGACTCACCATTTTATAGACCTGAGGGTCTCTTGTGAATGAGCATGTAGAGGCGTCACTTGGCCATTATGCCTTGCCAAGGGAGAGAAGATTCCTCCTGATTAAGGGCTCCATGACTACCTCTATGACTGCCTATTTAAGCTCAAAAATGCTTACTCATAATCCCATGCATTGAAGGTGGAGTTGAGTGGCGGATCTGAGCTGCCATTTGTCAAGGTTTGACCTTTTGCTCGTCAAATCTACTATTCGTCCCACCCTAGAGCGATTGCTGCTAATCATCATGGGGTGGGGCGAATAGCATTATAATCATCCCAAGGTGGAACGAATAAGGAGAAAAGTGCTTGAAATGTGCCAAAATGACCTCTGACCTTCCAAAACTTTTGTGGGAGTGGTTAGGACCACTTTTTAACCTCTAGAGGCTACCCTAGGGGCTATGTATGCCAATTCGGTCAGTGCTTGTAGTCACATAATCGGATTGGTGCTATTTTGGTGTCTACACTACTAAAGGAAGATTTAGAGGATTCCAATAAAAATTTATACAAGTATGTAAACAGTGCAAAGAGTGTAGATAAAATAATCAAGATACAAAGAGGAGCAACAAACAAGACAGGTCTTGGTTCCAAACAGATTCAAAAGAAATGAAAAAAAAAAAAGTCTACTTCAAGTCTTGAATAAGAAGGAACTTTAGAAGAAGATACTTCAGAAGATGATAGTGTAAGTGGGAAATAGAAATTAGAAGATGAGTTGGATAACAAATATTTCAACAAAAATAGAAACAATGCACAAATAAGATACATATGAAATAGCATTATACTATATCCCAGCGAGGTGGAACCAAGTGTTAGACCTATGGCTCCAAATTCAAGATGAGCATCGTCCACCTCGAGATCCCATCATGACAGCAGTGTCGAGGGAAGACCCTGCCATCCTTTTCACAAAATTTGCACCTAGGAAAGATCCATTCGTGCCCATACCTCTAGAGCCAGATCCGGAATGCAAAGACCATCAAGCTGGGGGTACCTCTATCCCCTAAAGAACCATAATTCAAACCCAAAAAGCTCCAAGGATTATTGTAATCTCTTGGTCACCCAAAAAGCTCCAAGGATTATCGCAATCTCTTGGTCAATCCAAAAAGCTCCAAGGATTATCGTAATCTCTTGGTCAATCCAAAAAAATCCAAGGATTATCACAATTTCTTGGTCAACCCAAAAAAGCTCCAAGGATTATCGCAATCTCTTGGTCAATCCAAAAAATCTCCAAGGATTATCACAATCTCTTGGTCAATACAAAAAGCTCCAAGGATTAACGTAATCTCTTGGTCAACCCAAAAAGCTCCAAGGATTATCGCAATCTCTTGGTCACTCCAAAAGCTCCAAGGATTATTGCAATCACTTGGTCAAAAACAAAAAGCTCCAAGGATTATCGTAATCTCTTGGTCAAACCAAAAAGCTCCAACGATTATCGCAATCTCTTGGTCACCCAAAAATCTCCAAGGATTATCGCAATCTCTTGGTCACCCAAAAAGCTCCAACGATTATCGCAATCTCTTGGTCACCCAAAAAGCTCCAAGGATTAATGCAATATCTTGGTCAACACAAAAAGCTCCAAGGATTATCGCAATCTCTTGGTCAATACAAAAAGATCCAAGGATTATCGCAATCTCTTGGTCAACCCAAAAATCTCCAATGATTATCGTAATCGCTTGGTCAACAAATCAAGAAATTCAAAAAAACAAAACAACAAAAATCATCAAAAACAACAAAAATTGCATCACAATTCTAGGCATACTCAAATTCATCAAAAATTCATATTCTCGCACCTCATCTTCACCTTCACCAAAAACAATCCATCAAAATTACAAAAATACATAGCTGCATTAAGCATTGCATCCATATTTTGTAGTCATACAGGTCAAAGGCACCATAAGCTGCAATAGCTCTAATAGTCCACCTTGTTCCACATTGTCTCAATTACAAAAACAACAAAAACACCAAGCATAACTTTCACCACACTACAGTCAGTGGTCTGGGAATGTACCAAGAGTTTTAGTGATTCAGTCATCATTTTCCTCTTTAGCCATGTAGTGTATCAATTCGAACAAATTTTACGAAGGTAGAGTCATACTTGAAATACACCATGTTACATAACATCCCAACACAAATAAAAACACTAAAATTTCAAAATTGTGTGAACGAAAGACGAAACCTGCAAAATAATCTAGGTCACCACAAGCGAAACAGTTATCTTGCTCATCCCCCTGTGCGAATGACCCCTAGAATGCTGAGAGTTGGCAAAAGGACAAGCATCCTCCCTACCCAACTCCCTAAGAATCCCTAAAGTTATCAACAATTGCAAAACACAAAAAATTTGCAAAATGTCAAAACTCCAAATTTGACAAACTAAAGTGCACACATCAAAAGTCACAAACAACAGTGATTTTCGTCACTCCATGACCCCAATCCCTTGCTCGAAAGAAAAACAAATAAAAATAAATAGTGATCTTATCACTACCCACTGCCACTGAGACAGCTGGCCAATCTACCTTTAACTGGAATTCGTCCCTCGGTAGGACGAATTCTGAGTGCAATTCGTCCCTTGGTGGGACGAATTCTTATGTGTTGAAGAAACCGACCTGCTACTGCTCCAATTTCGGATCCCGAGACCTGCAAAATGCCTGCAAACATGGGGGTTATGTAATTGGGGCCATTTTGGGACGACCCAGATGGTCGGATTATCCCGATTTGGCCTCCACCCTCGGTAATTTGACCTCGACACCTGCAAGTCAACGAAACGACAAAGCGACACAAAACATACTAGAATCTGACCAAAAGTTACAAAATTGCAGCTATGGATTAATCAAACCTAATAACACAAAATGCAATCTAAAGAGTAATCTAAAATTCTCTAAAACTTAAAAATAGGACTTGGGAGGTGCGGGGGTGCCCAAGTGGGCCTCCCACCGTTGGCCCTCGATTTTGGAGCCAATCCACCAGGGATGGGCCCAAAACCTTTTAGGATTGGGGGGTCGGCGAATTGGTTGGTTCAGTGTGTCCATGCGTTGGATTTGGGTAAGGTTCGAGCTTCCAAAGGCCACCCAACAACCTCCCTTGCAAAAGAGATTGGTGGATGTGGGAAGGTGAACCAAAAGGGATGCAAGTGGTTCTTCAACTCGGTAGCACTTCGTTGCTTGAAAACTACTTCAACCTGTCTATTTTGGGTGAGAAAAGTCCCACCTTTTATAGACCCATGGGGTCTCTTTTGGGAGGGAAGCACAAATTCCATGTGTTGGCCATAGGCGCCATGTGGCAGTCTTGTCTTCCCATGAGGGAGGGGAGTCCTCCGTTGACTTGAGCTTTGATAAATGCCTTTTGTAACAGTCTTCTAACGGCCCCTCTGTCCACCTACACACACGTGCAAGGCAGGAGTCCTTAACTGACTATTCTGGGCTGCCACTTGGCACCCTTTGCCTTTTTGCCCGTTAAGCTTAGAATTCGTCCCACCTAGGGACGGATTCAGAATTCGTCCTGGGGTGGGACGAATTCTATTTTGAATTCGTCCCGGGGTGAGACGAGTACTGGGAAAAGTGTCCAAGTGTGCCAAATTGCTTCTTGACCTCACAAAATTGCTATGAAAGTGGTTAAGACCACTGTTTGACCTCTGAGGGCTGCCCTGGGGGCTGTGTTTGTCAAAGCGATCAGTGTTTGCAGTCACATAATCGGATTGGTGCTGTTTTGGTGTCTACACCGATAAGGAAACTTAGACCTAGGGGCTAATTATTTTTTTAGACCTAGGATATGTTAATTAGGTCCATTTGACCTAGGATATGTTAATTATTCAGAATCCATTTGACCCCGAGTGAGCGCCAGCAAAAATTGTCACAAAAAGACAAATTTACAAAATGTGCAAAATAAAATGTGCCCAATTTAATTTGCAAAAATTGCAAATTTACAACATGTAAGGGCAAAAATAAATTTCTGCACAATGCTTAAAAAGTCAAAATATGACTTGTTGGTAAAGACAAAAATAATCCTTTTTTTTTTTTTAATGTTATGAATTGCAACTTTACCAAAGTCAAAGACAGAAAAACCTGCGTCACATGCTGAAATACAATTGACAAAGTCTAGAAACAATCAAGACACGCGCGGAGAGCTCGGTAATGCTTGGCAAGTTTGAAATAGGTGAAGTGCCTATTATTAATCAGTCGTCCTGCCTATGAAACATCTGAACGACAAGTACAATGTCGGTGATCTCAAACTTGGAGCCGACAAATGAGGATCGAAAACCCTCGACTGCATTCGTGGCCAGGCTTCGTCGCATGTTCCCAAATGAATTGCCAGACATTGTAGAGATCTAATAGCGGCTCCCATTTGTGTTTCATGTTGGTTATCAGCTTGGATATGCCTGTCCTCACACCATTGATGGCTCCTCCTGGCAAGTCTGACAGTTGTCAGAGAACACAAGATCCCTGATAGTGGCAGCCTTGTCACGAAAAGGACATCCGATTGATCTACAAAAAATGTAGAAGTGTGTCCAGCTCTGGCAATGCGGGCAGATTTAGGTCGAGCTCCTTTAGGACTAGCACCTCCTGACAGATCTGGCAGATGCTAGAGTACGATGAATCTTCCTCTCCTATAACCTCTGTCAAACCCTAAAAACCCTGATAGTGTTGGTAGCAGCTCTTTGTCCAACAGTGTCGAGATTTGTCAGCATCAAAATATGCAGGTGCAGGATTACACAGATGAATTCGTCTAGCGACGGGAAATGCAGAAGGTCGTCGCATGTTCCCAAAACATGTAGAACCCTGACATCAATAGTGGTGGATGTTGGGACAATAGTTTTTCATCACAAAGTGGACGTGGTAGTCTGGTAGCGTCAGGTCTGCATTATTCGTAGGTCATAGAGGAGGGTCTACGCAAATCAGCTCGTCGGGAAGCACAGGTGTTGTTTGGTAGTGTCAAAAAACACAGATGTCATGACCTCCCTCCTCATGGCTGCATAGAGCACGTCAGAAATCATAGATCAAAGAGAATGTTCCGTCGGCTTCGAGAATTGTAGGAAATTCAATGCAGTCGTTGCACGCTACCCTCGAATGAAGACAAAACAAACTACGCAAAAATGGATCTGCCCTTCAAATTGTTTTTTTTTTTTTAACAAAATGTGTCAGCAATTTCTGACAACAAAGAAATTGACAGCAATTTGCTGCAAAATGTGGCAGCAAAATTTGCAGCAATTTCTCCTGAGCTTCAAATAGGAACGAAGGTGGATAACCTATCCAAACCACTCTATGGAGATCGAAAATGACCCAAAATCTCCAAAAATTCTTCGCTCTGATACCAACTGATATGGAATAAAATGAAGCTGAATATTATTAAAAACATAGGACTTAAATAAGTCCAAAAGGAAAACCGTAATCCTAGAAATCATGAACTGCTCCAAGGATTTACGTACACAATCACGAAAAGGCTAAAGATATAAGCCCTAAAATAATGAAAAGAAAGACACCTAGACCTAGACCATTCAACGGAGGAAAGAAAACAACTCACGTTGATTATTCCGATTACTAAGTCCTAATTAACATATCCTAGGTCTAAAAAAATAATTAGCCCCTAGGTTTAAGTTTCCTTATCAAAAGCAAAGTTCGGGTTGGATAGATAGTTGACATTCTCAGCGAAGGGCTCTTCGTCCTCTTCCTATTGTAGGTAAGGTTCAATGTCGTTGTTGAGGCCCCCATATAAAAAATTTGTCAGATTTGGTGGGTAGCCTAGAGGAACAATAGTGCTGGTGGGTAGGCGAGGTCTCCCCATGTCCTGCATGGATTCAAGTGCAGGTGTTGCTACAATGTTCCACATTAGGTACTCCCCCAGGCCGTATTGGCTATCTCAACTATGATAATTGGTGGTTGAGGTGGAGGGAATGAGAGTTCTTCCTGAGTCCACTTCATATTGGGTGAACTAGGCATCTCAACTTCCATTCAATGGGGCATCTCCTCGGTAGATATGGTTGAGACTGATGGCAGTGCCTCTTATAGGGGCTTCTTACCATTGTCCTTCGGTGTGGCCACTAAGGTGACATTGTTGGTGAAGGACCATACAATGAAGATGGACCCGACTGGGGATTTGAGGGACTTAACAGTGGGGATGTATGCACAATTGGACCCTGTTTGGACAGATTCAACTGAAAGTCCAAATGTGTCGATGGAAGGGTCAATTGTGGCATCGACTGCACCACATTGCAATACTTGAAGGGATCTAAGTCTGCTAGGACTACATGCACTTGCCCTTCGTATGTGTACTTTAGGCATTTATGGGCTATCGAAGGGACACACTTCATGTCCCCGATCCAAGGCCAGCCTAGTAAAATATTATAGGCCATCTCACCTTCTAAGATGTGGCACAACATAGGAATAGTCTTTTGTCCCACTTGGATGGGCAAGACAATTGTGCCAATTGTCGAGCATATCACGTCATTGAATGCTCGAAGAGTATAGGTGGAGGCCATAATGTGAGATGCTAGCAACTTGAGGTGTTTCAATGTCGCTGTTGTAATTATATTGTTGGACAAGCCAGTGTCCACCAACATCCTCTTAAATGGAATCCCATTGACTCGCGCAATGATGTGCAGGGGTGGATCCGCCATATCACCAGTCACCAATTTTAGTTCATCTTCTCTACAGGTGATGATTGGCTCGATGCATCATTTTACATGTCCTACAAGTTGAAATAATTTTCTTCATGGGGCTGTAGCTCGATGGCTTTGAGTATCTCTATTAGAGCCTCCCGATGGGGCGGTGATTGTTGTATGAGCTCATAGATGGAGAGCCTAGCCGACGTGGTCCTTAAACTTTGGGTAAGTTTGGTCCAAATCGTGGCCTATGGTCTAGGCAAAGGAGGTTTTGTAGGGTGCTATTGAGGTTGTGACGTTGATGGAACCTCTCCTGTAGCTACAGCGGGGGCAGTTGTGCTTGGGTACCTCTTGTTTCGAGTCACTATGCTTATCATCCCTACATACCCCTGCATGGGGTAGTTATGTGTCACCTCATTGACTCATAGAGTCTTTTCCTACGCATCATGGGTAGGCAAGGGGTCCTTGAAGACCTCCATATGTTGGTTTCTTGATGCCATGGGATTATCCATCGCTAGCGTCTTGTTGTCTATTAGGTCTTGCACTAAGATTTTGAACTTCCAACATGCGTAAAGGTCATGTCCTTTCTGTCGGTGGAATCTACAATATAGGTCTTACCTATAGCCCTTGGGTTTTGGCACGTTGGGGTCTACGGGTTGAATTTTTGGTAGGTTTATCAATTTTACCGTGAACAAGTGGTCAAACAAGGAGTCTTTAGACTCTGTGAAGGGTGTGAATTGTCACCTAGGGCGACGCTGCTGATTTTGCTCTTGCCAATGATTTTATTTTTCATAGTTGTCAAGAGGAACTACTTGATAATTAGCCTTTGGGGGCTATGTTTCTTGTGCAGGCTTAGGTATGTTTATAGCAACCTGATTGATCACAGTGGGTTTCAGTTGCATTGACCTAGTTTTGGCATTTTTGGGCCACTCTTTCTTGCATGGATTGGCAATCTCACCATCCTGTATCTTGATCTCCTCAATGATTCTAGTTTGCACCAGGGTTTCCTTGAGAGTGGCATGTTTTTGCAGCTGCAATAGCATGGAGATCGACCTCAAACAACTCTTTAAGAACATTTGGGTCAGGTCGACCATGGGAGGGAGGTAAGGTAGATTTGAAAGCAATGTCCTCCACTTATTTCCATAAGCCACCATGGTCTCTTCCTCATACTGCATGAGGCTAGCTAGGTCACTTAATGATGCCTTATTCTTGGTATTTAAGGAGAAATGTTCAAGGAATGCATCCACTAGTTGGTCCAGGTTACTAATGCTATGCTTCGGCAACTGGGTAAACCAGTCTGAGGATGGGCCTACGAACATGGTTATAAATATTCTTAGAAGCAAATCATCGTTGTCCTAAATGACAAAGCATTGGCTTAGGAATATTGTCACATGCTCTTGGGCATCCTCATACCCTCTAAGTATTGCCAATTGAGGCATTTTAAGCAGGTTTCGGTTGCATTGACCCAGTTTTGGCATTTTTGGGCCACTATTTCTTGCGTGGCTTGGCAATCTCACCATCCTGTATCTTGATATCCTTAATGATTCTGGCTTGTGCCAGGGATTCCTCGAGAGTGGCATATTGCTGTAGCTGCAATAGCATGGCGATCGACCTCAAACAACTCTTTAAGAACATTTGGGTCAGGTCGGCCATGGGAGGTAGGTAAGGTAGATTTGAAAGCAACGTCCTCCACTTATTTCCATAAGCTGCCATGGTCTCTTCCTCATACTGCATGAGGCTAGCTAGGTCACTTAATGATGCCTTATTCTTGATATTGAAGGTGAAATGTTCAAGGAATGCATCCACTAGTTGGTCCAGGTTACTAATGCTATGCTTCGGCAACTGGGTAAACCAGTCCGAGGCTGGGCCTACCAACATGGTTATAAATATTCTTAGAAGCAAAGAATCATTGTCCTAAATGCCAAAGCATTGGCTCAAGAATCTTGTCATGTGCTCTTGGGCATCCTCATCCCCTCTAAATATTGCCAATTGAGGCATTTTAAAGTGTTCGGGGTATGGGGGTGCAGGCACTGAAGGATGCACAGGGTGACAACGGAGCTGGCATAAAGTGGGCTTTTGGGGCCCAGAAGTCTTGGTCTCCATAGACTCTAAGCACTCTAGTAGCACTTTATATGCATCAGAGGATTTTATCTCTTCCTCCTTGGTTTTTTTTCGTTGCGAATTGTGAAGAACTTGGTGCCTATGGAGGGGTAGCCAGATAGTGCCCCCTCTGCCTTGGTAGGGCGTTTTAGCCCACTATTCTTCTTGCTCAAACTCCTCATAGGCTTCTTTAGGAATTCCTTGGTATGACCTATAAACATGGGTGGGTGCCCACGGGGGGTGCCCATCATTGGCTTTAGCGGTGGTCTCCCGCTCAGGTCTAAGAGGTCTTGGAGGCAACTCTTGGTAAGGTCATGGAGACCTACCTCGCACCAAGGGGTTGTGCCTCTCATACTATTTTGTCCTATGCATGCGAGGGGTTGGAACCTTCTTAGGCACAGTGTTCTAGAGCAACTCATCTATATTACACCGAATGCGCTCTTTGCTAAGGCAATATAGGTGATCTAACTGTTGTTGGTCTTGCTCAAGCTGCATGATTTGTGCTTGGCGGGCAGAATGTTTGGCAAATTCCAAGTCAATTTGTTTCATCGTCTTGAGTGTAGGAGGCCCAGATGCCTCTCCTACACATCTATCTTGGTCATGGTGATCCGATATCTCTATAGGTCACTTCCCTCTATCAAGGTTAGCGGCATTCACCCGAGGCTTTGGCCTTATTAGGTGATCCTAATAAATAGCAGGTGCAGAGGTGCATTGCTCCCGTGCTGTGTATTGCTCTTGAGGAATGTAGTGTTTTTCCTCATGCTCCCTTTCGTACATGTGAAGGGGGCAGGCGGAGTTGGCTTGCCCTATCTGAAGAGCCTTGCACTCTGGATTTGGCCTATTGTTTTTTATAGTAATAAGGGGTATACGAGAGATGATGTAATCATGTGGCCCCTCCTTATGGACCCTATGTTGTTCTAGTGCTTCATCATGTGGTGGCCACTCATAATGAGTGTCTAAGGGGGTCTTCTCGTCTATGTTGAGTGCCACATGTATGTGCTCCTCCTGAAAGGGTCTATATTCAGTGGGAGTGCCCCTCGAAGGGGTGCCTCTATAGTCCTATTCCGTCATGGTATGATGTGGACTATGTTGTGGGTCACGCTGCCAAGGTGGTATGACCAAGTCCTTGGGGCTATAACGGAGGCGACTTGTGCCTCCTTGTACACTTTTCGTAGCTTATGCTCGTGATTGGGCTTGGCTATAGGTGTACACCATGGTGGTGGTTCTCTAAAATATATGTATATTTTTATCTTCTTTACGATTTTTTTATGCTACACTAAACAAAAGGAACCACACAATCAAAGAAGTGATTATCTCGTTTATAGATTAAAGGTGTGTCCTAAATTTGGTTTAGTGTGTTTTGATTTTGTTGTGAAAACCTTGTAAAGAGAATATTGTTGTACATGCAATATGAAGGCTCTTATATCTCCCAAAATGGTCGCCCCTTCAATATACCACTACTAGGCTATTATACCAAACCTCTCAATATACCCGCCCTTACATGAGGGAAACTATTGGTATGAGAGAGCAGAACAGTACATGGAACATAGGCGGTACAGAAGGGGAATCACTCTATTTTTGACACCTACCATAGAAGACTTATACTCATGCAATGGGAATCACCCCAGCTACACTTGGTCAGATTTCATTAGGATTTATGTCTAGCAACAGTAGCGATCAGGGTTATGTATGCAAAATTCAAGCCAAGGTGGTGATGATATCCACCATTGGTCTTGATCAAGTGTTGGGGTTTTACGACCAAATCCTTGATGTTTAGATTATCACATGGTGTGTGGGGTTATTTTTACTTGAAAAAAGAAAGAAAACATGTAGTAAATTATCCTATGCAAGGAAATAAACAAAAAAATTACAGAAACAGAAAACAAAAAATTACAGAGGATGTTCAGAAAACCTACCTCTTCTCTGCCCAAATCGGATGCCCCTGAGTTTCTGCTCAAAAAATGTATAGAGAGCTAATCGTCCTGGGGTGGGACGAATAGCAGATCTATATTTTTCATAGGGTGGGATGAATGCCTATTCATCCCTGGATGACACGAATTCCAGATTTGTATTCGTCACAGGGTGGCATGAGCAGTAGTCCAACGCTTGAAGGATTGACACCTGCAAGAAGAAAACACAAATTTTGATCAAAAAATTGATCCCAAAATTAGGGGATAGGGTCCCACAAATATCGCCATTGAAACCACTTGATACGGAAGCATAGGCATACCGGGTGCGATGCAAACAAAAGCAGATGTAACGCTAACTCCTATAAATGAAGAAAGGACTAAAGTGCATGGAAAGGGAAAACAAATGAACTGAAACGAGATATAAAGAAAATTTAAAGTGCATCCTATTTTATTAATTTTTCTTGTGATCAGGTTACAATACGTCTCCCCCCTTTTTAGGTGCTCATAGCGTTAGATATAGTTTTGTTACACCACAGATGGTACGCTTCCCTTTAGGATCTTCCGCATGCCCACATTTGAAATGGGTAGGCCAAACGTCACCACCGCTTGCATGAATGCATCTGTAGTTCCTTTTTGCACCTATGGTGTCTATATCCTATGTTCATATAAACATCAAATGATTAATAGCACATGCAGATGGAGGGAAACATGCAATCCCCAAGGCCTTCGGTTAATGCATACATGAAATATTTAAAATAGTGAGCAAAACATATCAGAATAAGATGAAACTTGAACAGAAGCATGTAAACATCATCATGAACATATTGCAAAAGGAACAGTCAAGAAATATGTTGTATATTCCTAATCACTCTGGGGTGGGATGATTAGGACTGTCATAAAATGTTAGAAAGTAACCTCCTAAATGTCCCATCTAGAGGCCTCCAAAATACCTGTAAACTTGAGGTTATGCAAAATGGGGCATTTTGAGATGACCCAGAAGGTCGGATTTTTCATATTCTACTCCGATCACCCTATACCTGAAGGCACTCCCTGTATGTTAGTAAAAGCGTAAAACAATGAAAACACAATCAAAACTCATCATAATGACATGAAATTTGAATGGAATCATATAGGAATGAAATAAAATAAAATTCAAAAGAAATAGTAAATAATATACTATGTATTTCTAATCGCTCTGGGATGGGGTGATTAGGACTGCAATAATGCGGGGGGCACCTGGGGGTAGTACGCCCACCGTTTGGGGCTTGGTTTTGACACAAATACACTTGGTATGGGTCCAAAACCTCCTAGGGGGTTGTTTTGGCAAATTTTTTGTGGGATTGCAGCCAATTTTTCAGGTTTTGGGTTCAGATTGCGCTTCCAATGTTCACCTAATAGCCTCCCTTCCAAAAGAGATATCAAGATATAAGAAGCACAAGTGAAGGGTGAGGATGTAATTCGGTAGCACTTCATTGCTCCAAATGATCCTACTCTATTTTTTTTTGGGGGTGAGAAGACTCACCATTTTATAGACCTGAGGGTCTCTTGTGAATGAGCATGTAGAGGCGTCACTTGGCCATTATGCCTTGCCAGGGGAGAGAAGATTCCTCCTGATTAAGGGCTCCATGACTACCTCTATGACTGCCTATTTAAGCTCAAAAATGCTTACTCATAATCCCATGCATTGAAGGTGGAGTTGAGTGGCAGATTTGAGCTGCCATTTGTCAAGGTTTGACCTTTTGCCTGTCAAACCTACTATTCGTCCCACCCTAGAGCGATTGCTGCTAATCATCATGGGGTGGGGCGAATAGCATTATAATCATCCCAAGGTGGAACGAATAAGGAGCAAAGTGCTTGAAATGTGCCAAAATGACCTCTGACCTTCCAAAACTTTTGTGGGAGTGGTTAGGACCACTATTTAACCTCTAGAGGCTACCCTAGGGGCTATGTATGCCAATTCTGTCAGTGCTTGTAGTCACATAATCAGATTGGTGCTATTTTTGTGTCTACACTACTAAAGGAAGATTTAGAGGATTCCAATAAAAATTTATACAAGTATGTAAACAAGTGCAAAGAGTGTAGATAAAATAATCAAGATACAAAGAGGAGCAACAAACAAGACAGGTCTTGGTTCCAAACAGATTCAAAAGAAATGAAAAAAAAAAAAGTCTACTTCAAGTCTTGAATAAGAAGGAACTTTAGAAGAAGATACTTCAGAAGATGATAGTGTAAGTGGGAAATAGAAATTAGAAGATGAGTTGGATAACAAATATTTCAACAAAAATAGAAACAATGCACAAATAAGATACATATGAAATAACAATCAGAATAGGAGACCAATGAGGTCTAGGCAAAGAAGCTTCAATAGGATATGTTTCTCATGTCATAGGTTTGGGCACATGGCTTCACAATGTAGGACATATGAAAGACAAGAATATGCGAAAGGACAACTTTTCCATGGGTATTGCTACTCATGTAATGAGTTTGGTCACAAGGTAATGAATTGCAGGGTTCATGGCATAAGAGGATATGGATTCACTAGGAGAAGTCCTAAGACAGTTGCACATCCAAGGAATAATAAAATTAAGTTTTATAAGTGCAATAATTATGGTCACATAGCAAGATGGTGTAGAGAAAATATTCCAAAAATGGGTATGAATAGGAACAAGAATATGAACAAAAATAAGAACATAAACATAAACAAAAAGATAAACAGGAACAAAGACTCAAAAAAAAATAGAAATAAAAACTCAGAAAATAATAAAGAATCAGAAAAGAATAAGAATAGGAACAATGATGAGAACAGGAACAAAAATAGGAATAGGAACATGGAGGAGAACAAGAATAGGAACAGGAACAGAAGTGATGACAGAAACAAGGATGATGACTTGGAAAGAAATAGTGAGAGGATTCAAAAAACTCAGAAAAGAAGATAAAAATATAGAGGCAGAGAAAAATGCTTTTGGAAAGTAGAAATACTCCCACCCCAGAATTAACCACCTCATGTAGAGTTGGGGGAGGTGCTAAGCTAAGAGGCTTATTCTTAGCCTCGAGCCCCAAAGGTGACCCTTTGCCATTGATGTCAAATGGGGAGAGATTTGTGTATTGGGGGGATATTTGTATTAGGTTTGTATTAGGTTTCATGGGAGGAATCATCAATTCATTATTTTTAAGAGAAGGATCATAATCAGGCCAATTATTTTCAATATGAGATAAAATTGGATAAGATATTATAGAAGCCACATAATAAACCACTATCATAGTATACCCAAAAGTGGATGGAGCAAAAGCATGTTACATTGATATGAAACCTTAGATATGGGAAGTAGGAAGTAAACAACATTATCTCATGAGTGCTTAATTGAGGTAATGAATTCTACACTACATTGAGATAATTTACCATGTTAATAAATTGATTAAAATACCTTATAAAGTAAGTAATGGTGGAAATAGGAAACCTAATTTGGGGTTGGGGAGATATAGAAAAATAAGGTCAAAACGACTTGTACACCACATACACAAAATTATAGAGCTTTTTGGGAAACACCCAAACCAACCTTAGAAAGTGATATGGAAAAGTATTAGTGGTGGATCCTAGATGTGTTAAATTACCATAATATCTATCTATTTCATAATACAACAATCACTTGAATCTAAATAAACTTCAGCTACCTTCTATGTGTGGTGGGATGGAATGTTCCCACCACATTAAATGAAATCATCTAATGAGGCCATATACCCTTTTTAGATGCTCAAATTAAGATAATTTAAACTAAACATCAAGTAATAAATAAACCAAAATATCAAGCATGACAAAACTTCTCTGATCCTGCAACAAAGGAGAGTTAGACAAGATTGATATAAATTAATTTGATCAGAATATTCTTTAGCTTCTGTTGTAATGCTTGAGCAAAATTATCTGCATAAATATAAGTCAGAGAATTGATAAAAACAATATGAATCATATAAAGTGTCTCCTCTCAATGCTTCAGAAGTGGCTTTCCTGGACATCTTCTCTGATCGTGCACCAGCAAACAAATTGGTTTTCTTCTCTCATATGTTTAAATTTTAAAATATCATTGCAATGTCTTTTTCCTTTCAATTTCAAAGGTAAAACCATTCTTTTTACTCCCTATATTTTATTTAGTTTTATTTTTTACTCATATTTCACTACGCCTCTTTCGAGGACAAAAGTGAAACAAGTCATTTGTAAGAATTTAAATAAAATATCTTTTTCAAGGGGGTTTTCGGGTGCCTTTTTTTGCGCCATTCATTCTTTATATTTTGGGGGGTATTCTTTTACATATTTTTTTAGAGTCTAAAATCTTCATATCTCTCTAAATTTATTAAATTTTTTAATTTAGGAGATACATATATTTCTTATATATATCTCTATAAATAATTTTTAATTTACCCTCACTTTCATCAAAAGAAATATTTCCTTTTAAAATCTTGCTTAAAATTATATGTTTGGTTAAATTTTAAATCATTTCATATTATAAAAAAGGGTGTTATTCTATATGATTGTTTTAGAGTCTGCAATATTCATATCTCTCTAAAATATTATATTTTATAATTTAAGAGATATATAAATTTCTTAAAAATCTCTCTATTTATCATTTTATGACACTCATTTAAAGAAATTCATTTTTGTTAAATATATTGCATAAAATATTATGTTTGATTATTTTCATCCATTTAACAAAACTTAAAATTACTTTAAAGATCTTTTTTTTATATATCATTATATAAAATCTTCTCAATTTCAAGTTTCTAAAAGATTTCATATTTATAATTGTTTATAAAAAAAATTCAAATAACTCTTTAAAATTGTTCTAAAAATATTATAGAGACAACAAAAAACACCACTCACCAAAATTGGACATATTATTTAACTTATAGTTTCCCTTAAGTAAGGGCGGGTTAATAATATTACCAATAAAGGTCTGGATGATATAACCTATGTTCTAAGTATCATATCTAATCAATACTTATAGTTTCCCTCTTGTGAGGGAAGGTATTTAAGAAAAATATATATAGGCCTAGCATATTTGTTCTCTTTTTCAGTATTTACTAAACAAAAATCAAAATACTTATAGTTTCCCTCTCGTTAGGGCAGGTATTTTGTGTTTTTTGTTGATTCTTAAAAAACATTGGCATATTTATTCTCTTTAGCCTCAAACTCATATCATTTTTCTCATATTACTTATAGTCTCCCTCTAGTAAGGGTGGGTAATTTTGAGGCATTTGGTATTTCATTAAGGCTTTTGTAAATAATATCCCTTGCATTCTCAAATTAAAGTTAAAGGGGGAACTTTGGGTTAACTTCAATTTAAAATAAATTCAATGAATACAATTGATCTTCTTACTCCTCATAACTACCATACATGGAAGCCCAAAATTTTAAATCTCATTTCTCAGAAAGGGCTCACACACCTTTTAGAAGAAAAGCAACCTAAGTTTGGAAAATAATATGAAATATTTGTTCACAAAGTGAAAATGTATTAAAAATGGGTATTATTAGCTCTAATGTTTATGAAAGTTTGTGGTTTCACATTACAGATTGTAAAACTCCTCATGAAATTTGGGAGAAACTAAAAACTTTGTTTGAAAAAGTAGATCAAATAAGATCAATGCAACTAGAAGCAGAACTAACAAATTTGTCTCCTAAAGACTTTAGCAGTAATTTTACTTCATCACCAAATTCAAAAAAGTCCTCTCTCAATACAAAGACAGTGGGAAGACTAAGACTGAAGAAGAGTGCATCTATCTAATTATTTCTAAACTAAATGGTGCATTTCAAATATTTGCAACCACTTTTCTATCTACAAAATATGCTCTTGGCACAACCTTTAAAATGCCCTCTTTAGAAGAATTTTGTGATAGACTAACTAGGGAAGAAACTAAAATTGCAAGATATGAGTCCTCTTCCTCATCCTCAAAAGCCTTAGTAGCATCCACCTCTTCTAAAGAAAAATTAAAAAATAAAGAAAGGAATCCCATAACCTATACTCATTTCAAAAAGAATGGTCATTCTACAAACAAATTCTAGAAAAGGTTACAACAACTAGAGGCAGCTAAGAAGGATCAAAATATAGATAATAAAAATCAAATAAAGAAAGCCCTAAATGTTCAAGGGAAAACCTAAAATTCTTCCTCTAATTACTGGGACCTAGATTCTAGATCTACTCATCACATGACTGCTTTATATGAGTTATTCTCTTCTATCTTCTCTAGGTCTAATTGTAGCATAGACGTGGATGACTCTTCCATTATCCTAGTCAAAGGAAATGGGGACATAACCATTGATGGGGCTCTATAAATAATTTTTTATATGTTCTAAACATTGCCACAAATATCCTCTCTGTTTATCAAATTTGTACTTTTGGAAATGGGGAAACAGTTCTCTTCTCTCCAATAGGAGTTGAGATAAGAGACTTTCAAGATCTCCATTCTGTCATAGCCAAAGGATATATTGATCACAACACTCGACTATTTCACTTAAAAGGATTCAAAAATCTAGAAGGGCCATCCTATTTTGTAGCTCATGGAGATCTTGAAAGAAAAATTTGGCATGAAAGGTTTGGTCATCTTAGTTACAACTACCTAAAGGAATTGAGCACCCATGATATGGTAATATGTTTATCGCAAGTCTCTTCTATTTATGGATTTTATCTTGGATGTGCTCTAGGAAATCAACATCAAGATCCGTTCCACCCAAGTGGTTCTCTAAAAGCCTCATCCACTCTAGAACTAATCCATAGTGACTTGATGTTTTTTCCTAAGACTTATCTCAAAGGAGCAAAATATGCTCTAACCTTTATTGATGACTTTTCTAGAAGAACATGAGTCTACTTCCTAAAATATAATAGTGATGTCCTAGCCCACTTTAAAGTCTTCAAAGCCTTAGTTAAAAATTGAGCCTCTTGCAATATCAAGCAAATTTGTACTGATAATGGGGGGAATACTATAGTAATGAGTTCTCACTATTTTTATCAAATAATAGCATCATTCATCAGCATTTTGTCTCCCATAATCCTCAGCAAAATGGCATTGTAGAAAGTAAAAACCGAACACTAAAGGAAATGGCAAATTACATGCTCCATTCAAGAGATATTCCAAAAAAAAATTGGGCATAAGCTATTAACTATGCCAATTATATTCAAAATTGCACACCTCATAAAGCTCTTGACCATTTAACTCCTGAATAAGCATGGTTTGGCTCAAAACTGAATGTTTCATTCTTCAAAAATTTTGGGTGTACTGCTTGGGCACACATCCCAAAGAATAAAAGGAAGGCTCTAGATAAGAAAAGCAAAAAGATCATCTTTGTTAGATATTGTGAGGAAATTAAAGCATATATGCTCCTTGATCACTCAAATCATGAGATATTTTTCCATAGGAATGTCCAATTTGATGAAACATTTCCTTAGAAAAATCCTCAAACATCCTCTTCCTCTATTGAGCCTTATCCTACAGTAGAACCTCAATATAATGAAGAACCAACTTTAGAGATTAATTTAGATATTGATGATCAATATGAGGAACCTATAGCTCCAACTCAAAGTCTTTCCATTCCTTCTACTCCTTCCACTATGCCAAAATGGGCCTGCACCATTGTTAAAGAAGCTACTCCTTACATACAAAATCTTCCATCATCTAGATTAACCAACTCCATAGGCACTAGTCTTGTCTTTCAGTCTATTTCCTCTGATCCTCAATCCTTCAAAGAAGCAAATGCTATTAACTATTGGGATGATGCCATGGAAAAAAAATTCTCTTCCTTAATAAAAAATGAAACTTAGGATTTAGTTCCCCTATCTAAAGGAAGGAAATTAGTTTGTTGTAAATGGATTTATAGGAAAAAATATGGACCTAATGGAGAAATTGACAAACACAAATATCGCCTAGTAGACAAAGGTTTATCTCAAATTGAAGGAATTAGGTATGCTAAAACCTTTGCATCAGTTGCCAAAATAGATTCTATTAGACTGGTTCTTACTCTGGTTGCTTCCCAAAAGTGGTATGTCTTTCAAATGGATGTAAAAAATGCTTTCTTACATGGGGACTTAAAGGAAGATATATTCATGGAACAACCTGTTGGTTTCACTCAGGACTCCTCTCTTGTTTGTAGGCTAAATAAGTCTCTCTATGGCCTCAAACAAGATCCTATAACTTGGTATGAAAAAATGGACTCATTCCTTATTTGCTCAGGTTTTTTACGTTGTGAGTCTGATAACATAGTCTACATTTGGAGAGATGAAGGAAAGAGATACTCAATCCCCATCTTCCTCCATTGAGCCTTATCCTATAGTAGAACCTCAATATTATGAAGAGCCAACTCTTGAGGTTAACTTCGAAATTGATAATTAAAATTAAGAATTTGTAACTACAACTCAATGTCTTTCATCTCCTTCTACTCCTTCCACTATGCCAAAATGGGCCTACACCATTGTTAAATAAGCTACTCCCTACATCCAAAATCTTCCATCTACCAGATCAACCAACCCCATAGGCACTGGTCTTGTCTATTAGTCTATTTCCTCTAATCCTCAATCCTTAAAAGAAGCAACAGGTATTAGATAATGGGATGATGCCATAGAAAATGAATTTTCTTCCTTAATCAAAAATAAAACCTGGGATTTAGTTCCCTTGCTCAAAGGAAGGAATTTGTTTTGTTGTAAATGGATATACAAAACAAAATATGGGCCTAATGGAGAAATAGACAAACACAAAGCTCACATAGTAGCCAAAGGTTTTTCTCAAATTGAAGGTATTGACTATGTAGAAACCTTTACTCCAATTGCTAAAATGGATTCTGTTAGACTAGTTCTTGTTCTGGTTGCTTCCCAAAAGTGGTATGTCTATCAAATGGATGTAAAAAGTGTTTTTTTACATGGGGATTTAAAAGAAAAAATATTTTTGGAACAACCTGTTGGTTTCACTCAAGACTCCTCTCTTGTTTGTAGGCTAAATAAGTCTCTCTATAGCCTCAAACAAGATCCTATAACTTGGTATGAAAAAATGGACTCATTCCTTATTTGCTCAGGTTTTTTACATTGTGAGTCTGATAAAATAGTCTACATTTGGAGAGATGAAGGAAATATATCCTCAATCCCCATCTTCCTCCACTGAGCCTTCTCCTATAGTAGAACCTCAATATTATGAAGAGCCAACTCTTGAGGTTAACTTGGAAATTGATAATTAAAATTAAGAATTTTTAACTCCAACTCAATGTCTTTCATCTCCTTCTACTCCTTCCACTATGCCAAAATGGCCCTACACCATTGTTAAAGAAGCTACTCCCTACATCCAAAATCTTCCATCTACCAGATCAACCAACCCCATAGGAACTGGTCTTGTCTATCAGTCTATTTCCTCTAATCCTCAATCCTTAAAAGAAGCAACATGTATTAGATAATGGGAATAGAAAATGAATTTTCTTCCTTAATCAAAAATAAAACCTGGGATTTAGTTCCCTTGCTCAAAGGAAGGAAGTTGGTTTGTTGTAAATGGATATACAAAAAAAAATATGGGCCTAATGGAGAAATAGACAAACACAAAGCTCACATAGTAGCCAAAGGTTTTTCTCAAATTGAAGGTATTGCTTATGTAGAAACCTTTACTCCATTTGCTAAAATGGATTCTGTTAGACTAGTTCTTGCTCTGGTTGCTTCCCAAAAGTGGTATGTCTATCAAATGGATGTAAAAAGTGTTTTTTTACATGGGGACTTAAAATAAAAAATATTCTTGGAACAACCTGCTGGTTTCACTCAAGAATCCTCTTTTATTTGTAGGCTAAAAAAGTCTCTCTATGGCCTCAAACAAGCCCCTAGAGCTTGGTATGAAAATATGGACTCCTTCCTTCTCTCCACAATTTTCTCAATGTGACTTTGATAACACAATCTACACTTGGAGAGATGAAGGAAAAATTACCATTCTTGTTCTATATGTTGATGATCTTCTTCTCATTGGTAGTAATTTCACTCACATTCAAATTATAAAAGACTCTCTCTTTGAAAATTTTGAAATGGTTGATCTAGGTTTAGCTCATTACTTCCTTGGGATTCAAATAAGTCAAACAGATATGGAATTTTATTATATCAACAAAAGTACACACTAGATCTTCTTCAAAGTTTTAAAACTATAGATTTAAAATCTTCTATATCCCTTTTCAATCTTGCATTAATCTTAGTACTTCCTGCTCATCCTCTTTAAGTGATGCAACTCTATACCATTAGCTTGTAGGAAGTTTATTATACCTTACTCATACTCACCTAGATATCTCATATGTTATTGGCCTAATATCCATATTCTCTCATCAACCTCACTTAAGTCATTGGCAAGCAGCAAAAAGAATCCTTTGTTACTTGTAAGGCACTATGCACTTTGGGCTCTTATATAAGGGAAAATCCATGGATATCATTGGCTACACGAATTCAGATTGGGCAGGTTCAGTAGAAAACATATGTTCAACCTCAGGCTATGTCTTTTGCCTTGATTCTTCACCAATAGCCTGGTTATGCAAGAAACAACAAGCAATAGCTTTATCTTCTACAGAGGTAGAATACAGGGTAGTAGTTTTATCTAGTCAGGAAGCTCTTTGGCTTTGTTAAATTTTGATGGAATTTGATTTCTCCCATGAAAATCCTATAAATATTTGGTGTGACAATCAAAGCACAATTCATCTTACACGTAATCTGATTCAGCATCAACGCACCAAGCACATTGAGATACACATGCACTTCATACGACAACATATTCAGAATGGGGATATATACATGGGCTATATTCCAATTGAGAATCAAATTGTAGATATCTTCACCAAGTCATTTCCTTCTCCGCGTTACCTTCAGTTGCAAGATAAACATTGAGTAATACAGCTGCATTGACACATAGGTCTTCCACCTCTCATTATAATGTTTAGAGAATGGTTTTTTTTCCTTGTGGTTCTTTTTATATCACCTCTCTAACAACATGTATATTATGAGGACAATCTTCACCATCCGAAGACATACCTCTATCTTGAATATTTTTTGTGTGAAAGATGGTTTTTTCCAAGGGATTTTTTTACCATCTACATATATTGTAAATGAGTACCTCATCAACCCATGTTGTTGGGACTCATCATTCTTATTGTATTAAGAGAACAATCTTCGTCATATGAATACAAACCTCTTCCTTACTTCCTTTTTGATTGATGGTTTTTCCCATAGGATTTTTACCATCTCTTCAAAAAGAAGTTGTGATAGTTTATTTTTTCCCAACGGGGTTTTTCACCATCTATATATATTGTAAATGAGTACCTCATCAGACCATGTTTTTGGGACTCATCATTCTTATTGTATTAAAAGGACAATTTTTTCCATCTGAAGACAAGCCTCTTCCTTACTTCCTTTTTTATTGATGGTTTTTCCCATAGGGTTTTTACCATCTCTTAAAAAATAAGTCATTATACATGAGTACCTCATCAGGCCTTGTTGTCGGGACTCATTTGTACAAAATTCCCCTAGTATCACTTAAGGGGGGTGTTAGAATAAGTGAATATTCTCTTAAGTTCTACTAGGATAGAAACACTTGAGTTTCCACTCCTCCATGTGTCAAGAGAACACTTAGTGGTGTCTTCATCAGGTTTGATGAGTTGTTGTAATCCAACGGCTCTCAATGATCAAATTTGCTATTTATACAAAGTTGATCCTTGGAATAAGTCAATCAGTTCTACTCTTTCATCATATTTTATGTAATACTTTGCATGTCTATTTGATGTGTATGGATATTTGTATTATGTATGGTAATGTAATTTTTAGTGAAGAGGAATTGTAGGAGGATTTTATGTATCCCTTGATGCTTGTCATTTTACCTTGTAATACAATTTCTATAAATACAACATATCTTTCATTTTTCCAAAAAATAAAACATATTATTTATCAAAGATTTATGTTCAAGTAATCAATATTTTATATTATTTTTAATAATAGATAAAATTCTACTTGTTAATTGTCCTTTAAAATTTGAATTTTATTAAAACTTTTTTGTTAAATTATTTACAACTTGATTTTATTTTTTATAGATATCCTTACATTTCTAATAGATTGCTTCCAATAAGATGAACATGAGCAACAATGTTATTTTCCATCCAATTCTCACATTCATTTTTATTGATTACATCAATGGTAATTTGTGAATCCCCTCAATTGTAAAATATTTCTATTTTTTCAATTACAATTTTAGTCCCTTTAAAAAAATTTATAGCCTTTGCATAGTTGATAGTTGAAGTTCCATATGATTATAAGTGAGGAGAACTTTACCTTAGCTATTTTGAAAGACACCACCTCTATTGATTTTTTTTTGTTGTTAGTTGAAGTTCCATATGGTTATTAGTAAGTGACGAGAACTTTATCTTCACTATTTCAAAAAACACCACTTCCATTGGCTTCTTCTCAATTTCCTTTACAAGTACCATAAAAATTACTTTTTAGATAAACCTAATTTATTGATACTTTTATTTACTATAAATCAAAGTACATTGCCATTATTGAAAATGAATCTTCCATGTATATTCAAATCCTATAACCAAGTTGTTAGCACCTATTTTTTTAACTCAACACTTTACATGATGAGCACCATATCTATAAACATTATGCAGTAAAGGCAATAAAACAATTCTAAATGCATTATTTTGAGATTTATATTTTAAAAATCCTATTATACCTTTCAAGCCATAAATTCCATCAAATAATGGAAGGACCAATCCTCCATAGAATACATAATACTTTAGGTTTAAAAGATATTGGGTTCTCCTAGTGTAGAGTTAAGTTCAATTCATAGGAAGGGTGGCCCCCTATGTGCCCTTGCTTTTCAACCACTTCAGAAGTTAAAAATAAAATATTCTATTAGCTCTTTCAATATTGATGGAGCTACCCAATATATTCTCATATTTTTTAAAAAGTAACCCCAAATGATGTGAGGAAAGGCACAATGAAGAAGTTAGTCGTTTCTAAATATTTCTCGTGCATAACACATTTGAAATTTTTATGATATCCCCTTTGTAGAATCTCTCCTATAATAATCTTACTTTGAACTCCTAACAAAAGGAATGTTAAATTTATAGGGAGAGCCTTTAGTGACTAAATATTATTCCAACAGAAATCTAATATTTGAGAGTAAGAAATTTTAATTACTCTAAATATTTATATCGCAACTTAAAACAAATTCATCCTTTCATCTACAAATAGGTAAATAAAACTCTTAAAGCATATTTTGAGATCATATGTTCCTTCAACTAGTTTATTGATAGAAATCCATGACCTAGAGCTGTTTCTCATATTAATATAATATTAATGTTATAATAAAGGGTATCTTTATAATGTCATACCCTTGATTCAAATTTGTGTCATAATGTTTTTTTAACTCAATTTACTTGACTCCTTAATAGTACAATACAACACAGTTCTATTGATTTCAAATAGTAATAATAATAGCTAATATTGACAATGCACTTTCTAAGGGTTTCTCCATAAGGTGCAATGTTATGCAACCAGTAGGTTTAACATTTTTAAAATATATTATATGCTATTTTTATTGAGGTTATTCTTATCATTGTTTATTAAATTATAGTTATTTTTTTATCAAAGAATTTTAAATTAGTTCTTTGAAATTATTTTTAGTAACAAATAAAATTTTACTTGTCAATTATCTTCTAAAATTTAAATTTCACTAAGACAAATATTAACAATATGCTTGAATAAATTATTTGTTACTTGTTTTCCTTATTGATAGAAATCCATGACCTAAAGTTGTTGCTCATATAAATATAATATTAATGCTATAATAAAGGGTATCTTTATAATGTCATACCCTTGATTCAAATTTGTGTCATAATGTTTTTTAACTTAATTTATTTGACTCCATGATAGTACAACACAACACAGTTCTATTGATTTAAAATAGTAATAATAATAGCTAAAATTGACAATACACTTTCTAAGGGTTTCTCCATAAGGTGCAATGTTATGCAACCAGTAGGTTTAACATTTTTAAAATATATTATATGTTATTTTTATTGAGGTTATTCTTATCATTGTTTATTAAATTATAGTTATTTTTTTATCAAAGAATTTTAAATTAGTTCTTTGACATTATTTGTAGTAACAAATAAAATTTTACTTGTCAATTATCTTCTAAAATTTAAATTTCACTAAGACAAATATTAACACTATGCTTGAATAAATTATTTGTTACTTGTTTTCCTTATTTATCGATATTTTCCTATTTCTAAGAGATTACCTCCAATAAGATGATGAACATGAGCAGTAATATTATTTTCATCCAATTCTCATAATGATTTTATTGATTACATTAATTATAATTTGTGAATCTCCTCAATTGAAATGTATTTCTATCCTTTTATAATTATAATTTAGCCCCTTTAAAAAGTGTTTTGGACTTTGCATAGTTGTTCATTGAATTTCCATATAATCATAAGTGAGGAGAAATTTGCCTTTACTATTTTGAAACAACACCACACCGATAGGAATATGTTGGATTCTCTTTAGAAGCATCATCAAAATTTATTTTTGATAAGCCTAATTTATGGTCATTTCTATTTTACTCTAGATTGAAGCAGATTACAATTTTTGTAGATAACTTTTCCATGTATATTAAAATATTGTAACCAAGGTGTTAACACCTATTTTTTTCACTAAATAATTCATATGATGATCACCATATCTATAAATTTTATGCAAGAGAGGCAATAATATAGTTCTGAACTTGGGCATAATTTCGAGATTTATTTTTAAAAAAACTATAATTCCTTTCAAGCAATAGATTTCAATAAAGAATATAAGGACATATCCTCCATAGAATAGATAATGCTTTAGCTTTAAAATAATTAATCTAACTTTTCATTAACTCTTTCAATTTTGATGCAGCTACCCAACACATTCTCATATCTTTTAAAATGTAAACCCAAATCATGTGAGCAAAGGGATGATGAAGAAGTCCAATATTTCTAAATCCTTCTGACACAAGGCACATTTGAAATTTTTATGATATCTTATTTGTAGACACTTTCCTGTAATAATATAACATTGAAGTCCTAACCAAAGGAATATTAAGTTTTTAGGGAGACCATCTAATGACCAAATATTCTTCAAATCAAAATATTTGAGAGTAGGAAATTTAAATTCTTCTAAATTGTTATATCCCAACATGATCAAGTGTCCACCATATTTTGATAGATTTCAAACCAACTCATTCTTCTATGTACAAATGGAAAAATAAACCTCTTGAAGGATATTTTATGTTCATCTATAGTTTATTTGAATTCCTTTCCTTCAACTATATTACTGATAGAAATTGAGATAGATAGGCTTGTAACAATTATTTCCATTTAAAATCATATATAAGAAGATAAAGCTTGAAATAAGCATCAAACCAAAGATATGCATAATTCTCTTTTTTGATTTACCTCTTAATAAATTGTAAATTATTTAAACTAAAGTTCTATGCTTGCAATCCTTTTGGTAGGGTTATATTTTTAAGTAACATTTTTTCCCAACTTTTTCCTTGATTTGTGAATAATATCCATCCAAGTTTTGTACCTAAGGCCAAACTCATAAGTCTCCAATTCCATAAGTTTGCTCCTTGAATATTATTTTCATTGCATGCCCTATCCAACTTACAAAGAGGAAACTTAAATTTTTCCACTCATCCTTTCCAAAGAAATTCCCTTTGAATTTTATAAATTTATAATGCTACACCTATTGAAAATATTAAAAGTGATATTATATAATTAGGAAAGGATTAAAATGTAGTCCTTGTGAGTTATAGCCTTTCTATCATGGTTAAGAACTTACCTTCCAAACCTTCAAAATAAGGTTTCATTCTATATAAATAAGAGACACAACAATATTTTTATCATTGCATACCCAAGTACGTTGATGGAAATTTATTTATTTTAAATCTTAAAATATACACAATAATTTGTTGTAAATTTTGGGTCTCAAAAATACTAAAGTATGAGGGTGATCCTCCATAGTAATTACTTTCTTATGTTGCCTGGAAAACCCTAAATTTTGATGGATATCCTCCATATGAATTTACTTATTATGCTTCTATTGAAATCCTAAAGTGCAACAAATACACTCTACATTACTTTTATTTTTATTGTAAGGAGAGAGTTTTATGCTACTGAGAAACATGAATATGATAGGCCTAGATTAATATTGACCTCCTTCATATAATATGCTGTTAAAATAAGTGAATATTCTCATAAGTTCACTAGGATACATAACTCCTCCATGTGTCAGGAGTACTCTCAGTGGTGTATTCATCAGGTTTGATGAGTTGTTGTAATCCAACGGTTATAATGATCAAATCTGCTATTTATACAGAGTTGATCCTAGATATTTTGCAGTCAAACTGTGTCATTGACGAGGCAGATGTCGTGCTGTTCGAGATCCCAGATGATAGGAAGCAGTGGACTCCTATTTTTTGAGTATTCGAGTCATCTTATTGAATGATGCAAATTTCACTATAGTTTTTTGTTGTTGCACGTATGGCTTGGTGCTGCTACCGGAATGGCATCCTCGTTGAAGGGTGTGGCTGGATTTCCTGATGCCTCTGATTGTTTGCCCATTGTTGTTGGTAATAATAGTTGTGGTCATGATGGCAGACTTGATGGCAGCAGGACTCCAATCTGGATGGATTACTTTTAACAGGGCTGCTATTCCTGCAACATGGGGGCATGACATGGATGTTCCGGACATTATATTGTATTTCACATGGCGGTTGTCTTCCAAAAGCTTTGTGGGTGAGGCTGCTTCGCTCCAGGCTGCCAGAATGTTCAGACCAGGTGCCGTAATATCTGGCTTGATAATGTTTGAGTTGAGCCAATTAGGACCTTTAGAGGAGATGACAACCATGAATAAGCCATGAAGCCATGAGCCGCACAGCAGGAAAATTTTGCCATTATAATATTGCCGAAAGATGGATCGCTGGACGATGATAATAATCTGGATATTCCGGAACAGTTTTTCCAGTGAGCAGCAGACATACTTCGTGGCTCATCGGGCTATTTTGCCTGGTTTTATGGCCATTTAAATGTTTTTTTGATGTTGTTTCCCCTGGTGATTGTTTCATTTACAGGGACTCGATCGGGTGTGTTTTTTTGATGCTTTTTGGAGGCTGTATATTTTGGCCCACTGCACATTTATCAGCCCGATCGTCACAGTAAACGCCTGCCGTCGATGATCCGATGGCATCCGCTATCGTTTTTTTTAGCAGATCCCCGAAGACGAATCTGATGGCAAGAATTTTTATGCATGAGGTTGCCATGGAAGTGATTTTTCTTTTAATTCTTGTAAGAACGCTTCACTTCTCCTTGCCTGTCAGAATGCTTCAATTCTTGCGAGCTTCAGAAATGCGACCGTGGATGGCTCCGTGGACTGCTTTTTTTGTGGAAGATTTTTTCCACTTACAGTGGTGCGATATCTGAGGCGGCAACTAGCAAGTGACTGTTTTAGGCCCCATTGCAAAAAGTAGCTACAGTTGTAACATCCACAGAAAAAGCCAGGTCGGCGACAGAAGATGGAAGCGCACCAATTTCAGCGAACTGTGATGGAGGTTGGATTTTCCACATCCACCTGCTGGACAATGCCGACAACATTTCTCATGGGTTGGTATTAAACCCGTTCGACTCCACTTGATATAGAAAATATCATTCAAAGATAAAAGGGCAAATGTATTTACTAATACAAGTCAGCCAAACTAAAAAAAAAACAAAGCACGTTATTTTTCTTGGGATGGGTTTCCTTTTTAAGCACCATGTCTATTTGGAGCATTTCGAGAATGATACGGGTGGCTGCTTCGCTTCATTCGCGTCATGCTACTTCAACGTAGCTGCTGGAGCCCGACCTCCTCATTAACAATGCACAGCCTTGAGGGGGGGTTCGATCGCTTCATCAGACGACCCTGCTGAATTGTGCATTGAACCTGCTGTTGCTGTAAGAGAAAAGGTGCAGCTGACTGGGCCACTGCTGAAAGTTTTTGAAGCTGCTATTCCTGAAAGTTTTTGCTCGAAGTATTTTTGAAGTCGAAGAACTGAAAAAGCACTGATTGTTTCCTGTTTGTGGCTTGCTGATCGTGTGGTTTATATATTTCAATGCTGTTTATTTAAAAACATGAGTGAGGTTATTCACTTTAAATGAGGGCCTATTCCTTTTAAGTGAGGGCCACGTTAATATTTTTAAAATGAGGGCCACTTCAATATTTTTAAATGAGGGTTTATTCCTTTTAAGTGAGGGCCTATTCATTTTAAAAGAGGGCCACTTTATTATTTTTAAAGTAAGGCCACTTTATTCACTTTAAATGAGGGCTTATTCCTTTTAGGTGAGGGCCACTTTATTCGCTTTAAGTAAGGGCTTAGTGAGGGTCACTTTATTATTTTTTGAGTGAGGGCCACTTTATTCACTCTAGCCTATTCCTTTTAAGTGAAGGATACTTTTAAGTGAAGGCCTATTCTTTTTTTTTTAAGTGAGGGCTATTTCCTTCATTTTAAGGAAAAAAACTTTTGATTTTGTAGAATATTTTTGAGTGCATTATCGGTTGAACCTGACACTCTCAGTATTTCCTTTTCCCTTGTTTTTTGCTATTCCTCTATAAATTTTGGATCTTATTAATCAGTCCATTGTGTTCATATAGGTGGACATCACATATTTGTGCTTGTGGAGTCATTTCGGACTACCCTTGCAATTGTGATGCTTCTTTTTCCATCCTATCATCTCACCCTTTCTTGTGAGACACTATGGTTTTAGAAAGGATTTTCTTTTAGTGATATTTCTTCTTTTAAGATCACATATTGTACATGGGTACCTAATCAGGCCTTGTTGTCGGGACTCATACTTAAGGAAATGCCCCTTCTTATGTTGTTTGTCCATATTTTTTGGAACAGTTATTCAGCCCATTGTGTCACATAGGTGGATACCACTACTTATGCTTGTGGAGTCAATTTGGACATCCCTTGTAGTTTTTATGGTTATTTATCAATCCTATCTGTGAGACACTTTGGTTTCAAGGGATTTTACTAGTGACCATTTTTTCATGGTTCACATGCACCAGTCTGGGAGTATGACTTCTTTTTTGCAACACTCTCTACCTTTTTTAGACATCTTATGGGTCCATTACAAGGCTTCCTAATGGAAGTTATCCTAAATGGAGGTGTTAAAGTATCTTGGTGCACAAAGTTTTTTACCTCTCTCTCATTCTTCTTCTTTTCCTAGAAGCACTTAATCAACAACATAGCCAAAGAGGAGGAAAATTTGGAATACATTCCAACTGAGAATCAAATTGCAAGTATCTTCACCAAGTCATTTTCTTATCCACATTACCTTCATTTGTGAGAAAAACTTGGAGTATTACAATTGCATTGACAAAGAGGTATTCCACCTCTCAGTATATTGGACATGAGTACCTCATTAGGCCTTCTTTCCAGGACTCATCTTTTATTTGTTAAAGAGGACAATCTTCGCCATCTGAAGACAAGCCTCTTTCATACTTATTTTCTTTTGATTGATGGCTTTTCCCACTGGGTTTTTTCCATCATCTCAAAATAAAGGGGTGATAGTTGGTTTTTCCCCATAGGGGTTTTTTCCACCAACTATCCATGTTATACATGAGTATCTAATCAAGCCTCGATTTTGGGACTCATTTGTAGAGTTTCCCCTAGTATCACTTAAGGGGGGGTGTTAGAATAAGTGAATATTCTCTTAAGTTCACAAGGATACACACTTGAGTTTCCACTATTCCATGTGTCAGAAGTACTCTTAGTGGTGCCTTCATCAGGTTTGATGAGTTGTTGTAATCCAACGGCTATCAATGATCAACTCTACTATTTATACAGAGTTTATCCTAGAGATAAATCAATCAAGTATTTTCATTTTATAACAATTATTAGTAAGTGATGAGAACTTTATCTTCACTATTTCAAAAAACACCACCTCCATCGACTTCTTCTCGATTTCCTTTGGAAGCACCATAAAAATTACTTTTTAGATAAACCCAATTGATGGATACCTTTATTTACCATAGATCAAAGTACATTGCCATTATTTCAAATAAATCTTCCATGTATATTCAAATTCTATATCCAAGTTGTTAGCACCTATTTTTTTAACTCAACACTTTACATGATGAGCATAATATCTTTAAACATTATGCAGTTTAGGTAATAATACAATTCTAAAGGCATAATTTTGAGATTTATATTTAAAAAATCCTATTATACATTTCAAGCCCTAAATTACATCAAATAATGGAAGAACCAATTCTCCATAGAATACATAATGCTTTAGGTTTAAAAGATATTGGGTTCTCCTAGTATAGACCTAAGTTCAATTCATAGGAAGGATGGCCCCCGATGTGCCCTTGATTTTCAACCACTTCAAAAAATTAAAAAATAAAACATTCTATTAGCTCTTTCAATGTTGATGGAGCTACCCAATATATTCTCATATTTTTTAAAAAGTAATCCCAATGATGTGAGGAAAGGCACAATGAAGAAGCTAGTTGTTTCTAAATATTTCTCACATATAAGACATTTTAAAGTTTTATGATATCCTCTTTGTAGAATCTCTCCTATAATAATCTTACTTTGAACTCCTAACAAAAGGAATGTTAAAGTTTTAGGGAGAGCCTTTAGTGACTATATATTCTTCCAGGAGAAATCTAATCTTTGAGAGTAGAAAATTTCAATTCCTCTAAATCTTTATATCGCAAATTAAAACAAATTCATCCTTTCATCTAAAAATAGGTAAATAAAACTCTTAAAGCATTTTTTGAGGTCATCCGTTCCTTCAAATAATTTATTGATAGAAATCCATGACCTAAAGTTGTTGCTCATATAAATATAATATTAATGCTATAATAAAGGGTATCTTTATAATGTCATACCCTTGATTCAAATTTGTGTCATAATGTTTTTTAACTTCATTTATTTGACTCCATGATAGTACAACACAACACAGTTCTATTGATTTAAAATAGTAATAATAGCTAAAATTGACAATACACTTTATAAGGATTTCTCCATAAGGTGCAATGTTATGCAACCAATAGGTTTAACATTTTTAAAATATATTATATGTTATTTTTATTGATGTTATTCTTATCATTGTTTATTAAATTATAGTTAGTTTTTTTATCAAACATAATTTTAAATTAGTTCGTTGACATTATTTTTAGTAACAAATAAAATTTTACTTGTCAGTTATCTTCTAAAATTTAAAGTTCTCTAAGACAAATGTTAACACTATGCTTGAATAAATTATTTGCTACTTGATTTCCTTATTTATAGATATTTTCCTATTTCTAAGAGATTGGCTCCAATAAGATGATGAAGATGAGCAATAATATTATTTTCATCCAATTCTCATAATCATTTTATTTATTACATTAATTATAATTTGTGAATCCCCTCAATTGAAATGTATTTATATCCTTTTATAATTATAATTTTAGCCCCCTTTAAAAAGTGTGTTGGACTTTGCATAGTTGTTCATTGAATTTCCATATAATCATAAGTAAGTGAGGAGAAATTTGCCTTTACTATTTTGAAACAACACCACCTCCATAGAAATATGTTGGATTCCTTTTAGAAGCATCATCAAAATTTATTTCTGATAAGCCTAATTTATGGCCATTTCCATTTTACTATAGATTGAAGCAGATTACAATTTTCGTAGATGACTTTTCCATGTATATTAAAATCTTGTAACCAATGTATTAGAACCTCTTTTTTTCACTAAATACTTCATATGATGATCACCATATCTATAAATGTTATGCAAGAGAGGCAATAATACAATTCTAAACTTGGGCATAATTTCAAGATTTATTTTTAAAAAATCTATAATTCCTTTTACGCAATAAATTTTAATAAAGAATAGAAGGACCTATCCTCCGTAGAATAGATAATTATTTAGCTTTAAAATAATTAATCTAAATTTTTATTATCTCTTTCAATGTTGATGCAACTACCCAACATATTCTCATACCTTTTAAAATGTAAACCCAAATGATGTGTGTAAAGGGACAATGAAGAAGTTCAATATTTCTAAATCCTTCTCACATAAGGCACATTTGAAATTTTTATGATATCCTCTTTGTAGACACTTCTATAATAATATTACGTTGAAACCCTAACCAAAGGAATATTAATATTTTAGGGAGAGCATCTAATGACAAAATATTATTCAAAGGAAAATATTTGAGAGTAGGAAATTTCAATTATTCTAAATTATGATATCCCAACATGATCGAGTGTCCACCATATTTTGATAGATTTCAAACCAACTCATACTTCTATGTACAAATGGAGAAATAAACCTCTTGAAGAATCTTTTAAGTTCATCTATAATTTATTTGAATTCCTCTCCTTCAACTATATTACTGATAGAAATTGAGATCTAGATTTCTTGCTCATATTAATATAATATTTCACCTTTGGACCATTCTAATATAGGTAGGCTTGTACCAATTATTCATTTAAAATCATATATAAAAAAATAAAGCTTAAAAAAAGCATCAAACCAAAGATATGCATAATTCCTTTTTTTGATTTACCTCTTAATCAATTGTAAACTATTTAAACTAAATTTCCATGTTGGTGATCCTTTTGGTAGGGTTATTTTTCTCAATAATTTCATTACATTATGAGAACCTATATATATTTTTAAGTAACATTTTCTCCTAATTTTTCCTTGATTTGTAAATATTCTCAATCCATGTTTTGTACCTAAGACCAAACTCATAAGTCTCCAGTTCCATAAGTTCCCACCTTGAATATTATTTTATTTGCATGCCCTATCCAACTTACAAAGAGGAAACTTAAATTTTTCCACTCATCCTTTCCAATGAAAGTCCCTTTGAATTTTATAAATTTATAATGCTACACCTATTCAAAATATTAAAAGTGATATTATATAAATAGGAATGGATTAAAATGTAGTCCTTGTGATTTATAGCCATTCTATCATGGTTAAGAACTTACCTTCCAAACCTTCCAAACAAGTCTTCATTATATCTAAATAAGATATACAAAACTCTTTTTATCTTCGCATACCCAAGTACATTGATGGAAATTTGTTTAGTTTAAATCTTAAAATATACACAATAATTTGTTGTAAATTTAGGGTCTCAAAAATGCTAAAGTACGAGGATAATATTCCATAGTAATTACTTTCTTATGTTTCCTTGAAAACCATAATTTTTTATGGATATCCTCCATATGAATTTATTTATTATGCTTCTATTGAAAACCTAAAGTTCAACAAATGCACTCTACATTTACTTTTATTTTTATTGTAAGGAGAGAACTTTATGCTATTTGAGAAACATGAATATGATAGGCTTAGACTAATCTTGACCTCCTTCATATTATTTGCTATAAATTCCCCTCTCCATCATCTGTAACTCCTAAATTTTAAAATGCACATTGAACTTCCTCATACCTTGTGTCATTTTTCTTCTTATAATGGCTTATTTTAGTGAATTGTGATGGCCTTTTCCATTTTATGATGCAATTTTTTAACACTTTCTTAGGAGTGTAAAATACTTGATTTGACACTTCTAATATGATATGATCTCCTTGTTTCACATTAGAGTTTATCTCATACCCAAAATTTCCTATCTCTTTCTTCGTCACTTTCACTTTACGATATCCTATCATGTGTTCATTCTCATAACATATACAACATCACAATGTAATATTTTCATAAACCACTAGATCTCATTCATTGGCCTTAGGTTCAATCCTAATGAATTGATATAAATATTTTAAAATATATATGACAATACATATTTCAGTATATACAACATATCTTTCCTCTTTAGTAATCATTCCCTCTTCAATGGATTCCCCTAGAGTATTATTGATATTCTTCAAAACTTCCTTATTGATGAGCTCCAAAAAGACTAATCCACACTGAAATTATTTTAATAGCCACTATATCCAAAGAAAAACTCTCACCCAATGGTCTTAAATATAATGTATATTTACCCCTAAAACATGTTCCACCCTCTATATGATGAGAAAAAAAAAAATTTAGAATAAAATTCATGGAGTACTATGAAATCAATCCCCACTTTCACATGATCTAATTTTGAATCACTAGAAAAATTGGCTAGTATCCATGGAACTTAGATATTAACCCTCTATTTTTAAGAATAAGTATACCCTGTTTGGTCATCTCTTTCTTGATAATCACTTGTAAGTGTAGTATTTTCTACTTGAATAGGGTTTGTCATAGATTTTCTATTGCTCTTATCACTAACTAGGGAATCCATACTTCCCAGTAATGCATACTTACTTCTATTAAGTACTTTTAAAAATTATTTTATCACCATGTTACCTAGATCTTCTTTAATGAATCCTTTATTTTTAGAGTTTATGCTAAGTTTTGGAACAATAAGTTCTCATTTATAACTTGTACTTTTAAAAGAAATTATATGTAGATTCTATTGGAGGCCACTCCTATCAAAATGCTAAAATATTACATTTGTTGTTCGATTAATTAAACCATATCTAGAATATATTTTTATCAGAAATATTTTTCATTTATTTTTATTTTAAATATATTCTTAAACTTCCTTTGAGTTCTATGTTTCTATAACAAACTCCTTCATATCATTTTAATTAAGAGAAAATGAAAAAATATCACTTGACCAGTTGCCTTCTAAATTTAGAATTATACCAAAATAAAAATCAACACCATGATTGGCTAAATTATCTACTATCCAATTTTGTTCTCTATAAATATTGTGATATTTTCAAGAGATTACCTCCAATAATAGGTGAAAAAAATTAGTAATAACATTAGTTTTTATCTAATTTTTCCATTCGTTTCTGTTGATAGCATTAATGATAAACTATGAATCTCTCTCTATCCAAATATATTTTCATCCTTTTTCTATTGCAATTTTGAACCCTATAAGAAGTTCTCTAGCCACTCCATAGTTGTTAGTTGAAGTTCCTTATGATTCTAAATAACTCAGGAGAATTTTGTATATAATATATATACAAAATTATTTGATATAATATATATTAAAATAGAATATTTTTTCAAGGGTATAATAATTTTATTAATTATTAATTTTAAAAATAATAAGAAAAACATTGACAAGAATAGATTTTTTGAAAACATGTATTTATTATAAGTATTATATTTACTATGATATTTATATCTATGACTTTGGTATATCTTATTACATATCTCTTATGTATTTATTAATTATAGTGGTTGGTCATGAACTTGTAGTAGTATTTATCTTGTTTAGTAGTAATTTTTCCATAGTAATAAATTTATTTTTAATAGTGGTTAGAAGTATGTACTTTAATATTGTAATTATTTTCTTTACTACATTAAATATTAAATATATCAGTGTAAACTTGATAAGAACTATTACAATAGATAGTGGTTGTAATCATCATTTGAACTTAACATTATTTTTTAAATAATATTTAAAGTATGGAGAATGTACATTGACAATAATATGGATTTAAACTTGTTAAAATCTATTGTAGTAGAGAGTGCTTTCAGAAAATATTTAAAATAAGTTAAAATATTTGGATTGATGTTTTACACATGCATAGAATAAAACATATATTTTTTAATATTAATATTATAAGAAAAAGTATCTAATATTCACAAGAAGATATAGCGAATATTAAGATTATATATAATTTTTAATATATTTAAAGCTATGCATAAGAGACAAAGGAATTTTCTTAATTACACAACTTAAATGACCATGATTTAGTACAATCTAATGTCCAAATTGAGATGTATTGAGAATGTTTCTAAATTCACAAACCTTGGTCCATGACATTAACAAGTGTATGTGTCCTAGGATACCAAGTTAGAGTGTTTTTAATAGCACTTAAATATAGTCTCAACATACAATTATGCCTATATAATATAACATAAGTGATATAATATTATACACTAAGAATATTTGTATGAGTAGAAATAAATGATAACCAATCAATCTAATGATCTACCATAAATTATTTTTGCCTTGATGGTTCTTGTTTCTTTAGAAACCACAAATACCTTACTCACTCCTTGCTATAAAGTTCATCACCCCCTTTCCTTGAGCAACTCTCTTGATTTTCATGATTTTCTATCTCATGGCCATGTTAGATTGGATTACAAGATATCTAACATTTATCATTCACACTCTAGAATGCAAATGAAACTTGATTAATTGATACAAGGTCGGGATAAGTCAATTAATGTAAGGTTCATTAACCCTACTACTTGGGCAACAAGCACACACCATGTATTTGCTTGAGAATACATTCTAATAGATTTCTAGACAACAATAGAATGATAAGCAGTAGAGTAAATATGAGCCAATTGGTCCTCCAATTAGGAATCCATAGTTTGATAACATTTAAAACCTTTAATAGTGTCCTTATGAGCATGAGCAATGATTTTTCCAATATTTAAAATCATATTTTGCCTAGCATCCTCCATTCAATTACCATTTTGATGAATATTGTATGTAATACATACCTCTCTATATTATCACTAGAAAATATCCAAGTATGGATGAGCTTAATTTAAAATATATTTCTAATATTTATCTGTAGGAGGTGCTACTTTCTTACTTAAATGTACTTATGATGTTCATGTTCCTCATATTGATATTCCAAAATTTGAAGGTATAGATCTATATAATTATATAGCCAATATGTAGTGCCTCGTACACTTGCACCATATTTTTTTAGGATAGTCATGTTAGCTTGGCCTCTTATGACCTCAATACCTACCCCTATAAGTTTCTTCTCTAGGAAATCAAGCATCATCCATCTCGTATTTTTAGAGTTCAAGAAAATGTTTGTACTCAAGTTTGACATGGGCTTATTTCTTTTCTTATTATATGATTTATTTGATGAAAATCAAACATGCAATATTGATTAAAGACTATAATAATAAGCTCATCGACCTTCTCATATATACTTATCATCTAGATCTAGTGATAGTGGTCTAGCCTTTAGCCATGGCTTTAAATATGACATAAAGAAAAAGGTCAATCTTTTGTATCCATATACCCTCCATAAGGTAGAATGCTCGGATCATATAACTAAAAATAATCTCTAGTTGTCTCATCCTCAACAATGACATTATTTCAATCTTAGATGATAGTATTTCAAAAACTACAATGAGGACCATCCACTATGATCCTTCTACTCCAAATATAGAATATGCCATCTATGACATCAACATGTGAAAAGTTGTATATCTTTCATCTAAAAGTTAAGTATAAGGTTCTTTTAAGGAAAACATTTGAGATGTGCTTTTATAATAAAAATCACTAACCAAAGTAAAGGATTTTGAGCAAGAAATGGATATCATTATCCTTTTCAAAATTTACCTTAATAAAACAACAGTCCCATCACACCATCAAAGTTGAAAGATTCATCACATGCTAACATTTTAATGTATTGATTAATTTCAAATAATATCACAACAAAATTACCAAAATTTTAACCACTAATTTTTAACTTCACTTTTTTTTTTTTTCACGTTCAAATAATTTGAATGTGTAGAACGTTTCCAAAATCGGATGAGGGCCGGCTTATTACGAAGGCAACATTGTTTATTTCTTTAATATTTTCTCAAAGAAATTTTATTAATTTTTAAATAAAAAACTATACAGTTGACCATTAATATATGTCTTATTAAAAAATATTTAATGACAGGGGCGTGATTCAGTGCCAAGTGTTGACTTTCAAATAAACTATCACTACTTAATAATTGTTCACCACGACAATCAACATTCCAAGTATATATATCAAACACTAAAGCCCCAAGTAAAAGTTAGAAATATATATATATTATTTTCGTCCGATATATACGCGGTTTATTTATCGGATTCTCCGACTGGACATCGTAGGAAACGTTTTCAGCGAATATTGGATCAAATTTGGCCCTTTAAAATCCCCTCTCCTCCTTTCCTCTTCCCCATCTCCCACGCCAAGACTTTATTTCCAAAATAATCTCACACGCCAAGACTTTATTTCCAAAAATAATCTTCCACCCCTTTCTGCTTCGTCTCATAATCTGTTTTCTCAAATATTTTCCTCCTCATGGCGCGGTGGAGGCTATTAATGGCGCTGGTGGCCACGGTTGCGTTGATTGCAGCTGAAGTGGCGGACTGTAAGTGTTTTTATGAAATCTTGAGTATAGAGGAGGAGAAGTTACTTTATATTAAGCTCTTACCTTAAAGAGTGAAGTTACTTTCTATTAAACCCTTACCTTGTTTTTTTTTTTCTCTTTTGGCAGCTGCACCAGCTCCTTATTCAAGTAAGTTCTATACCGGAGGAGAATGAGAGTGATTGTGCGCATTAAAAATTTAAGTTACTTTACAAATTTAAACGTTTGCCATTTTTATATAAATTTTTATTTACGGTGGTCTTTGATATATGCTGACGGCATCTTGGCATCTTACAGTTAATGTCATTGATCCACCTTTGCCCGGCGTAGCTCTAGCTCCTAGCCCAGGCGTAGCTCTGCCTCCTAGCGCAGGCACGGTTACGGCGCCGTCGATGCTGTTGAGCTTCCTGGCGGTGGCAGCGCTTTTAACGAATGCTTTCCGTTAAATTGTCATGTGGTTTATCAGGGGATTCGTGCTTGACAATGGTTTAAGGATGGGTTGGGCATGTCATAGATGATGGTTTAGCTGTTTTAGAATAGATGTGGTGTCTACTGGTCAGCCAGAGAAATTTTCTCTTTAGGGTTTTGAGATTTCAAATCTGTTAATGTCTATCGTTACGATTTTGGTTTATTAATAAATCGGTAAAAGTTTTTTTTTACTTTTGACCTTTATATTAAAAAAAAAACATTTTAGGAGGGGAAAAACGGAGGATCAAGCTTAATCCTATATTAAGGAATGTAAGAAAATTAGTTCACAAATATATAAGTCGGTGTAACATTTAAAAAAAAAACAAATTAAATAAGTTGTAGTTTGTTTTGATTGGGTTATTCTTATGAATAGGTTATATTTCTTATTTTTTTTAATAAATATATTATTTATTAATGTTTTATGTTTAGGTAATTGGTTAGTTGATAGTAATTTATAAAATTTTATTTGCTTAAATATTTTTTAAAAATTAAATTTTAAAATTTGAATTCCTTTAATATGAAGATCAACAATATTTTTGAAAAAATATATGTTACTTTGTGTTATAATTTTTTAAATGCATGATTAAGGAAAAAAATAAATAAATAATTAATAATTAAATATTTATTAATTTAAAATATTTTTTATATTATTATTAATTTAATATTATAATATTTTTAATTTATTTTTAAATTTAAATTAAAAACATATTAATTTTTTATTAAATTATATATAAACATATGTATACTAAACAAAAACTTAAAACTATTAAAAATATTAAAACATTATGAAATATTAAAGAAATTTCGAACTTAAGCACTAAACCTTTTAAGAAAAGATAGTCTACTCACATTCCGCTAAAAGCTCTTAATGTTATATATGTACTTATAGATACAGGATAATAAAAAAAACCCTCAATGAAGGGCTGCACATAACGGGAGAACCATTATAGGACATTAACGCTTGCTTGAATTGGCTACCCAACTTCTTATAATTGTTAAAATGTAGTCTCAAATGATGTTAGCAAAGGGATAACGTCATTTTGAGTAAAGGGATAACGAAGAAGTTTGATGTTTTTAATTTTTTATTACTCAATGCATTTTTAAAAGGTTTATGAATTCTCTTTATGAATTTTATTTTATAAGAATTTTACTTTGAATTGTTACATAAAGAAATGTTAAAGTTTTAGAGAGTCATAAGTTATCAAATGTTCTTTCAAGAAAATTAGTTTGGAGTAGGAAATTTTAATTTCTTGAAATTTAAATTTTTATATATTACCTTGATCAAGTATCCACCATATTTTGATAAATCACAACCTAACTCATCCTCCTATATACAAATAAGAAAATAAAACTCTTGAAGCATTGTTTAAGCTTGTCTACAATTTGCTTGAGTAGGTTACTAATAGACGTCAATGGTCTAGAGTTGTTGCTCACATTAATATAATATTTGATATTTGAACATGCACAGCATAGGTATGCTTGACCCAATTGTTTCCAATTTGAATCATAAATGAAATGATAAGCCTTTAACAAAGCAATAAACCAAAAGATTGTATAATTACCCTGGTTGACTAAATATCTAATATTGTTTCTTGATCAATTGTAAACTATTCAAAATGAAATTCCATGTTGGTGACATTTTAGGTAGGGTTATTTTATTAAATAATTTTATTGCAACAAAAAAAACCTATATATTTTTCAAATAACATTTTTGCCCAACTCTTTCCTTGACCTTTGATAATATCCATCTAGTTTTTGTCCCTAAGGCCAAACTCATAAGTGTTAAATTCCATAAATATTCTCCAATATTATTTCCTTTGCAAACCGTATCCCACTTACAAAGAGGACACCTAAAAATATCTTTGAATTTTATCATTTTAGGATGCTACACCTACTAGTAATCTTGAATGTGATATTATATAAATAAAAATTGATTGCAAGGGAATCTTTATGAGTTGTAGCATTCATGCCATAGTTAAGAACATACATTTCCAACCTATTAAACAAGTTTTAATTCTATCTAAAGAGACCGCAAGCTCTTCTTAATTTCCTTTATGATAAAAATCAAAATCAAAGTGATTGACGAACAAATATAATTCTAAACACTAAAACATCTACAATAATTTGATGCAAATGTAGGGTCCTAAAAATGCTAAAGTAAAAGGATGGTCTCCTATAGTAAGTACTTTCTTATGTTTCTTTGAAAACCCAAAATTTCCATGGATATCCTCTTTATGTAATTCTTTATTATGTTGCTCTTGAAAACCTATAGTGCAATGAATAAACTCTACATTACTTTTATTTTTATTTCAAGAAGAGGCTTTTATGCTACTTGGGTAAAATGAAGATGATATACCTATAGTAACCTTGATATCATTCACCTTATTCATTTTAAATTTAACTCTCTATCTTATTTAACTCCTATTTACATCACTTTCATGAATTTCAAAGAGTTCCAAAAAATGGATCTATCATGGCCAAAGTTTGGGGCATAGATATTTGAAGTAATACAATCGAACCCTAAGGTTTATGAGGAAAACATAATATTTGTAACTCTATTTGATATATACAAGGTCGATCCATCTAGAGATTTAGGGTCCCACATACATAACAATCCTCCTAAAGCACCATTGGTTGAATTTTCCACACAATCGAGTTCTTTCTAGATTCTCTTTTTAATCAATTCAAAACTACTACTATCCATTTTTGTTTCCTATAAAAGAATAATATTTGATCTCTAATATTTCCTAATGGAGGCAAAGACTCGCTATTTGGGTAACCCATTTAGACCTCTAATATTCCAAGAGAGTATCTTTATTTACGTGATTTGATATTGTATTCCCTATTAGGATATTGAGGGGAGTGGCAAAATGAATCAAGCTTAAGTTTTTTACCTTTTGAATCCTTTTCATTTTCAAAATTTAGTTATGATTGAAGTTTGTTTGTGACACCTGCTTCTGTGTATCGATTCCTAACAAATTTATTAGAAGGTTTTCCAACCTTTCTATTCGTCTCGACATTAATAGGACCTTTTTGGATGCTTATTGTTTTAGGACAAGAAAATATTGCCCTTGATGATCCCTCCCTAAGGAGAGGGGATTGAAATGATTTTTTAAAATCCTTGGTCTTCAGTGGATATCCATGGTCAACCACAATATTCAGGATGGAAGAACCACCCTCAACTACTTCTTGAGGAACCTCAATATCCTCTTGAGCCTCTTCCTAAGAATTTAAGTAGAGAAAATAATTTTGAAGGAACTCTTGAGGAATAAGAGTTTAAAAAATCAAATCATCATGGTCAAGCTGAGGAAGGCCTCTATAGAAACTATCAATATTCCAACCACCACTAGCTCGTCAATGACCCTATCCTCAGCTTTAAGGGGTTCACAATTGGGATGCAAAACCTGCAAAGGACCGTCCATGGTCTCCAAGCTCTAGCCCTGGCTTTGGGACTTCACTTGCTACCTCTTAACCCAGTTCTTCTTGGGAGAACCCCGTTTATTCTAGATGTTTCTAGAGCACAAATAAAGAGTGTGACCAAACTTATTGTAGTTAGAACACCTAATGGATCTATTCTCACAAATTATGGGTTGAATCAAAGGGACCTGACTAGAGATAAGTTCAATATGGCCCAAAACATTGGCTTTAGGATTTGCCATCATAGACATCTTGGTAAAAATTATTATGGATTTGGCCTTTGTGGTGGAATCAATCAGGACCAAATCACTAATGGCCTTATCAATTCCTCTTAGGATATCTTTATGCCAGAGATGGAAAGGTAGATCTGTAATTCTAACCTATAGAGGTACCGTGTTCACTTTCTAAGTTCTAGGGTTAATATTTGGTCCCTATCTATGTAAGAAAATATTCCTTTTACCTAAGAACTAGGGGTCACCACCTAGGATTCACTTTGAGTCTTCCTTATAGTTGAGCTTAATGAGGAAGAAAGCATTATAAATAACCACGATATCTAGGGATCCTTTGTAATTCCATTTGATTAAAGCCCATATTTTGATGGCATCAATATTGGGTCTACCCCCTTGGAATTTTCCAACTAGCTTCCACAAGCCTTCCTCCACGTTAATAGCCAACGACTTGTCTATAATAATCAACTTGTTATAGGAGGGAGGAAAGTAAAAAAGAGTAGTAGAATTATGATAGCCGTAACCTTTTACGGTGATCATAGCAAAGGAACACACACCTAGGTTAAGGAACTAACCAAAGCTCAGGGACCCACCCTCGGGCTTGCAAAATGAACTCTCATGAGCTTTGAAATAGGGAGAAGCACTGCTAGTAACCACAACCTCAAGAGTCAGGTCCTCACAAAGTGAACTCCCCTTAGCACTAACCAACGACTCCTCAACCTGAGAACCAACCACATCATCCACCGCCTGAAAAATGCCTTTCTTTGCATCTGAGCCATCCCTCCCACACAAATGCTACACTTTTCTACCATTACTAGATTCAAAATCTTTGAATCTCATGTTTACAGCTTCAAGTACAATAATCTTTCTTGTTCTTACCGAAAGAGTCCACACTATGAAAATTTATATTATCAACCATCAATTTTTATATAAATAAGTATAAATAAAAGTTGATTTACACAATGCACATACATAAGATGGGATCAAGGTACATAAAATATAATCTTTACAAATTATAAACATGATTAGCTAAAAAAATATTGTTTAATAATAAATTATTAAAAATCAACTCTTATATCAAATGACATTAGCTCAACTATTTAAATTCCTCAATTTTCAAGGAGGCTCAAGTTCGAATCTTGGAAATTGATACATGCATAATTCCCAAACTATTATCATACCACTATATGATATGATGTAATACAAGTTGGGTCTATTTCAATACCATATAACTAGTTATAAAAATAATAAACATATATATAACTAAGTCTAAATACTACTCTATGAAATATTATAGGTTTTAAACTCCTCATATTAGGATATGTCATAGTGGATCTATAAAAAAATATCATATGATCACCATAATGTATTAGTACAAAATACAATCTTCGTCCTTGTATTTAATCAAGAACTTAGTCATATAAAATATTTAGGATATGAAATATAAGAAATATTAAAAATACAAAATTACTATAATTATATAAGAAAAATGCACCAAACATAATAGGACAATATGAATGATTAATTATTTTTCTAGATATATATGATGTTTAGAAAAGCATATTTTTAATGTGCAAAAATAATATTACAAATTATGTAAATAAAATAAGCCCAATAAACTAAGATAATATAGATCGTTTGGCTCTTCTTTGGAATTTCTAAGGTTCAAATTGAAATTTTGGACTGTGTGTTAATTTCCTATTGATAAGTGTAGCTCTCATAGGGGTCATGGTTTGGAGGAGACTACTCAGCCCTATATGTTGGTCATAGGGGTTTATCACACTATCTGAATATCTTAAGAAATGAAAAGCTGATAACTGATAGGTATCAACTTTAATTAAGGATACTTCATTCCTATTAAAATAAATATCATGAAGATATTACATATACATGGGAAAGGAAATGGTGTAGTTGATTATTTGGAAAACATTGGATTTTATTTTGATCAAAGAAATTTATGGAAAAAATAAATTTTCCTTAAATCTTTTAAGGATTACCTCATCGTAGTAGAAAAGTATATTCTACAGGGTGTTATATTTTTATGTTGTCGATATTGTTGTTGCTTTTGGGTTCTATTGGTGCTACTAATGTGATTGTATGTTGTTGCTATTACAACAATTGTGGTTCTAGGTGGTTCTAGAAAATGCTACTGTAATGTAATTATGTTTTTTAATGCTACTTCTATTACCTATTGTTGAGAATTGGAGCGATTTCTTCTACTAGTTATGTGGAAGGGAGGAATAAACAATAGTCAAATCACCCTTTGCTTCCTTGCTAGAAATAGATTTTGATAGCAGCTAGAATGTTATTTTTTCTAGTTTTATTCTGTAATTTTTGCTACAACTTTGCTTTTATCTCATGTTATCCAAGGAGAAGGTTGATGTTTAATTTGTTACCTTGTATAACTTAATTCTGTAATATGATTGGGGCCTTCCAAAACCCCTTTTTTCACCATTACCAAAAAATATATACTAATACAAAATAAGATTGTTATTCTTAAATTTGATCAAATACTTAATTTTATAAAATATTTATGATATGAAATTAAAAAAAAATCTAAAATATATAAATACTATAACTATAAAAATAAAATATGTGTGAAAAATAAAATAATATAAATAATTAATTTTCAATATATAAAATATTTAATAAAACTTTAATATAAAAAATAATATTATAAATTATCTATATATAGATTTGGCTAGTGTGAAAAACCCTTACAGCCTAGGGTTGGGCATCCTCATCCCATCATAACCTCTCATAAGGAAGAGAGTTGAGCTTATCAATAGGAAATTTAACACACACCCACCCCCTCACACTCACCTATGTCATGGTTTGAACTTTGGACCTTTCAAAGAAGAGCCAAAGCCTGAACCTTTGTGTTGTCTCCCTTGGAATTTTTAATTTGGTTAGTGTGAAAAACACCTATGATCCATGCTCACGGTTGGACATCCCCATCCCACCTTAACATCTAATAAGGGTGAAAGGGGCCAAACATACATTTATACACACCCACCCTGGACATCCTCATCCCACCATAACCTCTAATAAGGGTGAGAGCTAAGATTATCAATAAGTGCCAAAAACACATTCATACACACCCACCCCTCACACACTCATCATCCACATCATAGGTTTGAACCTTGAATCTTATGAAAAAATAAAATCCAAACCGTTGTTCTACCCTTAGACAAATTAAAATTTTAACTTCACTTATTTTTTTCCACACCAGTTGTCCACATCAAAGTTTGAACCTTGAATCTTATGAAAAAATAAAACTCAAACAAATAAATAATAAATAGTCGCAAATAAAATAACAAATAATAATCACCATAATTTTTAACTTCACTTTTTTCTTTTGTTACAATATTATCGTACATTATTCTACTACTATCATGTCAATTGTCACGTTGAAATAATTTGGATGTGTAGAACGTTTCCAATGTCGGATGGGGGCCGGCTTATTAAGAAGACAACTTTATTTACTTTAACATTTTCTCAAATAAATTTTGTTTATTACGAAGGCAACTTTGTTTACTTCTTTAACATTTTCTTAAAGAAATTTTATTAATTTTAAAGTAAAAAACTGTATAATTGATCATTAATATATATATTTTAAAATGAAATTTTTTTGGGAACCATTTTGGTATGGGAGACTACAACAAGGTTCTACATTGTCAATGTCACTCGATGGGTCAACATTATTAATTGAATTTAAAATACTTAATTCAACTTTTTTGTAGGGTAAATATACGAACCTGGAACCTCTCTTGAAAGATTGCCCTCTCCTCTCCAATTTACCTATAACACTTGAATAATTGATCATTAATATATACCGAACAATATTTAATGGGAGGGACGTGTTTGACTACTAAGTGTTGACTTTGAAATGAATTTCAGCTTTACGTCTCAATAAAATATCATTGCCTCAATAATTGTGAATAATTGTGCTCAACACGACAATTAAACATTCCAAATATACACATCAAACACTAATGCCTTGAGTAAAATTTAGAATAACGCATTTATGCGAGAACAAATCTTATCTCCACGTCAGCACGGTCGTCTTTGATATATGCTGACGTGCGGCGGCAGATTGGCATCTTATAGTTACAGTTATAATCCGCGATCCACCTTTGCTCGACGTAGCTCTACCTCCTAGCGCAGGCATGGTTACGGCACCGTCGATGCTGTTGAGCTTCCTGGCGGTGGCACCTTGGATGCCGTTGAGTTTCTTTTTGTCAATTGTAATTTTAGTCATTTTTTTAGTTTTTTCATAGTTGTTAGTTGAAGTTTTTTTTTGGATGAAAAAGCTATTATATTAATAAAATAATGTTTAATCATACAAAAAAGGGTGGGTGGGATTAGCACACCGTAAATCAATATATTAACCATTGTGGTTAAGAGTATACAAGAGTGTCAGAAACAGCCCACAAACTGCCAATACCAACTGCCAAAACAGTATTAAATATGCATTCGAAAAGAAAGAAGCCGAGAAATTACTGCCACCTGGAAGGGGAAGGAAGATGCACATGACTCATAATGCAGGGTGCATTTCCCCAATGATCCATGAGGGTATGCAAGTACTGCAGCTCCACCTGTACTTTTTTAACTTGTACTTGAATCTGTAACCAACAATCAAAGAATATATCATATTTATCAGCAACAGAGAAGACATGTCCGACATCTTGCTGAGAAAAAACAGCTCTATTTTGGGACTTCCACAGAAAAAACAAGGTACCAATTCTAAAAATATTCCAAACAACATCCAAGTTGAAGGAAAAAGTAATAGGGTCACCCAAAATAACATGCACCCAAGTTAAATCCTCCTGCATAAAAGGTCTGAAAATTTCAAGAAGCCACTCCCAAGCTGACTGAGCCCGATCGCAAGACCAAAAAACATGCAGCAAATCTTCCGCTTGTCCACAAACCGGGAAAATGAGATTATGAACACCTAGATGCTTGAGCCTACTGCCAACAGGTAACCCTTGATGTAAGAGACTCCAAGCAAAAAAACTCTATTTAGGTTCAATATAAGTAGCCCAAGCAATCTGAAACCTCTTATTCCAATGGGAGGGAAGAGAGACTAAATTCCATATCAGAGTGAGCTTATCAAACATTGGAACTTATGGGGTGAGCCATTTGTAACCAACATGAGCTTTATATTGCAAAACAGGAAGCTCCCCAGGCCAACACCAATCTAACCACCAGGGTTTTTGAAAATGCTTATGTAGTTTGCTCTAAATAGAAAACGGAATACTATCAATAACAACCTCATAAGTGTCTCTATCACCAGGATTTAAATTGTGAATTTGACAAAAACTTTCCCAGGGTATCCAACACCTAGCATGTCGAGAGAAGAAATAAAAAATGGAAGCAATACCACGCTTATAGAACCTCTGCGCTCTGACCCACTGCACCAGAGCTAAGGGAGAACCTTGCCAAGTGATAACATGAGACCACCAAATATTCATGGAAGACAAAGAGGCACCTGCTTTGCAAAAACTCCCTTTCCAACTAAGCCAGGGTTTGAAGGCCTCCCAGGATTTCCAAATACTCTGAATGACAAAAGAACCTTTAACTTTAATAGGGATAGGGGCAGTAAGAATGGATTGCAATCCCACCCCTTTCCAAATTTTCTTCCCCTGAAGCAAACTAGAAGAAATGCAATGCCTGACCAACACTTTCCAAGATTCATCCCCAATTAAAGATCGGGTGATCCATTTAGCACAAAGGGCAAGACCTTTTCCGTGAAAATCAAACAAACCCATGCCTCCACAATCCTTGGAAAAATAGCAAATTTCCCAGGCTACCCGATGAAAACCTTGCTTGACAGAGTCTTTGGTCCACAAGAAGTCTCTCAGAAGCTTATCCAGTTTTTTATAACAAGATTTGGATGGAACCCAACAAGATGAATAATAGACATGGGTAGTGGCTAAAACCTTAGAACAAATCTAAAATTTTCTTGCCAGAGAAAGTTTCTTACTAGTCCAGTAAGAAAGCTTCTTTTCCACTTTATCAATAACATACTGCCACAATTGAGCAAAGGAACCATGAAATGCAAAAGGAATTCCAAGAAATTTAAACACCTCACCTGGATGAATCCAAGTCCATTGGAATTGATGAAACCAGTGTGGCAGTTGATATTGAGATTGCCAAAAACAGGATATTTTTTTCCATTGTATAGAAGAACCAGAGGCTAAACAGAACACCTCTAAGCAACTAATAGCTGAGGAAAGGGATTGCTCATCTTATTGAAGCATTAAGAAGGAATCATCTGCAAAATGACCATTGACCAACTGACGGTCAGAATTAGGGAGAGCAATACCCTTGATTAATCCTTGATCCATCTTATGGGCCAACAAATAGCCAAAAGCCTCTGTAACAAGAATGAAAAGATATGGAGTAAGAGGGCACCCCTGTCTCACAGAGCGACCAAGAGAAATTGACTGAGATTGACTATTATTCAAGGTAAGAACAACTAAAGCATCTTGAAATAACATAAGAATGGTGCTCACAAATACTGGCCCAAAACCTAGAGCCTAAAGCATGGCAGTTATGAAGTACCACTCCATCTTATCATAGGCTTTCTCAAAGTCTATCTTAATTAATAAAGCATCTTGTTCAGAATTTCTTGCCTACTCCATACCTTCCCAAACAACAAGAACATTATAAAGAATGTATCTTCCCTTAACAAAGCCAGTTTGTTCAGGTCTGACAATCAAAGGAAAAATAGATTTAAGCTTAAGCGCAAGGGCTTTAACAATAATCTTATAGCTCACATTAAGCTATAAGATAAACTTTGTGGAACCCAATGAACCACATTGCAGGGCTTCAAGATAAACTTTGTGGAGATCAGAACCAAGGATATCCCAAAATTATTTATAGAATTCACATGGGAAGCTATCAAGCCCAGGCACCTTATCATTGGCCATAAATGACAAGGCAATTTTTAGATATTCCATAGAAAGAGGAGTGTCACAAAATAACATTTTCTCAGGAGAAAGCTTGTTGGGGACAACAGCGGTACAATCAGCAAGAGCTTGCATTCTAGCATCATCAAGGGGTTGAGAAACAAAAACACCTTGATAATGTGAAACAAATACTTTGACAATGTCTGAAAGATCTGTAAATCTCTATCCATCAACTTGAATGGATTGAAACTAAGAATGTTGAGCAGGAGGTCTGAGGCGCTGAAAAAATTCTTTGGTCACTCTGTCCCCCACTTTGAGCCAATGCATTCGAGCACGTAATTGAGCCCCCTTGGATTCATACAAATCAACCTTTTTTAGCTCATGTTGAATGGAAGAAACTTGAGATTGAACAACATAGTTGAAAGGAGAGGCTTCAATCCTGAGACAGGCTTTGGATAGCCCACTTTTCAAGGCAGACTTAGTCTATTTTCGTCATTTTGCAACTTCAACACCCAAAGTTTGCAACACCTTAGTGGTTCGTTGAATGGCAGCATTCCACCATTCAATCCTTCCAGAAATACCATCAGGTCTAGGAATCAAATTCCAAATGCGACATATATGAGCTTTCATGCTAAAGCTATGCAAAAAAGAAACATTTAGGTAAAATTGTGAAGAATGCACTCTAGGTTGAAAATTTAACATTGACACCGAGAATAAAATAGGTGAATGATCAGATAGTGTAGTACCAGGCAAAGTCAACACATACGATGAAGAAGGCAAAAGACGGGAGAACTAAAAGTTGTCACACTCAGAAATCATGGCTCTGTCCAATCTTACCAAAACCCTAGAAGAAGAAGCCTAAAAATTGGACCAGGTGTACCAAAGATCCTGTGGGAAGTCAAAAGACAAGAAGCAAGAATTAGGGTCATCAAGGCGAAGCTTGTTTTTCATAAAAAACCAAGCTTATATTTCACCTAAAAACCACCACATCGAGACATGATTGACCTTATCAAAAGATTTCTCCACCATATTCAAATCTCCACAGAGCACCCAAGTGGCAAATGGCAGATTCATGGCAAGCCATCTCCACAACTCGCATCTGTCAGAAGCGACATTTGAGGCATACACATTAACCACCCCAAGCAATTTTCCACAGATCTCGAGCAAAATCCAGATAGCTTGATTGGATGGGTCAACACTCCAAGTCACAACATTATTCTGTAATAGAGGCCCAAGGATAGTGACGACTCCTCCTTTTCTCGGGGAATGTGTTGTGGCAAAAGAGGTACTTCGTGGCCACAAAAAGTCACATGTACACTATAGATTGAAATTAGAAATCTTAAATTCTTGTAGACATAAAATATCGAGGCTTCCATGCATTCGAGAAACATTTGACATCTCATTTTGGACCAAATTTTTTTTGACTGGGTCCTTCAGTCCTCGAACATTCCATGATAAAAAAATCATTGGGATTTGTCAGGATGCATGATATCCATGACATCCTCTGCATCACCCAAACATGCAAGTGAGCCAAAATAGTTTGAGATCGCATGGAAAGCATCATTGTTTAGTTGTCGACGTTTATCATTCCGAATAGGGCTATGAGAGCGACGAACCTTCAAGTCCCGACCCTCCTCCACTGAAGAATTATCTGGAGCTGCCACCACTAAGGCTAAAGAAGGGCCCGACCAAAGAAGTTGAGACACTCGTGGAATTTGGGGTTGCATGTCAACAAAAAGAGGGGCTGTATCAACAAGATTCTAAACAAGTTCAGTAGAAGCTTGCATGTCTTGAGAAGGAGAAGGGGCAGGTTGTGCAGCAGAAATCGAAGCTTCTTGTTGCTTAGTACCACGAGATTTCTTGCTAGAGAAAGTAGTCCATTCTTTAGTGTTTCCCCGTGAGCCATTAGCAGGAGCCGCAGGAGTGGATGAGGGATTTGCCTTATATTTCCATTCCATCAAATGGCACTCCCAAATTTTGTGAGCTACAGATTGACACCGATAACAAGTATTGGGTAAATTGATATAGGCAACTCTTTACCTTATGGATTGGTCCTCGATTTTAATATCAATAAACTCCTGCAAATCCTTAGTAAGGTCAACTTTGATACAAACCCTTCTAGTGGGTCGAGCGAAGAAATTTTTTTTTGGCTCAAGGCAAACAAACTTACCTAAGGGGGCAACTAAAGTCTACAAAAAACCCCAAAGAGGAACAGGAAGACTAGGGAATTCAACCCACACCGGGACTTCCAGTGCAGCTTGATCACTGACTTGGAAATTTTGAGAGTAGGGTTGCAAAATCAACAGAGAATTATGGACAGTCCATGGACCCCTAGACAGAACCTTCTGTGCTTGAGCTGGATCTGAAAAGCAAAAAATGAAATACCCTTTTGTAAGGTTTTGTACATTCTCCACTTTGACTCCATATGGGTCCCAAAATTGTTGGACCTATGAAAGAATAAGGGTATCATATGGGATACGACCCAAAAAATAACCCACCAGGGTATGACTCTCAAACCATTGACAAGCTATATGGAATTCATGCAAAGGAATAACATCTTCAGGGACAGGGCCTTTACCTCGTGATACATTATCATAATGAACTTGCACGGACGCTTCACCGATACCATTGAGCTCTCCAGTAGACTCAGAATAAATGGAGTCGACTACATGAGCGGAAGCCATTAAAAAGGGTGAATTAACACCACCTCAAGGTAGTGTTAATGCAGCAGACATGATTTTCCCACTAAACCCCTTATGAAAAACACACAGCCAGTCTTGCATCAAACCCTAGCAGAGAAATTTTTTCCAATGGATCCAGTCTTTGTATACAACTTTGTTTAGTTGAAGTTTCATATGATTATGAGTAAGTGAGAGAACTTTATCTTCATTATTTTAAAACAAAAAACACCACTTTTATAAGCATTTTTTGGATTATTTTTATTTTTCAATGATTTTAAACAGGTTTATGAGGGAGTTCCAGCCATTTTTTGGATTTCCTTTAAAAGCACAATCAAAATTAATTTTTGATAAACCCAATTTATGAGTATTTTTATTTTACCATAGATGGAAGCAGATCCTTTGTTTTAATTGCATTGTACATGACTCTTCCATGTATATTTAATTCATGTAACTAAGTCGTTAGCATCCTTTTTTCGTACTAAATACTTCACATGATGACCACCATATCTATAAACACTAAACACTATGAAAGAGATAATAATATGGTTTTAAACTTGGGTATGATTTTGAGATTTAAATTTACAATTAGTTTATTATTATAAAAACTTACGGAAAGATCAATCCTCCATAGAATACATAATGCTTTAGTTTTGAGCACAACATTTTATAAACTCCTTCGATGTTTATGGAGCTATCCAACTTCTTATATTTTAAAAAAAGTAGCCTCAAATGATGTGAGCAAAGGGACAACAAAGAAGTCTATTGTTTCTAACTCCACATAAGGCACATCTAAAAGGTCTATGAATTCCTCTTTAAAGATTATTTTCTATAAGAATCTTACTTTGAATTGCTCTCCAAAGGAATGTTAAGGTTTTAGAGAGAGCCATTAGTTACCAAATGTTCTTCCAAGGGAAATATTTGAGAGTAGGAAATTTCAATTCCTATTAATCCTTATATACCAACTTATCCACCATCTTTTGATAAATAATAAACCAACTCATCCTTATGTGTACAAATAGGTAAATAAAACTCTTGAAGCATCTTTTAAGCTCATCTACAATTTATTTCATTTCCTCCCCTTCAACCAGGTTACTAATAAAAATGTATGGTCTAGAGTTATTTCTCAGATGAATATAATATTTGATCTTTGAACCTTTATAACCTAGGTATGCTTAAGCCAGTGGTTTCCATTTTGAATCATAGATCAAACAATAAGCCTTCAACCAAGCATCAAACTAAAAATGTGTATAATTACCCTTGTTGACTAACCATCTAATATGTTTCTTGATTAATTGTAAACTATTCAAAATTATGTTCCATGTTGGTGATACTTTGGGTAGGGTTATTTTACTAAATAATTTCATTACAACAAAGAACCTATATATTTTTAAGTACCATTTTTTCCCAACTCTTTCATTGATATTTAAATAATCTCCATACAATGTTTGTCCCTAAGGCCAAACTCATAAGTCTTCAATTCCACAAGTCTTCTTGTTCAATATTATTTCCTTTGCAAACCCTATCCCACTCAAAAAAATGAAACCTAAAATTTTCCTCATGTCCTTTCCAAAGAAAATCTCTTTGAATTTTATCATTTTGTGATGCTACACCTACTAGCAAAATTGAACGTGACATTATATAATTAGGAATGTATTGCAATGTAGTATTTATGAGTTGTAGCCTTCTTGTCATAGTTAAGAACATAACTTTCCAACCTACCAAACAAGATTTCATTCTATCTAAACAAGAGACCCTAATATCTTTTTAATTTATTTTATGATAAAAATCAAAGCCAAAGTGGTTGATGAAAAAAATTTATTCTAAACCCTAAAATGTTTACAATAGTTTGTTGTAAATCTAGGGTCCTAAAAATACTAAAATACAAGGGTTCTCCTTGATAGTAATTAATTTATTATTTTTCTACAAAACCCTAAATTTTCATGGGTGTCCTCTATATGTATTTATTTGAAAGCACGAGGATACAAAAACAAAAAGGAAAATGCCAAGTACGATGCGTCTAAAACCAAACTTAACGCCAAAAGCCTATGTATTGAAAAATGCATAAAAGGAAAGAACATGAGTGAATCGACACAAGATAAAATCAATATGGAATAGGGTCCTCTTTATTGATGTGCTTTTAAAGTCATGTTACAATACATCTCCTTCCTTTTTAGGGGATAGGAGCATTAAATATGTTTTTGATCACATCCATGGATAGCAATCCTTCTTTCGCGTGCCCACATGTAATATGGGCGGACCAAAATGTCACCGTCGCTTGTGTATATGAATTTTGACTCTTTGCTAATCCTCTGATGTTGGAAACCTACATTCAAGGAAAAAGAAAATATCAGTAGCACCTACAGACTAAATAGAACATGTATTTCCCAAGGCCTACTGTTAATGAATGCATGAAAATATTAAAATGATAACCAAATGACCTCATATCAACCTAAAAATTTAACAGAAGCATGAATATGTTACCAGGAGGCCACTGAAAAAGGAACAGTCTAGAAATTCCTCACAGATTTGTATTCGCTCCGGGGTGGGACGAATAGACCTACAATAAATTATCAGAAAGCACCCTCTTTAATGTCCTATCCAAGAAGCTCCAAATGACCTACAAAGTTGGGGTTAGCTAATTGGGGGTGTTTTGGGAAGACCCAGAAGGTCATATTTCTCCAATTTGGCCTCTATCATCCAGATTTTGATGGTGTCGTCTACAAGTTAGTAAAGGTGGGAAATGATAAAAACCTGGTCAAAAATGCTGAGAATGAAGTGAAATTTAAACTACAGCCTATTTAAATAACTTAGAATAAGATGCAAAATAAAAATTAGAGAAATCTATCACATATTTATATTCGCTCCGGGGTGGGGCGATTAGGGCTGCGATAATTTGGGGGGCACTCGGGGGCAGGACGCCTACCGTTTGGGACTCTGTTTCAGCACCAATCCACTTGGGATGGGTCCAAAACTTCTTATGGGATGTTTTCGACAAATTTTTTGGAATATTGTGGCCAAATATTTGGGTTTGGGTCTTAGAATGCGCCTCCAATGATCACCCAATAACCTCCCTCCAAAAGAGAGATCAAGGATGTGAAAGCACAAACAAAGGGTGAGGATATATTTTAGCAGAACTTCGTTGCTCCAAAAGATCCTCTCTGTATATTCATTGGGTGAGAAGACTCACCAATTTATAGACCTAGGGTCTCTTTGTTTTGAATGCGCATGTGAGGGTGCCACTTGAGTTGATTGTCCTATTTTGAGAGAAAATATTATTCCTTGATTTAGAGTCTCCTTGCATGAGGTCTCTAAAATAAATACATGCATGACTAAAGTCTCTCTTCTTGATTTGAAGTCACTCCTCGCAATTGCATGTCCTGAAGTTGCAATTAATTGGCGGACCTGTCAAGGTTTGAATTTTTGCTAGTCAAACCTGCTATTCACCTCACCCTGGGACGAATGCTGTTATTCATCCCTGGGTGGGGCGAATACCAGTTTGTATTCGTCCCAGGGTGGGGCGAGTAGGGAGCAAAGTGCCAAAAGGTGCCAAATTGACCCTTGACCTTCCAAACTACTGTTGGGAGTAGTTAGTACCAGTGTTTAACCTCTAGGGGATGCCCTAGGGGCTGTTTGTGTCAATGTGATCGATGCTTGTTGTCACATAATCGGATTGGTGCTTTTTTGGTGTCTATAGA